>OX387919.1:14108331-16594665 GCA_947578465.1 Thera obeliscata
GTGACACAGTGGTCTGCCCTCTTACTAAACATAGACATATGGCATCGTACTACGCCACACTTTCATCCCCCCCGCATTCCTCTCCAAACTCCCCCCACACTCCCCCCACTCTCCTCAACACCCCCCCACATTCCCCCCGCACTCCCCCCAGACTCCCCTCCACAATCCCCTTGTACTCCCCCTTTGCACTCCCCACTAAACTCCTCCCGCACTCCTCTCCACACTCCCCTCCACACGCCCTCCCGCACCTCCCCTCCACACTCCCCCCTGTACTCCCCTCCACACCCCCCCCGCATCACCCCTCGCACCTCCCCTCCACACTCCCCCCTGTACTCCCTCCACACTCCCCCCTGTACTCCCTCCACACTCCTCCCGCATCCCTCGTACCTCCCCTCCACACTCCCCCCTGTACTCCCCTCCACACTCCCCTTGTACTGTATGTCACTGTTATGACAGTATAACAAACCAGGAGTACCAGGACAAACCAGGAGTAGATAATTTTTTTTTTACATTTTACTGCGATGATACCAGTTTGGAAAAATATTTTCTACTAATAATTCTTCATCATTTTATAATTTTGTTAGTTTATGGAAATAAAATATAATTTATAGCTTAAAACCATTGCTATTTTCCATATTAAGAATTTTAAAAATTTTTACTGAATATCAAAAATCACTTATTGTTGCAGAAAATCTAGTCAAGATGACCCTTTTCTCGTAGAGTCTGAAAATCAAGAATACGAGTTTCAACCAGCTTCAGGGAGACGCATCATTGACATCAACTACTTGTTTAGTCAATTACAGGAAAAAGCACGTCACAACAACAAATTATAATGAATTTTAATTCAAAATAAGCATTCTGTACATCATATTAAATCAACCTGTAAGTATAATAAATGAGAATAAATATTGTACATAACAATTATGTTTGTTTTCATTTGTTGTTTGTATTTTTAGGTTAGGTACTCTCCTATAATCATCATATCATTATCATCTCACTAATTCAAATAGTTTAGACTTTTAGAGTATATATTAACAGTTAATACCTATTTAAATCTCATAAACTTTCATTTCAATATACTAAAAGAATATAGTCAATAATATTAAACTTACTTTGCCTACTGCATTATGTTATACTGTGGCGTTCTCGCCCGCCGTCAAAGGGTCACCGGAGTTCATATCAAGTCGGCTCCCGCGTAACGCGGATGCAAGTCGACTGGGTGAGTTAAATACCTAAATCTTCGACATAAGGGGCCCTTAAGTGACATCTAGTAGCATTTTTTTTATAGAAATTACTGATGGAACTAGCAGATTACCACTAATCTGTTCATTTGATAGAGTTAATCTTTGAATAATGTTTATTATTCTGAGGTATTAGGTACACACTAATGACACAATTTTGGCTATTAATTTGCCATCTATATATTTTGACAAGCCTAATCACAACTCAGTTGATTTGTCTTCTAATTTTTTTTTATTTTGACAAATACGCCAACATGCAAGGCGAACGAATAGGTTGCATCTTCCACTTTGTATTGTATGTCTGGAAAAGTAGTATTATAGTAGACGAGAAAAATAAAGACCAACTTGTCAGATAGAGGTCCGACGAGGAGCAGCCCCACCATATAGCCGAGGCTGTGCATCGTGCCCACCAGCGTCCTCTTCCACTCCGCGCAACCTATCTGAAACTGATATACAAATACTTGTGTTGAGATGTCAGTGCGCATGCCTACCATATGAAAGTGAACCGTTAAGTGTGTGTGGGTGTGTTTGTGTGTGCTGAAAACACGATACGCCAGCTAACACGGTCAGAGGCCTTTCGATCTCGACGAGTTTAGGAATTTTCAAGACAAGAGTGGATTATGGCTATTAAGCATGCTCCATCTTAGGCTGCATCCTCACATTCCATCAGATGTGATGGCAGCCAAAAGTTTCGGCAATATTTTCTAGCTACAAACTTGAAACTTTATTGCTAATTGCACCAAATTATGCACTTGAAATTTGCCACACAGCCACTCAACAATCATTCCTAAAATCCTGTTAAAATTACTTGAGTTTGAAAGAACATTGAAAATTTCTTCCTATATAATCACATTCTTTATACTTATAGAATGTTTGCTGTTGAATGAAAAAGTGGTACCTAAAACCAATTTATTAGGCTGTTTATAAATAAACAGTTTAACGTCCCGCAATCAAACTAATCACAGACCTTTAACGATTATATGCCTGTTCCATAATTTTTAAGGGTATTCTAGATTTCTACCAGAAAGCAGTAGGTCAGGTAGGAAAGGTAGCGGTAGGTAGGTCTTTTTGAAAAATAAAACAGTTATTTTGGAGCCATTTTACTGAGTTTAATTTACGTCTCAGCTGGCTTAAACCGGTTTTAATGTATTTGTTAGTGAGTGTGCTAAGTACCTACTTCAGCGACAAAGCTGAGAGGGTCGTCGTACACCCATTCACCACATGCAGTTTTGTTCGCACTACTGCAGGTACTGTTCTCAAAAGCCTCGTCAGCACATCTGCAAACAAGATCAAAATTTATTTCAATATTCATAAACTAGTACACCTTATATTTCTGGAATATAAAGTAAACAGGCATTTGCATCTATTATAGACGATTATACAGGGTTATTCATTATTAGCTGCAAATACTCAGGAATTAGGTTCAACAAATTGAATAAAAAATATTTATGAAATTATTTTTTTTAAATTTGATCAAAAAATTTTTCAAGTTTTTGTATCAAAATTTTATTTTTATTAATTTCTTTACGGCTATTGCATAATGATTGCCAAGGAGAACAGGACGATGACCCACCCAGGCGGTGACTGAACGCAGAGTGTCACTCACGGCGCGCGGGCGCGGATCAAAGGTCAAAATAGGTCAGGCGCCAATGATTCCTTTATCGATTTTCTCGGGATTTTCATAACAAAACTTAAAAAAAATCATTTCATAAGTATTTTTTATTTTATTTGTTGAACCTAATTCCTGAGTATTTGCAGCTAATAATGAATTACCCTGTATAGTCAGGAGAAGTTCCATTGTATACCTAGGTACCATCCTCACAGCTTAGTCAGCCTAATCCACAGGAAAGATTATGGTCAATACGTGCGGAGCCGAATAGGCCGCGGGTTTCCTTACGATATTTTCCTTCACCATAAAAGAGCACTAGCATTGTGCACATAATTTTTTCGTCAGAAAAACTCATTGGTATACGACTGGATTTGAACCCACGATCTAAGGATCAAGGGATCAATGAAGAGCACGAGTGGTCTAGTGGTCTGCTGGAATATACTATAAAATAACGCATACTACACTTAAAGAAATCACAAAACCTTCTCTGAAATGTTTGAGTTTTTCTAGAAACATCAAGTTGAAGCAATATTATAGGTGAAACCTTTCGTCGAAACTGAACGTAACTTCAGTTATCGAGCAGTTAAGGCTTGCACACACCTAGTTCGCTGGCGGTAGCGATCAGTGAAGTGCTGTCAAATATCGCTGTCAAATCTCAAATCTGACAGCAATATTTGACAGCGTTTCACTGATCGCTACCGCCAGCGAACTAGGTGTACCTTTAAGTATTTGAAAATATGTCAAACCTGTAGATGGAACTACTGTCGTATCAGTAGGTACACCCATAGGGTGTTATTAATAATCCTGGCGCAACGCTGGAGTGGTTAAATCGTGTTTTGTCACATTTGCTCCAGTTGTCAATTGCATGTCAATGCAAGAGACAAAACACGGATTAACTGGTCCAACGCTACGCTAGGATTATTAATAAGACCCTTAAAGTTTTTCGTCGAGTGAGATTAAGATCCTATGGTGCAGTTAATTAGCGCATCCCCGTATCATGGGGAAGGTCGTGGGTTTATTCCACTCGGCTCATAACTTTTCGGACATTATAAAATCTATGATAAAACCTGGCAAAATAAGAAAATTTGTGAATAAATATCCTGCGGCCTCGTAATTATCGAAAAATATGTAATTTTGATAATAGTAGAGGTTCGGTCTCAAAATTTCAATTAAACATCAATAACGATATTTCATCTATACAGGGTGTCCCATAAGTCAACGTCCAGCCGAAAACGGGTGATGCGCCAAGTCATGACAGTTATCAGAAAAATATTAAAAAAAATATTTGTTATGTAACTTTTGAGTTCTGAGTATTTACAAAAAACAAGAAAAACTGACACCCTGTGATGATCTTTTCAGTCCTGCGACTACAAATATTAACTTTTCATGAAACTTTTTTCTGCAACGTAAGCATGAATATCCCTTCTGTAAATTACAATTCAAAATCAAGCCATAACTGCCTCATTTTATAATGAAATCGTGGAGTTTTGGCCAACATTTCATTTCAGATAATTACATCACCCAACTTTAACCGTCTGTACCGCAAAAAAAATGTACTACACTATCATGGCAAGTAACTTTAAAAAATGGCGCATTTATCCAGGATTTCAAAATGATATAATACTTGCTAGAGTACTCCTTAGTTTTGGAAATAAAAATTGTTTTTTCAACTAAACCGGATTTCCAATCAATTTTATTACATGAGATAAAATGTTTGTACCCTTTAAATCATGGGTTTAAAATGCCTACGCTGCGTTTTTAAGTGACTCACAATTCACAGGTACAAGTAAATACCATTTCGACTATGTAAATAAACAGTTAGAGCCACCATCTTGTCGAAAGAGTAATAACCATGGGTGTTCAAGTAATTTGTTAGTTTTATGTGAAAATTTGAAATAAAATTCAATAGGATTATTAGATGCATGTAGGACTGCATTTCAAGTATTAAATGGAACGCCTCAGAGCGAGGTAACGCCACATGAGTGATGCTTTTTTGTGCGTGCAGCCGGCTCCATCGTATTATAAGACGTGGTCACGTCAATAACCATGTAATAAGACCGGCGACGGGCGAAGGAAAACTTAAGATTAAAATCATGATTGAAGTAATCCTATGATTGAATTTTATTTCAAACTTTCACCTAAAACTAACAAATTACTTGAAAACCCATGGTTATTACTCTTTCGACAAGATGGTGGCTCTAACTGTTTATTTATATCGTCGAAATGGTATTTACTCGTACCTGTGAATTGTGAGTCACTTAAAAACGCAGCGTAGGCATTTTAAACCCATGATTTAAAGGGTACAAACATTTTATCTCATGAAATAAAATTGATTGGAAATCCGGTTTAGTTGAAAAAACAATTTTTATTTCCAAAACTAAGGAGTACTCTAGCAAGTATTATACTATTTTGGAATTCTGGATAAATGCGCCATTTTTTAAAGTTACTTGCCATGATAGTGTAGTACATTTTTTTTGCGGTACAGACGGTTAAAGTTGGGTGATGTAATTATCTGAAATGAAATGTTGGCCAAAACTCCACGATTTCATTAAAAACTGGGGCAGTTATGGCTTAATTTTGAATTGTAATTTACAGAAGGGATATTCATGCTTACGTTGCAGAAAAAAGTTTCATGAAAAGTTAATTTTTATAGTCACAGGACTTAAAAGATCATCACAGGGTGTCAGTTTTTCTTGTTTTTTTAAAATACTCACAACTCGAAAATTACATGACAAATATTTTTTTTTATATTTTTTTTATAGCTGTCATGACTTGGCCTATCGTCTGTTTTCGGCTGGACGTTGACTTATGGGACACCCTGTATAGTTAATAAGCAAATACAAACAATACTTATTTACTTGTATGAGCAAATAAAGAATGCTGCTTTCAATACAAAATGCCAATTAAATTTAAACTTAGTTTCCGTCATGCGTGTTCCCTCACCAATTCATTTGAATTTGTGTAGTGCGTGGAAAATAGCTTAGGAATGCAACAAGCAAAGTTTCCATACAATTGAATAACATATTGGATGCGTGGGAAACACGTGCACTACTTTCGCTATAGGTATCTTATACCTTTAAACGAGAAAATCTTGTATATATATACAGGGTTATTCATAATTAGCTGCAAATACTCAAAAAACGATCAATATATATATAATAGGTTCGACAAATAAAATAAAAAATATTTATGAAATGATTTTTTTTAAGTTTTGCTATGAAAATCCCGAGAAAATCGAAGAATATCCTTTGGAATCATTGGCGCCTGACCTATTTTGACCTTTGATCCGCGCCCGCGCGCCGTGAGCGACACTCTGCGTTCAGTCACCATCTGGGTGGGTCATCGTCTTGTTCTCCATGGCAATCATTATGCAATAGCCGTAAAGAAATTAAAAAAAAAAAATTGATACAAAAACTTAAATCAAAAATTAAAAAAAAATCATTTCATAATTTTTTTTTATTTTATTTGTTGAACCTAATTCCTGAGTATTTGCAGCTAATAATGAATAACCCTGTATATATATATATTTAGGATCTCGGAAATGGCACCAACGATTTTCATGAAATTTGGTATACAGGGGTTTTCGGGGACGATAAATCAATCTAGCTAGGATTTATTTTTAGAAAATATCGGCGTTCGGAGTTAAGAACAAACAACTTTTTCATAATATCATTACTCCTAGCGCCATCTGTTGCCCAGAAGCAAAAACTAAGCTCTGTGAGAACCTGAGAACTCAAGGGTTATGTTTCACAGAGAACGCCATCTGTTGTCGAGTTTTGGAACTAAAGGACTACGTAAACACAAGTTCCGGTTTCTAATTATTTTATCATTCATACGTTATTAAAAATACCGAGCGAAGCTCGGTCACAAACTGCTAGTGTACTTAAGGCCTGCGCATATCTAGGAGACGGCGATGGCGATCAGCTGAAACGCTGACAAATATTGCTGTCATATTTGACAGCGTTTTAGCTGATCGCCATCGCCATCGCCTAGATGTGCGTAGGTCTTTAATGTACAAAAAATTAAATTAACAAAAGACACCTGCCCCGTGCTTAACTACTGAAGGCAACCATAACAAAATAAAACAAAGGCAGCTAACAAAATAAAAACCTATTGCTGAAAACCAAACATGAGTATTTGATTAATATATTATACATTTCCAATATTTTATTTGAGAGATGAGAAAATTCACATATAATTTGGCTTTTGAACTGCCGTTAGCCGTTACCGCACGCGGAATGCACGAAGTTTTATATCCTTTGAAATGTCATGCAATTTGTGTGAAAAACAGTATATTACAAACAGTAGTAAGAAATATACTGTTTTGAGGTTCGAAGTTCTCTTTGAGGAATGCAGACTAGGTTATTTTATTTTAAGTAAGCAAAAATAACTGAAAATTTGCGTTCCAATACTTTAAGAAATGACTAACCTAACCTATTTCAAGCAAATAAACTTTTCAATTAATTTCATTTCAATGGAATGCGGTTATCATAGCTTATGGAAGCTTGCAACAGAAACAAATGCATCACTTGATTTTGAGTGATAAGTTTTCTAAAACTGTAGCGGAACACAGAAATGAGAGTTTAGAAGTTCCTTCTTCGAAAGTCCGTTAAACATTGAACTTTAATCTTAGATACCTTGGCACGGCACGAGTGTACTGTACATAGCCTTGACATTATTCATTGATACGAGTAAGACATTCAACATTGGACGAATGTTTAAACATAGCACAGACAAGTGCCTACGTAAATAAGTTTGAGTGGCACCACACTGCACATATCTTCTAGGCTTGGTCGCGTAGAACTGGCAGCCAGACTTACCTAGCTTTTAGACGTTTCAAAGTGATCCTTTGTAATCAGTTGCATCACAGCTAGATTCACCTAAGTCTAGTTGTAATGCAACTGAATAAACATATTCTTGTGGGAGTAGGAGGAGTGGGAGAGCTTTACCATTTCAAAAATATTAAAATGCGTAAGTTTGTTCATGCAGGAGTTACAAGCGATTCCTTATTGATATCGAAATACAATTCGTAGGAAGTATGTGGTCAGTGTTAGGGCTTAAGTTTACAACCTAAGACCGATAGCTTTGTGTGATGTTGTTTGTCTAAACTTCCTCTAAAGTACGGAAGCGCTCTAATTTAGTATTTCAATGCCGCTAGCGGTCGCCCATCTAAATGGTACCCGCGCTAAACGTTTTTCAATTTAGCCCATCGAATAAGTATGCCCGGCCTGCCATAATAATGAACAAGAACCGAAAGACTGAAGGCTCGAACACACCTAGTTCGCTGGCGGTAGCGATCAGTGAAACGCTGTCAAATACCGCTGTCAGATTTAAGATTTAACAGTGATATTTGACAACGTTTCACTGTTCGCTACCGCCAGCAAACTAGGTGTGCGCAGGCCATTAAAAACCTGAGCTGTATGAGCCTCATGTCATTCGAAAAGTTCACTTGCTAGTCATAAAAATGAATAGCAAGTGGCTTGTCCAATAGCGTGAAGCAAGCTGACGCAATCAATGATGTATGTCAGTTCACTGACCGACGACGCTTTCATTCATCTTAATACAATCAAAATTGGTAATAACATCTTCATTCAACTTCACATCGATTGTTATATGTTTGTATGTGGCTCACCTGTATCCACTCTCCTCGGCTGCGAATATGTAATTAGACGTGTACAGTACGTTCGACGCATACGCAAGCCCTAACAAAACCATTGCTTTTAGATAGTACCGGTTGAAAATACTAAACTTTGTCAACACATTATCCAAACCACATTGTTCATCCATGTTTCCCTGTTTCTTTATCTTGGCCTTTTTTTCTACATTTAAAATAAAACCAAGGAACCTGTTTGGTTTGTTAGCAGGAAAAAAAGCTGCTCTATAATACCCTGAAACTGTTTAACTGATGAATAAATTTAAATGTATGCAAGTCGCTAACACTTAAACACATCGGTTCATTCGCAATCTGGTTTGTTTGTGTGCAACGCGAAAAGAAAACAATTTTTTATCTAGTTTTGCTCTTCAGGTATTTTAAATTTTGCTATCATGATTAATTGCACAAAACCTAAACAAACTATAAAAAATCGATCAATCTGTATGTTAAATAATATTGATTATATTAATTTCATGGTAGGAGCTATTGACACAGTAACACTGACTTCTAATAAAAAAATAGTTTCTTTACAAGATTATTACACTTTTATAAATGCTATCAGATGTAGCGTGGTCAAGATACGGTACTTAAATGATGCTGCATGACCATTGGACTAGTCGTATCTGTAATAACTTGTTATCACCACTACATAATTATTTAGATTACTTACACGCAGCCGGTTTGTGATATTTTACAATTATTTTTACAGTAGGTATATATATAAGCTTCTTCAAGTTAATAATAAGTGTCGATTCGCGACCATGAACCGGAAAACGAAACGTAGTACGCTCTGATGACAACAATAAATATAAACAAAAGCAGCAGCCTTTGTACATGTCCTTCCTCGGTTGTAAAAATAAAAAAGTGCATGCGTATTCTAAGTAATATAATGTCAGAGAGTCCTAGAAAGCTATTGACTGTGCTTTGGCAAACAAAAATTTTGACCCTGATTTCCATACGATATATATTTTAGAAATGTATATTTTGTTTATATTTAAGTAATGCAGTATCCTCAATGCTTTCAAACAAAAGGGACAAACCGCGGCGCTTTAAAAGTAGGTACGAGCATAACTTAGTGCCACCTACATCTAAACTAAGGTTACATAGCTCGGGCCCAAATGTTATGGCGGTTAAAATATATAACAAGATTACAAAAATAACTACACACAACACAGTCAACAAATTGAACAGTGTCAGATGACACTGTTAAATTTACATGCACTTAATGCAATAAATATACTGAATACTAAACTCGTTTTATTTTCTTAATTTTTAAACAGGTACCACGTCAGTGATACCTGTTTTTAAATTACTTTTAATTCGATGAGTGTTTATGCTAAGGCCCATTATCAGAACAAAAAAAGATACTAGCTAAAATGTTTTTAATTAATGTCACATTTCCTATGCAACCGAAATGTGGGCCAAGGTCATGGACCTTGTAGGTGGAAGTCACGTAGCCAAGGTAGGCCAAAGAAGCGTTGTTGGCGGCACATGAAAGAACAGGCTGAATTGAATAGCTTTGAAATTGGTAGAGTGTATAGGGTAGAGTAGACCGAGGATCGAGTGGAGTAGAAAATCTTGGGTGAGACATTTACCCAGCAGTGCGACAGTATACACTCTTGGCAAGTGTCACCGTGAGATTCGGGGGTGACTATGGATGACATTCCCGGGATGGTACTCTTGGCGAAATGCGAGAGGGGGTACCGGTGCGTTCCGTTGGAGATTTCGGAAACCCTTGACATGCATCGAGGCCGGCCACGGAGTGGTATTAGGGAGTCGACGAGTTCGTCAACCTCACACTACCTTAGTGCATCCCTCGGTGCGTTAGGGTGTCTGCGTGCAGATTTCCCCCCAATAACAAAAAAAAAGGCACAAGGCGAGCAAGCACAGCTAGCGTGCCGCGGCAGCGGCCGCCGTAGTGGCAGAAAATGTTTTTTTTTCAATAACCTTAAAAGAGCTATGCCCTTTAGAACAATTATCCATGGCTAGATACAAAAAGGAATAATCGAAATATTTATCTGCTACAGTGTACATTGGCCTTAACAATATACCAGTGAAAAAAAAATATATTCGTTTTAACGTACCCGTACCCGTTTTGTTTCGGCATTATCGTTCAAGTGCAATAAATTATTTGAATTTGAAATTAGCATGATTGCGGAGTTCATTTCGTTTGCCCCGGTTCGTCCACATGCATTGGTGTATTCACTTACCGAAACTTCTATTTTTATATCTATCTTCTTCTTCTTATTGTGTCACTGATTCTTTCAAAAAATCAGGAGAAAATTAAATGATTTTGAGTGCGCATCGGAGAGGCTCCTTTCGCGCACTCGCCTCATGTTTTCGATATTTTAGGCGTTCTAACCCCGGGGCGAAAAGAACCCCTTTTTCTCAAACTTGAATCTTTTTTTTTTTTTAATTTATTTAAAGGGCTTTGTAATCTTCTGCAGTTTCACTAGAACTGACACAGATATCGACAAAAAAGTCAAAATTCACTACAAATAATTTATAAACTCACCGATATTCACTTCTCTCAGCGGCGAAAATATAATTGGAGCTATAAAGCGCATTTGTAACGTACGCAAGCCCTAATAACCACATCAACTTGACATGGTATCGACCAAAAATGCTGAACTTGGAGAACATATCGTCTAAACTCATTTTTTCCATTATGCACTAAAACTGTTACTTTTCGGTTTTTACAGAAATGATTGTGTAGTAGCCTTCCCACTTCCTATTACTGCGAACACATTCAAAGCCTTCTTTTTACATAAATTGTATTAATTCGACATTATAATTATTATTCCTTTCTTTTCCATTCACTTTCAAATTGTATTCTGAATTTTTTTTTACTTAGAATTTATATAGACTTTTTTTTTAAATCCGTATTTTAATATCACGAAACACTTGCGCAAATACGTAAGACGTCAATATGAATCTACATAAGTATAAACCAAAAGTGTGCAATGTCGTGAAGATACAGTCATTGAATGAATGCTCTTGAGGCGATTGTCGGATACGGAACATTGCTGCCGGGCACCCAGATGCAGTAACAGTTTTTACAGTCATTGTAATGTTGATTAATAGCCATGGAAGTACTAAAATCATCAACTCGCTGCCGGTTAGTTACTAGATCTCGGTTGCAGAAAGATTATTGTTATGGAATCAAATTCAAGTAGCAGAGTAATTAGTGAATGTCATCTGAGGTATTTATCAATCCTACGAGCTGGAACAATCATATGGTTCAACAGATTCTTTGGTCATGGCGGTCGGCTTACGTGGCCTGGAATAATTTATCTTCCCTGTAATGTGTATACAGATTGATTTGGCATCTAAAACAGTTGTTAGATAGTCTAAAATTATTTTATTATTACGGTTATAAGTTCTCGATTTCATATTTTCAAATAAGTACCTATCGCTCTTTGTAACTTGTTAACATCGACAGGAAATAACCAACGATTTTCTCAACAGTTTAAAGGCCTGCGCACACCTATTATAGGTGTGCGCAGGCCTTGAAATAGTCAAATAGATGACTTTTACGTGACATTTAATTTTATTCAAACTAAATAAACCTTGTACCTATCTAACCATGAAACCTGTTGATAAGATAGGTTTTTTCTGTAAATAATATAATTTTTCATTGCTCATACTCGGATAGTAAGTCTGAAGTTGCCTGAGGGGCCTAATTGAAAGTAATACTTTCAGCCCTAGGGAGAATCGCTTTCTACTGACAGCTGTCAAATTATAAAAAAACAAGTTTTATTTAATCAAACATGTTCCAACTTTCTAAAATTTTTCTAACTGCAAGGAGGTTATTGAACCAAATTCCAACTTTTTATTCAGCAATGAGGTTGGAAACCCATTAACAACGGTAAGAAGTTTAAAAAGTCTAATTAGAGCGCGATGTAAAATTTAAATATAATAATAAAAGATAGTATTAAATAAAGAATAGGTATATTTTCTAAATGACTTTATTATTATTTAGCTTTAACTATTTCTTAAAAATAACATAGATTTGAGCAAAAAATTTACCATTTGTAGGGTTCCGTAGCCAAATGGCAAAAACGGACCATTTTTCTCTGAAACCGTAAGAGCTAGACTGATGAAACTTGGCGAGTAGATGTATTCTGTGAACCGCATTAAGATTTTTACACAAAAATATCAAAAAAACTATAAACTTTGGGGGTCCCCATACTTGAAACTGAAACTCAAATTTTTTTTTTCATCGAACCCATACGTGTGGATCTATGAATAGGTCTTTAAAAATGATATTGAGGTTTCTCGTATCGTTTTTTTCTAAACTGAATAGTTGCGCGAGAGACACTTCCAAAGTGGTAAAAAGTTGCCCCCTCCCCCCCTCTAACTTCTAAAATAAGAGAATGATAAAACTAAAAAAAAATATATGATGTACATTACTTACTATGCAAACTTCCAACGATATTTGGTTTGAACGAGATCTAGTCAGTAGTTTTTTTTTTTTTTTTTTTTTAATTCAGCCCGGTCTGTCCCACTGCTGGGCAAAGGCCTCCCCCCGTTCCTTCCACTCATCTCGCTCTTGACCCAAACTCGGCCATTCCCTGCAGAACGCGTCCAGGTCATCCCGCCAACGCTTCCTGGGTCTGCCTCGGCGGCGATTTCCGTCTGCAGGGACCCACTCTGTGCTGGCTTTGGCCCATCTTTCGGGTTTCATACGGCAGATGTGACCTGCCCAGTCCCACTTCAACTTGGCAGCCTTAGCGTCCACATCAGCGATCCCGGTTTTTGAGCGTAGCCAGGTGTTACGGATCCTGTCAATTCTCTTGACTCCCAAAATGCTACGCTCCATCGCTCTCTGACAAACCCCGAGCCTGGACTTTTGTGATTCGGTCAGTGACCAAGACTGGGCACCGTAGGTAAGGACAGGGAGAATACACGAGTCGATCAGTTGGCGCTTGAGAGATATAGGAAGGTTGCCCTTCATTAGCTGCTTCATGGACCAGAAGCTCTTCCAGGCATTTTCAACTCGACGGTGGACTTCCTTGTCTTGCCTGTTTTTGAAGGATGCTAACTGGCCCAGGTAGATGTACTCATCGACGTAGTGTGTTTCTTCCCTATCTACCACCACCCTACGTTTCGGGCTATTTGTCATGATTTGGGTTTTTGACCGATTCATCATTAGTCCAACCTCGAGACTTGCCGTGCTCAGGTCTTGGAGCATTTGCTGCAAGTCTAGTGCGTTTGGAGCAAAAAGTACAATGTCATCAGCAAACCTTAGGTTTGTAAGCCTTCGGTCACCGACTTCAATGCTCTTTGTCATCCATAGTGCTGCTAATGGCTTAAAAATTTCCTCCAAGGTGCTAGTGAATAGCTTAGGAGAAAGCGGATCGCCCTGCTTGACCCCATTTTTAATCGGAAATTGTGTTCCAGCTGATTCTAATTTAATGTTGGCCTGACTATTGCGGTATATTAATTTAATGAGGTTTATGTAAGTTTTTTCTATATTTTGTTGCTCTAATGCTGCGAATATTGCAGTGTGCTTAACACTATCGAAGGCTTTTGTGTAATCCACAAAAGCTACGTATAGTGGTTTATTATATTCGTTGTATTTTTCAATTATTTGATTAAGAGTGTGAATGTGATCAGTGGTGGAATAACCAGGTCTAAAGCCAGCTTGTTCTGGTGGTTGGTTATCATCTAATATGGCATCAATTCGTTTCTGAATTACTTTGATAAATGCCTTGTAAAGATGTGACACTAAACTAATAGGCCGATAGTTGTTGATGTTGCTTTTATCTCCTTTTTTGTGTAAAAGTATTATGTTTGAGTGACACATCTTTACTGGCAACTCACCTGTCTGAAGAATGTTATAAAAAAGGTTTGTTACGTGAGGAAGTTTTTTTTTATACGTCATAATTTCATAAATCGTAAACCGCAATTTACCTTTCGACGAACTACAAGAACCTTTATACTTTTGCTACGGAACCCTTCATGGGCGAGTCCAACTCGCACTTTGCTGCTTTTTTTTAAATTATGAAAATAATGGCTAAATAATACTGGCCAGACGAAGGCCCGCCAGAGAAACAAAAAAAAAAAAGCAGCGCCTTTCCGCTTTTTTTTTTATTTCTCTGGCTCTGCAATTCAACCTTCATTTTCACTCATTTTTCTATCATGTTTTCATTTTTACTTTCCTTGTATTCGTAATGAAAAGCACAGTGTTTACCTCGGGTGAAAGACTTTTTTAAGCCCCTCATAAGCTCCATTGGCGCCCTCGCTACGCTCTGGCGCCAAACCCGTCTCGGGACTCAAAAAACGTGACTTTCACTGCTCAAGTAACAATGTACTATTATAGCATACCCCCTATAAAAAGCTTATATATTATAGAACTTCTGAAATCATTCCGGTCGAAAGTCTTCGGAGCCGAAAAGTGCTGTAATACATCAGCAAGTAGCGTTTAGTAGCACAAGTGTACGACACACAACCCACGAGTCTCTGTATAAACTTAGCACGATAAATAAGATATTGCGTAGAGCGTTAGAAGGTCGACACTATACATAAACACACACCGGCGGATATAGACAACCAGTGGCTGTCTAACGATTTGGGTGCTGTTATTGGGTTATTACACGACATGACGCTAGTGTACTCCTTTAGTGACTAGCTTTAAAGATAAAAGATATTTATTGTCTATGGTACAAAAGTGTAGCAAGTAATTATGCGAATAAACAAGCTATCTCTGTGCCAAATTTCATTAAGTATCCTATCGGTTCAATAAACTTTTAGAAAAGTTCAGGCAAGCATTTGCGAAAACTATTTAAATAAACGATTTGGTAGAAAAGTTTGCAAAATTATACAAACAAATAAATGATGTTTTTCTAAACTTTGTGCAACTTGATTGCACAAGACTGACAGCATTTAGTGATTTGATATATTTCAAAATGTTACAGCGACAAGGTCGTCGACGATAATCTGCGCCTCTGAACTTTTTAAATTAACGCGATCGCAAGGTAATTGCGATAAATCTTTCAAATAATTAGATGCATGCCCCTTAATTTTGTATCCTTGTCATTGCTAGCCAACACAGGGAGGTCATGATTCCGCGATTTCCACGTGCTTCAGCTAGATAATAATATGCTTAAGGATATGGTTTTATGGTGGACATCTTGGTTTTGTGGTCGGAGGTTAACTGCAGTGGAAGTGTTTTTCTCATGGAAACTAATTGTTGGCAAAATGTTTAAACGGGTTAATAATCCAATATTAACACAACACAATTGTGTTTTCCACTTCTGTTCAAGTGCGGTACATTATTTGACTGGCTACTCAGCTCAGTTTGTAGTAGCTTTGCCTTCTGCGCCGTAGGTCGTGGGTTCGAGAAAAATATTTGAGTGGTTAATACAGATGTTTGTTATTTGTCTGGGTGTTATATTGTATTATAGTTACGTATTTACAAAAATATATAATATGCATATAAGTATTATAAGCTATCTAGTTCCCATAGCATAAACTCTGCGTAATTTGGGGCTAGACAGTCTTGTGTGGATTGCCCACAATATTTATTTATTTATATAATTATATTATTATAATTCAAAGTGTGCAATTTTACTTTAGGTAGGTAGCCTTGGTTTTTGGCGTAGATCGAGTCATAGGTTTATTTAACTACTTATGCGATTTAATTGAACCGATGATCTTAACAGTCAACAAACTGCCGTACTAACATGGAGCCTAATTATTAAACAAGAGATGTCAAGAGTTTTTGTATCTATCTTAACAGCATCTTGGTCACAGAATACAGAAAGAGAGCTTGGTATATAACGGTCATACTCGCGACACGCAACAAAGTAGTGCACTCAGGGGATACCGAGAAAATTGAAACTACAAAACGGCGTCGTAAACGAATCATTAACAAGCTTGTTTTCGCAAAATAAGTACAAGAAAAGTATACTCTGTTTATAAACAATGTGATATTTACCATTATTTAATTTTGCGAGTTTTGACTTCCGATATTTTATCACAGTTCATGCATGCACCTGATCACGACTTGAATGGATTGTACTTGCAAAATTAAATCATGGTTAATGTTTCGTTGTTCACAAAAATAGCGTTTAAAACCGTGATAGTTTCTTAAGTTGAACTGGTCACCAGCTAGAACTAGTGGGTCGGCTAGATGTAACCTCGCGAGCACACTAAAAGTCTTTAGCAGACTTTTTTAGTGAGTGACTTCAACTTCACTTTTCTCGGCGGTTAGTCGATCGAGTAACCAACCAACCAACCAATTATTTGCAATCAATACTTTTTTCATTATTAAAATGTTCTAAAATCCCTTATTTTAAATTCTAAAAATGTTAAAACTTCTTGTCTTTGACGATCTCTTGGTGTAAAACATTAAAGTTTCGATTCCTATTCCAGACTGGTCGGTCCTTGTTTTAATTCAATCCCATTGAATAATATATGGATTCTAAAAGTGCTAGTTCCAGCACTAAAGTGCTAGTGTTACCATCAGTTGCTATTTTAGAACGATTTAGGAATAACGAGGTCGTCTGCATTCAGCATGGGACGTAGAAACTCTGTACCTACCAACTGTGCCGTCAGCGGCTTTCCTCATCACAATGCAAGGTCACTGTCGAATGGAACGTTGCCCTTGATACGTTTTGTGGTTTATCTCGAGATCAACAGTCGCTGTTGCATTGCTTGAAAAATATACGTGCCTAGAGACTAGGTTTTGCCTGCAGCATTTTAGCGCAATAGAGATTTAAATGGAATCAAAATCTAACTCATTGATTTTCAGATTTTTAGAATCACTAGGCTATGTTTTGCTCCCCAGTACCTAATTTTTATTTGCTCATCTATAACATCACATCAGATTGGGGTCATCTATGGCCAATAAAAATAATTAAAAATAAAATAAATAAATAATAATTTAAGCGCGATGCTCAGCTCGCCGCTATTTTTTTTACTACACATTCTGCCTCCGCCCGTTGAAATAAATTGGTTTAATGTGGCCGTCAGGGTATGCCTGCACTTTGGACAAACAATTTTAGTGTGCCCAGTAGGGGTGGTCTATGTCGCCCTTGTTCGAAAAAGTGTGACAACTAGTGCCCTAGAGTGTGTACTTAATACAAAAATCGAGAAGCCAAAAGGTGAGTACCGAAGTGGAGCGAAGGTCAAGCGTGGTCAAGCGATCACAGCGATACTCAAGGGTGACTTCGCGAGGCTTCGGGCTGAGCCATGCCAAATTCAATCGAAAGTCTGTCTCGTGTGAACGAAAAATATGGCACACAATAATTCAGCAAATGGTAGTTAGCAGTCAATATGTTGGATATACTTGTCTATAGTCATTATAACTCTGTACTGTTAACCGGTTTTGGGAATAGGACATCTCTAACCGGATCAAGCAACAAGACACATCCCGAGAGTAGAAAGAAGAGGAAGTATAAGATGGCGTCTTGCGTAGTTGTATTGTTTGCCGGGTAATAAAAGTAAAACAGAGTTGTAGCTATAGAGTTTTCGTCCTAACAGTACCTAGTTTCATCCAGATCTATTGAAAAATGCGACCTGTAAGCGAAAACAGACAGCCTGACATAAGCATTTTTTGGCAATGTTGAAACTGAGTCGCTTCGCTCAGTCAGTCAATAACATTGTTCTTCAACTCAAATGAGTACACAATCGAGCCATGCCGTCCCTACCGGGAGCCGCCGCCCGCCACCCCGCCCGTCTCCCGATAATACCTAAACTTGTCGTAGGCTAACTGAGTTAAGGTTATAGCACATTATACCGGCACCGCAACTGCGCAGCTGCAGCACGGCGTCGCCTCGAATTTAGACTACGGCTAGCTGCCAGCGCGCTAACTACGCGTTGTCCGCAAGGTGCAAGCTCGCAGTCCGCGCGCCGGCCGCGACGTGTAAGCTCACAGTCCGCGCGGTGGCCGCGAAGTGCAAGCTTGCTGTCACCGCGAACTCAATATTATTATATTATGGCATTTATGATTGAACACTCGTCTCGCTTTCGCTGCCGACTCGGAGTCGGCGCGTAATAAGCATGCCGTCGGCGCGCTGTGCGCACAAGGTCCGCTCGCTTGCAGCACGCGGGCTGCGAGTCGAGTTGTGTGGTAGCGGCCAAGCGCGCTGACTGCCCGCCGTTGGCTTTTTCATATTGACATTATGAAATACATTATACTACACACGATTTAATGCTCTAAATTGAATGACAAGTTAATTGCTGGTTTGGAGCGGTGCTGTTGCGGTGCCGGTATAATGTGCTATAACCTTTACTCTGAGTTACAAGGGCTGATTTGCATTAGTGCTCAATTATCATTACAGATATTGTAGGTATGGACATTGTGATGTGTATGAAGTTAGCTTGTGTTACACCTACTCGTATACATATACCTATAATTCGTATATTGGGATCGTATAAAAAGGGAAAAAAAGCTGTTGTAAAAATTCATCATCATCATCATCATCATCATTATCAGCCTGAAGAAGTCCACTGCTGGACATAGGCCTCCCCTACTCGTTTCCAGGAAGAACGATTCAGTTGTAAAAACTACCCACCAAAAAAAGTAGCTAGATCGAATCTACTCTTGATTCCAGTGAAGCTTTTTTCAGGTTTTGAGTGTTTTTACGAGAAATCAAACTTTTATTTGTTTGGACATATTTTTGTTATCATGAAACGTTAACCATAATAAAATCGAGTTTTCTAACTAAATCTAAATAAAGCTCATCAAGTGGGGCCATCGGCTTGTTCCATCAAAAGAAAAAATATAAGCGAGTGTGAATCTCAATACATTAGACTAGTAGGTATACCTAGTCATTCTCCACCATACACGTTGCCAACCATATAATTTTCAGATATTTAAATCATGTGTTTATCTTAGCCAAAACCAATCGCTGAGGCAATGAAAACACCTGAAACAAAGAAGACAACAATACAAAGTGTTTTGAAGCGAATACAAAATGTTTTGAAATGTAAGCCAACGGGACTATCGTAAAATCGCCCGTTTCATGCCCGTTTCCAATCATTTAGACCATGCTCAAATGAGATAATATGGTATGTCCTTCCTACTACAATAGTTAATGCCATTGACGTCATTTACAGTCCGCTTCTAACTTGAACATCTTCATATCTTGAGATGTATTTTTTTTACAATCCACACATCACTGTCCAGCCCCAAACTTAGCAGAGCTTGTAGGTATACTATGGACCAGATAACTGATATAATACTTAAATTTGTCCAAACTAAGAATTAAATATGACACTCAGACGGAGAACAAACATTTGTGTTCACCACACAAATATTTTTAAAAGGTTGTTCTTGATCGGTTTGAACTCACGCCCTCCAGCGCGGAAGGCAGAGCTAATAACTGAATTCAAATTCAAAATCTATTTATTCAGTTTTATCAAAAGGATCACTTAGGCTTACCTAAGTGAGTTTCTAGGTGCCAGTTCCACGCGACCAAGTTCTGTGGGGTGATTGCGTATATTTTGTTGATATTATTTGAGATTCAATTTCAATTAAAAAACGAATTGAAACAAAAGACTGAATGTGACGTAATAAAGATGAGATAGCGAATAGTAACCTCATTTTGTAAAACAAGTATGGCAGCAGATGGATAGTGGTCGAAAAATGATGGCAACAAGATATAATATGGTCGCTGTTCCTTGTTAGTATCCAACTTTTGATTGCAACAGAATTACATAATCGGCCATCAGCAGTTATTAAAATATGAGAGCCATTGGAGCTGAGGTAAGATCTGCTTGTTTACTTGCACGTGCAAGTGAGCGTATTTTTAAATAATAAAATTGTTGAATATTATGGTAGGAATAAGTTACTATTTCATTAAGGCGATTGTTAATCAAGTTATGCAAAACAAAATGCCACTACTGGAATTCCACGTACTTGGTATGTATGCCCAGTGGGAATCAAATTGCGGCCAAATCGACCTAAGTTCGTCCTCTTGGCTTTCCATGTGCTATGAAGTGTTAGAGAACTATCTGAGGGCATCACGTTTGCCTCTTGAAAGTTTCTAGGCGTTTGTAATACGGCGGCTACCTAAAAACTCACAGGATAGAGGTTGGACCTACCTTATACTTAGAGAGCAATGTGATTCAACTGAATAAACATAATTTTAATATGAACTTCTGAACTCTGCTTTTATTTAAAAAAAAAAGTAAATAACTAGTCTTTTAATAAGTTCATCTTTGGTCATAAAAAAATTTTGTTGTGCCATTTTTTTTATTAGCTTTCGAAATGTGGTGCTGGCAGAGAATGGAGAAAATTATAGGTAGACGGAATAAGTTACGAACGTAGAGGTCTTAGAGCGAGTAAAGAAGAAGAGAGTTATACTTGAGACGATACAAAACCGAAGAGGGAAAATGTTTGGACATCTTCTACGCCATGACCTCTACATAAAGAACATCATTGAAGAAAAGGTTGAAGGAAAACGGGGAAGAGGGAGGCCAAGAATAAATTACGTAGGCCAGATAAAAGGAAAGGTCGCTGTCCTGTCGTATAAGGAAGTCAAGGAAGCAGCATTCATAAGACTTAATTGGAGAATACTGCATCAAAACCCAGACAAGAGCTGAGCTCTTAAATTTAAGAAGAAGATTTTTTATAATATTATTGTAGGCAACAGTAACTTTTATTGGACTTAGTGTACAAAACTGCCACGCATATTCTAGATCTATCTTACTCTATGCATTCTATTGTGCTTCTAAAGGTAGCTAGTGTTGAATAGATGGTACCAATGTGTGAAAAATATTTCACCAACTCAGGCTTTGCTGGACACCGAGAGAAATGGTAGCATTTGCGGCGACAATATTATTCTCATGTCGTGCATAAACAACCATTACAGGGAAAAATAAACGAACAAAATGTGGAGTTGCAGGCGCTGAAACATTACACCCGAACGGGTAATGCATTTTACTTAGGGCAAGTGAACATTTTACAAGGAACTAGTGGAAAGGTGCCTTTAGCTAACACAAAGCAAACAACCATTTGCATCTGTAAGAGCCTTAAATATTTAGTTAGCAATAACCACCACCACTCACCAATGTACTAACGATCACGTTAATTAAAAAAATGTTATTCCAATAAGTACCTATTTAACTGATAAACATTCAGGATTACTTCATTAAAATTTAAATTCACCTCATGGGCCATGAGGCCAAAACTCAAAATGAAGGAATTTGAAAAATGTTGTATGATCTTCGGGAATTATTCCAATTTACTTAAATTCAAAGGGCGCATTCGTTCATGTTGAAAGCTGGTTACCGCAGTGTAGGTACTGGTGCGGGGCAGTAACATACCGACCAAAAAAACCGTGTAGGTACGTTGTTTAGACGTGTGCTTAGACAAATTAAACTTTTATCTATCTACGCAGCCATTGTCATCGGCAGCCTGCAATGACTGCCGAATATTATATGCTATTTTTAGACCTTTGACAGCTGTCCAACAACTTCTCGCTCGCATATTTCAAGATTTTTACATGAATACAATCACAGAATGTACATAATTAAAAACACGAATGGTTTAGGTTGTGCGTTGCATGTCAGTCACTCACGCCAAGCTCTTTCATATAGTAATAAGCAGGTATATTATGATTGTAGCCTTACTTACAAGAAAAACTAAATTTTACTTGTGTACATCCTACTAGTCACGTTTTTACGTCACCAACTTGCGAAACGCTTCGCTAAAAGTTAAAACCGTTTAGGTACGTTTCTCCAACTAAAATGATGTTCCCTAAAAATGTGATCACACTTCAGATGCTAACTGAAAGTCAGGTTGAATACTGCTATCTGCTGCATAACCGTTTTAGCACCGGTTTAACTGCTTTAATTGTAAATGCGTTAAAATGCCAAAATATGCAGAGCCGTTTCAATCGGAGTTTTACAACTTCCGGATCTCGCCGGAATTCTTCATCGACGAAATGCTTCGAAGACCGGAGTCTGTTTAATTAAAATATTTGGCTCTGGCTGCAATATTATGATTTTAAGAGAGATACCTCCAAAATCTTGATAAGTAAATTAGATTTTAGATGAAGTATAAGTGCAAAAATTCTTATTGTATCCAGTGTATGTACAGATGTCGAACGCTGCCAAACGCGGAGGTGGATTGTGCCTCTTTGTCGCTCGTTCCGCGCTCTCGCTTGCACTTCAAACAGTTCAAGCCATAAATGAAACGCTACAGAGTGGGGTAACGCCGCATGAGTCATGTTTTTTCGTGCGTGCAGCCGGCTCCATCGAATTATAAGACGTTGTCACGTCAAAAACTTGAGAAACCTAATTCAAAGCCAAACTGAACGGCGCGCCCGCCGCTCTGAGCTGACCGCCGCCGCCGGCGCCGCGGCGCAGGCAATAATAGAAAAAAAAGCAGCCAAGTGCGAGTCGGACTCGCCCATGAAGGGTTCCGTAGTATCAAGTAACATTATATACAGGGTTATTCATAATTAGCTGCAAATACTCAGGAATTAGGTTCAACAAATAAAATAAAAAATATATATGTAATTTTTTTTTTTTTATTTTGATTTAAGTTTTTGTATCAAAATTTTATTTTTATTAATTTTTTTACGGCTATTGCATAATGATTGCCATGGAGAACAGGACGATGACCCACCCAGGCGGTGACTGAACGCAGAGTGTCGCTCACGGCGCGCGGGCGCGGATCAAAGGTCAAAATAGGTCAGGCGCCAATGATTCCAAAGGATATTCTTTGTCGATTTTCTCGGGATTTTCATAACAAAACTTAAAAAAAATCATTTCATAAATATTTTTTATTTTATTTGTTGAACCTAATTCCTGAGTATTTGCAGCTAATTATGAATAACCCTGTATACAGGTTCTTGTAGTTCGTCGAAAGGTAAATTGCGGTTTACGATTTATGACGTATAAAAAAAACTACTGACTAGATCTCGTTCAAACCAAATATCGTTAGAAGTTTGCATAGTAATGTACAACATATATTTTTTTTAGTTTTATCATTCTCTTATTTTAGAAGTTAAAGGTGGGGGGAAGGACCAACTTTTTTCCACTTTGGAAGTGTCTCTCGCGCAAACTATTCAGGCTAGAAAAAAACAATATTAGAAACCTCAACATCATTTTTTTAACCTATTAATAAATACCCCACACGAATGGGTTCAATGAAAAAAAAAAATTTGAGTTTTAGTTTCAAGTATGGGGACCCCCAAAATTTATAGTTTTTTTTCTATTTTTGTGTAAAAATCTTAATGCGGTTCACAGAATACATCTACTCACCAAGTTTCATCAGTCTAGCTCTTACGGTTTCGGAGAAAAATGGCTGTGACATACGGACGGATAGACAGACAGACAGACAGACAGACAGACATGACGAATCTATAAGGGTTCCGTTTTTGCCATTTGGCTACGGAACCCTAAAAAAGATAGGGAATAATAGGAATTAATAGATAGGTACTCTTCTTTAGAAATATTGAAAAGTTTGCCCCGCAACCTGTGTAATAATCTTAGTTATCCTCTCTGAAACACAGATAGTCTAGCAGATTGCGCTGAGATTGTCGGTTTCCCGCGTTTATTGAACTTTCCAACACTTCTGAACTACCCTACTACACTTGCACACACGTATCTACCTATTACACAGTACAGTCTAAGCATAAATTACTGGGAAATATATTTGAAATTAATATTTATTATTTTAAGATGCATGAATTTTAAAGCTAAGGAATAAAATCTTTTTTATTTTGCACTGGCTTTTTTTATTTATTATTATTTCCTGAGTTTAAAATTGATGTATATGTAAACCTGAAATTCGCCCTCTACCGGCCTCTTACTAAGCTCGTAGCATCATGATCAAAATGTTGTCTATATATGCTCGTATATCTGGGCTCATAACCATTTTTAAAGTCAGTTCACTATCTAAAAATTATCAAATAACTTTCAATTTCGATTCCTGATTATACCTACTTCTAGCACACTTGTTGCTTATTAGTCTTATAATTGCTAGTAGGTAGCATAATACTAAACTCAAAATTGTGCCCGATTGTAATCTAACTCTAAGCTTAAAAAATCCAACGATCTTCAACTTAAAACAATAAAATGATATACGAAGCTCTATGATCCAATAAAAGCTTATATATTTACCACTTATTCGCTCGTGACCCTTAAGCATCGCTTGTGCCTGCCGACCTACCTGCCGCTATAACAATTTTACGAGAGAACCGTAAAATGAGCTCTCGAATAGAGCACCTTTATCACTTTATATCGTTTCTTTTGTATATTTAACGCCTCTATTTCAAGTTATGTAACATTTATTGACAGGCCAGTGGTAGTAAAGCTATATTTTTCGTTTTATACTCGACAAGAAGTATACTGTGGACAAATTACAATAGAAAATTAAGAATAAGCAATGAATAATATTGCTTAAACATTACGATAAGTAGAGGATAGCTATGGATCAAAATTTACACTCATCATTCACTTGAAAATTGAAATCAATTACCTACAGAAACACTGAAATGGTTTTTATTTGTATTTTCATTTGTTATTAGTGTACCTCATAAAGTCAGATGAGTAGTGAAAATAATTTGATCATTCTGAAACCAGTATACAAGCTACGAGTGGTAAAATGGCAATAGCGAATTATTATTTTAATTAAGGTAAATGATGTTTCGCGGTGCTTTCATTATGTTTCCACCCATTAAATTTTCTACTAAATACCATTGAAATTGTACAAAAATCATTTTAAACTATACCATAAATCAGCCTATTTTCCTGCCAATGAAAACACACAAAAATTTAAAACGCAACACAAATCCTCAGCTCAAGTTAATACAAAATGCCCACTGCAATAATAGTTGCGTATTCAACAAACCTATTTTTGAACCAATTCTACCATACCTTTTCGATCCTTAACTATAAAATTTCATGGAAGTGCGAAAAAGAGCAATTCAATTCCCGATACAAAACGTTTTATTCGGAGGGCGAGATGAGGGCACAATATCGGCAGCAGTACAATATCAAAGATGACGCGGGTTACACAAACGAAGACGTTGCGGTAAGTAGGCCTTACCGCGTGCCACTACTAACGTACTTGCAGTAGGCATCAAGTCGAACGGCATTTAATTCAATGAGCGGCTGCTAACTTATGTGATGTTTTTGTTGTACAATCTTCAATTTACATATTTAGCAGTGTAAGTTTGTGTAGCGCAATAATAAATAAACAAGAAACTCATGGCTTTGAAGGCCACAAGTTTTGTTTTTTTTAATGACGAATATTTTTACTGATAAAACATTAATTCGCTTTTTTAACTGCACCTATACTTCGATAAAGGTACAAACTCAAGGAAGCAAATAATTGCAAAATAAAACTTTAAGTTATTTTTCCTCCTTTTCTTTCGCTTTAAAAGAAGGGCATTTATTCATAGTTCCAGCTATTTTCTTATGCCGGCTGTACACTCTCGACGAGACACCCCGAGACAGGCCGAGAACGAGAATGTACATGGGGCTCTCGTCGTGTCTCGCTCTCTCGCGCCTTGCCTCGGTCGGTCTCCGTCGCTTGTCGGTTTTTTGTGCCCGAGTCAAAGGATCTCGTTGGGTCTCGCGAGGAAAACGAGAGCGTGCATGTACACACTCGTCATTTAGTTGTTCGTTGACTGTGTTTGTGTGAAGACGCGTTTTTAAATACACAGAATTAATAATACTCTAGCTAGGTATACATATGCAATACACATATCAACTGACTGTTGTTCAATTTGAAGTAGGTACCGGTTTCTATTGCGGTGCATAGTAACCATCCACCATTTTCTTCTTCGCCATGGCTTTTTAATTTTCTTTTTGTGGTAAATGTTTATCAAATTATAATAGCTCACAGTACAAAGACAAACAGCAGCAGCAATTTCTACGTCCATTACTGCGAGAATCTACAGTACTAATGAAAAACGAGAGTGTACAGGTATGCTCTCGTCGAGAGCCTCACCGGCCGAGGCTCTCGGGGAGACTCTCTCGCCGAGAGTGTACAGCCGGCATTACGGTTTTTTAATTCATGGCAATGACAAGCAGACTTGGCAAGCAATTTAATACTACGAAACCGAATTACTTATTTATTCGTTTCTATAACAAATGGAGCCCTCACTTCAGTGATCAATATGAATTAGACCATAATATTTATTATAATCAATAGGTACCCTTCAAATCGTGTGCAATCCTTTTTTTAGGTGCAAACGCCCTAATTTCTAGATTGAACACATTGGACTGTGTCAGTATCGTATTACGTTATTACTCTTGCATTCAAATGAACTATTTGTAATATATAATTTACATACATACATACATAAAATCACGCCTTATTCCCATGGGAGTAGGCAGAGCTCTCGGATTTCCACTTGCTACGATCCTAACACACCTCTTTCGCTTCATTCACTCTCATAACATTCTTCACACATGCTCGTCGGTTTAGGGTACTCCTAACCTGGCCTTTCTCTAAAACGTCTGCGTCTGAGAAATATATCATTTGCAGTGACAAATTCCCATGGTAGGGCCCACAGTAACTGTACAGGAAATAAGGGCCCACCCGGGTCTCGATACGGCCACAGAAAACATTTGGCCTGATTGGCTCCAGCACCGACGATATGGGAATACCCATTCGGCTATAGACACAAGCTATCTCGAATAACCTCCAAATATTTTGTTGGGAAATTCCCAGACATAGCATTATAAGCTGGAACGCAAAAAAATATATAATATTTTTTGCGTTTCATTCGTGATGGTCGGTTTTAGGTGAACCGATTAGCGTGTTTGATTGAAGAAATAACTGGGAAATAAAAGATTTATGTTCGGAAGACAAGGGTTGGAAGGCCCCTTACCCGATGGACCAACAAAAATAAGTAAAATATGTTTGACATCTAGATTACGTACAACATCCACTACTTGAACAACTTTCTAAAGCAAACATCAACTTTTTTCTAATGTTTAGATAGAATTGGTTTTCAGCTTTCTGAGTTCTTCTAAGTAGGGTCAACCATATACTATTCTTGGCACCCCCCCAATGATTGGCACTCTAGCATAAAAACCCATGAAATAAGAGTTTCGAGCAAATTTTTTAAGTGACAATAATTTATTTTGGTAGTATATTTAATTTTCTTAAAGGTAAAATTCATTTTATGCTTAGAATGTCCACCATCCAAACTTTTCACCCAATCCTAACTTTTTTTATAACTTTTTACTCGGTTGTCTCATCCTTGCTATATACACATGTTTGGAAACAGCTGTGAAAGGAATATGGTGGACATTCTAAGCATAAAATGAATGTTACCTTTAAGAAAATTAAATATACTACCAAAATAAAATATTGTCACTTAAACAAAATTGCTCGAAACTCTTATTTCATGGGTGTTTATGCTAGAGTGCCAATCATTGGGGGGTTGCCAAGAAAAGTATGCCTACCTCTTTTTTATGTCGTGTCACTATTTCTGTCGAAACAGTATGAGGATTTTCAGTGTACCCCAAAGAAATATTAAGTACTTTTTTTTAAGTCTTCAATAAAAAATCCTGAATCAAACTAGTAAAAAGTAAACAGGCCTTTGCACCTATTGTAGATGATTTATATAGCGTCAGGGGCAATTGGTGATTACTCATGCCCCTACTTACGGGACGCTTCAGTGCCTGGGACAGGACTTGGATGGAATAGGCTTGCCCAGCACCTATACCATCCTGACAGCTTAGTCGGCCATATCCACAGGAAAGACAATGTCAATACGTGCGGAGCTGACTAAGCCGCGGGTTTCCTCACGATGTTTTCCTTCACCGTTTGAGAGCACTAGCATTGTGTACATAAATTTTTCGATAGAAAAACTCATTGGTACACGACTGGATTTGAACCCACGACCTTAGGATCGGAAGGCGGGGCCGCTACCACTAGAATCAAACTACATATACCTATACATATTCTTTTTATACAACCAGCTGTTTTTTTTTATATTTATTAATCTTCTAAAAAATACATTATCTTATTTATTATTATAAATAGCACTAAAAAAACCCACTAAGGTTTGTGGGGTAATGCTACTAGAGAGTCAAAAGTCGATAGCTTATAAATAAGTATGATATAAATGATGTATGAAGCATATATGGCCCACCTGATGCGAAGTGGTAACCATGACAAAGCTTTGCCGCGTAGGTCACGCACGTCAGGAACGTACCCTATGATGCACTACCCTGTGTCTATCAACTTGAAGCATACAGATACACCACACGTTCCAGTAATTTCACTGTCACCCGCACCCTTCTAACCGAAACACATCAATACAGCTTCACGGCAGAAATAGTCATATCGTATACCTAAGTATGTAATGTAATCTATGCTAATATTATAAAGCTGAAGAGTTTGTTTGATTGAACGTGCTAATCTCGGGAACTGCAACTCCCCCGACTGACTTCAACTGCGCTGAAAGGAACAGCATCAATGCAAAATGTTGCAAAAATCTATGCCTAGCCTTTTCCATCACGTAAGGACTTTTCTATAAATTCTAGATTTGGTCAAAATGTTCCAGAAAATAATGCTCCTAAAGTTTCTGGTTCTGGTATGCCACATAGGTAGGTACTGTTATCATTTAGCAGTATACGTTCCCCCTGCGGGCAGCTATGACGGAACGTGGTTGCTTTTTGTTTCGAGCACTGCACAAATGAAGAAAGGCGTAATTACCTTTTAGCCGATCTGAATCAGTATCAATTCTCTTTGTGGACTTCCAATTTGTTCCACCAATTTCATTTTGCATCTTTTTCTGGTTACGTACTTCAGCATCGTAAAAATGAACCTTTAGCAGTCCGTCTGTTTTCCGTGTCCTAGCCGTTTTTATTACAAAAATAAAAGCAAAGAAAAGTTCAATCCCTTGTAGATACATGGAATACATAATTATCTCATACTAGCATTATAAATACAAATAATACAAATACAAATAATGTATTTCTGTAAACTTAATCTATGGTACAAAGAGAGGAGAGGTGTAAAGAAGAAAGATTTGTATTTTTGTATGTTTGTAACGAATAAACTCAAAAACTTCTGAACCGATTTTAAAAATTATTTCATCAATTGAATATTAAATTATCTTAGAGTAACACAGGCTATTGCGTTACTAGTGAGCTGCAGGGGTTTGAGCAGGTGTAATTTATTTTTTATTTTCTTTATTACAAAATCAAATTAATTTAGAAAAAAAGCGGCCAAGTGCGAGTCGGACTCCCCATGAAGGGTTCCGTAGCGACAAGTAACATAATATAAAAGTTCTTGTAGTTCGTCGAAAGGTAAATTGCGGTTTACGATTTATGATGTATAAAAAAAACTACTCACTAGATCGCGTTCAAACCAAATTTTGTTGAAAGTTTGCAAAGTATTATGTACATCATATATTTTTTTTAGTTTTATCATTCTCTAAATTTTAGAAGTTAGAGAGAGGGGGGACCAACATTTTACCACTTTGACTCTCGCGCAAACTATTCAGTTTAGAAAAAAACGATATTACAAACCTCAACATCATTTTTGAAGACCTATTCATACACGTATGAGTTTGATGAAAAAAAAAGAGAAGAAAAGTTTCAGTTTCTAGTATGGGGACCCCCCAATTTTTTTTTTCTACTTGTGTATTAAAATCTTAATGCAGTTCACCAGAATACATCTACTCGCCAAGTTTCATAAGTCTAGCTCTTATAGTTTCGGAGAAAAATGGCTATGACATACGGACGGACAGACAGTCAGACATGACGAATTATAAGGGTTCCGTTTTTGCCATTTGGCTACGGAACCCTAAAAAGGAGGGGATAAATGAGAAGGCAGCAAGCTTTTGAATTTTCTTACCTGGCAAAGCCGGGGCGGGCAACAAAATTATTTGAATGAAGATAGTTAATTCAAAAAGGTTTAAAATAATTCATGAAGGTTTTAAAATGCCGCACCGACACAAGCTTAAACACAAAAATATCCGCAGGATCCAGTGTTCGGGCACAAGAGGCAAGCCAGCGAGTGCTGCATGGACTGTGTTGGAACGCCACAGTCGCTTGCAGCCCGACCAAAGTCCTTAAATCCCAACTTACACGGTTGTTCCTGTAGCGGCCCACTCGAGTGCGGAGTCGGCTTAGTGACTTCCATTAGTATTTTGACAATGGTTTATGTAACATTATTATCTTTTCAGCGTTACTTCTATGTATTCAAATTCTGCGTTGCAAACTGTAAACTGTTGAGAAGCCTACAAGTAGCTCAGACTCCGTCATAAAGCACTTAGCGCTGCACGTTACAATTAAAGCTGGAACAGTAGTTCAAGTACCTACTTACGCAAAGTTTATTATGAGAAAAGTTCCGAGGCGAGCGGCACTCGACACCTAATACAAATAGGTACCTGCCGCGCCGGATTCGTCCTGTCTTCGGAATGCACTCACTCGTACCTACAAGTTTGCGTAATTACTATCTCTCAAACTGTAGCAATGATAGCATGTATACAAAGCTCATTTGAGTAAGGAAGTGCACGAAAAAAGCCTCTTTGAGGCTTACATAAAATACAGCACCACTTTGGTTTGACACAGAACTAGAGACACGAAGAGAAGATTATGACTTTGTGATCTCATTGATATACCCATGCTGTATGGGCCATGACGCCCATGACTGAATGATGAATAAACTAGTAGAGCCCATGCCCTACTTATGTGGCATGTCTTATGCAAACGTGATGCAATAAAGACCGAGTCCCACGAATGAAATGTTTTTGCCGCCAGTATTAATAAATTCGTCTAAAATATTACGGTTCAAAAATATTCTTCTTCTTCCTTTCCTTATCCCACTTTATGTGGGGTCGGCACAACATGTTCTCCTCTTCCATTCTCCTTTATCAACCGTTATCTCTGTATTTACTTCTTTCTTATCCATGTCATCTTTCACACTGTTCATCCTTATTTTCTTTGGCCTACCCAAATATCCATCTACACACAACATAGCTCAAAAAATATTACGAAATAAAAATTGGGTTTTAACTGCATCTCGTTACAACTTCCAGGTTGTCATTACTCCAGCTCCGCACCGCTCCGCCTCCAAGTAGCAATAACATTAGTTCTGTTTTTTATATGAAAGGACGTATGCAGGACGTAAGGCAGGGGGGAAAAGCATAATTTTATGTTCCATGGGGCGTAGTGTGTTTTTCATCGTCATTCGCATGCTAAGTGGTTCCAATCAAAACGGCAAAATCAAAATATGGAACAATAGCCCCCCCTTCCCTGCATATTTCCCTGCCCAGCATTACCAAACGCAGAACTGGCAACTTCATATTTGCTCCATAGTTAAAACCCCACGGCCTTGTCCTAGCTACATCTCTGCCTCGCAGACCAAAACCCCACGGCCTTGTCTTAGCTACATCTCTGCCTCGCAGACCAAAACCCCACGGTGTTGTCTAAGCTATATCTCTGCTTCGCAGTTAAAACCATGTTCTAGCTACGTTCCTGCCCTGAGAAACCACGGTTTGTCCTAAGCTACGGCCCTGGCTGGCCGACAGTCGCAAGCGGCACACCGTGCATTTGAAATGAAGTGTTCTTAATCGGCGTGGCAATTAGGCGCAGCGGAGCCCCCTCATTACTCACAGATCTGTGGAGAGCCTTTTATGACAGACCCATAAAAACTCTATAGCTCTCTACTCCAGTGATATCGATAGCTACTCTGATTCATTTAAATGATCTACAAATTATTGTTAGGGTGGGTTCATTACGTTAGTTGAATCAAACGGCACCCGTTAGATTAAACGGACTGGCTAGCTAGGCTAGGGTGTTAGACGATGAACATCGCGAAAAAACTTTTTGCTCGCACACTACATCGTCAGATCTTTTGATAGATATAAAATTACTGAACTTATTGATTGAAAATCGCAAAGTTTTAAGTAGGATGACCGTATCAATGGTCTACGAGTAAAATGGCTCTGAGTTAGGACAGACAGACAGCCAGACGGATAAAACGACTTTATGGATTCCGTATTGGACTTCGGAACCCTACGGGCACCCTCGTTTTCCAGTTCGTGGTCACCATTCGAGAACCTTTATTCCCCAACGGTTGTCGGTTCTTCGAGCTAAATGACCTGCCCATTGCCACTTCAACTATTACAACATTACTAATTCTAAGAGCTATATCGGTGACCTTGGTTCTTCTACGGATATCCTCATTTCTGATTATGTCACTAGAGAAACTCCTAGCATAGCTCTCTCCTTAGATTTTTGCGTGACTTTGAGCTTGTATACGAGGCCAATAGTTAGCAAACACGTCTCAGTCCCGTAAATCGTTACATACAAAAATGCAAATCTTCCCTTTTTATAATAATAATTAATTTTACGTGTAGAAGATAATCTGTTAGGTATAAATAAATAAACTATGCATTACACTACTTTACAGGGATTAAATATTATAACCACGTGCATTCAACGAACGATACCAATCATAGGCAAATCCCCACTTAACGCGGGCTTACTTGTACTGTGAATGCAAAGCTCCGAATATACTCTTTTATAGACAAACTAGAATAATTCAGTGATAATATTAATGGCAATGGCAATAAATATTTTATTATCAGGCCGTTGTTGGAATAATTTTCGACTTGTAAATGCTCCTATTATGCTGATTAAAGTCGTTATGGTAGTACGACTCAACACATCCGAATTTATATTCCTTATCTAAGAATATTGTCAGCGATTTAACATATTTTTTTGTTTACTTTGCAACAGAATCTGGCCTCGCAGATAAAATAGGAACCATTTTGTTCCTAAATGAGATGGTACTCGTACTCTCTACGAGTAGCTATTTCACCGCTGCAGGTTTAGGATGTAGGCTACTTACCTTTTCTGTGAAAGCGCACTGGTGGTAGACAGATCCGTTACCTGGCCCTGTTTAGGACTAAGATATAGCGCTTTGTATACCAATTTTTATAATTAATCATAATTATTATAAAGGGAAAACATTTGTATTTTTGTACGTTTGTAAAATGTGAAGTCACTGCCTTTTATTTTATCTACCCGTGCGAAGACGGGGCGGGCCACTAGTGTTTATATGTATATTTAGTGTAGTAAATTGCAGCAAAACTGACTATTTATTTAAGGCCTGCGCACACCTAGGTCGCTGGCGATAGCGATCAATGAAACGCTGTCAAATTTGACAGCGTTTCACTGATCGCTATCGCCAGCGACCTAGGTGTGCGCAAGCCTTTACGTAAGCTTGGGCTTACTTTGATCTGATACACTTAAAAGTCTTATATAAATGCCTTCTTAGCTTTGTGAGTTCACCTATTTAGGATTCTTCCATTGATCCCGGATAAGATAAGGATCGGGTAATAAATGGGGAGGAAGCGATAATCTGCAGATTTAAATAATCCCCGCGATCAACCGGAACGTTAGACGAGGATTTTTTACTGTACTTGTTGGGAATTCATAATAGGACATCAGTTGGGAAAAATATTTCAGCATATATGTCAACGATTTTAGCATAACATGTTAAAATCAGAAAATGTTTGTTTTACAATTGTGGTATTACAATATAGCAAACCCGATTAAATCTACCGTACAGCAGTTAGATAAAAAGGAAAACATAAATTAAAATTTCACTTCCAAAAATCTGTGTACCCCAAAATAAACATAGGAACCCACAAAAACGGGAAAACCGCAGAGTGTACAAGTCGGTCGGCTCCGCCGGAAGGAGGCGCCACATCTGGCTGCGTACGGTGCCGGATTAGGGATGTCGGAAATGCAATAAAGTATCGATATATATCGTATCGATGTTTTTTGAAAATATCGATATCGATATTGATATTTTTATTAAAAAATATCGATATATCGATATATCGGTATGATTTGACTTGACAGAGAATATTAGTGCTGTTGAAATTGAAATTGACTAACAGAGTTGCCAACTTAAAAACCAAACTATAAAACAGCAAATCAAGTCGACCAAAAACAAAAAATACTTATAATATAATTTGTTAAAAGATGTTAATATAAAAAAAGTATTTTCTTTTTGTGATTTTTTAATCTTAAAACTTATAAATGTTTATTGGTCTGAAAAAAATATCGGTTTTTATACCTTTTCGATACTTAGAATTTTATATCGATACATCGATATATCGAACTATTAAATATCGCTCAAAAATATCGATATATTGAAAAAATAATATCGATATATCGATGTATCGATATTTTTTCAACAAGCCTATGCCGGATGTATACCTGCACTCGGCGCTTTTCAACTGCCGGCCAATCGAGCTATAGGCCACGCATTTAATCTTATAATATTGGCTCTGTAAGCTGTAGTTTGTTTGTTCCTTTTTATTTGTATCTGCTACACGCAACACATAAGAACGCAGTCATAACATTATTATGAATATACCTACTTGCCAAAATCACAGCAAACAAACCAAAAAAAAGATAATACCTTTTTAACCTTTTTATATATATTTTTTTCTTTTGGAAGAAAATATTTTATTGCACACAACAAATTATAAAAGTACAGGTTCATATAAAAACTTAAAACTATTTGCCTCTTACAATGGGCAGTCTTATCGCTAAACAGCGATCTCTACCAGACAACCTGGTAGAGATCGCTGTTGGATGGAATGTACCCATTAATATTTACAAGGGACTGTGTGCGAAGAAAGAATAAATAATAAGTGCCTAAAACTTCTGTAGCTAAGCTACATACATACAAAAGAAAATTAATACATAAAGAGTCTGAAAATACTTACATTATCCATAGAATATTATATTACATACTATACTATTTCACAAATTAGAAATAGTATAGTATGTGAAGTGCAGAATGTAGACTAATAAATAAATACCTGCTTAAATACGACCATCCATACTTACAAACTAAACAGTATATTAGGAACAAAAGAATAAGATCAGAAGGGACGCGTAGGTTTTTTAAGTGCAGAATGTAGACCTCGCGAGCACACTAAAATTGAGCATTATACTGCATTTGCAGTGGGTGTTTTTTTTTACATAAATAAATAATTTTTGTGGACAATCCACATAATACTAACCTTTATATTATGTTACTTGATGCTATGGAACCCTTCATGGGCGAGTCCGTCTTGCACTTGGCTGTTTTTTTATTATATTACAAACCTTGGATACTTATTTCAAAATATAACACCATTATTCGTCCATGATAACACGGTAACTTCCAGACAGAGAACAAACATTTATGCTCACCACACTAATATTGTTCTCGGTTAGGATTGAATCAGCGCAGATGGCATAGCTACTACCAACTGAACTGGCTTGAAATCTGCCGATCATCAGTTAATTTTTATGAAAACCAACGGCACAAAGAGATTGAAATCTGATAGTTCTGAGATGTGTATATTATATGGTAAAATTATCCATCCGTTCCATCCGTTTCCATGTTCTCATGATACTCATCATCTCTACAATATAGGTACCTACCTACTCGTTTATTAGTATTTGCCCTACAATATTTATCATAATTATTTAATACTATGACGCCATTACGAAAGTCACGAATTGTGTACATTCAGTGCAGCGGACTGGACAAGCAACACTTCATTCCGGAGTGGAGTCCATTATCGGTCATCAATATAAAGGTTATTTAGACGGGTCGGGCTCCGACAAGCATCACGCTATTCGGGGCACGTCCGCGTTCGCGTCCGTCACGACGTGATTTCATCCGGACCTTTGCTTCCCTTTAATTTTTATTATTTTTATCGTGGAAAAAAATAATAAGGATTAGGTATAAAAGTAAAGATTTATCACACCTTATAATAGAATACCCAGACTTTTGGGGTGTTTTTAGGATTTTTACACAAAAATAGAAAAAAAACTATAAAATTTGGGGGTACTTGAAACTGAAACTCAAAAAATTTTTTTTCATCGAACCCATATTTTGGAGTATCTATGAATAGGTCTTTAAAAATGATGTTGAGATTTCTAATATTGTTTTTTTCCAAACTGAATAGTTTGTGCGAGAGACACTTCCCAAGTGGTTAAATGTTGGTCCCCCCCCCTCTAACTTCTAAAATAAGGGAATGATAATTATTAAAAAAATATATGATGTACATTACTATGCAAACTTCCAACGAAAGTTGGTTTGAACTAGATCTAGTGAGTAGTTTTTAGGGTTCCGTAGCCAAATGGCAAAAACGGAACCCTTATAGATTTATTTATACTTTACACGGGTATTTATCGCGTATATCACCTTATTTTATTTATTTTCCCGACGTTTCGGCTATGTTGCAATAACCGTGGTCGCGGGCTGACTGGAGCATTGACATGAGTGCTACCGTCGTTGAAAAGTGGAGGCAGTATCACTAACTACCCTCACTTGATCTTCTTTGTCCATAATGTCCGTGCACGCACTACGACACACAACACTGATAGGATCTACGCACTGTGGTAAGGTATCGCGACGCATACACCTTCCAATGATGGGATTCCACGATGAAGAAAGTCTGAATCCGTCTTCGCGATTGAAATTAGGATATTTCTTAATCTCAATCGCTTCACGCACCATCCTTTTGTGGTAATACCGTTCATTGGATAGCACCTTGGGATCATGCAATTCTATCCAGTGATTAGGACCTGAATCCACAAGGTGCTCTGCTATCGCCGATTTGGTTACCTGGCGGTTTTTAACTGCAGCAATGTGTTCCTTCACCCGCTCTGCTATTGTGCGCTTAGTTTGGCCAATGTAGGCGCGGCCGCAGCTGCAGTCTATTTTATACACACCAGGTATTTGCAAGGGTATGCTGTCTTTTGGTGTCCTCAGCAGCTTTGCCATCTTTGTGAGGGGAGTGAAAACCGCCTTGATGGAATACCTCTTTAACACGTTTCCTATTCGGTCCGTTACTCCCTTCAAATACGGCAGGAACGCGGGCTGTCTGTTGACACCAACTGGCTTGCCTCTGCTCGTGCGTGTCCGGTTGCTTCTGTTTCCACTTCTATATCCATTGCGTTTTAGAACCTCCTGAACATGCGCCAACTCTCCGGCTACATGGTCAGGGTCACAAAGGTTGTACGCTCTGTTAGTGAGTGATGTAATCACAGACTGCAGGTGTAAGGGATGATGGTGTGAAGCAGCGTTCAGATACCTATCGGTGTGCGTCGGTTTTCTAAATACAGAGTGCCCCAAGGAACCATCTGACTTCACCATAACTTTGACATCCAGAAAGGCAAGCGTTCTATCATCCTCTATCTCATTTGTAAACCGGATTTTAGGATGAATAGAATTGAGGTACAAAGTAAGTTGATCCACAGTATGCTTGTTCCCCCTCAAAATGCAGAAAACATCATCTACGTACCGTTTCCATACTTTTATACCATGAGCAGTGTACGCAATACTAGTTTCAAAGTGTTCCATCCAGATATTAGCCATAACTGGAGCCACTGGGCTGCCCATGTAAAATACAATACCCGTGTAAAGTATAAATATGTCTTATGATCGCGAAAGTTTAAAAAGTACCTTATAGATTTGTCATGTCTGTCTGTCTGTCTGTCTGTCCGACCGTGTCACAGCCATTTTTCTCCGAAACCATAAGAGCTAGACTGATGAAACTTGGTGAGTAGATGTATTCTGTGAACCGCAGTAAGGTTTTTACACAAAAATAGAAAAAAAACTATAAATTTGGGGGGTCCCCATACTTGAAACTGAAACTCAATTTTTTTTTTTTCATCGAACCTATACGTGTGGGGTATCTATGGATAGGTCTTCAAAAATGATGTCGAGGTTTCAAATATCGTTTTTTTCTAAACTGAATAGTTTGCGCGAAAGATACTTCCAAAGTGGAAAAGAGTTGGTCCCCCCCCCTCTAACTTCTAAAATAAGAGAATGATAAAACTAAAAAAAATATATGTTGTACATTACTATGCAAACTTTCAACGATATTTGGTTTGAACGAGATCTAGCCAGCAGTTTTTTTTTTATACGTCATAAATCGTAAACCGCAATTTACCTTTCGACGAACTACAAAAACCTTTACATTATGTTATTTGATGCTTCGGAACCCTTCATGGGCGAGTCCGACTCGCACTTGGCTGCTTTTATTTTTAAACGTCTTATATCGTAAACCGCAATTTACCTTTCAACACAATGCGTAGTGGTGGCAGTTCGAGGTGAACTACTACCTTATTTATGAAATAGGAACAACATTACAAACTACACAGTTTTATTTCATATTATTAAGCTCTGTGTTTGAATATTGATGAGATGGCTTGTAATAAATAAACATGCATTTTATTATTACTAAGTAATACACAAATCACTCAAGCGATCGCGTAAAGGTCTGCGCACACCGAGGTCGCTGGAGATGGCAATCAGTGAAATTCTGTCTTTGACAGCGATATTTGACAACGTTTTATTGATCGCCATCGCCACCGACCTAGGTGTGCGCCTTAGGTTGGGCCTTAAATCGATGTGAATTGTCAATTTTTGTTTGAAAATTTTGAAAATGGAATGCGGATTCAGCAATCACTGAATCGAGCCGTGTTCCTATTTCGGTATTTCCTTTGCGTAAGCAAAAGCGTGTTTGGTGCTCTGTGGGTATTTCAGTTTGCAGGGTGTGAGTGCCGGTGAAATTACTGGAACCAGAGTCTGAAAATCTGTGTATGTACCTCAAGTTGATGGACGCCAGGAAGTGCATCGTAGGACACGTTCCTCATGTGCGCGTGACCTACGAGGCAATGCTTTTTTTGTTCCGAACGACTGAATTTATTAGAGACCTTAAGATAGTTATAAGAAATAATAAATTTAATAGAATATAATCATAGTTAGGAGTAGTAGTAATAAAGACGAATAGACTGGTTTATAACCAAAAATAGTATGTAAGAATAGTATATAGTCCCTTATTAAACATGCCCAAAGGTATTGTGTTTTAATATAGGAAGGTAAATGAATAAACGACCCTCGAGTCGTTTAGGTAACATGATAGAAAGCCCTGCGTAATACAGGCAGGTAAAGCCGAGCGCAGCACTCTGTCTGCGTTCGAGCTAGGTGCCCTAGGTATATAGGTTTCAAAGCGAACGCTAGACCGTTACGCGCATGCCTAGGGCACCCAATCCAAACGTACGGAGAACTGTATACGTACGTTTTAATATAATACAGAACACGCTAGTGTTAGAGATAGGCACCTTTCAAATGTACGAAGGCTGTATACGTACATTTTATAGCATTATATAGTTAACAGGACACGCATAGTGTTAGTACCTAGGGCCTATAGGTTTTAGAGCGAAATCACGTATCGCACAGGCTCCTAGGTACATCCCTTTTTGGTAAAACCTTAAAGAAGAAGAAGTATGGAAGTATATACATACGACTTTAATATAATATACCTAATAGGACCGTAGGGTAGGTATCCTGAGAAAGTTGACAGTAATAGTTCCTGAAACATGGAAAAATACAGGTACTTACCTTACACGTGTCACGTTCAAGGCCAACTTTGGGACAAGTCTCGACTTGACCAGGAAATTAGATAGAGATAGAAACATTGTAAGAGTAGAGTCAGTAATTTAAGAGTTTTTAATTGAATAAAGAAGAGTTTGCGCTTCGCGGGACTAGCACCTCTGGGCGGACTTGAGTTGGTATTGGTATAGGTATAAGAGAGAAATCGGTAACTTTGGGTTCATACAGTTTTTTATATTAGCACTAAATAATCGTCAAGTACATTTTGGACGGACGCCAATAGACCTGCCTGCTCAAGTTCGGACCTAACACCCGGATGCTGATCCCGACCTAGCGTACCTCGTCACACCTTATAGCCACGTCTTAGTCTTTCAACCCGATAGAATCCCGGCGAAAATTAGGTGCATTGCTTAGCCAAGTCACGAGAGGAGACAGAGAGGCTGTGAGCGATCATAGCTTTAAAAACAGATTACAGTCCACACAGAAGCTCGCCTTTCTTTCTCCTTTCATAAGGCGGTCGTGCACATTTTTATAGGCGATGATTACCACTTAACATAAGGTGGGCTATAATGCTTGTTCCATCAATTATTAGCTATATAAAAAAAAACAAAGTTGAGCCTGGCTTGAATGTCTAAGGGCTAGTTTTATGAATTGCTTATCGAAACTTAACACTGCCAACTGCTTAATAAATCATTTTTTTATAAAATATAGGTACAACAGTGTTGTTTAATTTCTGGATGCGATCCGTGAAACCAACCCTAATACAAGATAAAAAATCAGGCGAGCATGTTTTTTTTTTAAAGTTTGCATAACAGGCTTTCGTACCAAAGTAAACTTTTTAGTAGGATCCAAGCATATTTTTTTTACTTAACTGTGTGCAATCGGTTCGGAGCAAACAAATCAACAAACCGAGAAGTTTCCTGGAATAAAGCAATTGAGCGATGCCTTTGAAAATACATACTAATTCCGAGAAGAACTGCTTTTAAAATGTGGTACGATTCCTTCGAAATTGTTAACGCAATGAAGAACTATACAAAATCCGTTTTCCAAGAAATCATAATACAATTTGGTACATTTTAAAACTTCGCCAAGGCCTACATGGCCAAGGCTTACATGTTCCTCTCAGTTATTCCCCTAAGATTTTTTACCTCAGTTTATTAAACTAAACTTAGCTTGAGCAAAAGTTATTTGAACTCAACTTGCCGCTGCCCAACTTTTTTCCAGTTCGTTAGACGAAGCACCACGACCAAATAACCCCTATTTTTGTAAAGAAAATATGAAATTAGCGCATTAAAATTAATAGCGATATCCACCTTCAGTTCTATCCATGCTGGTATTCACTGAAGCTAGCAAAATTTTCCAGCAACATTGTTACTTTCCAAGCAAAAGTATTATATATTGAAACCGACAACAAACGATAGGGTCCTTCAAGAGATGGGCGATAAGTAGTTTTCTTGACACACCTACGTGCAACAGGCTGTTTTAATATATTTCCAATGACAATATAATAATTTTGTCATTCACCGTAGCAATGCAGCCAGCGTCATAGTTAGGGTGTGTTTTTTTCGTAACTGAACTAGTGAGATAAATTATTCCAGTAGTTCGGCCAACAGAACTGCTGAGAACAAACGGACCTGAGGACGCTTCCGATCGGTACAGATTTGAATCATTTGAGTTACCTCTTGATCTACTCAACTGACACGATATCTAATCATCAAAAACTCGATCTAACGACCGTAGTCAGATAAAATGTCAGAATAAACCGTAAATATTTTTTTGTAACGAGTTTCAGAATACTCTTTAGTTTTGTATTAGTAGATTTATTATTATAAGTTAGATATTTATTAGTTAATTCAGAACGAGTGGAATTGGTACAAAACATTCACAAAAAACGCGAATAATAATAATAATATTTTAACATTTTCAGTTGAAACCAACAAAGATATTCAGAAGTAGGTATAGTCGTATTTGCTTTTAAGAGCTAGTTTCACAGATTGCTAACCAACCAATCAAATTTGAGTTAAATAACTGTCAAATATTTAGTAGGCCGTCCGTGAAACCAGCTCTAAGCTTCTTATTCCTACAGTGGGTATTAGTAGTAGAGCTTGTACATAATATTATAATACGAGCATATTTAGCTACGAAGCGCTACGATTTGCTACGAGTCTACGCTTCGTAGCAAGATTACTGCTGCTGTGTGTACTGTAGTTCAAACTTGTGTGTAAACATTAAATTCAAAGTTACCTAGAATAAAGCAGACGGCACTTCATCTGACAATGGTAGTGATATCAATAAACGGCAATAATTAACCCATAATTATTGCCCTTTATTAATAATACTACCGTACCGGTGACAATGAAACAGAAAACTATTTTTTTCTTTTTATTTTAGCCTGGGTCGTCCCACTGCAGGGCAAAGGCCTCCCTCCTCTTTTTCCACATCTCTCGATCTTTGGCTACAGTGGGTCAATCGTTCAAATTACAATTTAGAGTGCCCCGCCATCTTCTCCGCGGTCTTCCTCTACCACGCCGACCCTGTGGAACCTAATCGGATAATATTTTGACCCAAAGAACGATATACAGGTCACATGCTCTGCCCAATCCCTAGAAAACTCTATTGTTCATAAGTTCACGCATTTAATTTTGCAGGTGCTTTTTTAAATGCGGTTACCTCTGCATATAACAATAGCATTAACACACGCCCACCGAAGACGTGTCCTTGGTAGCATTGCACTGCGTATAACACGCTTAGATGCAAAAATGCTAAGTCTATGTGTTGCAATAGCACGGGCACCTTTCAAACAAGAATAGGTACAGAAATGCGAGCATCATTTGGCCTACGTCATTTGGCCTACGTCGCAAATACCAGCAAAACATTAGCTGGTCTTCATAAACGCTCAAGTGCTTTACAACTTGGAACGGTTGAAGATTTAGCAAATGAATCACATTATGTACGCATGCGTCAATAACAAAGTTATAATGCATCTCGGCCGGTTTTGTGTTTTGGAAGGACACAGATAAATACAATAACTGATGTGTAGATAGAACTCAGTTCATTTTTAAAATGCCTAGATTATGGGCATTGCTTTACACTTAGCCAGCTCAGTTGGAAGAAGCTCTGACTTTGTTATGGGTTCAGTTCAAATCACAGACTAACATCTGTGTTATAAACATAGAAATAGAAAAAGTAATTGCTAGTAAGGGTTTTCAGATTACTACAAGAGTAGTGTAGATAATCAAACTCTGTTTTACACAATTTTGTTTCTCACTCAACTCTACGTTCATATTTAATTTCTGCAGACGTGCAACTTTCATCTTCGTAGCAGTGTCGCGTCTGCATATTCTGATCTATGTGTCGTCACGTGCCATATTGGGTGAATGGGCGTCACGTCTGACGTCGCCGGCCAAGTTTCTTGATTATCAACACGTGGCGGGAATGTCGACAAACTTGAGGCGCTAATCACGGGCCGCTTCCTTACAGAGTCTTACAGTTGGCTGATCTGCTCTATTATTCTTTGACCGTATGATTGAGAACAAGTTTTAGGGATCGTTCACCGTATTCAAATTATTTATTTGTATCTTAGTAATCTTAAATGACGATAAACTTGAAAAACTGACTTCATGGACAAACTGCTTATCTGAATATAATGAAATGAAATTTGGAACTATATAACCTTCTTGATAAAATAATATTTCTTAAATCGTCTCATAAATTACAAAGTTAGGCGATACCAAACATTAAAAAAAACTAACTGAGAATCCCCTTCTTTTTTATTAGAAATTATTATGGTTAATAAAACACGTCAAGCATTAAAAAAAACTGATTGAAACAGAGTCAACGTACTAAAAAATTAAAATGACGGCTTAGAGCAAAGGTAGGTAATCTGATATTTCACAGTCCAAAACCAGATCTATAAACACTGTAGGACAAGCAAAATAAAAGGACGTAGGACACAGACCGGGCGGCAGCGACGCGTAAATCAAAAGTATTTTGCGCGAACGGATTTGAATTACTAATTTGTGTTAATAGCACGTTCAAAACACGACTCCGGCACTGGAGCCATTTCATTACGACAAGAAATCTACGCTGCTCTCATTGAATGCAGAAATCTCAAAGCTGAGCTGAGTGCACAACGAGGAATTTTATTTGAGTTTAGACAAATTAATTCTTACCTACTAAGGTAAAGAAGTACATTGGGTTTATGGTAAAAGTATACACACCAAATTAACTAGAACGGGAAAACGCCCATTTTGACGTTATTGCTAATAATAAATAATAATAATATTCTGCAATACATTTTCCACACTACCTAAAATAAATAAATAGCTTTGCAATGTGGAAGAATACAATTACGTGAAGCAGACAAAAAATCCAACTCTCGACTCGTGTTGTTTGCCTTTACGAAAGTGTTATATTATAATATACAGCTAACAGTGGTGGGCCTCTCCGGCCGTGGGACTCGCACGGCTCATAATATAAATAATAATAGCTTTCATTATAAATACTCATTACGTGTGCTAAGTAGCTTAGACTTCGGCCCGCTTCCACTCCAAATATTGCTATGCCCTGAGCATTAGGGCCTATTATGTATTTACCATTTTTTACTTTAAGACCTCACCATGTAACATAATAATTGCAATAAATAATATGAGTATGAGTATGAGTATGAGCTAGTAGCTAAAGGAAATCATGCATAACATACGTGCTTACTATTATAGTTGTGCTCCCAGCCGAAAGCGGAAACTTGTGAAAAACATCCTAGCCGCGGAGCTTCATCAGCCATGCAAATTGCCGCCGCCCGCCCTGATACAATTATTAACAAGCTGTAATATGCTAACTACCCTCTGCTGGTTATTACTTGAACATTTGAGACTTTTGAATTTATTTTTTGCGGCTGTCGTTTGCCGCTTCCTTGAAGACATCAAAAATAAACTATTTTTATATTTATAATTCAGAAAATGTAATAGATCACTTTGAAACGCTTTTATGAGACAAAAATTATGGAACAATAAATTGAACCAACCGATCCTGATTTCTGCATAGAAGAGAGACTTGAAATAATATATTTCCGTTACGGAAACTGGTTTGAGTTAGACCCTGATTCGCTAGTAGGTAGAAGGCCTAGGTTGGTGCGAATGAGTTACTTCTAAAGATAACTTTCTTGATTGCAAAATTTTATTCATGTTATTCCTGAAAGTTGTCAAAGTTGTCGTAAAGAATTTCAATAATTGTCGTTGTTCTAATTACTTTGCTTGTTACCGGCGCCTAATCTAATTGAAAATCTCACTAATGACTGTTTCAGACTGGCAATCTGATGAAAAACGAGCAAATAATCCAAATGCATTGCATTCAGTATAATTATTTTTCATTGCTCATACTCTGAAAGTAGGTCTGAAGTTGCCTGAGGGGCCTAATTGAAAGTAAAACTTTCAGCCCTAGGGAGAATCGCTTTCTACTGACAGCTGTCAAATTATAAAAAAAAACAAGTTCTATTTTATTCAACCATGTTCCAACTTTCTAAAGTCTTTCTAACTACAAGGAGGTTGTTCAACCAAATTCCAACTTTTTATTCAGCAAGTAGGTTGGAAACCCATTACAACGGTATGAAGTTTAAAAAGTCTAATTAGAGAGCAATGTAAAATTTAAATTTAAATAACATAAAGATAGTATTAAATTAATAATATCTTCTAAATTACTTTATTAATATATCATCCATGTCAACAATATTTATAAAAAATATGATAAAAATTAGAACTGCCTACTATCCTCGTGTGTTGATCCCTTAAACGGCTTAATTATTATATTCGTACTCGTACGTTCAACTATTTCTTTAAAATAACATAGATTTGAGCAAACAATTTACCATTTTTTAAATTATGAAAATGAAAATTTTGGCTGAATAATGCTGGCGAACCGAAGCCGAAGGCCCGCCAGAGAAAAATAAAAAAAAAACCGGGAAGGCGGCAATTCAATCTTCATTTTCACAAATTTTTCTTTCATGTTTTTATTTTTACTTTCCTTGTATTCGTAATGAAAAGCACAGTGTTTACCTCGGATGAAAGTCTTTTAAGTCCCTCAAGCTCCATTGGCGCCCTCGCTACGCTCTGGCGCCAAACCCGTTTCGGGACTCAAAAAACGTGACTTTCAACACTCGGGTAACAATGTACTAATTTATGAACTCAATTTTTTTTAAATATGAATTAAAGGAAAAGGTAATGAAATAATAATACATTCGACGGCAAGTTTAAAATGCCATCATAGCAAGTCTGTCAGTTAGAGCCTGTCCAGATGGGGCGTTTTACGCGCGAGTGCCCTCGCGCGTTTCAATTTATATTGCGTCCAGATGCCGCGTTTTACGCGCGCTTCTACGCGCGATGTATTTGGGAGGGACCCAGGGACAGTTATAAACATGGAGCCAGACAAAGCAGTCGTATTGTGGCATACCGCAGATGGAAACGTCGTAAACAAAGAGAAAGTCGACGATTTAATGTGCATCCAATTCTACGTGACAGAATGACACATAGTATGTTTATAACATTATACCCAAAACTCAGAGAACATAACGAAAAGTTTTTTAACTACTTTCGGATGTCAGTAACATCGTTTGATGATTTACTAGAAATAGTAATAGCATCCTAGGTATATCTTTTTAATTTTTACACAAAAACATATAAAAAACTATAAATTTTGGGGGTCCCCATACTTGAAACTGAAACCCAAAAATTTTTTTTTCATCGAACCCATACGTGTGTGTCTATGAATAGGTCTTCAAAAATGATGTTGAGGTTTTTTATATCGTTTTTTTCTAAACTGAACAGTTTGCGCGAGATACACTTCCAAAGTGGAAAAAAGTTGGTCCCCCCCCCTCTAACTTCTAAAATAAGAGAATGATAAAACTAAATAAAATATATATGTTGTACATTACTATGCAAACTTTCAACGATATTTGGTTTGAACGAGATCTAGTCAGTAGTTTTTTTTTATACGTCATAAATCGTAAGCCGCAATTTACCTTTCGACGAACTACAAGAAATTATATTATGTTACTTGATGCTACGGAACCCTTCATGGGCGAGTCCGACTCGCACTAGGATGCTTTTTTTTGTATATTATTTGTGATTGGTAGATTTTTATTTATCCAGTCGGTGAGTCCGCCGAATCGTGTCGTTGTAATCAAGGTCCCCAGAGTATTCCCGCCGTATTTGTTTTTAATCAGGGCCTTACCATAATCTCTTTAAATCAAAAATAATACACCGGATCAGTGAAGCGGTGTCAAATATAACAGCGATTTATAATTAATTTGAAAGCGTTTCACAGAACGCTTAGATATGCGCAAAGCACTATTATAATTAAATGAGTAGGTACACATACATTGAGGAGCGAATTTTTCTCCTGTGGTGTTGATGATTGTTTAAATTATGACTACATTCAATCAAAAAAATATTCATATTCATTCATTCCTTGCTCCATGTGTTTAAAAGGCCTTAGGCGGTAATATCGTCCAAAAGATGAGCCATAAATAACATAATCCTTTGAATGATCGAAATTATTCGTTTCAAGTCCTTGATCGTATTTATGTTTTGCTAAGCTAAATTACAGGCATCGTGAGATCTCAATTTGGAGAGGATCACTTAGTTTCACCCACAATGGCTGAACCATACAGCAGCGGTCCGTCTCAAAGTATAGAGTAACAAACATTGAAGAATTTTCGGTTTGGCAACATTAGACAAACGTACAAATTATAAAAATCCTTCTAGTCAACTATTTTGTGAAATTAAGTGAGTACATAATCCAGCAGTAGACAGTAGTATGCCCCCAGGCTGTGTAAATACACCGCCGAACGGCGCCCCAGAGAGGCGATACCATCCGAACTTGCGTTATTTACCGCCTTCATTTAAATAGACGCTGTGTCATCGTCACAATCCATTTAAATTTTTAACAGCCTTTGCAGCGATTACTTTGTCGTTTTTACGATGCTTTTGGTACTATAAAGTTGTTATATTTTATTTTATATTTTAATAATGTCTGTGGGCTGGATATAGTACTTTAATAATAACTAGCGACAGCTCGAGCTCGTGTCACTGCAATTATTTTTTTGTTTCATTATTTTTCTATACCACTCTGATTCATTTTTTATTAAAAAAATACTTAAAAGTTAGTTTTCACCATGTTTTGTTAGTTACGGATCAACACGCCGTTAAATTTAATCCCAGCTAGCAAAATGGATGTCATTTATTTTGACATCTGACTCCAAGATTAGATTTGACGGCCTGTTAATCCTTTGTTAAGCTAATGCTGCCTTCCTATGGTGCGTGGTTCTGCAGATCATCACGCACAGCCGACGACGACGCACGGCAACGCACACAGAAAGAGCTCCTGTGCTATCGCGCACCTCGGTGCGTCGTGCGAGCTGGGCGTCGATTCCAGAAACACGGCTCGATTGAGTGATCGCTGAATCCGCGTTCTATGTTCAAATTTTTCAATCTAAAATTGACAACTTGCATCGATTTACGCGATCGCTTGAGTGATCTGTGTTGCTGGAATCGACGCCTCCGCTTGCGTGCGCGATATCACACACCGCTGGGAAGGGGCTATAATAGAGCATAGTAAAATCTAGCCTATTGATCTTTTTTGAAAATTTAATACATAATATATTATATTATACATATTTATATACCAATTGAATATGTGACCACACTCACAAATCCGAACGACTAGCTCCTGCTGGGCCCTATGCTTATAGATCTTCAAAACAAAGAAAGGTAACAAGAGGTTTTACATTTACTCAGATGGAAAATTACCTGTCGCACAAAAAGCTACGTCATGCTCCGACATCGGATCGGAGGAAGGTTGTGGGATCGAAGTTTTTGCGGAAACCGTTGTTTTCTAATAAAGGTGGCTCTTTCTGTGAATTTGATCACAGTTCAAATCTATAAAAATATACACTAAAACAACATACATTTTATATTGTTTTAGAGTATATTTTTATATGATGGTATCGCAAGCGCTGCATTTGAATTTTACCCGATATCTTAATCTTAATGTCTCACCCAGGCTTATTTATTTTGTTTAATTTGGTGTACCAAGGCCTTTATCTTATATATATATAATATACCTTTAATCGAGAAAATCTTGTATATATATATATATATATATAATCTGAATCTTGGAAACGGCTCCAATGATTTTAATGAAATTTAGTAAAGAAGGGTTTTCGGGGGTGATAAATCGATCTAGCTAGGATTAATTTTTAGAAAATGAGGTCTTGGGCGTTTTTTTAACGAACTCACAAGTTAGTGTCACGGGGAGCGCCATCTATTGAACTACTACGTAAGCACTCGAGTCGGATATATAAGATTTTCATGAAATATAGCATACAGAAGGTTTCGGGGGCGATAAATCGATCTATAGAGCGAGGATAGATTTTTAGAAAATCTATTTTTATTGCTAGTAAGATCGAAAAATATTATTAGATAGATAGATATATAGATAGATAGATAACTTCTTTATTTGGCTCAAAAAACACAACTTATAAAGAAAATGAGACCACAGAAAGAGAAGAACATTGAGTAAAGGTACGGCTACACAAGAAATCATAAGAGAAAAAAAAAACATAGAACACATACAGAAACACATAGAAAGAAATAAGTAGACACATAATCTTAGTTCTATTGCTGAAAAGGGTGCCGACAGTATCCAATTAGGTATATAAAGTATTTGTTTTTGAGCCAAAATGGTCCTCACTCAGCTTAAATGCTACTTCGCCTCCATCCTCGTTATTGATATTTCATCAATATGTAATTCGTATTTTAATATAATTTCTAAAAATACAATTTACAAAAAAAAATACCAAGCAAAGCTCGGTCATACCAGCTCGTGTACTCTTATACCCCACTACCTACTCGTGTGTAAAATCCAAAACGAAAATAAAGTGAAGTCATGAATCTGTTTCTTTCAATTTCAGCCGAAATTCCGACACAGAATCATCGGGAGTACATGATTAAACACGAGCGAATGGTTCTTTTGATCATTCAGAAGAAAAATCAAGAAACTGACGATTTTTTCCGAAAATGTATTTACAAAGACGTCATAGCCAGTCTATTAAAATGCTTAATTTTCTCTAAAGCGGCCCCTGTTCATGTGAAACTCGATTCCCCCTTATCTGTCGTATTTCATGAGATGGGAACCAGATACCTAATTTAATACGTAAATATGTTTTTTTGTAAATTTATAGATATTTAGAATACAATATAACCTATACAGAGTACAAAGATTTGCGTTCACTACACAAACATTTGTTCTCGGGGGGGACCAAAGCCCCCCGCAGAAGGCAGATCTACTTCCAACTGAGCTATGAGAGCAGTATAAAAACCAACCACAGTTATTTCAGTGTAAAATGATACTCTTATCGTCCATAAATATTAAAAAAAAACAATTTGTATGGAAAACAGTTCACTTTAACCAGGGTTAACAAGTGCCAGACCGTAGTTAGTATCACACGATTTTAGTTCTGTGAAAATCACTAATATTCAGTTACCTAAAACTAAAACCTCAAAAATTCTCTTCAAAAATGATCTAAATGATTTTTTCCTAAGAGTTACCATTCCTGAGATATCACGATTCTAAGAGTCACATTATACATAAATTATGCACACATTTCCACGCCACCTGTCAGGTAGAGTACTCGACGCGTTTTAAGTTTGCTGTGTTTTTTGTGTTGAATTTTTGTATTGACCGGATTGGTAATCTAACCAATATTTATTACGTGCACGAAGCACGACACAGTATTTATTATGTACACAATTATGTAAACGCCGCGTGTCGTCCACTGATGCGGAATAGTTTTAATGACAAGTGAACTGTCTGGCGTCGCGTGTTAAGGGATGTCACGTCCGATCTTTCGGTTCGCTTCCTCCTATTTGACGGCTTATTAAGGCTTATGCCACACAGCTCCCTATCCAAACTTATTTATATTCATTAATATTTAAAAAAACATTCACAAAAGCTCGACTCGCTCATCACAAATTCTTCAAAACTACAGCCTGGAAGTCTGCTAAGTACTTTTTCGTATAGTATAAGTACAGGGTGTCCGGTGGCAGATTTATGTTTTTAAAAGCAAATATCTCGAAAAGTTATAAACGGTGCGGGAGGAGGGCGGTGCTATTCGATGCTCCGAGAGTGCGGATTGTCAGTCACATTGCCACAGTGGTCGGGACAACACCGAACGTACGCCATTGAGGCGTTTTTTAAGAGTGGTGATTCTTACGTGGCAGCGCGTCCACAATTTTGTTTACATTACAATTTTCGGCATTTGAGTGACGCACCTAGTGTTAATTTGATACGGTCATGGGTCGAAAGGTTCCGCACAACATCTACGGCTTTAAATACGCCTAAGCCAGGGCCCAGCAGAACATCAAGGACTGCTGAAAAAATTGAAGAAGTTGAAAGAAGTTTGCGTCAAAATCCACGACTCTCGCTGAGAAAAAGAGCGGCCACTTAAGCACTCTATTTTTTACCAAATTTGCGAGCACATCATTCCTACACAAAGCATACGTGGTTTTAACAAGATGGGGCAACTCCACATACCGCCAGAACGTCTATGGATTTGCTCCGCCAAAATTTTCCACAAAAATTGATCAGTCGCTTTGGAAACATCCCGTGGCCATCAAGGTCGCCAGATTTTACCCTATGAATTTTTTTTTATGGGGGTATCTTAAAAGTAAAGTATACGTCAATAACCCTCAGACTATCATGCAGTTGAAGGAAAATATTCGCAATGAAATACAGCAAATTGAGACGAGCCTGCTACAGCGCGTGGGACGTAATACGGTGGACCGTTTCCATCAGTGTGTGCGACTGAACGGACAGCATTTGGACGAAATTATTTTTAAAAACTAAAATCCGCATGATTTTTGTGTACTTTAAAATATTTAATAAACCTATAAGTTCGTAAGTTTTTGTTTCATTAGCTTTTAAAATTGTAAATCTGCCACCGGACACCCGTTATATAGGCGCCAACTAAGAATTTTTTAATAGATTTTTCGTGATTGGTGATTGTGCAAAGTGCTGCGAAATTCCACTAACTTATATATGCCAATGCCAATTTCTTATTATATATTTGTATAATATTTTTTATAACACCCAGACAGGGAAGAAACATCCTATTTTCAGATCACATATTTGGATTTCGGTGGGGAGCTAGCCCAAGGCTTTTTATTCTTGTGACGCAACTGAATAAAGATATTAGAACTTGAATTTTTTAAAATATTATTCTAGAATCTAGCATAGGTTTTCATTAAAATAAAGATTTGTGTTTACAAAATTTTGACTAATACCGCCCCTATTTTCCCCATTGTTACTGAAAATGCTAAGAGCTATTCACCGACGCGTGATTCAATGAGTCAAGATACATTATGATTAGGAATTGACATGTTACTGCATATTAATAAGGGCTGAGGTATAAAACGGGGAGCTTTCAACACTTTCATCGTACTTCTGTAAGGTGTGAAGACAAGGTAAGCAGTATTTTGCAAATACTTATCTGCAGCCGAGCTGCTTTGTAAAGCCAGTGGAGTCATGCCATGAGTCAGATTTGATTTATTTTTTAACCGACTTCACATATAAAAGGAGGAGGTTCTCAATTCGGTTGTTTTTTTAATGTATGTTATCGCATAACTTCGTCATTTATGAACCAATTTCATCAAAATCGATTCGGCACTTTGGTCATGAGTCAGTTTCTCAAGTTGTTTAAACTTCACTTGCTATGTGTAAGAGATTTGGGTATATTTTATTTATCACCTGTGATTTCTAAAGCCTACCAGCTGTCACCCTAAGCTACGCCCGCATGGTAGCGGTACTGGCGATTTTTGCTAGTATTATATACAAGACATTTTCCATTCATTTTTTTACTATGTTAGCTTCTGTGTCTGCAAACAAATATTTTACAAGTAAGCTATCACAGAATATATTATATGGTATGTTAAACTTATATTCCAATTTAAACAGATGCATGCTCAACAAATATCGTTCCTCTTTGTACTGACGGCAGCTGTAATTTGCTCCGCCCACATTGGAGGCAGAGTCCCGAGCCAGGATATAAGTCAGTCTTACTGCGGACGGACCCTCGCCAGGGCTCTGGCATACCTCTGCGACCCCCCCCCCACCAACAAGCGGTTTGATACTGGAATGTACAGTAAGTTTATTTTTCTAAAAGCTTGTAATATCTTTGACAGGCGTCATGGTGCAGTATGCAATAGTCCTGCTTTCTGTGACGTAGGCCGTGGGTTCGATCCCCATCGACAACAAATATTTATGTAGTGAACAAGATGTTTGTTTTACTCTGTCGGGGTGTAATAAGTAAACCGGCCTTTGCATCTATTGTACGTGATTTATATATCGTTGGGGCAAACTGATGATTCCTCAAGCCCTATTTGCGAGACGCTATGGTTCCTGGGACAGGATTTTATAAGGCTTGGGTGTAATACTGTATTTTAAATAATAATATTTGTTTATTATGTATTTATAACACATTTGCTTGTAAAGGGTCTCTTATTTCACTGTTTCAGTATCGTTATGTAATGCGGTAATGTAATGTAAAACGCACGGGTTGCTTTTTAATAAGGTAAAACGAACGGTTTATCAAGATGCTACATTTATGAAATGAAACTGAATGAAACTGAATGAGTCTTAATGAGACTTAATGAGACTTAATGATACTGAATGAGACTAAATGAGACTTACTGAATGAGACTGAATGAGACTCAATGAGACTGAATGAAAATGAATGCGACTCAATGAGAATGAATGAGACTCAATGAGAATGAATGAGACTCAATGAGACTGAGTGAGACTGAGTGAGACTGAGTGAGACTGAGTGAGACTGAGTGAGACTGAGTGAGACTGAATAAGAATGAATGAGACTTAATGAGAATGAATGAGACTCAATGAGACTCAATAAGAATGATTGAGACTCAATGAGACTGAGTGAGACTGAGTGAGACTGAATGAGACTGAATGAGACTGAGTGAGACTAAATGAGAATGAATGAGACTCAATGAGAATGAATGAGACTGAGTGAGACTGAGTGAGACTGAATGAAATTGAATGAAACTGATTAAAACGGGATGAATTGTAATGAAATGGAATGAAATTAAATTAAAAAGACATTTATATTTCAAATTTTCTAACTGCTTTAACAAGTGATTAAAGATTTATTCGTTTAATTTTTATTTATTTCCTCGCAAATATGTTATAAAACGTCGTATGACATACGTGCGCTTTGATAATACAGCCTCTGCTTTCTTGTAGCCCTCGCCTTCGGCTCGGGCTTGCAATAACGCCTCGCCTGTAATTTTCAACCTACCGCACTTATATCTTAATGTACTATTACTTTAGTATAAGTTTGGGACTACATAGCCCTGAGTGGAATTCCAACTAATATTTATGTAGGTATATCTGCGATGATTTATTGTCTACGTACATATTACTATTCAAAAACCAAAACGCTTATTTAACACACACTAAACAGCGCAGTTACTTTAAACAGATATACGTACTATAACAAAAGAAATTAGAGAATAGAAATTGCTATATTAGCCCTATTACTTATTAATGAACGTTATTTTTTGACAGGTGCAGTCCTGTCGTCTCCATACTACAAAGAGCAGGACATGCATGCGGGCTGGCCCTGGATAGATCCTTACAGAGCACGAGAGATGACCAGCCAGAGAGGCAAGCGAGAGCTGGTCGTCACCGAATGCTGTGAAAAACCCTGCAGCACCAGCGAACTCATGACTTACTGTTAAAAATAACACTATCTTTATCTAAGCGGTCTTAGATCAGTAAGCTGTTTTATGGCGAGGTTTACAAACTCGAGTCAAATAAAGATTTCATTTAATTTCATTTATTTATTGCTTACATGTGCATACATATAAAATAAATATGCTTCGTTCTTAAAGTAGCTTAGGTCAGTACATGCACCCTGTTGGGTACTGCAATGTCATAGTACGTTTGTAATATAACCAGTAGTTCGCCCCGAACTGAGATCTCGTGATGCGATCCAAATGCTCTGAAAAATTATGCACATAATTATTATGTAGATGGTTATCAGAAAAAAATGTGCCACCATCACGCATTGTGTTTAACTACTTTGAGAAAGTATTTCTGTCTAGATGCACTGTTTGGCCTTGCCTCTGACTATCCCTCACTAACTTTGTATGGTAAACAAGTTTTAACTCAATTGGACAATTGATTAAAGAGTTCTGTTGGACAGACCTTGGCTCCATGATCAGACCAGGTCGCTTTCACCATTTTATGACAAATGAGTACCTCCTTAGTTTATTCAAGAAAAAAAAAATAAGAAAGAGCAAACGAATTGACCGACCAGTAGAAAAACCTTGATGTCAACGAAATTCTTAGAGATGGGAGCTCTCGGGTTGCTGGTTATTTTGTATAGCAAAACTGAGCGTTCTAGAAAATAAATAAAAACGGTTTTGAAATGTCCAAGCACAGTTCTTTCATATGACATGTAACTTGATTTTTTTGTGTCACTTTTTTTATTTTTGCACCCTTTAAAACCCCATATCTTAATAACCCCTCATCTGATTTTACTCATATACTTACCAGTAAATTTCTTAAGTACAAGCTACATACTTATACATTTTTTTGCAGATCGGATCAATGGATCGAAAGTTATCGTCGGACAAACATACATAAATACATACATACGCACATAAAATGCCAAATTGCCCAAGTTGTTTGTAAGATGTTCGTTCGCTTCGCTCACTCGATCAACAAACAGCAAAGCCTGGCGTTGCCCGGGCATTCCAGAATGTTAAAGAACATTCTACAACGTTTAGGAGCATTATTTTCTAGAACATTTTGTCCAAATCTAGAATTTATAGAAAGGTATTTACGTGAAACAAAAGTATATACATATAAAAGTCCCTACGTGTTAAAAAGGGATAGAAGTAGTTTTTTTTTTATACAACTAAGTTGGCAAACAAGCATACGGCCCACCTGATGGGAAGCGGTTACCGTAGCCTATGGACGCCTGCAATACCAGAGGCATCACAAGCGCGTTCCCGACCCTTTAAAACTTTTAAAACGCCATTTTGAAGAACCCCAAAACTCTCCATCTCAAACTTTCCATCAATTCCGTCCAAACCGTCACCGCAAGAGACCAAGGGGTACCTTACCTATCTATGCTTGTTTATCCTACTAATATAATAAACGCGAAAGTCTAAAGGTATGAATGGATGGTCATAGAGCATGAGCTCCGGAATTCCGGTTTTGTTGTAACTCCGGAGCTTCGAATGATAACAGCTTTAATTTTCGTTCTTGCAAAAACAATTTTAATGCCTTATTATTTTGGAAAGCTGTCCTCGTCAATTATTTATCTATCTTGTGTTGATAGTGCGTTAAAGGTTCATTTTCTAAACCCGTTTTCATGAAAAATCCATAATAGAATGATGGTGGTTTTCACGTATGCAATTAAAATCTGTTGCGTCAGCATCAACGAGGGTGAAGGGCGAATCGAGTAAGTGGCTCCCAGCATCGGATCGGAAACCAATCACGGACTTTATCTGCTACTGGATATGAAAATAAAACCTTTCCATATCTTCTTCTTCCTGCCCTTATCCCACTTGCTGGGATCGGCGCAACATATATATTTTTCTCCATTCTCATCACATCTCAATACTCACTCCTTTCTTAGACATTATCATCTCTCACACTATCCATTCCATCCATCTTTTCTTAGGCCTACCTCTACCTTTATTCAAGTGAAGAATAAACTATTCATTACATAGACTAATCTAGTCAAAATTAACTTAAATAAAATATTCAAGCAAACTAATACTTTATTGGAGACTGCGCTTATGTGAATTTAGTGCATGACGACGATCCGTAAAATTAATGTTGCAAAACCTGGATGAGAAGAGCCGAAAATGGGCCGTGTTTTGAAAAGCGCGTTCTAGCAGTGGACTAACATATGTTAGTCCACTGCTAGAACTATAGGTTGATCATTATGATGCTCGAACTTCAAAACTGTTTATACGGAAAGTAACCTAGGCAATATCTGGGTCCAATGGTTGATTTGCTCTGGGTCCATTCTTATAATCTATTGCACTGAGATTCCACAACAAGCTATAGTTTACCTGTTCTTTGGATGTGGTATTTCCCAGGTAAAGCTAATAAGCCTAGCTGTAAGTTTGGCTCCGGGCTATAAGCTACCAACTTTCGCCGGTTACATAAATGTTGGCCTGTTATGCTATTCCAAGGTATTAAGGCGTATGTAGTTGGCCGTATTATGACCTCGTGTTAAATAAGTCATAATTTGGACCCAGATTATGATATATCTGTTTCAAACTAATATACAAATACAAGTACAGTAAATACGTTGTGATTGAGTCAAAACAATTTCACATTTTTAACTAGTTGGATAATCTACAAATGTATGTGTTCATATAAAAATGTGAATTGAAATTTTGTCTCAAAGCACATATTTATTTTGCCTTCATCGTTTACCTACATCAGTCTAACTCTAAATAAAATACTCTTATAAATATGTTCTAGTCTAGACATAGATTATAGATTTCCAGGATTAGCATTACTTTCTGTATTCACCAACTTATCGCAACTTATTTCACAATCACACACATAGGCCACGTCACCTCTGTTTGTATTAGCTCTGCCTTATACTCTGCAGGTTCGGGTCAATATCTATATTGCCATATCCACCAATAATGTGCTTAGAGCGAGGTAATCTAGCGGCCCGGATGGAGTGTTGTCTGTCACCGCTCCTCGCCCACTCACGAGCGTGCACTATCTGCTGATCTGCCTCAGACACTTAGCGGACCTGGATCAGGATGGACTGTGCCTTGCGTGCTTACTGTTTACCGTCTGAAGTGCAGCCTTCAGACGGTAAACAGTAAACACGTCTTGTGTCATTGGCACACTTATCAGTAAATTATAATTTAAAGGAAAATCAAGATGGCTGATGACGGCACGACTGGACTAAAACTTACTTCTGTTTCTTTTACCTAAGTCAAAGGCCTAAGCCGAAGGAGAATATATAACTTGTACAAATGCTATCTTTTTTCTACCATATCAATCTGTTCCATGTATTTACTCCCAAAGCACACATTTTGATCTGATTCGACTTCTTTGACTATGTGAAAATTGTTATAAAAAAAAACTTATTTATAGGTTCGTAAGACAGTTTCCCTGCATTTAATATGCTTTCGGATTTGCTCATACTCTCCCAGTTAAAAAAATATTCGTTTTACTTTCCCTATATCTACCGTGATAAAATGGATACGAAAGATGTAATCTTGAACAGCTATAACATATTCCTCGAAATACTTCAAACATAGAGTAAAACATAAAATCCTTTTTTAGGCGGCATCAACCAGTTTTATTAGTTTTCGATAGACATAGTGCCTTTTACACGAGATGACGAGTATAAAACGAGGAATGCCTACAGGTTTATGGGGAAAAATATGGGTTTTTTTCGTCCTTAATCCTTAATCGTTGCGGGTTACATCGTTAAATTGGGAGTCTTGAAAATTTTGATCTACAAAATCAACTTTGATCTACAAAGTCAAGATCTACAAAAAGTGTAATAAAGCTACAGACAAATTAAGTAAATTTGATCGATACACTTATACAACCTATTCTGTTCCAAGTCTAGTATAGGTTGGTGAAAGACAAAGGAATGTTATTACTTATTTAAATCATTGCACGTGATAAGCACTAAGTGTGATTGACCACAAAAAACTAAATATGCATATAAATCCATCGGATTTGATTTAATTATGGAGTCAAGGTCTATAGACGTACGAGCAAGTACGCGTACTTATGTCTCGACGACCTTTCTCGCTTGTGTATCACCGTAAGTATGCGTATTTTAAAACCACCGCGCAAAATCGCCGCGCGGCGATCTAACCGGTTCGAAATCTTGCTCGTAGCTCGTCTTGGCTCGTACGTGTGGCAGCACTACGAGCCACGAGCCTTCCTTCTCTTCATCTAATTCTCTTACTAAATTCGCTTTTTTTAAAGATACATAGTGCTTATAACTAAAGATGATCATATCTAAAATTGAGTAGGCCTGCGCACACCTAGTTCGCTGGCGGTAGCGATCAGTGAAACGCTGTCAAATATTCGCTGTCAAATCTCAAATCTGACAGCGATATTTGACAGCGTTTCACTGATGGCTACCGCCAGCGAACTAGGTGTGTTCGGGCCATTAAGCAAACAAAACAAGTGAAGCACTATGAAGTTAGTGAACATACCTCCCGTGCTAGTTAAAAACTGTGTTACGGTAAGGCAGCTCTTCCTTCTATAGGCAGTGACATATAGTTAGCATGATGTTGACGTTAGCGTCGTAAGAATTAAAGCTAGAATATAATTATTAACTTAAGATAAAATGTATGGTAGTTAAAGTTAAGAATAAATAAAAAAATCTTTTCGTAAGCCCGTTCTTTACCCACACTTTTCGACTTCGTCTATTTTTTTCGTTTTTAAAATGTAATACGATATATTTCCTAAATAACACAAAGCATCTTTTGTCGGCGACATCGCAATACAAAGTGAGTAAGCTTCACGTGTGTCACTAACGTCGAGCCGAGCAAGTTCGCGATCTTAAAAACTGCGTACTTTAAGTACGTACGTCTATCACCCACTTAAGGCTAGACAAAAACAAAAGAACCCATTACACTTGGCAAGTACTTTTATAATAATATGATAAAAAAATATGGAACAAACCTGACGTTAAATCATAACCATCCTCTATAAAAAGCACTGCATCGCATGTCACGCACGTTAGGAACGTGCCCTACGATGCACTGCCTTATACGTCCATCAACATGAGGCATGCTTAAAATAGAGCATTACGCATACCTTACGAAATATTACGGAAATAACTCAATTTTCGGAGGCTATTATGTTTCTATGTACCAGCCACAGCAATAATAAATCATTGTCAAGCGGGGCTCAGTTGCAACGAGACTTCGCCCGTCTTCTCATCAACCCTTTTTTGTCGTTGGTAGGTACTTATCAAGAGAACACAATTAATTAGACAGAAAGTACCACCTGGTTCAAGTTGGCGAAACTCAGGGAGTTCTTTTATTCAAGCTCTTTGAAGTAGCAATAAACTCGCCATTACAGCTCACGGAAGCCAAATACCGCCCGTCTCTGTCCGTTTTATCACTTCCTACTACCAAGTTACCAACCCGTGCCCGTTACTGCGGGAGAATATAGAATGCGTAAATACAGCTTCAAAAACTACTTCATATCTTAAACCACTAGCCGTGCAAACCGCAGAGCAATATGCAAATGCGCGGGCCGCGACGCACCGTCTAATTCGAGATGTAAAATAAGTGTGGCAAAATTCAATATTCTTGAAACAATATAGCAACACCTGCGCGGCCGATTTCCATCTACCCTCACCACAGGTTAAATATTAGTTGCTGCATGCTACAATAAATATATCAAGCAGTGAGTTGAAACCTAACACATAATGATACAACTTCTTGTTGACAGAGTTATAACTATAGCCAAGCTGAGTAGAACATAGAACGTAGCAAGTATGTTGTCTTTCTAAAACATGCCACAATATATTTTGCTCATCATGGTCATTTAGCTGAGCAGACCGATAAGTATGTAGCTATCTCTATTTGTTAACATGAAAGTGACAGTGATACGAGACACTTATCGGGCCATGCATTAGGAACACGGGGCTTTATCTTCGGTAAACAAAACGACAGTTTATAAAGTTCAGTAGCTTATTTTGGGTAGTATGGAGATTTAGGTACAAGTGAGAGGAGTTCACACTAAAACCCAAGTTAGCTGCGCGCGAATGGCTATGCAAGTAGCAAATAGATTGCTTGAAGTGTGTTTACTGGGAAAGCTGTATTGTGCGTGCAGCCTCGTCCGCGGCCAGCGGCGGCGGTTCAAGTATAAATATTCAATTTGGGAACCATACTTGTTCGACATACTCGACGGAATTCGGTCTGTTTTATCACCTAATTTAAATAATCTTTTTTAAATGGCTTATTGGGCAGATTGTGTCAGAAACATTGAAGTCTTGCCACCGCCATTGCAGATCTACGCGATCTGCAATGGCGGTGGTTATAAACTATATTTCTGACCACTTATCCTACTGTAGTTCTAAATTATCTAAGCACAGATTAACTTTTAGGAGCCGAGAATAGTTCATTTAGTGGGACTTTGCACTTTGTCGCGGTCACGGCGCCGCCAGGTGAAACTCTAATGTACCTACATACTTGTAAGTCCACGGCAAATTCGGGCACAGTTCACAAATTCGTTCGCAAGTAATAGTTAGATTAGCACATGCACGATTTAAGCTTTGCACACATCTAGATCACCTGCGAGGGCAATCACTGTATCACTGTCAAAGTTCGCGGCAGGTGATCTATGCAAAACCCATTGCTGAAACTGATCGCCATCGCCATCACCATCGTAGATCGCCTATATGTGCGCAAGGATTTACTTTATATTACTGACCTCTTACGACACCTGTAGGAGGTAATGTACCCCTCCATTGACATAATCTATTGAATCATGTTTCTTTTTATACAGCCACTAAATTACAATGCGATGTTAAATTGATGTAACGTAAAGTTAACTAAAACACATACCATGAAAGATTTTTTAATGACTATTATAATTTAGTTTTAGTAAAATCTAAAATATTTCTTTAAAATAACATCGAGTTGGCCAAAATATTTACAAATTTTTCTTTTATTTATGTATAATAAAAGTCACGCACCGTTTCTTTACGCAATTCATATTTTTATTTATTCTTCCTTCCTTGCATTGACCGAGCTTTGCTTGGTATTTTTTTTTTGTAAATGGTGCTTTTAGAAAGTATATTTAAATACAAATTACATAAGTAATGATGAAATAATTCGCATTTTTACAAAGATTGGTTTGTTGATGATTTTTTACAATACGATTTATTTGAGAAGGAATAGAAAAATACCAATAAATCTCTTTCTTTTTTGAAGTCTGTGAAAAACATGGATTTGACTCAATCCCAAGTCCACTGCAAGTATATTTTATCTAGGTATGGCTTCTTGATTGCGGGCGATCATGTCCAAGTCGTGTCTTGTTAATGACTGGAGTGATAAATCAGCTTACGAAAACAATAAGTCCCTTTAGTTTGCTGTTGTGTTAGGGCGATTGTCCATTAACAAAGATAATATGACTACTATCTGATCCCCATTCAACCCAGCTTTGCTTGGGGCTAGATAGAATAATAGAGTAATGATCTCAGGCAACAACACTCGCTTGTGTTTTTCGTTATACCTTCCTACTCGTACTATTATTTATTCTGTGGTAATATACAAAAGAATAGTGGAAGATAATGCTTTCTAGATTTTATCAGTACGATATACTGACGGCGTGCGTAGCACTAGGCGTGGTATGCAATGCGTGGATTCGTTGCGACTAGGCGGCACAATTAAACAAATAAATGGAGTGTCAGTGGTTAAGCATTCATCACAGTCTGAACCATACATTTAAGAATCAATTAAGAGTGTGGTCGTACTGTAAGAGATAACCGATAAATAGATTCCTCCTAAATCCCTTGAGTGCGTACTAACACTTGCTATTTTTTGCTTTAGGTAAGGGTTCTGGGTGCCGAGGGAATTTTCAAATATAATTCATTTATTGCAAGACAATCTATTCTTTTCTTTAATTTACGAGTTTTTAAGTTACTCTAAATGTCCGCAATAATTTTTTATTTATTTATAGTATCGCACATCCTTCCGAGGAAAGCCAGCCTGCTTGTTTTGTGGGGTCTTGAAATTAATCAAATAGCCCCGAGTTATGACAGCTCGGACAGTCCGCCGAGATGGATGGACCCCGGAGACTGCCTGGACCCAACTCCATACGATGATAAGTGATTTAGTAATTATTGTTATTGGGTAAGATTTGAGACAATCTTGTTGGGGTACCTACATCAAGCTGGACTATAGTTATTAGATTCTGCCCAAGTTTCAAATTATAAAGATAAAAATTGTTTATTGCGTAGTCTAAATATGTCTAACACTTTAAACATAACATAATATATGTACTTTTAAAACCCGTGGCATTGGGACAAACATACATATTTATAACATATTTTGGGGGATTTTTAAAAAGGTATAGCATTGCTGGGAGTAACCCTCATGTACCAGTACTAATCCTGTAGCTAGGCTGTAGGACATGCGTAGCACAGGCGTAGCTCAAACGTAGCACTCGCGTAGCACACGCGTAGCACACCCGTAACCCACGCGTAGCAATCGGATTGCACACAACACAAGACATTAATAGCGATTTTCGATAAATAAGTTCAGTGATTTCAAAATGTGCAAAAAGCCTATGCCTTGTAAATCTAGCTTTCTCATTTCCCCTTGTTGGTGTTATCAAACGCCACGCTCTGGCCACGATGTCTCGTAGGTACCTACCTACGCGTCACGCCGTGGCATGTGATGTAGGGCACTATTTGGTAACTCGATCGAGCCATCGCTCAGGCACGGCACATTGCACTGTGCCACAGATAAGTAATAGTTAAAGCTAGCTGTTTTGTCTGTGACTTTGTCTGCTCGGGCGAATCTGTTTAGTCTGCGTCAGCAGTATAGCCTGCACGATGGTGATCATTTAATTTTGTTCATAGACGGTGACAGGACGCACCAGTGCGTGAGAGTAAGCAGGCCCCAACAAATCATTGTATTCTTCTGGTTCGTTCCAAACTAAAGTCAAATTATTATGTATGTAAAGTCCAGAATTTGGACCTGTCTCTAGCTGCCTCCTACTAACATATGATAACCAAGTTTCAGCTCAATTGACATGTTTTTTTAAGTTTCGTTGAATAGATTTTGACTGAGATCATTAGTCCAGCTCGCCGTTGTTATTTCACTATTGCTAATTTAAATATTGCTATTCTTTTCTTTTATACTTTTGCTTCAGAACTTTAATTATTTTTAACGAATAGCAACCTACCTTTCCATTATTCCATATAGATGTGTCGTGATAGATAGGGGCTCGTGTGAGCGTACTTATCGATGTGACGTGCTCCTAGCGATACACCCGGCTCAAATGGAAATAAAATAAATTGTACGGGATGTAGCTCGTCCGGGTTTTGAATTTCAGATCAATAATGATTAAATTGTGTGTGTATACACACACATTTAGTGTATGCACCATATTTTTAGAAATAAATATTAACATGCCACAGTACTTGGTATAAGGTTGTGAGACATGGACATTGACGCAACGGGATAGAGAACTACTGGAAGCTTTCGAAATATGGTGCTGGCAAATAACGGAGAAAATCAGTTGTACGGAAAAAGTTACGAACAAAGAAGTCTTAGAGAGAGTAAGGGAGAAGACAAGAAGAGATACTTGAGACGATACAAAATCGAAGAGGAATAATGTTTGGACATCTTCTATGACATGACAGCTACATAAAGAACATCATTGATGAAGGAAAGGTTGAAGGAAAACGGCGAAAAGGAAGGCCAAGAATAAGTTACATAAGCCAGATAAAAGAAAAAGTCGCTGTGATGTCGTATAAGGAAGCCGAGGAGGCCGCATTCGAAAAACTTAATTGGAGAAAACTGCATCAAAACCCCGATAAAAGCTAAGCTCTTCAATTTAAGAAGAGAAGAGTACTTGGTATTTGCGTCTATAGACTGCCGAAAATAGCCTATAAATCAGATTAACTCATTGTTACACATCATTTTCATTTTCCTATCCCACTTTATGTGGGGTCGGCACAACAGGTTTCAGGTCTCGTTACACAAGGCTCTTTACACCCAGTTATGGAAACAAAATTAAACCTCGGTAAAGCTCTCGTTTCCCCTTCTAACAAGGATATTACAAGGTGATCTTTTGTACATTGTGATTCTAATATTTTATACTAGTATCAGTTTTATGATAGCAAATATTTATTATTATTGAATTGACATAGCATAGTTATACAATAATTCAAAATGTAGATATTCATATGCTTACGACAATATCTTAGTATTTCTTCTATGTATTTTTGCGGGGCTTAACAAAAAATATATAACACTATGAAACAATATTCTTTGAACTTGATAAGTACTTTTGTAAGCTCATCAAATGACAAATAATGTGGAGTAAATTGTAATCGTCGCAATTTCAAATATTTCTAGCGGCACACTCATAACTAGACACAGACTGTACAGGCGAAGTAAGTAATTGTACAAGGAGCTACATTACCTGAAGCCCCGCCTCTTTCGTGTTCCTCGAACCCGATGATGTACTCTATCTACCATTCCACTGTCATTTTCTAATGTCCAGAAACGAGAAGTTGTGGAAGATCCATCGCTTTTATAATGTTTTATCAGAGAACCTTTAAATTTTTGCAGCATTATTTTGGTCGCACAGGTTGGATGTTCTATGGCTGAAACAACGATTGAAATTTTGGAGTACAGAAAACGGTTGTTTTTTGGTCTTTACTTAAAGAAAGCCTCCCCAATTTTTTTTTATTTCTACGCCTACCAAGCTCCCAAGAATATAATCACGATCCCTTATGCACAAGCTCTTTAGGGTGTGTTCACGTATCCAGTCAATCAGCAGTTGCACCGATGTCTCCCGCGGGACGCTGGAACCCGACAGGAGGACAAATTTGTCGAATTTCAGCCGTGCGTCCTCTTGAGAAATTAAATGGTGACAGCTTCATGGTGATGGTATTTCTGTGAAATACCTACTGTCGGGTACACACACAATAGGTACCTAATAGTAAGACGTAAGAAGTAAGAGTAAGACAAATCGGTTGGTAGTAATAGAAAGTAATATACACATTTTTGTAGCACATGCTGAATGAAATATTGTGGAATGGCAAAGACCCAGCTTAAGATAAAATCTGACTGACACTGTACATAACTTGGTCTTATAACACTCGTGTGATACTATACGGCTCGTTTTTTTAAAACACACTCATGTTATAAGAACCCTTATTATGCAACAGTATCATAAACTACTATTATCGTACAACCTTTTAAAATTTGTTAAAAACTCGGACTCGGTACCTTTTTGGTGTATTCCTTTTTAGGGTTCCGTAGCCAAATGGCAAAAACAGAACCCTTATAGATTCGTCATGTCTGTCTGTCCGTCCGTATGTCACAGCAATTTTTCTCCGTAACCGTAAGAGCTAGACTGATGAAACTTGGGGAGTAGATGTATTCTGTGAACCGCATTAAGATTTTTACACAAAAAAAATCGGTTATCTGTAAAGGCGGTTTACAGACGATAGTTGAACGTGATAACGTCATAAAAAAATACACAGATGTCGAACGCTGCCGAACGCGGAGGCCGATTGTGCCTCTTTGTCGCTCGTTCCGCGCTCTCGCTTGCACTTGAGCGCCTCAGAGCGAGGTAACGCCGCATGAGTCATGTTTTTTCGTGCGTGCAGCCGGCTCCATCGAATTATAAGACGTTGTCACGTCAAAAATAAGAACTGGTTATTTAAAAAAAAACACGAGTGCAAGTGTTTTCGTAGTCCTTTAGTTCCAAAACTCGACAATAGATGGCGTTCTCTGTGAAACCCTTGAGTTCTCAGGTTCTCACAGAGCTTAGTTTTTGCTTCATCTAAATATCTTGGGTACACTTAGAGATGGGTTTTTGCCTAGGCATTTATGGACGTATTGAGTAAATGCCGAGTAAACGTCCATTTACGCCCAGTAAACGTCCCAAAACAGGGCGGATATATTTTTATTGTAAAATATCGCAAAATTCAAAAATTATGACACAATGCTAAGTTCAAATGACTAAAAAGGTTTTTTTTAAGTTAATCTATAATCATCATCAGGCTGAAGAAGTCCACTGCTGGACATAGGCCTCCCCTTCACATTTCCAGGAAGAACGATTCTGAGCCCTTTCCATTCACCGACTTCCTGCGATCTTAACAATGTCGTCAGGCCATGTGGTGGGTGGGCGCCCTACTTTTCGTCTTCCGGTTCGTGGTCGCCATTCGAGAACCTTTATTCCCCAACGGTTGTCGGTTCTTCGAGCTAAATGACCTGCCCATTGCCACTTCAATTTACTAATTCTAAGAGCTATGTAGGTGACCTTGGTTCTTCTACGGATATCCTCATTTCTGATTCTATCACGTAGTGAAACTCCCAGCATAGCTCTCTCTATATATAGCTCGTTGCGCGACTTTGAGCTTGTGTACGAGCCCAATAGTTAGCGACCACGTCTCAGTTCCGTAAGTCATCACTGGCAAGAAGCACTGATTAAAGACTTTTGTCTTGAGGCGTTGCGGTACCTGCGACAAGATGTGGCGCAATTTCCCGACGCTGCCCATCTGAGTTGGATTCGTCGGCTGACCTCTTTGTCGAAGTTGGCTCTACCTAATTGGATCGTTTGACCCAAATTAACATGAGCATTAGACATGATTTTTGTCTTGGTCATGTTCATTTTTTTAGACCCACCTGTTGGGAGACAATTTTGAGGTCTCTGAGCATTGTGCCTTCCAGCGACTCCGCCATTATGACTATTTAGTCATAATGGCGGAGTTGCTGGAAGACTGGAAGACGTCGGTAAATCGAAGGTGAGTGATGAATTCGCCGTTGATGTTAATGCCATACCTTGTCCAGGACACGAGCTTGAAAATATCCTCCAGTGCCGAGGTGAACAGTTTCGGAGATATGACATCCCCCTGTCTCACCCTTTTTTGCATGTGGATTGGATTTGTACTCTGGTCCTGAAGTTGGATAAACATTGCGGCATTCCTGTAGATACATTTCAACACTTCGATATACCGATAGTCAATTTGACACCGCTGGAGCGACTGTAGCACTGCCCAGGTTTCGACTGAATCGAAGGCTTTCTCATAGTCCACAAACGCTAAGCAAAGTGGCCGATTATACTCCTCAGTCTTCTGTAAAATCTGCTGTAGCGTATGGATGTGGTCTATGGTGCCTTTCCGGAACCCGGCTTGTTCGGGAGGCTGAAAGTCATTGAATCATCGAGCCAGACGATTGGTAACTACTTTCGAAACAGCTTATAGACGTGGCTAAGATAGTCAGATAGTCTCATCAGAGAGATGGGCCTATAGTTCTTTAAGAGGGTGTTATTACCCTTCTTGGAGAAGAGCACCACTACGCTCCTGCCCCACGCTTCAGGCGTCGTACCCTCGAGGATGACAGAATTAAAAAGCTTCTGAAGAACCTCAAGTATCGGCGTTCCGCCTGCTTTCAGAAGATCTGTCGTTATTCCGTCTTCCCCCGGTGTCTTGTTACTCTTTAGCTGCTTGAGAGCCGTTCGGATCTCATATAGGCTGACGAAAGTAGCGACTTCCTAATTCAACTGAATAGTGGCTGTGCAAAAGCTTTTTGAAGATGGGTAGAGATATCACTTTTCTGATATCAATAGGAAGAGAGTTCCAAATACGGATAGCTTGTACAGTGAATAAGTGCTTATAGAAAGAATAAGAGTGGACAGGAAGTTGTAGAGTTTCAGAAGACCGTAAGGTACGAGAGTTAGAAAGATTTAGGTATTCAAAGCGTTGAGATTAGTTTAACTTTTAGATAAGGGGGGTGGAGGGGTTAAACATGAAACTGTACAAGAAGGAAAGGAGACGAGTATTCCTGCAAAAACGAATAGGCAACCACTTAAGCTTATTACAAAAATCGGAAACATGGTCATATTTGCGTAAACCAAATATGAACCTAATGGAGAAGCAATGGTCAAGCATCAACTTCTACATCCAGAATATTTGAATTAAACCTGACTTTATTATGATAGTACAGTATGGAGCAGTAAGTAAGAGAATTCAGCTAGGTTGGGCGGTATTTGGGAAACTTCGTCAGTTCTTCTAGTAACCCATCCCACAGTGCTCAAAAACGAAAGCCAGTGCGTCCTACCAGTTATAATAACACGTGGACACTGACGGGTTCATAAATTAAAAGTCGCTCAACAAGCTATGGTTAAGGCTATGCTCAGAGTCTCTCTCAGAGATAGGATCTGGAACGAGGTCATTCGATAGAGGACCAAAGTTGTCAACATAGCCCAAAGAACTAGCAAGCTCAAGTGGCAGTGGGCCGGTCATGATTCGAAGAACCGATAATGTGAAGACCACGTTTAGGCAAACGTAGTGTAGGTGCCTCAGATTAGATGGAGCGATGACTTATGCAGAGTGGCGGGCAGCAACTTGATAGGAAGAGTCAAACCGAACTCTGGGCTCAGTGGCGCGCCATGGGAGTGACCATGTCCAGCAGTGGACTTCAAAAGGTTGATGATGATTACGATAGTGACAGCGATTAGCAGGCACGAGTCACGAATACCATGTGCGGTAAAATTTTGATTTAAATAATACCGACCGACTGTGATTCTGCTGATAATTCTGTAATTTGGCAACAAATACATTTTTTATTTTCAGTGAGATCTTCCTTTTTTGTCAATTACTATTTGTTCTAATATTAAAATGGTTTAAACAGGTACATCTTACGAATACTCAATGAAAAAGTCTGATTTTGACTAATAAGAGTTTCCGCCCTGATTTTGGACATTTAAAAGGACGTTAATTCGTTTTTGCCCTATTTGTCCAGTTTTTGGCCTTTTCGCCCAACTGGGTTTAAACCCTCTGCCCATCTCTAGGTACACTCGATCCATTAGCGCCCTATGCGGGCGGCGCAAAAGCTCACTTATTGCCCTTGTATTCTAGCAACACATTTGAAATGAAATGGAATGAAACTGAATGAATGTGAATGAAACTGAATGACACTGAATGAAACTGAATAAAACTGAATGAAACTGAATGAAACTGAATGAACCTGAATGAAACTGAATGAAAATCCGGTCCGGACTCGGACCTGGACCCGGACCCGGACCCGACTCGGACTCGCGGACTCGCGGACTTGCGGACTCGGACTCGGACTCGGACTCGGACTCGGACTCGGACTCGGACTCGGACTCGGACTCGGACTCGGACTCGGACTCGGACTCGGACTCGGACTCGGACTCGGACTCGGACTCGGACTCGGACTCGGACTCGGACTCGGACTCGGACTCGGACTCGGACTCGGACTCGGACTCGGACTCGGACTCTCGGACACGGACCCGGAACCCGACCGAACCCTTACCCTTACCCTCATTTACCCTTACCCATTACCCGACCCGGGCTCGGGCTCAGGTAAATGGAACGACGAAACGACGTAACGACGCATGAGTCATGTTTTTTCGTGCGTGCAGCCGGCTCCATCGATTTATAAGACGTTATCACGTCAAAAACTTTTTTTGAGTTTCAGTTTTAAGTATACCCCCAAAATGTATAGTTTTTTTTCTATTTTTGTGTAAAAATCTTAATGCGGTTCACAGAAAATATCTACTCGCCAAGTTAAATTAGTCTAGCTCTTACGGTTTCGGAGAAAAATGGCCATGACATACGGACGGACAGACAGACATGACGAATCTATAAAGGTTCCGTTTTTGCCATTTGGCTACGGAACCCTAAAAAGGGCGCTATCATGAATACTGTACTTAGTAAGTTATGCAACACAAAGTTCGATAATAGTACAAATCGCATTCTAGGAATGAAAAACATCTGCTTGGTTGTTTGTTGTTCAATTGAGTTGTTGAGTTTATGAAAGAGAGGTCGGCCAATAGGTATAGTAAAAAACTTTTACATTTATCTTTCTTTTAGATTCATTTATCTTCCTAGAGATTCGTCATGTCTGTCTGTCTGTCCGTCCGTATGTCACAGCCATTTTTCTCCAAAACTGTAAGAGCTAACCTGATGAAACTTGGCGAGTAGATGTATTCTGTGAACCGCATTAAGAGCGGGTCGTGCGAAAATTTGAGATTTGTTTTAAAAAAATTCATAACTAAGTGACATTTTAAAAATCGCAAAAGGACTAATTGTAGACTATACATTTGAGATTAATTCGAATTTAAGTGTGTTAAAAAAATATACTATTTAACATGACATTCTATTTAACGCTGACATACGATTTTCATTAGCGTTAAATAGAATGTCATGTTAAATAGTATATTTTTTTAAGATTTTTATTTTTTTACACAAAAATAGAAAAAAAACAACAAATTTTGGGGGTCCACATAATTGAAAGTGAAACTCAATTTTTTTTTTTCATCACATCCATACGTGTACATAATTACGTAACATAATTTTTGTAAATCTATGAATAGGTTTACAAAAATTATGTTGAGGTTTCTAAAATCTTTTTTTTCTAAACTGAATAGTTTAAGCGAGAGACACTTCCAAAGTGGTAAAATGTTGGTCCCCCCCCTCTAACTTCTAAAATAAGAGAATGATAAATCTAAAAAAAATATATAATGTACATTACTATGCAAACTTCCAACGGTATTTGGTTTGAACGAGATCTAGTGAGTATTTTTTTTTATACGTCATAAATCTTAAACCGCAATTTACCTTGCGACGAACTACAAGAACTTTTATATTATGTTACTTGTTGCTACGGAACCCTTCATGGGCGAGTCTGATTCGCACTTGGCCGCTTTTTTACAAATCAAATCAATTTTTTTTTTTTTTTTTTAATATAGATAGCTAAGCATTTGGCTGCCATCACACCTGATGGAAAGTGAGTGAGTGGGATATTTGTTTTAGGTCATATTATAAGAATAGTATAAACAAAGTAACATAGTTTTTAATCCTTTTTCGCTTAAATCTTTCTTTTTCTCGAAGTCATGGTATATAGTATAGTATGCAACTCTTGAATAAAACGGATCTATATCGAGGACCATGAACCACTTGCGTCGTTGAGGATTCTAACATTCAATCATCATGAATCACTCCCTGTGGTCGTGATTCAGTCGTTAGAATCCTGCACTTGCTCGTGATTCATCTTTGGTCCTCGATTTAAATCCATCTTTTGTTCACTAGTAGCATAATATACTATTATAATACTTACAAAAAACGTTGATTTTGGTATACCTATTACCTATTTTTTTTAACTTAAAATGACGTACTAAAGTAAAAAAAAATAAAATAAAAAATTTTATATTGCTGCAGTCTATGTGTGCAAGTTTATATTTTAAGTTGTAGACGCATCAGGTATTTAACTGGTAAGGAAAACGAAGTATGTTTATTTACTATTTCTTATTTGGATATTTGTTAGTTTTTTTTTTATATTTGTAATCATCATGCCTTTTATTGAATTTATTTATTTATTTATTAAATGACCAACTATGGAATAATGTAGATACATATATATATATATATATATATCTTACACCTTTAAACGAGAAAATCTTGTATATTATATTTAGGATCTCGGAAATGGCACCAACGATTTTCATGAAATTTAGTATACAGGGGTTTTCGGGGACGATAAATCGATCTAGCTAGGATTTATTTCTAGAAAATATCGGCGTTCGGAGTTTAGAACAAACAACTTTTTCGTAATATCATTACTCCTAGCGCCATCTGTTGCTCAGAAGCAAAAACTAAGCTCTGTGAGAACCTGAGAACTCAAGGGTTTCACAGAGAACGCCATCTATTGTCGAGTTTTGGAACTGAAGGACTACGAAAACACTTGCACTCGTGTTTTTTTTTAAATAACCATTTCTTATTTTTTCATCATTCATAAGTACCTAAGTTATCAAAAAAATACCGAGCGAAGCTCGGTCACTAACTGCTAGTAAATATATATATACACATTCAGAAAAATAACATCGGATTCGTCATGACCCATATTTTCACAACACAACATATTACTACATATTACTCTTATTTATAATTTAGGCATTGTTATTAATATGTACTGGATTATATTGTGTGCTTTGCTTATGTAGTAAATAAATAAATGTTTATGTCTATGTCTATATGTTTTCCCGGAAGATACCTATTAGTATGATTACCTACTTGCAATTGAAATAAAATAATTGTAGGTACTCAAAAACATGCATGAGGTTTTATTTCATATTTTCAGTAGGATCGGCAACATGTCATGGTACACTTGTATACACTTGCAGTGCAACTATAAACCTTTATTGCTTTTACATCATACATGCACGGTAAGTAGGATTTACTTTAGCGCAAAGAGGCTGTGTAAGTAGGCGTGTGCCGCTCAGTGCATTTGTAAATGTGTTCCATTTTCAAATCACTTTACCGTCACACTATGCTTGATAAGTCATTACTTATCAAGCATAGTGTGACGGTAAAGGGTAGTTTATTACAGTTCAAGTTATGCAAACCAGCTTGGTGAAACAATCTCTGAAACTGAATGAAACTGAATGACACTGAATGACACTGAATGAAACTGAATGAAACTGAATGAAACTGAATGAAACTGAATGAAACTGAATGAAACTGAATGAAACTGAATGAAACTGAATGAAACTGAATGAAACTGAATGAAACTGAATGAAACTGAATGAAACTGAATGAAACTGAATGAAACTGAATGAAACTGAATGAAACTGAATGAAACTGAATGAAACTGAATGAAACTGAATGAAACTGAATGAAACTGAATGAATCTGAATGAAATTGAATGAAAATCCGGTCCGGACCCGGACCCGGACCCGGACCCGACTCGGACTCGCGGACTCGCGGACACGCGGATTCGCGGACTCGCGGACTCGCGGACTCACGGACTCGCGGACTCTCGGACCCAGACCCGGAACCCGACCGAACCTTTACCCTTACCCTCATTTACCCTTACCCTCATTTAGCCGACCCGGGCTCGGGCTCAGGTAAATGGAACGACGAAACGGCGTAACGACGACTGAGTCATGTTTTTTCGTGCGTGCAGCCGGCTCCATCGATTTATAAGACGTTATCACGTCAATAGAAAAAAACTATAAATTTAATAAATGAAACTGAAACTCAAAAAAAAAATTTTCATCAAACCCATACGTGTGGGGTATTTGTGGATAGGTCTTCAAAAATTATGTTGAGGTTTCTAATATCGTTTTTGACGTGATAACGTCTTATAAATCGATGGAGCCGGCTGCACGCACGAAAAAACATGACTCATGCGTCGTTACGTCGTTTCGTCGTTCCATTTACCTGAGCCCGAGCCCGTAATGGGTAAGGGTAAATGAGGGTAAAGGTAAATGAGGGTAAGGGTAAGGGTTCAGTCTGGGTCCGGGTCCGGGTCCGGGTCCGGGTCCGGGTCCGGGTCCGGGTCCGGGTCCGGGTCCGGGTCCGGATTTTCATTCAGTTTCATTCAGTTCCATTCAGTTTCATTCAGTTTCATTCAGTTTCATTCAGTTTCATTCAGTTTCATTCAGTTTCATTCAGTTTCATTCAGTTTCATTCAGTTTCATTCAGTATCATTCAGTTTCATTCACATTCAATTCAATTCAGTAAAACTAAAATTTTCTTTTGAAAAATGCAACCATTTCATCAGTATTTTCTTATGACGTTATCACGTTCAACTATCGTCAGTAAACCGACTTTACAGACAACCGATTTTTTTTTCTAAACTGAATAGTTTGCGCGAGAGACACTTCCAAAGTGGAAAAAAGTTGGTCCCCCCCCCCCCTCTAACTTCTAAAATAAGAGAATGATAAAACTAAAAAAATATATGTTGTACATTACTATGCAAACTTCCAACGATATTTTGTTTGAACGAGATCTAGTCAGTAGTTTTTTTTTATACGTCATAAATCGTAAACCGCAATTTACCTTTCGACGAACTACAAAAACCTTTAAATTATGTTAATTGATGCTACGGAACCCTTCATGGGCGAGTCCGACTCGCACTTGGCTGCTTTTTGAAATCAGAAATCAGAAATATTTATTACATAACTGTTGTACAGAAAAGATCTTAATGGCTATGGCTAGGTAGGTACAGTTTTCACAGTTTGTACGTTCCGGACGTACAATAAAAGGGCAATATGGGGATATAGTACCTAATTTAATTGGTAATTAGATATTTAAGTTGTTATTGCCTAGTTTGTAGTACTGTTTGTTTTCCGAATAAAATAAAATAAAAATAAAATAAAATAAATTTCTTAGCTGTGGTGGGATGAAAAGTTACGCGTCGCACTCGAGTGCAAAGATTTTTCAACTCGTGCTCTTTTGATTCCTTTGCTTACTATTTTTGGAATCCTTCGCTTGCTCGGTCATCAAAATTAAGCACGCTGTTAAAAAGTAACTTTGCACACAAGACATTGCAGCATTGGCGCGAAATCTTAAAGTTGGAAGCCACAACTAAACGTGAAGTTGAATTTCAAAATAACGGTCCACACGGGATAAAGTGTCAGAATAGATTTTACGAAGATTGCGAACCAACTGCTGTCTTCAGGGAAGGTAAAGCGAACTTCTCCAGGCAATAAACGTACCTATCCACGGCGTTTGTGTGACACTCGGTCACTCGGGGATGTGTGTTCAAATTGTAATAAAAGTGAAATAAATCTTTATTCTGAAAAGCGTTTTCTAAAACCCCATACTTGCTGGTAATTTTGGAAATTATCGCGTGTGTACCGCGTCTGTGTTGTTGTTTTCGTGCTGACGGTGTGTTTTGACCCCACTCAACCAAGGTCAAATCAACGCGCCTAAGCTGCTTCCGCGGTCGTGTATTGTTTTGTAGATGCACCGTATGTTCATACGGGCCGGCCTGTTATTATTAACTCCAACTGTGGGGGTAATTGAGGATGTTTTTTACAACCAAAACGCATCTGTTAGTTTTGAAACTATCAAATAGTGATAGCTCAAAAGCTTCGGTTTCACTATAAAAACTGTTTGAAACAAACCTTATCTTTGACAAGGAACGATTGCAACAAGACTGAATATAGACGTAATAAACATGAGATAACTTCGAACTTCGCTTTGTAAAACTAAAACTAGCATGGCAACAGACAGTCAGTGGTCGAAAAATGATGGCAACAAGATCGCTGTTTCTTGTTAGTATCAAAATTTTGATTGCAACAGAATTACACAATCACCCAGCTGGCCTGCAGTGCATGCCGTTTCTACCTCGGTAAAGCAAATTAGTGTGTTTCTTGTCACCATAATGGTCACTTGTGTACTTAATCGATTCTGTTATTCTTTATGTGTTCAAAGTTTTTTATTTTCTGATTTTTGTGTAGCCGTACTTGTATTAGTAGTTTTTTTTCTATTGTGAGACAATGAAAAGTTATCTATCTATCTATCTTGTGCCTATCATAAGCTTATAGACGGACAGTACGCTTGTTTGATCGATATATTTCTTACAACAAACCTCTTCTTTCAGTAATATTAATAAGCTCTGTCACTGTTCGTCATCAATTCATTAAGAAATCCCAAATATTAATAACTATTATTTTTCAAATGGTAGGTAATTAATCAGTAGTTTGAAAAGCATTGTGTGAAGGTATGGTAACCCTTTGAAGCCTTGCGCACGTCTAGATTGCCTACAATAACGATCAGTGTACCGCTGTCAAATATCGCACTATCAAAGTTCGCGGCAGTGTGTACGGATGTATGCAAAACCCTATGCTGAGTCTGATCGCCATCGCAGATCGCAGCTGATCGCCTAGATGTGCGCCTAAATGTGACTTGATAATTGAGCCCCTTATAAGACCTCGGAACGCTAAAACAAACAAGCTACGCGATGAACGCTTCACTTGCAGTTTTAAACTCCACAAACTGAGCTTAAAATTTAAAAATGCTTTATCACTTTCCGCAGAGCTTAAACTTTGTTCTGACCTAAGTGACTAAGCTTACCTAATAATTTGCAGTTTTGTTTAAACTTTTTCTATTAAACTCTGAAGAAGTAGTAAAAGTATTAAAAAAAACATTATATTACGTATAGTTGGCTGCACTAAAATTCATCTTTTTCTAGTTTAGATTAGTTTAATTTAAAAGTTGATTATTGAAAACACGAATAAAACGACAATTTCTAAAAATGTATCCTAGCTAGATCGATTTATCGCCCCCGACAACCCCTTTAGACTAAATTTTTCATGAAAATCGTTGAAGCCGTTTCCGAGATTCTGATTATATATTATTATTGTATATACAGGGTTATTCATTATTAACTGCAAATACTCAGGAATTAGGTTCAACAAATAGAGTTAAAAATATTTATGAAATTATTTTTTTTAAATTTGATCAAAAATTTTTTCAAGTTTTTGTATCAAAATTTTATTTTTATTAATTTCTTTACGGCTATTGCATAATCATTGCCACGGAGAACAGGACGATGACCCACCCAGGCGGTGACTGAACGGAGAGTGTCACTCACGGCGCGCGGGCGCGGATCAAAGGTCAAAATAGGTCAGGTGTCAATGATTTCTTTATCGATTTTCTCGGGATTTTTATAACAAAACTTAAAAAAAATCATTTCATAAATATTTTTTATTTTATTTGTTGAACCTAATGCCTGAGTATTTGCAGCTAATAATGAATAACCCTGTATATGTACCAGCTTTTCTCGTTTAAAGATATATTATAAGATTTATTTCATAATAAAACAAAGTATGTACTAATAAACAATAAGTATTATTATTATCAGTTACCTCGTTCCAATTTGGCTAGATAGTGGTAGGTCCAATATATTTATTTATTTTATTTAAAGAAGAGCTCTCTATGAAAGAGTTCGTACGAAGAAATTGATATTCCATCGTATTTTTTGGTACTTTACCAGGTATAACAGTTATCGCTAATCCGTTTTACTAGGAACCTTTTTTTTTTTATGTAACTAGCTGATGGAACAAGCATATGGCCCACCTGATGTTAAGTGGTGACCATCGCCTATAACAAAGCAATGCCTCGTAGCTCACGCACGTCAGGAACGTGCCCTACGAAGCACTGCCCTGCGTCCATCAACTGGAGGCATACAGATATTCAGCCTCACGTGCCAGTAATTACACCGGCACCGATACCCTTCAAACCGAAACACAGCAATGCTGCTTCACGGCAGAAATAGACATGGTGGTAGTAGGTACTTCCTCGGACGAGCCCTTCACAAAGAGCTCTACTACTACTTCACAAAGAGCTCTACCTCCCAGGTTCCTAGTAAAATGGATTGCCTAGACACTCTCAATAGCTTCTGTCAAGTAGTTAGTGATGCTCGTATTACCTTCCAATTTGAATAAAATATTATTTTCAACACAATTGCTCATAAATGGCTCTATGGTCACTGCAATTAGGCACAGAATGACATCCATAATCAAACTGTGACTTTTTCATTGCTATAACTCACTAGTGAGCTATAAATATTTTTTTTAAATTTTAATGGTTGAGATGCTTTGTTCCTAAAAAAGTTTTTATTAAAAAAAAAGATCATGTTCAATAGAACAAATAAATTAATGTTCCAATTGCTTGCTCATTTCATGCAACTTCTTATTTATATAGATAATTTTAACTCATACGTGTTTAATAAATAAAACTTTCACTCAAATTACTAGTATAGTATTATCTTATCTGTGCTCAAATATTATAACTTTTGTTTTCTCTGCAATAAAAGAAAACTTAAATTCCCCATTTTGTATACAATACCTGGTAGAATAGGCGCAAATAGGACCAAATAGGACCTACCTAACTTTAGGTAGGTAGGTACAGTTTCCAGGGCTTAAAATATTTGTTCAAAAATAATAATTTAGTCACGGTACACACGGTAAATTAAGGCTACGTTGGAGTCGCTTTGAACCCTCTACTTTAGCTGAGTCAGCAGGACGTGGCATCCCCACGTGCTTCTATTTGCATAGCGGCACCAATTCAGACGTCGAGTGTAGCCAATTGACGTGGGAATGGGAACGCTAAAAAGAAAGGCGTTCTTACGGACGCGTCCATCCGACCATCGCGTCTGTCTGGACGGACGGACGTTTCGACAGATCCTTGATTGGGTTTCCAGGCATGCACAATCATGCGAAAAGCAGGCCGAATAAGCTCGTTTAAATTAGTACGCACTTAGGTACTAGTGTCGTAGAAGGCATACAGGTAGGTACGTAACACCTGAGGAGCGCACGCACATCTTCAAGAAGAACGTTTTGGATTCCCTTACCAATTTTCATCGATAATTTTAAAAACGTAGTCTATAGTATATTTGCCGGAGGGGCAGGAAATATTATATTTTTTTGTTTGAACCTAATTTTGAATTTGTGTATAATTTCTTGGTGACAAGAGGGCTGGCTCTTTTCTCGCACAGAGAATAGCTATTTCTATTCAACGTGGGGAGTGCAGCCAGCGTTCTTGGCACTATGCGTCATGGACACCCTTTTTTGCTAGATTTTTAAGGTTTAGTTTAGTTTTTTTTTATTTTATGTTTTTTTTTGTTAGTTAAGTCAATAAACGGTACATACTTACCTAAATATAAACAAAATCATTTCTTGGTGATCCTAATTATCATAATTATAAATCCTAATAAAATAACATAAGTATACAAACGGTAGGTACCAACCTAGAATAGTTCTTTATACAAAAACACAAAAACCAACAATAAAATATGCAGGTAAGGTTATAAATATATACTTAGGTGTAGGTAAGGCGCTGGAGAATAAAGGTTCTCGAATTATTGCAGACACGAAGTGGAAGGCGAAGCGTAGGAGGATCGTCAGATAAAACGAAGACATTGTAAAGGTCGCGTGAAATCGGTGGATGGAGGAAGCTCCGAATTGCTAAAAGCCGGTTGCTGCTGGTAGAATCTGGCTATGGCGGCGCGGCCAGCTTCCATCGTGATTTTAGCCTATTTTCTGCTTTGTATAGACAGACAAAAGGTAAAGAAATCTAGAACTGGGGCTGGCGTGAATAGTTCTGTTGGAAATTGTGTTTCTGTTTTGCGAGCCTTTCTAATAAATATAAGTGGCCCTCTATTTTGATGTTCACAAAACTTAACGCACATAAACGCATAAGTTTGTGTTGTTTGCCTATTATTATTTTATTATTTTAGCCACTTGAGCGTCCAGCATGCGTCCAGCTGTCCAGGACTTACGTCCCACGAAGTTGCGCATGCCCGAATTAATTCCAAAAACACTAAAAAGTATCTTTTCATAACAAAAAACTACTTTGTACGCCTTATTTCAGTCACTTCCTATTAGAAAAGAGTATAGGTATCATGTAGAACATTTGTTTCCAACAAGAAATCATTAAACAGCGGCGGGTAGCATTTTAAAACTATTTTTTCCGCTAGCTTACAATTTTTGAGATTTTGTCGGTTGTTCTTATTTTACAAAAAACTTTTTAAATCACCATCAAGCCTTATTTCCAAGGAAAAAATACATGTACAGTGGGATACAGCTCAAGTTACCTAAAAACAAAGAAAAATGACGCTTACTGCAAGGACATAAAGAGCTAGCAGTGTATAGTCTGATGCGTATCCTTGCGTACCTATCACAATCCCAAAACAACCCTCAATTCATTTATTATAAACAAAAACAAAACAAAGAAAATTCATGAAATTGCGCTTGCGCAGCCATTTTTAGCGTGGAAAATTTTCACTTTTTTACAGATTTTTAACAGTTTTTTAAATCTAACCATTCTAAAATATTTTTTCATTGGCAACTCGTCGTTTTATGGCTGCAATCCGTGGAGCCAGGACTCTAGCCAAATAATGTACAACCAGCCACTCCAAAAGTCCATTTTGGACTTTTTGGCACCACAGTGCCACTGGACGCGCAAGGGCCAACAATTTCGGATCAAATCTTCCGATGGGACGCGTCAGGGGCTCCATGAACTTATGTTGATTGGCAACGCAGAGAAACATAACAATTTTGTCTGCGAACTTTACTACTGTACCTGTACTGAGAGCGCGGGTGGTCTAGTGGCAGCGGCCCCTCTTCCGATCCTAAAGTCGTGGGTTCAAATCCAGTACTGATTACTGAACAGTGGTCCAGATGTTTTGGCCAAAACCTCAAGAACCAGATCATCACAAATTCTGAAACTTATACCAATCTGCGTCTCTTTCATTCATCACTAAATATTGGCATACCAGCCAGGCCTCAATTTTTCTGGCCACAGGTTAAGAGGACAATCACTTTGCGGCTACCTTTCTTATCGTACCATAATCTTATCGTTCAACCTATGTTTTATTCACTCACACCTGCCACAAGATCTAATGAAAACTATTGTTGTGGCAATTGTAAAAAACAAAACAAAAAATGGTGGCTAAGGTGTTGGACAGTGTGCTTGACTCTGAACTAGACAAGCATCTGAACATCCATGATGCACAATTTGGTTTTAGGCAGCAACTTTCCACGGAGACTGCAATTCTGAGTTTGAAGCATATTGTGCAGTACTATACACAGAGGCGAACTCCTGTGTATGCATGCTTCCTTGACCTTTCGAAGGAGTTTGACCTTCTGTCATTATTATAAGTTGTGGAAAAAGATAGCAGGTACAGGCGTGCATACACAGGTGTTGCGTCTTTTCCAACCAGGTGAACAATGTGAGGTGGGCCGGTAGTCTTTCTGGTGAGTACAGGTTGGAGTGTGGGGTGAGGCAGGGGCGTTTGAGCTCTCCAAAGCTTTTCAACCTGTACGTCAATGAACTGATCGAGGGGCTCAGCAGTGAGTGTGTCGGCTGCTCAGTTGATTGTGTTCGCATAAACAACATCAGCTACGCAGACGACATGGTGCTGCTCTGCCCATCGGTCAGTAGTCTCAGAAAGCTGCTGGGCATCTGTGAGAAGTACGCTAAAAACGGGCTGGTATATAAATATAGGAATAGCAAAAAAAGTGAGTTCATGGTGTACAAGGCTGCCGGTAAAGTACCCGAGTCTGTGCCCGAAATCAAATTGGAAGGTAACGATCTCAAACGCGTTAACAGTTTTAAATATCTTGGGCAGTACATTACAGACAACCTTCATGACCAAACTGATATTGAGAGGGAACGTAGGGCATTGGCGATCAGAAGTAATATGTTGGCACGCAGGTTTGCTCGATGCAGTAGGCAAGTTAAAATATCACTCTTTAAAGTCTACTGCCAATCATTTTACGCGAGCAGCCTGTGGTTCAATTTTACTAAAAAGTCGCTAAATGCCCTACGCGTCCAATACAACAACGGGTTCAGGATGCTGATGGGGCTGCCTCGCTTCTGCAGTGCATCCACAATGTTTGCGGAGGCCCGAGTTGATGGTTTTCATGCCATCCTTCGCAAAAGAACAGCCTCACTGCCCGGCAGACTGCGGAGCAGCGCCAACAGCATCCTGCGTCAGGTCATACCTGATAGATATGACCTGCCCGTAATGAAGTCCTTCATTCGGCTCCTAATCCAATAGTCTCATGAGAGACTGGGGGGTCAGGTACCGAATGAAAGACACTTAATCTGTATATATACCTACCTACTAGAGCTGTGTTTATTGTATTGCTTTTATATACTAACATAGCTTAAGATAGCCTGTAAGTTTTACTAACACAAATTATGGACCACAAAGTTGTCTGATAAATAAATAATAATAATGATAATAATAAAGATAACATCTAATGTCATAGACACCTACCGAATGTGAGAATACCTTGGTAAAAGTATCTACCTCTCTCTACCTACGTCCAAATCACATGTCGCATCCCATTTGCGGATGTGCGGTGTGTCCCGAATTTGGGTTTGACAGCTTTTTATTGGATCCCTGATTACCTATTCAATAACTTTCGGAGTTACGTTACCCTGCTAACTGGCCCGTGAAATTTATGTTGGGGGATAGGTATTTATATTTATTCATACCTACTTAGGGTTACGGTAGCACAGATCGTCCGTGCTTATGGAATTCTTCTCATTGAGACTAGTGATGGTCAACTCGATTAACTATAGGCCTGCGCACATCTAGGCGTTGGCAATGACGATCAGCTGATCGCAGGACTTAATTCTGGTTAACTCGAGTTGCGCTTATCTCGAACATTTGAATTGAGTTCACTCTGACTCGATTTCAAAAACCGAATGAAACTGACATGGATGAGCGAAGTTTGCCGATCATTTAATTTTGAGACTATTTCATTCTTATATAAAACAAACAAGTGTCATATTTATATAGATTTGAGTTTAACTGTAGGTACTAGTAGTTCGCCCCGAACTGAGATCTCGTGATGCGATCCAAATGCTCAGATAAGTACATACCTACATGAAAGAAAAGAAAGAAAGAAAAGCATTTTATTGAATGCAATGGTAGGAAACAAATGTGCCTCCATCACGCACTGTGTTTCATCTACATAAAGAAAGTATTTATGTCCAAATTTATTGTTTGTCCTTGCCTCTGACTATCCCTCACTAACTTTGTATGGTAAACAAGTTTTAACTCAATTAGCCCATTGATTGAAGAGTTCCGTTGGACAGACCTTGGCTCCATCATCAGACCAGCCATTTCCACCATTTTACGACGGCTGAGTTCGAATTCCTAAGAATTGGCGCAGAACATGTCTGGACCGCAGAGAGCACTGGTGATCTAGTGGTAGCGGCCCCGTCTTCCGCAACAGAGAACAGCAGCTACAGCAATGGGAAGTTGAGCTTCCTAAGAATTGGCGCAGATCATGTCTGGACCTCAGAGAGCACTGGTGGTCTAGTGGTAGCGGCCCCGTCTTCCGTTCCGAAGGTCGTGGGCTCAAATCCAGTCGTGTACCAATGATTTTTTCTGTCGAAAAATGTATGTGCACTATGCCAGTACTCTCAAAACGGTGAAGGAAAACATCGTGAGGAAACCGGCGTGTCGAAGAACCTAAAAAAATTCGAGCAATATGTGTCAAGGGTCACGCAAAAAGAGCCCGCCAGTGGCCTACTTGCGGAAAAACCAGCCGCACCTCAAGTGCGGATGATAAAAATTTGCCAAAATTTTTATTTGTCTGGACCTCACCAAATGGCAAACCCTGAAGGACGCCTTTGTCCAAAGACAACCCGCCCTATGTACCCCTACTGCCACGCCGGTGTCATATTAGAACAAACTTTTGCTTAGTAATATTTAGTAAGTAAGATTAGCATTATTATGTTAAGTCTATCAATACTGATTTTTAAGGTCGGTGAAATAAAGGCTTATTTTATTTATTTCATTTTATTGATGGGCAACCGTTCCCAATTAACATCAGGTGGTTCATCTGGCAGTTCTGTATCAAATCTTCACTGCATCATGAAAATGTAACCATTCTTTATCAAGAAAGCATCAGATTTAAGGTACAATAACTTTTCATAACAAAAGTATCAAACCCTCTTTTGAAACATTTTGGGAACACCGCATGTGTTTCCAAATGTAAATTTTTGAATTCCACTGTCTTTTGAAATTTGCAAACACTCATTGCATTGGTAAGACTATAATGTTACTTTTCGCGTGAAAATGTTACTTTTTGAGCTCTCTCATGCCATATCATATTTGATTATCTGCCACTGGCAACACTGAATCAAATACAATATCAACACAGGAGCCCGCTACACCAGGTTCAAACCCAAACCCATGAAGAAGTTTTATTTTTGAATGAAAAAAACTGATAAACTTAGAGGACTTGGCGGAAAGACTTTGAGTACAAGCCAGCAGAAAAAAAAAATACAGCACATACTGAGACTAGGCGGTATGGTCTTGGTACTATAGCCTGCTTCGAAAGGAGTGAAATGAAAAAAAAAAAAAAAAAATAATACTGAGATTGAGATCTTTGCGTTTTATAGATGACTGTAAACTTGTAAAGAAATGGCGTAGAAATCATTTGTTTTAATAACTGATCGAGTGTTTTAACAGTAAATCCGCTACAATTATCAAACACTACTAATAAATAAAGACCACGGCCCGGCCCGGTGGCGGCAGTCATGCAACCTGTCCTTTGTCAACAAAACCATTAAAAACTGAACCAAGAGGTCGACTTACAAACGAAGAATGGATTTTGACTGGACAAAACCTATGATAATTGATTGGTAAGTTCAAATTGTACAGTTTCTGCACCAATAAAAAGCATGGGGCCTATAGTAAGATTACTTAAACTAAAATTAATTTGATGCTTGTGAACCAGTCTTTTTTTCTTGTTTATTTGGGGCTGATGTTGATGGTGAGACGGGCAAATTTTTTAAGTACCTACCAACTTCATCTTCATTCCTACACACTTTCACACAATCATGTCTGAATACCATAAAACTTCAATTGCAGGAGTGGCAGAAGCGGACCTCTTTTTACAGAACATGCCTTGGAAAATTGTGTGATAAAGCGTATAGTAAATAATACATATTGTGCTCCCTTCTGTGAGAAAAAGTACATCCGAGAAATACCAAAATGGAATCCCCGAGATCCCTATGAAACAGACATTCATAGGGTATGAATATTATTCTTGCTACCAAATTTATCATCCCCACTCGATGTGCGGGCAGGTTTTTCCGCAAGTAGGCTGCTGGTGGGCCCTTTTTGCGTGACCCTTTACAGGTGTTGCTCGAACTTTATTAGGTTCTACGCCACGCTAGTTTCCTCACGATGTTTTCCTTCACCGTTTTGAGAGTACTGGCATAGTGCACTTATATTTTTTGACAACCCTCAAACCTCATTGGTACACGACTGGATTTGAACCCACGACCTTCGGATTGGAAGGCGGGGCTGCTACCACTAGACCAGCAGTGCTCTCTTCAACAATAAGGCATTACATTGTTATTTCAAAAGTTTTTTACTTTTGATGGAAATGGACCTAATGATTTAAAAAAAAAAACTACTCCCTGTTATATTGAACTAGTGGATTCTGTTGCTGATAAAGATCAATATTTGCAAATAGATTTACTAAAAATGAATGAAAATTTATATTTAAACATGGAAGAAAACTCACCTCCTATTCAAACTGAGACAAAATTATATAAAACTTATGCATTGGATTGGAGTCCATGGAAACCATTTTGAGCAAACTTAAAATTGATATATTAAAAGTAAATAGAGTGAAAATTTCCACTCATTTAGTAGCGTAGGGCGCCCACCCACCAGATGGACCGACGACATTGTTAAGATCGCGGGAAGTCGATGGATGGAAAGGGCTCAGAATCGTTCTTCCTGGAAATGTGTAGGGGAGGCCTATGTCCAGCAGTGGATTTCTTCAGGCTGATGATGATGATGAGTAGATAATAAAACATAGGTGCCATATCAACTTATTGAAAAACTTACCTGCCCTCCGAACCTGCCTGCTGTCAGAATAACAATAATGTCTTAAAGTTCACAGAGTTTTTTTCTTTTAGAATGATAACTTCAGCTATCGCTTGTTCATACCGGGTAATCTAATGTTGCCAGCATTCCCACAAGTATCCACGTTAACTAGAATACAGCAACAGCAAGGCGTAAGAGTCTTGAGCGCTGAATATGAGTATGTCCAGCCACATCAGTATGCAAAACCAAGTAAAATGGATCGTTTGGCCTTTCAAGTAAGTACCTCTTAAACTTACTTATTGGAGTGGTTTTTGAACTACCTATATACGTAAGAAACTATCAAATTGTGGTCAGTTTACATTTTATAAATAAAATAAAATTAGATCATATTTTATCAATCGTTAATTTCACACCATCAATATCATGTAACATTATTACTAAGATCTCTTGAATGAATTATTTTAAAAATATTGTCTTGTTTTCTTTCTTCAGGAATTTAAGGAGTTGTACGAAGCAGAGCAGAAACAATACCTGAACTGGGCGAAATTACTGTGGCTGAACGAAGGCTGTCTTAAAGCACTGCGCCCCAAACCTATCATAGAGCAGGTATACGAAGCGGAGTTCAAAATGCGAGCTCATGAGATACAATCATGGCCGCAGAACTATGTGTTAGCAGCTCAAATACCACTCGAAAGCAACAAAGGTACCTTTGAGTTGGAGCTCAAAGCTAATTTGTTGAATGTAAGTATGGTTGACTCAATAACCAAAGTATGTGAATGAGAAATCAAGTTAAACTTGAAACTTTCCTAGTGTGGGATAATCATACCATAATTATTTAACGCACAATTCGTTTTGTCAATGTCTTTATACATTTGATGGTGGACGACCAGTTCTACTGTGGGATCTATTGCAAAATTTGGGTAGGTATTCCCTAGACTTCGAGACTGTTAGGCCGCGCTCACTTTGGATGCGTATTATATCGTACGTAAACGTATGAACACTGTTCGTACGAATTGAGTGCGCACGAATACGTTTTTCTCCGTCAAATAGACAGAGTACCGTTGTTAGCGCATACGTGAAGTCATCTTTGCTGCGATGAATAATCTATATATTTTGGATAATCATCTTCTAAACCGTAGATTGCGACGCCGTCGTCGTTATCGTAGAACCGAATGGGTGCGCGAAATATTTTTAAAAAGAGATGAATTCGGTGAATCTTGGATATTTCACGCCATGCCCTACGCTGAATGTTACGTAAGTGATAACTGGAATCACTTTGATCCCACAAAGATTTATGCCGTGAACCAATTAACTTTTCTACATCCGTTTATTCGTTCGTTTATCCGTTTATCCGTTATTGATGATGAACGCACGAACTTCATCATCAAGTCATCAACAAGTTCGGATTGATTTCGGACGTCGGGCTTGCACGTTCTCGTATACGTATACGTACGACGTAACTCGCGCGCACGTGAGCGCTTTCATAGTACTCAGAAGGTCGGGAATGTTCGTGCGTGTTCGTACGTTTCTGCACGAATGGAATTCGTACGAAAACGTATCCAAAGTGAGCGCGGCCTTATTATGATATGTGTGTGTACTTTTTTCAGGTAAATGTACAAGACTTGCCAGAAGCTCACTACCCAAAGGTAATGGAGAAACCTTTAAGCATATTGCTGAACTCCTGTCCAATGCCGGAGCCCTGCATAGACCATATTTGCAAATTTGTGCTGCCTCGTAAGTCTGTCATTGTATACCATAAATAATAAATGTTTCCTTGTGATTTAATGCTGCTGTAACGACAGGATCATTAAACTTGGAATACACAAATAGTATGTCATGCTATGCCAGGTTTTATGCTATTTCAGACCTCTTAGGCCCTGTAGCTTTGGAGATTTTGTTATTATTAAGCGAACAAAATGCCTTCTTCGTCATACCTATATTGTAAAAAAAGAAGACTTGGATATACGTTATTGAATTTTGATGTAAATACATTTCGCGTGAGTCATTAAAGGCCTGCGCACATCTATGCGACAGCGATCAGCTGAAACGCTGTCAAATATAACAGCGATATTTGACAGCGTTTCAGCTGATCGCCACGCCATCGCCTAGATGTGCGCAGGCCTTAAAACCATTGTAATTTCAGACGAGGAATCGATGTCGACCCTGCCGTTGTCGGAGATCCACCGCGATCTGGCTGACTTTGCGAGCTCGCACGACTGCTCCGTCATAGCTAGCGAGAACGCACTGAGTTGTTTGCTAGAGACAGATCGCAAGTGGCATATACCCGTGTCTGTCATTCAGGTTGCAAGTTCAGGTTAGTATTTATTTTTCGATGCAAACTACAAACATCATAATTTATTGAAACGCTTTAGTTTCGAGATTCACCAGAGATTCCGCCATTAAAATATATTTTTTCAACAGAACATGGAGATAACCGGTCCATAGTTGTGCTGGGCAATGAGTTTGCGATCCAAAAAACATGTGCGACCCATCGAACCTATCGCGCCTACAAACATCTGCTACGGGAAACCTTCGCACCGTAAGTTAAATAAACAAACACTCAACTCTGAATAATAATCCCAAATGGTCAAAGATAACGTCACATTCATGTTTACTTTAAACATCTGTTTAAATATTATTTGCAGGTTAACGGTTCAACACGATCACCAAGAAAAGACCAACGCTAAAACAACCAAACCAGTAAATGTTGCAGAAACCAAAGTCAGTAATGAAGGAAATGATAATGGCAAACAATTAGTGGACCGCAGTGAACCAAAGAAACTCGTGGTAGATGAAAGTACTGATAATGATCCTGAGATTTATAAAGTGAATGATCTTCAACAGAATTATTTTAATGAAAGTGACGAGGACGTTAGCAGTGACACAGAGCGATTGATAATTGCTGACCTTGTTGAAACCAATGCAGAACATAATTGTAGCCATGATATTTCTAAACAGAACTACTCCAATAATGTTTTTACAACACCAGTCTATAGCCATGTTGACCGTAACAGTGAATTTATCTCCGAACCCAGCACAACCAAATTCGCCACACCAAAATTGTTTGAGAAAAATGACACATATACAGCATTATTAAAGACAAACAAAAACACTGCTTCAAAGGCTGACAAGGCAAATCAAGGCTATGCGAGATTGATAGAGATGAAAGAAAACACTACCTCAAAGATTACTAAGGCTACTCAAGGCGTTACTCGCAAATTGCCAGAGATGGTCACAAACATTCTCTCAGAGACTGATGAGCCTACTCCAGGCGATGCTCGCAAATGGCCAGAAATGTATACAAACACTCTCTTAGAGACTAAGGAGCCTACTCTAGGTGATGCTCGCAAATTGCTTGAGATGGGCACAAACACTCTCTCAGAGACTAATGAGCCTACGCCAGGCGATGCTCGTAAATTACTTGAGATGGACACAAACGCTCTGTCAGAGACTAATGAGCATACTCCAGGCGCAGCTCGAAAATTGCTTGAGATGGTCACAAATACTCTCTCAAAGACTAATGAGCCTACTCCAGGCGATGCTCGCAAATTGCTTGAGGTGGACACAGCCACTCTCTCAGAGACTAATGAGCCTACTTCGGGCGATGCTCGCAAATTGCTTGAGATGGACACAGCCACTCTCTCAGAGACTAATGAGCGTACGCCAGGCGATGCTCGTAAATTGCTTAAGATGGACACAAACACTCTCTCAGAGACTAATGAGCCTACTCCAGGCGCAGCTCGCAAATTGCTTGAGATGGCCACAAACACTCTCTCAAAGACTAATGAGCCTACTCCAGGTGATGCTCGTAAATGGCCAGAAATGGATACAAACACTCTCTCAGAGACTAATGAGCCTACTCCAGGCGATGTTCGCAAATTGCTTGAAATAGACACAAATACTCTCTCAAACACTAATGAGCCTACTCCAGGCAATGCTCGCAAATGGCCCGAAATGGATACAAACACTCTCTCAGAGACTAATGAGCCTAGTCCAGGCGATACTCGCAAAGGGCCAGAAATGACACCTATCTTGTTGGAGACCAACTTAGATCATGACCTAGAAACCAGTACCCGAGTCTGCTGTAGCCCCACTGATCTTACGACACCTATCAATCCAAGCACGATTGAAACAAAGACCAGTAAACCAACCTACTCCAATAAACATATTTCTAATGATACGAATACCTTTGAAATTAGGAAACCGATAGTTGATATAAGAACACACAACACAAAAACGATGATGAGAACGCTTAGCGATAGTGAATATTTCTCTATGGTCAAAGAAACAGTCACTGCTACAAAATTGGTAACTACGGGCATAACAAAAAATAGCAGTTATGGGTCAACTTCGAAAGAGCCAGTCACTGGGCCTAGCGCTGGCAAGAGAGCTAGGACCCTGTTAGACCAAATCAACCTAGAGCACGATTATTACCAGTTGTCGCCAGAAACCCTAGAAAGTATAGATAACCGACGATTAGGCGTAAACAACTCTAAAGCCAGCCTTGAAGAACCGGACAGTAAGTCTAGCCCTGGTGACAGCAGACGGCTAACTACAAATATTGAAAGCACACATAAATCAAGCGTAAAAAAGCTAAGTTCCAGTGCACCTGCCACTGCAAATTCTAAAAGCAAAACCCCCAATTCTACCTACGCTGAACTTGTCAGAAATGTGGAATGCAATAAGTCCAGTGCTAGAGGCAAGCCAGGGAAGATCAACTTTAGTGAACTTTTTGGCGATGAATCTGACAGCGAGGAACCAATTCACTACTCTTCTAACAAATCAGAAAATGCCAAAGAGGATAACCTAAACCAAGCATCACATCGACATGAATGGATCGCTTCTCATGAAATCAAACCTAAGCGCATTCCTAACAGCATTCTAGACTCTTACATATCGATCATAAAGCCCACTAAAACCCATAAAAAAAAAACAAGTTCTAGCGAACGGACGCGTAAGCTCAGCGGCATCAAAAAACGCCCTCTAAAACCATGCCTCAGGAATACCAGATTTGTTAAATCCATCAACACCACCACTGGAAAACTTCCCAGCTATAGCAAGACGAAGCTCAGCGAACCTATAGTTATTGATTCCGATTGCAGTACGAGTATCAGTGGGTCTGACGAAGAAGAAGCCATCTTAGGATTCCATAATGGAAGCGCAGTGGCAATTACACACCAGCCAAAAAGCTCCAAGAAAGCCAACATAAAAACGTGTCAAAACGATACCTTCACCCGCATGTGTAATGTGCGTCCCAGCCAAACCCCGAAAAGAATTTCAAAAGAATCTGTTTTGAAAAAAACGAAGACTAGCTTTACCAAAATTCAATCCAATAAAAAAAATAATGCCATGCAGAGTTGTTTGAGCTTGTTCTATACTACAGAGGAGCCTGATCACTTAATCACAGACACGAAAAATAATGTTGCCCTAAGAAGTAGACGTTTATCTACGCGCTTACAAGAAGGAAGTGAATACCCACAGAAAACAAATTATCAAGAAGACAACATAAAAAAAGATTGCTCCATAATAGTTGAACGTCGATCTATATGCTTACATTCAGAAGAAAGTAATGAAAATAATACTAATGAAAGAAATGATACCAAAACGAATGAACAAAACGATAATAAAACAAAACAAGTCGCCTTAAAAAAAAGTAGACGGGTCTCTACGCGTGTACAAGCAGAAGAAAATTATGAACCACACAAAAATTACATTAATGAACCAAACGATACCAAAACTAATGAACAAAATGATACTAAAACAAAACAAGTTGCCCTAAGAAGAAGTAGACGTGTTTCTACGCGTGTACAAGTGGAAGAAAATTATGAACCAAACAATACCAAAACTAATGAACAAAATGATACTAAAACAAAACAAGTTGCCCTAAGAAGTAGACGTGTTTCTACGCGTGTACAAGCAGAAGAAAATCATGAACCACACAAAAAGAACATTATTGAACCAAACGATACCAAAAGTAATGAACAAAATGATACTAAAACAAAACAAGTTGCCCTAAGAAGAAGTAGACGTGTTTCTACGCGTGTACAAGCAGAAGATAATGATGGCCAACACGAAAAAAAAACGAATGAACCAAAGTTTGCCAAATATAATGAACAAAATGATACTAAAACAAAACAAGTTGCCTTGAGAAGAAGCAGACGTTTATCTACGCGTGTACAAGCAGAAGAAAGTGATGGCACACATAAAAAAACTAATGAGCCAATAGAAGACGTCGCATTATCATTAGATGTATCGGAAAGAACCAAACGTTACTTACGCCGTTCATTGAACTTTGAGTCTTCGGATAGTGAGCGAGAATCGGGTGACGAGGTGTCGAAAGACACGAGGAAATGCCTACGTGGCACATCACCTTCAGTTAGTTCCTCAGATGCTGAATCCAACACCGAAATGAATATATTCCATTTCACAACCATCCATGATACAGACACTGACGACTCAGATGATGAAAATACCTTAACAATAGACGTTCCTCCACCAAATAGAACAGAGGAAAGTCAAGCGACAGTAATTCCAGGTGACAAAACAAGGAAAATAGAGATGTCATATTACACGCCAAGAACAGCTGCCAGTACAGCCGCTGTAACAAGTACTATTCTACCATCAACAATTCAACCTAAAGTCGAAACAAAACCAGTTGACGCAACGCGAGTGTTACAGGATACTCACATGAGAACCAACGTCGGAAGTAGGAACAGGAAAGTATCCAGCTCTGAAGAGCTGCTCTTACAGAATGAGAGATTAAAAAATGCAAATAGTTTGTCTCGAAAGGCTATCTTTGACGTTATCGGAGGTAACAGCTGCACGTGTAAGGGTAAGTACTTAATAGAAACTTGTCGGTAATGATAAATTGACTTTTCCAAATCAATACACTATACTATAGAGTAAAATAAATCAATAAATATTTTAGACAATCCACATAACACTATCTGCCCCCAAACTAAACAGAGCTTGTACTATGGGAACCATATAGCTGATATACTACTTATATACTTTTTTTTGTAAATACATACTTAGAATACAATGTAACACCCAGTAAAACATCTGCGTTCACCACACAAATATTTGTTCTCGGTGGGGATCGAACCCACGACCGGCAGAAGGCAGAGCTACTACCAACTGAGCTGAGAGACCAGTAAAAACATAATACATCATAGAAATTGGTCGATAAAAAAATATCACAAAAATAAAATAGACGTACTAGATAAGATTAATTTATCTTTCAGGTACTAAGTTCGGTATACCTCCTCCGAGATCATTCAAGAAGTGGCAACTCAAGAATAACACTTCAAATGACGCCTTCGATATCATCGTGCACTCTTCTCATAAAGTCAGAGTAAGTTGTCGTGCCTTTAGGGGGAGCGTATGCAAAAACAGGACTTGAGTCTTGAGTTGAGGCTCAAGCATAGATTTTTTGAACGTTTTGAAAAGTGTCAAAAGTCTATGGTTTAGGTTCGACTCAGACTCAAGCACTGTTTCTGCATATCACCCCTAAACCGCCAATAAGTCTACTTACAGATAAAAGCTGTATTGTTCAAGGTTTCACTTTAGCTGTATTGTTCAAGAAAAGTGGTTTTCATATTTGATTACAGAAAGGTGAAAACGAAGTAATATTAGAGCCGATCGTGGAGTTCCAGCCGGAGTTGGGAGGCAGCCGCCAGTCGGAGAGTAAGCTGCGGGCGCTAACTCTGGCGCTGCTGACGCGACCGCTGGCGCAGCTTGTCAACGGTATCTACACTCATCTCAAATCGACGGATATCCAACATTTGCTTGATTTTCATTTGATCAACTTATTTTTGCAATAATAAGACTGCCAGATAAGAATACAAAAGTATTAACAGACTACTAAACGTGAATCCAACAGGAATGGCGTGGTATTAAGAATTATGAAGTGTTTACATCTTACTGTAGGGATAATGATACGCATTGTTTGTGTTAAAGAGCGTCTACTCAGAGGATTTTTTTAGTTCTCAGCACTACCTATAGGATTGCTTATCGCATCTCTGTACAAAACTGGCAATATAGAATACAGAAAACCGAGAATTGACACTCTGAGAACACACAACCCTTCCGATCTGCATTATTGTAGTGAATGTAGAATGTATAGCTATAAGTTTGTTGTGCAAAGAAACGATATAACTAGCGGCACATAACTTTAGCGCTGAGCGATACGCGGAGGGGATAGCTGCGCATGCGTCGTAGTGTGCGCATGTCACGCACATTGGATGTGTGAATGTATGCAGAGTGTCTTATTGGTACGGAGAGCGGAGTGCCACTGGAGAGCCAATCAGCACTACGCACGCCCGCCCTTCATACCGATAGCCCCCCTCAGGTACCTTATTTTTGACTTCTGCGCAATAACGTCAGCGCTAAAGCTATGTGCCGCTATATATAGGAGCCAAGCCGCAGTTTGTTGTCGGTTCTTCTAGGCTGGGTCGCGTGGAACTGGAACCAAGACTCACCTAGCTCTAAAACGTTTCAAAGTGATTCTTGTCCGGCCATTATAAGTAGCAATCATTTCAATGTTAATCGTATCGTAATCAGTTCCGACGACTAAACCAGATGTCGTTATTAAATGCGTAACAGTTCTAGAACTCGCTATAATTTTGGGCATTATGCGTGTTATATTTTTGTGGGTTCGATCCCCACTGAAAACAAATATTTGTGTGGTGAACGCAGATGTTGTTATAACCACCAGCTTCACTCGTGCTTCAATTTTAAACTCCTTTGCTTGCTCAGTCATCAAAATTGAGCACGCGGTTAAATAGTACATTGTTACATGAGTGTTGAAAGTCACGTTTTTTGAGTCCCGAGACGGGTTTGGCGCCAGAGCGTAGCGAGGGCGCCAATGGAGCTTAAGGGACTTAAAAGACTTTCACCCGAGGTAAACACTGTGCTTTTCATTACGAATACAAGGAAAGTAAAAATAAAAAAATTAGTGAAAATGAAGATTGAATTGCCGCCTTCCCGGTTTTTTTTTTCTTTTTCTCTGGCGGGCCTTCGGCTTCGGCTCGCCAGCATTATTCAGCCATTATTTTCATTTTAATAATTTAAAAAATGGTAAATTGTTTGCTCAAATCTATGTTATTTTAAATAAATAGTTGAAGCTATATATTAATCAAGTAATTTAGAAGATATATTATTTATTTAATACTATCTCTATGTTATTTTAATTTAAATTTTACATTGCGCTCTAATTAGACTTTTTTAACTTCTTACCGTTGTAATGGGTTTCCAACCTACTTGCTGAATAAAAAGTTGGAATTTGGTTCAACAACCTCCTTGCAGTTAGAAAGACTTTAGAAAGTTGGAACATGGTTGAATAAAATAGAACTTGTTTTTTTTTATAATTTGACAGCTGTCAGTAGAAAGCGATTTTCCCTAGGGCTGAAAGTATTACTTTCAATTAGGCCCCTCAGGCAACTTCAGACCTACTTGCAGAGTATGAGCAATGAAAAGCAACTTTGCTCTCTTGTAACAAACAACTATTGAAGTATTTTTATAAAACAACGGGATATTTACCATGATTAAATTTTTCCGAGTTGACTTCCGATATTTCGAAAAAAAAAATTTTATTATGGTAAATATCCCGTTGTTTCATAAAAATAGTGTTAAAAACCATGATAGTATGCATGATAAATGTATTTTCTTTCTTTCTTTTTTTTTTATAGTTTCAAAAGTTATAACTATTGAAGTTTACTAGATTTGCATTTCTCGTTTGAGACTACTCGGGAATGCGACCCACTATTTTGTACAATCCTTGTGATTGAACTGAATAAATAAAATGTTAATTTTGGTTCAGTGCGCGTGAACCACGAGAGCGGCGAGGTGCTGGTGATCGAGGAGTGCGGGCGCGGCGCGGGCGCGGGCGCGGGGGGGGCGCGTGCGGGTGAGGAGGGGGAGGGGCGGCGCGGTGCGGTGGCGGGCGCGCTGCACGCCGCGCTCTCACAGCTGCGGCGGCTGCTGCCCGGGCAGTACGTCCTGACACATGACGTACGGAACATTTGATTATTCTAACGCAAACACTAACCAACCAAATCCCTAGTTATTACGAGTTTCTAACCTTCTTATCGTGTCACTTTCGATCCAAGTAAGGATCCTGTCGAATAGGTTTTCAATAGGGTCCTTTCGAATAGGTTTTTCTAACTTTTTAAGTTCTACGACATGCCGGTTTCCTCACGATGTTTTCCTTCACCTAGAGTACTGGCATGTGCACACAATTCGCACTTCTGGATTCGAACCCACGACCTTAGGATCGAGAAGCGGGGCCGCAACCACTAGACCACCAATACTCTCTAAGTTAGTCTCTCTAAAATTACTAACCATAGCTCAAAGCTCAGTAGATGGCACAAACTAAGGGAGGCCTCTACCCAGCAGTGGGTGAAGTCGGGCTGTGGATGATGATGATGATAGCTCGTAGAACCGACCACCGTTGGGGAATACAGGTTCTCGAATGGCGAATACCAAGTGGAAGACGATGGTCCGACGACATTGTAAAGACCGCGGGAAGACTGTGGATGGAGTAGCTCAGAATCGTTTTCGGGAGGTCTATGTCCAGCAGTGGACTTCTTCAGGCTGATGATTATGATTATGAACCTGCTAGAAATCAGCTAGTTTGATGAAAACCGGTCCAAGATAGCCGCTGCCACAAAATGGCGGATTAATAGTAGATTGTGTCATAAGGGGCCAAAATAAATATATTTAGGGCGAGATCGATTTAAAATGTTTGTAACATGAACTTGTATCTGCATGGAAATCTAAGTAACTGGTGTTATTTTCATTGTTCAAAATGTCGTTTTATATCCAGCCGAGCCATGGCAGCAATGCGATGCTGTACTCCACCAAGGGGCTGGCGAGCGTGCACGGCGAGGGGTACGCTGGCCAGAGACTCAGCTTGCGCGCCGATAGCGTCAACATGGCGGACGCAGAGGAAGCCCTGTACGCCAAGATCCCGCCTGCATTGGCGCCCGTGCTCCTGCCCTACCACAAGTGAGCTCCACTCCACTCGTATCTCTGTGCACCACACCACACCGTAGTGCCATGCCAGTACTCCATCTACTCACAAAGCATTACTTTATCAGTATCTCAAGTTTTCGAACCGAATTTCGAGTTACGTGTGGAATCGCGCTAAGCGCCTATTTCGAGCGTGCTGAGAACTCTCTTCTATACAGGGTTATTCATTATTAACTGCAAATACTCAGGAATTAGGTTCAACAAATAGAATAAAAAATATTTATGAAATTATTTTTTTTAAATTTGATCAAAAATTTTTTCAAGTTTTTGTATCAAAATTTTATTTTTATTAATTTCTTTACGGCTATTGCATAATGATTGCCACGGAGAACAGGACGATGACCCACCCAGGCGGTGACTGAACGCAGTGTCACTCACGGCGCGCGGGCGCGGATCAAAGGTCAAAATAGGTCAGGCGCCAATGATTCCTTTATCGATTTTCTCGGGATTTTCATAACAAAACTTAAAAAAAATCATTTTATAAATATTTTTTATTTTATTTGTTGAACCTAATTCCTGAGTATTTGCAGCTAATAATGAATAACCCTGTATACTAATACTAATATTATAAAGAGGAAAGATTTGTATTTTTGTAATGAATAAACTTAAAAACTACTGTGCCGATTACTAAAATTCTTTCACCATTGGAAAGCTGAACGTAGCTTTCCAGTGGTGAAAGAATTTTAACATAGGCTATATTTATGTACCCGTGCGAAGCCGAGACAGGCCGCTTGTTATTCATAATCTCAGTGCGCTATAGTATTAAATTTGTATTCATTTGGTTGTATGGAACAGATCGCCCTCAACTATAACACCGCCCGTTGTACTTCACATATCATTGTGCTGTGCAATAAAGAGTTTTCTATGTTTCTAATTCGACAGGTCACGAGGAATGCTACCGCTTGCCTTCACGCCTTTGAAGAAAAACGTGAGGGCGCCAAAGAAGATAACCGCCGCACTCGCCAAAGTGAAACTCCCTCCGCACGGGATCAAGGTAACCAGCGCATCGTATGCCCGACGTGGCACACAAATACTATTACTAGTTAGTACAGACAAATATATTCATGATTTGTACATACAATATACATTTTTTAGTTTTTCTTCTTTCCAAGGGAAATAAAGTAAAGTTAATAATAATGTTAAGATTATTAGGGGTATCCAAGCCCTAATAATCGGAACTTTAGATGAGTACTTATTAACTAAACGTGACCAAAGTATTTTGAATCGTGAATATTTTTGGGTTCATACCATCCAGAAGTTGTATAAACTACCTGGGAGCTGAAAGGTGAGATGACGTCAAAACTTTCTACGCTAACGCCCGTAGCCCGGAGGTTTGATCTTTGGAAACGTTCGACTATTGTCAGTGGAAGAGATCGCATAAACTTTCTGCCAAAATGACTATTGATTAAGCCTTGGCGTGGGTTTCATGAGCTTTGGCGTCATTTCACCCGACGATGATAATAATTGTCGACCATAATATTGCCGTAAGTATTCAAATTTTGGCGTAAAAATAATATGGTTTAGTAATCAAGTCAGAGTCCGCTGCACTACACTATACTTCTAAACATACTACTATACTACTGCGCAGCAAGAAGTTTCCTAAGACTATGTTTCACAACACATATTATATACCATCAAATATACTGTTTATGTATAACTCACTAATATAATTAATTATGTTGGGGGCTCAAAATCAAAATATGTAACAAGTAATATTTTTATCGCGATAATAGTTTTTACACAATTTGCGATCCAGCCTTTGTGATGTGAGTATCTGTTTATTCATTTAAGCAGATTTAATAAAATGCCTATGAGCAAAAGATTGAGTGATTAATGTTTATTGTTGTTATGAACGATTTACTGACTAATTATTCGGTTTCCTGAATATTTTTCCGCCAAAATTTTGAATCATGAATCTCATTGAGTTTATTTTCAGTTAAAATAATACCATCAGTATTTATCCTTAAGAGCGGGTCGTGCGAAAATTTGAGATTTGTTGTAAAAATATACTATTTAACATGACATTCTATTTAACGCTGACATATTAGCGTTAAATAGAATGTCATGTTAAATAGTATATTTTTTTAACACACTTAAATTCGAATTAATCTCAAATGTATGGTCTACAATTAGTCCTTTTGCGATTTTTAAAATGTCACTTAGTTATTTAGTTATGAATTTTTTAACAACAAATCTCAAATTTTCGCACGACCCCCTCTTAACATTTCAACCATCGACCTCGGGAACGCAGTGGGTGATAGAGCGACTGGGACGCGAGATGTGCGGGTTCGATTCCCGCTGAGAGACAAATATCTGCATGATCTGTAAATATTGATTCTGGGTATCATGGTACCATCCATGGCATTCGTCAATTCTGATACCCACGACACAAGGGAACCTAGTGTTGGGTTACAGAACCATGTAGGTATTTATGTAACTGTTGGTTAATCAAAAACTAGTAGGTACCTACTTCTGTTTTTAAAACAAGTTCTCGAGTACCATGGCTGTTCTAGTGAAAAGCAAAGTAAGTATCGAGGTGAGAAACCAAAGTCGGGATAGTTAAAAAGGCGAAAGATTTAACCCTCTACAAAGATTTTTTATTTGAATAACATTAATAGTATTGGTAAAGTTTTCACACTAAATGAGTTAGACAACGCAAAGATAAAGCATTATTTATGTAGAGAACACTGCTGAATGGAAACCAGTTACAGTAACAGTGGACAGTTCAGCCGCCTTCCAAGTTAATCAACCAGATGCCACTTGTCTTACTCGCTCTTTCGTTAGAACAGCTTAACCCATGGACCAACAATAATAAATGAACTGTGTCAATTTAGATACCTCATAACGGTGATATCTTAAATTAAATATGGCTTGAAATCTGCTTTATAACGCCAATAAAAGATAGATTTAAGCCATGGTACGCTACAGATAGCGTTATGTGGTCATGTTTGAGTGATTGTTCTACCATCGAAAAGAGGATATCAAGTTTTTGAAAATGAGGTAATATTGTCTCTGCTCAGCTAATAGACTCTATTGTTAATTATTTTGTTGTCATTAGTCGAACGGCGGTGCGACGAATGCGGCCGGCACTACAAAGGTAGTAGTTCCAAATACGGAGCTGTAGGCTGCCAGGCCTATAGGCCCATAGCCTCGCGAGCGGTGACGTACCAACCTACACTCCGATCTTGACGGCAAGGGCCGGATCCAGGCTCTTACTACAATACATTCTCTCTACTAACCTTTATCATTACATAACAAGCAACTCCGCGCCGATGCTAAGAATTTTCAATAAAAAAATTGGATGATTCGTTATGGTTTTCTGTCTGTCGGAAAGATAGAAAAAATCGATTGACGATGACAATTTTTACAAGATTTTAGATCGAAGATTGAAAGTTCTTCTTCTGGCGCGGACTGTTACAAAGTTAATTGCGTACAACGATAAAAACACATGAACAAATTAGTAGACCCATTTTTGGAGTGGTCTGAATTGTTTATTTTGGTATACTTAGTTAAAAACAACGAATATTCCTCCTTGGATCCGTCCTTGCCTGATGAAATACTGGGAACATTTTATAAAACCAAGTGTTAGTCAAAAACAGCTGATGACTAGCGCCACAGATCAGGAGGTGGGGTTCGATTCCGCATCGTACAAATATTTGTTTGGTCTGCAATTCGTTCTCCTAAATTTGAATCATAATTATTATTATTCCCCTCTATATCCGACTACTGGGTAAAGGCTTCCCCTCATAATAATTAATTAAATCATAATATCAATACTATAAGATAAACACGTATTGGAGCAGCTGTGGTTGTAGTTAAATGTATAGATCTATAGAAGCTGTATACTTCATGCATCTCATGAGGACGCGTGACTTTTTGCAAATTGTTCCATAAATCAACGCCTTTAGCAATCAAAGGTCAACGTACGCGTCTTTGGGAAGTTCATGAACTATACTCGAATCGGAATGCAATTGACGAGATTAACCACCATGACTAGAAACAAAAGAAAACCAAACATATCTTAATAGTCCTTTTTTAAATGTAACTGCACGATAGCAATCTATTCATTTCTCTTGCACGTCTATGTTATTATACCGCTAAAAGGCCCGACTCGCCTTTACCTGTGCATACAAATATTATCTAGATTATAATGACATACTTGTTAATTGCATTCTGAAGTTTCCTATACTGCATGCAGAGATCAAGTGCTTTTATTTGAATACTAATACTTTAAAACTAGTTTATGAGGCCACACGTATACTTCTAATAATCCCCGAACTTATAAAATGTGACTTCATTTAATCATTGCTCTTCTTATCGTGTCGCTGGTTCTTTCAAACCAGTGTGTGGAGAAAGGATTTTAAATGCACCTTAGAAAGGCTCCATTTTCCAATAATTGCCTTAAAATTTGCCTTCACTGTTTTCGTACATCGGCAAAATATGGCTGCAGCATCTTCTGTCAGATTTTCCTAAAGCTCATGGTTATTAGTTTTGTACACAAGTTATAAATATGTCATGCTGTTATGGCGTAGTTGGTATTTTAGTTTAGAACAATGGCTCTGAATAAATACAAGCTTTCATATTCTTGAGACATACATTTTTTTATGATTTTGTAGGTAGTTTAATAGGCCGGTTAATGTACAGCCAGTTGGTACACGCAGTTAAAAGAATCCACTCCTATCACATTAGTTTAATAAGTGAATTGCTTTTTTTTATCTAGCGATGGATCAAAAAGTTGAGTTATCCTAATGAGGTTATTGTATTGCTCGCTCGCCTTGTGCGTAATTTATATTTTCTAACATACCCTAACCTATCCAAGTCTGATAAGTCTCAAGGACAACAAGTATCCAGTGTCAGAACCTAAAAGAAAAATTTAATAAAGATTGAATTGCTACAGTGTACATGAGGCTCAGCTGGCCGTACATTATCGCCTCCCGTAGTTTTCATTTCGCATAAAACGTGCAGAGAAATGTGATTTATCTTCGTGTTTGTTACAGTGGCCCAAAAAGAAGAAGAAGAAGAAACCTCGGAAACTCTCCCAGGAAAGACAGGCAGAACTTGACAGTATGCCGTCAGAAATATGATTTGTCTGATTTAATCATGTCCTATAAACTTACCTTATATTAATTTGTAATACCCATGCACACATTCGTCATAATAGTTATTCTTGTATGGGGCAATGCCAACTTATCACTTATTGAGTTCATTCGCCATAGAAATAATTTCAATAGCAAGCCGATAATCTGTAAGTTTTATTTGTTTCATTTTTCAACTGTAAATACTAATCGTATTAACAAAAAACTGGCTCTGTCTGAACTGGCATGGCCGATGGACTTGTCAAACATACCTACTTCAGTTCAATTTATTTATTCATGACAAAAACTATTTTAATAATCGTGCATCACACATACGTAAGTTGTATAATCCCTGCCTACAAAGGTACTGAAAAAACACTTGCAATTAGCTTTGTATTTTTATGTATTAAGAGTTTTTTGAAAGAAAACCTGTTTATATTATGGGATATGTTTCTTTAATAAAATTATTAAGATCTCTATACTGTTTTTTTATAATAATTATTTATATGGGAATACTATATGTAACTATACACTTATATACAGGAGAATACGGTCAAATTGGTTTAGGTATACATAATACAATTTTGTTTTAAAAAACGGGCGCAGTAAATAATTATTATCTCTCTAAAAGTCTCGTTCGCACCCTGCCTAAACTGCTTGGATACGGCATGTTAAAAAGCAACCGTTGCCTATTTGATTTGAATGCCATCGATTCGTATCTTAACCAGTTTCCGTCTTTAAAACAATTTAATAATTAGAATCCTTTAAACGTATGAAGACGTTTTAGGCAGCCTCGTCAAAATACCCGTCCAGCTGCACGCCAATCTGAAAAACATGAACATTGTTGATTCAATGTTGTTTGTCTTGGACCTATTTAGTTAAAGTGGAGTGTGTTGTGTTGGGTACCTGCACGGGCGTGTACTTGAGGTACTTGTCCTGGTTCTTGGAGAAGGCTAGCGGCGCGGCTTGCGCGTGCAGGTGCGAGTAGCGCGGCAACAGCGCCTGCTTGTTGTCTCGCTTCAGCGCCTCGCGCAGCTCCGCGTCCGGCACGCTGTAGCGCCGCTGCAGGCGCGTGCTCTCCTCCCACTCGCGGTTGAACGACTGAACAGCAAAAAAACACTCTTAAACAATGCGCCCGCCGGATCAGAACTTCATGTTGAGTTACAAATCTCGCTAAAGGTGAAATCAGACGATTCATTTTTTGTAAATTTTGCCTTTCATTCGGCACCTTTCACTCGAAGTCGAAATGAAACATGTTGATATCAGACGATTCATTTTTGCATTTCACTACTGAATTCATTCGGTGTTCACACGTTTCAGTTTGAGGGAAAGGTGCAGAATGAAAATTTACAAAAAATGAATAGTCTGATTACACCTTTAGCGATATTTGTAACACAACATGAAGTTCTGATATCGCCTTACCAGTACCATCGCCTGATACGAATCAACCGCACAAGCGTGCAACGGAATGGTAAGGTCAATTTGACTGCTATGCTAAGTATCTGATTTGGCATTTTCCATAGATTCAAAAAGGGACGGTCGCTCGTGCTCATCTAAAGCTTATTCCTGAAGGCCATTGTGAGAGCGGGTTATAAATGATATAGTTATACACGGAACACCGGAGAAAACAATGGTTCATTTGCGCCGAGCCTACACACATGTTATAGTAACTATCACTGTGACAAGTTATGTTAATCTGAGACCTCAAAGTGTGCATGTAGCAGCCCCGGCTCTAACATTTGTTGCTGGCATTTCTTATCGATGATAACACTGCGAAAGACATGAGTGAAGTACCTACAGGTACGGCACTCACCGCAAACTTATCCTTTAGCATCTGCTTGTCTTTGTCCCGCAGTTTAGCAGGTAGAGGCTCGTCCAACACGAGATACGATAATATTTTATTCCAACTGGAAAAAAAAAATATGACACGAGGTATACAATACACCATACGCAGCAGGTAGCATACGCTCAAATAAATAACAATGGAATGAATGAATCTCGAACGTTCTTTTGCCATTCATCGGGATTTGGGGGTAGGGACATCTAAGGGTAGTCACATGCATGTCCAAGCTCTAAACATCGCATTTAGCACATGTCAACTTTTACATAATGTCTAAGCATGCTCCATCTTAGAGCCTGTCCAGATGGAGCGTATTACGCGCGAGTGCCCTCGCGCGTTTCAATTTATATTGCGTCCAGATGCCGCGTTTTACGCGCGCTCCTACGCGCGATGTATTTGGGAGGGACCCAGGGACAGTTATAAACATGGAGCCAGACAAAGCAGTCGCGTTGTGGCTTGCATACCGCAGATGGAAACGTTTAATGTGCATCCAATTCTACGTGACAGAATGACACATAGTATGTTTATAACATTATACCCAAAGCTCAGAGAACATAACGAAAAGTTTTTTAACTACTTTCGGATGTCAGTAACATCGTTTGATGATTTACTAGAAATTATCAAAATTATCACTCTCCATTTTCGTTCCAAATACGTCCACTCGCGTCGGACTCGCGCGTACCACTGGACGCAGCAATGGCACCAGAGTATCTCGACTCGCGTGGCGCTCGCGCGTAACACGTGCTAGTCGAGAGTCCGGCGAGTTGCTCGCGTTTTACGCGCGATTGAGGAATCGCACGGCAGTGTCTGGACGGGATGTATAGCGCTCTAGTATCTGGAGAACGCGCGAATGTTTACGGGCGAGGACACTCGCGCGTAAAACGCCCCATCTGGACAGGCTCTTAGGCTGCATCCTCACTTTCCATCAGGTGTGATGGCAACCAAATGCTTAGCTATCCATAAAGAAACTTTTACGATGATACATAATATTAGTTATTTTAATTTCTGTTCAAAAGATAGGCGTCGTCATAGTTTGAGCCGTAGAACGCTGACCATTGCTGAACATAAGTCTCCTCTCTTGCCTTATAGACTTGTCCGGTGTACCTCATATGTACTCGCATTACTCACCTTTGTAAATATGCGTTTTTGTGTTCTTGTATCATGTCGCGGTAATTCTTTTCACAATCAGGCTCCGCTAAAGACAAAACATCTAACAAACCGCTGCGTTGGAGACCCTGCAAGCAAGAGATAATTGTACGGTTTTATTTTAAATCATTTAACAGCTACTAGGCAATAGGCAATGCACTTACCTGCAGTAAGTAAAGAGTATTGTTTAAAAGGAATATCGCCTTCAGTGCGTCTGGGTACTGCTCGCTCTTGTTCCTTAGCGCGAGGTTCAGCTGAGCTAACACTTTGCCTGGAATTCAGATTAATATTAATTAATAATTAATATTTCAGTTTTTTTTAGTGCACATAAATGTAGCTTAAACCCTAATCTTAATAACAAGTAGTAATCTGACTCGAGGCATAACGGTCGTCATGTACCTGAATTTTATAGGCACTTACACCGTTCAAACCGAAACAGCAACGCTGCTTTACGGCAGAAATCGGTATGGTGGTCAGTGGCGTAGCTAGGTAGCCAAAGGCCCCGGGGCAAAAATTAAACTATGGCCCCAACTAAACTATTTAAAATCGCTTGGTACGTATGTTGGGAATTCCCCTGTATTTTTTCAAATAACTAGCTATTATTTCAAGTCACGTTACTGGAATCTGGTTTATTTATATTGTGAATGTGCGAGAAAATTTCACTAGTTCAATTTATAGTTTGTCACTCAATCCGAGGGGCCCCCTGAGCTTGGGGGCCCCGGGCCACTGCCCCGTCTAGCCCTCCGGTAGCTACGCTACTGGTAGTAGTACTTTCTCGGAACTACTAATAGTTATGTAGTTAACTACATAAAATAGATAAGTGTACTTACGCATATAAACCGCAAGCATGAGTGCGTCTCTGTCGTGTGAGCCGGACAGCTGTGATACAGCGCGGCTGTAGGCGGGCTCCGTCGCCAGCGCCGGCCCTGCGGGGAACAGCACGTCAGCACGGCACGAGCCCGCCTACAGCTGCGCGACCGCGCGGCTGTAGGCGGGCTCCGTCGCCAGCGCCGGCCCTGCGGGGAACAGCACGTCAGCACGGCACGAGCCCGCCTACAGTTGCGCGACCGCGCGGCTGTAGGCGGGCTCCGTCGCCAGCGCCGGCCCTGCGGGGAACAGCACGTCAGCACGGCACGAGCCCGCCTACAGTTGCGCGACCGCGCGGCTGTAGGCGGGCTCCGTCGCCAGCGCCGGCCCTGCGGGGAACAGCACGTCAGCACGGCACGAGCCCGCCTACAGTTGCGCGACCGCGCGGCTGTAGGCGGGCTCCGTCGCCAGCGCCGGCCCTGCGGGGAACAGCACGTCAGCACGGCACGAGCCCGCCTACAGCTGCGCGACCGCGCGGCTGTAGGCGGGCTCCGTCGCCAGCGCCGGCCCTGCGGGGAACAGCACGTCAGCACGGCACGAGCCCGCCTACAGCTGCGCGACCGCGCGGCTGTAGGCGGGCTCCGTCGCCAGCGCCGGCCCTGCGGGGAACAACACGTCAGCACGGCACGAGCCCGCCTACAGTTGCGCGACCGCGCGGCTGTAGGCGGGCTCCGTCGCCAGCGCCGGCCCTGCGGGGAACAGCACGTCAGCACGGCACGAGCCCGCCTACAGTTGCGCGACCGCGCGGCTGTAGGCGGGCTCCGTCGCCAGCGCCGGCCCTGCGGGGAACAGCACGTCAGCACGGCACGAGCCCGCCTACAGTTGCGCGACCGCGCGGCTGTAGGCGGGCTCCGTCGCCAGCGCCGGCCCTGCGGGGAACAGCACGTCAGCACGGCACGAGCCCGCCTACAGTTGCGCGACCGCGCGGCTGTAGGCGGGCTCCGTCGCCAGCGCCGGCCCTGCGGGGAACAGCACGTCAGCACGGCACGAGCCCGCCTACAGTTGCGCGACCGCGCGGCTGTAGGCGGGCTCCGTCGCCAGCGCCGGCCCTGCGGGGAACAGCACGTCAGCACGGCACGAGCCCGCCTACAGTTGCGCGACCGCGCGGCTGTAGGCGGGCTCCGTCGCCAGCGCCGGCCCTGCGGGGAACAGCACGTCAGCACGGCACGAGCCCGCCTACAGTTGCGCGACCGCGCGGCTGTAGGCGGGCTCCGTCGCCAGCGCCGGCCCTGCGGGGAACAGCACGTCAGCACGGCACGAGCCCGCCTACAGTTGCGCGACCGCGCGGCTGTAGGCGGGCTCCGTCGCCAGCGCCGGCCCTGCGGGGAACAGCACGTCAGCACGGCACGAGCCCGCCTACAGTTGCGCGACCGCGCGGCTGTAGGCGGGCTCCGTCGCCAGCGCCGGCCCTGCGGGGAACAGCACGTCAGCACGGCACGAGCCCGCCTACAGTTGCGCGACCGCGCGGCTGTAGGCGGGCTCCGTCGCCAGCGCCGGCCCTGCGGGGAACAGCACGTCAGCACGGCACGAGCCCGCCTACAGTTGCGCGACCGCGCGGCTGTAGGCGGGCTCCGTCGCCAGCGCCGGCCCTGCGGGGAACAGCACGTCAGCACGGCACGAGCCCGCCTACAGTTGCGCGACCGCGCGGCTGTAGGCGGGCTCCGTCGCCAGCGCCGGCCCTGCGGGGAACAGCACGTCAGCACGGCACGAGCCCGCCTACAGTTGCGCGACCGCGCGGCTGTAGGCGGGCTCCGTCGCCAGCGCCGGCCCTGCGGGGAACAGCACGTCAGCACGGCACGAGCCCGCCTACAGTTGCGCGACCGCGCGGCTGTAGGCGGGCTCCGTCGCCAGCGCCGGCCCTGCGGGGAACAGCACGTCAGCACGGCACGAGCCCGCCTACAGTTGCGCGACCGCGCGGCTGTAGGCGGGCTCCGTCGCCAGCGCCGGCCCTGCGGGGAACAGCACGTCAGCACGGCACGAGCCCGCCTACAGTTGCGCGACCGCGCGGCTGTAGGCGGGCTCCGTCGCCAGCGCCGGCCCTGCGGGGAACAGCACGTCAGCACGGCACGAGCCCGCCTACAGTTGCGCGACCGCGCGGCTGTAGGCGGGCTCCGTCGCCAGCGCCGGCCCTGCGGGGAACAGCACGTCAGCACGGCACGAGCCCGCCTACAGTTGCGCGACCGCGCGGCTGTAGGCGGGCTCCGTCGCCAGCGCCGGCCCTGCGGGGAACAGCACGTCAGCACGGCACGAGCCCGCCTACAGTTGCGCGACCGCGCGGCTGTAGGCGGGCTCCGTCGCCAGCGCCGGCCCTGCGGGGAACAGCACGTCAGCACGGCACGAGCCCGCCTACAGTTGCGCGACCGCGCGGCTGTAGGCGGGCTCCGTCGCCAGCGCCGGCCCTGCGGGGAACAGCACGTCAGCACGGCACGAGCCCGCCTACAGTTGCGCGACCGCGCGGCTGTAGGCGGGCTCCGTCGCCAGCGCCGGCCCTGCGGGGAACAGCACGTCAGCACGGCACGAGCCCGCCTACAGTTGCGCGACCGCGCGGCTGTAGGCGGGCTCCGTCGCCAGCGCCGGCCCTGCGGGGAACAGCACGTCAGCACGGCACGAGCCCGCCTACAGTTGCGCGACCGCGCGGCTGTAGGCGGGCTCCGTCGCCAGCGCCGGCCCTGCGGGGAACAGCACGTCAGCACGGCACGAGCCCGCCTACAGTTGCGCGACCGCGCGGCTGTAGGCGGGCTCCGTCGCCAGCGCCGGCCCTGCGGGGAACAGCACGTCAGCACGGCACGAGCCCGCCTACAGTTGCGCGACCGCGCGGCTGTAGGCGGGCTCCGTCGCCAGCGCCGGCCCTGCGGGGAACAGCACGTCAGCACGGCACGAGCCCGCCTACAGTTGCGCGACCGCGCGGCTGTAGGCGGGCTCCGTCGCCAGCGCCGGCCCTGCGGGGAACAGCACGTCAGCACGGCACGAGCCCGCCTACAGTTGCGCGACCGCGCGGCTGTAGGCGGGCTCCGTCGCCAGCGCCGGCCCTGCGGGGAACAGCACGTCAGCACGGCACGAGCCCGCCTACAGTTGCGCGACCGCGCGGCTGTAGGCGGGCTCCGTCGCCAGCGCCGGCCCTGCGGGGAACAGCACGTCAGCACGGCACGAGCCCGCCTACAGTTGCGCGACCGCGCGGCTGTAGGCGGGCTCCGTCGCCAGCGCCGGCCCTGCGGGGAACAGCACGTCAGCACGGCACGAGCCCGCCTACAGTTGCGCGACCGCGCGGCTGTAGGCGGGCTCCGTCGCCAGCGCCGGCCCTGCGGGGAACAGCACGTCAGCACGGCACGAGCCCGCCTACAGTTGCGCGACCGCGCGGCTGTAGGCGGGCTCCGTCGCCAGCGCCGGCCCTGCGGGGAACAGCACGTCGGCACGGCAAGGCACTCACCGATGGTGTGCATGTGCGCCTGCAGCGCGTGGCAGTGCTGCAGCGCGGCAGCGGCGAGCTGGTGCACGGTGCCGTCGACGGCGCCCGGCGCGCTGTCGGCGCGCACGCCGTCCACCCACTCCTCCAGCGCGCGCACGCACTGCACACCCGACACCACACACGTTAACATCACATTGTATACAACGTCATCGCGGCGCGACGTCGCGTCGGCTAAGTACCTCTCGCTGGCAGAGCGCCAGAATGTCCGCGTAGGGCTTGGGCGGCGCCGGCGCCAGCGCGCGCTCCAGCTCGGGCTGCAGGCGCAGCAGGCGCGCCCGCAGCGCCCAGCACGCCGCCGCGCCGCCGCACCGTGCCGCCGCGCGGCGTGACGCCGCACACGCCCTCTGCAACACACCCCTACATGAACACGGAATGACACCATGAGCAGAGCTCGTTCTACGGAGCCCAGCGACCGATCGATTACTCGCAAACTTGTATTAGAAGCTGAACGGATGTATTGGTTCGTTCGCTGTGCGATGGTCGCCTAGACGGGAGGTGTAGTGTGGTGCCGTACCTCGACGTCGGCGGCCAGCAGCGCGAAGCAGTCCTTCATGATGGCGGCCAGCAGCGCGGGCAGGCGCTGCAGCGGCACGAGCCCCAGCAGCGCGCGCTGCTCGGCGCGCGCGAGGCGGCACAGCGCGTGCGCCAGCGAGCCCGCCACCTCGCACTCCCACTCCTCCATGGCTTCCGTCGCGTCCTCACTATCTGGCCGCACCAAAACCACCACGGTTATTTTCAATCTTATTTGCTTATGTCAAGGTTAATGTCCGCCGATCTGGATTTATTCCTTTTTAAATTCAACTTCTGAATGATGCAAATAAAGTCCTAACCGTCGTGCATTGCACAGTAGAAACTTACATGACTCAACAACGGATCTCCGCGGCCCAATAGCCAAGCCAGTGGATTGTTCTAATGTCTGAGATGCTTTTAACATGATTTTGTTGGCACGTTTTTCAATCCTGTAACAATAACAAATCTCGAACGCATTATTCAACTTTGCAAACAAAAAACCATCCTTCATCAATAGGTATGAATAGGTCTGGGCTCGAACGTACGACACGGGGAGGTTTGTCGTATAGTCAGCACGCTTGGTAGGCTGATCGGTGGCCGTGATATTGCCATTGTAAGTACCAACTCAGATATTGTAAGTACCAACTCAACATTAAACATTAATTGCTAAGTTTGATTATATTAAGCATAAAAACTTAACAGAACTGCAGAAAATAAATTATACACTCACACTTTTTGAAGCTTGCTTGTTCTTTTGTTAGTGCTGTCTGAACGATTCAATATGTGTTTTGCTTTCTGTAATAAACATAGCTAAATGAAACGCTTTTGACCATGAAAATATGCAATCCAAAAGACTGCGCCAGTTTGAAAAAAAACTTTAGGCGTATTTTGTTCTTGAAATAAACACATAAGCAGGCAGTAAGTCCTGACTCCACGCTGGGATAATCTGTGTTTTGCATTGCGGATAATGTACAATCAACCATAGTTTACTCAATGTTTTACCTATTTACGTACGATGACCATAATCTTTCCAGATCTCGGCCCCCCGACAGCCTTTCGTCCTACATAACTTCGTCTAACTTTAGTTTTAGCACTTTGAGCGGGCTGTTGTTCTTACCATGAGCGGTGAAGCCTGCATGGATCGCGAGCGCAGGTAATCCTTGAATGCCTGAAGCGACTGCTTGGCCGGCGGCGCCCTGTTAAAATATAATTTGTCAAACATAGGACTTAATCTTGCACGTGGGGCTATAGACTGTTTTGCCTCGATAGATATATTCCGGAAACCATCGAATTCATAGAAATTGGATGCAGTTTTAATGAAATGTATCTACCGTGAGAAAAAAGTATACTGGGCTAGAATCAAGTTATTTTTTCGATGAGAATATCAAAAAACTCCGTCCGGCCGCGCTGAGCCTGCTGGCTGCCACTCGCATGCACTCGAGACCAGTGGACGACACACAACTGTAGCTCACACTGACACTCACCTGGCCTGCAGTAGCGCCTGCGCGGGCGCGCGTCCGGCCACGCTGAGCCTGCCGGCTGCCACTCGCATGCACTCGAGACCAGTGGACGACACACAACTGTAGCTCACACTGACACTCACCTGGCTTGCAGTAGCGCCTGCGCGGGCGCGCGTCCGGCCGCGCTGAGCCAGCCGGCTGCCACTCGCATGCACTCGAGACCAGTGGACGACACACAACTGTAGCTCACACTGACACTCACCTGGCCTGCAGTAGTGCCTGCGCGGGCGCGCGTCCGGCCGCGCTGAGCCAGCCGGCTGCCACTCGCATGCACTCGAGACCAGTGGACGACACACAACTGTAGCTCACACTGACACTCACCTGGCCTGCAGTAGCGCCTGCGCGGGCGCGCGTCCGGCCGCGCTGAGCCAGCCGGCTGCCACTCGCATGCACTCGAGACCAGTGGACGACACACAACTGTAGCTCACACTGACACTCACCTGGCCTGCAGTAGTGCCTGCGCGGGCGCGCGTCCGGCCGCGCTGAGCCAGCCGGCTGCCACTCGCATGCACTCGAGACCAGTGGACGACACACAACTGCCGCTTACACTGACACTCTCCACGCTCGAGTCTGGAACAAGTGCCAGGATGATAGCTCACGACCGTTAGCAGCGCCGTAGTAGCTTTGCCAGCAAAAACGTAGTAGCTTTGCCAGCAAAAAGTGTTCAATCATTAATTTTAGCTATAATAATACCTAGTAGATATACTTAATTGGTAGCATTATACTAGATAGGTGTAGGTAAGAGTTGACATCTACTTTTACCTTGTGTTTGGCGACCGTCTCGCCGTAACTTATTCCCCTGAATGTAGGCCTCCCTACATCACGATACGAAATGACGAAACTGATTAGTTATAGCTAAAAGTTAGCATAACTAAAAAGTTAAGTCAGTAACTACAAAATAAAGTCAGTTTCTAGAAAGCTATGCCTAGAATCTAGAAAAACAGATACCGATCAGCGACGCCCCTGAATGAGCTTGGAATGCTAGCAAGATAAAATAGCAATCTGTTTCTCGGGGGTTTGTTATTAACATACCATCTTCCAATGCAATCATGTCCATTAGCATGGTCGGCGTCAACGGCCTCGTGTTGCGATTGAGGAGCTCCTCAAATGCCGTCTCCAAGTTATTTACTCCTTTGTTGTAAAGTTGGTTCTGAAATCATTTCAATAATTATCATAACAATCACTTGGGTATTTATGACATTTCCAGTGTCATAAAAGATGGAAGGAGCCTTTTTGTGGCGAACTTAAAATCCTTTTACCATACTGGTTTGAAAGAAACTAGTGACACATTATGAGTATCAGCAGTGTGAAAACAGAACCACCAACAAAACAAATAGTGATTCATTTCATTGACAAGTTGCGAAACATATTGATCTGTAACTTGAAATATCAGGCATTAATGATTTTTTTTAATGAAAACAGTTACTTATAAGCATAGACTTTCACTGCTACCTACTATGACGTTTTGGCAAAATATAATTTCATTTGATTTCAGTAATGAATAAGAGAAAGTGTGATGCAAATTGACAATAGTCTTTGACACAACACTTTTTGCTTAACACATTGCGTTGAGGCCATTAAAAGCACAAATATACTTACAATATTTTCCAATTCCACACTTTGTGGGTTATTTTTATTAAAATAGTTCTGTGCCTCCGCTAGCTTATCCAAGGCCTGGAAAAAAATAATTAATAAAAACAAATGAGCACTTCTTTTGAAGTAGTAAGATATTATCCAGTAAGAAAAGAAGGTTAGTAAGGCACTTGCTTAATACCAATTTATGAGACTGATCACCCATCTGTAAATCATATGTATACTTAGTAGTTAGTTTTTGAAGTTGCATCAGTAATTCATACAAAAACAAAGATTTAATTAGAAAAAACAATTGGCAAATTTTATAATCCGTACTTGATGTGCGGGCTGGTCTTTCCGCAAGTAGGCAGCTGGCGAGCCTTTTTTGCCTTCTTCAACATACCGGTTTCCTCACGATGTTTTCCTTCACCGTTTTGAGAGTAGTGGCATAGTGCACATAAAGTTTTCGAGAGAAAAACTCATTGGTTCGCGACTGGATTTGAACCCACGACCTTCGGATCGGAAGGCGGGGCCGCTACCACTAGACCACCAGTGCTCTTGATTTATAGAGAATATGAGACTTACTTCAAGATAGATGTTCAAAGAGTCAGTTGATGATGTATGAGGCCCATTTTGAATGAGATCGGCTAACTCTCTGGTAACCATATAGTAGTTTATCACATGATCCAATGCTGTTACTGTGCGCTCCATATCTGTTTAAATGTTTAAGTATTTAAGAAAACAAGTAGTTGATCCACTCCAGGCTGTGCACCTGTGTTCTTCAAAATATTGTTACATAATCAGGGACTTCAGCTCTTATAACCTCTACTGTGCCAAGACTCCACAATATTACTAAAGGTACTGCATGATGGGAAGCCTCAAAAACGAAATGTTTCATTAGGCTTGCATGCCCCAAGTTGATGGATGCAGGGCAGTGAATTATAGAAACATTCTTGACGTGTGTGGCATTGCTTTGTCATACTATGGTTACCACTTAAATCTCATGGGCCATATGCTTGTCCTCAGTCAGCTAAAAAATAGAATAATAGGTAGGTACAAACTTTGATGGATATGCTGCAGCCTAGCCGTGTCTCCGTAGAGTGGCAGCACAGCACCCTCCAGCTGCTGCAAGCGGAGCTCGCACGCGCCCAGCACCTCACACACAGCGCCCGCCAGCGCCGAGCTGCGGCTGGCACCAGCTTTCATTTCTTGGATGTTCAACATTTCCTGAATAATCATTAACAAATGCAGTTTGTGTAGGTAGGTAATTAGACTAGAGGCCAAAGAACACCCCCAATCTGTAGCTTTTTATTGTAAGGAAAACGGTGTTTATGTATTACGTATGTACCTGTCTTGATAGCTTGCTCAAAATGTGTAGGATATAATAAACAAATTACTGATTAACTGAAAGGTAGGTGGTACTGATGACGAAAACAAACCTTTCTTAGCTTCATTTCTATTTCGAATTTCTTTTCCACTGCATACATCTTGGTTCGTGGGTATTTCTCGTACTATGAATTCACATCACATCACCAATTTTACAATAACAGCGTTCGTTGTACCGTTGTAACCGCGTTATAATATTGCTCTTTCTTGAACAATGAACACTATTAAATTCATAAAAAATAATGCCAATCTTATTTTCACGAAAAAAGAAGAAGCTGATTTCTATGTAGGCCGGGATGGAGCGTATTTACGCGACGGTTTATAAACCTGGTAGGGTAAACCATACTATTCTTGGCACCCCCCCAATGATTGGCACTCTAGCATAAAAACCCATGAAATAAGAGTGTAGCGTTACCCATTGTAAACAAAGCTACATGCATATTGTTTATGTTTTAAAGCTTATATAAGGTGACCGAGTGACGAATTCGATACTCTATCGTAAGACAGTCTATCGGAACACTCTTTCGTAACACTCGCTCCTAGCGCGGTCACGCTAACTAACTGTAATAATTATTTGTTTTACGTTTAATTAAAAGAACACATTCAAAAATAAATCTTATTATTTAGCAAACATCTTCCACTAAATAGACGGAGATTAAAAAGCTAAATTGGTGACCCCGACGTGATCATTTTTTCTGGTTTAAATTCACGTATTATGTGATAACCAGTAAAAGTGTACTAAGTAAACGTGAAAGTGCAAGTGACTATTTTAAATTAAATTCAGTGGTTTGTGCCAAGTAGTAGTTTTACAATGACTACCACCTCCAATCACACCGAGCTTAACATGGAGCCTGGACCGGAGGGCGCGGCGTACGCAGCGCAGGCGCAGCCATCCACCGACAGCCTCATCACTGCTGTCACCATCAGCTCCAGGATATCCACCTTCTGGACCAACCAGCCGCGACTCTGGTTCCACCAATTCGATGCCATAGTCGCGCCACAGAAAGCAGGTGACTTGCACAAGTTTCAGTTAGTTATAGCTAAGCTGGGTAGGGACGAGTTAGCGCAAGTAAGCGACATTTTAGAGAACCCACCCACAGACCATAAGTATGACTGTATAAAGGCCCGCCTCATATCAGCTTACGAAGAGTCGGAGACCAAGCAGCTCCAAAATCTGCTCACGGAAATCGAACTCGGGGACCAAAAACCGTCGCAACTACTGCGGCGGATGCGCGAGTTAGGTCGCAATAAAGTACCAGAATCTACTCTCAAAATATTATGGGTGAACAGACTACCACAAAGTGTCCAGCCCGTAATCACTGCATGCGACACGGTTGACCTTGAGCAGGCGGCCAATATTGCCGATAAAATTATAGAAACAATGAGACCTGCGGATGTGTTCCAACTCCAAGCACCATCATCATCATCATCGACGTCTGTAACAGAGCAGCTAAAAAAATTAACGCTCGAATTAACCACTTTGAAAAATAAATTCAACCAAATGGATAACGAGCGGCGAGAAGGCGGTCGATCAAAGGAGCGTAATACTCGTAGAAATAATACTCGTAGTACCAGCAGATCACATTCACGTGGTAGAAGTAATTTCATCAAATATCAGAATCAAACTGCTGTTCCTGGTGACAGCGACTTCAAATGCTACTACCATTTCATATATGAAGATAAAGCCACCAAATGTGGTCATGACCAATGTTGCAAGAAAAGGTCGTTAAACTAAAACAGGCTACTAATGCGGCGAGTTTAGTTGCCAATCACACATATCGCCTCAGTGTTACGGATTATAAGTACGGCTACCGTTTTTTAATTGATACCGGTGCCGACGTATCCGTACTTGCGTGCAAAAAACGCCCAAAACAACAACCAGACGACTATACACTATATGCTGCGAATGGAACGTCAATATCAACATATGGAGTGAAAACATTAACTCTAGATCTTGGCCTCCGGCGCCCAATGCGTTGGACATTTATTCTAGCAGACGTACAACGGTCAATCATCGGAGCAGATTTCCTAGCCAAAAATCAACTATTAGTTGACCTACACGGCAGAAAACTAATAGATAAGCTGACCAACATTTCCAAGAATATACAAGCTATTTCGGATAATTTCCCTACCATAAAAGTCGTCAATACCACAGATAAATACCATACACTACTGTTGCGGTATCCCGATATAACTAAACTAGAATCATTCAAATCGATTCCCAAACACAATGTGCAACACTATATTTGCACAAAGGGCGCACCCGTATATGAGAAAGCGCGATCCTTAAATCCAGCCAAATACAAAGCAGTAAAAGAAGAATTCGAACGAATGATGGAGTTGGGTATATGTAGACCATCTACTAGCCCATGGGCAAATGCACTACACGTCGTCAATAAAAAAAACGGTGAATTACGTCCGTGCGGCGATTATCGTCGATTAAATGCAATAACAGAACCCGATAGATATCCAATACCAAGATTAATGGATTTCACATACATTTTAAGGGATAAAACAATAATGTCTAAAATTGACATACGACGCGCATACCACCACATACCCATCGCACCGGAGGACATTCCTAAATCAGCAGTAATAACCCCCTTCGGATTATTTGAATTCTTAAAAATGAATTATGGTTTACGCAATGGAGCGCAAAGCTTTCAACGCTTCATAAACAACGTCATGAAAGATACAAGAAATACTTTCTGCTATTTAGACGATATATTAATCGCTTCCGAAAACGAGGAAACGCATTTAAAAGATCTTGATGAAATATTCAAACGACTAAATAAATTTGGCATAACAATAAACAGCGGAAAATGTGAGTTTGGCAAAAAATAACTACTATTCCTCGGCTACCACGTCAGCTGCAATGGCATCAAACCGAACCAAGAAAAGGTAAATGCCATAACAGACTATTCGCAACCCGAAACTATCCAGGAACTAAGACGATTTCTTGGACTCATCAACTTTTACAGAAGCAGTATTCCTAAAGCAGCCGAAGTACAATCTGTGTTAGAAAAATACTTACACAATTCTAAGAAGAACGATAAAACTAAAATCGTGTGGACACCAGAAGCCACAGACGCGTTCAACAAATGTAAACAATTAGTAAGCGAAGCGGTACTACTAGCCCATCCAGACTCATCAGCAAATTTAGTGCTAATGACTGATGCTTCAGACAGCTGCATGGGAGCCGCACTACACCAATCAATCAACGGTGAACTTCAACCACTAGGTTTTTATTCAAAAAAACTCACTACAGCTCAAACTAAATACAGTACCTACGACAGAGAACTTTTAGCGATCTTCATGGGTATTAAACATTTTCGTTATATCATAGAAGGACGAAATGTTACAGTAGTGACCGACCATAAACCTCTTACTTTCGCCCTAACAAAAAAAGAGTCGAAATCCGATTCACCAAGACGCTTACGTCAACTTGATTTTATCGCGCAATTTTGTAATGAAATAAAGTACATAAAAGGAGAAATGAATGCTGCCGCGGATTTCTTATCAAGAATAGAAGAAATCCATTTACCTGATATCTTCGATTATGAGCTGCTGTACCAGAGCCAGATCAAAGATGCAGAGTTACAGGAGTTAAAAAATAAAAATAATTTACAATTTAAATCGATTATCATGCCATACTCGGAACGAGAACTAATATTTGAAATATCAACATCGCAAGCTCGTTTATACCTACCTACAACATTCCGAGAACAAGCTCTCTTATGTACTCATGGACTAAGCCATGCAGGAGTAACTGCAACAAGACGCCTTATTACACAACGTTATTTTTGGCCCGGCATGAACCACGATGTCGCTAAATTTGTACAAAAATGCATAAAGTGTCAAAAATGTAAAGTCCAAAGACACACAATTACACCACTTGGAGAGTTTGAAAATTCAAATCGATTTACTCATGTTCATATTGATATTATCGGACCATTGATACCCTCAGAAGACTTCACATATTGCCTCACCATCATAGATCGTTTCACTAAATGGCCTGAAGTCATACCTATTAAGGATATCACAGCCGAAACAATAGCAAATAAGTTTGTAGAGCATTGGATTTCAAGATTTGGCTGTCCAGTAAAAATAACAACTGATCAAGGTAGACAGTTCGAATCTCAACTTTTTACACAATTAACAAAAAGACTAGGCATAGAAAAAATCCACACTACAGCATACAATCCTAAAGCAAACGGACAAGTAGAGCGCATGCATCGCACACTTAAAGCATCCATTATGTCACGCTGCGACAACTCTAATAAATGGGTGAGAGAGCTACCTATGGTACTTTTAGGTCTTAGATCAACTATAAAAGAGGACATAGGATTTAGCCCAGCGCAAATGACCTTTGGAATGCCTATCCGTCTACCAGGAGATTTTTTCGTACCATCAGAAGTACATATTAATGATGCTGAGTATACACGTAATTTAATGGAAACATTGGCTACAATACAATCAAGTGCAAGAAAGCAATCGGATCATAGAAAAACTTTTATACATAAGGATCTCGCAACTACGGGCTACGTATTTGTTAGAAGAGAAGTGAAAAAATCACTAACTCCACCGTATGAGGGACCCTTTAAAGTAATAGAACGGAACCCTAAATTCTATACAGTTCAAATAGGTTCTCGAAAGGTCGTTATTTCGCTAGATAGGCTCAAACCAGCTTACGCTATTAACTACACACCTAGCAACGCGACCCCAGAAACAATAGTTTCTCAGAGTCCGACACTTGTTGAAACAACAATGCCACTAAGTAACCCAAATAAAACACCTCGGCTACCTGATGAAATGGGTCCGACGAAATCTGATGTGAGAACAACAGCTCCAGTCATAACGAGATCCGGTCGCATGGTTAAAAAGACTGTGCGGTTTGATATTTGACTCTAGCTTATCAAGTGCTCACTATTACCAACAGCGAACAATATCGCGGTAATAAACAAAGATCATTCAGGACTACTCATTCATGGACTTGGGAACAAAGGGACTGGCCTATTTACAGCTACTGTACACTTCAACTGTCAGCATCTTGCGCCAGCCGCGTAACGCACTCAGCAGGGGTGCCATGTAACCACTTGACATCGGCGGCGGTCAACAAAAAAAGTGTTCAAGTATAGTATAAACAGTGATTAACAATAACAAAAGTGCAGTGCGCGTTTAAGTATCTTTGTTCTAAAAAGAGACCTTTTGTTTATCAAAACATTAGCCACAGTGCACGCTATAATTACCATGAACTCTATATCACTTTAAGTATTAATATTATTAGTAGGAATCTTTATATGAGATATTTTTTTCAATGTTTAACTATAATCAAGTTAGTTTGTATTTGTAACAAGTTTACAAACTTTAAATTTTTATTTTATATACCTACTTGTAAAATTATGTTATAATTTTTTTTTTATGTGGGATGTATATGTAGCGTTACCCATTGTAAACAAAGCTACATGCATATTGTTTATGTTTTAAAGCTTTTATAAGGTGACCGAGTGACGAATTCGATACTCTATCGTAAGACAGTCTATCGGAACACTCTTTCGTAACACTCGCTCCTAGCGCGGTCACGCTAACTAACTGTAATAATTATTTGTTTTACGTTTAATTAAAATAACACATTCAAAAATAAATCTTATTATTTAGCAAACATCTTCCACTAAATAGACGGAGATTAAAAAGCTAAAAGAGTTTCGAGCAATTTTTTCTAAGTGACAATAATTTATTTTGGTATAGTTCGGCCGTTCAGAGAATGCGTTCCTGACAAGTCGCGATTGAACTGACGACGTAACTTTGTAATGGCGTTGCAGTTACGATAAAAATATTTTTGCTGGTTGTTTACCGTTTTAACAATTGATGAGCATTAAAACAACATTATTATATCAATAATCAATGAATTTTATAATTTTGTGCCAAACTGAGTGTCAAATAACTTGTTATACAATATTTTTCTAAATCTATACTGCGCTATTACAAGGTTATGTCAGCACTTTATATTTGTAGTGCTGTACTAACTATGTGACTAACTGTGACTAACTGATCAAACTGTCAAACGCATTCTCTGAAGGGCCGAACTATAGTATATTTAATTTTCTTAAAGGTAACATTCATTTTATGCTTAAAATGTCCGCCATCCAAACTTTTCAGCCAACCTTAGAACTTTTTACTCGGTTGTCTCATCCTTGCTCACATGTTTGGAAACAGCTGTGAAAGGAATATGGCGGACATTCTAAGCATAAAATGAATGTTACCTTTAGGAAAATTAAATATACTACCAAAATAAATTATTGTCACTTAAAAAAAATTGCTCGAAACTCTTATTTCATGGGTTTTTATGCTAGAGTGCCAATCATTGGGGGGGGTGCCAAGAATAGTATGGTTTACCCTATTTCCTTGCTAGTACCTACAGTGGGATACAGCTCAAGTTATTTTAGTTCATAGTACCTACTTCGAGGTGTCGGTGTCGGGCTCGCTCGGGCGTGCTAATAAGTAAGTACTTACAAGGAAAAATGATACGTGTTTTGATACACCTTTACCCTGATTCAGAAACTCAGTCTTTTTTTGTAAACAAACAAATGTCATGATATGTCACTGTCATAGTGACAACTCAGGGGAGAAAAACATGTTTTACCATGGATCACTATTAGTAGGACCGGCGCGCGGTTTTACTCGTGCAATAGACCTACCTGAATATTACTACAACTACTTATCTAAGAGAACACTGAAAAGTAGAACCTCATTTTCCTGTGCCTGATCCTAAGGAAGTACAAATAAAACAATGATACTATATATTCATATTTTTATAAATCATATTTTTACCCGCCGGTGCGGGTTGAGGGTCTATGTTTGATACAAACACAACAGCAACAACAACAAGGCTAAAACTTATCAAAAAACTGATAACAATAACAGACAACGATAATGTGAGCAAAAACTTAGGTAACAACGCACAATTGGACACGAGCAGCACACGAGGAACACATTCGACTTCGACTAACGAAAGACGATGCAAGTTCATGACGGTTAAAACAAATAAGAACACACACACAAAATAGAATGGCTTTATAGTGCCAAAATGCACCAACAGTTTCGTAGCCCTGTGATTTACTCCCATTTACTTAGGCCCGTACTCCGAAACAGTGCTTAAGTCTGAGTCGAGCCTCAAGCACAGATTTTTGACACTTTTCAATGGAGAACTGTCATAAAGTTATTTGTTATCCTTGTTCACTTAATGCGTTTTTCCACCAAATAGAATTAGGTATAAAAAGAAGATTCCTTTAGTTTACACTATCTAGTTTGTATCATAGTTACATATACTTACTCACTGTGTATGTAACATAGCCTACCCGTGAGAACCTCTAATTGGCTCTCTAAATCTAATTTGTTGTGTATTATTTTGTTATAAAGCTGTTGGTTCTCCAATAAATATAAATAAAATAAAATAAAATCTATGCTTGCGGCTCGACTCAGACTCAAGCGCTGTTTCGGAATACGGGCCTCTAAAAGATTCTAAATCAGGGTATACGAAGCTTAATTGCGTTTGCAGAAGAAATAAATACTTCCATCCAACGTTGAAAGTTTCTTCTGCAAACGCAATTATGGTTCTATGTGTATGTCAACACAGATAATTTTTCTATGAAAGTATTTTGAATTGTGGCACACACAACTGAACAGCCCGCCGTACGATCAAGTATCTCCGTAGAATACTTTGAAGGTATCTAATACCTGGTTTTTGGACCAGGTATGAAAAAGTATACGTAGTAGGTACGTGATTTTACAAGTACGACCCATCCCTATTTCTATGGTCTAGGCATGAATCTACATACTTGTATACACAGAGCAGCAAACACGCTTTTGCTTAATTCCGTGCTTGTTTTTAAAATCCTTGGGTATATGGTGTGCTTGTGTGCGTATACGTCTGTATTTCTACATTTGTGTGCTTATAACTATTGTTTATAAACTCTGTCTGTCTACGGATCTACATTAGATCTTAAAATTATTTTAACTGTCCAAACTGACATCTCAAACTGTCAAATGACAAGATGTCAAAGTCATGCTTACTTCTGCTTGCTACTGTTCTATAATTCTTGCTATGAGAAAAAAGGCGGGAAACAGCAAGCAGGGAGGCGCGATTTTTTCCCACCTAAATTGAAAATTAAAATTTTCCCCCTTCATAGAGGTTTTTGTTTTTACATCTTAGTTCTAATTCTAACATAAAAGCTTTTAACTAGGTGCTTGAGCTTACCTAATGTAATTTAGTCTTTTAAGCCATAGTATTATATTTTAATGTAATACATAGTCAATATAATATATTAATTCGTAATATAATATTTCGTGGAAATAGTATTTCGTATTTTCATTTGTTTTTTTTTGTATTTAACTTTGTTACTATTTTATTTTTGTAGTTTGGTATTTATTACATACCTACTACCTTACACTAATTATTTTGCTTTGTTTAGTTGTATATTTTGCGCGTGAGTGGCGTCCTGTATGTAATTAGAGAGACACAACGCGCTGATTACTATACTTACATTTAAGATTGTCTATTATATGTGATTTCACTGTTGGATGCCCTATATAAATAAAATAAAAAATAAAGTAAGTATCTTTTCTCCATACAAAGCGTGGTATTGTTGTGATTTTGTTACGCTATCACCTTGGTTATCAGTTCACATTCACATCACCCTTGTTAAAACTGCGGACACACCAAGTGCGAATCAATTAATGTAGAATAATGCAGGCTACGCTAACCAACTCTGGACAGTCTATCTAGCACCCTTATCACCTGTTGCAGGAGATGGCACAAAATCATCGTTAGCTCAGTACAGTACAGTAGGTAGGCACCTACCGTCGCGTCGTCGCTTGTTTTTGAGGTCACTAACAGAGTCAGCGCAAACAACGTCCTGCAGCATGAAAGCTTGCGATAGAATGTATAGTCTATTTCTTTTCTGTGTCGTGTGCTCTCACTTGATAGTCGCTATACTGATCCTTCCTCCAAGCTTTATTCTCGATGTTTACGCATTTATCTTGTCTGTGGACGGACGGTATCTGTCATGGGGTCATGCCGCTCTGATGCCGGCAATGGGGTTGTTTTTCTAATTAGGAATTATAATTTGATTTTATGAAGTTAAGCTTATTTTTCTCAACTACCACGCCATTAAATTAGTATCCTTTCAATCAGAAGTGGGATGTACGGAACCCAGAGGTCAGTGCCTTCGAACAATCTTGAGAAAATTTTAGCTACGTTATCTACTGTGATTGAGACTAAAACTGGGAAATAGTGCGAAAACAATAAAAACTCGGTGTTGCCTCTCTGTACTTGTTGTGTGTGCATAATAACAACGTGTTTGAAAACAACTTTTGACCAAAACATTTTACTTTGGTTTGTTGGTTCAGTGCTTAAGCATATCATATTATATGCTTATTCTTATCCTAATTACCTAAATAACTCAGAGAAAGTATTTATATCTAAAAAGTGTGTCCAATCAAGTGAAGTGTTATATATATCAAGAACTATAATATAAGTTCAACAAAATAACTTTGGTTGGAAATGTAGTAACGGAAAGATTTAATTTAATTCTGCTCTAGAGAATACAAAAGTCAACAACTATAATTAGAATATTATAGATATAGTAAGACAGGTCTTTTTGTTGAATATTTTAAAACAAAACAGAATTTATTAGCAATTACAAACATTTAATATTGGACTGGGCCGCTGGGCCACAAATTGTTTACTCAGTACGTTATCTTTTTCTATTTGTGTTTGTTCTAAATTTAAACAATTTAAGCATCTGGTATATAAGTTATAAGTAGGCAGGTACTGATCTGACTAGTCTTTAGTTGGGCAAATAATTGAAAATTAAATTATAATTTTAGTTTTCTGAGCTAACAAGTTTGTAACCAAAATTAGTGCCGCTCATTATTTTGATTTACTTGTAGATTAGAGAGAAGAGAGTGCTCCAAGTCATTTGAATTTTGAGACAAAAATTTATGTTAAAGTGAATGTATTTTTCAGGCATATTAAGTAACCAATTTTAGTTAAACTTAAAATTCTTTAAGTTGATAATATATTGTTTTGAAGAATAATGGGTTCAAAACGAAAGTCACGAAAACGTTCTAGGTCTAGACGTGATAGAGATAGTTCTATTTCTAGTGTCACGAATAGTTCTAAAAATAATTATAGAAAGAATGACCATGAATCGAGGCATCATAGTCGCATTAGGAATACCAAGCACACAAGCTCTCGAGAGTGTTGCAAGAAAAATACAAAAAGTGATACGGCTGCAATGACTCCTTTGTTGCCTCAAGATGCGATTATACAGGGAAATGATAGTGTTTCTCAAACCAGCAGAAGTGCTACCCAAAACAGTAGTGCTGGTACCGCACCATATGGAGCTAGTCTTTCTTTGGCTAGTGTTCCTTGTTTTCCTATATACCCAAACATGATGAATAATGTTGTGCCTGAGTTTGACCCTAGTGATAGTACCCAAAGCATTGAAATATGGATTCACAAAGTAAATGAATGTAGCAAAATTTATAATTGGAATGAGACACAGATTTGTCACTTTGCTTTGCCAAAACTTTCTGGCTTAGCAAAACGTTGGTATCAAGGTTTACCATCCTTAATGTTTAGCTGGGATGAATGGAAGAGTAAATTACAGTTAGCATTTCCTTCAAATGAAAATTATGGGGACCTACTGACCAAAATGTTGAATGTTCGTTGCAAAATTGGTCAACCATTAGATGTGTATTATTATGATAAAATAGCTTTATTAAACAAATGTGAGATAACTGGATCCAAAGCGGTTGGTTGCCTGGTACAGGGAATTGAAGATAAATTTGTTAGAATGGGAGCATGTGCTGGTAAATTTTCAGATCCTGAACAATTATTTGCATATTTGAGACAAATTGCTGTTACTCAGGTAATTGAGCAACCACAGTCTTTGGCACTGTCATCCAGCACAAGTGTCTGCAAGAGCCGAACGGGTAACTGTAGGGGGCTTTCAAAAACAAATTAAATGTTTTAATTGTGGGGACATAGGTCATATTAGTTTGAAATGCTCCAAACCTGCGCAGAAGTGTAGCGGATGCAATATGTGGGGGCACCTTGTTAAAGACTGCCGTAGCCAACCATCAGATTCTTCATAATGAGACATAAGATGCAATTGGGGTTACAAAAAAAAAAAAAAAAAAAAAAGTCATGTGTCATGAGTGAATTAAGTTTAAAATATGAGAATTTCATAATAAGAGAGATACCTAACAGGTGACATAATTAACAATATGATTTACATTATATTGCATTGGAGACTAAAATGTGCCTTATGAGTGATTTCTGACTAAGCGATCTCGAAGCGGTTTCATGTACCTACAACTAGGTGTGATTTAAAATAAGATACTTAAGTTATAAGAAAATATTTATTTTGTAAAATGTAAAGTTAATTTGGTTTATAATTACTTGAGAGAGAGAGATACTATAATAAGAGAACTGTTGAATTTAACAAATCAATAATAGAGATAATTATTTGAGAGAGAGAGAGATACTATATTAAGAGAACTGTTGAATTTAACAAATTATTAATAGAGATATTAAAATGTGATTATTTCAAAGAGATTATTTTAAAGTGACCTGTTGCATGCAACAGCATTAAAGTGATCCGTTGGATTGCAACGGTGTAAGTTGTTAGTTATCTAAGGCTAAATGATCTGTTGGACGCGACAGAGATAGTAAAGTGACCTGTTGGACGCGACAGTAATAAAGTGATCCGTTGGATTGCAACGGTATAAGTTGTTAGTTATCTAAGGCTAAATGATCTGTTGGACGCGACAGAGATAGTAAAGTGACCTGTTGGACGCGACAGTAATAAAGTGATCCGTTGAATTGCAACGGTGTAAGTTGTTAGTTACCTAAGGCTAAATGATCTGTTGGACGCAACAGAGATGGCAAAGTGATCCGTTGGACGCGACGGTAATAGAGTGATGCGTTGTATTACATACAACAAATAAAGTGATCCGTTGGATTACAACGGTGTTAGTTGTTAGTTTAAGACTAAATGATCTGTTGGACGCGACAGAGATAGCTAAAAGGGACTCGTTGGACGCAACGATATTAAAGTGATCCGTCGGATTTCAATGACGTAAAGTGATCCGTTGGCATACAACGGTGTAATTTGTTAGATTAAGTGATACAATGCTAAAGAGAAAGAGAGACGAAGCTTAGAACAGTTATGTCGGTAAACCTATAAACTTATTTTAGTTATTATGCCTATTTATAATTAAGTTGTTATCGGGCAGTTGGAATGAATAGGCTCTTAAAATAATATCTACTTTTATATTGTGATCTTTATCAGTAGGTATGGTTCTAAAATTATTAATTAGTATGTAATGTTATTATTCTTTCTGTAATAGGCGAGGTCGCCATAGTGTAGTCAGTTTGGCCGAGTGAAAGCTTGCGATAGAATGTATAGTCTATTTCTTTTCTGTGTCGTGTGCTCTCACTTGATAGTCGCTATACTGATCCTTCCTCCAAGCTTTATTCTCGATGTTTACGCATTTATCTTGTCTGTGGACGGACGGTATCTGTCATGGGGTCATGCCGCTCTGATGCCGGCAATGGGGTTGTTTTTCTAATTAGGAATTATAATTTGATTTTATGAAGTTAAGCTTATTTTTCTCAACTACCACGCCATTAAATTAGTATCCTTTCAAGCATCAGCATGCAGTTGTGGACCAAGAAGTGACGTGCTACATCATTGTATTGGCCGGGCCGGAGCTCAAGCTAGTCTAAGATGGTGGCCACGCTATCTATAAGTATGCTGTCTTCTTTTCTTAGAAGGTATTCTCGTGTATATCCGGTATACACATTCATAAAACTACTAGGTCTGGGAAGCACTCTTCTTGGACTACATCTTGGACGATATAGATCAACCTTTTAATAATTCCATTCACACAAAGGTAAAAGCTTTGTTGAAAACAGTTTGATACACTTACTTGCAAAATATTTACCTATAACTAGATATGCTTTCGTTTCAAACAGTTTGACAGAATTTCATCAGTCTAGAACTGAGATCTAACCCTACCTACCTAGTTTGTATAAAGATGTACCTACCTATTCGTAGTGCACTGACGGATCAATAACGCGCCGTAAAGGTGTGACCTCTGCTCTGAATCAAGTTAACGCATTTTGATTCATAATAGAGTTATTTGCGTGCATAAGTGTATTATTTAGAGCGTGTTATCAAAACACAGTGTTTCTCATCAATACACCTACTAACACAGACAATGAGTGCTTGCTTTGGAGATGCGTCGTGTAAATTTTCGTCGTGTCTTTCTGTTCCCAAAACGGGTTCCCCAATGGAAGGTGCAAGTGCAGACGACGTTCCTGTTAGAAAAATGCCCAGAGACGAAAGTATTTACATTATGAGAGAAGTGTACTGTCGTGAGTACAAAAATAGTCCAGATTTTTTTGTTAGAGTACCGGGGAGTGTCAACTTGATTGGAGAGCATATTGATTACTGTGGCTTTCCCGTGTTACCAATAGCGTTGGAGCAAGACATTGTGATTGCAGTAGGAATCACTGAAACTAAAAAAATAAACATAAGAAATGTGGGTGGCAATTTTCCCCTTTATACCGAGTCATTAAAAAACTTTAAGCAACTCATTATTCAACCTGATATAGATGGAAAGCATTTTTGGTACAACTGCATTTTGTGTGGAGTCAAAGGTGCTTTGGAATATTTGGCTATTAATAAGTTTGATCGTGGGCTGGACATATTAGTGGCTGGTAATATTCCTCCTGCTTCAGGACTTTCTAGCTCTTCTGCTTTAGTAAGCGCAGCATGTCTTGCATTCCTTCACGCTCATAAAGTCATAATTAAAAAGAATGATGTTGCTGCGTTATGCGCCGCAACTGAGAGATACGTCGGTACACAGGGGGGTGGAATTGAACAAGCTATAGCATTTCTCGCAGAAAAAAATAACGCACTGTATATGACATTTCTACCTTTAAAAGCAATTCCAGTTTATTTACCTGATAATGCTAAATTTGTTATCGCTAACAGTATGGTAAAATCGAATAAAGCTGCGAACAATGACTATAGTACTCGTGTTGTTGAATGCAGACTAGCAGCGAAAATCATAGCCACTCTTGAAGAGATAGAATCTGGTGCTAAATTGGTTACTCTTAGCCATTTGCAGGAATGTCAGGATAGTACTCTTGAAGATATGATAGCGTTCGTTTACAAGAATCTACCGAACGATAGTTATACAAAGGAGGAAATATGCGCTATACTGAGCATCACTGAAGACGAACTGGCTAATTTGTATTTAACGGCAGATACCAAGGATTTGAAATGTTTTAAGTTGAAGCAGCGTGCTTTGCACGTATATGAAGAAGCTAAAAGAGTTGAAAGTTTCCGAAAATTGTGCACAGAATCGAACTTTGCTAGTGATAATATAATTAACATTTTGGGAAACTTAATGTCTGAAAGCCACGAGAGTCTCAAAAAATTGTATGAATGCTCTCACGAGAGATTAGATTTACTTGTGGAATTATCTAAAAAGTTGGGAGTTAGTGCTCGCCTCACTGGAGCTGGCTGGGGCGGTTGCACAGTTGCTATATGTCGCGAGGAAGAAGTAAATGGCTATATCGATTACATAACTGATGAATTCTATGTAAAACATTGCAAGATGCTTAGAAAGGACACAAATTCACTTATATTTGCCACATCACCAAATGACGGTGCTGTAATATACCAGAATCGTTACGTTTAAGTTGGTTCTAGTCCTAACTGAAAACCAGCGCAGTCCGTGTTCCGTCGTTGGCGCCGTCCTTCGCTTCATTACAGTGTGGCGCGATGGTGGAAGCGTACCTACGAAGTTATGTACTCGAAAGCTGACTCACATACCTAATAATTATGTTTATTACTAAGTACTTACCTAAGGCATGCCATAATGTGTATTATGAAGTATAACAAATGATGGAAGATAATCATTCGTAGGTACATACTTTTTATAATGCTATTTATGTGAAACATGTCATTGGTAGTGAGTGATATATGTAACCACGGACAAAATTGTAATGAGAGGAATGGGGGATTCCAGTTCATGCGGGTACTACGTATTACGTGTAAACCGACATGACGATAGATTAATAGCATGAATGACGTATTAAACATGAGTTAAAGTTTAAGATTCCTGTACATATAAGTATTTTGTATTTTCATTTGTTTACCTACTTTGTTTACTCCGCATACCTACATAACTTTGTTTGTAGACGATGTGTATGTGGCAAGGTATGTGGGTAAAAAAATACCAACACATCTAGACGATGGCGATGGCGATATGTGACACTGATCGCCATTGCATATAGATTAGATGTTCGCAAGGCTTAAATACTAGTTTTTCATTTTTTGTGCCCTGTACGGTCCTGTCCTGTCACAACCACAACGCACTGACTTGATGTGTGATTTCTCTGTTGGATGCCCTGAATAAATAAAATAAAATAATGATGTGCTTAACCATGTGTGTATAGGTAAGTATTGTAAGTTTAAAAATATCATAACTCTACCTTTAGCGTATGTTTGTGAATGTGGGCGTCAGTTTTAGTAAAACATACTTATTTAAATTTTCGTTAAATATTTTTATGATCTTACAATTATCTAGCCTGTAGTTTTTAGCCATTGTAATTAATACCGCCACACCAGTATAGTTAGTGCTAATTCTGCTGGTGCTTCATGGTAGAAATAGGCGTAGTGGTATAGTCCACTATGCCTATATTTTTGCCATGAAGCAGCTGTGATGCAGTATATTATTTTCTAAATCGGGGCAACAATGCTTTGATAGGTAAAGGCGATGGTTACCACTTAACATCAGGTACAAAATCAGGCGTCTTATAGAAAATATTAGATTAAGTAGGTAATAGTTATGAATCAATTCAAAACTATTGTTAATTCATGCATAAAGTCAGTTGTATTTTGACCGTTGTCTGTGTCTTCTAAAATATAATCGATTTGAATTTCGAAAGTGCGTTTTAACTGTTACATCGTCGAGGTTACCCCTGGTGATAATTCGCCGACACGCACTGCACTTATTGAAATAACGCAAAACCTCTGACTCCCAACTGATCGTCGTTTATCTACATATATACATTATTATACCTACACCTACTTTGAACTGTGTGAGTACCCACACAAACCAACGAATGTACATATTGAAACTAAAAGTATATTTATTGCGGAGGTGGTTGCTGAGGAGGCTGCTGCGGTGACTGCGGGTGCGGCTGCCCTTGCATCACGATCTACACGGTGTTGCACCCAGATTTACTACTATATATTATAGCCAAGATAAGCATGATTGCGCGCTTACACAATATATTAGGTATAGGACGCGTAGACAAGCTATTATAGGGGTCTACATTGCGTCCGCGGCTTACATCCGATAGTTTGCACACTTCAGTGTACATACATTCATTAGCTAGATATCTTCAGTCGCGGCTGTCAGCCGCGACTAATATGTTCCCAGCAAGCGCAATGTAAAATTTAAATTTAAATAAACTCTTCTTCTTTTTCTTCTTCTTAATGAATGGCATCTGTCCTTTTCGGATCAATTTTGCCAGTGTTGAGTAGTATAATGAGAATGATGATAATATATTACATAGATAAAATACTTTTCCGTCAAATCGTCAGTCGTCTGTCAGGTCGGCCCTAACTTAATTGTCTTTGGAAGAAAGATGGCAGTTTCTTCCAAATCCATCTGAAACATTTTCGATCAAATCAGAATATCACATAATACACTTTAATTCCAATTGCTAACACTTTGAGCTAAGACCTCAAGTAATGTTGGTTAAAATACCACCGAAATTACACAACAGAACTCAAAATAACACCAGAAAAACAATTAAAATCAAAAAGCTATGTTCCTTCCCGAAATGACAGAAAGCAAATCCCTAACTATACTCTTTGATGTAGAACATGGATGGCGGATGGATGGCGGACTGATGGTGATGACCAACACGACGAGAAAATTTCTACTATTTAATAGTAGAAATGTCATTTTGGCAACTGACGCTGTCTAATGGCATGACATTAACACTTATTTGTGTCAGTCACTGTAGTAATATTATCATGGTTTAGACTAAAGTTTAGACCTTTAACTTTTAATTAAATTAGGGTTTTTTTTCGAATGACTTGAACACTCCTTGAAAAAAAAAAACTATAATAAATTAAACTCGTTGAAATGAAAACATGATGTATCCGAATTCTAGCCCATTCCGAATCTGCATAATGTATTTCCGAACGTCATTCGATGACGTGCCATGATTTTCAAGACGTGGCCTGACGTTTTGTCAAATTGTTAATTTTTGTGTCAGTTTTCGATTGAACTTCTTAAAATTTTACATGCTTTTGCTGCTTGCGCTCTAAATAAATCGTCGAACAGTTGTGAGTTCAATAACGCTTTATTCTGAAGTATCTAGAAAGTTATGAACGTACCTAATGTATTAGGTTCCTGTGCCGTTTTATAAAAATCTTGGTTCTAACCAACTACATTATAGTGAAAGAAACGACAAAGAATAGAAATAACTCTCCCTTGTCTTAGTTCCAGAGGAATGGATCAAATCGTTAAATTCGTCGAGCCTGGCAAGCAGTTCGCCAAGGACTCCATCAGATTGGTCAGAAGATGCACCAAACCAGACAGAAAAGGTAATTGTGTACAATAACGCAGGTAACTTCAAATCATAAGATGCCTGCCTACCTCTATGCAGTGTTAGCTAATTATAGACCTCCACAATTATATAGTTCTATATTATATTGTGCCAACCTATCTAATTTAATGTCTTTAACTAAAAGGTCATTTCAAACTGGCTTTCACTTTGCCCATGTTTTTAAACAAGCTGCTAATAAGATCAAGGTACAAGTTTTGATTTCTTGACAGTTTTCAATTTAAATCTTTCAACCGTTTGTAACTTTCTGATTAAAGGCCTGCATACACCTAGTTTGCTGGTGGTAGCGATCAGTGAAACACTGACAAATTTAACAGTATTTCACTGATCGCCAACGCCAGTGGCCTAGGTGTGCTCAGGCCTAAAGTATTACATATTAGCTATAAGATTCCTACATAAGTTTACTAACTTTATTGCTTAGCTTGTGTACTGGTCTCTTTAGGTGTAAAATGGCCCAGTTTTTGTCATTCACCATAGCTAATTCTACAAGTTTCTGTGTGGTGAGTGGGATAGAGGTAGGAAGATGATGATGCATGGTGAGCTGGAGACTAGGATCAGTCTTGGAAGAGGCCTGCGTCTTGCAGTGGACTGATATAGATTGATAATGATGTGTGGTTAGTACCTAATACAATCATAACTAATGCTAATAGTTCAGAAGAGGAAGCTGCTACCAACCGAGTTGTCCTGCTCAACTGACAATGCAGACATAAGATTTGCTTATTGGATTCATTATTAGATAGTAGATTAAACATCAATGAAAATGCTGTTCTCGAGCTGGAGACATGTCAAGTAAGGCAGCTATGGGTGTCGGCTTCGCCCGCATGCCCGCACAGCCTTGAAACTCTGTCTCTCTGCATCATTAAAGCATTAAAACTCTTATGAAGAGATTGTTGTTAGTGCAACATATATTCTCAAATTTACCTTGTTTCAGAATTTCAAAAGATTGCCATTGCTACTGCAATCGGATTCTGCATCATGGGCTTCATTGGATTCTTTGTAAAGCTGATACACATTCCTATCAACAACATCATTGTGGGCTCATAAACACCATAGCAATTAATTTAGATGTAATTCTTACCGTTAAGGGTTGGTTTTTATGTTAATCTTTCAATGTTATAATTATAATTTCCATTTCAAAGGTATCTCTGTGAATGTTATAAATTATAATTTCAAAAAAATAAATTATTCTTTTCATCAAATTTACTAATTTTATTGTGAGGTGTTTTTTACCTCCTACCTTGCTCAAAACTGCCGTTAATAACCACAAAAATATACAACTTAATTTAGGTAATTTGCAAACAAATCGTGTGACTTGTAAAATAAACTTTATTCCATAACTCTTCTAGTACATAACACAATTAATATTATATTTTACAGTTCCTCATCTCTTTTTGACATAATAACAATAACAAGTATTTAGAGTTAATTCTGAGATTTCTGGTATTGTGCTTGTGCACTTATTTTGACAATAATTGGGAAAACTAGGAATGTTTCCTTATGAAAAACTATATTTCTGTTTTAATTAATAATGAACTTTTGCATCCTGTTGCCAAGAGCCTAATTCTCGGGCCGATCTCGATCATTTTGCAATTTTATTTTATTGCTTCTTTTCGAAGAGAATGGATGATTTCTTTGAGTAATTCATCGACGACCTCATCGTTGAAGCCTCGACAGCTACGATAGGTATACGGAAAACGTAGAAAAAGTGCGGGGTTGTGCAATGCCAATGTGTATTTAAGGGACATTGAAAATCTCGGTCGGCCCGAGAATTAGGCTCCAGCATAGTCCTGCCATGGCTTGAAAAGCACATTCAAATTCATATAGCCTCAACAATCAGGAATTACAGTTGCCCCAACCACGAAAATTTCAATTCAGTATTGTACAAACAGGGTTTAAATTCAATTGACTTTTTTATTGGGGCCGTGCTTGCCCCGGTCCGATGTAGCGTGAAAGCGCAATGTCTCAGCATCTCAAATTTCACACTGGAATTCGCCTAGGTATAGCTTTTGTGGCGTTCCAGAGTGATCCTTCTGATTTCATTGAATATAGAAATAGTTCTCCAGGGGAATCTAGACTATCTTTTATTTTAATTGAACGTACCTAGTAAAGCCAAGCGTTCACTTGTCCGCATTGGACGCAATCGCATCAAACCGTTTGATGCGATGCTCACGTTGCGGAGATTCCTGGATACGTAGAAGCATTATAGGCAAATTGGGGTATTCTGTGCCATTTTATTAGACGCTAAGCAGTAAAAAAAGCTTAGTTGATCTAGATCGCTTTCTGCATGACGTGGATGTAGAACCCTGGCACGGGCACCTGGCGCAGCGGCTTGAAGTCGCCGTAGATGCAGTGGGTGGCGCACCGCGAGAACGCCTCGTCCAGCATCTGGGTGAACTTGTCCAGCTTGTGGGGATAGTAGCAGAGGCGAAACTCGCTGGAAAACAAGTTTAATAAGTTATTATACCTACATAGTAGCAAGCCGGCTAGGTTTAAGACCACTAGCACATTACAAGTTGGCGCGTAGGCCAGCGATGCCACATATTGATTTGAAACACCATGTTTTTTCCCTAGCATATTTGTCCTACAGCGGGGCAAAGGCTACCTGACTTCCAGTTTTTCTTGATAGTACGAGTATATAACGACGAACTACAGGAGCTTTTATATTATGTTACTTGTTGCTACGGAACCCTTCATGGGCGAGTCCGACTCGCACTTGGCCGCTTTTTTTTCTAAATTACACCCGTGCGAAGCCGGGGCGGGTCGCTAGTAATAAATGTAGATCAATTTTTATGTTACACAAGGATAATGTAGCATTTTAGTAGTGAAATTATGTTGTACCGGTGTGACATCGGTCCTGTAGTTTTTGAGTTAATTCGTCTCAAAATACAAGTCTTTCCTCTTCATAATATTATCTTACCTATATATATTTTGTATATTGCTTTAAAATATTTTTTAAACTAAACAATAAAAAGTATTTTCCTTACCTTGTCTCATTGATATCTCCGTCGGCCGTAGTATCTATTACATAGTCTAATGCAATCAACTCTGGCTTCCCCTGTACCACGAGCACTGAAGTCTTGATATCAACCGGGTATTTACACTGAAACCAGACCAATTGATTACGACTTGACGACCTCTAGGTAGTGGATTTGATTGCCACAGCCACAGCCAGCGAGGCAATTGTTTTCATGATCTGCAGGGCTAGGCAAGATTGGGACCCAGGGGTTTCAACACGTTTTTTTCCGTTCTGTGGTTTAAAGCTACTAAGAATAACTAGGTCTTTGCATACTTACCTAGGTACTAATGACTGCTAATTGCCAAACATAATTATATTACATAGGCGAAACGTTTAATTGACCGAGCTAGCGAAGCGTCTCAGTTTCGAGACTGGCCAAAAGTGTTTTTGTCTGTTATCGCATTTTTCAACCGATTTGGACGAAACTTGTTAGTAAGTATGGGCTACATGAGTAGAGACTTTTATTTTGATCGTCGGGGATTTTAACTGGAGGGCACTTCCTCTAAAAACAGGGCTACTGATGGATACTTATCTCCACCATATGGGGTTTGATTGTGAAGGTTCTGTTTTTATTTGAAAGCTAATAATTTAAAGTACATAGGTCTAACAAAAAATTGGATCTTTGGGAATTGATATCTTCAGGATGATGAGCAGAATAGCTCTTCAAAATGCAGTAAATTGTTATCTTATATTGTGTGCTCGCGAGGTCTATAATAGCTCAGTTCCTAGTTTTAATCGAGCACCGAGTCCTTATAAATTGTTGACCCCAGCGCATCCCCCATTATTCGATCAAAACAGTGCATAGATCGTATCGTAACTTCTAACCTTTTCAGATGACTTCATAATATTTTTCATAACAAAACAAAAAGTTATCTTAGCCCAGTGAATTCTGATTACATAAATGAGTAACTTAAGTAAGTAAGTTGTTCAGTCGTGATTATACAAATATACTTATAGGTTGTTTATCTTTGTTTATATTTAGGCGAACATAAAACTGATGAAATCCGGTTTCGTGGTCAATAACAGGGTAGGTACCTAGTTAGCCTATTGCCTAGGCAACTACGAACCAATATTTAAATGCGCTAATATTTAAGGCGCTGACGCCTTCCTTATATAGATTTCCAAGAAGAACGATTCTATGTCCAGTAGTGGACTTCTTCTGGCTGATGATGTTGATGCGGCGCTAACGGAGACGTGCCTCTAACTAGCCCCGTCTCGGTCGCCTCTTGGGAGCTAGTAGGTACCTACTCACATTATAGTAAATAGAATGTCCGGGCGTGGCGCCGCTGTCGATCATAGCATCGTAGTTCCTGTGGTCGATGAACAGCAGGCCGCCGGGCTTCAAGCACTTTGCAAAATTTTCTAAGCACATCTTCTGTACCCTTTGATCCCCGTACTCGTCCAGGAGATGCGCGAACGAGTTCCCGAGGCAGATGACGGCGTCGAACTGAGCGCCTCCCTCCGCCTGGAACGAGCTGATGTCTCGCGGCAGGCTCTCCCAGTTCGACTCCTCGATCACTGCCACGGAAGAGACAACTACTATTAGCAATAGGTATCTAGGCAGACTAGGCAAGGCAAGGCATACATTTGTAAGAGTGATGCTTCGGCTTTTAGCTTTGTTTGAGAAAATCTTGGCATCTTGGCATGAGAAAATGTCAGAAGGTTTCATTCAGCAGGAAGGTGTACATCTAAATATATAAAACTCTTTCGTTACTGACTGACTGACTGACTGACTGACTGACTGACAATCAACGCACAGCCTAAACCGTTAGTCCTAGAAGCATGAAACTTGGAGGGTATGTTCCTCTTATAACGTAGAGATGTACTAAGAAAGGAAATCGGAAAATTATTTCCCGAAGAGGAGAAAAAGGGGAAAAATGGTTTAAAGAAAAATCAACGCACAGCCTAAACCATTAGTCCTAGAAGCATGAAACTTGGAAGATGTGTTGCTCTTATAGAGCAAAGGTGCATTAAGAAAGAAAATTGGAAAATTATTTACCTAAAAGAAGAAAAAAAAGGAAAAAAGTTTCATGAAAATTCACAAAAAATTGCTTTACAAAATACGCAAAAAAACAGTTAAAAAAAAAATCTGCTACCGCAGCATTTGTCACCAAATTTGAATACACACAAAAGTTTACATTAACCCCACCGTAACCACTAAGACAAAATCGCGGAAAACACCTATCGTACCGAAACTAAACACCGCACCGCTTCAAAAAACGGCTAAAGTACATGCTCAAAACTATGGTAACCAGCTGGTCATGTCAAATTAAAAAAATCTGATTCGATTTTACACCAACACGCAGACGAAACCCTAAATTAGCCACTAATATAACATAAAATCACAAGAAATTGCTTTACAAAATACGCAAAAAAAACCATTAAAAAATTTTCAGCTACCGCAGCATCTGTCACCAGGTTTGAATACACACAAAGGTTTACAAAAAAACCAATGATAACCACTTAGACAAAATTGCGGGAATCATCTATCATACTTAAACTAAACACCGCCGAAAAAAATCGGGTACAACAGCACCTGTCTTCAAATTCAAATACACTCTAAAGTACATGCTCAAAACTATGGTAACCAGCAGTTGGTCATGTCAAATTAAAAATGTGATTCGATTATACACATACGAAACCCCAAATTAGCCACTAATATAACATAAAATCACAAAAAATAGCTTTACAAAATACGCAAAAAAAAACATTAAAAAATTTTCAGCTACCGCAGCATTTGTCACCAGGTTTTAATACACACAAATGCTTACAAAAAAACCGATGATAACCACCAAGACAAAATTGCAGGAATCATCTATCATACTTAAACTAAACACCGCTGAAAAAAAACAGCTACAACAGAACTCGCCTTCAAATTCAAATACACTCTAAAGTACATGCTCAAAACTATGGTAACCAGCAGTTGGTCATGTCAAATTAAAAATTCAGATTCGATTATACACCAACATGTATACGAAACCCCAAATAAGCCACTAATATAACACAAAATCACAAAAAATAGCTTTACAAAATACGCAAAAAAAAACATTAAAAAAATTTCAGCTACCGCAGCATTTGTCACCAGGTTTTAATACACACAAATGTTTACAAAAAAACCGATGATAACCACCAAGACAAAATTGCGGGAATCATCTATCATACTCAAACTAAACACCGCTGAAAAAAAACAGCTACAACAGAACTCGCCTTCAAATTCAAATACACTCTAAAGTACATGCTCAAAACTATGGTAACCAGCAGTTGGTCATGTCAAATTAAAAATTCAGATTCGATTATACACCAACATGCATACGAAACCCCAAATAAGCCACTAATATAACATAAAATCACAAAAAATAGCTTTACAAAATACGCAAAAAAAAACATTAAAAAATTTTCAGCTATCGCAGCATTTGTCACCAGGTTTTAATACACACAAATGTTTACTAAAAAACCGATGATAACCACCAAGACAAAATCGCGGGAATCATCTATAATACTTAAACTAAACACCGCTGAAAAAAAACGGCTGCAACAGCACTCACCTTCAAATTCAAATACACTCTAAAGTACAAGCTCAAAACGATGGTAACTTGCATTTGATCATATCAAACTAAAAAAACAAGATTCAATTATACACCAACGAATACGATAGCCCAAATTAGCCACTTAAACAAAATCACGAAAAAGAGCTTTACAAAATACGCAAAAAAACATTTAAAAAAATTCAGCTACCGCAGCATTTGTCACCAGGTTTTAATACACACAAATGTTTACAAAAAAACCGATGATAACCACCAAGACAAAATCGCGGGAAGCACCTATCATACCAAAACTAAACACAGCTGAAAAAAATCGGCTACAACAGCAGTTACCATCTTTCAAACACACTTTATATAGTTTTGAATGCAAACTCAAAACTAAGGTAACCAGAACTTGGTCATGTAAAACCAACGCATACATAACCCAACTTAGCCACTAAGGCAAATTCACGAAAAATAACTCTCAAAATATAAGCAAAAAACAGTGAAAACATATCAATAGTTGTCCACTTTCCACCATAAAATAGTTTCTTTTAAACGAACTCAAACTATGACTTTAAACTAACCACGCGGACGAAGTCGCGGGTGTCAGCTAGTTGTACATAACTAAATACTGTGTTTATTTATTTGTTATTTAAAATACTTGCCCCATTTATCATATTTGGGATCTTTTCTCTTCTCCCAGCGTGCCTTGAGGGCGTGCTTCAACATCTTATCTGAAGCGTCCACGGATACCAGGTCGAACCCCTCATCCACCAGCATCATGGAGTCGATCCTGGAAATACAAAAGATACACATTTATTTCAAAGCCTTCAACGTAGTAGGTAAAGGTAATAATATAGCTGGTTGTTATGATATGGTTTTCAACATATCATACCAGCCAGCAGGATGCAGTAGGTAGGTAATAAAGGAACCTTGGTAAGTATGTACATTTTATACGCTAAAGTTGCCAGGTAGAACTTGATTAGATTTAAAATCTTGGAAAACAGACAGCAAATATAAACCAGTTAGGTATTTTGATTTGGGACCACTCACTGCTATTAAGTGCGCCGGAGCCTACTTTGCCCGCACTTATTAAGGAACAAAGGGCTTCTTTTCGAATAGATGGAATGAAAAATCATTAGCATGATAATAAACATATACCAGTGTTTCCTTACCCAGTGCCACACGCGGTGTCGAGTACTTTCTTGCAGCCATGCTTTTTCAGCAAACCAATGAGGAAGTCCTTGTAGTTTTGTGTCCTCTGGTTGCTGTCTCCAATGAACTTGTTCCAGGCGCGAGCTGCTTTGCCGTCCGCGTACTGGTCCTTCACTCCCTCCGAGGGGATGCCCTCGGATCGGGAATGGAATACTTTGTCTGCTGACATGCTTTAACCTGGAATCGAGAACAGGGTTCAATAGATAGAGACACAAAACTGCAGTGAAGCAAAAGTGTGATACAGTTCGGCCGGTGTAGCTTGGTGAGTTTGAACTGAGCCGTTACTATTGCGAATATGGCCAATAGCGGATGTAATATTGACCTTACGGTTATCTTCAGACCCGCTAAATACGCCGCGCCGGCCTGAAAAACTGAAAAGTAGCCAAGGTAGGTAGAGACTCTTATCCCTAACTAGTGGTCCATCTGCAATCTGTGATGTTTGCTCGAGGCTTACATGTTTGGGCATGTCTCTGACTAATCCCTTCTAAGTTGTTTGGTAACCAAGTTTTAATTTATTAGGAGGGAAGACATTACCGATATTTATTGACAATCATCTTTTCGTCATTTTGACTAACGAATTTTGAATTTAGCCCATAATAAAAATAAACAAAAATATGTACTACATTATTATATTATATTTGCAATCCACGTTGCACTTTCCTTAGACTTTGAAGTTAAATAAATATAAGTAGGTACCTTACTTACCTACCTACTTACTTATTAATAATTTATTTATTACTTTTCTCACAGATTTTGCTTCTCACCTACTTGACACTTTCAATAAACACTATTAAACACTGCTGTAACTCACCTTCGAGCTCGTATGACGCTAATAGGTCTACAGCTCCCGCTGTTCGCTACCGACTGAGCGTGTGTGTTACCTACTCACTGTAACTGGCTCTAAGTATACATAACAGCGATAAAGCCATCGAGATAATAATCATAAAACAATTACAAGCAGTAGGTACTCGCACACTGTTTTACGAGATAGAATGGTATTCTGTGGCATTACTTCGATATTTGTAATTGGACGATCGATGTGATGTGTGTGAATACTTTACAATCTGACAGACCAGCGTCTCTATATAAAGTGTAGATAGAGGTGCTGGTTTTATAATGTTAGGTAGGTAAGTACAGTTAGTAGAATATATACAATTCGTAACATTTATGCAGTGTCGCAGCATTGATTGGATTATTTAAGGGTAAAAATCAATGGTCATAAACTCAGATAATAAGTTCACATTTTTGTTAGCAACTTAAAATTTTTGATAGCGTGCATACTATCTAGTGCAGCTAACGGTACGGTACCTACCTACGAGTATGTTCTAATTCTAATGATGATTTTCTTAGTGGAGATTAGGATACAGTTTGTAGCTTAAAAATGAACAGTCGCAGTTATACAATGGGCAGCATAATCGCTAACAGCGATCTCTACCAGGCAACCTTGACTGGAGAGGGGTTAATGAAACCTTAGATGCGTGCGTCTGTTTGTCTGTCTCGCACCTAGATATACCTATTTTAAAAAGCTCTAAAATGGTCCTTGGCCATGTTTGTGGTAGAAAAAAAAGCCGTGCAGTCTTTTCCGTGTTCTGAGGATATTAATCACATCGGTCTTAGGTTTTAAAATTTTGTAAAGTTAATTTGTTACGCAACTGAGACAGTACTACCTACTTACATCATACTTCTCAGAGATCCTAGTTTTTCCATCAGAGTATACTTGTGCCTTGTGAGATGATATCTGTTATCGCGGTAGGTAGGTAGGTAAGGTCACGTTTCTTCAGTCCATAACAAATTAGATACCTACGTTCGCTTCGATAACAACTCTCATAAAATGAAGCGTGGAATAATAATGTAATGATGGTTTTGGTGAAAAATGCAATGTTTAAAACCATTAATATAATCAAAGGAATCAAAGGGTAAAACTTCTTACACTACTTTTAATTATTCTGAGGGACAGAGATCATTAGGAACCAGATAACGAGCTGAGATTGAGACAAGAAATAATATTAAAATAACAACTAAGAATAAATAAGAAAAACGTATGTTATGTTCCACGATATTTATTATCAAAATCACTAATATCAAACCCAGAGTACATACATATAATACATAGGTAATACAAGTCTAAAAGTAAAATTAAGTATAGACTCTGACTCTTCCCACTAAATTTAATGTACCTAGATCGAATTAACGGTCCCACAGCTGCCTATAGCATTTAGCACAAGCAAGATGAAGTAAGTTCTCATAACTCGGGCCAGAATACACTAATACGCGTTTAAACAAACATTAATCGTACCTTCTCTTTAAATTCTTTATTTGTTATTCGGACACGCGTTCCTTTACCGCTTCTCTCCGTAGAAACGATTTCCGCATTGTTCAAAATGGGGTAAAATCGTGGTATTTTACCTTTTACCTTTAAACTTCTTAATAGACTGTATAAACAATAACAGGTTGCTTTACTAAATCTCACGACTTCATTAGAAGGCCATTGTAAAGAGACGTGTCAATTATTTAAAATCCGATTCAATACTGTTACTTGATATCGTATTTTGGTGAACAAAAATACATAAGCCACGAATTGACCATTATCAAAAATATAATAGAATGTTACACTTAACCATTATGGCTTATAAATTAATTCCCATGCCAGGTTGAAACCGAGCGGACGAAAGCAAGCGAAGGTAACCATCGCGCGGGTGTTAACATCGAAATATTATTTTGTTGCTCCTCACAGATATTCCACGCAAACCTTTGCTCTCTTTAGTTCCCTTGGTCTAGATTACTATTACAATTAATTACGTATTCTGACAATATTTACTCAAAGTTCAATTATACAATAAACTAAGGATCACTGAAATCAAATCAGATTATTTGAGTTTAGACGAAATTGTTTCAAATCACAGAAAAGCAAAAACGCTTTTGCTTACGAAATAACCTGCTTGGTAGTCCCCCACCTCTCCGCGTCAGTGAGAACACCCCTAAAGCTAGGGAGTTAGGACCCATTTATTTAATAATCATTAAAAATGGTGCAGCAGCTGGTCTGATTCCAACCAAAAATTGTAGTGATTGAGGTCTAAACAACATTCTACAAAGTCATATACTTATCAATATGTAGGCACAATAATATTAGTACAGTAGAGGAAAACAAAATTATACCGCTGTTCGGATGTAGCGCGTAGGTACTTATCAATATTATGTAAAGGTAGTAAGGCGGTTAAAACTTTATTAACTAGTAGTTCGCCCCGAACTGAGATCTCGTGATGCGATCCAAATGTTTCGAAAAGTTAATAAAAAAATGTGCCACCAACATCACCCAAAAATGTGGCAGAAAGAAAAAAATGTGCCACCGCCGCATTGTGTTTTATCTACTTATAGGAAGTATTTCTGTCCAGATTCACTGTTTGGTCTTGCCTCTGACTATTCCTTACTAGCTTTGTATGGTAAACAAGTTTAAACTCAATTGGCCAATTGATTGAAGAGTTTCGTTGGACAGTCCTTGTCTCCATCATCAGAACAACTCGCTTTTACCATTTTAAGACAACTGAGTACCTCCTTAAATTATTTCAAGAAAAAAATATAAGAAAAAGCAAACGAATTGACCGACCAGTAGAAAAACCTTGATGTCACTGAAATTCTTAAAGATGGGAGCTCTCGGAGCGTTGGTTATTGTAATTTATATTTTTTTTTGTATAGCAAAAACTGAGTCTTAGAAAAAAAATAAAAACTGTTTTGGAATGTCCAACCAAAGTTCTTTCATATGACATGTCACTTGATTTTTTTGTGTCACTTTTTTTATTTTTGCACCCTGAAAAATCCCCATATCTTAATAACCCCTCATTCGATTTCATTCATATACTTACCAGTAAATTTCTCAAGTACAAGCTATCGACTTATAAAATTTCATGCAGATCGGATCAACGGTTCGAAAGTTATCGTCGGACAAACATACATAAATATACGCACATAAAATGCCAAATTGCCCAAGTTGTTTGTAAGATCTTCGTTCGCTTCGCTCACTCTATCAACAAAGACACTTATTTATAAACAAAATTTAGTGCTTGATTAAATTACGAAGAATTCCTAATGCCTTGCGAATCTTTAACGACTTTTTCGTTTTGTTTTCTCAAAGGGTAGAAACGAGACGAAAAACGCTGTATACATTCGATAACAGCTAACGTGGAGCGAGACCGTAAGTTTGACCTATTTACATACCGGAGCCCACATCAGACGCATCAATACCGAGCATCGCCAGATCGTCCAATTCCTCCTTCTTCTTGGCAGCCGCCTCCCCGTTAGCGGACTTGTCCTTCGTAGCCGCCGGTTTATTGGCGGGAGTAGGAGCGGCCCGGTTGTTGTTCCTAGCGTTATTACCCTTGTACTGTTTATTATCGTTCCTGTTATTACGGCTATTTTTTTTATTGAAGTTCAAGTGCGGTTGTTGCTTAGAAGGCATGTTCAGCGGGACGTGCTGGTCGTACAGCTGCGGCTGCGGGAAGAGGCCGGCGTTCAGGTCGAAGCCCATCATGCCGGGCGGCTGCATGAGCCCGAGCGGGCCCAGGTGGGCCGGGTTGAACGGCTGCATGAAGGGCGGACAGCCGAGGAGGCCGGGCTGCATGGCCGAGAACAGCTCCTGGTGGAGTTTCTCGGTGACTTTGGGGTCCGTGGGGAAGATTATATCCAAGGCTTCCTGGAAGTCCTTCGGGAGCGCCGGCGTCCCGGCGGCCATAGGCGTTGGAGGCCTGGATATTCACAACTACTATTAGATCAAATAACCTTTATCATGCATAACTTCATTTTAAGTAGTGACCAAGTAGAAATGTTATGACAAAAGGTTTCAAAAATTATCACTGGATATTGAGAAAGGTACTTAGTATGAGATCCGGATGAAATAGCATGCATGATATCAGAACTTTATATTATAAAGAACGAATAAAGTTTTGATATCATGCATGGAGGGGGGTAAGGGGGGGGAGTACTGACGGCGGCAGCTGCAGCAGCGCGGGCGGCGGCAGCGGCACCTGCAGCTGGTCGAGGTGCTGGTCGCGCTCGAGCTGCGCGCGCGCTATCTTATCTTTGAACTCCGCCACCTGCAGACAAACAACGAGCTGCTGTATAAACACATAATATTGTGGACAATCCACTCGACACTATCTGCTCTCCAACAGGTGGTCCGTATGCTCGTCTGCCAGCTATGATGTATAAAAAACTAGCTGATGGAACAAGCATATGGCCCGTCTGATGTTAAATGGTAACCATCGCCTATAACAAAGGCATTGCCTCGTAGGTCACGCACGTCACGGAATGTGCCCTACAATGAACCGCCCTCCGTCCATCAACTTGAGGCATACAGATGTTCAGCCTCGCTTGCCAGTAATTTCACCGGCACCCACACCCTTGAAACTCAAACACAGCAATGCTGCTTCACGTCAGAAATAGGCATGATAGCTGGTATAATACTTAGATGCATTTTTTTGTAATACATACTTACAATACAGACAGACAACAAACATCTGTGTTCACCACACAAATACTTGCTCTCGGTGGGGACCGAACCAACGACCTACGACGCAGAAGGCAGAGCTCCTACCAACTGAGCTGAGAGGCCGTAGCCCGATCCTACCGCACCCCACAACAATAAGCATTTCAGTTATCCACTTCACAGCTACAGCATTCAGCACAGTCAGCGCGCAGTAGCGGCTTAGTAGCCGCTGGTGTGCCCAAGTCCCGCTGTGCGGGAGCGCTTTTGTGTAAGTCAGCTACCTTCCTGGTGCAACTACGTCTGTCCGTCACGGCAGTATATTTCGGAAGCCACTAAGAAAAGCTATCGATTTTAATGTCGGTGCGACTGTAAATGGAACAATTGGTTCACCTTTCTCTGAATCTCGGCGTCCACTTCAGCCTTCTTCTTCTCCGCGCTGCCCTCCTCTTCTTTCTTTTTCTCCTCTTCCTTCTTCACCTCTTCCGACTTCACGCTCTTCGCTAGCTGCTTATATACTGGCATCTTACCTGAGAGATATATTGTAAAGGTTAAACGTAAGCCTGACAATCTTGGAACTAATAGTTGGGGCCGATCTTAGCTCAGCAAATCTAGAGTCATCATTCTCCATAGTTGTAGAAAAAAAAAAAACAAAATGTGATTAGTGCTATATTCTCGGCTACCTTTTAAGTAAACGGATACAGGTTTATTTTCGCTCGCCAATGCATTACTGAATTCAACATGACCGATATAATTTGACGTGACGAAATAAAAAATAAAAATGGCGACTTTAAATTTGCAGTCATTCCATCCCGGTATGATTTGTTGTGACACGGTCGAGGTAGAAACGAACCTTAATAATCGTAGGCTCCTGGAATTCCGTCGTAGGGTATCCCAATGGCTGCGTCGCGTCGGGTGAAAGTGATCGTATTATTATGTTAGCAGTAGGGGCGCGCCAGACTTTAAGACCGATCTGAACATGTTGACATGCTCTTACTTTATAGAACTTCTTCAATTGAATACAATACGTTAGATCTCGATGTCATAGAACTGGCAGACTCTCTAATCACCCTTGTGATTTTATTGCATAACACTCATACTTGGTAGTATAGTACTATTATATTTTCATTGGTACTACTAAGAAGATTCTGCTATTAAGCCTCCGCTATACTCTGGTCTAAAAACAAAACACGACCGGAAAGTTGGAAAAATTTAAAATAAAGATGGCGTTGCCTGACCTGAGCTGTGAATTCATGTATTTGATACCAACTATTACTTATTCTGTGCTTGGGTCTGACATTTGTCACGACATTACAATGTGTTGACTAGAATACGCTTCGTTAGACAAAAGCACAGACAGATATTCAGTAAATAAATATAACCCAATTGTTATGTTAGCTGATTCCCGTCGCAGAGTTTCCATTGCATATTTTTCATCCAGGATTGGTGATAACAATGGCAAGCTGTGCGGATTTTTTAAACTACCACGAACGCTACATTTTAAATCTAACTTATATAGTAGTGTAGTAGTAGTAGTCTAATTTATATAGTATAACAAGCAAATAGCCCCAGATTTAATAAAAGAAACCTTCAACCAAGAAGAGATTTTCCTCATATTATGCAAAACCAGAGTGAGTTGCAAGTTCATAAATGTCGGTAGTCGGTGAATGAACACTTGTATTTTTTAAAGGTAAAAAACGAAACCCTTATAAATTCGTCATGTCTGTCTGTCTGTCCATCCGTATGTCACAGTCACTTTTTTTCAAAAAAATGAAATGAAAAGAAATAATTTATTTGCTTGAAGTATGGTACTTACAAAACTGTAAAAGCTATATGTACTGATGAAACTTGGTAAATAGATGTATTCTGTAAACCGCATTAAGATTTTTATACTTAGAACTGACACTCAAAAAATATTTTTTCATAAAACTTATGAGTTTTCTTAACATTAAGTAAAAGATTATTAAACCAGTTAAGTATTTACGACAGAGATGCGTTAACGTCATCGTAATTAGCCTTCTATCTATCGACTTTAAAAATTAATGAGGTATCGTCAGCAAATAGTACTGTTTCACATAGTTTTTTAACCAAAAAAGGAAGGTTATTTATTTATTTATCGAACCTTGTGGCACCCCTATGTCAATAACTGACCCAAAAGATCTCTCACCGCCCACATCAAATTTAAGGATTCTATCAGTCAAGTACGATTGTAATAAGTCAATGGAGCGATTTAGAATACCGTAATGTTTAAGTTAAGATATTAAGAGGGTGACGGACGCAGCTCGCAACTTCAATTCGAGGCGCGGGCAAAAATTGCTCCGAATATAGCTATCTCTATTCATTTGATGCGGGCGCCACGGAATATATAATAGTAGTATACACACACAGGCGCTCGTGTGACGCGCTACTTCTATACGTGAATCCAACCATAGTGCCGCGCTTGTGCGTGTGCGTCAGCCACTGATAACGATTTTCATGCATTGCCTAATTTCGTCAACGTTACTAACACCCGTTTTCACTAAACCTAGGCGACGCCTAAATCGGATGCCTAAATATTAACGGGCCGACGTACACAGCTCGCAACTTCAATTCGAGGCGTGAGCAAAAACTGCTCCGAATATAGCTATCTCTATTCATTTGATGCGGGCGCCACGGAATATATAATAGTAGTATATAGTTAGTAGTATACACACACAGGCGCTCGTGTGACGCGCTACTTCTATACGTGAATCCAACCATAGTGCCGCGCTTGTGCGTGTGCGTCAGCCACTGATAACGATTTTTATGCATTGCCTAATTTCGTCAACGTTACTAAGCGTCAGATAGGCTAGTGGCTAGGGCGTGCGGATTCACACTGAGAGGACGAGGTGGGCGGGAGTTCAAATCTGGTCAAAGAGAGTTGACTTTTTGCACCCTACAATTTTATGTTTTTATTTTTTGTGGCTGCATTACCTGACTAACCCTCTAAGCTTATTGCTTGCTTGTTTCGCTTTTCTAGTATTCAATAAGCAAGGATTGGTCATGCTCTGAATGCAAGAATAAAGTGAAAAAAAAAACAACATTCCTGAACCGATAAAGAACCTTCAGAGTAGCTATTTACGCACTTAGAAAAGACACCAGGAAATTCTCTAACATGATACGAGTGAGTTTATTCATCAGGTAGGGTTTGTGCGGGTTCTGGACCAAATTGAAGAAGAGTAAAGAGAACCATTGACTCCGAGTTGAGTTGAGAGAGCCATTGACCCCGGCGCGGAGCGATGGAGTTGTGGTTGATGACGTTCCAGTAGAGGATGATGGGTGGGAGTCCGCTCAACATCAGGTGTGGTGTGGTTTGCTTGACCTCATTGGCCTAGTGGTTGGAGGGTGCGGGTTCAAAATCAGTGATAACGTTACAGTAATAGGTGATGGGTGGGGTCCGCTCTACGTCAGGTGGGGTGTGGTTCGCCAGACCTCATCGGCTTAGCGGTTGGGGAGCGTGGGTTCAAAACCAGTCATGACGTTACAGTTGAAGATCATGGGTGGAGGTCCGCTCAACATCAGGTGGGGTGTGGTTCGCCAGACCTCATCGATCACACACACACAGCAATAAAAAACACGCAAAGTGGCTCACTTACCAAAGTACAGAAAGTCTAATAATGTGACTGCATTTAAAAATATACTTTATTCGTTGAGCAATTAGGTTGCTTTTATTCTGCTTATTTACATTCGCAAAACCAACGATTGCGAACATCGACCTACAATTACATGGACCTCGGCTTTCGCACAAAACTCGCGAAAAAAGTGTACCAAGCTAACCTACTATAGGTGGATACTTATATAATGATTATAAACAAACTGAAAAAAAAATTATTTATGTCTTATCACAATTACTATATAGAACTCAATTTTGATTGCATGAAGCAACTTCTAGTGAACGTTACAGAAATTTTTCCAAGTCTTTTTATCAATATTTCCACCAGACGTTGAGCAGTACTCTGTTTATTGAGCTCCAGTTATATAAAGAAAAACTATTTTGTTAAAGTATTTCTCAGTCTTTTTATCAATATTTCCACCGGACGTTGAGTGGTAGCAATTTTTTGAGCTCCAAATAAATAAAGTTTTTTTTTTAATTTCTTAGTCGTTTTATCAATATTTCCACCTGACGTTGAGCTGTAGTTTATTTCTTGAGCTCCAGAAAAATAAAACAGAAATATGTTGTTCAAATTTTTACAAGTCTTTTTATCAATATTTCTACCTGACGTTGAGTGGTATCAGTTTTTTTAAGCCCCAGATAAATAAAGAATAAAAATATTTTGTAGCCATTTTTCTTAGTCCTTTTATCAATATTTCCACCTGACGTTGAGCGGTAGTCGGGTGTTTGAGATTCAGATAAATAAAGAAAAAAAATATTTTGCTGAAATTTTTCCAAGTCTTTTTATCAATATTTCCACCTGACGTTGAGTGGTAGCAGTTTTTTTAAGCCCCAGATAAATAAAGACTAAAAATATTTTGTGGCAATTTTTCTTAGTCCTTTCATCAATCTTTCCACCTGACGTTGAGCGGTAGTCGGTTTTTTGAGATCCAGATAAATAAAGAAAAAAAATATTTTGCTGAAATTTTTCCAAGTCTTTTTATCAATATTTCCACCAGACGTTGAGCGGTACTCTGTTTATTGAGCTCCAGTTATATAAAAAAAAAACTATTTTGTTCAAGTATTTCTCAGTCCTTTTATCAATATTTCCACCGGACGTTGAGTGGTAGCAGTTTTTTGAACTACAAATAAATAAAGAAAAAAAATAATTTGTTGTAATTTTTCTTAGACCTTTTATTAATACTTCATATACAGGGTGGAGTTTTGTAATGCCACCTGGAGGGAAAGTACTCTTAATACTGCAGATAGAAAATTTTACTCACAGGAAACATTCCTTTATTTTTGAATAGAAAGCAAACTGCATTCAAAGTTTTTCGAAAATTCTCTCACACCCGGGAATTGAACCGGCTAAAATCAGAAAAATTATACCTTGTACTTTTATTGCATCGATCGTTAGTCAATTATAAGGATGAAATCTCTCTAACAAACATGATAAATTAAATGAAAGAAAAACCAGGAAATCTTAAATTAATTTAATTATTTTCAAAAAATAGTTAACTAACTAGTTACTTGAAATTAGTTGCTTGAAATGGGCTCCATTCTCTTGGATACACAAATTTATTCTTTTAACGAATTCATTTCTTTAAAAGAATAAATTTATTCCTTTCAAAAAAAAAAATTAATTTAAAAATTATTTTATTTTTAATTTTAGAAATTGCTTTCTATCCAAAAATAAAGGAATGTTTCCTTTGAGTAAAATTTTCTATCTGCAGTATTAAGAGTACTTTCCCTCCAGGTGGCATTACAAAATTCCACCCTGTATAGAAATTAATGGTTCATAATTTGTTTTAGTCGAAATGTTGGCTTTTTTCGAAATTTCGGCAGACTTTTTGACCTAGTGCTGCACCTTGATTTCGTTTACCCAACCTACAACCTACCTAGGTACTTAGTATTTCCCATCTTCACTTAGTACCCTTCCTAAACTAACAATTATCAAATATCTAAGCATTATGTTTTATGCCAGTGTAGGTATTTAACTAGTCCGAAGTCCAAGCGATTCACACACACAACCGAAGTGTCCCGTGTGCTTCAAGCGTTTCCTCCCCCTGCACCCCGCCACCCGCACCGTGCGTGCGCGATAGCAATAGTAGCCGTTCGAAAATGCCATGAATTTGATCGTGTTCCGTAATACCAAAAATGATGACTGAAAACTTTTTGTATTCTTCACATAGTATTGTTATTCTGTAACTAGACAATATAAACTAGGTTCCTTAACAAAAAACACGTAAGATATTGTTGTTTTTAGTACGAAACCAATAGGTAGAAAACTTGATAAGTTTAGCATAAAAATGTGCAAAATGCGATTGGTGTTTATTTCATTTTAGGTAAGTATTTATTATTATTTATTAGGTAAGTAATTTGAAATAAAAACTGTTGAGGAACCTAGATAAATACTATTTAAATACAATTATTACAATAATATAGTGTAAATCTGTCTAAATTAGAAATCATTTTGGTATTCCGTTTGTATGAAAATTTTCCATACGTCAGCCCCTTAACTAGTTTTTTCGTGTGCGCGAGCTGCAAGCAGCTCGCGTGTCGGTGTGCTACTCCCAGTTTTACATTACACTTGCACTTGTAAAACCCCAAAAAGTAGTAAAGAAAGTCCTAAGTAACCCTAAAAGTCGATCAGTGAATCAAGTTCCTCAGTGTAGTAAAACCCCAATCAAAGTCCTAAAGAACCCTAAAATTGTTTACATAATCAAGGTCCTAAGCGAAGTAAAATTCCAATTAAAGGCCTAAGGAACCCTAAAAGTTGTTTATTTTATCAAGTTCCTCAATGTAGTAAAACCCCAATCAAAGTCCAAAGGAACCCTAAAAATGTTAACATTATCAAGCTCCTAAGTGTAGTTGAAACTCCAATCAAAGTCCTAAGGAACCCTAAAAGTCGAACACTTAATCAAATTGCTCAATGTAGTAAGACCCCAATCAAAACCTTATACGGAACCCTAAATTGTACGTCAAGCCAAAACCCTTAACGGGTCGAAACCGCTGGAAGGAACCCAAACGTTGACTACCGGGTCGCGTGCATCGCGAGCTGCTTGCAGCTCGCGTCCTCAATGCGTTCCCACAGGGGCGGAACCCTAAACCAAGTGAAGATCCAATCAAACACCTTAAAAAACCTAAAATTCAATCTCCAATCATAGTCCTCAGTCGAATGAACCGTTTGAACGACCTTAATCGGACGATTTTTGCAAAACCGGAAGTGGCACAGCCACCATTTTGAATTTTGAACTGTCAGTCTAGTGAACATTTTTTCACACCCCTAAGACACCCTAAATTTCAGTAGGAGGGGGTTCTAAATTTCCCTAAATTTCAGTAGGGTGGGCGTGGTCGCGTGGCGGCTCGCTTCGCTCGCCGCAACGTTCCCCCCGGGTTCAGGAGGAGGGGGTTCTGGGGGCTTGAGGGGGGGGTCACAGCACGGCTCGCTTCGCTCGCCGCGACCCTCCCCCCGGGTTCAGGAGGAGGGGGTTCTGGGGGGCTTAGGGGGGGGGGGGGGGTCACAGCAGGCTCGCTTTGCTCGCCGCACTGTTCCCCATGGTCGCATGGCGGCTCGCTTCGCTCGCCGCAATGCTCCACTCGAAAAAAAGGGTCAAAAATAATAAAGGGGTCTAGAGGGGGGAGGGGGGCAAAATTTATTTTGCTTTCAAAATAATCTCACCTTCCCTACATGACCCAAAAAAAAAAGTCTTGCAAGTCACTCCGCTTGGAAGATACGAAAGGGGGGGGTGAAAAAAGGGGCAAGAGGGGGGTGTTTTTTTTGTTTTTTCAATTCAGGAAGAAACCCTCTATACGAAACCCCAATCAAAAACCCCCTATCTCGACGGCATCCGGTAGCACTCACAAAAGGGGGGGTCCTGGGGGGCAAGGGGGGCAATTTTTTTTGTACAATAACATTCTTATCTTTTTTCTTCTCTTTCGTCTTCTCCCTTTTAATCTTTTTTTTTCTGAAAAGTAATATTTCATCAAAATCGGCTTAGCCGTTTTGTTTTATTGTTTGTTACTGCATACCTTCGTCATTTAATTTTATGATCCAATTTAGTAATTTTTTCTTTTATCTAAAAGGTTATACTTCCAGATCTGTATGTAAATCTAGTAAGTATAACTTAGTGCATAGAATTCATGCCTATGGAAATAAATAATAATGTGCACTTGGCTTAGGCCCGTGCTCGTCATTTATATCACCGGCTCTTAAAAGTCGAGTAGATGAAAATCTTTACACAATAATAATAATAATAATGCTGGACAATTCACACAACATGATCTAGCCCCAAGCTAAGCAAAGCTTGTGTTATGGGTGCTAGATAACTGATATACATAATACAATACATTACATGCATAGATAATTTTCATTTCAATTCATAAATGAATTGAAATGGAAATTATTTATGGGTGGCTTTAAGCTTTGCACTCATTTAGGCCTTCGGTGCTCATTGCGGTGGAGATCAGTGAAGCATTGTGAAATAACACTGTCTATTCGACTTATATTATTGTATTTTATCGGCATTTAAAAATATTAGGTATACCAAAGAGTTTCGACAACCCCAACTGACTCTTCAAAGTTCTGTCAAACGCAAAATCTTGGGAAACTCCTTGCTGCGTGTATAGAAATAGGCACATGTATTTTGGTATTTGGGTATTTGAGCGCACCGTGCATGAAGCCTTTGACAGAAAGTTCCAGAATTCGGGACATTACAGACACCTCCAGATTTAAAAGACGGCAATCAAAAATACTCAAAACCCATGATATTATTGTTATGACTGGGCTCTCAGCTCATTTATTAGTAGCTCTGCCTTCTGCGCCATAGGTCGTGGGTTCGATCCCCACCGAGAACAAATATTTGTGTGGTGATCATAGATATTTGTTCTCCATCTGGATGTTATATTGTTTTCCAAGTACCTATGTATTTACAAACAAAATGTATTTAAGTATTACATCAGCTATCTGGTTCCCATAATACTAACTCTGCTTAGTTTAGGGCTAGATAGTGTAGTGTAGATTGTCCATAATATATATATATATATATACTTCCTTTTCATTGTAATGGGCTCCCAAACTCTTTGCAAAATCGACACTATTTTTATAAAGGCCTAAAATCGGCTACTAGTTTTTGAGTCTTCTTCTTGTCATGTCAATAGAAAATTAAAGCTGGTGTGGTGGATTATGAATGTGCCTCAAAAGTTTTGCTACTTCACGTTGGTTTCATTTATTGTTTTCCTTCACCGTTAGAGTGTACTGACATAGTGCACATAGGTTTTTTGGCAGATAAACTAATTTGTGCATGACGGGGTTTGAACACACGCCTTTAGAATCAAAAAGCGGGTCGCTACGACAATATAACCGGTGCTAAGCAACCAGAGCGCCCCTCCACCTAATGGACCGATGACATTCTAAAGATCGTGGGAAATCGGCAAATTGTTTTTTCATGGAAATGTATAAAGGAGGATATCTAGCAGTGGACTTCTACTTACTGATGATGATGACGGAAAGCACTGGGTAGATAGGAAGATAGCTACTTATGCAACTACAAAAATGGAGGTATTTAACAAAAGCATTGCGCTTCGCTGGTCACGCACGATAGGAACGTGCCCTAGAATGTACTAGATAAGTTATATGCTACATAAAATATATACTTCTACAGGCTGATGATGATGTGAATACAGGTTATCGATCATAATGTATGATGAAGATGGTATTATGTCATTTCGTTATACTGTGACAATTTGTTTTATGTTACACTGTGGCAAATTTATAGTACCAGTAGTAGCTATGATTTAATCTAGGGTATATTTTACGTAGTCAGAGATGAAATGTCATGTCGCGAAATTTGACATAGACCTCTCCTCGTCGGCCGCGCGGGCTGTACTGAGAGAAGTAGCTAGGAAATCCTACCTATATATATTTTTGAAAATTTCATTTTTTTATAAAAACTACGGCAACTAAGAAAAGTGCAATAACATCAGGTTTTTACGTATTTATTTAGGTATACGGGAACAAAACTTTCATTGCAATGGCTCTAACAGCAACGGAAAAAAACCATTTCAAATCCAAAAAAAATTGAGAGTTTTTGGCAAACTTTGCGTTCAATTTTATCGAACCCAGTGAGTTTAAGAGAATTTCTAGCCTAATCATAATTTTTTTACACCATTTAATTGTTATATTTTACAAAAAAATTAAATGGATTCGTCCATACAACGAAAAAAAATGCTACTTTACATTTTCGGTTTCACCTGATGTAGGCCCTTAACAAGTGAGCCTTATGTTCAGTCTGGTCATAAAATTTAACGCCGCTAAATCATAAAAAAATGTGTGACCTCTATTAGTTTAGGCATCATAAAAGCGGGTTCACAGAGCAATATTCCTGTTATACGTGTAAATAATGTTTCTATTGAAACGAAGCGGACGCTATGAGCAGTCCAACTAGCTAGAAACAACCTAGTAAAACTACGTCATAAAAGCTCGAAAGTAAAACTACTTAGCAATGTTATTAATGTAATCATAGCATAATACAGCTGGCAAAGCTAGGATCTAACTTTATAAACAATATTTATTTCTAATGCAAATTCTGTCAGAGCCATTGAATTAATTTAAATCTGACATACAGCTTATCACGTATGTTTAGTAAGGAATAACGCTAGCAAACGTAGGTAGTATTAGTTAGCAAGCTTTAAAATTATACGAGGAAAAATATACTAAAACGCGTATAAAACTGGGCAACAGGCAACAAGCCTGTGACCGTGGCAAGCAATGACAGATAAAGCTGATTCTTCAGTCTTTGATTATGCGTTACATAGTCTACTCCGCTTAAAGATGGTTATAAATTGAAGAAACGGATTGTCTGGCGAAGTCAAAGCTTCGTTTCGGATGGAGATAGTAAGCATTGTCTTTAATTTTCTTGTCAGTCGATCCTGACCCAGGGTGAAACCTTTGAATTTGATTAAAGCAAGTTGCAAGTATATAGCTCTCATATGCATAGTCGCGTAGTATCAGCTTTCACATCGTAAGAAGTTGGAAAGTAACACTTCGAACTTTAAATAAAGACTTGACTAGGATGGGTGCGAAAGGTAATTCAAAGCATAGTACATTTTTCCTCGAAGCTGGAAACAGTATTGGTCGTACCGATGAAGGGCATCTTCTTGATTTCAGGTTTCTTGAGGCGCGTGTCGGGCGACTTGGTCCTGCGTTCGCGCGATTTGGACCTGCGGTCGCGCGACTTGGACCTGCGGTCGCGCGACGTGCGGCGGTCGCGGCGCTGGTCGCGCCAGCGCGAGTCCGCGCGCGCGCCGTGAGCCACCGCCTCGCTCTCTCTGCGCACAACACTATGTTAATCTTTATGTCGCGTCGCCAAACAAACATCCGCATCTCGGCGAGCAAGAATCTAGTCGCGAGACTCGCGAGAACGCGAACAACATGTTTGTTACTTATGGATCGTAACCGTAAATTGTCTCTCGCACTGGCACAGACTAACGGTAGCATTATTATAGTTCTAAGCATTTGTTTTGAAAACTTAAGGAAAAATATTTATTCTATTAATTTTGTACTAAAAAAAAATTAATACCGCTAAATAAAATAAATTGAAATTTAAAGAAATTCGTTTTCAGTTTTGCACAGCACAGCTCAAGTTTTGTATCGCGATAAGCGCCCCTATCGGTGGCGTTGTGAACTTTCGTGCCTCCATACAAAACGCGGGCCGTGCATGTGCAATAAAGAAAACGTAAAGTCGAGTCATAAACATGTTGTAAAAGTCCGAATAGCTCTACTGTACAGTACGACTTACTGTTCTTATCATTTGTAAACACATAGTTATCTACCCTACGTTTAACAATTAACCATGAACGGATATCTAGGATCGACACTAAAGGTGATATCAGACGATTCATTTTTTGTTCATTTTTGCCTTTCATTCGGCACTTTTCACGCGAAATGAAACGTGTGAACACCGAATGAAATATTAGTGAACATGGCATGAAAGAAAAATTAACCATTCACTCGAGTGAACATTCATCCGAGTGAACCGTCTGATATCACCTTAACGGAAGGAACAGATAATTGATTTTAACCTGATTTTCCTCTGCATCTCAGCCACGCGCTGTGTATCGCGAGACAGTGATCTTCTCTTATCATCTCTTTCCTTTTTTATTCTGAAAACAAAAAATTCAACAATAACTTTCAAACATCTCGCCTGTCCGTATGACGCGACGCGGCTTTTTAGGCCACTTCTATGTCTGGTACTTACACCACCTTCCTAAACTAAGACCGCTTCATGACATTTTCATGTCCATGTAGCCTTCCATTACTTAAAAACATAGACTGGCCAACAGAAAAGTGTATATCTCTTGGCCTAGTCCTCAAAAAAAGTCTAAGACATACCACTCTGGTCTAAATGTGTCTAAAAGATTGTTTACAGGCAATACGAGTTTGAAAGTAATACCTGCTTTTGAGATTATCGAGTAGCTTCCTGTCGCTTTCTGCTAGTTTCTCAGTTTTGATTGTGGACATCCATTCCTCTAGAGCTTTGTCGTCGGTTATGTCTATGTTCTTTAGCTTCTTGCCTGAAAACACAAATAAGGGTGAGGGCCTACCCCTAACCATAATATAACTGGAGAAATCTTGTCAAGTGAGAGTCGGACTCGCGTATTATGGGCCATGCTCCATCGTCGCGACGATTATCAAAAATTGATCTGTGGTGCTGGCTGATTCTAGAATGTATTCAACGGAATTAACTTCGGTTCTAATAACATATTATTATATTTTTATTTCCTGTGACAGTTTCCGTGTGAAGTCAGGGAGCTAGCACGTGAAATAATGAATCTTTCTTTGAGTCTGATCTACCTTTTTAGGTTGCAGCCGGGAATTGCAAGAGGTTTTATGATATTTCGAAGCAAAGAAGCGCTGCACTCTGATGAAAATGGTATTAGCAGTCATCCATCCCATGCTGTGTGCTGGGTTTTATATGCCGTTTCGTTACTTACAATGTTTAAGCAGCATTCATAAAATGCATGCCTATTGGTCTGTACCTACTCAAACGAAAATTTTTGGCTCAAGTCTCACTCTGTTCAAGACATTTAGGTTATCGTACATTTTTTGTATAAAAAATATTAATATCCTGGTTTCATTTCTGCAATTTCCAGTTCTTGAATGTCTTGAAATGGACACTTACGTAATCCTGCAGCAATACAAAAGTGTGTTTATAATATCTATCTATTCCATCCATCTAAAATAAATTATCTGCCGCCAATAGTTTCTGTAGAAATAGAATCATTTAAAAGTGAATGAAACTCCGCTAAGCATTTTGGGGTGTATTCCGAATTGCACGCTCTATTAGTTATCCGAGTGGGTTTGGTATGGAGCATGGAGTCACGATAAACATCGGGAGCGGGCGCGTTGACAACTCTCGTAACTGCATTCACAACAAGCCACTCGTATAACAAGCTCTGGATTAGTGAGTGCAACTTAGAATGCACTCTCTGATACCTCAGCATGCAATAGGGCACGCGTTAGTATCGCTATCCGCGACCAACGCCTCGGTCAACCGACGCGCGTCGAACGCAACGCCGACCACCGGGGGTGTACTTGCTCTAATTAAACTTACTTTTCTTCAGTTTCTTTTTAGCAGAATCACTCTCAGAACTGCTCGAATCGCTGGAAGAGCTGCTGCTGCTGTCTCGCTTCTTCTTCTTAAGCTTTTTCTTCTCCTTCTTCTTTTTCTTGTCGTCCGGCTGCGGAGTGGGGCTCTTCTTGCGCTTTGTGTGGAAGCCATCCTAGATGGAATAAACGTTTATAATATCATTCATTATTAGGACTGAGGAAATTCTCTACTCCAGACATACCTACTGTTGACAAAATGCCAGAGTATGATACCCTAGTGTGTAGTGTAGTGTAGGTACCTTGCTGAAGGTGATAGTTTGCGGCGTGTACTGCGGCTTGTCAGGCGCGTCGGGCGGCTTGTTCTTGAGAGTGGCGCGCACCTTCTCGAACGCCTTCTGCCGGTCCGACATCCAGTCCGTCTCCCAGTGCGGGTTCTGCTCCACGAAGTTCTGCGATCAACGAATACTTCGCTATACATTACATAATGCTACGGCACAACAGATACTGAACCATTATTTCCCGAGTAACATAGCACCGATCATTCCACTACGATCTCCAATCCACTTGCCAACCGATGATGAGTAAGGGTCGTAACAACAAAAAACCTCGGTCTGCCAACCTCTTACTATTGTAGTGTCCTAAAGGGGCTCACATGTGCTACTTACCACTGTTTGTAAAATTAACACCTCACTTACTATGTGTTTACAATAAATCTATTGAGTATTGAAACATTAATTGATGAAATGTTTAATACTTACGATGTAGTTTTTGGAATGCGTGATTGATTTCAGATGGGCTGACGCACAATGCAGGTCTCCTATAAACTGGTCGCAAAGTTTACAATACCATGCAGTTGACGGCACGAAGAATTGTAGACCTAAAATTGAGAAAGATAAGGTTAAGTCCGACAGCACAAGCAGCCCCCAATAGATTTCTTGAGCGATTGACCTTGTGTCATCTACTGGGAAGCAGTCCTACGCAGGACTTTCCGGTATGCTACTCATTCTCGTATTATATTGTTCGTATTATATATATGTTTTAGAGTGGCGCAATAAAGAGGAAGCCGAAACATAGCAGTGGGTGCAAACGGGCTGCGATGGAGGTGATGATGATGATAATAACATCATGATCAATATAATATTAATAAATGAAGAACAATCGAAATCTTAAAACATTATATGTTACATAAGAGCATTATAAAAGACAGTGGGCGCAACTAAAGATTTAGCACTGAATGATGCATATAGATTTAAAATGATGTTTACCTCTGATAGGAGTACGCTTGGTAGGCGCCGAAGGGAAACTGGGATAGCCCTCGTTCATCCCGGTAACGGTGTGCCAGGGGGCCTCCATATGTGCTGCAGCCATCCTGAAATAATACATTTGATTGGCATTTGCATTTTCTAAAACACACCAAGAGAAAACAAACAATTTGAAGTGCATAGTATTCGATACATTGTATGCGTATGCATAACTAACTTGTGATGCGCGACTGAATGCAGATGGTTCAAGTAGTCCTTGGCCGTGGGAGGGAACTCGTTGCACACGCGGCACCAGTGCATCTCGGGGTCGTAGTACACGTAGTTGAACTTCTTGTTCGACGGAGACCTGTCCAAACATTATTATATATTAAATGCCTACTTAGGGTCATGCTACACGGGCGGTTCTCCCGCTGCGGGAATCCGCTCGACAAAGCTTCCGCAGACCATTAAACTATACGGGACGCGGTTTTTCGCTGTCTTTTGTTCATTTCAACATGGAACGCAAGTGCACGAACGACGAGCGAGCGAGAAGGTCCCGCGCACAATGACGCAATAGCGGATAACCGCCCGTGTAGTTTAGAACGGCGGTAAACAGCGGCGGTTTGACGCTGCATGCGGCGGTCGAATTTCTGCAAACCGCGACGGGAAACCGCGCCGTGTAGTTTGTAGCATACAATGTCCATAAGAATTGAGTCTAGTGCGGTTCAGAAGCGGATTCCCTCGGCGGGAGAACCGCCCGTGTAGCATAGCCCTTACTGTAACATTTTCAACCTGGTCAAAGAATCACTAACAGAATCACAAGAAAATAACAGATCAAGCGCCAAGCCTCAGTCATTTCGTTTAACAGTTTTTCAGAAAAATGCTAACAAAACTACAAAATCTTTGTGATTTCCTTAAGTGTAGTAAACATTTTAAAAACCTATAAAGTTTAATTTTGTGTTATTCCCTTCAATATCACTTATTTTTTAATTCACTAATAATACGATTTTCGGTTCTAAATCGATTCAAAGGTACCAACTTTCAACAGTTTCTAAATAGTACTTGCTGGTCACCTCTACTGCATTATTAAGCTTGACCTTTGTGCTGGTGTTGGGCTGGGCCTGAATGGACAGGTCAGATAGGTAGATGAACCATGGAGCTCCACTATCGCAACCCGTCAAGGAGGGGTCCCCCATTCTGCGGCCGACTTGGCTCTGGAGTCGATTGATGATGATTTAGTCATGACATTCGATCATTTAGACTTTTAGAGATATATTTCTTTATTGGAAAACCAACAGCAAGAAATAACTAGTTACATCTATAGTATAGAAACGAGAGAGCCAATTAAAGGTTTTCACGGATATATTTAGCTGAAACTCCGAAAATGACTCGCTGGCTGGTCAGGATACCAGCCAGTAGCTCCACACAGTACAGAATCTACGTAACATTAAAACAATAAATTATGGATTGAGAAAAACTTAAAAAGCTAATATTCCAGAGCAGGGATAGGTATTAAAACTTCATGAATTATAATATTCATTTATTTAAATAAAAATGCTTGCAGAGGAGACAATCAGGGGACTTTTTTATTGTAGCGTGATATTAACTTCTAAACATTTATACATGTTGAATAACATCATTTATAAAATACAGCACAATGCTTAGTTTATATTACAAATTAATCAAACTAATTCTGGACAGCAATTCAAGAAAGAAGCAACAAAGTTGTACCTACATAATGAAATTTGAAACGGCATTTATATTCACACACATTAAATACTGTAGTGTATTTCAAGCAGTAAAATAAAACAAGCATACCCTCCGTGTGGCGGCGTCCATTTCCTCGAAGCACTTTTAAGATTGCAGGAAAAGCGAACAGCTTTTTTGTGAAACGTCGAATAAAATAAGCGTTGCGATCCTGTGTATTTGGGGGAAAAGTGAAACTAAACTTAAGGTACTTCACATTGTCACAGCATTATATCATTGCAAAACATAAAGTTCATTTTAGAATAGCAAGTAACAAATATTTAACAGACTACAGTAGCAGTTGAGATGAAAAGTGAACTTTATGCTTGCTTTATATGTAGGTATAAATAAGATATAATAGAGAGATAAAGGCTGGTGGGCGCTAACCTGGAGTTCCGCTTGCGCTCGGGCTCGGCGTCAGAGTCCTGCGGCTCGGCGGCCTCCTCGCCGATGATGCCATTCAGCATGTCCACCACGTTCGTGATGGTCTTCAACTTATTCTGGATCTCCAACTACGAAAAACACAATCCGTAACAATTACTTGCATTTTTATAATCGACATGGCATAAAGAGCAGGAACTATTATAAGCCAACTACACAACCGATAAGGAGTTTTCCTTCTATTCAACAAAGTTCACTGAAATACATGGCCTTCAAACCTGCAGCTTGGTGTTTTCCTTCAAGAACCTCTTAGTGTCGGGGCTGGGCGACCGCTTGGGATCTCCGCGGAGCTCGTTGCGCTGATCCTTCAAAGTGTCCATTTCTTTTTTAAGAATACTGGCTTTCTTTATGTAGTCTTCTCGTTGCTTGGACAGGGCTGACTTCTGAAGGTGCCTTTCTGTTTCTAGGCTTGCTGTAAACGTAATTAGTGGATATTTTGGTACATTAGCACCACATAAACTTGCTTCAAGATGCAAAACGTAATTTGATGCTGTACTAAACAGCGAGATAGCAGAAATAGAAAATAGCTTAGCTGCTAGTTTGTAAAATTCTGCTTTATTCAGATAACAACACATGCATGCAGAAGAATGCAGAGTTTACCATTAAAACCATGCTGCTATTTGGTTCTTGAAGAGTTGTAGTATTTTTTTTCTCTCCACCATTATATTTAGTATTTGTGCAATATAAAGAATCTCAGTAGACTGTAATAGCAAATTACTTAAGTTATAAAAAGGTTACCGAAGGATAATACTTACTACTACCTACTATTAGATAAAGATCGTTTTTAGGCATTGAAAAATCATCATAGGTATATATTTTTTTAGTAAAGCAAGGCAAGTACAGTTTCTCACAATTTGAAGAATCTTCAGTTCCATGAGATGTCAGGTAAAGTGTACAGGTGGCCCAGTAGCAGTGAACCCACTCATTTTGTAGTTAATTCTATTATTGTGCAAAGTTCACATTTTCAAATTTCATTTCACATTCAAAAAGCCTACTGACATTTAAAAACTTTTCATAATTAGCATAACATGATAGTAAAACAAAATGTAACATTGCCACCCATTTCTACCAAATCTACAACTCCAATAATATTCAAAATGCATCCAGCTAGACTTGTTATGAGCCTGTAAGGCTCAGGCTACTAACATACTGCACAAGCATTTAAACAAATTCTTCCCACATATTTTCATACTTTATCATATCCTACTAAATTAAACTCAACTCTGATTCTTCTACGAACCTGAGTATTTTAAGAACTAATAATTATTAATGTTCATATCACAATAAAATTGGAATTTTACAAGACAGACAAACAACTGAGAATTTGTCTCAATGTTTTTAAATTGTGTTTACAAACCTTCCTTCTTCATTTGATCTTCAGCATTCTGGTAAGAGGTATGCGGCCCGGGGGGTGGGGGCAGTGACATCTGGTTCCAAGATGAGATGTCTGGCATGAGTGATGGAGGACCCGATGCAGTAGGCGGGAAGTCATCATAGATTCCCGAGTATGATGGCTGGTAGTTACTGCTGTAGCTTGGGTTTGGTGGCTTTGAGGGAGAAAAACATAGTAAAATAAATTCTTGTCAGGCTGTCAGGCAATCCAACTATACCTGGAGGCATAACTTTCAGTATAGGATCTGATTTTGTGTGATAATTTCAACAACATATTCAAAAATGTATAGAAACTGCTTAATAACCTAGAAAGCTGTAAGAAATATGCCTGTTAGAGGTATATTAAATAAGGTTAGGAAGATACCTCTGAGGTCTGGAAGACAGGCGGCGGTGGCGGCTGCGGCTGTCCCGGGAATCCTTCTTGGAACTGGGAATTAGGGTTTTCCCATAACTCGCTGGGCTCCGGCAACTTAGAGATCTCACTCAGGATGTTGTCATCGATCATATCCTTGTCACTTTTCCTGGGTGATTGGCGTCGCTTCTCGATATCGCTCCGACTGATGCTCCTACTCCGCTTTCTCGACCTGTCGCCTCTATCACGGGCATCGCGTGAATCGAGCCGCGGATCCCCCCTATCTCTGTAGCTTTCAGGACGTGCCCAAGCGCGGCGATCGTTGCCATGGCGGTCACGATCTCGGTCGTAAAAGCTTTTTCTAGGATCGTGAGACATTTTCAAAACACAACCACAGCTTATCTACAGCTTATAAAACATTACAAAACAGTCAGAACACAAAACAGAATCAACTAACGCGTAAACTAAAGGAGGATTAGGGCCGATCTTATTTTCACGAAAAAAGAAGAAGCAAATTTCTATGATCGGCGCTCTTATATTTACGCAATATTCACCACGGCATGTTTATCAAAACTTTTTTTTTATTTTTGATTGTACTTTCTGGGTTAAAGTTTTCTGTAATATTCCACTATCTTTCTTTATTCTTTCTTTGTAAGCTTAATTACGTTTAATCTCACTGCATTTATCTATCATCGAATTTTAATTAAAGCTTTCATCATTTTATAATAATAAGTTGATGATACACACTAGCAAACATTTTTTTTACGGAAGTCAAATCTTCTCGTACCTTGGCTTCTACCGGATGCAATTATGTAAAAAAATAAAAAATGGGTGGTTCTTACGACAGGGATAGGGTGATGATGATGTTAGATTTCGTGACTCTAAGATATTTTCGAATTACAGATGCGCTAGTAGTTACTATGATGACACGGTAACGTCACAGAATAGATAATAGTTAGTATCAAGCATCTTGAGGCCCTAGTACACATTTGCCTGTGCTGGGCCAGGCTCCGCCAATGCACAATTGTAGACCACGATCACTTGGTGTTCACACATTGGCGCATGGCTCATTGCTGCCTGGCAAACCAATTGCGACGGACGTCGAAGTAATTACGGCTGCGGCTATTTACTTTGAACGATCAGATTTGATTCAAACTTTGCACACCTGTCAAAGGTCGATGACAATGCAATAATATGAAAAAAAAAAAAATGAAAAAAAATATGTATACAGGGTTATTCATTATTAACTGCAAATACTCAGGAATTAGGTTCAACAAATGGAATAATAAATATTTATGAAATTATTTTTTTTAAATTTGATCAAAAATTTTTTAAAGTTTTTGATTTTTTTATTAATTTCTTTACGGCTATTGCATAATGATTGCCACGGAGAACAGGACAATGACCCACCCAGGCGGTGACTGAACGCAGAGTGTCACTCACGTAGCGCGGGCGCGGATCAAAGGTCAAAATAGGTCAGGCGCCAATGATTCCTTTATCGATTTTCTCCTTGGAGGAATTAGAAATGGAGGCGTCAACGTTTAAATCCACGAACAATATTTTCTGCCAAAATTGACGGGGGACGAGGTAAACACGCATGGCACACGCGCATAGCAAAATCCTATTCATGTAAACACACACATTGACAATCCCGCACACGATCTTAAAATTTGCACACAGATAAAAAATATAACGTAGTTACGCAATGTCAAGACTCACATTAGGATAATCTCTAGTGATGGGCATTCAGTAAGACCGGTAAATTGAACGATGAATAAAATAATGAATGAAATGGGTTTTTAGGTACAAGTAATTTAAATAAGTTATGCACAACAGGTTTCACATTTTGTAACAGTCAGAAAATAAAAGAGCTGAATTTAGTTGTTATGTTTTATTAATGGTTATAAGTTTGAATCAATAGTTCTTAACATGTTATAGCATAGTACACATAAGTTAAGTCTTTTACTGAATAATTGAAAAAAATGTATAAAGTGAAATCACATTACATCGTCAGCCTTCACATCACAGCGAAGTTTGTAGTTCTGCCTACTGCGCTGGAGGCGTTGGTTCGATTCCCACCGAGAACAAATATTTGTGTGGTGAACGCAGATGTTTGTTTGCCCGAGTTTGAGAACTTTCTGCAAAATGTTCCGAGCAAATCACACTCGTTCTTGTTGCATGCCAAGTTGTTTTTTGGCCAAAAAGTGTTGTCCACTCTTCAAGCAACAGGGTTTTTTGAAAACCTGCACAGGACGTAAAAGAAATATAAAATAGGCAAAAAAATGTTTTCACTACGCCCACGACTTTATTTTTGAGTATGATGTCATGTCCAATTTTATACATTGATGAGTAGACGGTTTGATGACTGGTACCTAGGATACCCATATTGTGGGATTTGTGAATAAATTTAATCCGATATTTCGTGGCGGCAGCCATCTTGGACCGATTTTCATCAAAAATAGCTAAGAACACTCCCGACTATTCACCTTTCAAACAAACAAAAAACTAAATTAAAATCGGTTGATTCGTTCGGGAACTACGATGAGACAGACAGACACCGCAAACTCATAACATCCCGTCGTTTTTACGTCGGGGGTTAAAAAGCACTAAATATGTAATTGGACAACACATTATGTGATAATAATTTAACGTTTATTTTATCATTCATTCATTCATCAATTTCATTCAACTTTTCCCAACACTATGCCTTCTACCAAGGTGTAATCTTTGTCGTAATACTGTCGCTAATCTGTCGCAACCGGTATTTCTTTTGAACTAAAATTCTACAAAATTACAAACACAATTGACAAAATAATACTCACTTGTGGTAGGAAATACCATGTTCCCGGAAGTTTGATGTCTCTGATCGTCTTTTACAAGAAACTACCATGCAATTCACCATTTTCACGGAGCTCCACTTCGCGACATGAAACGACACACAATGGCTGCGGTTGCGAGTAAAACAGTTTTATTAAAAGGATATGATCGAGATCGGTAGATGACCGGCAGAGGGGAAAGCCCTGTTTTGACATCTCCATTTCTAATTCCTCCAAGATTTTCTCGGGATTTTCATATCAAAACTTAAAAAAAATCATTTTATAAATATTTTTTATTTTATTTGTTGAACCTAATTCCTGAGTATTTGCAGCTAATAATGAATAACCCTGTATATACAAACTAAAAAATAACGCTGTTATAACTAATTGAACTAAAAAGTTAAAAATAAAACTGTAATAATCAATTGAAAAATTTATATTATTGTACAAAAAGCGTGGGGGGCTTGATTTTGATTGTTGTAAATATTTTATCAACAGTTTATTATATCTGAAGTTATTATAAAAAGCACCCTACGCTTTTTTGTACAATAATATAAATTTTTTCAATTGATTATTACAGTATTATTTTTAACTTTTTAGTTCAATTAGTTATAAAAGCGTTTTTTTTTTAGTTTTTAAACTATAATTTATTCTATACTGTTTACAAGTATTACAGAACGCAACACAAAAGTGTTCTATCCCGGTCAGCGGCCGGTGACGAACTGAACATTGGCCGATTTTGTAAACACCACAGGCCAGGCTACGCCACGATTCCTTTGAAGTGTGCCCAAAAAACCGACAACTCCCCGATTGCGCGCCATGCTTGCCGCCAACATACACCAATACCCGCCAATGTCCGCCAACATACACCAATACCCCCTCTACACATTGGCGTTGGCCTGTAGTGGGCCAGCATAGGCAAATGTGTAGAGACCCCTTTACGGCGTTTTTCGTGACTGTACTATACATATGTAGGTACCTATTATAGATTTTATGAACTAGCGGCCGCCCGCGGCAGGCTTTGCCCGCTGTGGTCATTGCTAACATCCATTCTGTGGAATGTTTGTTTTATTTACCTGCATGATTTTGTAGATCTACTGCATTTAGTTAGGTATTATGAATAAGGTAGGCAAGGCACTGAGGGCTGGTTTCCGCAAGGCTTCTAGTTGGCCCTTTTTGCGTGGCGCTTGACACCAACGTGTTGCTCGAACTGTCACGCCGGTTTCCTCACGATGTTTTACTGGCATAGTGCACACACATTTTTCTACAGAAAAACTACTTGGTACACGACTGGATTTGAACCCACGACCATAAGCGGATCGGACGGCGGGTCCGCTACGTCTAGACCACCAGTGCTCTCTGCCAACGAGCTTACCTGATGGTGGATTCAGAGGAGCTGGTAATCATTATAATCATATATGTAGGTAGGCGTTCTGTGGGAAAATGGGACTTCTCAGTAAATAGGTAGGTATGTACTTATAGGTACTTAGGTAGGTAACTTATCATCATCATTATTATTATTATTATTAAAAGCCTGTTGTGTCCCACTGCAGAGCAAAGGCCTCCCTTCCTTCTCTCCATTCATCTCTTGTTTGGGCTACTGTGGATCATCATCATTATTATAAATTGTACAGATTTGTATTTTTGTAACGAATAAACTCAAAAACTACTGGACTGATAAACTTCTTTTGCCACTATAATGCTGAATTATCCCCGAATAACATAGTTACATTATACCTAGTTCGAGCAAATGAAACCTACAGGAAATGAGTCTCTTTCACCAATAACTCTGCATTTGCAGTTCAGTAACTACCGAGTAGTTCGACTGGTGGGTGGTACAAGACAAAGGAAATGAAATATATTTATTTGCAAGAAGTATGGTACAACTATTAGATCATAGGGTATGTAAAAAAGCGGCTCACATACTTTGTCGGAGAACAATATACAAAATCCAAACAAAAAGTAGAAAATATAAGTTAAATTAAAATGAATCAGTGTGTCAGAATAATAACAATAATCAATTCAGAATAATAATTCTTAAAGAAAATAGAAAATAATTTATATGAAATCTTTAACGCTATGAAAACATTGATACAACATTGAAGATATCTTTAGTAGGTAGTTACTTCATCACGCACATCTACCTAATTATACTTCATTCACAATCTGACTTCACACACTTTTGGCAGGGTTTTAAACACACATCACAAACCCACTAAAGTCTGGTCTACCACTTTCTAGCGCTAAGTTTGACACACATCTTCAGCCCACTGAAGATTAAAGCCCACGAGGTGTCTGGCATGTGGCAGAAGTGTCCAGCCCTGAAGAATTAAAAGTTCTTCTCATTAATGATGACTGCCCAGTTCTATTGCGTAGGAGTTGCTTATAGCGGTTGGTTCCCAACGCTGCTGGAGGCATTGGAGTCGTCTGTGCTGTAGGAAATGGTAAATACTCTTCAGATGATAATAATAAGACAGATCATTAATTACCGATGCTGTTGCAGCCATTGCATTTCTGTCCTATTTATTATTCCTAATATTCCGGTGGATTTTATTTCGTGAATAGTAGCTCGCATCTCGACTCGAAATAGCCTAGCAAGAATTATAGAACAGTAGCAAGCAGAAGCAAGCATGACATTGACCTCTTGACATTTGACAGTTGAGATGTCAGTTTTGACAGTTGAAATATAAGATTTACGCACACAAATGTAGATATACATACGTATACGCACACATAAACCATAGAAATCTGCTTCTTCTTTTTTCGTGAAAATAAGATCGGCCGTTATTATATGTGTAAAGATAGGCGTTATAAACAAAAAGCGTTTAAGCAGACTTTTTAGAATAAGCAGATAAACAAACTTAGAGCCTGTCCAGATGGGGCGTTTTACGCGCGATTCCTCAATCGCGCGTAAAACGCGAGCAGCTATTTGGTAGGAGCGCGCGTAAAACGCGGCATCTGGACGCAATATAAATTGAAACGCGCGAGGGCACTCGCGCGTAAAACGCTCCATCTGGACAGGCTCTTACAATGACAGACACTTTTCGTTTTATGCTTTTCAATAATGTAATGAAATTGGAACCTTATTTTTATCACTTTAAGCAACCTTAAGATAATTTTGATTTTAAAAAATTACCGGGAAAATTTTTTGAATTGCATTTACTGCAAAACTGCCAGTTTGATACGTTGGAAGATCTTCAAGGAAAAGGAGTAACAACTTCATGCTCCTGGCATTTCAGGTAAACTGCCTAAAGACCTAATATCTCATAAAAGTGCAATTAATGAATTCTAACTGCCGCCAAACAGCGTCACTTCACGCGTCGCTGGCTGAATCACAAACAGAGATGGCGCCAGTGAATTATAATTGTAGTAAATGCAGCCAGCCACTACCGCCAAAACATTATATGACCTGCACAATCTGCAAAATAAAACTGCACCTAGAAACATGCGCAACGGTCACTGAGGCTCATTATAATTATTTGTCAACGAAAAGTAGAGCAGAATGGAAGTGTGGGACTTGCATTTGGAAAAAAGCTCACGCTGTTACCACACCACTCGGACCTGCGGTAGAATCTCCGCACTTAAATCCAAATAATGGAAGGGATGGAACTAATGCACTCTCGAAGCTAAGCGTGACCTTGACTACCACAAAAAAAGATACGCCCAGGACGTCTATACCGCGACCGATTCTGTCACCGTCAGTCAATCTGGACAAACCGACGACGGCTGCGAAGAAAAAGGTGGCAACCAACACAACAATCATGAATGAATTAGCTAACTTTAGTGACCATGTCACCAAACAATTCACGTCACAGAATGAGAAGGTTAATGCCCTTTTTGCAATCCTAGGGGAAATTAAGAACTGTGTTACTGAAATAAATACGAAACATAACACCCTAAGACTAGATATGGATAACTTTTGCGAGACTGTCGATGAAATAAAGGATAACCAAGTTATGATAACTAACACGGTTGAATCCATTAGATCTAGGTTGCAGCAACTGCATTCTGAAAAACACTCACTTCAAAATGATTTAGCTACAACTAGCTTAAAAGTAACATCACTGCTACAAAACGTCCCTGCTGAAGCAATTAGTACTTCTACCAAGGAAGTTCTGGGCTGTAGAACTGCTAGCGGAATAGCAGCTATGCAAGTAAAAGTACATGCCCTCCCCTGTGAAAGTACCACCGCTGCCTTGGTCGAAAGATCGAACGTTGTTTGCCAAAATAATCTCAGCTGTGAAACGCCAGCAAGACCGAAAAATATGTTTTCATCACCAAAATCACCGTCTACAGTGATGCCGCATGTGATTGAAAGTGTTATATCACTACCGTCAACAGAAAAGCTGATTCCGCCAGAAGTAGCAAGCTCAGATTACCAACAAGTTGAAGACCTGACAGGCGATGATCCCTGGCAAATTGCGCAACATAGACGCAAGTACAAGCGCCAAGGCTTGGTAATAGGTAAAGCGCAACAACATCACCAACTGCAAGCCATAGAGAGAACCAAAAAAATACACGCCTGCTTCTTAACACCAAGGACAACTGTTGAAGCCATGATATCGCACATGGAGAAAATTGCTCAAAGAAAAGGATTTAATGCGTACAAACTCACATTAAGGCACGACCATTATGCGTCCTTTGTTCTTACAGTCCCTGAAAGCTCTTATAATCTACTGCTTACACCAGAATCATGGCCAGCTGGCACCGAAGTCTGTGAGTGGTTTCACAGAGGAGTCAGGCGTGAATACTATAGTCAAACCCGCACACCTGGCCAATCATACTACGGGAAACGTGACACCAACACCTCGGAGAAATATCACTAAATGTAGAGTACATGCTATATACCAAAACGTCAATGGCCTCAAAACCAAATTGCTACAGTGGCGCCGAAACACGATACTACTAAATGCTGACTTTATTGCCGTAACAGAAACAAATCTGGATGATTCAATAACTGACGCTGAAGTTACACCGTACGGATGGAGTATGGTCAGGAGAGATAGAGGTTCCAATAGGGGTGGAATACTGCTCGCTGCTAGGCCAGGCCTTGATCTTTCTCGTCAGCAACACCTGGAGACAGAAAACGGTGAAGACCTATGGGCCTCTTTTTCCCTCAAAAACCGGTTAGTGTATGTGTGTGTTGTATATATAAAGCCATCAGCTAATGATGAAGATTATATGAATTGGTACTGCAAAGTAGAGGAAAATATGTCATCAAAATTACAGAACTCTAGTGTCGTTATAGTAGGTGACTTAAATATGAACAGTGCTTCTTGGAGCATAAACAACTATATGCACTATTTTTTAAACTTTTGCGAATTTACAGACTATAATAGCGTGATAAATAAAACTGGAAGTAAGTTAGATGTCGTACTTACAAATAACAAAGTAAACGAGGTAAGCGTGTGTGAGGCAGACTGCGGACTAGTTGATAAAGCTGACAAATACCATCCACCTTTAGATTTATCGCTCACTATCGTGGCCTCAGGACGGGATGTACTTCTGGAGGCTAGCAACATTGACATTAGTACAGACTGGAATTTTCATAAAGCGGATTTTCTTTTACTCTATGAACTCATTAGCAGCACAAGCTGGAATGATGTTCTTGCCGAACATGATGTCAACAGCGCTGTTAGACTATTTTATTCCAAATTCAATGATAGTTTTATCCAAAGTGTTCCTAAAAAAATAAGAAATAGTAAACCCACTCGTAGATACCCCACCTGGTTCACTAAAGAAATAATTGCCAATATTAAATTAAAGTGGAACTTACACAAAATTTGGAAGGCTGGTAAAAATCGCTACATATATAGTTTCTTTACTGCCATTAGAGTCTATATTAAACATGAAGTTACAGTAGCGCATAACAAGTACATAGCAAATATTCAAAACAACTTAATTTCCAACCCACAAGCTTTTTGGAACTATGTAAAAAGCTTAAAAACGAAAGGTGGTTTTGATCCCTGCATAACTCATGGAGGTAAACAGCACAGAGGAAAGGCGGCAGCCACAGCCTTTGCAGATTACTTTAGCAGTGTTTTCCTGTCCCAAATACCGAGCCTTGACGCAGATCGTTTATCATCAACACATAGTCATTCCTCCATAAATATCGTGGATTTTACAAAAGAAGAAATAGAACACTTGATACAAAAACTTAAGCCCAAAAGTTCAATAGGTCCAGACAATATTCCACCATACATAATCAAAGCCTTCAAAACACAACTAGCATCCCCAATAGCCCATATTTTTAATCTCTCACTGAGAAACGGTGTTTATCCCGATACATGGAAACAATCGCGAGTTGTTCCTGTTTTTAAGACAGGTGATAAAAAACTAACTATTAACTATAGACCGATCGCCATTCTATCAGCCCTAGCGAAATTATTTGAGAGTGGTATACACACTCAACTGTACAGACAAATAGAACCTTTCCTAAATAACGCCCAACATGCATTTAGAAAGGGCCGCTCGGTGAATACGAATTTGCTGACACTTGTTGACGACATCTCATACCAACTAGATTCTAACACTCAAGTAGATGTCATATATCTAGATTTCACAAAAGGCTTTGATCATGTGGACAATGATATTCTCTTGAATAAACTAAGTGTATTCGGATTTACACCTAAGCTTTTGAGACTGTTCGCTGACTATCTTAGTGATCGGAGACAATTCGTGAGACTGGGGTGCTATGACTCCACACCATATCACACCAGATCGGGAATTAGTCAGGGGTCATCTTTGGGTCCATTACTGTTTACGTTGATGGTAGACGATTTAGCTAAAACGCAAAAAAATGCGAAGTGCCTGCTTTACGCAGATGACTTAAAACTGTATTATTCAATAAAATCTAAAGAAGACAGCCACGCACTGCAACGGGACTTAGATGCTGTACAGGCCTGGAGTTGGGAAAACAGGTTAAACCTAAACGTCTCTAAATGTCAAGTAATGAGTTTCACTAGATCAGGGAACCCTATTACCATGCTCTATAATTTAAACGGAGAAGTCCTCATGAGACCACTAACTGCGAAGGACCTGGGCGTAGTATTTGATCCCGAGCTCACCTTTCATAACCACCACAGAAAACTTGCAATTGATAGCTTTAAAAAACTAGGATTCGTAACAAGAAATTGCCGGGACTTCACTAATATAGGCGCAATTAAACTTTTATACACATCACTTATAAGATCAAAACTGGTCGAGCTCGTGCGTGTGGAATCCTCATGAAGTTACATATGCATTGATGTTGGAAAAGGTGCAAAAAAGGTTTTTGCGCTTTTTGTACAAAAAGGTATATGGTTATTATCCCTTCATGTTCCCTACAAAATACCTTCAGGGCACTCTAGGATTCCACTCACTCGAAACGCGAAGACTCAGCGATCAATTGCTAACATTATGTCGCATTATACGTGGAATACTAAATTGCCCTGATCTTTTAGCTGAGGTAAGTAGACTCTGTGTCCCGTACAATCGCGCTAGATTCCGCCCTGGGCGAGTTCCGCTGTTTTCTCCGAGGGCCGTGCGCACCGTAGCACGCCAACAATCCCCCGTCTGCCGCGCACAACGCCACCTCAACGCCCTGCTCTTGGCCAACCCACAATACGACTTGTTTGCAGACAGGTGGGCTGTAGTGGAAAAACTGTGCTTGAGTTACTCTGAGGAACCCAGCCCTTTAACACCGTGGTGATCAGTGAACATAATTATGCTGTATGTGAACAACTGCCTGTAAATTATCGTTACACAATTAGTTAATAAAAATGATCTCAATCTTGTTTAGGTATATTTTTTCATAAAATTTATTGTTGTTTTATTTAATGTAAGTACAGTTTATTAGTGGTTAAGTTAGTTATAGAAGAGTACTCTGTGGTTAGTTATTAGCTTGTAAGATATTTTTTAGCATACTAGTTGTTCATTAATTGTTTTATAATATCCAAACACTTAGATAACGCTTTGGATTAAACATCTGTAATGTTATTTTTTTAAGTGAATAAATAAATTGAAATTGAAATAACTTAATGTTTGCACAATAAAAAAGTTGAAAAGTATAACCCGACCAAATTAAACAACGACAGTTAAGATACCTATTGATAACCTTTTGAATATGTTTGGATTATCAACTTATAATCTGGTTTTTGCTTAAGAAAAGTGAGAAAAGTTGAAAAGTTTAACTTTTGTAAAAGTTTAAAACCTTTGTAAGTTGAAAATTAAAATGGTTGTCGAGCAAATTATTGCTTACCATTTATTCAGTAGCATTATTGATGTTAAACTTTGCTTTTTGTTAGACCTTTGCGATGGGCTTGGAATAATTTTCGAAACTTATGTGTACTTAAATCATGTGCAAATAGAAAATGTGTGTAAATAGAATGTAAATAAACTTTTGTTTCTTGAGTTTTCTAGGACTAGACTACCTATTGACTTTATTACTAATGATTTGGATTAGAAATAACGAAGTAATTACCTGTAGACCATGGGTATGTGAGAGAAAATTGTGTCGTCTCTCATAAAAGTACTCTGGGTTCCACTAGTATGTTGTATATTAACAAAAAGCAGATAAGTGAAAAAGCAACTTACAACAGTAGTTTTTTTTAAAAAGCGTAAGCATAAAGTTCGTTAAAAATTTTAAGTCGTTTTTCACATCTCTTTATATGTGTGCGTATACCAAGGAATATGAGAGAAGAACCACAACTCCATACATAAAAGGTGTAGACGAAATTTCGCATAGACGATAACGCCATCTATTAGGGATTCCACACTAACTGCGAGTGCTGGCGAGTTTGCAGGTAGTTTGAAATTAGTACCTACCTACCTACGCCCTACTGTTATTGCAATACGAAATCATGATGATGATGCTTCGTTTATTGGTAAGCTTTCATCACAAACTCTAGAAAACCTGAAAAACTCGAACAACAAAACAAAATCTCAATCAATTGGATCGTCTACATTTCTTCAACCATCCGATGGGAAGTGCGGGTAAGAATCGAACTTCTCGTTCTTTTTTCTGGCCTCAACTTCGCGAGCTACAACTCGCGAGTCTCGTGGCTTTGCCCCGAATGCCTTCCATGTGGGCAGCCTTTCTGTGGCTTTTCATTAGCCTTATTGTAAGGCTAAGGTGGCTTCTAGTAGCATGTGGTGGCGAGTGTGTCTGCCTCACGAATTGTCGGGTGGGCCCAAAAGCTCGCGGGGCAGTGGCCGCCAGGAAGACGGAGTGTCAGGTGGCCGTGTGTGCAGCGGAGCAATAGCGTTGAGATGAGCGTGGTGGCAGTTGTCAGCGCAGTCGAACATTCATCGCGCCAGCATTACCACAAACTCTTCAACGCTAGAGATTTGCACATCACGAGCGATTCCGTCATTCCTCACGTATCTTCCCGCTCCTGTGCACATTCGTAGAGGGGATTATTTGCTGTGCTTCAAGTCTGCTACGATTAGTAGTAGAGCACAACGCGTACCATGCTGGCTGGCATTGCATAGGTTAGCCTAGAGCGGATGTAGGTCTTGTAGACTCCAACTTTGGTTCTCAGTAGCAGTCTGGACGATAAGATAGGTCGGAGCATCGCACGGGCCGCGCGTGTTTGGCGTATCGCGCGCTCGACTTGGGCGTTCATTGTCTGTTGACCTGTCGATTTCAATGCCAAGATATCTCACGGAAGTTTGACATTCTATTTCCTTAGCTCGTAGCTTGAGCGGTGGAAGCACGGTACCGGCGCGGCGGGAGACAAAGAGCGCCGCTGTTTTTTCGACGTTGACAGCGACTCGCCACTTGTCCATGTCCAACCACACCGGAAGAAGATCAAGAAGACTTCATGGGCGAGTCCAACTCGCACTTGGCTGCTTTATTTTAAGAGTTTCAGTTTCAAGTATGGGGACCCCCAAAATTTATAGTTTATTTTTATTTTTGTGTAAAAATCTTAATGCTTTTCACAGAATACATCTACTTACCAAGTTTCATCAGTGTAGCTCTTATGGTTTCGGAGAAAAGTGGCTGTGACATACGGACGGGCAGACAGACAGACATGACGAATCTATAGGGGTTCCGTTTTTGCCATTTTGCTACGGAACCCTAAAAAATAAATCATCAATCACAAAACTCTTTTTTTAATTCAAATAATTTCACCACACTGTGGTTGGGAAGAACAAGTGACACGATAGCCAACGTAGAATACATACCTAAAATAAAAGTACCTACATAAAGATGCTAAAAAGCTAAATAATGATAGCTCAAACAGATTTGTCAACGATTTCGCTTCAGTCGCACCACATTGAGGTAGTTCTCATCAATGTTTAATTTATTTCACTCAACTCAACGGCATCTTAATAATAATGTTCTTACTACGCACGCACGATTACCTACACGATTCACCTTTTACCTTCACCTTCATTTTGTCCGCCGTTGCAGTGGCTGCAGCCTCTGCAGGGGAAGTTTGTTGTCTAGTGCTTGTGTCTTGTGCCGTGTGACTGATTGGTGGGTCGTTGCACCACGATGGCGGGGAAGCAAAACCAGCGTGTCGGCTGAAGCGCAGCCATTGTCGCACGACCGCAGCACGCATGCGCGGACTCGACAAAACCACGCGTCTCCTTTCAATAGAATTTAAAAGTATTAATATTTCCTTTTTTTTTTGTTTTAGTGCTGTGTTAATAAACAAGTTGCGTGAGCCATCGATTTAGTAAAATGAAATACAAGGTAATTTTTATAACAATAATAATTTGGAAAACTTTGAATAATAATTAATCTGAACGTTAATGAGTAACCCTACCCCTTACTCAAGAACATACGTGATTTGACCTCCTAGCTGCTGCCTAAGCAATTTCACTGATGAGTATGAGTAGTAGTCTTGGTAGTCCTAAGGTTCAAGTTCGTATTCTGATTTACGTTACATTACAATTTGAGATAGGCTTTATGAATAAATTCCTAATACCTACCCACCGTACATTATTCTAACATAACCTACCAATAAGCCAATAATTATGGTTAAAAAAAGCCTACATCCTACCTTGTATAACCTGCCTAATTAGTAGGTATAGTAATAATAGGTACATCATCATCATTCCTAACTAATAATCCTAAAAATCCATACATTGGAGCATTTACCTACTAGTTATAGGTACCTCTTACCTACCCTACGTTTTATAATTATTGCATAGGTATACATAAGGGCAATAGCAATTTTATCCAAAATCTTACTGTGTTATAGATAGTAATTATTTTTTAACGAATGTCAACTCTTTCTAACCGCTTCGAGCTTCCAATTAGACAGCCGTCGTCGATGCATTTCTTGCCCGCACATTTTCACCCGATTTGAAAGATTTAAAATCACTAAACTTAAATTAAAAATCGCAAACGACTTATTTGTGTGAAATCCGATTGCACACAGTTTAGCAAAAAAGCAATCTCATCGAACATCGCTGGTTGTTTTCGAGTTAATTACTTTTACCTTTGTATTTACTTTTATATGATTTGTGGTGGTTGCCCTAGGTACTTATAGATAACTCGACCCAACATATAGGTTCCGTAAAATATAATTTATTTAGCGGTTACCGCATTATATTTAGTAAGTTTATTGATTTTATGATCGCACCACACGCCGCAGGACCAGATTCCATCCTCAAGCACCTGGATGGCTGGTTTTCACACATATCTACTCGTTTTTCGCGGTCCTTTTGGCCGCGTACGAGTAAGTTGTGGAATGAACTGCCTTCTGCGGTTTTCCCTCGGAGCTTTGACATGGGGTCCTCCAAAAGGTGAGTCTATCAATACTTATAAGGCCGGCAGCGCATCAGCACCACCTCTGGTGCTGCAGGTGAAGGTGGGCTACGGTGACTACTTTCCATCAGGTGGCCCGTCTGCTCGTCTGCCAGCTATGGTATAGTATATTAATAATTTTAAAGCTTACCAAATTATCTATCTCCATTGGTATTGGAATTTTTCATTTCTTACATTATAAATACATTGATATTTTTAACGTTCTATTCGCGTTCTATTAGAGAAAATTGTTTAGGCCTACCTCTAGTAGGTATACCCATTTCTAGATGAATAAGCTGTTGGTTTTCCTAAGAAACAAAATAGCGAAGTCGGAACTAGTGAAGTGTCGTCTTGTCTGCCGTTTACCTATCTATCCGTCAATTTCTCATATTGATATTAGGTGAGACTTGAGGGTGTATGACTGTCATACACCCTCAAGTCTCACCTTATATCAATAGGTTTCGTCTGTCCTACCTCTCTTTGTACTATTTAGGTATTGTTTTAAAACCCACATCAAATATAAATTAAAAATAACATTGATGTAACAATGGTTCGACCATCATCGGTAGATAACAATGGCATACAAAAACATGATTATTGTTACAGTAACATGAGACTTTTACTTTGACCGGTATCACACATAATAAGTACCTACCTATATGATTTTTATAATAATAGTGATTTGGTTATACTAACCTGCCTAGGTAGGTAAGTACCTACTGTGTAACTTAACTAACATTAATTGTTTTGTACATTTAAACGTAAACCGAATTACATAATTAACTGACTTTATTCTTTGTTCAAGGTGTAGGTAAAAGCTCTTTCATGTGTTCGACCTACTAACTACCCTACTTCCACAGTGGCTACCTAGCGGTTTCATTACTTATAGATTCGTCATGCATGTCTGTCCGTCCGTATGTCACAGCCATTTTTCTCTGAAACTATAAGAGCTAGACTGATGAAACTTGGCGAGTAGATGTATTCTGTGAACCGCATTAAGATTTTTACACAAAAATAGAAAAAAACCTATAAATTTTGGGGGTCCCCATACTTGAAAAGGAAACTCAATTTTTTTTTTTCATCTAACCCATACGCGTTCTTGGTTCTTGTAGTTCGTCGAAAAGTAAATTGCGATTTACGATTTATGACGTATAAAAAAAAACTACGGGCTAGATCTCGTTCAAACCAAATATCGTTGAAAGTTTGCATAGTAATGTACAACATATATTTTTTTTAGTTTTATCATTCTCTTATTTTAGAAGTTAGAGAGGGGAAACTATTCAGTTTAGAAAAAAACTATATTAGAAACCTCAACATCATTTTTGAAGACCTATTCATAGATACCCCCCCCACACGTATGGGTTCGATGAAAAACATTTTTTTGATTTCCAGTTTCAAGTATGGGGCCCCCAAAATTTATAGTTTTTTTTTCTATTTTTGTATAAAAATCTTAATGCGGTTCACAGAATACATCTACTCGCCAAGTTTCATCAGTCTATCTCTTATGGTTTCGGAGTAAAATGGCTGTGACACGGACGGACAGACAGACAGACAGACAGACATGACGAATCTATAAGGGTTCCGTTTTTGCCATTTGGCTATGGAACCCCGAGCTGGCATCCCAAACGCTCTGGGTGCGTTTTGGATGCCAGCTTTACTTTGTCTAAATAATGATTACGGTACTGAACGTCACTGGAGATGTCAATGCCCAAATGCAATGCAATGAAAAAAATATAGGGAAAGGGAACATAGGGGTTTAAATGTTGATTTACTTAGACAAAGAAACTTCCTATTTTTACATACTTAATTTACAAAATACATAAGACACAGTTGAACTATCTGCAGACCGTTACAAACTATCTAGAGATAGTTCAACTGATCCAAATCAGTGCCAGACGGAAGCGTCTTCAAGACGCTGGCGGCATTGCCACGCTGAATAGCAATGCTAATGCGCTGCGCAATACAATAACTATTATATACCACCATGCAAATAACTAAAGAGTTTAGTATCTGTTAGCATTTAAATCTATAGATATTGTGGCTCTTCCCTCATCAATCAACCTATGGACAAAAAACATTGCAATTTATTATACCTATTATTGTCATCTGGCCTCAATATTGCGGTCCGTTACTTTAGTCCCACACATAAAGGACAGCGGCTCCAAAAATACCGTAATACTTGATCTCCATACAATAGGTAAGTACGTACATTTGTTTCTTCCGAATCATCCGGTGCGATCATCGACCTAACGTGACAATAATCAGAACCAGTTATAACAACCGTGTGATAGGTAGGTACTTAGGTAGGTTAGGTAAGCTCCTACTTGCAAGTTTGTTGCTGCTAGTGCTAAAATGCCTTACTTTATACCTTTATAAATAACATCGTGGTAGGTACATCATAATAATAGTTTATGCTTTTTATCTAGTTAAAGCCAAAGTATCAGAGTTACCAAAAAGTAAAATACAAATAATTGTAGAAAAAAAGCTTATTTGTTTTTATTATATTATATTATATTACAAAGAACCTTCTTTCACGGCTTCCACAATGCATCATCGGTATGAAGTGTATGAACTCATAAGGTACCACGCGCCCCGAGCAAGTTCTTCATACATCTTTTTGATTCCTGTCCGCTAAGACATAAATCTTCATAAAATATGTAAATTTGCTCACTATAATCACGTTCTGCTCATCACCACACACTGTGTTTATTTCAGTGTCCCAACAAGTAAACTTCCTTGACTTTCTTTTGATGTCCTCTTTATTTTTTTTTTGCTATGTATCTTCTGTTTTAATTCATTCCTACCTTTTATTTTAAATAATTAAACTTATTTAGTTATACATTTTATTTTAAATAATCAAAGCCCTTTGGAAATCTTGTCTTGTAATAATCTTATGAGTTTTCCATTTTTCTTTTACAGTACGGAACCCTACAATTAAACGTCGGTATTCATAGGCAGTTAGTTAACACCAACAACGGATGCCTAGTCATGCAAGTTTATGCGGCGACATTCCTAATGGCTCTAATTCCTAAGGCCTATCTGAAGATGCTGCGTTGAATTAAACATGCTTCGGAACTGCGTTGGTCGTGCTGCAATGATGCATTCATTGTTGGTCATTTAATTGCACCGCTATTATACGGAAAAACGAATAATTACGCTGTCTTGTTTATCGTGCGAGGAAAATGATTAAAGTCAACGCGAAGTATACCTAAATAGTGATGATGAATCTAATTTACTCAAAGACAGCTAGTAAGCTAATTTAATATCACTCACAATATCATGCTTAGACCCACGGAACACAGAAATGTTTTATATTTAATGTACTGTTCCTATGGCAGAAGTTCGTATGACTGGCGAAAATGGGGGGAAGCCTTTGCCCAATAGTGGGACATTACGGGCTAGTAGTAATAGTAATACTTAGTACCTATGGCACCGAAAACCGCATTGAGATGCTGACCCGTTCGAAATCAGATACATGTATAACAAATAAGATAAAACAAAACTTGGTCGAAGATACGTAAAGCTAAAGTGAAAAATTAAACCTATGTCAGCAGCACCCAAAAATCGACGGAATGACCCTTTTTTTTCTCCGGAAGTCGTACGTTTCTGATGGTACGTTCTGCCAATTGTTACTACTTTTTCTGGTTGATTCAGAATCGGCACCAATTTGCAGTCCTCCTCCCATGAGTTTCATTTTTGTATATATTTTTTCTGATTGATTTCAAATCAGCATCTCTTGGCGGTCCTGATGTCATTATGTCTCATCTTTGTATCAAATCGATAGGCAATCTGACTGTCGGCTCCTGTACTATACTTACCCACGTCATCGCCAGTCTCTCAACAATAAACAACAATCAAGCACGCGTGCGCTTTCCCTCCAAAGATAACGTCTTGTAGGTACTTAATCGGCAGTTAGTACATCTACCAGTCTTTATGCCTACCACTAACGCACGTTTATGTTACGTCTGCTTGCTTCACAAGGCACCTGTTGCGCAATCCCTTCCGGCACGGACGATTAATGTCATCGTTTACCTGCTCATCCAGCACAGGCTAGCGATCTTGTGTAGTTTGTAGAGAGTATATAGGCCAAGAATAGGTTTTCAGCTGTTTTAAGTATAAGATCATGAAGTGGGAGCAAGACATCACACACCACAAAACTTTCTCCTGCGTACAATAACGTACAATAGAACTCCCTTAGCTATTTTCATAACTGTTATTATGTTTTGTTTGGGTGGGTTTTTTTAGGTCTGCAACCGTATTACGATTTCAGCCGATTTTGGTTCAAGTAGGTATAGGTAGGCCAGGGTTTCTCTTGAACTTGAGATTTCTTTTGGAAACCTTTGCCGATGGTGAAGCTGCGGTTTTCTCCGAACAAATTGGTTGCAATTTGGAGACAAGCTGAAATGCGTAAAATTATGGCGGTTTCGTAAACATAGTGACAAAATATAATGGTGCAAGTTTCGAGGTCATAATTGTACTGATTACTTTTGAGTGGCACAATAAAAGAGCCTATATTTTTAATCCATAAACAAGGACACAAGATCGTATTGAAATAGGCTATTTCCCAACCTATGCTGCAGGTTCTACACGATACCCCAAAAGGGTGCTTTTCATACAGTAGTTAGTTTCATTGCTCGTTTCCAATACGTTAATATCTATATTGTTTGAGCAACTAGAAGTAATTCATTTGTATAGATTGATAACATCATTTTCGTTGGGCTCGTAGCCATAGAGGCTCGCTGGGGTCGCGACCCCAAACCACCCACACCATGTCGGCAAACGATTTTAAAATTATTGACTTCTTGCACCGTTTTCCTTTGCGTTGTTTAAATTATTACTTACATGATTCAAAATTTAAATTAGATTAAAACATGTTGGGATTATAGAGGCTGTGGCCGAGTCAACAGCTAGGCAGGACTAAAATCTGGATTACTCCGGATATTCTTTTCTGGGACGCCAGGTATTAAGAGTTTTCAAGAGTTTTTTGTGTTTATCATTTTTCGATTTATTTTCTAAAATGATATTTTTTGATAATGTGTTGTCATTTGATGACAACATATCAAACATGTTCATTGTTTGTTATCGAATGTCGCCCTTGGTGCTAATTTGACTTTAAATACCTAGGGAGTCGGCAGATTGTTTTACTTGTAAAGGGGTCGCGTATTCAAAAACATAGAAAAACACCGACCTCAGACATCTCAGACATAATAACCCATTTGGCTCATAAAAATTAAAGACTCATTTATATTTGTTTTGGTTTTTCCATATTTATTTAATCACGGTTTTTACTAGTAGTTCGGCCCGAACTGAGATCTCGTGATGCGATCCAAATGCTACGAAAAGTTAAGTACATAGGTAGATGGTAGGTAATCAGAAAAAAATGTGCCCGATCACGCATTGTATTTTAGCTGTGACTTTGAGAAAGTACTTACATTTTTCTGTCTATATTCACTGTTTGGCTTTGCCTCTGACTATTCCTCACTAACTTTGTATGGAAGACAAGTTTTATCTCAATTGGCCAATTGATTGAAGAGTTCCGTTGGGCAGACATTGGTTCCATCATCAGACCAGGTCGTTTTCCCCATTTCATGACAACTGAGTAACTCCATAATCTATTTCAAGAAAAAAAAATAAGAAATAGCCAATGAATTGACCGACCAGTTGAAAAACCTTGATATCAACCAAATTCTTAGAGATGGGAGCTCTCGGGTCGGTCGGTCGAAAAAAAGTTAAAACTGTTTTGGAATGCCCAAACAAAGTTCTTTCATATGACATGTACCTTGATTTAATTGTGTATTTTTTTTTATTTTTGCACCCCTAAAAAACCCAATATCTTAATAACCCCTCATCCGATTTTACTCATATACTTACCAGTAAATTTCTCAAGTACAAGCTATAGACTTATCAAATTTCATGCAGGTAGGATCAACGGTTCGAAAGTTATCGTCGGACAAACATACACAAATACATAGGTACATACGCACATAAAATGCCAAATCGCCCAAGTTGTTTGAAAGATCTCGTTCGCTTCGCTCACTCGATCAATTACTTATAACACCTACGTGTTATAAGTGATTGATCGAGAAGACCCTTCCTCCCCATCCCCCCCAAATCGTAGACTGGCTACGAACCTGTTTCTTCGTTAGGTAGGTTTTTTAAACACCTACATGTGACTCCCTTGCTCCCCATCCCCCCCAAATCGTAGGCTGGCTACGAACCTGTTTCTTCGTTAGGTAGGTTTTTTAGGAAATTAACTTGTCGAAACACAGAACTTATGATGCTTCAATGCGCATGGTGTTTTTGCAAGTTTTATGACCTCGGTCTGATGCTAGATCTACCTGAGACGTAGGCCCGTAGTAAGGTAACTTGTTTGAGAGCAATCAATTCAAGACAGACGATTTAGAAATAAACGACGGAAAAACGTGACTTAAACTGAGGTGTTCTATTTCATCGCGATTTGTTGGGTTGTGTGGTTTTTATGTTATTTGAATTTTATAAAAAATCGTCACTTCTATAATAGTTATATTATCTAGGTATATACTGGCCTGTCCCGGCTTGGCACGGATGATAATTTTTTGTAAACATAATTATTACACTATTCACACTGCATGGTTATGGAAGAGGAGTGCATGTGTATTTGCCGTTTCAAATCGCATTCGTTAGATCACACGACCCCCTTCTTTGTATCTTATTTTTGCTACATACTCGTAGTTGTGTTCTTCGATAGGCACACATCTAGCGTAACCCTAAATAGAGTATTCTACCAGAATAGTGAGAAAAGAGAACTTGTAGGATAGAGAGAGCTGCATGGTTATAACGGTAGGTGGGTGTCCAAATACACAGGCATTGGGAAAAGAGAAAAAAAAACCTAAAACTAAGACTTTCATTTTCATTGGTAAATTGTTTTCGCAACATTCGAATCAATAGTTCAATTTTTTTCCAATGTAGGCAAGTGCACATTTCATTATTCTTGCTTAGTTTATTTGGTACATTACGAGTATTGGCCTTACAAGCGTTACTTATTGGTGTTAGACATTGCTTTAAGTTAGCCCTGCCACTGTTTGTCATAACATTACTGGCAGTTGATTATATTTTATGAAACCATTGTAAGTTAGAGAGGGGTGGCATTTTAATTAAAATAAAATAAATAAAGCTTAGAAAGTTAACAAATATCTGACATGGTTGGAATGGATTTGTTGAATAAATCCTGAAGATTGTCTTCCTTTCTGAAGATTCGTGTAGTGTTTCAGTGTATTCCTCTACCCTACTCAAGGTTTAGTACCTTTGGAACTTCATCCACTGCACGAAATAAAATAATTGGTAATGTTTTTTTTCTGAATAAGTAATTTCAAAAATATGGTTACCTTATGGTTACTTACTTAGTAACCATATTTTTTCCAGTACTTATATAATACCGATATACATGATACCGATACTCTACAGTAGGTAAAAATACCGACTAACCGATATGCATTTTTCATTCATAGATAAAATGCCATTAGTTACATTTGGCACAAGGTGCTCATTTGAATGTTTATCGTGCCCCTTTATATATCGAGCCTTTGACATCCATCAAACTCCTATGGGTTCTGCAAGTTTTAAGGTAGGTACATTAGGTACCATACCAGGCAGGTAATTAGGTACGAGATTCAAAATCTTCGTAAATTATGCCTCGTTGCGAGTACAGGCGTTTCGGGGCAGTGGTCCAACTGATCTGTCCAATTAGTTGGACTACGGGCCTTTATTAGGGGCCGTGTTCCAACTATCTTTGCAGTTGGATCACGGCATCATAGTAGAGTTCCCAGGTCCAATTAAGAAAATTCAATTAATATTACTGCAATTGTAACCACAGCACATTTAATTAAATAATTAGTTTTAAAACGTTTTTGCTAGAAAAAAATACAAATTCTAAATTTTTTTAATGCAATTTGCTGCAATAAAATAAAATAAATTTGGTAATAAGTACCTACTGGCTGTGAGCAAATTGCATGAAACATTTTTTTTAATGCAATTTGCTAACAGCCCAGTACTTATTACCAAATTTATTTTATTTTATTGCATAAAGAAAATGTTTTTTTTTTTTAGCAAAAACGTTTTAAAACTAATTATTTAATTAAATGTGCTGTGGTTGCACGGAGTTGCGCGTGTGAAAACTCTAATAGCGTTGAAGGCATCCAAACCATTGACTACCGTAGCCACTTGGCATGACCTAGTTAAAAAAACACTGAGAAATTACTAAATAGGTAAGGGTAATGTACCTTACCTACCTATTTGCTAGTAGGTGCGATATATGTATTAGTCTATACATATATATGTATTAGGTAGTATATGTATGTATTTGTGATTAATGGACGGCCCTTATAACAATATAGTTGAGTTGTAGGAGAGGATCTGGTAAAATCGATTGAAACCATCTATCATAAAAAACTCAAACAGATCCTCACACGCATCGACTCTGACAGACACATTACGTGACATAATCATTAAGATTACGATTGGTTTATTGTTTGGGTGCAACAAAGCCGATTGTATTACTCTTACCTCTTACTACAATCGTACACTCTTCGTGTAATTTTAGCTCTTCATCATCATCGTTTATTAATATACGTAGTAGGTAAAGGTATAAGTAGGTGTACATAATAAGCCGTGTGATAAACTTAGTGGTCCACTGGATGTTAAATGATTCCTCAGCTGTATGTTAAAGATCTATGTAGATGAAACAAAGAAAGAAAGAAAACTTTTTTATTTCTGACAGCACAAGGTAGATAAAATAAACAAGATGGGCCATCTGATGCTTAGCAGTCACAAGTAGTAATCGCTGAACATTAAGTAGACACATCAGGATAGCGACTATAATCAGGCCTCAAGGGTGCCTCAGGGTAGGTCGAACATACAAAACAACGCTCGTGTTCTATTAATAATTCTGACTGATACGACTTAATAGTTATTTGTTATACAAGAGTGCAAAGCTGCTTTTTCACCGCGTGCTCAATTTTGATGACCAAGCAAGCGAAAGATTCTAAAATAAATAGCGAGTGGTTTAAAAGTTAGAATCCTAAGCGTTGGCGAAGGAATCAAAAGAGCACAAGGTGAAAAATCTTTGCACTCGAGTGCAACACGTAACTTTTCACCCCACCTCAGCGAGGAAATGACTAAATGCAAAAAATAACATGGCGCGACTAAAAGTAACACACCAAGGTTCCGAGTATGAGTTTTTAACAAATTTAAAAAGGTTGTATGATAAATTCGGCACCATGCAGGTAGAAGTTAATAGGTTTAATGATGTTTTGAATTCACAAATACACCAAGAAGGTTACGAGTGCGAGTATGATAAATTCGGCACCATGGAGGTAGAAGTAAATAGGTTGCGTATTCACAAACTTAGTGAACACGATATTCTAAATTCAAATTTACTTTATCCTAGAGGATAAAAACGGCTTTTGCAGTCAGATATTGAACAGGAAAAACACACTTTTTGAGCTGGTGGGATGAAAAACTATTTTATGTACCAACGCAACGAAAGCCGGTTATTTCCGAGTGGAATCATAGACAAAATATGTATTATTACAAAGTGCAGTGAAACCGTAGCATGACCAACGAATCTCTTTGTCAACAGGTCAAGGACGCAGACGCCGAGAGCCACCGTGCTGGCAAGCCGGTGGACGCAGCTAGCTTGGAAGAGAAACTGTAAGTCAATATTATAGTACCACAAAAAGGGAGGTGTGCCTAATTCCACATAGGATATCCCTCTTTAGCCATTATGTTAGAAAATATAGGGATCACTGTGAAACGTCTTCAAACTAAGTGAGTCTAGGTGCCAGTTTCACGTGACCAACCTAAATGAACCCGCAACAAACTACGGCTTGGTTCCTACCGATTTACAAAACAAAAATAAAAATAGCAATGAAGTTCCCAGTGTGGTGCCGCTATACTGAAAACCTTTGCGTAAGCAAAAGCGTGTTGGCTACTCTGTGCTGAAAACAACTATGAACCTTATTCGACGTAATCATCATTATGTCTCGTCGCACCTAGTAAACTGGTGCTCCTAGTTTCTATGCACTAATTTGAATAAGATGAATCTATGTCTGTCACTAAATGCTTTTCTAAAACAAGTACCTAAGCCATTTACCAAAATATTTAGAATGCTCTGCTGTAGGTTCAGAAGAGAAGGTGTAGTGTAGACTAACTCACTCTGCATTTCAAAACTATTGCGATAATGAGGTTAGTGCAAGCGTTACATAAAATGCGAATGTGCGGGGCAGTGCCCATAGGAACTAAAATAAAAGAAAAACATAGAAGGATTTCTTAAGATCTATCTATACCTGTATGTTTTATATTCTTTGGGTTCTGCAATAATAAATTATAGTTTAAAAAACTAAAAAAACGCTTTTATAACAAATTGAACTAAAAAGTTAAAAATAAAACTGTAATAATCAATTGAAAAAATTATATTATTTACAAAAAGCGTGGGGTGCTTTTTATAATAACTTCAGATATAATAAACTATTGATAAAATATTTACAACAATCAAAATCAAGCCCCCCACGCTTTTTGTACAATAATATAAATTTTCAATTGATTATTACAGTTTTATTTTTAACTTTTTAGTTCAATTTGTTATAAAAGCGTTTTTTTAGTTTTTTAAACTATAATTTATTTTTTACTTTTTTTATTTTTTTTTCATATTTTTTTTTCATATATTTTTTTTCATATTATTGCATTGTCATCGACCTTTGACAGGTGTGCAAAGTTTGAATCAAATCTGATCGTTCAAAGTAGGTTTTTTTTTTATTTTTTTTATTTCTTTTCATTTTTTTTATTTTTTTTTTCATATTATTGCATTGTCAACGACCTTTGACAGGTGGTCAAAGTTTAAATCAAATCTGATCGTTCAAAGTGTGGTTTTTTTTTATTTTTTTTATTTCTTTTCATTTTTTTTTATTTTTTTTTTCATATTATTGCATTGTCATCGACCTTTGACAGGTGTGCAAAGTTTGAATCAAGTCTGATCGTTTAAAGTAGGACAAAATCGAGCTCAAAGGGGTCGGTTACATACATACATACATACATACATACATACATACAGGTGAAGCTAATAAAAGCGTTATAAAAATGCTGTGGTTTCATTGATCTCATAATAAACAAAAAAAAATACTAATGAGTTTGATAATAAACAAAAATACTTTGGGTAGGTACTTACTTCCATAATTTCTCAATTTTTTGACGTTTCTAAGATTTTGTCACAACACTTAAGTACTACTTTTGTAGGTGTAAGTTCCTGGAAGAATACTTATGCCCAGGTAAGTTCCCGAGCCCGTAGGCCTGATATTACGTTTTGGTCAGTGGGGATTCTTCTACGCCCACCATCCCCCATCTACAAAATTACCCTAACAGACGCGGTGGTGGTGATATCTATGATAATAATCAAATTATTCGTAGGTTGTAGTCTCTCTAAACAACTTTGGATTGATTGCCAGATAATTTTTAATTTCTAAAAGTTTTAATTACCTAGTAGATACTTATTTCTGGCCTGTTTTTTTAATTGTACTCATCTACGAATCTATGTAGATGTGTCAAATTAAGTATGCTTTAGTTAGTGCGTTAGTAATGATCACACCAGAAATCTATTTTATATAACCAATCGGTTGGGAAATTAAAATGCTACCTTTATATACTCAATCAAGCCATGAGAGAAATAAACTGTAATTACAAACAATGGGAGGGCAAAAACCGGTTCGTATAGGTAATGGTGACACTTTATTCCAGTTGTTGTCGGTTGAGTTGACACGAGTTTCGCAAAACTAGCTATATTCAAAACCATAAGACCAAATAGAAATAAAGCATTGCAAGATTGCATGCTCACATCATTTAAAAGAAAGATTAGCGTTTTCAAGTGGACTCTTATTATGTTATGCTACAAGCATAACAACAGATTAATGCAGTTTCGGCATCACGCGAGCTCTGGTTTTGACAAACATCCATGCAAGCATGCATGTCTCATACATAGATAACAGCCAACAGTCTTCCGTGTACCTCAGATCTAGATCGTAGTTCGCAAGCATAATCGTTATGGTTAGAAACGTTTCTGTATCTAAGCTGTATCCAACCTTATAATTAATTTTGCATACTTATAATTAATTTTGTAATTGATCAAACGAGCGAAGATTGCTTACAAAGTTTGTATTCTTTAATAGTTTTGGCCAGTTTCAGCAATACTTTGCTGCCATGGGTTTCCACCTTTGTAGCAAGTCGATAAGCAATGAATGTCAAATCTGTAGCAAAACTAGCACAACAACTGCGGTATGGTGTTAATTAAGAATTTACACAATTCAGTGGGACAAGGCATCGTTGGTCTTAGCAGCAGGTATTAAATGGCGTAAGCCAGGTGGCCACGGATACAGTAGGTATGCATCCTAGATTAATGATTAAGTACTAAAGTGATTCTATTGAGCAAATCCGTTAAATTATTATGATACCATCCTAAATCCTAACTTCGTCGTCATCGACACCGGCATAGATCCTTCTTCACTAGTCAGATCATTCTGAAATGAAATATACCAGCCTACCTACTATCGATTTAGCTTATTGTGTATTTGAATTTATTCGTATTTTAAGTTTTTAAATGTGTCCCACTCAATAAAAGCAAAAATAATCTCTTTGAAATTTCTAACTTTCGGAGGCGTGTTTTGGCAAACAGGCGAAAAACGGGTTTGTAAATAATAAGGTTGTTGGTCCCTACTTGGCCCATGAATATTAAACCTGAACCTAATACCGATGCAATCAGTTATCCATCCCTAAAATAAGCCTATTTGCCGAATGACAAAGGGAACCCAATGTTTTGTATTTGTTGGTTACATTACTTGGCAGTTTATATTAATTTATAACGCAGCGATATATGTGAGTACGTAATAACAAATCAATCAGAATGTACCTGCCTAATGTTGTATCTTCTTCACTGATACGATTGAACTAGTGTGGTGAAAGGATTTTAAGTGCGCCTCAAAGAGGCTCCTTTCCTGCACTGTAAAACATATTCTGTGGTTGCATAAAAATAAATAATTAAAAAAAGAAATAATACAAAATAATCACACTAAAATGCCGCTGCAATTATAATAAACGCTTTTAAAAGATGTATATGTACCAGTACCTATCATGACGTGATCTCTCAAATACATTTAAATATAAGTAACTTTACACTGTATAGTGTGGAGTACAGTGGCTTATGCAAGAGTTTCTACCGTTTTAAAATAATTTGATGATGTTTCTACGCGTAGTCCGCAGTGCGGGCTCCTCGCTACAAAAGACTTCAACGCGCTCGCGGCTCTACGCAGATTTAAGCTCTTTTTTACGGCAAGTAATAAATACCTGTTACACATACTATTTTTACTTGCTTACTGCTCACTGCCATCAAGCAATTAAATATTATCTTCGAACATAGTAAACATATCTAAATATCTCCTTATTTTTTACACTAAGCCAGAGTATGTTGCATTATTACAAACAGTTCGTTGACATGGTGTACATTTTTATTACAGGGACTTGTAAAAAATAACGGTATACGACCGACTCAAAGTTTTGATAACAAATTGCAATGCAATGACCGTGAACCGCGTATTTTGAAATTCGAGACCAAGAATTCGATTTGTCGTGAAACTTCTCAGCATAGCCAACTTCCCTTTGGTCATTAATTCCAATGAGAGACAAAATGACTTTGTCTCAGTGATCACATCCCAGATTCTCCGAAACAATGCTGTGTCACGCCACGATACACTTGGTGGCAAGCGTCGAAGGTTTCTCACATCAGTAAAAAGCTTTACCTTGCTAGGAAGGTTGAAATTTAACAGCAATAACAATTTATGTTTGTTTTTGGTCAGTTTGAAGCCCCCATGACGTCATGGTAAAAACTTCAATATTAAGTCATTCTTCTAATAAAATGAAAAAAAGCAGCCAAGTGCGAGTCGGACTCGCCCATGAAGGGTTCCATAGCATCAAGTAACATAATATAAAGGTTCTTATTTTTATAATTCTCTTAGTTTAGAAGTTACAGGGAGGGGGGCCAACATTTTACCACTTTGGAAGTTTAGAAAAAAACTATATTAGAAACCTCAACATCATTTTTGAAGACCTATTCATAGGTACACGTATGTATGGGTTTGATGAAATAAAATACGGGTTGCACTCCGGGAGTGCCGGCAGAAGTGAAAACTTGATTATTAACGTAGGAACCCTAAAAGTTGTTTATTTTATCAAGTTCCTCAATGTAGTAAAACCCCAATCAAAGTCCTAAGGAACCCTAAAAATTTTAGCATTATCAAGCTCCTAAGTGTAGTTGAAATTCCAATCAAAGTGCTAAGGAACCCTAAAATTGTTTACATAATCAAGGTCCTAAGTGTAGTTGAAAGTCCAATTAAAGGCCTAAGGAACCCTAAAAGTTGTTTATTTTATCAAGTTCCTCAATGTAGTAAAACCCCAATCAAAGTCCTAAGGAACCCTAAAAATTTTAGCATTATCAAGCTCCTAAGTGTAGTTGAAATTCCAATCAAAGTCCTAAGGAACCCTAAAAATGTTAACATTATCAAGCTCCTAAGTGTAGTTGAAACTCCAATCAAAGTCCTAAGGAACCCTAAAAGTTGACCACTTAATCAAATTCCTCAATGTAGTAAAACCCCAATCAAAGTCCTAAGGAACCCTAAAAATTTTAACATTATCAAGCTTCTAAGTGTAGTTGAAACTCCAATCAAAGTCCTAAGGAACCCTAAAAGTCGACCATTTAATCAAATTCCTCAATATAGTATAACCCCAATCAAAACCCTATACGGAACCCTAAATTTTACGTAAAGCCAAATCCTCAACGGGTCGGAACCGCTAGAAGGGACCTTGTCGCGCGACCTACAAGTAGGTCCTAAATGAAGTAAAACGGCAGACATAGGAGGAGGGGGTTCTGGGGGGCTAAGGGGGGTCACAGCACGGCTCGCTTCGCTCGCCGCGCTGTTCCCCGTGGTCGCGTGGCGGCTCGCTTCGCTCGCCGCGACGCTCCCCCCGGGTTCAGGAAGAGGGGGTTCTGGGGGGCTTAGGGGGGTAACAGCACGGCTCGCTTCACTCGCCACGCTGTTCCCCGTGATCGCGTGGCGGCTCGCTTCGCTCGCCACGACGCTTCCCCCGGGTTTCGGAGGAGGGGGTTCTGGGGGGCTTAGGGGGGGTCACAGCACGGCTCGCTTCGCTCGCCGCGCTGTTCCCCGTGGTCACGTGGCGGCTCGCTTCGCTCGCCGCGACGCTCCCCCCGGGTTCAGGAGGAGGGGGTTCTGGGGGGCTTGGGGGGAGTCACAGCACGGCTCGCTTCGCTCGCCGCGCTGTTCCCATGGTCGCATGGCGGCTCGCTTCGCTCGCCGCAATGCTCCACTCGAAAAATAAATACAGTAGATCTATAAAATCATGTACCAATGACCACTACAACCTGCCGCGGGCGGCCGCTAGTTCATAAAATCTATAATAGGTATGTACCTATACCTACTACAGTCACGAAAAACGCCTTGGTATGCTTGCTACTAACTATTATCTATTCTGTGACGTTACCGTGTCATAGTAACTACTAGCGTATCTGTAGCGTCGCTTTTTCGATTTTTATTATGAACTCTACGTTGTAGTCTTAGGGTACATTTCTGCAAAAAATCCGTCCTACGCTTTTTCGATCAGGGTCACGTGATCCTGACGCGAGTTTAAGATTTTATCCCCATTCAGAAAGTGCTCAACGCCGCTAAAGAAGTTTTCACTTCAAAAAAAAATTGAGTTTCTGTTTCAAGTATGGGAGGACCCCCAAAATTTATTGTTTTTTTTCTATTTTGTATAAAAATCTAAATGCGGTTCACCGAATACATCTACTCGCCAAGTTTCATCAGTCTAGCTTTTACAGTTTCGGAGAAAAATGGCTGTGACATAGGGATGGACAGACAAACAGACAGACATGACGAATCTATAAGGGTTCTGTTTTTGCCATTTAGCTACGGAACCCTAAAAATATCACAACATTTTGGAGTTGAATATCCAATAATAAAAACTCCAAAATTTTGTGATCTTTTTAATTCTCACTTTTTACACAATTTTTATTTATAAAACTGTAGGTATATAATTAATCTTTATCATTTTGATGGCAATTTAAAGATTCTCCTACGTTATCAGGAAGTTAATAATACCTACCTCCTGTTCCTACAAAGAGAACCTTAAATTTAAATAAAATGATGGATGTGGATATTGCCATCGAATATTTCTTTTGATTAATTTTACCGGCCATCGATACAATGCTGGCAAACCCGTCGCAAGTGACACATCCCTTTTAATTTCCTCATTATGGTAATCGAGACGAGTGCCAATTATCATTATTATTATGAAGTCAGTACTTGTACCTACTCTTTAAATTATTAGGGTTTCTAATAAGCCGGTAGTTTGCTCTCGTCTGCTTTGACGAAAACCCGTCGAAAAAATTATAAATCATTGAAGTATGGATTGATAAGGCAAATTGAAACAAAGCGCAGAATTTTAACAGCTGGGATGGCTGGGAAGCTGCATAGCAGTGAAACTGTCAAAGCTGTCAAAGACAGCGTTTCACTGATTGTCACCACAGTACGCTTAGATGTGCGCAAGGCTTGAGAGTGTGTTCAAACGCCGAATCTGAGGATGACCATTATTACTGATAATTATTTGGAACTGCAGAATCTCAAAGAGAATATTTATAAAAGAATGCCCACACACGCTCTTCTCGATTTGCATGTGACCAACACAATAACTCGGTAAGCCACAAAGAAAGCCGCGTACGTAGACAATAATATGACGTTAACGCATCCATCATAAATATTAATTATTTTGTTCTTTGTCTTCATGAACATAAAGTAAGTATTCCTTTGTGTGAATACTTCCGTGAATGAGATGGTAACAACTTGAAGTTCAGGGGTCAATTATAATAGCTGTCAAGATAAATAATTTAAGTTTTATGATCTGCCCAGAAACTGAACTAAAAATATGAACTAAATTACTCTCCTAAAGTGCTAGGAACAATATAAAACGAATTATGTTTGGAAACGTTTCAAATACTCATAAAATATTCAAAACAGTCGAAATATACGCAGTTTTTGATGAAATATTTACCACAATAGTTTCTGAATCTAAGGAGTCAGAACCTCATTATTAATCTTTCTTTAAACAAAACTCAATCTAAACACAAACATAACTATTACCTACCTATGACATGACAATACCAATCTGTTAGTAAAATGTACATGAGTTACTGTGCTGTGGTTTCGGCGACAAAGGCCACTATCAATGCATCAGGTCAACGGGAAGTGCCAGATCTGATAGCCACCTCTCACATATCCAGCCGCCCACCCATTATTCCACGTTAGTATTTTAGTCGGCATAAAGTGCTTAGCGCTTATGGGTTCTTCGTGTAGCTGAAAACACAATATTTAAAGGTCTCTTAGATCTCCTCCACACGACTTTTTCAAAAATTACGAACAAATCAGAAAAGTAAGAAAGAAAGAAACCAAATGAAAATGAAAGGCCGCTACTTGTAGATTTAGAGAGCCGTGAACTTACACATAGAAAACTTCGATACTTAGACCCTATCCGTTTGTGCCGCACTCGGCACTACCCACGTTGCCACGGGTTGCACTAATAAAGTAATGCACTCCTACTTGACTACAATATTAGCGCAGTCTAGACTCTGATTAGATGTTAGGAATCTGTGTTTATTTAGTACTGCAGTAGGTAGCTGTTGGGTGGTATACAATGTATCTTGCCTTGACATACACGCTCTGTATAACAACAATGGAATGTGCCTATAGGTAATTAGGTTGGACATCAGTAACTGATGAAAGCATTGATGTTGTGTTTTTTTAAACTTCTTCCCCTTCTTTTTGCCATTATCCAACTTTATGTGGGGTCGGCACAACATGACATGTCTTCTTCCTCCATTCTCCTCTGTCAGCCGTCATCTCTTTATTCACTCCTCTCTTATATAATATGTCATGTTTCACACAGTGCATCCCTGTTTCCTTTGGTCTACCTCTGCTCACATATCCATCTACATCCGTACTCATCACTCTCCTATAGTCACATTATTAGTATCGTATTTTGAAACTGTTATATACTGATTTCTAGTTGAAGCACTAGAAATCAGTATATAACTGAGTTTCTCTGAACCTTACAGATTGACGAACTTAGAAGCCTTCGATGTCAGTCTTCCTTGCTCAAGTAATATTTTGAAATATGCCTTCAGGCGGCCTAAGCTCTGTCTCCAGAGTTGGCTTCGCGACAGTTGAAAGAAATCTACAACTGGACATAGCCTTGCTTAGAACTTTAAGGCTACGTCTTCCCACAGCTCGTACGAACTTTTCTTATTTACAAAGACTGCGTAGGTAAGGTACTTAGCGACTTCCTACATCGTGTCCACCGTTCGAAAGCGATGGTTGAGCCGCGGACGTGACTTGCGTAATAACAGATTCGCGACCCACCACCGTTTTGCGGCAATGAACCTGAATACCAACACCTGGTTAAGGTCACGACTTCACTGATAGTTACTATAAACCTCCTAGCTAGCTTCACATAAAGTTACTATCATCAATTGGTGGCTTCCTCGTCGTGGTACAATTGGTGATAGTCTAGGTAACCTTACTGGTTTGATAAACAAGAATATTGAATCCATCCATCACTACTGTGGTGATAAAAAGTACGTATACTTGAATGAAATTTATCTATAGGTATATACATATACCTTTATAAGTATAAATAAAAGAAAGTCGTGTTGTTACACTATTTATAACTCAAGAACGCCTGAACCGATTTGGCTAAAAATTGGTGAGGAGGTAGCTTAGGATACTGTTAAATTTAAATTCTGAAAAAATAATAATAATAAGAAATAGCCTTTAATTGATGGACCGAGCTAGTCAGTAGTTACTTATGCACGCTACGCGACATCTTCTAAATAATAGGAAGCTACGGGCTGTGAACCCAACCGTGAGCGCTTACCTTACCTAATAATAAGTAAGCAATCAGTGATAATGAAAGGAGAGTGCGTGCTGGAAAGCAATCGTTTAATTGATCATGTAAAACGGTGACACACGCCCAACTAATCTCATAGTACAAGCTTTGCTTCAAGGAGGTTCTCATTCGGCTGTTTCCTTCTGTCATTTCTACGAGTAGGTACTATTATTATAGGGGTATTCGGGTATCAAACCATTCATTTTTATCGGTTATCTGACAGCCTACTGTATTCAGTATTCAGTATATTTATTGCCTTATTATGTATGTAAATATAACAGTGTCAGATCTTAGAACTAATTTTTGAATCAATACATAATTTACCCTGTAAGGGTGTTGCAATACTGGAGAAGCGGGCCGATATGATTATAATCACGCAGATTTGTAAGCAGGTTTAGTATAAAATGTTATAAGGGTTATTTATTATTATAGTTAGTCTTTTTGTTCTCTAAGCATGAAATAAGAAATGGTATTATGCTCTAGTTCTTGTCAGAGGTATAGATACCTTTATCCAGCACTAAGATTTTCATTTTTACATTCCACATTTCCTCTGCTTTACATCATAGAACATAGCATTTGCGTCCAAGCCAAGCAGCGGCAGCGACTTTACAGCGACGCTGACGATTCGGTAGAGAGTGTATCGGCGCTGACCATCTCATGTGATGTGATGTATGACGACTATTGTTTTGTCTGACAGAGTTACGTTAATGTCGTACCCTGACCCAATGGTTTTGTGAGTTTCGTTCGTATGCAATGCAACCCACCGCTCCTCAACAAGACTGCGCCTGGCAAAACACGGATTTGTGATTTTTAGTTTATAAAAAATTCAATTCTTTAGTTTTTTTATAATAAAAACGGCCATTAATTCTGTAACTTAATTATCTATCTATTGGTGTAAACCAAAAAAATAAACAATATCAACTTTTTGAGGAGTTACAAATTTATATCTCCTTTTTGTTGTTTCCTTTAGTAAATTTTTTATTGAGTTTTAATACGCCGATAAAAAAATATTAAAAACGGCCAGAAAAAAGACGACCTGTTAGAGATTCATGCTGTTTTTTCAGTTTACTTCTACCTCCTTTATTTACGGAGGAGTAACCCACTGAAAACATGCTCTGTAGGAGCTTCAATAAATTATGTAGCTAATAATAGACGATTCGTTTGCTCATAAACCTGAGAATGAAACTATAAAGTGTAGAGTGGTTCCACGTAATTTGTTAGGTAAGTACGTGTAATAGCTGTACACAAACGCAATTGTGACTAGTTTTACTTCCGACGTAAGACGTTATGGATATAGATGAAGATTATATTTAGGTAAAGTTCTTGAGACGCGATAGAGAATGGTACTAAGAAAGTTCGACGAAAGACGAAGAATCTTCTATAGTCTAGACCAGGGATTCCCAAAGTGCTCGATTTCGACCCCATAAACGACAACTAATTTTGGGGGTCGACGAGGTCTAAAAATTGACCCCTATATTAAATTAACACAAGTTCTTATTTCAAACTTTCAAGTTAGGTAGGTAGGTACTGTATTGTTTATGTTGTGTTACGTCCACTAAAAATAATTAATATTTTTGTAGGAAATAGCATTGTTGTAGTAATGTTAAGTCTCAAGTGCGTACAACCATAGACTAAGGAAAACAAGTAGACTGCTAATAGAGAACAAAATTTTGTGACTCAAAAAATGGTAAAATTCCGGGCTATTTCTAGATGGCGCTGGCAAATAGCCTGGAAAGAGCAATATTTTCAATGTTCATATACCTATTGATAGATGGCGTGGCGTAGTGGTATTTTGTAAGGTACATACTAAGTGATGCTTTTTTAAAATAGATGGCGCTAATGAAAAATTATTATTTTTATTGCAAGTAGACTAACTGCCGCCCTCGACTTTGGTTAGTTTCTTTATTCTAGTAGGATTAAACCTTAAAGCACTTTAGAAGACATCTATAACTATATTTTTCTTAAACATGCGCGGAAATATTGTCCTTAATTTTGAATATAGAATACGCGAAGGATCATATTTACGTAGACTGAAAAACCAAAATCACTTCAAAAAAGATACAACAAAAATTACTTTCAATTTGAAAAGTTTTTACTCGGGCAAAAGTTAGCCGCGGACATACCTAGCAGCCTTAGAAAAAAGCGCACGCAAAAGACATAGACCAACGCAGTTATTTATACCAGCCTACAATAACGAGATCAATCGTAAAAATGTAACGAAGAATCGACAAAAATCTGTAGCTGATAAAAAGTGCAAAGTTACAAACATAAACAATAATTCTGCGAGAACTAAGTGCGAGAAAAAGTGATGAACTAAATTTACATAAGAACTGTCTCATTTCGTGTAGTGATAATGTAAAAACAAAGTTATTAATTGGTGAGGACAATTACCATTGCATCGCGCCAATAAAGACAATAATGCTCTGCAAAAATGAACCTTGTGCCACCGTAACACCGCTAGGTTCGTGTGTTCACGGATTCTGTCTTTCGAAGCATCAATGTTCTGAGTGTGCACTGGAACAGCTGAGCTGCTCCCCCGCCCCCGCCTCCAGCTACCTGCCCCGCCACGCCTGCTCCCGCACTGTCACTACCACCTCCCCACTGGTGGCCGCGCGCACAGGTGCCTGCGAGACCACAGCTGATGCGTCGCCCTCACGCACACTCATAAACATTCATAAGAAGATATCAGCATACGAACAAATACCTACGAAATATGGCAAGATTTTTACTGATTGGATTCTACAACTTCAACAGATGAAATATCGGACTAGCATACCAAGATGGTTCCCTTGTTTACAAAAGCAAGTTTTAGGATGCAAAAGTTATAAAATACAAATCACTTCAAGTTCAAGCGAGAAAAATGAGCTGCATTATTTGTTGTTATGTAATGTAACACATCGCCCGCCGCTTACGCCGCCGCCCGGCGCCGCCTGTGTCGTCTACTGGCGCGTATACATACCTACAAATCCTGATTCGATTCCTGAGCTACGAGTACATCTACAGGGTGCAGTACGCGCATACTGCCTCAGCGATGGTGTCATACAAAAGAAACACAGATTACAAATAAATATAATTTATTTTTCGATGAATCATAAGAGTGGTATGTACTGGACTACAAATTATTTAGACAAGTTGTGTTACACACATTCAGAAAGAAAATATATGAATTTGAAATTACACAAAGATTGTCAATGGTCCCGAGATGCTGGTTTCCTGTGCGAAAAAGATGATCCCGGATGGCCCTGGATGACAGCCGCACCTGAAAAAGAAAAAATAAAAATAAATAAAGAAACGTTAGAAATGGTACACGCAACTGAGAGCGTCGACTTAGCTGTTCTGCATTTAGAGAAGTTGTCGTCGCTGCTGCACTGCTGTACTTCTGCTGTTCAAATAGGCGAGTGGGGCATTCTTCGCATTGGCCGAGTAGCACCTACCAAAACCACTTGGCCGAGAGGTACCGCGGATTTATTATTGTCCGGACCCGACAAGTGTATGACGCACTGTGGAAATAAACGCCGAGACTGGAGTTCCGACCTGTTACTCGCTTGGTGCTGCTTCCTGTTGCTAATCAGTGTCCCTGACGTGACACTGGGCGGAGAATGTAGACAGACGCACCTCACGAACCTGTAATAATATTAAAAAACAATTTTTAAATTATAAAGTGTAGGTAGATTTAAAAAAATATAAAATGTACTTACTTTGTTCGTTGAATAAAACTGGAGACTACCCCCGCTTGCGCGCGGACAGCTACAAAAATAGTTGGATTTGAACCTCGGTACTGAGCACTAGCTTGTCCGCGCGTACCCGGCCGGTTTTCTTTTAACTTCCTCAAATAAGTGTTTTAAATTCCACCTATCCGTAACAGTAATGTTAATGCAGTCTTTTTCAAAACTTTGGTTTTAGGACTATCATGAACTTTTCCTTCAAAGATACATTTTCGTGACAGTCAGACAGTGTTCTTTGGGCAATCGAAGTCCGTTTAATAAGGACAGGTTACAGGTAGGCGTAGTCAATCAAGTCCGGTAGGCAAGCAAAGGTAAGTTATTTAAGAGGGTATCGAGCAAACAAGGCGGACGGAAAATAGGTATTTACTGCGGCTCGCTAGTTGTGTGCGTACTCACGCACACAATGATAGGTTCGCTCGACTCTGTTTACACCTAGAATGGTAAAAGTAGGTAACCCATGATGATCGTGATGTGTTTCATAATTATGTTTTTAATGGCCTTTTTGGTGAGGGGCTCTGCAACCGAGAGGTCCTGCATAATTTTTTTATGGGGAACCTAAAGACGGTCACGAGTGATTTCGATTGCACAAAAAAATTTGCCCCCCTTGCCCCCCAGGACCCCCCCTTTTTAGAGTGCTACCAGATGCCATCGAGATAGATGGGTTTCGATTGGGGTTTCGCATAGAGGGTTTCTTCCTGAATTGAAAGAACAAAAAAACTTCCCCCCTCCTACCCCTTTTTTTCCCCCCCTTTCGTATCTTCCAAGCGGAGTGACTTGCGAGACTTTTTTTTTTGGGTCATGGAGGGAAGGTGTGATTATTTTGAAAGCAAAATAAATTTTTCCCCCCTTTTCCCTCTAGACCCCTTTATTATTTAAAAAACCTAAAAATGCCCTATTTTTGGCCTTTTATTTTCGTGTGGAGCATTGCGGCGAGCGAAGCGAGCCGTGCTGTGACCTTCCTACGCCCCCCAGAACCCCCCTACCTGAACTAGGGGGGAGCGTTGCGACGAGCGAAGCGAGCCGCCACGCGACTACGAAGAACAGCGCGGCGAGCGAAGCGAGCCGTGCTGGACCCCCCCTCGGCCCCCCAGAACCCTTTCCTCCTATGTTTGCCGTTTTACTTCATTTTGGACCTGCTTGTAGGTCGCGCGACAAGGTCCCTTCTAGCGGTTCCGACCCGTTGAGGATTTGGCTTTACGTAAAATTTAGGGTTCCGTATAGGGTTTTGATTGGGGTTTTACTACATTGAGGAATTTGATTAAGTGGTCGACTTTTAGGGTTCCTTAGGACTTTGATTGGAGTTTCAACTACACTTAGGAGCTTGATAATGTTAACATTTTTAGGGTTCCTTAGGACTTTGATTGGGGTTTTACTACATTGAGGAACTTGATTAAATAAACAACTTTTAGGGTTCCTTAGGACTTTGATTGGGGTTTTACTACATTGAGGAACTTGATAAAATAAACAACTTTTAGGGTTCCTTAGGACTTTGATTGGGGTTTTACTACATTGAGGAACTTGATAAAATAAACAACTTTTAGGGTTCCTTAGGCCTTTAATTGGACTTTCAACTACACTTAGGAGCTTGATAATGTTAACATTTTTAGGGTTCCTTAGGCCTTTCATTGGAATTTTACTTCACTTAGGACCTTGATTATGTAAACAATTTTAGGGTTCCTTAGGACTTTGATTGGGGTTTTACTACACTGAGGAACTTGATAAAATAAACAACTTTTAGGGTTCCTTAGGCCTTTAATTGGAATTTTACTTCACTTAGGACCTTGATTATGTAAGCAATTTTAGGGTTCCTTACGACTTTGATTGGAGTTTCAACTACACTTAGGAGCTTGATAATGTTAAAATTTTTAGGGTTCCTTAGGACTTTGATTGGGGTTTTACTACATTGAGGAACTTGATAAAATAAACAACTTTTAGGGTTCCTTAGGACTTTGATTGGGGTTTTACTACATTGAGGAACTTGATAAAATAAACAACTTTTAGGGTTCCTTAGGCCTTTAATTGGACTTTCAACTACACTTAGGAGCTTGATAATGTTAACATTTTTTGGGTTCCTTAGGCCTTTAATTGGAATTTTACTTCAATTAGGACCTTGATTATGTAAACAATTTTAGGGTTCCTTAGGACTTTGATTGGGGTTTTACTTCACTGAGGAACTTGATTAACTGATCAACTTTTAGGATTCCTTAGGACTTTGATTGGAGTTTCAACTACACTTAGGACCTTGATTATGTAAACAATTTTAGGGTTCCTTAGGCCTTTAATTGGAATTTTACTTCACTCAGGACTTTGATTATGTAAACAATTTTAGGGTTCCTTAGGACTTTGATCGGAGTTTCAACTACACTTAGGAGCTTGATAATGGTAACATTTTTAGGGTTCCTTAGGATTTTGATTGGGGTTTTACTACATTGAGGAACTTGATAAAATAAACATTTTTTAGGGTTCCTTAGGCCTTTAATTGGAATTTTACTTCACTTAGGACCTTGATTATGTAAACAATTTTTTTTTTTTTTTTTTACAAGATATAGACCAGCCTTTGGATACAATCTCACCTGGTGGTAAGCGACGATGTAGCCGACGATGGAGCAGGATGGTCTAGAAGACACCTATTCACTCTTGCCTTGAAGAGGCCCAGATTGTAGTGGTCAGGAAAAACAGCCGCCGGCAATGAGTTCCATTCCCTGGAGGTTCGCATAATGAAGGTGGAGCCAAAACGCTTAGTGCGTTCTAGGGTTCTTTAGGGTTTTGATTGGGGTTCTACTACATTGAGGAATTTGATTATGTGGTCGACTTTTAGGGTTCCTTAAGACTTTGATTGGAATTTTACTTCACCTAGGACGTTGATTATGTAAACATTTTTAGGGTTCCTTAGGACTTTCTTTACTACTTTTTGGGGTTTTTAAAGTGTAAACAAATGTAAAACTGGGAGTAGCACACCGACACGCGAGCTGCATGCAGCTCGCGCACACGAAAAAACTAGTTTTAAACTATATTCCGCCTCGCATTTGCTATTCATTTTTGAATCCAAGATTGAGGATTTTTTTTAATATACAGGGTGTCCCTTAAGTCAACGTCCAGCCGAAAACGGGTGATGCGCCAAGTCATGACAGTTATCAGAAAAATATAAAAAAAAATATTTGTTATGTAACTTTGGAGTTATGAGTATTTAAAAAAAACAGGAAAAACTGACACCCTGTGATGATCTCTTAAGTCCTGTGACTACAAATATTAACTTTTTTCTGCAACGTAAGCACGAATAACCCTTCTGTAAATTACAATTCAAAATTAAGCCATAACTGCCTCAGTTTTCAATGAAATCGTGGAGTTTTGGCCAACATTTCATTTCAGATAATTACATCACCCAACTTTAACCGTCTGTATTGCTAAAAAAATGTACTACATTATTATGGCAAGTAACTTTAAAAAATGGCACATTTATTCAGGATTCCAAAATGGTATAATACTTGCTAGAGTACTTTTTAGTTTTCGAAATAAAAAATGTTTTTTCAAATAAACCGGATTTCCAATCAATTTTATTTCATGAGATAAAATGTTTGTACCCTTTAATTTAAATTATGAACTTAAAATGCCTACGCTGTGTTTTTAAGCCGCTCACAATTTACAGGTAAAAGTAAATACCATTTCGACATTGCAAGTAAACAGATAGAGCCACCATCTTGTCGAAAGAGTAATAAACATGGGTGTTCAAGTAATTTGTTAGTTTTAAGTGAAAGTTTGAAATAAAATAAAATCATAGGATTTCTTCAATCGTGATTTTAATTTAACTACATCAAGGATTTACAGCAAATGTTCAAACTGTTGGCCTTCAGCAGTAATGCAAGTTCTACATTTCCTTAAAAAAATCAGCTGTCTGTAAAGTCAGTTAACTGACGACAGTTGAACGTGACAACGTCATACAGCTGTCCACGCGGACGCATCGCTCACTCAAATAGGAGAGAGACAGATGTCGAACGCTGCCGAACGCGGAGGCCGATTGTTCCTCTTTGTCGCTCGTTTGACATTGTTACGATATGTGTAAACGATACTCATATTCATTTTTTCAGAAAAAAAATGCAGCCGTCAACTTGTGTTCAAAAAATAATGTCAAATTCACAATCAGAGCCCCCAAAAACCTAATAAACGACACCCATATCCATTTTTTAAGAAAAAAAATGAAGCCATCATTTTGGATTAAAAAAATAATGTCAAATTCACAATCAGAGCCCCCGAAAACCTATTAAACGATACCCATATCCATGTTTTAAGAAAAAAAATGAAGTCAACATATTGATTTAAAAATAATGTCGAATTCATAATCAGAGTCCCCAAAAACCTATTAAACGATACCCATATCCATTTTACAAGAAAAAATAAAGGCGCCATCTTGGATTCAAAAAAATTGTGTCGAATTCACAATCAGAGCCCCAAAAAACCTAAAAAACGATACCAATATCCATTTTTTAAGAAAAAAAATTATGTCACCATCTTGGATTAAAAAAATAATGTCAAATTCACAATCAGAGCCCCCGAAAACCTATTAACCGATACCCATATCCATTTTTTATGAAAAAAAATGAAGTCACCATATTTATTTAAAAATAATGTCGAATTCATAATCAGAGTCCCCAAAAACCCATTAAACGATACCCATATCTATTTTTCAAGAAAAAAAATAAAGCTGCCATCTTGGATTAAAAAAAATTGTGTCGAATTCACAATCAGAGCTCCCAAAAACCTATAAACAATATCTACGTTAACAACTATTTAAGAAAAAAAAAATAAACCTTGAGCCCCACTTTTCTTCATATTATAATCATCCCACATCTCATATCCCATTTTTCTCTGAAAACCGAATTTTTCTCTGAAAAATTTGTTCCAAAAAAAAACTTTGTTTTGACGGTAAAAAGCACAAATAATAATAAAATTGAGTTATCATATTTCACCTGTTTGCAGCTCAATGCGCATACACAAAAGATCGCGTTTGCTGCTCGGCTTGTGTCACTATTTTGCTCGGTACCCTCTTAAGAAAAACGGAAAAAACTTCAAACAATAAACACGAGGAAAACACGCTAACAACGAAACTCAATTTTCGGGCAATTTAAAAAGCAGCCAAGTGCAAGTCGGACTCGCCCATGAAGGGTTCCGTAGCATCAAGTAACATAATATAAAGGTTTTTGTAGTTCGTCGAAAGGTAAATTGCGGTTTACGATTTATGACGTATAAAAAAAAACTACTGACTAGATCTCGTTCAAACCAAATATCGTTGAAAGTTTGCATAGTAATGTATACCAATATATGGTATGGTTTTTAGTTTTATCATTTTCTTATTTTAGAAGTTAAGAGGGGGGGACCAACTTTTTTCCACATTGGAAGTGTCTCTCGCGCAAACTATTCAGTTTAGAAAAAAACTATATTATAAACCTCAACATCATTTTTGAAGACCTATTCATAAATACCCCACACGTATGGGACCGATGAAAAACATTTTTATAGTTTCAGTTTCAAGTATGAGGACCCCCAAAATTTATAGTTTTTTTTTCTATTTTTGTGTCAAAATCTTAATGCGGTTAACAAAATACATCTACTCGCCAAGTTTCATCACTTACGGTTTTGGAGAAAAATGACTGTGACATACGGACGGACAGACAGACAGACAGACAAACATGACGAATCTATAAGGGTTCTGCTTTTGCCATTTGGCTACGGAACCCTAAAAATGGGTGTGTAAATCATTCAGTTTGTATTGTGTACATACCTACAATCTACAATGTATGTAGACGGTAGGTTGTTACTAAATGTCATATTCATCACTCAACTAAAACTCCATGCTAAATCTTTAAACTTATTTGCATACACAACAAAATAAATACCTAACACGTTATTGTGGTGTGCCTTTTTACTTTGCCTAACAACTTACGCATAAGATTTTACAAATAGGTAACAAGTTATTACATAACCCAATGTTTTTAAAAATCCAGGTTGGTCCTGCCTGTCCTGCCTGAGTGTCACTTTGACGCTTCAGCGCAACTTGTTAGCAATTAAGCAATGACCTTAATCCTTGGAACAAACTAAAAACATCAAAATAAAATCTCCGTACACTAGCTGACAACGTCGCGTCACACTCTACCCTGTTTTTGCTCCATCGAAAGCTGGCAACGCCGCAAGTTTAAGTAACGCCACTCAGATTAACGCCATCTCTCTATTTGTTGTCGTACTACAATATCAATTAGTTAGCTAACCTATTGTTGCGAATACTGTAAAAACCATTTCACTCGTTTTTATCAGATTCAAAACGATCAGCGACATCTAGCGTCATTGTAGGCAATCATTTATCGATGCACGTTTTCTTGGATGAGATTGTCAGTCTACTTGTTTTCCATAGTCTTTGGTACAACGTACGTTTATTTTGTCAAATTTTGATGAGAAAATGAAGAGTTTTCCAATTGGTACCTTAGTACCTAGGTATTTTGTATCAATAGGAAGAAACTAAAGATAAGCCCCCTTATTCAGAATCAGCAAACTTAAAGCATTGCTGATTCTCACAGTGTCTTCTTCTATTCACCCAAATCGAGAGAGACCTATGAAAAATAACACTCTGTAGCAGCTGTTTTAAGTTAGCGGACCATTGCGAATAAGAGGGTTGATCTTAAAAGTATGTAATTTGGCCATGGAGGTCTGAGGTAACTGTTCATTTTGGAAAAGGGGTCACTTGTTCAAAATAGTTTGGGGATCACTGGTCTAGACCATGATCATTGAATTGACCACTTTAAAATTCAACAGCAAAAGCGACTTGAGGGCAAAAGCTCTTCTAATTCTAATTGTGTTCTTCTAAAGCTCTTGTAAATCGCTTGACGCTAAACCACATAACTTTAAGTATCTGCACTTCCTATAGGCAGGAGTCGCGGAACTACGAGTACGAGTACGACAATATCGCCGGAACGTTTCACTTTCCGATTGAATAATAGCTGAGAGATGATATTCATGATTTGTTCAATAGCTTCGAGCCTATTGTTAGATGAAGTGCAGGAAACTGTTATGGAGAAATTGTTATGACTCTATGTTTATATTTTTATCTGGAATCTGAGGTGAGAAACCTCTGATTCGCTTGGCGTTGTTTGCTCATAAGCTGGTGCGGAAAATTTGTTATGGAATTCACCAAAAATATTTCATTCAGCACTAACCTTTGCCTCATAAAACTCGTTTTATGTTATGTACCTACTCATACCCTAATAAACTACAATTTTAGTGAATCTAACCGCGCACACGAAACAGGTACACGTTTCGCGTAACGGTGACTGATACACCTTCCGAAGTCATTGTCCATTCCATGCACGTGCTACGACAACACTATCATGTTGTGGTAACCACAGGTTGGTGAATAGTCGATAGGTACATGAAGCCACTGACTCTTTGCTCGGAGTGATGGCCTGATGATTGTAGTGATTGATGGGACATAATATGACGAGCCAAAACAGGCGGAAAGTTTGCGGTCTACGGCCAATTTGGAGAAAGAGTTGCTAGGTATTCTATGATATTTGTGAGACAGGCATCACAAAATTCATAATATGTAAATAAATAAATAAATATTGTAGACAATCCACACAACGTTATCTAGCCCCAAACATGCAGAACTTGTACTATGGGAACCAAATAGCTGATATAAATAAAATATACTTATAATATTTTTTTTTGTAAGTATTTACATACTTAGAATACAATACAACACTCAGACAGAAAACAAACATCTGTGTTCACAACACAAATATTTATTCTCGGTGGGGATCGAATCGAACCCACTACCTACGGCGCAGAAGGCAGAGGTACTAACAACTAGGCTGAGAGCAAAAGTAGGTAATGCTTTGCTTATAAGGTAAAACTCTGCAGAGGTTAAAATTTTGTGAGTTGCCAGTAGGTATCCTATATGCATTGTGAGATAGGGAAACCTCGATCGCAGAACATCTAGCTAGGTAGGTATATGTGTATATACAAGTATAACAACCTTGTGTTAGATATACAACAATATTGTGCAGAGCACATGCGTTTGCGTTTGCGGTTTTTATAAAACCACAGTTTCACTAAATATTGTCATAAGGATCTTATCACAATCCCATGACAGGATAAAAAGTTGGATTTTACCTAGAAATTCTAGTAATTCATGCCTATGTAGGTACGTAACGTAGGTTAGGAAAATACGTTGGTCTACCACGGTGTACGAGGGCTCGTATGAAAAGAAGCGAAAGTGCAAATCGTTTTGTTTTGATAGAGATCGTTACTATCAGACGAAACAAAGCTATGCGACTAACAATGTTCCACTCAGTTTGCGCCAAATTGCACCCCGTTACGTAAGTAGTGTTTTGCAACCGTTTGTGTAGGTTAGGTACATGGATCTACAATGTTTCATTTGATATTTATGCGTGTTTTGATTTGTTTAACAATACACCGACTGGAAATTTGCTAAATAAACTTCCTGAGCCTCGAGAAAAAATAAGGGATAATCGTAATGTAATTCCTTCAAAATTTTTGCTATAGACGCTGCGTATGCATTCGAGGACAATTTGATAAAAAGAAAGCTCATAGGTAGTTCTAAATAGAATTGGGCGAATCTGTCATGTAAAGTTATTAGACAAATCTACTTACTCGAGCCTACTCAACTTTCTCAACATTTTCACTTTCAGACTGTCTGTATTCATAGTTGACATAGCCACAGATAAGATAATACTACACAGCGAAATAATATCATTGCACTTTCATAAATAAAGCTAAGGTATCCCTTTGTTTCGTCATATACACTAATAGAAAAAATTCAAAAGCGCTTTTTGCGTTATGTATGTACAAAAAAAGGTTTGGTTCATGTACCCGACAAAATATTTGCAAGGCACGCTAGGGTACAACTATCTATTACCGCATCCTACATGGGGTTCTGGACTGCCCTGCCTGAGCTCTTGCATGAAGCAAGTAGGCTCAGCGTGCCTGAGCAACGGGCCAGGGGCCCGTTTCTTTAGTTTCTTTAGTGAATTTGACAGTTCTTGTGATATATATCTACCGTGACAAAAAAGTCACTGGTCTAGAATTGAGCCCCAAGGGCTCAAGTCCCAGGTTCCGCCCTGTCCAGCTGTTCGCGCCAAGTCCAGCGCGTACATCCGCGCGACAAGAGTCACCACTTTCATATAAACGCACTCATAGATTATGTGCAACCCGAGACGCTTTCGCTGATAATTTAAAACAGTTAGGTAAAATTGCTTTGAAGTACTGTGAGGGATTCAGGCTCATCTATAATATTGTTGTTTTCAGTAGGGTAAATTAGCTAGGTATTTTAGGTATTTTGGACAATCCACACAACACTATCTAGCCCCAAATTAAGCTGAGATTGTGTTATGGGAAACAGATAGCTGATATAATAAATACATACTTAGAATACAATATAACACCCAGACAGAGAACAAACATCTGCGTTCACCACACAAATATTTGTTCTCGGTGGGGATCGAACCCACGACCTACGGCGCAGATGGCAGAGCTACTACCAACTGAGCTGAGAGGCCAGTCAATTATGAAGGTACCTACCAACCTGACATGTACCTGACTGTCTTGTAGTGTATTGTTAGTGTAGTGTGTCTTGTAATGTGTATATATAGTATTGTTAGTGTAGTAGCAGAGTGAAATATTTTTTATTTTAATTTGTGATAGTGTTATCGTTTTGGCTATCTGTTAAGATAGCATCTGTAGTAAGTAATAAATAAAAATATAAATTTGTTTCAGAACACGTACAGTTCGCTGTTCGTCGGTGCTGATCGGTGCATTGGGGCTATCGCTAGTTGCACTGGCTGTGTACACCGCTGTGCTTGTGCTGACCGAGTACCAGAGTCCACGGCCCTGCCTCAGCGAGGAATGCGTGGCTACAGGTCAGCTATCGAGCTATTATTGAAATCTTGCTAATTCATTCTTCTTCGTACCCTCATAAAGGTCCACCTCATCCCTAATACTCCTTGATTGTTATTCGGATTACCTGACACTAGAGTTGGTAGATACCAACCTACGCGAGGAGCACTAACAATAACAAAATTGATGATAGGTAACCCATCTGCCTGCAACATAAAGTCACGACACAGATTGCCTGGTTCTGGTTAGCTGTTAGTCATCATTAGCATTCCACCGCATCTTTGCTTTCCTAGTGTTTTTCTAAACACAAAAAATCTACATAAATTACATTCCTGTCATATATTTATTTAGACATAACAGCACGTGTAGCACACACCAGCGACAACGCAGTTTAGTAATTGTTCCGAATACCTACCTCAACGTATGCAAATGGGTTAATGAATGCAAAGTAAATGCATATCCTACACTATTGCAAAGCTATAATTGCCACATGCATGACATCTTCGAATGCTTTAGATTCCATGGTGATTTCATGATATAAGTAATTCAAGCTAGGCTTGGCGTCCACTGAGAAGGCGCGTATTAGTAGATAGGTCGCAGCCTTCTTGAATAACTTGGACGAATATCTTACTGCTTGGAATTTGCTAGATCGATAGGTAACCTAGGTAGCTATATCATTTGCTGGTAAATAATTATGAGTTAGTTTAGTTAGTTTAGGTCTACGAGTAGATAAAATGGTTCTATCTGAGGAGAATGACAGACAGACAGAGCGAAACAATAGGGCATAAATATAGGGTTCCGAAAAATAGACTTTCGGGTCGGTCAGTAAGTACTTACGCCCTTGCAGTCTGAAATTCTGAACCCAAACAAATATTACGATTATGAAAGCTTTAGTGGCTAGTAGACCTATGCAAATGTTACAGCTTTAATCATAGGAAGCTCCATCTGTTTCCAACAAATGTATGCAAAGTGTTTGAACTACGTAACTAATAGTAAGTACTTGAAAACTAAATACTCGTGCCGACTATAAAATACGCTCTACTAATAGGGAGGAATGAATGCAAACAAATGATTAGTACTTACATATTTTACTCTTAGATGATTAATCGTTACTTAATGATGGAATTCATTTAGGTTCACCGATTTCTGCCAAAATAGATAGGAACCATTGATAGAGAAAAGCAAAAAGTATAGGTAAGGTACCTATTATACACTTACCTATTGTAAATTATAGACCCGTAAGTAGAGAATTTTCATATGACGTGCATGATGAAATAATTTATGTTTTTACTCACTGCGCAATTTTCCCTTTAATGAATTAGGTATTATACCCGTGTGATCTACTTCGCGTTATTTAGTATCTTAATGCGCGTTTTGTGTAGTAATTGGTATTTATTGCGAGGGCTCGTGGTATAATAAACAATAAAACAACAACTTATAAAAGACGCAATTGAATTGGATCACCCTTTACCTAAGACAAATCTAACTGGATCTATTAGTATACTAACAGCTTCGGTACAGCACGTAGACGTAGTACCTAGGCTAGGTACCCGAAGATTGGTTTTATCGTAGAGCTTCCAACTGTTTGGGAAAATGTTTAATTTATTTATTCTGTTTTGTTTAATAAATGTAGCTTCCAAAACTCTTGCACGCTCTTCAGACTCTACAGTTTATGAAACTGGTGAGGCATTCTTCACTTCTATAGACTTGTAACTACCTACTTATTCATAATTTTTAGTAGATAGGTACCTATAATAAATAAAAATCTAACTGCGATAAGTTGGTTTATAACTGCAAAAAGTAAGTAAGTAAGTATTTCTGAAAATAATAGTATTCTGCCTTTTCAGCTTCAAGGGTGCTATCAGCACTGAACAAGGACGTAGACCCATGCACAGATTTCTACGAATTTGCGTGTGGAGGTTGGATCAAGAAAAACCCGGTCCCAGAATGGGCGACCTCCTGGGACCAGCTCGCCAAGCTGCGGGAACAGCTGGTGGTAGACCTGCGCGAGCTGCTAGAAGCTGAGGATGCAGAGGATCTGCCGGGGAGCGTGAGGAAAGCCAAGGCTCTCTACAGAACTTGTATCGATACTGGTAAGTGGAATTTGTGCCTGCCTACGTGCGAATAGTGTTAATTTTAAAACGACTTGTGTGTAAGGGAAATAGCTATGGTGATGATATCCAACGAAAGTTTTATTCATGCACGAATTTAGACTATACCTAATAATAACCTACTACTCACCTAAATAAATACCTACCTATACCCGGTCACCGGGGGAAACAAGACGAGATTGCGATCAAACGTAAACCTAATTATATAAAACTTGTTAAAACAAGAGGTTGCATCTCTTGTGAAGAAACTCATAGTTACCTGTAATTTTGGCGTCAGATAAACTGGAAGAAGGAGGCATCGAGCCCATTGAAAGGGTCCTCTCGAAGTTGGGCCTCGGCCCGCAGCCGCCGTCGGAGGCGGGCGCAGACTTCTCGTGGGAGACGACGGCGGGGCGCGCGCGCCGCCAGCTCGGCCTCAGCGTGCTGCTCAGCGTGCAGGTCGCCGAGGACGTGCGGAACACCTCCAGGAACAGAGTTGTGGTACGACCACTCCTTCACACTCTACTGAATATCACATTTCACAAATGTGTTAGGCGGCAGGTGCTGCGAGGCATATCAAGCTGTGCTTACACTAGTACATATTAGTAGTCTGCGGCTGTAATAGCGCCACAGATGTTCGTCAACTTGACAATCATGTGTGTGTGGAATCGTTCTTTCTGGAAATGTTTGTTGCCTACTAAAACAAAATGATCTCTAAGTTCCGAGGGGATATTTACCTGGTGAGTAGAGTAGTCATGAGCGTGTATATCTAATATTTGGTAGATCGAGCAAGTGTCCCCCGGGTTCAGCGACCGCTACCTGCTGGAGCCGCAGCGGTTCGCGCACGAGATAGCGGAGTACCGCAAGTACATCCGCGCCATGGTCGCCGCCGCGCATCCGCCCACCGACGCCGACGCCTTCGCTGCCGACATCCTGGACTTCAGCGAGGCCTTAGCTAAGGTATCTATACTACCTACACTATCTAGGACTAAGCACCAGTTGAGTAGTTCATATAAAAAATACAGTGAATTGGATCGGGAGTAATATCTCTCTAATGCTCTTTTAGTTATAGGCAGAGACAAACGTAATGCGCCGAACACAGATAGTTACCTATATTAGGATAGAACGCCGAACCATGTTATATTAGGCATAACTGCCCGCTTGCTCTTTGGGCATTACATTGTGCCAATAAATAACATGCGCTGCCTGTGGTATTGTTTTAGATAATGACTCCAGTAGAAGTGCGACGCAGTGGGACACATCTTTTCCACGAAGTGAGCGTGCAGCAACTCATATCGGGCACCGGCGGCGGCCCGGCGCAGTGGAAACATGTGAGTAATTCAAGTTCACTCTGAGGCCTATAGGGTAGGACCGGAGACGCCTGGCAATGGCGACCGACCAGAAAATGAAACTAACGATGGATCGACATTATAAAGATCACCAGGAAGTCAGTCCGAAAGCTCGGAATACGAAATCTGTATAGGCACTAGGGCATGCAATTATCGAAACTTTTCGATAATCGATAATACGATAATTATCGCTCTATTTTTCGATAATTATCGGGAATTATCGGTTGTTGGTAAAGGGAAAAACCTTCATGTTTCGGTCTCTAATTTAACTGCTTTATTTGTCATATCTACACTCAACAAGAAGATTTACGTATAACCTACTATTATCTGTCTATTTCTACTTATATCATTCTTTTTCTATCGTGTCGATGTTACAATAAAATTGAGTGAAAAGTGGATGAAACGGCATTGAACAGAGGATGCCTTCTGTCACTTTCTTGTTTTGATTTTTACATAATTTTTTTTTAAACATCTTTCCGTTGTTCACTGTTTGTTCAAGGATTGCATGTACCATTAATATGGAAAATAGCTAAATTCAACTTTACATTACAATTTTGGGATTGTTAACTTATTATTTACTAATAAATAGGATTTTATACATATGATTTCGATTAGTGTCACTAATCGAAAAGCTTTTATTTAGATGACACTTTCCGTTCTGATAATTATGAGCTTTAGAGATATTTTAACGCTTAGGTTCTTAAGTAAATCAGTCAGTAGAATGCTTGGACTAGTAGGTAATCATTATCTATAAAAGTTTTTTTTATAAAGAAACCAAATAATAACAATCAATTAGAATGTACGCATTGTTTAACATTTTGTTATCGTTAGGAATAAGAATGAACTATTCGTAATAATAGTTCCTTCATACATTTTTGAATTTATCGTTTATCGGTTTTTATCGTTTTATTTTCGATAATTATCGCTGGCGAAAATGAGCCGATTACCGATAATTTATCGATTATCGATTATCGGATTGCATGCGCTAATAGGCACTAGGGGGAGCATAGTATAGCAGTGACCTTTTCGAGGCGCTATTAAAATACTCGAGTAGGCATATGTGAAGGAAGTGGTTCTATTAGAATCATAAAGTATTGAAGTGAACGATATTCCAGCACGACTGGGAGGGCTACATGAGGCTCGTGTTCGCCAACACCAGCGTCACGCTGCATCCGCTGCAGGACCGCGTCATCGTCATGGACCTGCCGTACCTGCAGAAACTAGCCGTCCTGCTCAACGACACCAAACCTCTCATTGTCGGTAAGATACGTTGATTATTCATTGAAATGCATTCGGCGCGCTGAGGTTCGAGTGTGATGTGATGTAGGTACACTCAGAAATAGTATATTATGCAACTAGTGAATAAAAGACGGATTTAAATCGAGGACCAAAGATGAATCACAAGCAAGTGCAGGAATCTAACGACTGAATCACGACCGTAGGGAGTGATTCATGATGATTGAATCACGAGCGTAGCGAGTGATTCAAGTGTTAGAATCCTAAACGACGCGAGTGATTCATGGCCCTCGATATAAATCCGTTTTATTCAAGAGTTGCATACTATACTTTATACCATGACTTCGAGAAAAAGAAAGATTTAAGCGAAAAAGGATTAAAAACTATGAAATTAGTTTATACTATTCTTATATGACATAAAACAAATAATTTTAGATTTTGATTTGATTTGTAAATAAAGAAGGATAAATTAATGCAAGTTTTCTACTATACCTACTTCTCTTTCATGAACTCAACAACTCAATTGAACAACAAACAACTCAGCACATCTTTTTCATTCCTAGAATGCATTTTCAATCGATTTACTATTATCGAACTTTTTGCTGCATAACTTACTAAGAACAGTATTCAAAATAGCGCCAATTTACTTATGTAGGACAATGACAACAAAGAACATAAAACAGTTTTTAATCCAATGCTAAACTCCTTGTCAAAAATTTCGACCAATCAAATCGAGAGTATTTATGACGCAAGGAGGTTGTAAGGTATTGAGATGGACGTTGACCTTATTCGTGTGTTCCAAATTCAAACACCAAAACAATGATTAAAAGAGCTTTTTATTCACTGTTTCCAGTGAATAAAATAAGCTTTTTAGAGGGGGTATGGTATAAAAAATATTGTTGGTTCCAACAATAAAACTTTAACATGGGAGAGCCCACCATGGTGTATAGTCCGTGCGTCAATGTTTTTATTGTCATCGATCAAGTTGTCATTGCAACAATGTTTCTATTGTCAAGAATTAATTGTCATTGCAACAATGTTTCTATTTTATCAATAAGGCGTGTTTTGATACTACAACAATGTATCTTTTGTCAGCGGAACTAATTTCGAAAATGAAGGACTAAAAATGTACCTACAACTAGTAGGTACGAAAGACCCCAAGTGTGAGGGCCTGAGGGGTAAAAAAAGAAGATTTGATAAGACCGTAGTTGATCCGATGCATTCATCGGATCAACTCCAGTCATATCAAATCTTCAACGGATTCATTAATCCGTTGAATACAATTTCATAAAACCATTTCTACAATATAAGGAAACGCGGTGCGTTTTCGTCAGCGCGTTCTAGGATCGTTACAATTTTAGTCACGCCATCTAGTTCTAAATTTAGTAAGCAGCTTTTTTGTTAGTTTACTTTACTAACAATGTTCACATTGACACACTTGCAACGTTCCATTGTCACCACAACGACTTACTTATTGCATGACAAAAAGTACTCAAATGCCACAACTATAGTTACTTTGCTACGTTTTTTAACAATGTTCACATTGACACGCTAGCAACGTTCCATTTTCACTACAGCAACGTATCTATTGCATGTCAAATGGTAGTTAAATGCTACGACTATAGTAACTTTGTTAGATTTATTAACAATGTTCACATTGACACACCTATAACGTTTTATTGTTATATAATCAATTTTTATATTAACTTTGATGTAAGGACAAAGCTAAATTGTTCCTTGCACATTAAACGAAGGAAAATCAGCGGACAATAAAAACGTTGCTGAACACAACAAAGCTCTTTCTGCTAAAGTAACAGAGCATTTAGTTGCTCCGACAGGAAATTTCTGCATTTATTGTGACTTTGTTGACCCATTTTTTTCTGTGTGTAGTATGATGTATTGTGTTGTGTGACAGAGCGGTTCCTGTGGTGGAGCGTGTTCTCCACGGTGGCTCCGATGACGCTGCGTGCGTTCCGCGACCTGGGGTTCGAGTTCTCGCGCGCCGTGTTCGGCCTGCAGCAGCGCACGCCGCGCTGGAAGTCCTGCACCGCTAATGTCAACGCAAACTTCGGCGTTGCACTCAGCTACCTATACGTCAAGAAACATTTCGACCACGACTCCAGGCAAAAGGTATATAAGTTTATCCCCACTTTAAACACTTTCGGGAAGAACTGAATGAGCACAATGCGTGAACGGTGGTGAAACTTGCATGCATACATGAGACAATAAATGTCCTGAATAGATAGGTACTAAAAGATCTCGCTGTTATGAAACCGCAACAAAATTTCTTCGACCTATTTCAAGCTTTGAATAGGGATCCAACTTTGAGGCCAGATCTTAGAAAAGCCAACCATCAATGGGCATCAGCATCGATATAGACAGAGACTTGGGTAATAATGCCACGGGATAGAAACTGCCTTTTGAAACAGACATCAAATCAGAAAGTAAATTCCTTGCGTAGAAGGAAAGAAAAGTCCACCACGAAAACCTATCGATCCACTTAAAAGCTCATTTCTATGGAATCGAGGCTTTCTTTGATTCATGTTTTTGAAGTTACTTCTCTAATAAACCTTTAGGAATGTTAGCTCCTAGTCCTAATTACGTTTAAAAGTGAGTATATAGGTTTGTAATGGAGTTCGCACTATAAGTACTCTATTGCATGTATGTAATGGTAATGTGTTGTCTGGATGGCAGGCTATAGAGATGATAGAGGACGTCCGCGGCGCGTTCGCGGCCGGCGTGCGCCAGCTGGACTGGATGGACGGCAGCACGCGGCTCAAGACGCTCAGCAAGCTGAAGGCCATCCGCAACTTCGTGGGCTTCCCCGCCTGGCTGCTGCGCGCCGACCGGCTCGACGCACATTACAAGCACGTACGTTACACGCATCTGCCTCTTATATTGATCAACATAAAGGGACATACTGGACATACATATTGGACTTGAGAACGTCCTTTAGTTTGGTAAAGTATGTGACGTGCAAAAAATAGTATATTTCATTACAAGTGCGGGAAGGCTGTCATTGCAAAGAGTTCCGACAAATGTCTACCCGAGCCGAAGGCGAGGGTTGACAGTCGGAACAAGTTGCAATGACGGTTCCGCACGTGTACTGAACGACTATTTTTAATACAGTTGCGAAAAAATTAAGCAATTTAATAAAATAATAAAAATACCATTTGCTTTTTTCTCTTCTCTCCACGCAATAAGTTCGTCGTATGTATGCATGTAGCGACTTTTTGACTTTTCCGGTAAATTGTTCTCCGAAGCATTTTGTGCAATTATACTGAGTTCCGGTGGTGTTAATTCAAAAAAACTAGGGTCGAAATTACTCATTTTGTGCAACAAACAAATAAACTCGCAAATAAAATTTCTGAAAAATGGCGCCGCCAACCGTAAAATATAAGCAGAGATTTTTTTTTTTTCTTCACCCATTCTGGAAGGCAAAGGGAACTATACCCATACAGCCAAGTCTTCAGTAGATTTTTTTTATTGATATGAAATGAAAATGAAATTTAATAAGATGAAATGAAATGAAACCTAACATAACTCATTCAATCAAATCATTAAATCTGTTAATGAAACAAATTAGTAGCTTCTTTTTAGAAATAATACGTATTTGCATGAATCATAAAAACTTCGATGAATTTTTTTAGTAAAAACTTCATGGTTGGTTTTCTTTTTAGACATTATTTTGACAGTTGGGAAAGAAAAAGCACTAGTGCGGGAATGGTAAAAAAAAGCACGCGTGTGTAATAGCCCACATCCCGAACGCTATACGTCCCTGCAATACGCCACTTTTTGAGCAACTGTATTAAAAAGGATTGTTGTGATTATGAAGACGATTTTGTTATACCTACTTTGCGCTACGCTTAATGTGTACAAGCCTTTAGCCAAATTCTATACCTAAATGTCACCGTATATTTCAGGCGGAAGTGGTGGAAGGCAGCCTGTTCGACTCCTACCAAAAGCTTACGGCGGCAGCTGTCAAGAAATCCTTAGAAACTCTACGAGAGAAACCAGATAGGAACAGGTACAACTACCGACAAGATAAAAGTTATGCACGAAGAATTGTACAATACACTCGTGACGTAACTTTATTTGCTTAGTGATTCTAAACGATGGACTGAATTAAGCAACGTTCTGCGTGGTCACCATATTGCTGGTGACTTACAGAGTTGCATTGCTTCGAGCATGTAAGGCTCGGGTTTAGCAGTCGTTACGGCCTATTGGAGGCCTTAAGTTGGCCCCTAGCTTATACCACAATACTTCACAGATGGGTGGCAACAGCAACTACAGTGAACGCATTCTACTCTGCCACACTCAATTCTGTCAGTAAGTACAAAATACAACCAACACAGCGAAATATATTTCGATGATCCAGACAATTAGATTTCCTTTAGTTACTAGACAATACAGGAAATCTATTGTTGTGAGCTGTGAGTTAAAGTAACAGAGCCCTAAGGCCAGATTTAATATTTTATAGATAGTAGCCGTTTCAAGGATCAGATCGGGGTCTTCACTTTAGTATTATTGAAGCTTTCGCGATCAGAACAGATTTTTTAACAGCAGGTACTGGGCTAGGTACAGATAGTGCCATGAAAGTTGAGACTTGGCGAGCTCTTTCCTTTTTTTTCTCTCTCTTTCTTTTTCCTTTTTCTCCGGACTCTTTCCGCCACCCGGCCAATTCCCGCCTCGACCCTTGAATCGTTTACTGAGCCAGTCAAACCACGTATCTGATGCCAGGTCTCATCTTTAGTGACATGTATTCAACATGTATTATACATATACTCGTATAGGTACACGTTTTAATTGCCACATATATTTTTTTCCGTCGGTACTAATTCTTGTTATATTTACAGCGTTCCCTGCCGGAATCCTACAACCACCATTCTACGGAAACGGAATTGAGTAAGGATCCTTTTTATAAAGTAAATTGTCACTTGTGGCGGCCCACACTGCGGCTTCGCACCAAACTACTCAAATAACTCGTATGATGATGGCGTCGACACTCGACATACAGTGCCTTCGTATGCAAAGGTGCGATTTTTAACAGACTTCAAATAAAAAACGAGATTTTCAATTTGGTTGTACTTTTTTAGGGTTCCGTAGCCAAATAGAAAAAACGGAACCCTTAAACATTCGTCATGTACCTATGTCTGTCCGTCCGTATGTCACAGCCATTTTTCTTGAATTCTTTCATTTTCATTCTTCTTCGTTCGAAACTGTAATATACCAATGAAACTTGACAAGTAGATGTATTCTGTGAACCGCATTAAGATTTTTACACAATAATAGAAAAAAAAACAATAAATTTTGGGGGTAGGTACTTGAAACTCAAACAATTTTTTTTCAACAAACCCATACATGTGGGGTATATAAGGATAGGTTTTTATAAATGATGTTGAGGTTGCTAATATTGTTTTTTTTCTAAACTGAATACCTAGTTTGCGCGAGAGACAATTCCAAAGTGGTATAATGTGTGTGTCCCCCCTGTAACTTCTAAAAGAAGAGATTGATAAAACTAAAAAAAATATATGTAGTACATTACTATGCAAAATTCCACCAAAATTTGGTTTGAACGAGATCTAGTAAGTAGTTTTTTTTATACGTCATAAATCGTAAACCGCAATTTACCTTTCGACGAACTACAAGAACTTTTATATTATGTTACTTGCGGAACTCTTCATGGGCGAGTCCGACTCGCACTTGGCCGCTTTTTGTTTGTTTGATTTATTTCGTCATCTATAAGCCGATTGGAAAAAGTCGGTGCCTCAAGTTTTTAAACTTATATTATCAGTTAATGGTTTCTCATAGCCATAGATTTAATTAATTTATCTGTCTTTCAGAGCAATCAACTACGGATCCATCGGCGCTATAATGGGACATGAAGTGACGCACGGGTTTGACGATCAAGGTGCGTTGATTTACCTACTTAGCCATGTAGCCATTTTCTGTAGCCGTACCCACCTTTACTCAATGTTATTTTCTTTCTGTTGTTTAATTTTCTTCATAAGCTGTGTTTTTGAGCCAAATAAAAAGTTATCTATTTATCATATAGCTAAACTAGCACGACATTCAATAAGCTTCACCGCTGACATTTGAAATTGTGAGGGTATATTTGTGATTTAAATGGACTGACACCACCCTGGTTACCATTGATAACGATCCTTGTTGCCTGTTCTTCTAGGCTTGGTCGCGTGGAACTGGCACCTAGACTCACCTAGCTTTAAGACGTTTCAAAGTGATTCTTGTATCGCATTGAAAAAAAAAATATTGAGTTTGAGTTTTTTTCAATGTTTTTTAACTGTGACTTTATTATCTTGATTGCAGGTCGTCGGTACGACGAGGAAGGCAACCTGAAGCAGTGGTGGTCGGCCGCCACGCTGGAGCACTACCACGGCAAGGTGCAGTGCATCATCGACCAGTACCAGCACTACCACATGCCGCAGCTGCCAGACTACACGGTATGCCATACCACCTTATACTGACTAGAGCGCCTTCCTAACCTAACAGATCGACTAGCTTAACTTACTATGCGGTCCTGTATATGGATACAGGTCACAGTTACAGTCGCATTTTCATTGTTGTAAAATTATCTTGGATATCGACCTGAAGGGATTCGAAAGTTGTATAAAGCCTCTACGCCGCATCGCGCAGGGCAAATTTTTATCATCCGCACTTGATGTGCGGGCAGGTTTTTCCGCAAGTAGGCCGCTGGCGAGCACTTTTTGCGTGACCCTTGACACGACGTGTTGCTCGAACTTTTTTAGGTTCTACAACACGCCGGTTTCCTCACGATGTTTTCCTTCACCGTTTTAAGAGTACCTACTGGCATAGTGCACATAAATTTTCGACAGAGAAACTCAATGGTACACGACTGCATTTGAACCCACGACCTTCGGATCGGAAGGCGGGGCCGCTACCACTAGACCACCAGTGCTCCGCATCGTGCAGGGTAGATTATGATCATGATTGAGAGTTTATCTACCGCTGGGGAGCGAGCCGAGAGGCCTGATCCGTTTCGGTGTTCCATAATGTCAGTGTGTGTGTGATACCAGGTGCACGGGTTCAACACGCAAGGGGAGAACATAGCGGACAACGGCGGGCTCCGCGCGGCGCTGCAGGCTTACCGTCTGCTGGCGCGCCGCCGCCCCGCCGCGCGCCGCGCCGCTCTGCCAGCGCTGCCGAGCTACTCGCCCGACCAGCTCTTCTATCTCGGCTTCGCACAGGTACCTACCGCCGGCTGGCGCGCCGCCTGCGCCGCCCCGATGCTTTCTTCCATGGATTGTTTTAGCTGTAGTAGTTTTTGGTTTAATAAAATATTATGATGGGGGGCTGAAACCCTGAACGAATACGCGCATCTTGTCTGCATGCCTACAAAAATAATCTGTTTCCACAGATTTGGTGCGGGAACTCGACGGTAGGCGCACTGAAGTCCAAGATGGTGGAAGGCGTCCACAGTCCCAATAAAATCAGAGTTATTGGAACACTCAGCAACTCGAAGGAGTTTTCAGAGGCATGGCAGTGCCCACTAGGCACCCCCATGAACCCAGAACACAAGTGTATACTATGGTGATACTTTCACCGACTCAAACAAATTGTGATCTAGTTTAGTTATAAGATAGCCAAAGACAATACAAGGGTTACCAACAAGTTACCGCCTTAGTTTAAAGTTTGTGTAAAAGTGATTCTATATTATAATGTAGGTACTTAAGTAATTCGGTAAAATAAGAATTAAGAGACTGCATTTGAATTGACTCTGAGTAGACAAATATTTATAAGAACAAATTTAACCTAGTGATTTTAATTTTAAGTGCAATATGACGTATTTATTAGATCATAATTAATTTACCAATAGAATATTAAATAATGGGAAGTCAAAACAGCCTTATGACTCAGATCCCATTTATACCAATAACATAAAATACCTTTCTTTTATCTAATTTAACTATTTTATTCTTTCCACAGGTAGATCTTTTAACTACCTATAAATTGAATTGATATTCTTAGCAGGTCCATGAAAAATTGAATTAACCATTTAAAAAAGAACAATACATTTTTAACAAACTACAATGTTACCAGCTGTTTTATTTCTTCCTACTATACTGGAACTGGTAGATTGGTGCCGACACAGCTGTTCCGGGCTGCACCCTCTTCGGCTTTAGCACCTTGAGTGAGGGGTCTTGGAGATGCCTCTTTAATTCCATCTTTTGCTGGATTAAGGTCAGCTCCTTTTCTCTGTCTATTCTTTTTGATATTTCCTTGTAAATCTTTTCTTTTTTCTTCTTATGTGATTCCAGGGTCTGTAAAATAATGTGAATGTTTACCACTGGCTATGTTGATAGCCAGTGGTAAGCACTGGTATCAATCACTGTTCAATTGCAGTGGAGGTTGCCCCACTGCAAATGAACATTTAACACCAGTGATAGGAGCTACTGTTGAACATATTATCCTCCTCCACCGATTTGCAGAATGACAGATTTTATGCAGTCTGCACTGTACCCAGAGCAACTTTTACTGCTTCTGTTAAAGTAACAGATACATTTCAAGTACAACACCTTAATATAAATGAGCTTATACCATTTATGAGCTTATGAGATTGTTAATAGATTTTCTGTGTATTTGTTATAAGAATTCCCTGGATATTAGTACTAACAAGTATACCTACTGTTGATTGTTAAAATGTCATAATAGCCTACCTCTTGATGAATTAGCGGCAGTTCCATCTTGGCTAGATCAGCCATCCTCGGCCGGTTAGACTTCCGGTTGATGAGTTTGGGATGAGTGTCCAGTCTCTTAGCCAAATCAAAGTTTTTGACTTCATCTTCATCAATGAAGAATGTGTGAGTGTTTGGAGTTGCATCTGCTACATCAGTCATGTGGAGTTGAGCCTGTTCAAACACATCATTATTTAAAGAAGAGAGTAGACAACAACCTTTAGAGAAAACTCCAATTATAACAACAAAACACATTATATTGTTAAACTGTACAAAGCAAATTGAGGTAATTAAAGGATTTAATAAAGGCAAATCAATTGACTGCCCTCTCAGCTCAGTTTGTAATAGCTCTACCTTCTGCGCCATAGCCCGTGGGTTCGATCCCCACCGAGAACAAATATTTGTGTGGTGAACACAAATTATTGTTTTCAGTCTGGGTGTTATATTGTATTCTAAGTATGTATTTACATAAAAATGTATATAAGTTTATTATCAGCTATCTGGTTCCCATAGTACAAGCTCTGCTTAGTTTGGGGCTAGCCAATGTTGTGTGGTAGGTCCAAAATATTTTTTAAATAATTATTAGTTATTAAATTATTAATTATTAATCCATCTAACCGTGGCATGGTACTGGGGCCTAGACTCACCTAGCTCTAACATATTTCAAAGTGACTCTTGTGATACAATTGAATAAACATATTTAGGCTAGGGTAATAATGCACTTTATGGCCCATGTATGAAAGAGATCTTACTACCTAAGTACCAAAGGTCTTATATGTATACCACAAAGAACACACACCTGTAACTTATCAATCCTTCTGTTCTCCATAACTCGTTTCATGTTTATGTACTTTACATCTTGTGTTTGCATCAATTTAACTTGTTCTGTTGTATGAACATCTTCTTTTTCCAACTCTTGGTGCTCCTGTGAATTGAAAGACATTATAATACTAGCAGTAGGTACTTACAACATGAAAATACAGAGAAAACTTTAATATACTCACTCCATTGTTAGCTTTTGAATTAATCATATGGAAGTAGAATTCATCAGGATTCCTGTCTAGCGCGCGTTTGCGGAGAGCTTTCAGCGTTGCTCCTTTTCCATGGTAATCGTTAGCCCGTTTTTTGTAGTCTTTTTTCTTCTCGAGAAGACCGAATTGTTTCCGGGACTCAGGTTGGTGTCTTTCTCTGTGAGTTTTTTGGTTAGCCTTGGCGGCTTTTTTCCATGAAGACATCTTAAAACTTCTCTTACTACGAGTTGTCGGTGTGCTAACAGTATACAACGAAAAACAAGAGCGAACTAAACAGTAAGCAACCAACTACAAGTACAAACTAACAAAACAAAGGAAAGCGCAAGAAAATAAATGAAAGAACTCTTTTTCACGAAAAAAAGAAGAAGCCGATTTCTATGGCCGATCTTATTTTCACGAAAAAAGAAGACGCAGATTTCTATGGTGTAGGTGTGCGTATACGTATGTATATCTACATTTGTGTGCGTAAATCTTATATTTCAACTGTCAAAACTGACATCTCAAACTGTCAAATATCAAGAGGTCAATGTCATGCTTGCTTCTGCTTGCTACTGTTCTTTATTTCTTGCTAGGCTATTGCTAGGCTATTTCGAGATACGAGATACTATTTACGAAATAAAAATCACCGGAATATTAAATAAGACAGAAATGCGATGGCTGCAACAGCATCGGTAATTAATCATCTGTCTTATTATTATCATCTGAAGAGTATTTACCATTTCCTACAGCACAGACGACTCCAATGCCTCCAGCAGCGTTGGGATGGGAACCAACCGCTCATAGGCAACTCCTACGCATAGTTAGAACTGGGCAGTCATCCATCACTAATGAGCCTCTGGGCAGTCATCACCTCTGCCGCATGCCAGACACCTCGTGGGCTTTCATCTTCAGTGGGCTGAAGATGTGTGTCAAACTTAGCGCTAGAAGGTGGTAGACCCGACTTTAGTGGGTGTGTGATGTGTGTTTATAACCCTGCCAAAAGTGTGATAAGTCAGATTGTGAATGAAGAAACTAGCTATATGTGTGTGATGGAGTAACTACCTACTAAAGATATCTACAATGTTGTATAAATGTTTTTATAGCGTTAAAGATTTCATTTAAATTATTTAATATTTTGTTTAAGAATTATTATTCTGAATTGATTATTGTTATTATTCTCACACTGATTTATTTTAATTTAACTTATATTTTCTACTTTTTGTTTGAATTTTGTATATTGGTTGCTGATGAAGTATGTGAGCCACTTTTTTTACATACCCTATGATCCTATAATTGTACCTTAGTTCTTGCAAATAAATATATTTCATTTCATTTCATTTGTACCAACTGTTGAACTACTCAGTAGTTACTGAACTACTGATGCAGAGTTATTGGTGAAAGAGACTCATTTCCTGTAGGTTTCATTTGCTCGAACTAGATATAATGTAACTATGTTACTCGGGGATAATTCATCAAAGAAATTTATCAGTCCAGTAGTTTTTGAGTTTATTCGTTACAAAAATACAAATCTGTATAATAATGATGATGATGAAAGGAAATGGAGGAAGAAGACATGTTGTGCCGACCCCACATAAAGTGGGATAAGGGCAGGAAGAAGAAGAAGAAGAATGATGATTGTTTGTGCACAGGGGAACACAAATGAAAACTCCCGAACTGATTTTAGGTTTGTCCTTTATACAGTGTGTTTTTGGAATTTGGGTTTTGGGAACAATGGTTTGTCTTCTGCGTAAAATTATGAAGTGACATTTGATTAGATAATGCGATGCACCTAAAGAATGCGCGGTGCAACATGCATCATGGTTGTGGTTTTGCTTGAAGATGGAGCGTAGGCGCTAACATCCTGGCCCCGTTGAAAATCTTCGGTTTTCAACCCTCTAGTTCATCTGAAGTAGGCAGGGCGACAAGGCGGACTAAAGGGCGGCGTACACATCCTCTTGTTGTGTTTACATCAGCTACTCGAGGGATACCATCTTCTGGTCCACAGAATAGTCTTGAAATTCGTCCAAGCCTCCAGCAGAGCGGCGGTACATCGTCTTCTTGTATAAGAACCAAGTCTCCTATTTTAGGACTCAAGGAGTTGGTTCTTATACAAGAAGAGGTTTTCCATTTATGGCGTTGCTGCAATTCAGCAATATATTCACGCTGCCAGCGCTTCCAGAAGTGTTGATATATTTGCTGCAGTCGAGCATAGCGTTGCAGATTATTGGGGTTGCAGTCTTCCAGATCAGGTGATGGTGGAGCGGTGAGAGCTCGACCAATGAGAAAGTTCCCGGGAGTAAGGCACAGGAAATCATCGGGAGAGGAAGACAGAGGGCATAACGGACGGCTGTTTAATATGGCTTCTACTTGTGCGAAAAGAGTTGATAATTCTTCGTACGTCAAATGAGAATTACCCATGACGCGTTTGATATGAAATTTGGCTGACTTTACACCAGCTTCAAAGATTCCGCCAAAGTGAGGAGCGTAAGCCGGAGAAAATATAAATTTTATTCCATCCTCACTTGCAAAATCAGATAAGGAATCTACATTAGTTTTGAGAAATTGGTTGATTTCTTTCGCACCTGCTACAAAATTGCGTCCGTTATCACAGAACACTTCAGTTGGTTTGCCTCGACGTGACACGAAACGGCGAAAAGTCATGATAAAAGCGTCCTTTGAGAGATCACTTACTGCTTCAAGATGTAGGCATTTGTACCGTAAACAAACAAATAGGCACAAATAGCATTTTATGACAGATGCACCGCGTCCTTTTCTGTTCAAAATGAAAAATGGACCGGCAAAATCTAAGCCTACAGTTTTGAATGGGAAACTTGTCGTAACGCGTTGAGATGGTAAGTTACCCATCATAGGCTTCATAGTCTTTCCTTGAAGTCGTCTACATTTAAAGCAGTTATGAAACGTGCGTCGAGCTAGGTATCTACCATTGATGGGCCACACAAACTCCCTAATAGTAGATAGAAGGAGTTGTGGTCCAGCATGCAAATTTCGTTTATGCTCATGTTCGAATAGAATTTTAGTAAAGTGATGGTTGGCATGCAAAAGCACGGGATGTTTTTTGTCAAATGTAAAATCAGATGCGGCCAATCGACCGCCAACTCGAATGACGCGATCCTCACTATAGAACGGAGACAATGATAAGATGTGAGATTTGGGACTCAGTGATTTATCGTTGGCCAATAGTCCATACTCAGTCACAAATGATTCCTGTTGTGATAAGCGACACAAGCACAGAAATGAATTATTTAGTTCTTGAACTGAGAATAAACCGGTGAGACGCGATTTAGGATTTTTTGTATTATTTATGAAACGCAATAAATACGCAAATATTCTCTTTAATTTAGGTAAGCTAGAATATTTATTGAACTGCATTATAGAATCATTATTAGTTGTTAAGTTAGTCATAGTTGAAGTAGATTTAGTTTCAGGTAAGTTAGTCAAATCAAGTTTAGTGTTTAAGATGGGCCAAGTACTTTCAGGTTGGGATAAGTAAGGTGGACCAGACCACCACAGTGTTGTGCTACTTATTTGTTCTGGGAAAATTCCTCTGGAAATTAGATCAGCTGGATTGGCAGCTGTTGGCACGTAGCGCCAAGAAGCAGAATTAGTAAGTTCACAAATTTCTGAAACCCTATTTGAGACGAAGGTTTTCAAATTTTGGAAGCTGCTGCGGAGCCATGCGAGCACAATCGTGGAGTCGCACCAATGTACTTGGGTCTGTATATCGCATCTCAATGATTCCCTGACGGCCTTGCATAGCTTGGCGGCCAATAGAGCGGCACACAGCTCGAGCCGTGGGATTGTAGTTGATTTGATTGGAGCTACTTTGGATTTGGAACAGAGCAATGTAACAGTTACTTTATTATTAGAATCAAGGGAGCGCAAATATATGCAAGCTCCATATGCATTCTGCGACGCATCACTAAACGAATGAAGTTCTACTGCTGTAGGTGCGTCACAGAGTACATATCTAGGCACACTGAGGTTAGAGAGGTTAGGGATAGCAAGGGTAAATTTGTTCCAATCCTTTTGAATCTCATTAGGAATGGGATCGTCCCATGATAGCTTGTGCAGCCACAACTGCTGCAACAAGATTTTGGCTTTGATCACGCACGGACTTAACAATCCTAAAGGATCGAAAATTTTAAATAGAGATGATAAAATCAGTCTTTTAGTTAGGGCATGATTATCAGATGGAGGTGGAATCTTGAATGGAAAATGCAATTGATCAGTAGATGGATTCCAACCTATACCCAAAGTGGATGAAGCTTCACTTACAACCAGTTTATCGTTTGAATTTAAAGAAGTTGTCTCTAATATAGAAGGTAAATTGGTTTTAAATTTTCTTAGGTTAAAACAGCCTTTCTGAAGAGCTGCACACACAGATTGATGTATGTAGCGTAATGTGCTTTCACTGCTAGCTCCAGTTATTAAGTCGTCAATATAAAAATCGTGTTGTATTATTTGTTTGATTTCAGGATCTGAGCATTCTTCACCTAGTTGCCAGAGGCAGCGCGTACTTAAATAACTTGAACTCGCCATTCCGTAAGTTATAGTATTCAGACGCAAAGTTTTGAAAGGTTTGGTCTCATCTTCTCTCCACAGAATCAGCTGAAGATTTCGGTCCCCCCCAGCATTTACTAGGCATTGGCGGTACATCTTTTCAACGTCACCGGTAAGGAGGTACTTGTATTGCCGAGCTCTAATGAGGATGGAGAAAAGTGAATCTTGCATATTTGGACCTACCAGAAGGATGTCATTGACAGAATACCCAGACGAGGTTTCAGCCGAGCCATCAAAGACGACTCGGATCTTGGTTGATTCGCTGCTGTCCTTGAAGACAGCATGATGACATAAGAAATAGGAGTTATCGGGTTTAGCAATAGGAGATTCCGATAGGTGACCCAGATCGGCATACTCTTGCAAGAATTCGACATATTGTGATTTGACTTCGGGTTGTCTTTTGAATCGTCTTTCTAAATTGAGCAGTCTTTTTTTTGCTAAATTGTATGATTCCCCGAGACAGTCGGGTGAATCTTTGAGAGGTAGCCCTACAGAGAACCTACCTGAATCGAGGCGGGAGGTGTGAGCCAAAAAGTGAGCTTCACATGCCTTCTCGCTTTCACTAAGTTTGGATCTTAGGGGAACTTCTTCAAGTTCCCAGAACTTGGTAAGTTCTTCATGGATATTATCGTCATCATTTGATTTGTTTGAAATGATGGAATGATTGCATTGAATTATGTTATTGGATGATGTACTATTTGTATGCATAGGACCTGAAATAATCCAACCAAACTGGAAGCTTCTTAATTTTGGATTGTTGGGACCGAGCGAGTGTTGCTCGCGGCCAAGAATATCCCAGAAAAGATCGGCACCGATGAGAACCTCAGTCGGCGCTGGCTGATGAAATATAGGGTCTGCTAGCTGAAACTCTTTGGATATTTGTAATTGATTTACATCTATAGGGAACCTAGGTATATAACCTGTCAGTTGGGGCAATACAAAGAAACCTGATGTGACATGGAATTGGTTGAATAATGATTTCAACTGTGCCACACAGGATTCTGTGACCTTACCAGTTTGTTGATTGCCGATGCCTATAACATTAACATGACAGTCAGAGTTCGATGGTAACGACAGCTTCTCCTTAAGAGCCTGCGTTATAAACGAGGACTGACTACCGCAATCTAGTAGGGCACGAACCTTTTCTGTCTGGTTCGTCCGAGGATTGACCACCTCAATAAGGGCGGTAGACAGCAACACCTGGTTTGAATTTTGATTCGAGAAATTTGCTAAAGTATCGTCAGTGTTGTCCGGGACGGCCGTGACAACGCTGGAAGTAGAAACTTCATTATTAGTATTGGACGGTTTATGTATGAGGGTATTATGTCTCCCTTTGCATTTGAGACATGGACCTAACCGACAAGTTTGCATTCTATGTCCGAGCCTCAAACAATTGGTGCATAACTTTAATCTATAGGCTTCAGCGATGCGTTCCTCTACGCTCTTTGCCAGGAAGGTGGGACATTGGTAGATACGATGCCCTTCATGACAAACGTCACATGATATAGGAGCGGCGGAAATAGTTGCATCATCGCTGGAGCATGCAAACGATCTTGTAGGAGCTCGATAATTATTATTAGGATTAGTGGACGTGGTCCTTTGCGCAGGTTGTGTGGACACTGTCCTTTGAATAGGTTGAGTAGATTTATTGGAGTTCCGGTTTATTGATTCGAGAACATCAGCACGATCAATTAAAAATTTATAAAATTGTTGTAAGTTGGGAACATCAGTCAACGCGCTACGACACTCCTCCCACTTAAGAAGAGTTTGATTGTCCAGCTTGGGACTCATAATATGAATAATCAGGACATCCCATTGGTTGGTAGCCTGTCCGAGGCTGGACAATGCACGCAGGTTTTTTGTTATATGATCTACCATGAACCTCAATGATCTATCGGATTCGCGAGATGCTGACTGAATACTCAACAAAGAATTCAAATGATGATTTATCAACTGACGCTTGTTATCATAACGATCGCATAATAATTTCCAAGCGTTGGTATAGTTCGCGCTGGAAACCTCGATATTTGAAATAATGCGTGACGCATCACCTGTTAGGTACGATATCAAATAGTGAAACTTATGTATAGGTGCGATGCGCTCGCTGTCGTGGATTAAAGATACGAACGTGTCACGGAACTCAAGCCAACGGAAGTAGGATCCGTCAAACTTGGCAATTTGTATTTGGGGCAATTTAAAACCCAATGATGGTTCGCGGTGATCGACATTGCATTGAGCAGAGGATGAGTGGCTCGAATTGAGATCCTTGTAACTACTCTCATCATGTTTGCTCGAGTTGTATTTTTGAATTAGATTTTGCGCAGATGCAATGTTTGAAATGAATAGCTGCTCAATGTCATCTCGTTCATCGATTTCACTTGTTAAATTCTTAGCATTTTTAACCTCAATCTGAGTTTGCAAGTCGTCAAAACGATTGGATAAGGACTCAAACTTACCAAGTTTAAGTGTTAATTCTGCTAACTCAATTGAACTTAGGCTTTCCTTTGACTTAGCATAAGTCAAGTAGTTCTTAAACTTAGTAATTTGGCCTTTTACGGAACTACGTTTGGCAAATAAATCAAGTAAATCTTGTGCTTCTGTTGCAGTAGTCTCACCTCCCATCATGGATAACAATTAATATAAAAGTCTGTTTTAGATAACGTGAAAATATAATATTTTTAGCATAAAATGAATGAAATTACGTATTTTAGCACAGAACAAGTAGTCACGGCAATAGAAGTGAAACTCAAATACAACAAAATAACAAAATATTTGTAAATTGTAAATAGTGAATTGTAAATAGTATGTAATGAAAATTAGCTCACGCTCCTCGACTAGGCGTCACCTTTACAGCTGCACCCTGCCCCAGCTGCTGTGAGACCCGGCAGCAGGTCTGGACTTCGTCAATGCAGCCCGTGCGACAGGTAGGTACGTGCCACTGTGCAACGTTTGCCTGGAATGTTCGGCGAAATAGCGTGAATTGATTGATAAAACAAACTAGTTCAATTTACCTAGAAGGATTTTCGAACACAGATACACCAATTTAGAATGGAATATCTATGGAAATTGTATTATTAATAGCCTATGCATAAACTTGAAAACACTTTGCCTAATTAGCATAAAGTCTGACCTATATTTAGAAGGTTTATCAGCTGTCTTTGAAAGAACTTTATGACGTGGAAAAATAACTAACTTTTTACTGTAAAATGATTGACTTTTATGGATTTAATTGAAATGGGTAACTGATTTAGGTACAGTTACACTGTATAAAGAGAAATTGGCACAAGTAGTTGACCAATAAACTTTGGAAACTTGGTAAAAATGATCGGGAATTTAGGTTAGGAAGATTGGATAATTTGGTTACGTTTACGGAACAAGTATTAGGAAGGTAACTTATCTGCATTGGCCTGAGCTGCGGCTCGATGCTGCTTGCTGATCGATAACCGGCGGTGGCTGCAATGGATGGACCTCCAGGATTCTCGTAATGTTGTTTTCGTCGTTGGAACGGCCGGCAACCGGCTAATGGCGGTGGTGCGCGTGGACCGTTTTTGTAATTTCTTGTATTTCCGAAGATATTTGCAGTCCTGTCACGGTCGCCAGATGTTTGTGCACAGGGGAACACAAATGAAAACTCCCGAACTGATTTTAGGTTTATATTGTCCTTTATACAGTGTGTTTTTGGAATTTGGGTTTTGGGAACAATGGTTTGTCTTCTGCGTAAAATTATGAAGTGACATTTGATTAGATAATGCGATGCACCTAAAGAATGCGCGGTGCAACATGCATCATGGTTGTGGTTTTGCTTGAAGATGGAGCGTAGGCGCTAACAATGATGATAAAGTTACCTACCTAAGTACCTATAAGTACATACCTACCTATTTGCTGAGAAGTCCCATTATCACACAGAACGCCTACCTACACATACATATGATTAAGTATTATGATTACACGCTCCTCTGGATCCACCATCAGGTAAGCTTGTTGGCAGAGAGCATTGGTGGTCTAGTGGTAGCGGACCCGCCTTCCGATCCTTAGGTCGTAGGTTCAAATCCAGTCGTGTACCAATGAGTTTTTCTGTAGAAAAATGTATGTGCCAGTAAAACATCGTGAGGAAACCGGCGTGTTGTAGAACCTACAAAAGTTCGAGCAACTCGTTCGTGTCAAGCGCCACGCAATAAGGGCCCACTAGAGGCCTTGCGGAAACCAGCCCGCACATTAAGTGTGGATGATGAATTTGCCGGAGCTCGTTGGCATCAGTGCCTTGTCTACCTTATTCATAATAGGTACCTAATAAGGTAGGCCTAATGATGATGATGATGATGAAAAGGTACCTCTATGTAGGTAGCCAAGTCTATCTACCTATTTGCTGAGAAGTCCCATTTTACACACAGAACTCCTACCTACCTAAGAGCTGGTAATCATTTTAAACATATTCAGCTTCTGAATCCACCATCAGGTAAGCTCGTAGGCATCAGTGCCCACCTTACTCATAATACCTAACTAGGTAAATGCAGTAGATCTACAAAATCATGCAGGTAAATAAAACAAACATTCCACAGGATGGATGTTAGCATAGCAATGACCACTACCTACTACGCGGGCAAAGCCTGCCGCGGGCGGCCGCTAGTTCATAAAATCTACAAATCTACAGTCACGAAAACGCCTTGGGATGCTTGCTACTAACTGTTATCTATTCTGTGAACCGTCACAGAATAGATAATAGTTAGTAGCAAGCATCCCGCGTCATAGTAACTACTAGCGTATCTGTAATTCGGAAATATCTTAGATTCACGAAATCTAACATCATCATCACCCTATCCCGGACCATAACCCATACTAACTATCCTTTAATCCATGTCGTGAGAAACACTGCTTTTTTTTACATTCTAGTTGCATTCGGTTAGAAGCCAAGGCAGGAGAAGATTTGACTTCCTTAAAAAAAATGTTTGCTAGTGTGTATCATCAACTTATTATTATAAAATGATGAAAGCTTTAATTAAAAATCGATGATAGATGAATGCAGTAAGATATGGCCGATCTTATTTTCACGAAAAAAGAAGAAGCAGATTTCTATGGTGTGTGTGTGCGTATACGTATGTATATCTACATTTGTGTGCGTAAATCTTATATTTAAACTGTCAAAACTGACATCTCAAACTGTCAAATATCAAGAAGTCAATGTCATGCTTGCTTCTGCTTGCTACTGTTCTATATTTCTTGCTAGGCTATTTCGAGATACGAGCTAATATTTACGAAATAAAATCCACCGGAATATTAATTAAGACAGAAATGCGATGGCTGCAACAGCATCGGTAATTAATCATCTGTCTTATTATTATCATCTGAATAGTATTTACCATTTCCTACAGCACAGACGACTCCAATACCTCCAGCAGCATTGGGAACCAACCGCTCATAGTCAACTCCTACGCATAGTTACAACTGGGCAGTCATCAATAATGAGAAGAACATTTAATTCTTCAGGGCCTCCACACACTTCCATACACCTCTGCCGCATGCCAGACACCTCGTGGGCTTTCATCTTCAGTGGGCTGAAGATGTGTGTCAAACTTAGCGCTAGAAGGTGGTAGACCCGACTTTAGTGGGTGTGTGATGTGTGTTTATAACCCTGCCAAAAGTGTGATAGGTCAGATTGTGAATGAAGAAACTTGCTTTAAGTGTGTGATGGAGTAACTACCTACTAAAGATATCTACAATGTTGTATAAATGTTTTTATAGCGTTAAAGATTTCATTTAAATTATTTTATATTTTCTTTAAGAATTATTATTCTGAATTGATTATTGTTATTATTCTCACACTGATTTATTTTAATTTAACTTATATTTTCTACTTTTTGTTTGAATTTTGTATATTGGTCGCCGATGAAGTATGTGAGCCACTTTTTTACATACCCTATGATCTTATAATTGTACCATACTTCTTGCAAATAAATATATTTCATTTCATTTTATTTGTACCAACTGTCGAACTACTCAGTAGTTACTAAACTACAGATGCAGAGTTATTGGTGAAAGAGACTCATTTCCTGTAGGTTTCATTTGCTCGAACTAGATATAATGTAACTATGCTACTCGGGGATAATTCAGCATTAAAGAGGTGAAAGAAATTTATCAGTCCAGTAGTTTTTGAGTTTATTCGTTACAAAATACAAATCTGTATAATAATGATGATGACAATGTTACCTACCTAAGTACCTATAAGTACATACCTACCTATTTGCTGAGAAGTCCCATTATCACACAGAACGCCTACCTATACATAATATGATTAAGTATTATGATTACACGCTCCTCTGAATCCACCATCAGGTAAGCTCGTTGGCAGAGAGCACTGGTGGTCTAGTGGTAGCGGACCCGCCTTCCGATCCTTAGTCGTGGGTTCAAATCCAGTCGTGTATCAATGAGTTTTTCTGTAGAAAAATGTATGTGCACTATGCCAGTAAAACATCGTGAGGAAACCGGCGTGTTGTAGAACCTGCAAAAGTTCGAGCAACTCGTTCGTGTCAAGCGCCACGCAATAAGGGCCCACTAGAGGCCTTGCGGAAACCAGCCCGCATATCAAGTGTGGATGATGAATTTGCCGGAGCTCGTTGGCATCAGTGCCTTGTCTACCTTATTAATAATGTAGGTACCTAAATAAGGTAGGCCTAATGATGATGATGAAAAGGTACCTCTATGTAGGTAGACAAGTCTATCTACCTATTTGCTGAGAAGTCCCATTTTACACACAGAACTCCTACCTACCTAAGAGCTGGTAATCATTTTAAACATAGGTATTCAGCTTCTGAATCCACTATCAGGTAAGCTCGTTGGCATCAGTGCCCACCTTACTCATAATACCTAACTAAATGCAGTAGATCTACAAAATCATGTAGGTAAATAAAACAAACATTCCACAGAATGGATGTTAGCAATGACCTACTACGCGGGCAAAGCCTGCCGCGGGCGGCCGCTAGTTCATAAAATCTACAGTCACGAAAAACGCCTTGGGATGCTTGCTACTAACTATTATCTATTCTGTGAACCGTCACAGAATAGATAATAGTTAGTAGCAAGCACCCCGTGTCATAGTAACTACTAGCGTATCTGTAATTCGGAAATATCTTAGATTCACGAAATCTAACATCATCATCACCCTATCCCGAACCCTATCCCATACTAACTATCCTTTATTCCATGTCGTGAGAAACACCGCTTTTTTTTTTACATTCTAGTTGCATTCGGTAACAGCCAAGGCAGGAGAAGATTTGACTTCCTTAAAAAAAATGTTTGCTAAATGTTTGCTAGTGTGTATCATCAACTTATTATTAAAAAATGATGAAAGCTTTAATTAAAAATCGATGATAGATGAATGCAGTAAGATTTAACTTAATTAAGATTACAGAGAAAGAATAAAGAAAGAAGATGAAGAAAGATAGTGGAATATTACAGAAAACTTTAACCCAGAAAGCTCAAATTAAAATAAAAAAAAAGTTTTGTTATACATGCCGTGGTGAATATTGCGTAAATATAAGAGCGCCGGTAAGATATAACGTAATTAAGCTTACAAAGAAAGAATAAAGAAAGAAGATGAAGAAAGATAGTGGAAAATTACAGAAAACTTTAACCCAGAAAGTTCAAATTAAAAATTAAAAAAAAGTTTTGATAACTTGCCGTGGTGAATATTGCGTAAATATAAGAGCGCCGGATTTCTATGGTTTAAGCCAGGGAAGAGTAATCACAATGGAATCCGCGATAAGGCGTTGCCGCTCTTACTTAGCTGTGTATTACACCAGTGATCTTATCTTTGTCTATCCCACGGAACGTAGCTACGAGTAGAAGAGAAAGTAGATGTAAGTTTGGCAACACCTTAAGGGGTCTCTACACATTTGCCCATGCTGGCCCACTACAGGCCAACGCCAATGTGTACAGGGGGTATTGGTGTATGTTGGCGGACATTGGCGGGTATTGGTGTATGTTGGCGGCAAGCATGGCGCGCAATCGGGGAGTTGTCGGTTTTTTGGGCACACTTCAAAGGAATCGTGGCGTAGCCTGGCCTGTGGTGTTTACACAATCGTCCAATGTTCAGTTCGTCACCGGCCGCTGACCGGGATAGAACACTTTTGTGTTGCGTTCTGTAATACTTGTAAACAGTATACAATAAATTATAGTTTAAAAACTAAAAAAAAAAAACGCTTTTATAACTAATTGAACTTAAAAGTTAAAAATAAAACTGTAATAATCAATTGAAAAATTTATATTATTGTACAAAAAAGCGTAGGGTGCTTTTATAATAACTTCAGATATAATAAACTATTGATAAAATATTTACAACAATCAAAATATTTTTTTTTTTTTCATTATTTTTTTTTTCATATTATTGCAGTGTCATCGACCTTTGACAGGTGTGCAAAGTTTGAATCAAATCTGATCGTTCAAAGTAAATAGCCGCAGCCGTAATTTACTTCGACGTCCGTCGCAATTGGTTTGCCAGGCAGCAATGAGCCATGCGCCAGTGTGTGAACACCAAGTGATCGTGGTCTACAATTGTGCATTGGCGGAGCCTGGCCCAGCATGGGCAAATGTGTAGAGACCCCTTTACTCCTGTGTAAATCGTGTCTGTTGATTTCCGACATGTTGGACAAAACATTGTCTTGTTGTGCTGAGAAAACTCAATAAATTGTGTTAAAAATAAAACGTTTCTACAAAATCAATTCACCTAGTGAAAAAATGTGTTGTTCTGCTGTGTATTGTTCTTCCAGAACAACAAAAGGAGGTGTGAAAAACCCCGAATAGTCATTTAATACGTAAGTCTTAGTCAACATATTTCATCTTTTTACATGCTAAAAGAGCGAGATTTTTTACCAGAAAAACAGTAATAATTAAATTTTATTTCATGTTAGTCATATATTCATAAGTGTTATTGATGAAAACTAAGTGTAAAACCATTAATTATTGTAAAATAAAATGTATTGATTTAGGCATCTGTGCTAGTGATGTACTACACCAGCCAATTTGGCTATATCGATAATATTTTAGCTTCCGTTTTTTATGCATATAACTCAATGCTTTGAATGAGTTTACTGCGGGATAAATGTTTGTAAGATCTGCAAATATTTGTAGCGGGTCACTCGTAGTTCCTGATACCCACGATACGGGTATCCTAGTGTAATCCTACTGGGGGATCATGACTACTAAGTACTCAATACTCAATACATTTATTGCTTTACACATGGTTTAGTTTCTGCATGCATCGTTTTTAGGTGTAATTAGGTATCACATGGACTCTGCATGGGTATAGAAAACATGGAGGCAGGCCGAGGTTTTAAGGTAAGTTAGCTTGATATCTTGATATTAGGATTATGAAGTGACTGTTGTAATGTTGTGGAATCATAATAATGTGAAACATCTTTCGTTTCGTTTTTTTTTGTGCACAATAATTTTTTTTAAATGCTAAAAAAAACCGCGCACAGTCAAATTGGCGGGAATTAAAATCTGATACCTACTATCTACTCTGCGCTGTGGATGTTATGTTCTCTTAGGTTTATCACAATTTTATTTTGTTTAATAAATACTAAGTAGGTACTTAGTCGTTGGGTGCTGAATAAGATTTAAAACTCGATTGAGAGACATAGCTGAAGAAGTAAACTTCTGATTCTATAATTAATTTGTTTTTTGTTTCCTCGCAAATTAGAGAATAGTACTAAGTATACAATGCTCGGCTGAAATAGTAATTAACGGCCTCGTTTATTTATCTCATTTATAATTTTTTTTAGTTTCCCAATATGCCCCAGGACGGAAAAAAATGCAGGAAAGTGGTGTGGAAACACAAGACCTTTCTACAACACCCAAGCGAGCAGTGAGAATTTTAAAAGTTTAAACCTTTTCATAAATTTTCATACCGTGAAAATCCCTCATTGTGTATTGAATTATATTATTGTAATTTAGTTGAACAAATCAAAGAGTTTATATCCAATTATGACGCCTTTTTCATTGATTTCGGTATTCAATAAATAATGCTGGACAAGTCACACAACATTATCTAGCCCTAGAATAAGCAGAACTTGTGTTATGGGTGCTAGATAACTGATATACCTACATAATACAATACATTACATGTATAGGTATTTTTATTTTTATATAGAAAAGCGGCGCTCTTATATTTACGCAATATTCACCACGGCATGTTTATCAAAACTTTTTTTTAATTTTAATTTGAGCTTTCTGGGTTAAAGTTTTCTGTAATATTCCACTATCTTTCTTCATCTTCTTTCTTTATTCTTAATCTGTAAGCTTACTTAAGTTAAATCTTACTGCATTCATGTAACATCGATTTTTAATTAAAGCTTTCATCATTTTTTAATAATAAGTTGATGGTACACACTAGCAAACATTTAGCAAACATTTTTTTTAAGGAAGTCAAATCTTCTCCTGCCTTGGCTTTTACCGAATGCAACTAGAATGTAAAAAAAAAAGCGGTGTTTCTCACGACATGGAATAAAGGATAGTTAGTATGGGATAAGGTTCGGGATAGGGTGATGATGATGTGAGATTTCGTGAATCTAAGATATTTCCGAATTACAGATACGCTAGTAGTTACTATGACACGGGGTGCTTGCTACTAACTATTATCTATTCTGTGACGGTTCACAGAATAGATATTACAGATACGCTTGTAGTTACTATGACACGGGGTGCTTGCTACTAACTATTATCTATTCTGTGACGGTTCACAGAATAGATAATAGTTAGTAGCAAGCATCCCAAGGCGTTTTTCGTGACTGTAGATTTTATGAACTAGCGGTCGCCCGCGGCACGCTTTGCCCGCGTAGTAGGCCATTGCTAACATCCATCCTGTGGAATGTTTGTTTTATTTACCTACATGATTTTGTAGATCTACTGCATTTAGTTAGGTATTATGAGTAAGGTGGGCACTGATGCAAACGAGCTTACCTGATGGTGGATTCAGAAGCTGAATACCTATGTTTAAAATGATTACCAGCTCTTAGGTAGGTAGGAGTTCTGTGTGTAAAATGGGACTTCTCAGCAAATAGGTAGATAGACTTGTCGAGGTACCTTTTCATCATCATCATCATCATTAGGCCTACCTTATTTAGGTACCTACCTATTATGAATAAGGTAGAAAAGGCACTGATGCCAACGAGCTGCGGCAAATTCATCATCCACACTTGATGTGCGGGCTGGTTTCCGCAAGGCCTCTAGTGGGCCCTTATTGCGTGGCGCTTGACACGAACGAGTTGCTCGAACTTTTGTAGGTTCTACAACACCCCGGTTTCCTCACGATGTTTTACTGGCATAGTGCACATACATTTTTCTACAGAAAAACTCATTGGTACACGACTGGATTTGAACCCACGACTAAGGATCGGAAGGCGGGTCCGCTACCACTAGACCACCAGTGCTCTCTGCCAACGAGCTTACCTGATGGTGGATTCAGAGGAGCGTGTAATCATAATACTTAATCATATGTATGTATAGGTAGGCGTTCTGTGTGATAATGGGACTTCTCAGCAAATAGGTAGGTATGTACTTATAGGTACTTAGGTAGGTAACATTGTCATCATCATTATTATACAGATTTGTATTTTGTAACAAATAAACTCAAAAACTACTGGACTGATAAATTTCTTTCGCCTCTTTAATGCTGAATTATCCCCGAGTAGCATAGTTACATTATATCTAGTTTGAGCAAATGAAACCTACAGGAAATGAGTCTCTTTCACCAAGAACTCTACATCTGTAGTTTAGTAACTACTGAGTAGTTCGACAGTTGGTACAAATAAAATGAAATGAAATATATTTATTTGCAAGAAGTATGGTACAATTATAAGATCATAGGGTATGTAAAAAAGTGGCTCACATACTTCATCGGCGACCAATATACAAAATTCAAACAAAAAGTAGAAAATATAAGTTAAATTAAAATAAATCAGTGTGAGAATAATAACAATAATCAATTCAGAATAATAATTCTTAAAGAAAATATAAAATAATTTAAATGAAATCTTTAACGCTATAAAAACATTTATACAACATTGTAGATTATCTTTAGTAGGTAGTTACTCCATCACACACATATAGCAAGTTTCTTCATTCACAATCTGACCTATCACACTTTTGGCAGGGTTATAAACACACATCACACACCCACTAAAGTCGGGTCTACCACCTTCTAGCGCTAAGTTTGGACACACACACACACATCTTCAGCCCACTGAAGATGAAAGCCCACGAGGTGGTCTGGCATGCGGCAGAGGTGTCCAGCCCTGAAGAATTAAATGTTCTTCTCATTATTGATGACTGCCCAGTTGTAACTATGCGTAGGAGTTGACTATGAGTGGTTGGTTCCCAACGCTGCTGGAGGTATTGGAGTCGTCTGTGCTGTAGGAAATGGTAAATACTCTTCAGATGATAATAATAAGACAGATGATTAATTACCGATGCTGTTGCAGCCATCGCATTTCTGTCTTATTTAATATTCCGGTGGATTTTATTTCGTAAATATTAGCTCGTATCTCGAAATAGCCTAGCAAGAAATATAGAACAGTAGCAAGCAGAAGCAAGCATGACATTGACCTCTTGATATTTGACAGTTTGAGATGTCAGTTTTGACAGTTTAAATATAAGATTTACGCACACAAATGTAGATATACATACGTATACGCACACATACACCATAGAAATCTGCTTCTTCTTTTTTCGTGAAAATAAGATCGGCCAAATATAACATCCTTGGTTTAAGCTAAGCCATGTGATGTGTGCGTTTCAAGTTTCTACATTTGTGTGCGTCAAAATTCAACCTTCTTGGCTTCTTCTTCTTCTTAATGAATGCATCTGTCCATTTCGGATAAATTTTGCCAGTGTCGATTAGTCTAATGAGATTAATGATATTATAACGACTTTGACTGACTCGACTTCACGGAAAAGTATTTTATTGTAATATAGGTAATATTACAATAAAATACTTTTCCGTCAAGTCGAGTCAGTCAAAGTTGAGTCGGCCTTAATTGGCTTTGAAAACAAAATGATGGTCTTTTGTTTTCCAAACCATCAGAAACCTTTACGATCATATCAGAAAGAAAATCTTGTATATAATTATATACGAGCCGGTATGACCGAGCTTCGCTCGGGTTTAAAAAAAAATAGTATTATTATTTGCCAATAGATGTCAGGAAGAGTCGTATCTTTATTGGCGTATTTTTAATTAGCAACGCCTTCTAACTTGCAGTTAGTTGCTCACAATCGCCAATAGATGGCAGGAACAGTCGTATATTGAGTTTATGTTTGATTATTGCAAAACACCAACTTCTCGTCATTTTCTAAAAATGAATCCTAGCTAGATCGATTTATCGCCCCTGAAAACCCTTGTATAGTAAATTTCGTGAACATTGTTGGCTCAGTTTCCGAGATCCTAAATATATATCTTATCTTATACCTTTAAACGAGAAAATCTTGTATATATATATATATTTAGGATCTCGGAAACTGAGCCAACGATTTTCATGAAATTAAGTGTACAGGGGTTTTCGGGGACGATAAAAACGATCTAGCTAGGATTAATTTTAAGAAAATGATTATTTCTTTCAGAGTTCAATAATTAAACATAAACTGAATATGTGACTGCTCCTGCCATCTATTGACGATTGTGAGCAACTAACTGCAAGTATGTCCAGTAGATGGCGTTGTTCAGTAAGAATAAACCAGTAAAGATGATATTATGTCTCTTATGATTTCTTAAACATACAAATTAACGAAAAAAAATCCGGTTCGGTTACCAACTGCTAGTATATATCCATACTAATATTATAAATGCGTTTGTAACTCTGTCTGTCTGTGTGGCTTTCACGCCAAAACTACTGAACCGATTGAAATGATATTTGGTACACAGATAGTTGAGGGCCTAAGGAAGGACATAGGCTTTTTATTGTGAAAAAAGGTTTACAAACCTTTTAAAACGTTATAAAGAGCATCACATTGATGTTTCTGTCTCACTCTGACACCAAAACACTCCGACGATCACCAATCACCAATTGCAATGAAATTTGGTACACAGATATGTTAAATCATTAGAAAGGACATTTATGCAACTTATTATTGCAAAACACTTATTAAAAACACCATTTTTCATGAGAATTACACTTTTTTGAGGAGGGGAGTACAGGGGGGAGTGTGGAGGGGAGTACAGGGGGAGTGTGGAGGGGAGGTGTGGGGGGAGTGTGGAGGAGAGTACAGGGGGGAGTGTGGAGGGGAGTACAGGGGGGAGTGTGGGGGGGAGTACAGGGGGAGTGTGGAGGGGAGGTTCGGGGGGAGTGTGGAGGGGAGTACAGGTAGGAGTGTGGAGGGGAGTACAGGAGGAGTGTGAGGGAGAGGTGCGGGGGGAGTGTGGAGGGGAGGTGCGGGGGGAGTGTGGAGGAGAAAACAGGGGGAGTGTGGAGGAGAAAACAGGGGGAGTGTGGAGGGGAGTACAGGGGGGAGTGTGGAGGGGAGTACAGGGGGAGTGTGGAGGGGAGGTTTGGGGGGAGTACAGGGGGGAGTGTGGAGGGGAGTACAGGGGGAGTGTGAAGGGGAGGTGCGGGGGGAGTGTGGAGGGGAGTACATAGGGGAGTGTGGAGGGGAGGAGCGAGGGGGGATGTGTGGAGGGGAGGTGCGGGGGGAGTACAGGGGGATTGTGGAGGGGTCTGGGGGGAGTGCGGAGGGAATGTGGGGGGTGTTGAGGAGAGTGGGGGAAGTTCGGAGAGGAATGCGGGGGGGATGAAAGTGTGGCGTAGTAATAAAATAAATAAAATAAAAAATAAAAATAAAAAAGCCTATTTATTCCAATTTTACAATATTCACATACTTAATTATAGTTCATTTTCACATGCATTTCTAAAAATTGTATATTCACATTTTTTATTTGTAATCTTATTGTTTATAAATTATATAATATTCATTTATTTCATACATATTTTATAGTTTATTTATTAGTTTACAGTATTTCTTTGTTAGGACCCCTCTCGGGTAAAGGCCTCCTCCAGTTCTTTTCAGCGGTTTGTCATGTTTTATATACCAAATTTTAATACTAACATTCTTTCTTCTGTGGACTGGACCTTTGCGTAAGCAAAAGCGTGTTTGGTGCTCTGTGGACTGGACAGTGGTCTTGCATTGTAGGTACATATGGAAATAAAGTTTTCCTGTGTCCCTGTTTAGGTATTTTCTTTTCTTGAACTGAAGGGTTTTGGTCTAGCTCTCCCGCGGTGACCAGCCGTATTGGGATGCTTTTTTTTTTGTGTGGCAATTTTAATTGGGGTAATTTGGAGAAGGCGGTGCTGATTGCTAGAGATCATTTAAGTTGTTCTTAGTTTTGTTAATTGGCTCTTTTTTGTGAAGCGAAAGGTAGTGCGTTATATTTCTGTTTTCGGTATATATTCTGCTCTTTTTCGCTGCTCTACTGCTTTCAGTTATACTCGTGCTTGGGCTTGGTTCTCTAGGTGGAGCTCTCTTTTTTGTGGCTTTTCCATAGCTGGCTTTATCATATTGTGTGTTATTTGACTCTCGAACGATTAATTTGTTGTATTTAATGAAGGCCTGATTTCCCTTTTCTGTTTCTATCTTTAGTTGCTCCTGTAGGTCCTTACGTTCCTGAAGGACTTTTGGGGGGAAATCTTCTTTTATATAATAATCAGTGTTATCAAGATTGTGTTTACTTTTCATTGCTAGAACTTTTTTGCCATAAGTAGTAAGACCCACGTTGATGGGTCTAGGGTTTTCTCCTTTTTTCCCGATGCGTCTTACGTGCTGAAGTTCGTTCGAAAAGCATTCTACTTGCAGGTCTTCCGAGAAAATATTTAGGATAATTTTTTCTAGGTCCGAGTAAGACTGTTCTTGTTCAGGCACGCCAAATATGACTAAATTTCGAACCCGTATTTCTTTTTCAAGATAATCTAAACGTTCTTCTTGTTTTTCTTGTTTTGTTTTTATTACTTCAATTTGTTTTTGGAAATTTATTAGTTTTCCATCTAACACATCCATTTTTGATGAGAGTTTAGCGTCGGTTTCTTGGAGTTGTTTCCCGATTGCCATGATTGCCTGCATTAGCTCGTCCATTGTCACTTATTTTGTTGTTCTATGTTGTTAACAAAAGAGCTATTTCAAACCAGGTGTGTTCAAAATAAAATATTGGTCCAAGAATCAAAAACTTGAATGCAAAAAGTATAAATATGTCGGCCAGACGCGAACTCAGGTGTTTTACTTGCCAGTCGGCGTATGCTAACGCACGACTAAGCAGTCGTTATGACAATGGTCGAATTTAGTGATTTGGTCGCTCGTATTATTTTTAGGTGCCAGGTAGTTCTGTTTTAACTGCGTTTTAATAATATTTTGCCACCGTCAACTATTATTTTTAGCGAAAGGCACTGTTGTTTTGGTCTTTTTGTCCAGATTTAATCACTTTACACTGCACTGAAAGTTTATGCATGTATTATTTATTGAACACAGCTTTTAGTTTTTGCACCTTACATAGACAATTTCACTTTGTTTATTGTTATTTTCGAGTTCACTATCGTCACTTTATTTCCCACTTTATTGTTTGTAGTTTTGCGTATTTCGTTAAACAAACATTTACTCAAGCTCTTAGTTTATTAATTTAGCTGCTGTAGCATTTAGAACACCCGTTTATTGCTTATTTATATTTTTTTTTATGAAAAGTTTACGGAGCCGATATGCACAGTGCACCGTAGCGCCATCTACCTCTGGTGTGTACGAAGTGTGGCGTAGTACGACGCCATAATATGTCTAAGTTTAGTAAGAGGGCAGACGACTGTGTCACGTGCACGCGAATATGACGTTGTTATTTAATTACTGTTTTCTTCCGCTGCAAATTAAAAATGCTACCCATAGACACTATACCACGCGGACGAAGTCGCGGGCACAGCTAGTATATATATATATATTTAGGATCTTGGAAACTGCACCAACAATTTTCACGAAATTTAGTATACAGGGGTTTTCGGGGGCGATAAATCGATCTAGCTAGGATTCATTTTTAGAAAATGACGAGAAGTTGGTGTTTTGCAATAATCAAACATAAACTCAATATACGACTGTTCCTGCCATCTATTGGCGATTGTGAGCAACTAACTGCAAGCTAGAAGGCGTTGTTAATTAAAAATAAGCCAATAAAGATACGACTCTATTCTATCCTGACATCTATTGGCAAATAATAATACTATTTTTTTTTAACCCGAGCGAAGCTCGGTCATACCGGCTCGTACCTTTAAACGAGAAAATCTTGTATATATATAGGATCTCGGAAACTGAGCCAACAATTTTCATGAAATTAAGTATACAGGGGTTTTCGGGGACGATAAAACGATCTAGCTAGGATTCATTTTTAGAAAATGACGAGAAGTTGGTGTTATACGACTGTTCCTGCCATCTATTGGCGATTGTGAGCAACTAACTGCAAGCTAGAAGGCGTTGTTAATTAAAAATAAGCCAATAAAGATACGACTCTTCCTGACATCTATTGGCAAATAATAATACAATTTTTTTTTAAACCCGAGCGAAGCTCGGTTATACCGGCTCGTATATATATATACAAGATTTTTTCGTTTAAAGGTATAAGATATATATTTAGGATCTCGGAAACTGCGCCAACGATTTTCATGAAATTAAGTATACAGAGGGTTTCGGGGGCGATAAATCGATCTAGCTAGGTTTCATTTTCAGAAAAGACTCGGGTTAAAAGTTATTTTAATAATAAAAAAAATTAGCGCCATCTCTTGCCGAGTAGTCGAAATCACGAATTATTGTCACGGAGGACGCCATCTATTGAACTTCTACGTAAACACTCGACACAAAAGTTCCGGAGATTTTCATGAATATTAATACAGAAGGTTTCGGGGGGGGGGGTGATTATTTTGAAAGATTTTAATTGTATGTTGGCAATGATTTCAAGTTAAAAAGTAGTTTCGATTTATTTCTGTAAGATTTATTCTATGTGGCAAGTATTTTAAATCAAGTTTGTAAGTTTATTTGGTAGATATTTATTTTATGTTGGCAACGATTTTAAAATAAAAAGTAGTCTCAATTGTTTAGGGTTTTGTAGGAGGTTTGTAGCCCCACGATTGGTTGAATGTTGTCATCGGTGGCGTTGGCCAATCACAGAGCGGAGTCTGCCTGTCAACTGGATGATTGTTGGCGAACTTTGGCTGTGATTGGTCAGCACTCAGAATGCACTTTTAACCAATCACGGAGTTCTTGAAAATGTGATTTTATGGACTGCCATTTTTATTCGATCATTCTTCTGTTATCGGCTGTTGAAGAAGTAACTTTATGAAAGTAAACTGTGAGAGTAATAAATTGTGCTACAACGTTTTGCTGTTCCTCATTTTCCACCAAGCCCTGATATAGTAGATAGGTCTACATTTATTTAATGTATAGAAAGTGGTGGAGTAGGAATTTCTGAAGTGCTCATTATAGCTTTGGGTAACTTGATAAAAATCAGGAACAATAGTTCAAGAGCACTAAATAAACCAACTCCCAGAAACATGTTGAAAACTCCTCCAAGTGAGGCTGAAAAAACAAACGGGTACGTTTCACGACGGGTTTAGCAACCTCAGAGTTACCTACCAGGCACAGAACATAAAATAATATGCTACCAAACCTAAAACAAAGCTATCCTTCCTAGTTGTTATTTTCGATAAATCTGTAGGTAGTACAGTACTTAGTAACATAACATATTTCTATCTGATGGGTGGGGTGGATAGGTCTTTCTTTACTCTGATAAGGAAACCCTGCTCTATGTGCTCAATAGCAAAATAAACTACAAAGACAATCAAATAGGTAAGTAATAGTCAACATTGGCCGGTAGGTACACCTACTTACATAGTAAACTAAGCCATGTTTCCGTCGGACTCATCGTGAATATTCTTGAAAGGCCAATAAACACTGTCATATGTACCACAGTTGATGAAGCATTTAGGTTATAGCTGAAAAATATGAAATTTATATAAGTAGGTAAGTAAGGAACCTACGTAAGTACTTATCTAATTCCCTTCAGATTCCTTCCGATCACAGACCACTTACTAAATAGGATCTAGAGCCGTGTTCAACACGTCCATGCGGCCTGATTCCAAAGTTACAACGGTGTTTACTTTATTGCAACAAGGCAAACAGCTGCACAATGAGTTATCTGTAATCAAACGGAATTGTTCTAATTTTTATAACGCTTTTATTAGCTTTACCTGTATGTATGTTTGTTTGCTTGCTTGTATGTAACCGACCCCTTTGAACTCGATTTCGTCCTACTTTGAACGATCTGGGGCTCAATTCTAGACCAGTGACTTTTTTGTCACGGTAGATATATATCACAAGAACTGTCAGTTTCTTTATTGAATTTGACAGTTCTTGTGATATATATCTACCGTGACAAAAAAGTCAAAAGTGAAAAGAAGCAAAAAAATTAAATTTCAAAATGATCGAGATCGGCCCGAGAATTAGCCCCCTGATTTGACAATGTATTAAATGAAAAAAAAGTAAAAAAAAAAAAAAAAAATACTGGTTGCACTCCGGGAGTGCCGGCAGAAGTGAAAACTTGATTATTAACGTTGAGCATGTTTGATATTTTGGAATGGTTAGGGGGGGCTTGTTTGTTATTTGGCACGCTGTAACATACACGAACATTCGCGCAAGCGCCCTGCGCTGCCTAAACGAAACAGTAGGCCCAGGCATACATTTTCGCCGCGCCGTAGAGAGGGGATAGCTGTCTACTCTCCATCCGTCACGCTTTTTCGATCAGGTCACGTGTCCTGACGCGCTGACGCGAGTTTAAGATTTTATACCCATTACAGAAAAAGTGCTCAACGCCGCTAAAGAAGTTTTCACTTCAAAAAATATAGTTTAAAAAACTAAAAAAACACGCTTTTATAACTAATTGAACTAAAAAGTTAAAAATAAAACTGTAATAATTAATTGAAAAATTTATATTATTGTACAAAAAGCGTGGGGGGCTTGATTTTGATTGTTGTAAATATTTAATTGTGATTTTTAGTTTTTTAAACTATAGGTAATTTATTGTGCATAACAAGAAAATTCACCCTGAAGATTCAGTACCTACCAGGCGATCAACTGGTGAGTGGCAGGTATTTTTTTGCTAGAAGTACTTACCTACTTAAATAAGATCTACAAGAAACTTACTTCGATGGGCTCTAAGACACTCCAGTTGAGTAATAGTGCATAGAGGTGCCCTGTTCTTAGCAGTATTATTTGTAGGACGCAATGGGTTAGTGCACCCACACGCTTTTTCTGCACATCTAGCCTGGCAATGAAATAACCACTTAACATATTGCGGTTATTCTACAGCCTTAGGTACAAATTATTCTTACTTACCAAGCAGTGTGTTTTCTGGTAGTTTTTACGTGAGCTGCAAGCTATTTCCCCAACAAGTCCGTCGCCTGAGCTTTGCGAAACTGAACTAAAACGAAGCTGTGCGAAGTAGTTATAACCAGGAAAAACTGTCATAGGCTTTTCGATTTCTTCGACCTCAAAAGTTGAGAAAAACTGAAAAGTAGGGTAGAGTCAGTTGGTACCTAGCCTACCTACCTACCTACTCAATAAAACTGATAGATTATGATAATTTACATGAAGTTTAAAAAACCTGAGAAACTGAATTCATGGTCAAACTGTTGATCCGAATTGATGAAATTTATATTCTATGGCATGGGACCAATCTAGAAGTATTATTACATTTCAGATAAAAAAAAATACATATATAGCGAAGTTATGCGATAACAAACATTTAAAAAAATATAATACAATTGAAAACCTCCTCCTTTTTTATTTCAAGTCGGTTCAATATGGCATTTAAATCTATGGTTGTCAGGCATGGTGGTTAGGTGCCTACACTGCCTACCTACTTTACGCAAGGGACCCACTAGGTCCCGTAGGCGTGCGAACTAAAAATATAAAAAGAGCGTCATAAAATAAATATGTAAGTATGTATACTAGGCATAAATAATACTAGGCACTTACACCACAACCTCGTGTAGGCTCATCTGAACAATGTAACGCCAAATCCAATTTACTGGTAGATGATACGTAACGAGAAACCCGAGACTGATCAATGGCATGCAGCTCTCTGTAAAGAAATCAATGCAAGATTTAAGTTTCTTCCTCGAAGGAGCTAAGTAACTTCTATGGCCCTAGTATGGTATGGTTCTATGGCTTTAGTTTTAAGTATTTTTATGTACCTGTACTTTTATAATTTGTTGTGTGCAATAAAGCATTTTCTATCTATCTATCTATGGCCCTTCTTCTAAAATAGTCGCTACATAATCTGTTGCCACCATCTCTTTTTGTTGACATTAATCATCATCATCATTGGCCTGTTTCATCTATTGCAGATGATTTAGGTGGCGTCAGTTAATAGGTAACTGCACATGGACCAGAAGTGGAACACTGGCTAGAGAGACCGATACGAGAATGAATGTGATAAGAACAAAGAGCTTTATTTAGGCAATAGTTACCACTAAAATAAGATGGACCTTATTATACTTGTTCCATTAGCTTACGAGTATTATCGTATAAAACAAATATCATTGACCCGATTGGCCCAACACGAATGACACTTTGTTTTCAGAAGTTTGACCTGTACTGATAATATCTAATAACTTATCACTTACTGATTAGGTTGCATCACGCAGCAGATTCCCCACGGAGTCAGCTCCTTCATGAATAAAGTTTCACAAGGGACCATCATGTACTGCCACCGGCATCTAAGGACATGCTGTTCACACGACGGCAGGTGATGTAAAACCAAATCATGGAGAGAAGTATTTTTTTCTGAAAGAAGCTGATAATAATGGTTGTTACAATACAACCTACTTACTTGTAAGTTATAGGAACAGGTCTTGGAGGAATTATTCCTCCAAGGAACAGGTACCTACTTAATCTTTGTTTTTCTACTTAGGGCATTGAAAAATCAAACGCAAGGAGTTTATGGAAGTCAGATGGAGTCAGATACAAAATTCATTTCTTTCATCAGATGTAATATTCATACAAACCATCGAAAAACATATTCGTTCAAATCAGGATAACTGCTCACACTTTGTGCTAAGATCTCAAGTAATGTTGGTTAAAATACCACCGAAAATACACAACTCAATATAACATCAGAAATACAATTAAAATGAAAAAGCTGTAGGTACTTATACTTATGGCTTCCCAAAATAACAGAAAACAAATCTGACAGCGTTACTCAGCGATACCTGTTTCGCTGTCAAATATAGCTGCGATATTTGACAACGATACAGATATCGCTGTCACTTATCGCCTAGATGTGGTCTTGGCCGCACCAATTTATTGAATCTATTATCAAACCATCTACCTTACCTACCCACTTACCACTTCAAGCTGCTGAAGTTGATGCACTGGTGTCGGGTTCAAGGAAAGAACTTGTGCCAGCAAGTTCCTTGTTCGGTTTGCTAAGGTAGCGTTACTTGTCCTCGAAAGATATTAAAAACAATCAGTTATGGTATGAGATGAGCAAATTAAGACTTGCGCACATCTAGGCTATGGCGATGGCGATCAGTTTCAGCATCGGGCTTAGCAAACATCCGCACAAACTGCCGCGAACTTTACAGGATATTAGAAGGCGATACGCTGATCGCCATCGCAGGCAATCTACGAGTAGATGTGCGCGAAGCTTATGAGTTATCAATAGCTTTACATCGCACTTCGCACTATTATTATATAGGTGAAAGTTTGGATGGATGGATGTTTTTTACTCAAGAACGTCAGAAAGGCTGAACGGATCAGTATGAAATTTGGCACAAAGATCAGTGGTGTAGCTTGCTAACTAAAGACCCTGGGGCAATAAGTAAACTAACGCCCCAACGAAACTTGGTAATCGTATAATTATATGATTCGTATTCGTCGTGTTTGTGTTCGTGTTCCTAATTTTTTGCATGGGTAGTGGGAATTTTTAAATTAATTAAATAAGTATTTTATTGATATTACATTCTTGACTTTGACACTTGATCGGTATTTTAAAATCTTATCTCTCTTGACTTTTATTTTGACTAATGTACTTAGGTATAATGATTATTTGATTCTGTCCATAATTTTGTTAATTGTTATTAAGCTACGCTAATTATTGTGTATAATAACCTAATTTAATAATATAGGTATGCTATTTATTTTGTGTACTCATGCAAGCAGTACCTAAATGAAATGAAATTTATTATAGAATAGAGATCAGAAAATGGCTAATTTTTATCTCGGAAAATGCACGGTTCCTATGGGATAGCATACAGGAACAAGGGTTTTTTTCCCATCCAGTTGCTACAGAGAATGAGTTTATCATAGACATAGTCATACTTTTTGGGTAAAACCGCAGGGCGCAGCTAGTAGGTAGGTACTCTGTAATAGACCTCGCTAAGTAACTGACAAACAACGCACAGCACAGCAATTAGTTGAAGCGACATTACATTTGGAGGGTGCGAATGAATATTATCGCGAAAGAAGTATAGGTACACGGGTACACGCGCGATTTCACTAGTAGAACAAATAGTTGCAAGATCTTTTTGTGAAATAAATTTAAGTTGTGCAATAAATATTTGTGATACTATAATAATATTGTCAATAGTGCGACTCACAAGTGGTGAACGAGTATAGCCGCGCTAGAGAGAACCGGCGGGCAGACCGCTACGAGCGGCGTGTGCTGGCGCGGCGTCCGCTCGGGCTGCAGGTCCCACAGCTCTAGCACAGCCGGCACGGCCAGGAAGCGTTCCCACAGCACCGCGCACAGCAGCCCGCCGCAACACGTGCCGGCGCAACACATCATTAACCACACCATTCTGTACAAAAAAAATTCATCCCACCAGCTCGGAAAGTGTGTTTGCTGTTCAATAACTGACTGCAAAAGCCATTTTTATCCGCTAGAGGATAAAGATGGGATAAACTAAATTTTTATAACGCTTTTATTAGCTTCACCTGTATGTAAGTTTGTATGTATGCTTGTATGTAACCGACCCCTTAGAGCTCGATTTTGTCCTATTTTGAACGATCAGATTTGATTCAAACTTTGCACACCTGTCAAAGGTCGATGACAATGCAATAATAAGAAAAAAAAATGAATAAAGAAAAATAGTAAAAAGTTAAAAAAATATATAGTTTAAAAAACTAAAAAAACACGCTTTTATAACTAATTGAACTAAAAAGTTAAAAATAAAACTGTAATAATCAAAAATTTATATTGTTGTACAAAAAGCGTGGGGGGCTTGATTTTGATTATTGTAAATATTTTATTAATCTATTTATATAAATCTTTCGTGTCACAATTTGGAACGCGATAAACTCCGAAACTACTGAACGGATTTCGATACAATTTTGCAACTGCCTAAAATATGGTCGGACTTAAAATATAGGATAGTTTATATTCAATATTTAGGTGTTATTAATTTATAAGGGGCAAAAGTTTCGAAATCTATGTCTATCCCTTTCTATCACGTAGGGACTTATATATGTCTACCCCTTTCTATCGCTTAGGGATTTTTCTGAAAATTCTCGACTTTGACGAGAACAGAATGCACATAGACGCTCTAGAATGATCTGGAATAATCAAATTTAAAGTCGCTTTGCATCCGGAATGCTCCCACCCAAACGTTAGTAATCCAGAATTATCTAGAATACTCAAATATACCCATGCAAACGGTTCTGAATTCTAGATTTGGACAAAATGTTCAAGAAAATAGTGCTCCTAAACGTAATAGAATGTTCTTTCATCATCATCATCAATTGATATCAGTCCACTGCTGGACGTAGGTTCACCTTGAGTAACATAGGCTATATTTATGTGTTTAAAAAATAAATGTCCACCCGTGCGAAGCCGGGACAGGCAGCTAGTCTATGTATATAAATCTTTCGTGTCACAATTTGGAACGCGATAAACTCCGAAACTGCTGAACGGATTTCGATAAAATTTTGCAACTGCCTAAAATATGGTCGGACTTAAAAGATAGGATAGTTTATATTCAATATTTAGGTGTTATTAATTTATAAAGGGCAAAAGTTTCGAAATCTATGTCTATCCCTTTCTATCACGTAGGGACTTATATATGTCTATCCCTTTCTATCGCTTAGGGATTTTTCTGAAAATTCTCGACTTTGACGAGGAAAGAACGCTCTAGAATGTCTTTCGAGGTTCTGGAATGATCAAATTTTATTCGAAGACTGAAATTATTCGGCTAGCATCCGGAATGCATCCAAACGTTAGTAATCCAGAATTATCTAGAATACTCAAATATACCCATGCAAACGGTTTTGAATTCTAGATTTGGACAAAATGTTCTAGAAAATAGTGCCCCTAAACGTTATAGAATGTTCTTTCATCATCATCATCAATTGATATCAGTCCACTGCTGGACGTAGGTTCACCGTGAGTAACATAGGCTATATTTATGTGTTATATACAGGGTTATTCATTATTAGCTGCAAATACTCAGGAATTAGGTTCAACAAATAAAATAAAAAATATTTATGAAATGATTTTTTTTAAGTTTTGTTATGAAAATCCCGAGAAAATCGATAAAGGAATCATTGGCGCCTGACCTATTTTGACCTCTGATCCGCGCCCGCGCGCCGTGAGTGACACTCTGCGTTCAGTCACCGCCTGGGTGGGTCATCGTCCTGTTCTCCATGGCAATCATTATGCAATAGCCGTAAAGAAATTAATAAAAAAAAAAATCGGTTGTCTGTAAAGTCGGTTTACTGACGATAGTTGAACGTGATAACGTTATAAGAAAATACTCGCGGACTCGCGGACTCGCGGACTCGCGGACTCGGACTCGGACTCGGACTCGGACTCGGACTTGAACTCTCGGACCCGGACCCGGAACCCGACCGAACCCTTATCCTTACCCTCATTTACCCTTACCCTCATTTACCCATAGCATTACCCGACCCGGGCTCGGGCTCAGGTAAATGGAACGACGAAACGACGTAACGACGCATGAGTCATGTTTTTTCGTGCGTGCAGCCGGCTCCATCGATTTATAAGACGTTATCACGTCAATAAAATTTTGATACAAAAACTTGAAAAAATTTTTGATCAAATTTAAAAAAAATAATTTCATAAATATTTTTTATTCCATTTGTTGAACCTAATTCCTGAGTATTTGCAGTTAATAATGAATAACCCTGTATATGTGTATGGCTATATAAATGTCCACCCGTGCGAAGCCGGGACAGGCAGCTAGTAGTTTATTAGGTATATCTGAAGTTATTATAAAAAGCACCCCACGCTTTTATGTACAACAATATAAATTTTTCAATTGATTATTACAGTTTTATTTTTAACTTTTTAGTTTAATTAGTTATAAAAGCGTCTTTTTTAGTTTTTTAAACTATAATTTATTTAATTTGTTAAAAACTCATCCTTGGCCTTCTTGGTGTGTTACTTTTAGTCGCACCATGTTTTTTTTGCATTTAGTCATTTCCATAGATTATACACTATATACTGAGGTGGGATCCTAGCTGAGGTGGGATGAAAAGTTACGTGTTGCACTCGAGTGCAAAGATTTTTCACCTTTTGCTCTTTTGATTCCTTCGCCAACGCTTAGGATTCTAGCTTTTAAATCACTCGCTCTGCTCGTGGTTAAATTTTAGAATCTTTTGCTTGCTCGGTCATCAAAATTGAGCACGCGGTTAAAAAGCAGCTTTGCACTCTTGTTTATCAAATAACTGTATACCTATATACAGTACTGCCGACATTGAAAGGCAAAGTCTACAATCGCTTTAGCGCTTCCGTCAAATTTTCAACATGCCAGAACTGCTCGAATATCCATCGGCCTAGAATTGGGTCCGTACCTACTCACAAGCATTCACAAGCACTCACAAGCGAGAAAAGCGACCAGTAAAGAAGAGCCGGACATCTAAAAATAATTTTTTTGCAGACTTTTGCCCATGCTGACGCTTTGCTCGCTAGTCAAATATAGGAAAAGAACGTACCGGTCCATGTAAAATTCCGAGTATAAATATTTGAATCCATGCAGAGTGGTCGTGCTAAAGAAGTTGCGAATAGCTTTGCTCCAATTGGATTCCTTTTTTTTTAACATTTTTACGTAGGTAAATCAATCTATTCTAAACGAATATATACTTATACATAAATGTAGGTAGCAAGTATTCACAATGGGTTAGGTACCTACATATCTAAGTTACCATTCAACTACCATTAACGGAAAATAGCTAAAGACTGCTGCATTGTGATCGGAAATAATTGGCATGTTTGAGTCGTTTACTTTTGGATTATGGTAGGTACGTACATACATACGAGACGGGGTAGGTAATGACTGTACTGTATTTAATTTTAGGTTAAAGCTAGGGTTGCCATTTTTTTTTGAAGCATCAAGAGCAGGTACTTATTTCATTTTAAGGCTAAAAAAAAGACAAAATCTGAAAATAATAATAATTATGTAATTTATTTACCAGACTAGGTATTTCACTTCCATATATTTTTTGTCGCTTTTAGAAACATCACTATCCACTTAAAGTGTTAGGTAGGTTTAAAAGTATGATCGGCCAAAACAAAAATATAGTAGGAACAATACTTTGTTACGCGCTTTGCTTGTTTGTTGTTGTTGTGTGGAAGTACGGGTAGGTACCCTAAATTAGAAAGCCTGCGATGCGAACGCGAACCATCGAAAATATGTAATGGGACGGGTAACCTAACCCTACCTACTACCACCCTCGTATTCTGGTAAGTGAGTAGTAAGGTATATGAATTAGGATGGAAGGTATGTATACTGGATCTGCCTTACCTACCTACTAACGGTAGGTAGCCGTGTTGTATGATAAATGTTAAGTCAATAAATTATAGTTTAAAAAACTAAAAAAAACGCTTTTATAACTAATTGAACTAAAAAGTTAAAAATAAAATTGTAATAATCAATTGAAAAATTTATATTATTGTACAAAAATTGTGGGGTGCTTTTTATAATAACTTCAGATATAATAAACTATTGATAAAATATTTACAACAATCAAAATCAAGCATATTGCATTGTCATCGACCTTTGACAGGTGTGCAAAGTTTGAATCAAATCGGATAGTTCAAACTAGGTTTTTTTTTTATTTTTTGAATTTTTTTTCATTTTTTTTTATTTTTTTTTTCATATTATTGCATTGTCATCGACCTTTGACAGGTGTGCAAAGTTTGAATCAAATCGGATCGTTCAAAGTAGGTTTTTTTTTTATTTTTTCAATTTTTTTTCATTTTTTTTTATTTTTTTTTCATATTAATGCATTGACATCGACCTTTGACAGGTGTGCAAAGTTTGAATCAAATTTGATCGTTCAAAGTAGGACAAAATCGAGCTCAAAGGGGTCGGTTACATACATACATACAGGTGAAACTAATAAAAGCGTTATAAAAGTAGGTTTTCTGAGATAGGCGCATCGCAAATCACAATGCCCTACCTTAAAAATACCAAATACCTACAAAGGTTTTTTTTATAAACTATTAGAAATGGTCAGTGATGTACATGGTGATTGATTTTGGAGCCCTTGCTTCGAAGGCAGATCAATAATATGATTTTTTTCTTCCGCCCTATACCAGTAACCAATGCTGCCCTACCTCAAATTCGACTCTAGCTACAGCCCTGAATGTAGGCACTTATTGGCAATAAAGAAGATTCCTATCCTCGTAGTGATATTTATCGTAAAGGTAGTTTAAAATCCATCATCTGACCCTGACTTTTGTGACACGCCATGCCCCTACCTATCTTATCCACACCATCTATGTTGACGGTCCAATCAACGGGTAGATTAACCGATACCGTAGGCAATATATCTACATATCTTTGGTACTTTTATTTATATTATATACGCATTACGCCTTGCGCTCATCTAGACCGCCCGCGATGGCGATCAGTGTATCACTAACAAAATATATCGTACAGTCAAAGTTCACGGCAGTGTGTAGTAGTAGGTATGCAAACCCTATGCTGAAACATATCGCCATCGCATACTGATGTATGCGATAAGTTTCTGCATCAAATTAATTAAGTTACATTGATATAACACAACACAACTATCATAACTTCGGATACTACCCATATAAGTAGGTAGTACCTACCCCACCAGGTTCCTCCATCAGGTAGGTTTCAACTCACTCAGGACCCGAAGAGCGAATGATCAAATTATCACCGCGTCAATCAGTCCACATAGTCCCCAATGAACTGATTGACGCGTCCGATCTCCATAATGTTTTGGCTCGGTTTTACACTTCAGACCACTACAGCTGGGGGAGAAAACACATAAGTTGGTTGCTATCCCCTCGTGTCGCACAGCTGCACGCGCCCACTCACCCAGCGGCGTCTTTACCTATTGTGCAGGGTGTGCGGTGCACACGGGCGCAGCGTTCCTAGGGGGCGCCGAGCGCCGCGGCGGGGCGCTCGGCCACTATCAGCAGGCGCGTTGGCCGGACGCCGCACTTTCAATGACCAACGTAAAAAGGGTTCCGCTCTGCGTTCGTCGCCCCCTAGGACCGCTACGGAGCTCAACTTGGCGGGCGCGTTGGACAGGCGCCGCTCTTTCAATGATCAACGTAAAAAGCGCTCCGCTCTGCGTTCGGCGCCCCCTAGGACCGCTACGGAGCTCAACTTGGCGGGCGCGTTGGACGGGTGCCGCACTTTCAATTACCAACGTAAAAAGCGCTCCGCTCTGCGTTCGGCGCCCCTTAGGACCGCTACGGAGCTCAAATTGGCGGGCGCGTTGGCCAGGCGCCGCACTTTCAATGACCAACATAAAAAGCGCTCCGCTCTGCGTTCGGCGCCCCTTAGGACCGCTAAGGAGCTCAACTTGGCGGGCGCGTTGGCCGGGCGCCGCACTTTCAATGACCAACGTAAAAAAAGCTCCGCTCTGCATAGATTTTGTATAGCATCTTGAGCTCTTCTAATATTTGATGAATAACATCATAGGGGCCGCTGGCACTCGGCGCCCTCCCCCCCCCCTTTTTTTCTCCTCATAAAGAAAGAATTTTCAAATTTTCTTTCTAAATGCATTTCTAAGCTATAATAGAAACACACCCTCCAAGTTTCATGCTTCTAGAACTTACGGTTTAGGCTGTGCGTTGATTTTTTTTAAACCATTTTGCCCCTTTTTCTCTAAGTTCTTTTTCGATAAGTTTTGGCTTGTTAGGGTTTACACCAGAATACCTTGCATAATAATAATCCATACTAATATTATAAATGCGTTTGTAACTCTGTCTGTCTGTCTTCCTGTCTGGCTTTCACGCCAAAACTACTGAACCGATTGAAATGAAATTTGGTACCTACACAGATAGTTGAGGGCCTGGGGAAGGACATAGGCTACTTTTTATTGCGAAAAAGGGGTTGTAAGGGGTTGAAAATAGGGGTTGAAAGTTGTATGGAAGTATCGTCATTTTTAGAGCTAGAAACTTAAAACTTATTTTTTAGTCTGTTGGTTTGATATAAAAAAATATGACATTCAAAGTTTGTGCTGGGGGGGTAGAGGGAGGGGAGTACAGGGGGGAGTGTGGAGGGGAGTACAGGGGGAGTGTGGAGGGGAGGTGCGGGTGGAGTGTGGAGGGGAGTACAGGGGGGAGTTGGAGGGGAGGTGCGGGGGGAGTGTGGAGGGGAGGTGCGGGGGGAGGGTGGAGGGGAGTACAGGGGGGAGTGTGGAGGGGTGGTGCGGGGGGAGTGTGGAGGGAAGGTGCGGGGGGAGTGTGGAGGGGAGTACAGGGGGGAGTGTGGAGGGAAGGAGCGAGGGGGGATGCGGGAGGAGTACAGGAGGAGTGTGGAGGGGAGTACAGGGGGGAGTGTGGAGGGGAGTACAGGAGGGAGTGTGGAGGGGAGGTGCGGGGGGAGTACAGGGGGATTGTGGAGGGGAGTCTGGGGGGAGTGCGGGGGGAATGTGGGGGGGTGTTGAGGAGAGTGGGGGGAGTTCAGAGAGGAATGCGGGGGGGATGAAAGTGTGGCGTAGTACGACGCCATATGTCTAAGTTTAGTAAGAGGGCAGACGACTGTGTCACGTGCACGCGAATATGACGTTGTTATTTAATTACTGTTTTCTTCCGCTGCAAATTAAAAATGCTACCCATAGACACTATACCACGCGGACGAAGTCGCGGGCACAGCTAGTTCTAAATATAGTCAACAGGACATTGTGGTAACCAAACTGCATTTCTTCTTAAAAATCTCCAGGCAATAGAGTTAATTACCCATTGGGGAAATTTGACAGTTTGTTGTAACTTGATGTGCTGTTACTTGTACTTTGTATCCATTCCATTTTGAACGCGCACTTACTAGGGGGCGCTTGGGTAATGTTTGCACACGGGCGCTACATGGGCTAGAGACGCCTCTGCACTCACCGCTTCCTCGAATTCTCACAGCGCCAACAGAGGACTGCGATTTGTTCGTAGATAATAATAATAAATATTGTGGACAATTCACACAACACTACCCAGCCCCAAACTAAGCAGAGCTTGTAATATGGGAACCGGATAGCTGATTATAATACTTGAATACATTTATTTTTTGTAAATACATACTTAGAATACAATATAACACCCAGACAGAGAACAAACATTTGCGTTCACCACACAAATATTTGTTCTCGGTGGGGATCGAACCCACGACCTACGGCGCAGAAGGCAGAGCTACTACCAACTGAGCTAGAGGCCAGGAGTAGGTAGAGATGTATGGTTTCAGTATATAAAAAGTACTCAGTGATGTATGGAGTTCATTAATAAAGTACTGTGAATGGTACATGTAAATATTCATCGGTAGCTTGTGTCTGACACCAGATTCAGTGTCCATGTTTGCGCCATACCTGAGATACAACCAGTACACACACAATGGTTAACTGGAAGAAAATGCTAATTAGCATTAAGTTCGCCTATGTACTGTTTTTTTGTGCAATAAAGTATTTTCTAATCTAATGCTGGCCATACACCATACTTCCTATCGTCCAATCGGCATGACGCTACCGATTGGATCAGTTATAACTGACCGTGTGTGGGAGTGGATTGGCATTATTTGGCATGACAGTTATAATTGACGGAACAATCGAATTTCGATTCTTTTGGCTTGATCATGGCGATTGGATCATGCCGATTGGACCGTGTATGCGATCGTCACTTCACGTTAGAAGTTTCGTGTATGTTTCTTCATTCATTCGTAAATAATTACAATAATCTTTAGACGTAGTCCTCAATTCTTGTAATAAATTTGTATGAGTAAACTGTTTTCTTTTCATTAACCACTTTTTGCACCACTCTGCTCGATCTTTTCTTTTTTTTTGTTTCATTTTTACGAGTAAAACGCCCAAAACGGCTAAAACATCGTCGTTTGTCACCGGTGACGCCATGGCTTCAACTGAACGTTGCTGCCGATTGGACAATTCAAACGTTGTGTGTGTGGTCTCTATGGACAAACTGCAGATTGGATCAAGCTGAAGCGTCATGCCAATTGGACGATAGGAAGTATGGTGTATGGCCAGCATAATCTGATCGGTAAGTCTAGTAAAGAGAAACCATCCACAGATATCCGATAATTTTATTTGTTGAGTATACAATAGGCACTAATTTTACCATGACTACATACATACACAAGAACAGAATTTATGTGTTCTGCGACTACATGCACTTTATTTACTATACATACTTACCTAGGTACTATCTAAATTCATTATTATTTATATGTAATATAATAGTTCTGAAATAAAATGGGTAAATCAATGAACATAATATTCCTACCTAAATAGGTTAAAAAAATTAAACCTACATTAAAAAAACATACATAGAATGATTTGGGGAACCTTTGCCCAGCAGTGGGACGATATAGGTTAGAAAATAAAAAAATTAAAAAAATTAAAAAAGCATACAGTCGTAAAAACCTCATATATGCAATCCTCTTCTTCGTTTATATGTAGAAGTCAGTTAATAAAATCATTTTTTAAAGCATCATCCTTTTTAGCTACATAATATTCACAAGCCTTGCATAATATTTAAAAGTCATTTAAAAACGTCAATAAATTTTATAAAAATTTCATTTCTTGTCCACAATATTTATAATTATTATTTGTATAAGCAATCCAATAGTTTATGACGTGGCTGCTGGTGATCGTTATAATAATTATATGTAAATATTGTAAAAAACAATAAGTCATAAACATATGATGTATGTGTAGTAAGCCTTACGAAACCAATAAAAATATATAATTATCTAAGCTATCTGCGATGGCGATCAGTGAAATGCTGTCAAATATGACAGATACAGTCCGGCAAGTATAACTTGGCGGGTCTGAAGTGAGCTGTTCGATCGTTAATGGCCAATGACTGATGGAAGATTGGCCAAACGGCTAGCTTCAGACCCGCCAAGTTATACTTGCCGGACTGTATATTTGACAGCGTTTCACTGATCGCCATCGCCTATATGATTCAGATTAATCCATTCCAGTTAGTCTGAGATCCCTAGAAGAAGGACCTTCACCGAGCTGGTTATTTAATGAAACGTATTTTATATATAATTAAACATGCCAATAAATATATTCTATATGGGTTGCCTATCAAATTTCAGTCCAGGATAATTATGATTAATTAATAATTAAAAAAAAAAAAATTTAAACTTTCCACTGGTTTGTTTATTAAACAAATTCTATACCAATCGAAAGTATAGACCCCAGTATTTTTATTCAATAAACATACCGGTGCAAAATGCTAGTATCGATTTTCCTGTTTATACCTGGCTACCCGAGAGTTGTGACCGGAAAAAAATAGGCAACCTAACGTTTGCATATTCTATGGGGTCTATACTTTCGATTGGTATAGAATTTGTCTAATAAACAAACCGGTGGAAAGTTAAAAAAACATTTTTTTTTTTTTTATTATTAATTAATCATATCCTGGACTGAAATTTGATAGGCAACCCATATAGAATATATTTATTGGCATGTTTAATTAAATATAAAATACGTTTCATTAAATAACCAGCTCGGTGAAGGTCCTTCTTCTAGGGATCCTATACTAAGTCATCCAGTAAGATAAATGGTACACTTGGAAATGTCAAAATAATTTATCAATATTATAATTGGACGCTGTTTAACTAGGATTGGAACGTTTTAGTTAATAAACAGCGTCCAATTAAAGAAGGGCCCATGTTTCAATTATTTGCGATCCATAACCCAGATCCCAGAGCAGCTATCGGAATTATTCGGCTAATACCAATATTGTCGCGGTGGCGCATGGCGCATGGCGGTGGTACGTAAATGGACTACTAGACAATTCTATCGACTTGTTCTATGCAAGTGGTACAAAAAAAAGACAGATTACACCTTTTGTAAGTATACCTTTAGCTAAATCATAGCCCACTTGGCTAGTAAGCCATTATCAATCGGTCTTATCTTTCGCGCTTATTGAACCATTAAATTTATACTTTACTACTACTACTACTTTTATACATTTTATTATATTTTACTTTTTTTTTGCTTATTTTTTCATTTTGCTCTTGTTGGCTTGATACTACACAATTATCATGTTAGATAAATAAGATACTTTCATTGAATCGTTAGATTGGTTAGACGAGCGCGCAGGAGACGGGCGCGGGCGCGGGCGCGGGTCAGAGCGCGCTCGCCTTGCGCGCGGGACGCACGTCGAGCAAGCAGAAGGGCGCGCGGCACACGGGGCACGTGCAGCGCCCGCCCAGCCAGTGCGACGAGTGCGCGGAGCCCTGGCGCGCCACCCACCATCGCGCGATGCATCTCATGCACCACATCACCCTGCAACACCATCAACGGCATGTAACACACGTTTTTGTTACATTGGTAAGACAAACCATAATGAGAATGAACAACAACTTCACAATGTTTTTTCAAGCCCATGTATCACAATTATCCCAACTCTAGCCTTTCTGTCAACTAAACTATGTGAACTTAATTATTAAGCTCAAAAACTATAGATAGTGCAATCCACGAAGGCGCGCCCCACTATTCCTCCTAACCGTTTATAGTATATGTGTGCAAGCTTCCGTCAATGTTTGAGTGTTATCGGTACACACACACTAATTACCTATGAGTGCACACGCACACTACAATGAATAGACTACAGTTCGCGACTGCCGCTCGGAGCAAATTCCCCGCACCCCGCGAGGGGCGCGTCTTCGTGAATTGCACTATCTATACCTATGTATAGGTAAGTTATGGCCAATGGACATTGATTAATTTGAAATTTCGTATAATCGTGCTTAAGCCAGAGGCAATCGTATGTAAAACACGGAGAGGATCTAACTAGACTTCATCAAATAGGAGCTGGTGTCCCACAGAGAAGTTTTATGGGCCCGGCCCATAAAACATCTCTGACATTCATTTGCATTCGACCTCTTATTAACGGAAGGCGTCCTTGTCGGAACTTTCTCCAATGACACATCCCTGATTGTAACTCACGAAAGCCCAGCTATTGCTTCTTCCATGTTGCAAAAAAGCCTCAATGTTGCAAAACAAACGGAGCAGAACTATGGGGAACAGAGCCAAATGTCTAGAAATTCAAACAAACGAACTAGCCAGACATCTGATTGAGAAGATTACTTCTTTTAAAAGATCAAGAGAGCTCCTCAAGACCTCATATAGCTCATAAGAGGACATACAAAATGGAAACACCAGTGTGCATTCTCAATACAAATGTCAACGAAGTGTGTAGTTGATGAACTGACCACTCCTAGCTATATGCTTATCAGTTTAAAAAAAATTCGAGTTTATTAATTTCGTGTTGCAAGGTGGTTATATTTATGGATATTATTGTTTACCTGCAATGGCAAGGCCGGCACTCAGGCGGGCCCCCCACCAGATGGGGGGGCGGCGCCTGACAAAGGCGATCGATTTTAACGTCAGCCTGCTCCTGCATGCAACCAATGCATGTCTCTATCTCCTGTCAAACATACATTATAGTGTTAGTATACTTACTTAATTACTTGCTCACTAAAAGGGAAATTTATAAATTCAATTAGTTTACTTGAGTACTTACTAACCTCATTATCTGGAATGATATACTTTGGATTCTGCAATGCACAATCCTTGAAGACAGCAAGAAACCTCTCAATGACGGTTGGCAATAGACACAGGTGGTCTGGCACCCTGATATTGTGGAACAGACGAGGCTGCAGATCCCTTAAGGCTGTGGTGGTAATGCGGAATGAGAAAGGCTTCACATCGTCTCGCGTGGGAATGGCTTCAATGTTGATGTACTGGACTTCATCCTCCCCTGCTACTGATATGCTGTAGCTATCAGCCTGCAAGTGACACATGTTTTGCTCTATAAGTAAGTTTTCAAAATTTGATAGAATATTGTAAAAGTAACTTAAAACTAGCCTGAATAAAGGCTATTATAGGTACAGTGGGTAAGCAATCTTAACAATGAAAGTAACAGAGAACTTACTGCAGTAGCAACCAGTGTGCACTCTGCCTGTTTGATCACATCTACACTGTACTGGGATACCTTGATGAACCAGGTGTAGGTCGCTATAAACTTGCTAGTGGTCCTTAGTTGTATTATCACTTTGTCCACACTGAAAAAAAAAATATTGTGGACATTCCTTCCTTGCAAAACCAAACAAAAATAAGTTTAGCTAAATAGATGTTCTGCAATAAATACAGACCATCTGTTCTGATAGTTGGATGTTTTGCTACATGGACATGTTGCTAATAAATATTTGGAGACTCAGTAGACCTTTTGCTCTGTTGGATATTTAGCTACTTAGGCCTTCTGATCAGGAGACCAGAGAACAGACTCATACTGTTCCCTTAAATTCGGCAAGTTTATCATGCGCACTTGATGTGCGGGCTGGTTTTTCCGCAAGTAGGCCGCTGGTGGGCCCTTTTTGCGTGACCCTTGACACTTGTTGCTCAACCTTTTTTAGGTTCTACAACACGCCGGTTTCCTCAAGATGTTTTCCTTCACTGTTTTACTGTTGTACTGGCATAGTGCACATACATTTTTCGACAGAAAAACTCATTGGTCATGAGTGGATTTGAACCCACAACCTTCGGATCAGAAGGCGGGGCCACTACCATTAGACCACCAGTGCTCTAAATATAAATGCTTTAATATAGCTTAACTATATTTTTCTTCCTCTAAAAAGACTAAAATATGGTGTTCCTAACACAAATAGTTCCTTCTGTACAGAAGGCAGAGTTAAAACCAAGTTTAAACAACTGTGATAAAGTGAATATGAGCCTCAAAACTCAATTTATTCAATTGAATCACATTCTAAAAGTAATATTTAATACCAACAGAGTTGGGAGTTGTAAGAACCATCAAATAATAGAAATCAGTAACTTACTTTTTGAATTCAGTATTGAGATCTGCAGCAATTACCCTCCAATCGCTTCCCTCAGTCACATACGGGAGAAGAGTTTTTATCATAGGGTGACCATGACATCTATACTGCCACCAGCACATTAATTTGTAAAGACCCAGCAAAACAAACAGCCAACAGTTGGAAAATGTGAATAGCAGCCATTCTGAGCGCCAGCCTCCAATATACAGGGCAAACCAGTACCCCATCGGTAAGAATGAATGGACCATCATGGTGATGGAAGTCCTCCGCATATGATAAGTTACAAAATTCGTATTTTCTGATCCCAATAAACCGTCGAAAACTTGAGGAATTGTAAATCCAGCAGTCACGAACTCTGTCGGCGGATATATTATACATACAACAAACAATAAATAAACTAACGTAATGATGATATACATTGTCATTTTCTTTTTTTCATTACATAAATTATTTACAGCTAAAATTGTACAATGCAAATGCAAGGCAAAGCAAAATAGGTACTGAAGATGAAGAGCCTTTTTTTATGGCCGATCTTATTTTCACGAAAAAAGAAGAAGCAGATTTCTATGGTGTATGTGTGCGTATACGTATGTATATCTACATTTGTGTGCGTAAATCTTATATTTAAACTGTCAAAACTGACATCTCAAACCTTCAAATATCAAGAGGTCAATGTCATGCTTGCTTCTGCTTGCTACTGTTCTATATTTCTTGATAAGCTATTTCGAGATACGAGCTAATATTTACGAAATAAAATCCACCGGAATATTAAATAAGACAGAAATGCGATGGCTGCAACAGCATCGGTAATTAATCATCTGTCTTATTATTATCATCTGAAGAGTATTTACCATTTCCTACAGCACAGACGACTCCAATACCTCCAGCAGCGTTGGGAACCAACCGCTCATAGTCAACTCCTACGCATAGTTACAACTGGGCAGTCATCAATAATGAGAAGAACATTTAATTCTTCAGGGCTGGACACCTCTGGCGCATGCCAGACACCTCGTGGGCTTTCATCTTCAGTGGGCTGAAGATGTGTGTCAAACTTAGCGCTAGAAGGTGGTAGACCCGACTTTAGTGGGTGTGTGATGTGTGTTTATAACCCTGCCAAAAGTGTGATAGGTCAGATTGTGAATGAAGAAACTTGCTTTAAGTGTGTGATGGAGTAACTACCTACTAAAGATATCTACAATGTTGTATAAATGTTTTTATAGCGTTAAAGATTTCATTTAAATTATTTTATATTTTCTTTAAGAATTATTATTCTGAATTGATTATTGTTATTATTCTCACACTGATTTATTTTAATTTAACTTATATTTTCTACTTTTTGTTTGAATTTTGTATATTGGTCGCCGATGAAGTATGTGAGCCACTTATTTACATACCCTATGATCTTATAATTGTACCATACTTCTTGCAAATAAATATATTTCATTTCATTTTATTTGTACCAACTGTCGAACTACTCAGTAGTTACTAAACTACAGATGCAGAGTTATTGGTGAAAGAAACTCATTTCCTGTAGGTTTCATTTGCTCAAACTAGATATAATGTAACTATGCTACTCGGGGATAATTCAGCATTAAAGAGGTGAAAGAAATTTATCAGTCCAGTAGTTTTTGAGTTTATTCGTTACAAAATACAAATCTGTATAATAATGATGATGACAATGTTACCTACCTAAGTACCTATAAGTACATACCTACCTATTTGCTGAGAAGTCCCATTATCACACAGAACGCCTACCTATACATAATATGATTAAGTATTGTGATTACACGCTCCTCTGAATCCACCATCAGGTAAGCTCGGCAGAGAGCACTGGTGGTCTAGTGCAAAAATATATGTGCACTATGCCAGTAAAACATCGTGAGGAAACCGGCGGCGTGTTGTAGAACCTACAAAAGTTCGAGCAACTCGTTCGTGTCAAGCGCCACGCAATAAGGGCCCACTAGAGGCCTTGCGGAAACCAGCCCGCACATCAAGTGTGGATGATGAATTTGCCGGAGCTCGTTGGCATCAGTGCCTTGTCTACCTTATTCATAATAGGTATGTACCTAAATAAGGTAGGTGTCACGTAGTTATTTGGGTTTTATCTATTTTTTTTAATCTGCGTTCGTTCTCTGCACACGGAACGTAACTTTTGGTATTTGGATGCGTTAACCGAAACGTTATTCGAAAAGTTGTTGCCAGCTTCAACTTTTCAATTCCGCTAATCGGGTAGCTTTTTGGTAGGAAAGGTTTTGATATTTTTCAGTATTATCGAGCCATATTTTTTTGTTAACGCCGTGCCCTAACTTTCTTTAAAATTTAGATATAGGTTCAGCCTCACAGTTCCCCATTTTTCAATAGTTGTTTTCATTTTCGTTCCATTAGTTGACGCTTCTTTACGCTAGATTAGGCCACTTTTGGAATATTTCTGCTGAAGCGGGCAACCGTATACAAAACACGAGATTACGAGATGGATATTCTTTCTTTCGTCCACCATTTTTTCTGGACCAGACTTTTACACGGAAGGCTGCCTTTGCGCAGCAAGTTTTTTCTATCAATTTTATGGTGAGTCTGATGTGAAAAGACTGTCTTTTCCCGCTATGGTTTTCGTTCCGTTGTTGTAATCCAGTAAACTATCCACAGATTGTCGGATGTGGCGTGGGATTTAAAAGCACGTTGTTCCCACAATTTGTTTCTACTATTTACCCAGCCCCCTGGATTAAACCTCAGGTATGTTCATCCCCAGTATCTTTAGGAATTGGTTTCTTAAAAAAAAATAACATGTTTTTTATTATATGAAATATAATTCTTCTTTTAAATTTCATCAAAACTTCCCTCAGGACAGTCAATTTATAATTTAAATCCTGTATCTTACCATTCTATAACGTTCAGCAAAGTTACTTAGTTAAATTCAAGCTTATTTGTTCCACAAAAGTAGATTTTCCAGTATTAAAACCACATGTTCTACCCTGTTCCGTCGGAACAGTTTACATTACTAGTCTGTAATTGGAGTTTTCTCTTTAATTACAGGGGGTTTTCTCCGTTTCTCCGTTATTCTCCGGTTTCCTCGGTTTTTACCCAGTGTTTATTTAGTTCTTTTGTACACCACTGGACGGACACCGGTGTGATATATTATTCGTACACCACAACTACCCCACTCCGTGTACTGTGCTGAGCTAATACCAGTACCCTATCTTCATACCACCTTGCTCCGGCCTAGGCAGACCCGGAGGCTGCCTGTCGGTAACATTATTATTATCATATTACTACTTTCTTCAGTACCGTAGCTGAACTACCTTCTACGGTTGGCGCCCACTTTCTATTTAAATTCTAAACTACTTTAATACCACACACAATTTTAATTCCATATATTTTTTTTTCACTTACCATCAATGCAACTCATCTCTAGGAGACCCTAGGCCTGTGTACCTTTCTCTCTGACTAAGCTAGCCCTAAATTAATTTATTGGTGTATTTTTGTACGCTTGTGTACGTTGCAGGATATAAATAAAAAACTACCAGTCCGAACCTTTGTGTATTCTCATTTGTGATCCCCAAGGTAGGGGTAGGATTTTAGGAGGTAACAGTGGCGCCCAACGTGGGGCGTTTCCTGAGATAGTTGTCATGTCGTTTTAGCTGTGACAAAAAATTGCATTTAATTTCACCGGAATAAAATTGTGTGTGTGTTTTATAATTTATTGTTAAACTGTAAACTTGTTCCTATCAGTTGACTGTGTAATATTGTTTGCATTTATGAGCAATTGCTCACTGTTTTACTTTTATAACTAGATGGTTCAATAGGTTAGGAATTTATTTACAAAATATTTTTGTTGTAAACTTGAGGTGATTTGCAAAATTGGTGGTATAATTTGCCCAAACTTACATGAACTACTTTTAAACTTTTATGCCAACGCTATTTTCAACTTTTTAAACAAAAACTAACTATAAAAATTTTTGGTACAGTCAGTCACAAAAATTACTTTCAAACTTTTTTTGTTTTAATTTCTTGTTCATTATCAAGTACCGTTACGTACTTACTGGTTATTATTAGGTAAACTTTGCACTTTTGAACTTCGAAATATTTTTCGGACTTTTTCGGACTAATTTTTTTTTGGGTTATTTCATCATGGGTGAACGCGTTATTGCTTTCCAAGCGTTGCACAAGGATGAACTCATTCACGAGGTCCGTATTAGGGATGTTTTGCCAGCCGATGATGTTTCTTCTTTAAGAGTACAAATAAGATCTTTAGCAAGGGAAGTACCTTCGGATTTAATTGTTTCTTTTGAGGGAAAGGTGTCCGACGAGTTGCAGTTGCTTCAAACTAAGTTCAAGGAGCTTACGGAACTTCTGAAGGGATCGACTAGTCCAAGTTTAAAGAACCTAACGCGCATACAGGCGTTAGCGCATCACTTGTATCACCGCCTTACGCGCTTGAATCCTTTAGATGATGCTGATAGATCAATTCATTCAGAACTAACGAGCGATTTGAACAAAGTCTTAGCTAAATTGGACAACATGATGTCGATCTTTCAATCAAGCGCCTCAGACGCTTACGCAGATCCAGCCCCGAATGTTTCTCCCGCATCTCCCGCGTCTTCCGCGGCTGTTATCCCAAACAAGAGATATCAAATGGTTTCATCCTTAAACTTAAAGTATAACGGTTCCTCTTGTGTGCGTGTATTTCTTCAGCGTTTAGATGAGTTGTGTGCCTCGCGTGGTATAACCGAGCAGCTGTTACTAACTTCTGCCGCCGAACTTTTCGAGGGCGACGTCTTGTGTTGGTACCGCAGCATTCGGTCCGAGGTAGATAGTTGGTTGGAGCTCAAGCAAAGCTTGCTTGACGAATACTTACCTTATGACTTCGATCGCCGTCTCATGCAAGAAATTCGTTCGCGTACGCAGGGTCCTAACGAGAACATCGTGGCATATGTTGCTGTAATGCTGAACTATTTTAGCCGCCTATCGTATAGAGTTTCGGAGAGGGAAAAATTTGACATCGTTTACCAAAACATTAGACCGGAGTACTCAGTTCCCCTGTGTACCACTGAAATTACATCGTTGAAACAACTAAAGGAAATGTGTAAGATGCTGGAGGTGGGTAAACACCGTACACAGACTTTTGTCGAGCCCCCTAGACCATCCAGTGGATGCTTAGCACCTGACTTAGCATGCAAAACTGTGAAGCCCAAAGTACTTGCTGTGGCTTCTGTAGACAAGTTTTGTGCCCGTTGTCGTGTCGACTCTCACAGTCTCTCTGAATGCAAGTCCACCGCCGTTGTTTGTTTCCGTTGCGGTAAGCAAGGTTTTACTGCTGCTAGATGTCCGGTCTGCAAACCTACGCCACCGATTTCGCCTCAAGCAGAGCCAAATCATACAAAAAACTAATTGGTCAGAACCATCGAGATAGTTCTTCTAATTTTGATAACGCCGACTGGCAAAACTACTTAAAACAATTAAAATTTTTCTTTTCTTCGTATAGAAGTGTCTCGACGGTTCGTGATTGTCATGATAATCGTCCCTTTATTCGTGTTGAGGTTTTTAACCACACTTTACGTGGTCTCTTGGACTCTGGCGCTACCATATCCATTTTGGGAGCTAATGCATGTAATTTGTTCTTGAAGGCGGGAGCTACCCTTCATCGCAGTGATGATATTTCCCACATCACTTCTGCGACGAATTCCCGTGCTTCTGTGGTAGGATTTTTTATGCTGCCAATCAAATTTGATAATTTGACTCGTGTTCTTAAACTGTATGTGGTGCCCGACGTATCTCCTTCGCTTGTTTTAGGTGTAGATTTTTGGAAGGCATTTAATCTTGCTCCAAGGATCTTCAATAATAAGGATTTTTTTGTTAATTTCTCGGATGCTAACGTCGTATCCGAAATTCGATTTTTACAACCGTTCGCTCAGTTGCCTGCTGATCAACGTCTTGTTGCTGAAAATATTGTAGAACGATTCAAGTCTATCTCTTTTAAGGAAAAAGGTTTGGGTCGCACGCCTCTTCTTACTCACACCATTGATACTGGAGATTCTCCTCCAATCAAACAGCGTTACTACCCAATATCTCCCGAGAGGTTGAAGGAGCTGAACAGGCAGTTGGATGAGATGCTGGAACAAGACGTAGTCGAGCCTAGCATTAGTGCTTGGAACAACCCTACCCTGTTCACTCCAAAGTCAAACGGTGAGCTTCGCTTTTGCATCGACAGCCGCAAGCTGAACTCTGTGAGTAAACATGATGCGTACCCACTACCCTATATTTCTCGAATCCTTGATCAACTTAGGGACGCTAAGTTTCTGAGTTCTATTGATCTCAAGAGCTCCTTTTGGCAGATTCCGTTGGATCTCTCGTCGCGTGAGAAGACCGCCTTCACTGTGCCTGGGCGCGGCCTCTACCATTTCAAGGTCATGTGCTTTGGTTTGACCTCCGCACCAGCTACACAGCAGAGACTCATGGATAAGCTGTTCGGTCCCGAATTCGGTGATAGGGTTTTCGTATATTTAGACGATATTATTGTTGTTAGTAGTGATTTTGAGGAGCATATCTCGTTGCTGTCTCGAGTTTTGGAACGTTTGAATTTTGCTAACTTAACTATTAACCTGTCAAAGTGTCAATTTTTTCGTAGAGAGTTGAAGTACCTTGGATATGTCGTTGACGAACGAGGGCTTCGAACTGATCCTAGTAAGGTTCAGGCTATTGTCGACTTCCCAATACCTACCACCCGAAAAGAAGTCAAGTCTTTTCTGGGTACTGCGTCGTACTATCGTCGGTTCATTCGGGACTTCAGTTCTATCGCGGCGCCACTAAATAAACTTACTTCCACTCGCAAGAATGCTCCTCCGTTCCTTTGGACTCAAGAGGCTGAGCAGTCGTTCGCCGAGTTGAAGACGGCTTTAGTGTCTGCTCCGATTTTGGCGTGCCCCGATTTTTCCAGGCCCTTCTCTGTTCATTGTGATGCTTCTGGCTACGGTATTGGGGGAACCTTGACTCAGGTTCTCGTAGACGGTTTAGAACACCCTATCGCGTATGCTAGTCGCTCATTGAATAGGGCTGAACGAAACTATTCCGCCACCGAAAGAGAAGCGCTCGCAGTAGTTTTTTCCGTCGAACATTTTCGCCCGTACTTGGAAGGAGGTCCTCAATTCAAAATTATTACCGACCATTCCAGTCTTAAGTGGTTTTTTAATTTGTCTAATCCAACCGGACGTCTCGCTAGGTGGGGATGTCGCTTGTCGCCGTATGACTTCGTCATTGAACACCGCAAAGGCAAGGATAATGTGGTTCCTGACGCGCTTTCGCGTGCAGTTCCCATTCTTGCAATTGATCCTCCTCCTGACCCCTTACCCCGCGACTTTTGGTTTGACAGATTATTAGCCAAGTGTACTAAATCTACTAAAGCTTGTCCGAATTATTCTGTTATTGACGGTAAATTGTGTAGGTATTCTAAAAATAAATTTGGTTTATCAAGCGAGTTTGACTGGAAGGAAGTTGTTCCTTCATATAAGCGTTCCGAAGTTCTTGAGTTTTGTCATTGTAGGGATACGGCACCACATTTCGGTATTTTTAAAACTTTTAAGCAGGTCTCCTTGCGTTATTATTGGCCGAAGATGTATCAGGACGTGGTTAACTTTGTTAATGCGTGCGAGACTTGCTCTGCTTATAAACATTCTCAAGAGCCACCCAAAGGTCTCATGGGAGATCCAAAGGTTTGTTCTCGTCCTTTCGAAACCATAAGTATTGATCTGGTTGGGCCGTTGCCGCGTTCTAGATCAGGTTTCACTTTTTTATTAGTAGTTGTCTGTTGTTTTTCCAAATATTGCTTGTTGTTTCCCCTTCGGAGAGCAGTTGGCAAGTCTATTGCTCAATGTTTGGAGAATGGTGTGTTTCTGACCCATGGTGTACCACGTACAGTGGTTGCGGATAATGGTACGCAATTCACTGGTAGTGAGCTCCAGTCCATGTTTCAGAGGTACAACATTCCTCAAATACATTTTACCCCTCGTTATTGTCCACAGGTCAACACAGTCGAGCGATATAACAAAACGATTGTTGTGGCTATATCTATTCTTGTGAAGAATGATCATCGCTCGTGGGACACCACTTTATCCAAGGTTCAGTTCGCCTTGAATACAGCTGTCAATGAAACAACACGATTTACTCCTTTTTCCCTTGTTCACGGCCGAGAAGCCATTCCGAGTGGTCAATTCTATGGTTCAGCTCGCGCGTCTTGGGAAGATCTTGTTTGTGGTTCACGCGATGACTATGTTTCTAAGTTAGGTGTTCTACGTGACATTTTCGGGAAGGTAGAAGAGGCCATTGCTAGGGCTCACCTGAAAAGCGCCGTTTATTATGATAAGGGACGCCGCGCATGTGAGTACAATGTCGGGGATATTGTTTGGAAGAAGACCTTTCCTCAGAGCGACGCCAGTAAGTTCTTCATGGCGAAGCTTGCGCCTAAATACGAGAAGTGTCGAATCGTTACTAAGCGTTCACCCTTGGTGTACGAGTTGGAAAGTTGTAGCACTGGCAAGCACTTGGGTGCTTGGCACATCCAGTATTTGAAGGGTGATGGGTCAGATGGTGTTCTACCTACTAACTGAACTAAACATTACTTTTGTGGGTTCGACTTTAGACGAGGCGTTTTTCTATAGCATGTCATGAGAAGCCCGGACGGGTAGGGAATATATTGGTTGTAAGATCGAGTCCTGGCGGTTGGATAATTTTTTGGAATGGTTGTCTGTATGGAAAGATTGTTTGTCAGTACAAACTTATTTATAGTTTGTATTATATTGTATATTTGTACATATGGTATTTTTTTTTCTTATATATTTTGTTTGTTTACCAATTTATGTTGTCGACTGTACTTTGGTATGTTTGACCTACATAAATTTTTCGTGTTTTTGTTTCGGATTTCTGTTTTAAGCAAAGGGGAGCGGTTGTGGTAACTCCCTCTAAAAAAAAAGCCAATGCCAGGGCGGTTTTTTGGAAACCCTTACAAAAAGCCTTATTCCAAATGCTTGTCAAAATTTTGTTAGTCCTGTACAGTTTGCGTTTTAGGTAAGTATTGGAGTGCGACGCGTTGATAGCGGAGTTATCTCATGGATTTGTTTAGTAATACCTAAGTGTAGTGTTTTCAGTTCGCTTCGGGTACTGCGCGCTGATAGCGAAGTAACCTCTTAGAGCTGTTTATATTTAGTTTCTGTAATAGTTATTGTCCTACTTACCTCGCGATTCGCGACTTATGCCTTTGGTTGGCATTTAAATGCATGTTTGTTTTTTGGACTGGGTTTTTTATTCGTGTTCTTGAGTAGCTTTACCTTGATTGTTCTTTTTTCAAGCACTCCGCTCTATGCTGGAGGACCAGCTTGAATTTCGCGATTTTTGTCGCAAAATTCTTCTAAGTGGGGGGGTCATTGTCACGTAGTTATTTGGGTTTTATCTATTTTTTTTAATCTGCGTTCGTTCTCTGCACACGGAACGTAACTTTTGGTATTTGGATGCGTTAACCGAAACGTTATTCGAAAAGTTGTTGCCAGCTTCAACTTTTCAATTCCGCTAATCGGGTAGCTTTTTGGTAGGAAAGGTTTTGATATTTTTCAGTATTATCGAGCCATATTTTTTTGTTAACGCCGTGCCCTAACTTTCTTTAAAATTTAGATATAGGTTCAGCCTCACAGTTCCCCATTTTTCAATAGTTGTTTTCATTTTCGTTCCATTAGTTGACGCTTCTTTACGCTAGATTAGGCCACTTTTGGAATATTTCTGCTGAAGCGGGCAACCGTATACAAAACACGAGATGGATATTCTTTCTTTCGTCCACCATTTTTTCTGGACCAGACTTTTACACGGAAGGCTGCCTTTGCGCAGCAAGTTTTTTCTATCAATTTTATGGTGAGTCTGATGTGAAAAGACTGTCTTTTCCCGCTATGGTTTTCGTTCCGTTGTTGTAATCCAGTAAACTATCCACAGATTGTCGATTGTCGGATGTGGCGTGGGATTTACAAGCACGTTGTTCCCACAATTTGTTTCTACTATTTACCCAGCCCCCTGGATTAAACCTCAGGTATGTTCATCCCCAGTATCTTTAGGAATTGGTTTCTTAAAAAAAAAAATAACATGTTTTTTATTATATGAAATATAATTCTTCTTTTAAATTTCATCAAAACTTCCCTCAGGACAGTCAATTTATAATTTAAATCCTGTATCTTACCATTCTATAACGTTCAGCAAAGTTACTTAGTTAAATTCAAGCTTATTTGTTCCACAAAAGTAGATTTTCCAGTATTAAAACCACATGTTCTACCCTGTTCCGTCGGAACAGTTTACATTACTAGTCTGTAATTGGAGTTTTCTCTTTAATTACAGGGGGTTTTCTCCGTTTCTCCGTTATTCTCCGGTTTCCTCGGTTTTTACCCAGTGTTTATTTAGTTCTTTTGTACACCACTGGACGGACACCGGTGTGATATATTATTCATACACCACAACTACCCCACTCCGCGTACTGTGCTGAGCTAATACCAGTACCCTATCTTCATACCACCTTGCTCCGGCCTAGGCAGACCCGGAGGCTGCCTGTCGGTAACATTATTATTATCATATTACTACTTTCTTCAGTACCGTAGCTGAACTACCTTCTACGGTTGGCGCCCACTTTCTATTTAAATTCTAAACTACTTTAATACCACACACAATTTTAATTCCATATATTTTTTTTTCACTTACCATCAATGCAACTCATCTCTAGGAGACCCTAGGCCTGTGTACCTTTCTCTCTGACTAAGCTAGCCCTAAATTAATTTATTGGTGTATTTTTGTACGCTTGTGTACGTTGCAGGATATAAATAAAAAACTACCAGTCCGAACCTTTGTGTATTCTCATTTGTGATCCCCAAGGTAGGGGTAGGATTTTAGGAGGTAACATAGGCTTATGATGATGATGATGATGATGAAAAGGTACCTCTATGTAGGTAGACAAGTCTATCTACCTATTTGCTGAGAAGTCCCATTTTACACACAGAACTCCTACCTACCTAAGAGCTGGTAAACATAGGTATTCAGCTTCTGAATCCACCATCAGGTAAGCTCGTTGGCATCAGTGCCCACCTTACTCATAATACCTAACTAAATGCAGTAGATCTACAAAATCATGTAGGTAAATAAAACAAACATTCCACAGGATGGATGTTAGCAATGACCTACTACGCGGGCAAAGCCTGCCGCGGGCGGCCGCTAGTTCATAAAATCTGCAGTCACGAAAAACGCCTTGGGATGCTTGCTACTAACTATTATCTATTCTGTGAACCGTCACAGAATAGATAATAGTTAGTAGCAAGCACCCCGTGTCATAGTAACTACTAGCGTATCTGTAATTCGGAAATATCTTAGATTCACGAAATCTAACATCATCATCACCCTATCCTGAACCTTATCCCATACTAACTATCCTTTATTCCATGTCGTGAGAAACACCGCTTTTTTTTTTTACATTCTAGTTGCATTCGGTAAAAGCCAAGGCAGGAGAAGATTTGACTTCCTTAAAAAAAATGTTTGCTAAATGTTTGCTAGTGTGTATCATCAACTTATTATTAAAAAATGATGAAAGCTTTAATTAAAAATCGATAATAGATGAATGCAGTAAGATTTAACTTAAATAATCTTACAGAGAAAGAATAAAGAAAGAAGATGAAGAAAGATAGTGGAATATTACAGAAAACTTTAACCCAGAAAGCTCAAATTAAAATTAAAAAAAAGTTTTGATAAACATGCCGTGGTGAATATTGCGTAAATATAAGAGCGCCGTTTTTTTATTTCTTCTTCTTGTTCTTCTTCTTAATGAATGGAATCTGTCCATTTCGAATCAATTTTGCCAGCGTCGAGCACAGCACACACAGAGCACCAAACACGCTTTTGCTTACGACAGCACAGATTAAAAATACTCAACTCAAGAACTCAAGAGCTGATCTTATTTTTACGAAAAAAGAAGAAGTAGTAAGATGGTATATGTGTGTGCGTTTACTTATGAATACCTACATATCAGGTTATATATATCTTATACCTTTAAACTTTAAATATATATATATTTAAAGTTATATATTTATGATCTCGGAAACTGCACCAACAATTTTCACGAAGTTTAGTATACAGGGGTTTTCGGGGGCGATAAAACGATCTAGCTAAGATTCATTTTTAGAAAATGACGAGAAGTTGGTGTTTTGCAATAATCAAAATATATAAAACTCTTACGTTACTGACTGACTGACTGACAATCAACGCTCAGCCTAAACCGTAAGTCCTAGAAGCATGAAACTTGGAGGGTATGTTTCTTTTATAGCATAGGGGTGCACTAAGAAAGGAAATTGGAAAATGATTTCCCTAAGCGGAGAAAACGAAGAAACACTTTTAAAAGAAAAATCAACGGGGCGTAACGACCAAGGGGCGAGCGAAGCCGTGGGCGTACGCTAGTTAAACATAAACTCAATATACGACTGTTCCTGCCATCTATTGGTGATTGTGAGCAACTAACTGCAAGCTAAAAGGCGTTGTTAATTAAAAATAAGCCAATAAAGATACGACTCTTCCTGATATCTATTGGCAAATAATAATACTATTTTTTTTTTAACCCGAGCGAAGCTCGGTCATACCGGCTCGTATATATATACACAAAGAAACTTACAATTAAACAAATATTTACAAAATGTACAAAACACACAAGAACCAGTTGAGCTATCTGCAGACCGTTACAAACGATCTAGAGATAGCTCAACTGATCCAAATCAGTGCCAGACGGAAGCGTCCCCAAGACGCTGGTGGCATTGCCACGCTGAATAGCAATGCTTATACGCTGCGCCAGATACCCACCAGCTCTTGGGTCACGCGTCGCTTCGATCAGTCGCCTAGACTAAATTGACAATGGGACGGGCCTCTGTGTGAGTTGACACGGAATTGTCTGTTACAAACGTGTTCCAGCTCTGCAGATTGTGCCCGTCTTCTTGCTGTTTCCAAATTGGAGTCAGGATATTGGTTACAAGCCCTTCCTTCATGTAACACTGGTACTATAATGGATCCCGTCACGTTCCGTATTGCAACCTGCCTACGGTTGGGTGCACCGTGCTGCGCACCTCATCAGTGCCAGTGCGGTACTGCAGTCGATCAGCTTGGGCACCACGGATTATCGTGTTCTAGGGCCGCTTGCCGGTTGGATATCTCGTCACGCCAGCCTTAACGACGTCATCCGGCGGGCCTTTACAACCGTCAACGTACCAGCCGTTCTCGAACCGAATGGTCTGTTGCGTGACGATGGTAAGCGGCCTGACGGTATGACGCTTGTTCCTTGGGAGTTGAGGAGGCCACTTGTGTGGGATGCTACGTGTGTCGACACACTTGCGACTTCTCATCTGCCAAGGACATCCGTTGTGGCGGGTGCGGCGGCAGATCTGGCCGAGGATCTCAAGAGGCGCAAATATGCAGGTCTCGACAGAGCCTACTTATTTGCTCGTCTTGGGGTTGAGACTCTGGGTCCGTGGGGAACCGAGGCCTCGCGGGTCTTCAAAATTTTGTCTAGGCGACTGATCGAAGCGACGCGTGACCCAAGAGCTGGTGGGTATCTGGCGCAGCGTATAAGCATTGCTATTCAGCGTGGCAATGCCGCCAGCGTCTTGGGGACGCTTCCGTCTGGCACTGATTTGGATCAGTTGAGCTATCTCTAGATCGTTTGTAACGATCTGCAGATAGCTCAACTGTTTCTTGTGTATTTTGTACTTTTTGTAAATATTTGTTTAATTGTAAGTTTCTTTGTGTATATATATATATATATATATATAACCTGATATGTAGATATTCATAGGTAAACGCACACACATATACCATAGAAATCTACTTCTTCTTTTTTCGTGAAAATAAGATCGGCTCTTGAGTTCTTGATTTGAGTATTTTTAATCTGTGCTGTGCTCGAAACAGCGAAACTGTCGACACGTATTCGCTGATGATCTATACTAATTTCAAGTTATTGCAATTTACATATCAGAGTATTTTTTCCTTGTTTATTCACTATTTCTGCATGCGTGAGTGCTCTTGATAAGAATTCTGCAAACATCCAACGTTCAGGCAAGATAAAGCGGTTTCTCATACCGGAAAAAGTCTGGCTCAAAAAGGGCTATCATCAAGATTTAATTTGTGTTATTGTACCTTTTATAAACCGAAGTACCTGGTTTAGCCACTTTTCCAATAGCTGACAACTAGCGAGAGAGACTAGGATAAAATTCGCTCAGTGAGTGCGAGCAAAACTTGCTGTGCTTTATTAACATCATTGTATATTTGTTGTGGCTGCGACAGATAAATAGAGTTTCTTGCCGGCCGTGTGAAGGGCTATAGCGATGGACTATTATTATTATTTTATATCTTTAATTGACTCAGAACATATTGAAGAACCTAAAAAGTTTGAAAACATTGTGTCAAGTGCATGATAGATGCCTCTTTAAGGCGCACGTAAATACTTGCACCACTCTGGTTTGGAAAATCAATCACACGATAAGTATGTGTTCTCTGTATTGTTCCTTAACTGATTGTGCTTGTTTGCATTTCTAGAATGGCGGGTGTGGAGCAACCATGCTACACTCTGATCAATTTCCCAACAGATTCGGATCCTTACAATGAGATGCAACTCAAGCTTGACCTAGGTAAGATTATTATGAATTACCATTTGAACTCTCATCACAATGGCATGGCTTATGTAGGGAGAGGTTATTTAAAACATTAATATAATACTTAAATGTTAACATAATAGGCAAAGTAAAAATTAAGCATATAAAAAAATATTTCAGAGAAAGGCGACACAAAAAAGAAAATAGATGCCCTCAAAAAGGTTATTAGCATCATTCTCTCTGGTGACAAGGTCCCTGGTATTCTGATGGTCATCATCAGATTTGTTTTACCACTGCAAGACCACACCATCAAGAAGCTGCTTCTTATCTTCTGGGAGATTGTTCCCAAGACGACTCCAGATGGAAAACTCTTGCAGGAAATGATTCTTGTCTGTGATGCCTACAGAAAGGTAAAACTTATAGAAATCGATGATTTTTATGAGAATTGATATTTTTTTTAATTATTGGTATGGATTGTACCCACTAATGTCCTACATCAGCTATTTTATCATAGGACCTCCAACACCCTAACGAGTTTCTCCGCGGCTCTACTCTGCGCTTTCTGTGCAAGCTGAAGGAACCGGAACTTCTAGAGCCGCTGATGCCGGCTATACGCGCTTGCCTGGAGCATCGCCACTCCTACGTCAGACGGAACGCTGTGCTCGCCATATTCACCATATATAGGTTTGTCTATCTCGCTCAGGAACTCAAGGAGTGCTTATTCTTCTTGCCATGTTACTGTATAATAATAATGTTCTTTCCAACAAGGGAGGTGAAGGAATCTTAAGTGAGTCCTTCCGTGCGCTTAAACAGTGTTTAGTGCAGTGAATATTGATTTCGGGACAATAAAGTAAGTAGTCGCCCGCCGTCCAACCGATTGTTCTCCGCTATGGGCGAGATCCGCGGCCTGTTGTGTAGCATGAAGTTGAGTAGAGGTTGCGGTTGCAGAAACTTCGAGTTCCTGATCCCGGACGCGCCGGAGCTGATCGGCGCGTTCCTGGAGGGCGAGCAGGACATGTCGTGCAAGCGGAACGCGTTCCTCATGCTGCTGCACGCCGACCAGGAGCGCGCGCTCGCCTACCTGGCGCGCCGGCTCGACGCCGTGCCCGCCTTCGGGGACATCCTGCAGCTCGTCATCGTGGAGCTCATCTACAAGGTATCCATCTCGTCATGCGAGCGCGCACGCACCACCACCTAGGCCTGCACTCACTGTCGATTGTGCGTTGCGCAGGTGTGCCACGCAAACCCGTCGGAGCGGTCCCGCTTCATCCGCACCGTGTACGGGCTGCTGAACGCGCCGTCCGCCGCCGTGCGCTACGAGGCAGCCGGCACGCTGGTCACGCTGTCCACCGCGCCCGCCGCCATCAAGGTCACAATCACGAACACATTCATTCTAACTCTCTAACGACTCTCTTTCTGACAAATTCTTAATTTACAAATCGATTGGGACACATTACTGTAAGAATTGTCATATTATTAAAAAAAACTGAATTGATATGATGCAGGCTGCAGCACAATGTTACATCGAGTTGATAGTTAAGGAGAGCGATAACAACGTGAAGCTGATAGTGGTGGGCCGGCTGGCGGCGCTGCGCGAGCGCGGCGGGGACGCGGCCCGGCGCGCGCTGCCCGACATCGCCATGGACGTGCTGCGCGTGCTGGCCAGCTCCGACCTCGACGTCAGGAAACACACGCTGGACCTAGGTAACGCACTACCCGCCATGCGCCATTGCCATCGCACGTCCGTCACACCACACATCGTGCAATGAATGTAAGGCATAGTGCTTTGGGTTGGCAGCACTGGACTTGGTGACGAGCCGGCACGCCGAGGAGCTGGTGGGCGTGCTGCGCAAGGAAGCCGCGCGCGCGCACTCCGCCGACCACGAGGACGCGGCCAAGTACCGCCAGCTGCTGGTGCGAGCCATGCATCGCGCCGCCGTCAAGGTACCGACCAACCAACCACCTCGAAACCTATTCTCATCAAATATTATAATTCATTTACAAAAAAGGTTTACATACGTTTCATGATCATCATCCTCAGCGTAAAGAAGTCCATTGACGTTTAGTTGCTTAGGCACATCTAGTAAGATGTGGTTATACAGTAGATACACCGATGTTTAATTATTTTGGACACGTAAATTTTGCTTTGTCAAATATAGGACTCCTTGCTCTAAGTAGAATATTCATACATATTTAGGCCCAAGGGATCACTGTTTCAAGGGTTCAAGGTTCGGTACCGCGCTTGTGATGACTCTGCTGTGGCAAGCGTCCACATTCTATGGTTTTGTAATAGGATTTCGTTTTGGGTTTTAAAATAATCATACAAAAAACTAGGAACTAACCCGTAGTTTGTTGCCTGTTCTTTTAGGCTTCTTAGGTCTTGGGTCTGCCTGTACTTAGGTCCGTGCACTTGACACCATGTTTTCAAAGATTTGATGTTCTAGTTTCTTTCTAGTTCCCAGAAGTAGGTGGTCTGGTTGCGCCGGCTCTGCTGGAGCTGGTCGGCGACGGCAGCGAGGCCGCGGCCAATGACGTCATGCTGTTCCTACGAGCTGCGCTAGACACCTTCCCTGATCTAAGCCCCTCCATCTACCAGGTAATTCACTAAAGTCTTGGAAACTTTGCTAACAAGTTAATATCGTCAAGAACGTCTTCAGCAACGTCGATCAGTGTCCAGAACTAAGGCATCCTGCTGTCAGCTAATCAATCATATATTTCAATATAATCTCAATATATTATTCCATGTCATTAGCACAAGTAAGGAATATAAGTGGGCCCAGTAGCAGGCCCTGGAGCATGCTAGTTGGAACCGAACAACCGGCAACTGTTGGGGAATAAAGGTTCTCGAATGGCCACCACGAACCAGAAGACGAATCGCAGGGCGCCCGTCCACCAGATGGACCGACGACATTCTGACTGGATTTTTATGATTTTACCTGGATTTTGAGGGAACTTTCTCATAATCTATCTTTTCTAAAAAGTTTAGCGTGTCTCTCATAGTTAGATGGATGTTGTTATAGAAACTACTAGAAGCGTTGCCTGGCATCCGCGCGGGTCGCGTGGCTCGCGCGGCGCTGTGGCTGGTGGCGCAGTTCGCGGAGTCCCCCGCGCGCGCCCGCGCCGCGCTGCTGGCGCTCGAGCCGCTCGTGCCGCGCCCGCACCAGGACAAGGAGGTCAGTCACACCGTGTCCAACGTCTCTCTCTATCATCTAGTGCCGTGCTTCTTGTATTTACCAATGTTATATATATATTATGCAGGAGGTAACCGAGGAGGTGGCTAAGCAAACGGAATCTTCCGCGCCGCGTCAACTCGTTACCAGCGACGGCACCTACGCCACGCAGTCCGCGTTCAACTTACCTACGTATGTTGTTACCACATTTTATATGTATTCTTTGCCGGGGCCACCGCATGGCCACATTCTCAGTTGATGATGATTATCATTTGTCAGCAGTGATTCCAACAACACATCGGTAGCCGGCTTCACCGCGGCCCTGCAAAGCGAAGGCTTCACCGCGGCGTGCGCGTGCTCGGCGCTCGGCAAGCTGGCCCTCAAGCTCGCCGACACGCAGCAAGCCTCCCGCGCCATGCATCTAGCCGCCGCCTTACTGGCCTACCACAAGCAACATGACAATGGTGACTTATGATGAACGGCGGCCGGCACGCGGCGTCACTCTCTACGAATGAGTAGAGGTTTCATTGTGGCCTATGATGAGAGTCAGAATTTGTTGCTAAAACGCTTTCGCAGTCGCAGGTCTCATTATAAAATTTGTTGCATTAGAGCAGCCACAACTATGATAGGAGGACGTGCATCGACGTTATAGAAATGTTTATAACACATGAGCATGAGACGGGTCTACTTCATTTTCCATCTCATCCTCCGTCCAAGGCGGTTCTTGGTTAGGTATTATGATGTCATTCGGTGGAGGTTTCTTTCCACCGGCCAAAGCCAAAGGTCCTGTCCTGCTCATAAATATGTAAACAAGAATTTTCGTCCAGCTTCGAGTCCAGCGGGCACCGCGCTGACGTCGGACGACCTGGAGCACAGCGCGATGTGGCTGGCGGCGGCGGCGGCGCGTCCGCCCGTCGTCAGCGCGGCGCTGCTGGGCGGCACGCGCCGCGCACTGCACGCGCTGCTCGCGCTGCCGGACCGCGTCGCGCCGGGGGCACTCATCGCGCCGCAGGTACCCACTGCGCGTCTGGGCGGCACGCGATGCTACTGTGAGAGAGAGAATGCCGCTCGTTCGATAACGTTGTGTTGGTTGTGCAGGAGCGGGAGGAGAAGCCGGTGACGGAGGTGGAGTGCGGCATCTCGTTCGGCGCGCTGCGCGGCGCGGGCGCGGGCGCGGGCTCGGCGCTGCACGACATGTTCGAGACGTCGCTGCACAACGCCGTGCAGGGTACGCAGACATGCATCCAATACACTTTCCACCAGCTAGACATTAAAAAAAATATGTGTTGCTTGTTGTACACTACAACCACTTGCAGCCATAAACTATCCGAACTATGTCAACCAACCTTTATCGCGAGTCACATGCAGTTGCGGTAATTTCGCGACAGTGTTGATTCAACGTGTGGGTTCTGTCCATCTACCTGATGCGTCGGCGACGTCATTGTAGCGATCTCAAGAAGTATGAAGACGGAGAGGGCTTAAACATTCTTTCTGACAATGTATACGGCAGGCCCGCTAGCGGTGGAACTCCCATGATGCGGGTTATCATCTGCATACATAAAGTCGATGTCGGCAGAATAGATGGGATAGCGCGGTGGGGGGTGGGGGCCCACGTGCCTAACATAATGGTTGTTGCGTGTGGTATGTACAGGCCAGGCGCGCGGCGGCTTGGAGCGCAGCAAGCTGTCAAAGGTGACGCAGCTGACGGGCTTCTCGGATCCCGTGTACGCGGAGGCCATCGTCACCGTCAACCAATACGACATCGTGCTCGACGTGCTGCTCGTCAACCAGACCGGTCAGTGCCACTTCCACTACCAGGAGGATGAACATCTATAATATGCCTCAAGTTGATGGACGCAGGGCAGGGAGGGCATCATAAAGCACATTCTTGACGTGTGTGACCTACGAGGCAATGCTTTATAATAGGCGATGGTTATCGCTTAACATCAGATAGGCCATACGCTTGTTCTATCCGCTGTATAAAAAAAAGGGCAGTTAATGGAATGGCGTATGATGCGTGCCTGGTGTGACACCAGGCGTGTGCAAAAGGGCAAGTCCCGCTTTATCGAAAAATATACGAAATGTTTTTGTTTCGCATATTTGTCTCTCTCTATTGTATGAAGATAAGATGAGACTGCAAAAATAAGTTACGTAGAAACGATCGAAACGAGTTGTTGTCTCATCAATTTTCCATACAAAAGCGAGAGACACGTGCTCACACGAAAACAACATTTGGTAGAGGAAATGTGGTAGCAAAGGTCCGAGTTCGGGTAATCAAATCAAAAGTGTTTTTATTCAGTTCGATTCCAAGAATCACTTTGAAACGTCTAAAACCTAGGTGAGTCTAGGTGCCAGTTCTACGCGACCAAGCCTAGAAGAACAGGCAACAAACTACGGCCTACCGTTTTTTTATATGATCCTTTTACAAATCTAAAAAAAATGTACAGATGACACGCTGCAGAACTGCTGCGTGGAGCTGGCGACGCTGGGCGAGCTGCGGCTGGTGGAGCGCGGCGCGGGCGTGGTGCTGGCGCCGCGGGACTACGCCGCCGTGCAGGCGCACGTCAAGGTGCACTCCACCGAGAACGGCATCATCTTCGGAAACATCGGTAACACTACCTACCCCTTACCCTTACCTCTATTCCTTACCCTTACCCTTACCCTCACCCTCACCCTCACTCTCACCCTCACCCTCACCCTCACCCTCGCCCTCGCCCTTGCCCTTGCCCCTGCCCTTACCCTTACCCTTACCCTCACCCTCGCCCTCGCCCTTGCCCTTGCCCCTGCCCTTGCCCTTACCCTTACCCTCGCCCTCACCCTCGCCCTTGCCCTTGCCCTTGCCCTTGCCCTTACCCTTACTGTTACCCTTACCCTTACCCTTGCCTTCACCCTTGCCCTTGCCTTCACCCTTGCCCTTGCCCTTACCCTTACCCTTACCCTTACCTTTACCCGGATAAGCACGGGAAAGGATATTTTTTTGTTCGAACCTAATTTTCACCTCGTGCTCTTTTGATTCCTTAGTTTACAGTCATCAAAATTGAGCACGCGGTTAAAAAGCAACTTTGAACTCTTGTTTTTATCTGGAAGGTTATATTTCTATTTTCTATTCTATTCTGAAAGGGAATTATAATTATAAATTATGGTATGTTGTTCAGTGTACGAGGTGTCGGGCGCGACGCAGGACCGCGGCGTGGTGGTGCTCAACGACATACACATCGACATCGTCGACTACATCCAGCCCGCGCTCTGCAGCGACGCCGACTTCCGACAGATGTGGGCAGAGTTCGAGTGGGAGAACAAGGTATAGTACTACGAAACTAATATTGCACATCGACATCGTCGACTACATCCAGCCCGCGCTCTGCAGCGACGCCGACTTCCGACAGATGTGGGCAGAGTTCGAGTGGGAGAACAAGGTATAGTACTACGAAACTAATATTGCACATCGCCTAATTTCGCCTTCACAGGGCGGGCGTAGTGTGCGTCAGCAAGAGATAGCGCTCTACAAAGCCGAATACCCGATGTGATATCTATTACCTACAATCGTACTTTTCTTTTGTCGTATCACTAGTTATTTCATAATTAAAAGCCGACTGGCTTTTTTCGTGCACTTGGCTATTTTTGACACACTGTTTGATTAACTTTTTAATTTGTACGCCTTTGCCTGCCTGGCTATTTTACACCTAATCATCATCATCATCATTATCAGCCTGAAGAAGTCCACTACTGGACATAGGCCTGCCCTATACATTTCCAGGAAGAACGATTCTGAGCCCTTTCCATTCATCGACTTCCCGCGATCTTAACAATGTCGTCGGTCCATGTACACCTAATAATAATAGGAATTCGCAGGTGTCAGTGAACACGAATATAACGGATCTGCGCGAGTATCTCGACCATCTGCTCGCCTCTACCAACATGAAGTGCCTCACGCCAGACAAGGTAATGTGCGGAGTACGCGGAGGCACGTCCTCATTTATTTATTTATTGGAAATCCAACAGCATAAACAAACTTAATAATATCTCCAGGAATATCTCTAGGTCTAGAAGCTAGTGAGCTAATTACAGGTAACGGATACAAAACAATATAGAAAATGTTACTGTGAACGCCATAAGTCGTAATGATATTTAATCATGGTAAATATCCCGTCGTTTCATAAAAATAGTGTTAAAAACCATGATAGTTTCAAAAGTGATATTGAAGAAGATAAAAAAGTGCATGGATGTGCGTTGTGCTCACTAACAAAGAATTCCCTGTTCTTATATGAAAATGATTCTTTTGGCAAGAACAGCTTATATATTTTGTACTTATTTGTATTTTTATTTATATTTCTATTTGATATCCGTTAGTAAATGGTTGTGGTGTGTGTTGTGACAGGCGCTGTCGGGGCAGTGCGGTTTCATGGCGGCCAACCTTTACGCGCGCTCCATCTTCGGCGAGGACGCACTCGCCAACCTCAGCATAGAGCTGCCCTCGCAGCGCACGCACGCGCCCGTCGCGGGGCACGTGCGCATCCGTGCCAAGACGCAGGTACCCACCCACTACACTACACTACAACCTCAGCATAGAGCTGCCCTCGCAGCGCACGCACGCGCCCGTCGCGGGGCACGTGCGCATCCGTGCCAAGACGCAGGTACCCACCCACTACACTACACTACACTACAACCTCAGCATAGAGCTGCCCTCGCAGCGCACGCACGCGCCCGTCGCGGGGCACGTGCGCATCCGTGCCAAGACGCAGGTACCCACCCACTACACTACACTACACTACACTACAACCTCAGCATAGAGCTGCCCTCGCAGCGCACGCACGCGCCCGTCGCGGGGCACGTGCGCATCCGTGCCAAGACGCAGGTACCCACCCACTACACTACACTACACTACAACCTCAGCATAGAGCTGCCCTCGCAGCGCACGCACGCGCCCGTCGCGGGGCACGTGCGCATCCGTGCCAAGACGCAGGTACCCACCCACTACACTACACTACACTACACTACAACCTCAGCATAGAGCTGCCCTCGCAGCGCACGCACGCGCCCGTCGCGGGGCACGTGCGCATCCGTGCCAAGACGCAGGTACCCACCCACTACACTACACTACACTACAACCTCAGCATAGAGCTGCCCTCGCAGCGCACGCACGCGCCCGTCGCGGGGCACGTGCGCATCCGTGCCAAGACGCAGGTACCCACCCACTACACTACACTACACTACACTACAACCTCAGCATAGAGCTGCCCTCGCAGCGCACGCACGCGCCCGTCGCGGGGCACGTGCGCATCCGTGCCAAGACGCAGGTACCCACCCACTACACTACACTACACTACAACCTCAGCATAGAGCTGCCCTCGCAGCGCACGCACGCGCCCGTCGCGGGGCACGTGCGCATCCGTGCCAAGACGCAGGTACCCACCCACTACACTACACTACACTACAACCTCAGCATAGAGCTGCCCTCGCAGCGCACGCACGCGCCCGTCGCGGGGCACGTGCGCATCCGTGCCAAGACGCAGGTACCCACCCACTACACTACACTACACTACACTACAACCTCAGCATAGAGCTGCCCTCGCAGCGCACGCACGCGCCCGTCGCGGGGCACGTGCGCATCCGTGCCAAGACGCAGGTACCCACCCACTACACTACACTACACTACAACCTCAGCATAGAGCTGCCCTCGCAGCGCACGCACGCGCCCGTCGCGGGGCACGTGCGCATCCGTGCCAAGACGCAGGTACCCACCCACTACACTACACTACACTACAACCTCAGCATAGAGCTGCCCTCGCAGCGCACGCACGCGCCCGTCGCGGGGCACGTGCGCATCCGTGCCAAGACGCAGGTACCCACCCACTACACTACACTACACTACAACCTCAGCATAGAGCTGCCCTCGCAGCGCACGCACGCGCCCGTCGCGGGGCACGTGCGCATCCGTGCCAAGACGCAGGTACCCACCCACTACACTACACTACACTACAACCTCAGCATAGAGCTGCCCTCGCAGCGCACGCACGCGCCCGTCGCGGGGCACGTGCGCATCCGTGCCAAGACGCAGGTACCCACCCACTACACTACACTACAACCTCAGCATAGAGCTGCCCTCGCATAGCACGCACGCGCCCATCGCGGGGCGTGCGCATCCGTGCCAAGACGCAGGCCTTCGCCCGCCGCCGCCGTAGTTAAATTAAAATCACGATTGAAGAAATCCCATGACTGAATTTTATTTCAAACCTAAAACTAAAGATTACTTGAAAACCCAGTCCACTAGTGGACTTCTTCAGACTGATGATGATGATGATGACCTACTTTTAAAATAACTTTGCAAGTTTCGAATACGCATGTTGCGTCCACTACTTTAAGGAACTGCGCCTTTTAGAATTTAATTGTTGTTAGAGAAATGTCATAGATGTAAGCTGTGCGGTACGCATTATTCTTTTGAGATTTGGGCCAATTTGTGAACCTATTAATAAAAAAACACCTTGAAATAAGTGATTATCACAGTGTACGTTAATCCGTTCTAGGGCATGGCGCTCAGTCTGGGCGACAAGATCAACCTAATGCAGAAGGCGCCGCAGAAGAAGCAAGCCCCGCCCGCGCCTACCATCGCAGCGGCATAAGTATTCCTTGCACTTATATTACAATTAAATAAATACATCATGTAAATAAACTCTGCATTCTTGGCAACCGCCTTCAGCCACTACAGATATAATACATTCCTACAGAACGGCTAGTCTACCGTTCCCCTGGCGTGCAATAGCTACTTACATATACAATGTGGCCGGTTCGACTTACCTCTCCTCTTCGCCGTACATTTCCTTCTGCCTTGCAGAGAGACGTCACTCTTATCGTACATTCTGTCACGGCTCCAACGCGTTCTGTTTGTAATAAGAACTTCTTGCTCTGTGGCGATAACTAATGAGTTATTTATTCAAACACGGAATAAAAACTCCTTTCACGTATACATAGCTGAGCCTGTATTGACTATAGAGTAATCGTATTTAATAGGAGGGCTATCAATTATAGTATAGATAGAAATATCGCGGTCACCAAATTCCCTAGAAAGGCGCGAATTTGTCAACGGCTGACGACCTGGCCCCTGTTTAATAAAGCTGTCAATTCGACATTATGTCAAAAAGAGACAAAACTGTGGAATTGTCGCGATTTTGTGACATATTTGTCACTTTTATTAATAGCTTAAGCGTGAAAATTCCACAATTTGGTCGCGTTTGACATAAATATTATGTCGAATTGTCAGCTTTATTAAACAGGGGCCTGATGAAAGACATAGAATGCACGCTTGTTACCGTGCTATATTGCCATGTGGGTGTACCACACAGCAGATTACAATAAATGGTATGTGGTTATCATCATCTGTCCTGGCATTCCGTGGCGAAATTGAAAAACGGCTCTCAGCCCGCGTTTGAGTTTTAAATCAAAAATTAGATAATTTTAATTGAATTATGTTTTCCTAATTAATTATAAAGCAAATTATTCTTACTATAGTTTATATTATTTGCTAAAATATTGAAATATATTTGATTTAAATACAATTTATAAGTTTTTTTTTGAACTAACATTTTGCGGGTGTCTACTAATATAAGCCCTAAAGTAAAAGATGATACTTAGCTTATCCTTATTTCTTAATGTGTTTATAATCACAGTCTTATTTTACTACCACTACTGCTTGGTTTCAATCTTGTGTAAAAATAAAGAAAGGGTGCATTATGAAATAAGGGGTAAAATAAATAAACCATACTACTTATGAAATAAATTAGTTTATTGCCACGTCAGATATCCGCGAAGCGATTGCGTATGTGAATTCATGTTCCGTAACGATTGACTCAACTGTATAAATAGTAAAAATAATTTATAATAGTAATAAGTTAATGGATTGGTTACAAAACAGTGCGAACCGACGGTCGTCGGCGTTCTAGCTTCCCTGTTCCAGTGTGAACTTATATCTGGAACAAACATAAACAATCTGTCAGTACAGTAAAGTAAAAGTAGTAAAAGTAATAAAAGTAATTTTACAACATCAGAAGTTGATGACGCTGTCAGAATTCAAAAGTAGTTCATAAATTGTTGATTATAATTTGGAATATATTTTATGTTCATTATTGATGATCTAGGAACAGGATGATGACCTGACTGTTGCTAATATGTATAGTAGCGTCTCAATAAAAAACCTATTATCGAATCTAGCTTCTTTTCTCATGTATAACTTACTTATTCCTCCTCTTCTTCCTCCTCCTCTTCCTCCTCCTCCTCTTCTTCCTCTTCCTCCTCTTCGACGATCTCCTCTTCTTCTTCCTCTTCGGGCTCAGGTTCGTAGACTGGTTCGTCTTCTTCTATCTCCGCGGCTTTGTCCTCTTCGCCGTCGGGAGAGTCTGTCTCACCCTTCTTCTTGCCGGGCCTTTCGCCGAACCATTTGGGCAATCTCGCTGTTATGTGACAATAGAAATTAGCGCACGGAACACATCATATTAAATATTGAACAAAATAGAAGAGATCCAAAAATATACCTACAGCAATTTGAGATTGGAACTCGCAACCACTTGATCAACAATAAACTGTATAAAAGGTTATGCCTTTTCTAAGGAGCAGCCCAATATGATGTAAAACGACTCAACAAAAGGTTCTGTAGTCTGTTTTAAAGTCAAAATAACAACTTCAGTGCATTTTAAAGATGTGATTCAATTCCATGACAGCTAAGTCACAATTCAAAACCATACAATGTGTATAACTGGAACACATACAAAAGTGTATCATCAGGCATCGCACACTCGATGCGCCAGCTATCCGTGCTAGTAACTTGGCGTTGTGGTCTGAGGAAGGGAAGGGTCACTCACCCTTTTGCCTGCCTCCGAACTGGTCGGTCCTCTCTTGCCACACCTTCTCAATGAAGTCCTTGTTCAGTTTCTCTAGGTCCTATAGGAATGGTTAACACGAGGGTCAATGGCGTTCGGTCGGTAGTTACATGTCCGGGGTACGGTGGGATGGTAATGTCAAATTGATTCATGATTTGTGTTTTTGCTTACCAACTTAGTTTCGATGAAATTTCAAAGATTTTTTTAAATTTGTGACTTCAAGAGCCATTTCCATTCAAGAATCAATTTTACAACATAACAATCAACAGGAAAAGAGTACAAGAAAAATCAAGACTAGATTCAAATAACATGAACACAAAGTCATGCCGTGTCGACATGCTAGGTACACAGTGGATGGAGATCACACGTAGACATCCTTACTTTTGGTTCGGTTCATGAAGTCATTCATTCTGTCATTCCACGTTTTATCCAAAAAGTCAGCGTAATACGTATCGTAACCCTGTATAATTAAGTTAATTATCATTGGTGGGGGTTTGCATCTTAATAAATGCGTAGAACATTTCACAAATAATTGACAGTTATATGCTTGGCAATTTTTCTTTACAGATTATTGTCTATGTAAACTTAAAGTCGAAAATGTCTATGCGCTAGATTCTCTCTTTCTATCTTTTAGTTTTGGCCCACCATAATTGCCACTTGTAGGTATGTCCGGTATTCGTAGCAGATAGATTGAATGTAACTTTTAAATTAGAAAATGTCCAAGAAGCATACTTACACCTTCGAACAACTTCTTTTTGTCGTCGTAAGACCGTGTGTCGACACGTCTTTCGTACTTGGACGCTACTTGGATTTTAGGCTGAAACAATAATTCAATCGCTATAAATATTATTTATTTAGACTAAAGATAGAACTTGAATTAATAATGTTTTGTCTTACCGGGTGCTTGCCTGTGAGTGCCTCGGGGTCGAGACCCTTCTTCAGGGCTTTGTGCCTTAACTGTTGCTTCTGTCTTTCTTTGAGCTCTTTTAACTGTGGACAAATTTATCAATTTGATTTCTTTGGTACAACTTCGATTTTTAGGGTTCCGTAGCCAAATGGCAAAAACGGAACCCTTATAGATTCGTCATGTCTGTCTGTCTGTCTGTCTGTCTGTCTGTCCGTCCGTATGTCACAGCCATTTTTCTCCGAAACCGTAAGAGCTAGACTGATGAAACTTGGCGAGTAGATGTATTCTGTGAACCGCATTAAGATTTTTACATAAAAATTAAAAAAAAACTATAAATTTCGGGGGTCCCCATACTTGAAACTGAAACTCAAAATTTTTTTTTTCATCGAACCCATACGTGTGGGGTATCTATGAATAGGTCTTCAAAAATGATGTTGAGGTTTCTAAAATCGTTTTTTTCTAAACTGAATAGTTTGCGCGAGAGACACTTCCAAAGTGGAAAAAAGTTGGTCCCCCCCCCTCTAACTTCTAAAGTAAGAGAATGATAATACTAAAAAAAATATATGTTGTACATTACTATGCAAACTTCCAACGATATTTGGTTTGAACGAGATCTAGTCAGTAGTTTTTTTTTTATACGTCATAAACCGTAAACCGCAATTTACCTTTCGACGAACTACAAGAACCTTATTATGTTACATCAAGTAACATAATATAAAGGTTCTTGTAGTTCGTCGTGCTACGGAACCCTTCATGGGCGAGTCCGACTCGCACTTGGCTGCTTTTTCTATTTCTAGTAACAATATTATAAGTAACGAAACTCAAGGATCAATGCTTAAGCCTCGATGCAGTCAGGGTTTTGGTTTGGAATGAGTAAAAGAATGGTAAGTGGTAGGTACGTACGTCGTAGTCTTGCCTCTTTTGCCTCTCCTCGAGATCGTACTTCTCGGTCTCGAGCTTGATGATGCACTCCCAGAGCTCCTGCGCCTTGACGCGCAGCTTCTCCGCGCCGAGGTTGTCGATGCTGAGGGGCTTGATGCGGATGGACAGGGAGATCTTCTTCTCCTCCTCGAGCTGTTCCTTGGTCTTGTTGCGTTCCACCTGAGCGCTGCTGAGGCCGAACTGTGCGAAAACAAGCATAGGCTTACACTTTTGAGAGGATTGTAGATCAAAAGTTTAGACGTATCTTTTAACGGCAACTCTAAAGGATCGGTAAAGTGATTGCTTCTCTGTATATCAGACAGAATTTTACTTTTAGGGTACTGAATAATGATTATTCTGGAGTATTATTTAGGCAAATAGTCGAGTTTGACAACGTAACCAAGTGCTTAGAGATCGTGACGTCGACACATCGTTGGAGCAGGTCACTTACGTTATCGCTCTTCTTTTGAATGGTGAAATTAGGTCCGGTCTTGTTGGATTCCTTCATCGCCTGGAGCATGATCTGCCGCTTCTTCTCGGCCTCCTCCAGTCGCTGTCTCTTCTCTTCAATGTCACGCTGTTTCTTCTCCTCAATTTCACGCACTCTCCTCTCTTCATCTTCCTTCTTCTTTTGGGCAAGACGCTTCTCCTCCTCAGCACGAGATACCTATAAGTTTCAAGTATATCAATGTTTATATTGTACTGTTATCTATCAGATACTAAACACACGATACACGATGGTTCACATAATATACAATATGTACAACTTGTTTTTCGGTCTTACCTTGCGCTTGGCCTGCTTTTCTTTGAGACGTTTGAGCTCATCTTCTTCCTTAGACCTTTGTTTACGCCATTCATTGATGTATTCCTTCAACTGTTCGTCCAAGTCCGACCGCTTCTGGTCTTGACGCTGCACCAAAAAATAAAACGTTACTCTACTGCACGTTTTCTATAAATGTTTAGAATTGAATATTAATCCATAATATTACCTTGATGAATTCTGGGTCTCCCTCACCCCTGAAATGTCAATAAATACGAATGAGTAATCTGCTTTGGTATGAAGCATCCGTTAATGTTAGGCCGTCGCAGACGGCTGACATATACAATCACGTCTGTTAGCGTGAAAACTTTACGGATTGTTTATTATAACTCGTTAGAATTTTAAGTTTTCTGCCAAAACGCTCTTGCAGTAGCATCTTAGCAGGCAGGGACATTGGTTGCTTCTGTACATTTTGTTAAATTTTTAAGCTTTTGTGTAATCTAGTACAATTACATGGTCACTGTTAAAATTAAATCTTCTGTAATGCGATTTATTATTCGGTTGAAATTATAAGTAACATCGCACATTGAACTAAAAGTAAACGATTATGCTATGGATATTATTGATCGACGTTAACACTTAACAAATTGTTTTGAACTGTAATGGCTTAATTATTATAGTTTACGTCACAAATGACAACAATAAATTACCACGGTGAATGGTATGGCCGACGGACTTAGACACATTTTAATAACTAGGTTCATGCGTTGATGCCATGCGATAAAACCAGACGCCGATACAGCGGGCAGCACGGACGGTGCGATCCGCCCGCCGACCGACATCTTGTTACTCAACAGAACGGCGCGGGCGCACTACACTATACACTTCCAAAATAGAACGCCTAACAACCGATAAAAATAGCAGCGGCCGGCAATGCGTGGATATTCGTACGCCAAATAGTCATCCGGCCGTGCATGAAAAATCTAAATTTAAGTTGTAAGTAGTTACAAACATCGTAAAACTGTATGCGCCCGTGCCCGAGTTAATAACGGGAGAAAAGTTAGTGACACCACAGAGAGCGGTGCAACTTACGCTGCACTGATCGATGGTCTACTCCTAGAAACAGAAAACATCAATCAGCCTCTACATATCTCTTTACAACTCTACTATCGCATGTAGATCTCAATAAACCAAGCGGTGACGATTATTTCGCGCATACACGAAACAAACACTGCATTAAAAGCTGTAAAATTATAGAATTTTCAGATAGATAAAGTACTCAACGTAACATAGTGCTGCCTAAGCGAGGAGTATGCTAGTACCGAAGTGGTAGTATTTTAATTCATTGCCAATCATCGAAAAAACCTTTCCGTCTGCTACAAGCGAAGCACTGTCAGAACACTTTTAAATGGTAAGGTACTCACTCTTGTTTCGGGGCGGGCCTTCATTTATGACATCAGCAAATGTGGAGGAAAAAGAAAATACATCGATTAGAATTTATTCAGCTGCACCAACTTTACCATCAACTTTACAAGAAGCTTACATAGAGTTAATGCTAACGTCACAAGTCACAACGCAAACCTCAAAAACAAATGAAATGAAACTTTTGTCCCGAGAAAGATCAGCGTAGTCTACTCACATTCATGACTGGTCTTTCGATAGGATCTGACAATCCGGTGTAATGTTTATGCGTTATATGAAAGATTTGGTATTAGAAAGCATTTTGTGGCGCAGCCCTTAGCGTTCGGTGAGACTCTGAAAAGCAACGAAGCAGTAACATAAAGCGCAAGAAGCGTTAGGATTGCAATCTAAACTTGACCTAACGAATGAAGCGAGTGTGAGTGCCGGATCAACCAAAAATGGCACGCCACTTACTTCCTGCAACAAAAGAGAATGGGGTTTGGTGAGGGAGTGCAAAGCCCAAGATCTGGGGTATCAAAGAACTAGGTTCTATACAGCCATGCCTGTCCGCATTGACCACAAACTGTAAAACGAATGATCATCCTGTATTTCTAGCAGTCTAATAGTTGAAAATGATGGATCCGCCAAGGCAAAGTTAGAAACCAGGCCCGTGTAAGCTGAAGTATTGTCAATCAAACATTCTCTATGAAGGCCTATTTGCCAGAAGGGAACCAGCCAACGTTGGGGGTACTTACGTCTCTGGGACTTCTTCTTCTACTTCCTCCTCCTCAGAGCCACTATGGAAAATGAGTTATTATTAAGTACAAAAAGGATCTCGTTTTAAAAAATATACACACGACAATAAACGGAAATAATCTCGAAACATAAAATAAAAGTTCTGACATACAACATGTAACTATTTAGCTAAGGTACGTTTTGTTTATTTACAAACATTGAACATTTAAAATGGGAAAAATTGTTAAGTGTCATATGTAATTCAATTGTTTTTTACTTTACAGATACCTTTTAAAGTTGAGTTCCTATCTAACTTTAAAAAGCATACTTACGAGTATTCTTCTTCGTCAGACATGTTGGTGGTTTATGTTATCTGAAAAATTACAAGATCCTGTTGGTTAATCGTGTCGTTATTTATATCATCAGTCATCTATGTTACGCTATCGTTCGCTTTTGCTATTGCCTTTTCTATTGTTACTATCTTATTGCGTTGTTTTGTTGCCATATAAAATACGATTTATCATCATAGCATCGATAAGATCTCTGAGATTGATCTCATCGCTCAACAGCTGTGCCACCTGTACGGAATGTTAGGACCACGTTTAGACAACTGGCATTATGTCAATAATTATTATTGTTTCTGTTGATTGCAAGTCATTCATCTCAAAACTTATCATTAGTCTTAAGCGACCGCTTTATTATCTGCATGGTCAATGTTTTGGATTTCTCTGTATATTATTCGTTAAAATTTTAAGAACACTTGTTATCTCTTTAGAATGTATATCTGTATACATACTACAAAATAAATTACCCGAATTATTTTTGAAACACTGGTGTGTTAATTTTTATTTACTCTTGGTTCATTAGCTTCTCTAATACCTGGATTACACAGCATGTATTTTAGTCTTTATTTAACTTATGGGAGACCAACACTGCTTGGTATCCCATAAGTTAAATAATTTCTCTAGAAGTTTGTTCTAGACCATTGTGTCAACCTACCAATCGGTCATATGATTTCCTCCTGTTGTTTGATTTGTTGTTCGTTAAGTCTCGTCAGTATTTCACACTTTGTTGATATGTTTATTGTCAAGGGAGAAGATATTTCATTCACGAAAACTAGGGTGTAAGTTAAAGTGTTATGTCAGTTAGTGCGTGACATCAGAGCTGCGCACGACTCGGTAGAAGTAGCGCGGGCGTCAGTCGGGTAACGGAGCACAGGAACGTGCTCATTGTTTATGAACATTTTATTTTTAGCGGTTTTATCTTTCGCGCCATTAGGTACTCCTACGACCGGGCAGCTGGCACACAACCAACGAACGTGTAAAAATGGATTTGGTGTCCGTTCGGCGACGTGCGCGATGGATTCAAATTTCGCTAAGCAACTATTTTGTAGTCGGATTGTTAGCGTGGAAAATTTTACCGGCAATAAACCTTTCATTATTCTCATTGAGTTATGATACATTTGAAATTGCATTTGATACACCCAGCTTTTATGCTATTATTGGATTTCAACAATTTACTTGCGTAGTTTAAATTGTTTTGTTTAAATTTTGTATTTCACTTACTAGCATTCAACTAGACAGAGCTTCTTAATGAATGTTTTGATCATTATCATCGTTATTTGTTTATCGTTATGAGTATTCCGAATAAGATTGTAAAAAAACCACTATTAAACCACACACCAGAAGGCACGTCTCGATTTCCCTCAATAGTAGCGTTTCAATATTAAATTAGGTCAAGACTGAGGATCCGAAATAGTTATAAGTAGGTATCTACCTACTTATTAGATAATCTTATAGTTTTGAGTAAATGTGGATAAGTGTTGAGGCAATGAACTGCAACAGCCACAGTTGGTTAATGAGTCGAGGTGAAGACAGGTGGTTGCCCTTCCGCGTGCTGTTAGCCAACCTCTGATTGATGACCGCGGATTGACAGATCGATCATTGGTTCATTTATTATCATTACTATACTATCCTAGCTCACATAATTCTGCAGAACAGATGTTTGAACTTCAAGGTCGAACGAACTGTGTTGATTATGCTGGACAGATTTATGGAAATTGATCTGAAACTAGAACAGTTTATAGTTGTTGAGCATGCAAGTAGGTGACACTTCCAAATTGTAGGTACGCACAATTTTAATATTTTTGCACTTTGCAACGCTGTTGCACTCTACACTCTTTTTGTTTTTTTTTTATATTTTTGTGTGTGTGTGTATCGTGCATTACACATGTCAGAAAAATAGCATGGATGGAGTAATCATAATTGATCTAAGTAAGAAGGAACATAATTAAAACATTTATCATTAGTTCGTACTTTAGCAATTCAAAACACTAATGCAGTTCCTGCTTTTAGGATCAAATTTTATACTTACGGAATTAGGTTAAGGTTTTGTCACAATTTTTATTAGGGTCTACAAAAAACTATGCTCTAGAAATCACTTGGCTAATAGTGTGTAACTAACTGTGTAGAGTATGAGTGTGGGTACTTGTAAAGGCAGGTCGCGAACTGGCGAGTTGCATAGGCTTCCGCAGCGCGCGGTTACGGCGGCGCGTGTAACGTAATCCGGCACATACAAGGCGAAACGTTCGCGCCCGCGCCACCTTAGGCTCGCGCGCGCGGGTATTTATAGAACCTGGTAAGTTGTAAGTTCACAGCACTTGAGCTACACACTAGGAGCCTCGGATCACTCGCACGGCACGGCACTTACGTCGCACGGGAAGAAGACGGTCACTCAGTCACTGGTTCGTGGACCGGCAGCACAGCGACGTTGGAATGTGGAGTCCGCGGCGACCGGGGCGGCTCTGAGGCCGGCGGCGCTGCAGGCGGCCGCCGCACGCACCCCCCGCCCTCCCCCCCCGCACCACCGACGCTATATTTAGCGCCGGTCATTTTTGAGGCGTCGTCGATAGCTAGCCAGCTCCGGTTTCTAGTCCGAGTGCTGCTGGTCCGCCGCGTCACTGCAGGTGCAGCGGACGCGCTGCGGGTACCGCTGCCCTAACCCACATGTCAAGGGAGGTGTGCCCCAGGGCTCTATTTTTGGTCCATAACTGTTTTTGGTTTACTTAAGAGCGCATCGTGCGAAAATTTGAGATTAATTCGAATTTAAGTGTGGTAAAAAAATATACTATTTAACATGACATTCTATTTAACGCTGACATACGATTTTCATTAGCGTTAAATAGAATGTCATGTTAAATAGTATATTTTTTTAACACACTTAAATTCGAATTAATCTCAAATGTATAGTCTACAATTAGTCCTTTTGCGATTTTTAAAATATCACTTAGTTACTTAGTTATGAATTTTTTTAAAAAAAATCTCAAATTTTCGCACGATGCGCTCTTAAATGATCTCCCATAGCGAGCTCAAAAGCTTGCGGGCATAGTTATATTCGCTGATGACACAAAAAACTAATAAATCCTTTATTATAATTTACTATTGGTTTAATATTAATAACCTTATAATTCTAATCCAACTGATATAGTACAGCAGACTAATTTTGTAAGCTTACCAAACCAAATTATGTAGTTACAATGATGTCTGAAGCTGAAAGGCCAGCTCTGACAGACCTCTCAGCTCAGTTGGTATGTAGTAACTCTGCCTTCTGCGCCGTAGGTCGTGGGTTCAATTCCCACCGAAAACAAATATTCGTGTGGTGAATGCAGATGTTTGTTCTCTGTCTGGGTGTAATATTAAAGGCCCGCATTCAGAAACAATGCTTGAGTCTGAGTCGAGCCTCAAGCATAGTTTTTATGACCGCTCTTCATTGAAAAGTGTCAGAAATCTATGCTTGAGGCTTGACTCAGACTCGTGTTTCGGAATACGGGCGTGTATGTAAAAAATTGTGTAAGTGTAAGTATTATATCAGCTATCTGGTTCCCATAGTACAAGCGCTGCTTAATTTGGGGCTGGACAGTGTTGGGTCAAGTGAAATATTTAAGAAAATGAAGATTTAATCAAGGTTTAAACCTTGAACCTAAGATTTAAACCTGTAAACATAGAGCTCTGCTCATTTTCGAAAACATCAGCATGTATTTTATGCTATAAATAGTATGATTTGACTAATTAATTCCATTCTTTGACGTCACTATGGTGCCCTTCTATCGGGTAATGCTGCAGATGCAAGTAAGTATAGCATATATATTATTTATTCAACTATAACGAGTGATAAAATTTTCGAACTTGGTCCAAGAGACAGCCTCTGGGAATTATTTAAAACAGGCCTATCTATTGTTGATGATTTAAAGAGCGTCCCCCTTTTTCGGAATAAAAAGTAGCTTGTCTTACCTCGATCTCTATCTACACTAACTATGTACCAAATTTAATTTAAATCGGTTCAGTAGTTTTGGCGTCAAAATCTTGACAGGCACATTACAGGTACATTTTTAATATTTTTATTAGGTACATGTTTAATATTAATAATTAAGGATAGGAACTCTAATAAGGATACAGACTTGGAGGGGATACAGGTGAGTTTTTACGATCGCATTCTGAGGGCATAATCTAAACGGCTATAGTTATGGAAAAAGGTGATGAACGCTATGATAAACCTCATAAAACGTGACGAAATGGTATTTTACTTAACATTTTTGTTACTTACTGCATACCTCCGTCATTTGAACCGATATAGTAAATTCTATCTATAACTGAAATGTACATATTACTTTCAGATTAGTCCCATATTTTATCAAAATCGGTTCTGCAGTTTGGCCATGAGTCGGTTTCTCAAGTTTTTAAACTATGTATTAAGTTTAAAAAAACTTGAGAACTTGAGCCGAGTCGTTTTGGCGCTCTTTCAGCGCCAAAACGGCTCTAATCAAATGGTTTTACGAAATCAAGACCCACCATTTTTTCAAAGCCAATGATGGCCAACTTGTTTGTCTATTGTATTGCGGCGCTCTTATATTTACGCAATATTCACCACGGCACGTTTATCAAAACTTTTTTTTAATTTTAATTTGAGCTTTCTGGGTTAAAGTTTTCTGTAATATTCCACTATCTTTCTTCATCTTCTTTCTTTATTCTTAATCTGTAAGCTTATTTAAGTTAAATCTTACTGCATTCATTTAACATCGATTTTTAATTAAAGCTTTCATCATTTTTTAATAATAAGTTGATGATACACACTAGCAAACATTTAGCAAACATTTTTTTTAAGGAAGTCAAATCTTCTCCTGCCTTGGCTTTTACCGAATGCAACTAGAATGTAAAAAAAAAAGCGGTGTTTCTCACGACATGGAATAAAGGATAGTTAGTATGGGATAAGGTTCGGGATAGGGTGATGATGATGTTAGATTTCGTGAATCTAAGATATTTCCGAATTACAGATACGCTAGTAGTTACTATGACACGGGGTGCTTGCTACTAACTATTATCTATTCTGTGACGGTTCACAGAATAGATATTACAGATACGCTAGTAGTTACTATGACACGGGGTGCTTGCTACTAACTATTATCTATTCAGTGACGGTTCACAGAATAGATAATAGTTAGTAGCAAGCATCCCAAGGCGTTTTTCGTGACTGTAGATTTTATGAACTAGCGGTCGCCCGCGGCAGGCTTTGCCCGCGTAGTAGGCCATTGCTAACATCCATCCTGTGGAATGTTTGTTTTATTTACCTACATGATTTTGTAGATCTACTGCATTTAGTTAGGTATTATGAGTAAGGTGGGCACTGATGCAAACGAGCTTACCTGATGGTGGATTCAGAAGCTGAATACCTATGTTTAAAATGATTACCAGCTCTTAGGTAGGTAGGAGTTCTGTGTGTAAAATGGGACTTCTCAGCAAATAGGTAGATAGACTTGTCTACCTACATAGAGGTACCTTTTCATCATCATCATCATCATTAGGCCTACCTTATTTAGGTACCTACCTATTAAGAATAAGGTAGACAAGGCACTGATGCCAACGAGCTGCGGCAAATTCATCATCCACACTTGATGTGCGGGCTGGTTTCCGCAAGGCCTCTAGTGGGCCCTTATTGCGTGGCGCTTGACACGAACGAGTTGCTCGAACTTTTGTAGGTTCTACAACACCCCGGTTTCCTCACGATGTTTTACTGGCATAGTGCACATACATTTTTCTACAGAAAAACTCATTGGTACACGACTGGATTTGAACCCACGACTAAGGATCGGAAGGCGGGTCCGCTACCACTAGACCACCAGTGCTCTCTGCCAACGAGCTTACCTGATGGTGGATTCAGAGGAGCATGTAATCATAATACTTAATCATTGTATGTATAGGTAGGCGTTCTGTGTGATAATGGGACTTCTCAGCAAATAGGTAGGCATGTACTTATAGGTACTTTACTTAGGTAGGTAACATTGTCATCATCATTATTATACAGATTTGTATTTTGTAACAAATAAACTCAAAAACTACTGGACTGATAAATTTCTTTCGCCTCTTTAATGCTGAATTATCCCCGAGTAGCATAGTTACATTATATCTAGTTTGAGCAAATGAAACCTACAGGAAATGAGTCTCTTTCACCAATAACTCTACATCTGTAGTTTAGTAACTACTGAGTAGTTCGACAGTTGGTACAAATAAAATGAAATGAAATATATTTATTTGCAAGAAGTATGGTACAATTATAAGATCATAGGGTATGTAAAAAAGTGGCTCACATACTTCATCGGCGACCAATATACAAAATTCAAACAAAAAGTAGAAAATATAAGTTAAATTATAATAAATCAGTGTGAGAATAATAACAATAATCAATTCAGAATAATAATTCTTAAAGAAAATATAAAATAATTTAAATGAAATCTTTAACGCTATAAAAACATTTATACAACATTGTAGATTATCTTTAGTAGGTAGTTACTCCATCACACACATATAGCAAGTTTCTTCATTCACAATCTGACCTATCACACTTTTGGCAGGGTTATAAACACGCATCACACACCCACTAAAGTCGGGTCTACCACCTTCTAGCGCTAAGTTTGACACACATCTTCAGCCCACTGAAGATGAAAGCCCACGAGGTGGTCTGGCATGCGGCAGAGGTGTCCAGCCCTGAAGAATTAAATGTTCTTCTCATTATTGATGACTGCCCAGGAAATGGTAAATACTCTTCAGATGATAATAATAAGACAGATGATTAATTACCGATGCTGTTGCAGCCATCGCATTTCTGTCTTATTTAATATTCCGGTGGATTTTATTTCGTAAATATTAGCTCGTATCTCGAAATAGCCTAGCAAGAAATATAGAACAGTAGCAAGCAGAAGCAAGCATGACATTGACCTCTTGATATTTGACAGTTTGAGATGTCAGTTTTGACAGTTTAAATATAAGATTTACGCACACAAATGTAGATATACATACGTATACGCACACATACACCATAGAAATCTGCTTCTTCTTTTTTCGTGAAAATAAGATCGGCCATTGTATTGACTGACTTGACTAGAAGCCATGTTATTTTAAAAATATCCTCGACATTGGCAAAATTGTTCTAATGGACAAATGCCATGAAGAATTGAAATAAGAAGACGAAGAAAAAACATGTTTGTTTGTTTTGGAGTTTTGTTTTGGTTTGATTTGTGCTGCGGTGCTGGCTGCTATGCTTTTCAAAAAAGAAATCCAATTTGTTGCCTGTAGCTATGATAAAGCCAGAGAAATCCATTGATAGCTATGTATACCAATTGCCAAACTATTGAAAACTACCAAGAAACTACTTCAACACCCAAACGCCGACGACTCGGTCTCGGTAGGATACTGCGTCCGAAAAATCATGTTGATATCATCAGAAAGGATGATTTGCAATCAAGTTGTAGTCCTATACACTGCAATACTTCTTATAGTGTTGAAAAGTCGCCAGAGAGGAGCGACTCCCCGGATTTACCATGTAATCAAGTGGAGTATCTATGTGATAGCAACAACATCAGCTCATCTTCAGAAATCCCGTGTTCTCCTGGTATAATAGATTTCTCTGCGATTAAACATATTGAGAACCGGAAGTCCCTAGCTGTAAGTACAATTAAAGTAAGAAAAACAAGTAATCAAGAAATGTCTATTATGGAAGAATTTGATGAGATATCTGAAGAAATGTTCAATACAAAGTTAGAGCAATCAAATTGCATTAATCACATCAATAAAACTTTAAATTTAGAGAACACCGTCAGAGAAAAATTTGAACAAAGCTTTAACAGGATCAATCAATCTATTTGCCAGCAAACTGACTTGTACAAATGTGAGAAGAGTTCATTATTTGAAACTAATGATTCATTTTTACTTGATATCAAAGAAAGTGGAATTGTAACAGGAGCGTTAAAATCTACCAACCTCCATAACAAACCAAAAGATGTAGAAATTGAAGGATTCTATGGCCTGCCTATGATTGCTAAAGGCTTGTTCAAGACATATAGGAATATTGAAAAGTTTTATGGTGAGCTATGTTTAGTACTTACATTTTAAACACATAAATTGTTCATTACAAAATTATAGAACACTCTAAGTTCTCATACCCTCCCTTCAGCTACACATACTATTAGTCCAATTCAATACAAAGTTTAAGATCTCTTTTTTGATTAAAAATTGACAGACTGGCAAGAAGAATGCCTCAACTTGGATGCCATCAAAAAGCGGCAGAACTTAATTTATGCCCTACCCACCAGTGGAGGCAAGACCCTGGTGGCTGAGGTGCTGATGCTGCAGGAAGTTCTAGTGAAGAAGAGGAATGCTCTGTTCATCCTGCCTTTTGTGGCTATAGTACAGGAAAAAGTAAGACTTAGTTCTATTATAAATTATGTGTAAGCTTCCATTTGGGACTCCACCTGTGTGTGGTTTACAAATTTATCTCTGGGCAAAAACCTCTACTTCTTGTTGTATTCCATATAATAACTTTGCTGAGTGCTGAGTTCTTAGGATAGATATAAATTGATTGATTGATTTGAATGTTTTACTAAACATCTAGATCTGGGCTCTATCACCGTTTGCAGTACAGCTAGACTTCTTAGTTGAAGAGTATGCGGCCGGCAAAGGACATATCCCGCCGAAGAAACGACGCAAAAAGGGCAGCATCTATGTAGCCACTATTGAGAAAGGACTTGCTCTGATTAGAAGCCTCATTGAACTGAACCGACTTGACGAAGTTGGACTTATTGTGGTAAGTCGTTTGTAGCCTATGGTCTCGCCATACATAATCTATAAATTAATGTTAGCCAGGAAAACCAAAAATAAGAACGATAGAAAAAACCTAGTTTGTGATAAAAATCGTGATTTATCTGGATGGACAAGTCCTCTAGGCAAGTTTATCATGTGCACTTGATGTGCGGGCAGGTTTTTCCGCAAGTAGGCTGCTGGTGGGCCCTTTTTGCGTGACCCTTGACACGTGTTGCTCGAACTTTTTAAGGTTCTACAAACACGCCGGTTTCCTCACGATGTTTTCCTTCACCGTTTTGAGAGTACTGGCATAGTGCGGGGCCGCATCCACTAGACCACCAGTGCTCTCAACCTACTTACTATTGTTTGTTTCATCGGTTAATTTGTTTTTGTGTTGTAGGTAGACGAATTACATTTGATTGGAGAAAAAGGTCGAGGTGGAACTTTGGAGACCTTATTGACGACTGTTCTTTATGCCAACCGTAAGTGAACCGACACTGTCTCGAGCATCGGCAAGTCTGCATTGCATACATAGCTGAGAAGCGTGCTTGAGTGGAGACTATTTCTAACCAACGACACGTGGTGGATCGACGATATGTGCAGGAACATAATTGTGAATGGATTTGTTATTTTAACCTTCAAGATTACATTATTTTTTGGACCTTAACAATCCATGATAGTGGTACACCAGTAATGCAGGTATTGCTAGGTCATCCTCTAGCTAGATTGACTAAAATAAGCAACATTCAACGTTATCATTATGATAGGTAAAACTGGTAAAGTTTTATGAAAATTATTTCAGAAAACATTCAAATAATAGGCATGAGCGCGACGATCGGCAACCTATCGGAGCTGGGTTGCTTCCTTCGCGCGGCCGTGTTCACGCGTCACTTCCGGCCGGTGGAGCTGACGGAGCGCGTGAAGCTGGGCGCCATGTTGCATCGCATCCGGTGGGAGGAGCCCGTCCAGATCGTGCCGGACATGCCACTAACCTGCCACGTGAGTGCCACAAGGAAGTGAACCATCATCACTCTAGTCATGGGGGGCTTAGTCCTGGATATAGAGCACTGGCGGTCTAGTGCTAGCGGCTTTGCCTTCCGATCCTAAGGTCGTGGGTTTCATTCCAGCTGCGTACCAATGAGTTTTTCTTTACAAAAATGTATGTGCACTATGCTAGTACACTCAAACAGTGAAATAAACATCGTGAGGAACCAGCATGTCGCGGAACCTAAAAAAGTTTGAAAACACGTGCCAGTGCACGAAAGAAGGCTCTATGAGGCGCACAAAATTCTTTCACCCCACTGACTGGTTCTATACATTTTCAGAAAGAACGATTCTGAGCCTGCTCCATCCACCGAATTTGCGTGATCTCTACGAGTTATCTTTCATAATCGAATGACGTTTATATGTGTGTCAGTACACAGAGAGTGCCAAACGGCTGGACCCGGACGGGCTGGCCGCGTTGGTGTGGACGGGAGACGATCCCTCCTCCTGCTTAGTTTTCTGTCCTACCAAGAAGAACTGCGAGAATGTCGCTTCACTGCTGTGCCAACTGCAGCCTGAAAGGTACTTTTCCTATATTTTTGAAATCAAAATAATATGCCTCACGACGAAGGCATGGTACACATTCCCTTAGAAATGTTGTAGGAGCTTCTACCTATTTGTACTTGCATTCTAATGGTGTATAAAGGTATTGTTGGAGACACGTTCAAACATAACATTTGGCACATGCCCAAATTTTGGCAAGCTGGATATTAAACTGACACCTGAAAACTCATTCAAGGGTAGGGCCTCAAGCTTACAACATCACCCATCACATGTCATGTTATTGATTGTGTAGGTACAGAGAGCAGGGAAACCCACGTCTGCCGGAGCGCCTGGATCTAGAGCGAGCCTTGCGCGCGGAGGGCGCTGCGCCGGAGTTGTGGCGCGCCGTCAGGCATGGCGTGGCGTTCCACCACGCGGGGCTTGGGCCGGACGAGCGCACAGCAGTCGAGCACGCCTTCAGGTAACAACACCTGCTCAGGATGGGGAGTGGAGAGTTGGTGCGTTCGTTCGATGCCGGCGCGGTTGCATTGTCGTTGTGTTGTGTCAGGTCGGGCGTGGTGGTGGCGCTGTGCTGCACGTCGACGCTGGCGGCGGGCGTGAACCTGCCGGCGCGCCGCGTGCTGGTGCGGGCGCCGTACGTGGGCCGTGACTTCATCTCCCTCGCCGCCTACCGCCAGATGACGGGCCGCGCGGGCCGCGCCCAGGCCTCTGACACCGGTATATACCACACCCCACCCCACACACATACACTACCTTAACATACCTTACCTATTCTACTTATCGTGTCACTGATTCTTTTTTAAACCAGTGTGATGAAAGGATTTTAAGTGCGCCTCAGAGTGGATCCTTTCGTGCACTTGTCACATGTTTTTCGAACTTAATAAGTTCTCGACATGACGGTTTCCTCACGATGTTTTCCTTCACAGTGCACTTAAATTTTTCAACAGAAAAACTCATTGGTACATGATTGGATTTGAACCCACGACCTTAGGATCGGTAGGCGCCCTCACCTTCTCAATCTCTGCTCTCACCTTACCTATGCTCGCATAATACTTCCCAAATTTATAAAAGACATTTTATAAAGGTTGGAAGTCTAGTCTACATTCGATTGCAATCCGTGCAATTCACATGAAACTAAGGCCCGTATTCCGAAACAGCGCTTTAGTCTGAGTCGAGCCTCAAGCACAGATTTTTGACACTTTTCAATGGAGAACTGTCATAAAATCTATGCTTGAGGCTCGACTCAGACTCAAGCGCTGTTTCGGAATACGGGCCTTAGAGATCTATGCTGAGAATCAATCTATCGTATTGTTTGTGTTTCGAGTTTTGTAGTAACGCTCGCTGACACTGGTGCCGGGTGAGTGCGTATTCCCAACGGTTTTGTATGGTCGCAATAAACGCCTCAGAGGGCTCGTTATAAACTCTCGGAACTGCATCCAAAAAAGTGGTGGGCCGGCACAGGCGTCAGTGAGCGAAGTGAGACTGAACTCTCGGCATTGGTCGACGGTGTTGATGTATCCGTTTCCGCTCGTTGTCCCCATGTAGGCGAGAGTATAATAGTGTGCAGTGGGAGTGAGTGGGCGCGGCTGCGCGCGGTGTTCTCTGGCGGCGTGCGGCCGGCGCGCAGCGTGCTGGCGGACGAGGGGGCGGCGGCGCTGGTGCTGAGCGGCGTGGCGCTGGGGCTGGCGAGCACGCGCGCGCAGCTGCACGACCTGATGCGCTGCACGCTGCTCGCTGTGCCGCATCAACCAGAAGATAGGTAAGCTTCGAAATCGGTGGCCGTTACCCCGTAATTAACCATTCGGACTAGCTTTCGCTTCCGATAGCCTTGGCTTTGTCAGACTCTGGCACGTTCGAAGATCACGTGTACACAAACGTGGGATATAAAACTATGATTACTTTTTGCATTCAGGTGAAAATAATCATGCGTTGTTTAAATAAATCGAAATCATTAACACAGATCGGTATAGTATTTGTTTAGGCCTGAACCCAAACAATAAGCTGCGCAAACTTTAGACTGCTAAGGGTTGCTTGCTAGCTGAGGGGTGGTGACTCCGAAGAGAGTGTAAAACAACCGAACCCGTCAAGTGATGATTGAACACTGCTTATGATTGAACACTGCTTATGATTGAACACTGCTTTTTTATTTATTGCATTAGTGACATGTCATAACCAACAATCAAACTAAGCTAAATTGATTATTGAGTTCGCGGTGAATGTACTTTGCGTTAGCTCGTACAGTATTTTTTTTAGACAACTAGCTGATGGAACGAGTATATGGCCCACCTGATGTTAAGTATAAGAGAATAGTTTGAATATAAGCACTTAATTTGCAGCTCGCCGGTTGACGTAAAAGCAGTGTGTGACAGTTCCCTCCAATCGTTACTGAGAATCGGCGCGTTGGAAGTGGCTGCCACAACGCGCGCCGACGCACTCGCCGGGACCGACGCCGACGCTACCACTCACATCCTCAGTGACGACACTCAGCTCTCTGTTAGCAAGCTCGCCAGGGCGGCCATCAAAAGTAAGTCTGGCTAGCTCTGATGAGGGAACGGGAAAAAATACAATGCAGTGAGGTATTTATATAATCCTGCCTCTTGTTTCAGGTTGTATGGACTTGTCGACCGCTAAACAACTCCTAGAAGACCTAGAGGTGGCTTCTCGCTCGTTAGTCTTGATGGGGAGCCTGCATTTACTTTACTTGGTGACTCCACATGACGGCGCGGGAATCAGACTCGATTATAGACATTATTACTCACTGGTATGGCTCAATTTTGCTAAGACGTTATTAGACTTAGGCTTGATTCACTTAACACGGTATTTGAGATTTGGTCGTGTTTCAGTATTGTAATTTGGACGAGGAAGGCATTCAGACTGCGAAAATACTAGGAATCACTGAAAATAATGCTATCCGAATGGTGACTGGGAAACCTATAACTGTAAGTAAGATTGATTGTAACTAATCCCGCTAGACTGCGCTAATACTTTTGTCGTTTATATATTTTTGACTTGTTTTAATTTCTTGCCTTTTGTAGAATGTTCCAGAAAAAGTGTTATGCCGTTTCTACCTCGCGCTGATGCTCCATGATCTGTGGAAGGAAGTGCCCTTTGCCACGGTCGCAGATAAGTAAGCAACCATTCAAAAATGTATTGTGAAGGAACTTGAATTCTTTTCGGTTTTAGCAACCTTCATACTAGGTACTTAGTTGTTTTACTAATTCAGAACTCTTAGGCCCGTATTCAGAAACAGTGCTTGAACAGCCTCAAGCATAGATTCCTTGACATTTCCTTGAAAGGTCAAAAATCTATGCTAAGGCTCGACTCAGACTCGAGCATTGTTTCTAAAATCTAGTTTAACACTACACACACACACACACACACAACACATCTAGTTTAGCCTGCGCGAGCCTCCTATCCTACAGTTGCCGCAAGCCAAGCCCGTGGGGGGTCCGCGCAGGTTGGGGCCCGGCCGGCAAATGCCAATTCGACTACGTGGCCACTCCGACAATGGTCACCGGATAGAGTAGAGCTCATGTCCCTTGTCTCTCACCGAGTGTACTGGCGCATGGCGCATGACGGATTACGCATGGCGTGTGGTTGTGATGTAGATACGTGGTGTCGCGCGGCACGGTGCAGACGGTGCTGACGGGCGCATGCGCGGGCGCGGGCGCGGCGCAGCGCCTGTGCGAGGAGCTGCCGCGCGCGTGGCCATTCGCGGCGCTGCTGGCCGCGCTGGCGCCCAGGCTGCGGCACTGCGCCGCGCCAGAAGCGCAAGCTCTCATGGAACTGCCGCACGTCAAGAAGGTAACGTTACGTTCACATTACCCCCTTCGGCAAATTCGGCAAATTTGTATCATCCCCACTTGATGTGCGGGCTGGTTTGTCCGCAAGTAGGTCGCTGGCGGGCCCTTTTTGCGTGACCCTAGTGTTGCTCTAACTTTTTTAGGTTCTACGACACGCCAGTTTTCCTTCACCGTTTCGAGAGTACTGGCATAGTGAACATCAATTTTTCGACAGTAAATCTCATTGGTACACGACTGGATTTGAACCCACGACCTTCGGATCGGAAGGCGGGGCCGCTACCACTAGACCACCAGTGCTTTCTACCCATCATTACCCCCTTACAAGCGTTTCTTAAGAATAATGTTTCAGCAACTGCCATCTCTCTCTCTGAGTTAGTAAGTTGAAGTGGCAATGGGCAGGCCACATAGCTCAAAGAACCGACAACCGTTGGGGAATAAAGATTCTCGAATAGCGACCACGAACCGGAAGACGAAGCGTAGGGCGCCCACCCACCAGATGGACCGACGACATTGTTAGGATCGCGGGAAGTCGATAGATGGAAAGGGCTCAGAATCGTTCTTCCTGGAAATGTGTAGGGGAGGCCTATGTCCAGCAGTGGACTCTCTCAGGCTGATAATGATGATGATGATCAACTGCCATCTCTTAGCATTAGGTAATGACGAACAGTGACACGACTTACTTTAAGCAATATCTCTCGCTTAAAGCCTGCGCACATCTAGGCGATGGCGATCAGCTGAAACGCTGTGAATTTGACAGCGTTCTGCTGGTCGGTTTCGCCATCGCATCGCGCCTAGATGTGCGCAAGCCTTATAAGCAACGCTTGTAAGTAACGGGTAAGCTAGTTAATGGATGGCATCACTGCAAATTCAACTCTTACTTTTATTTTGTAAAAAGAACATACCAAAAACACAGTAGGAGGAACCGTAGCCAGCACGAAAGACCCAAAACCAATTGAAAAAAAAATGGAAATGTTTAGTTTATGACATGATACACTGCCTTTTATCCGGACCTCACGCGAGCAAAGCCGCGGGCGGTTTGTCTTATAATAAATTAACCTTTATTATGTGTAGACCCGCGCCCTACAATTAGTTCGAGCCGGATACAAAAGAATAGAGGACCTCGCGAAGGCTTCGGCGGACAGCCTGGCGGCCAGTGTCTCTCACATGTCGAGGAGCGCTGCTAACCATCTCATCAGTGCTGCGCGGGTGACGATCTCTTTGAACACTTTCTACCATATTCTTACCAGCTAATCTTGATAGTCGACCTACTCAATTCCATGCAGATCTAATGAAAAGTTCCAAAGTTGTGCTTAGGCAAACCATACATACAACCCCAACCCAATTCGTCAGTTTCTATATGAATGGAACATTTAGAGGGCATATTATTAGTTATTAATTCGTTCTAATCACAGATGATGCTGATTGAAAAAGTGGAAAACCTAAGAGCAGAAGCTGAAGATGTAATGGAAGAGCTCAATACTTAGCGTTGGAAGAGCCGACGATCTCCTGATTGACTCAAATCAATTGTCAAAATCTTGTTTGTGTTAGCTGCTACATAGTTTATGAAATAATGCAATCTCTAAGTCTGATTTAGGTAAGTAGATAAAATAAAGATCTATCTTTTATAAAAGTTTTTTATTCAACTTTATAGGTTATGATTAACTCAATCGTTGATAAGTAAATAATTTTTACTTTATGTGCTTCATGTCGAGGCTACCATTTTTATTTAATTTATTATTAACATCTTTTTGTATGAAACGAATCTCTATTTAATGATACACATTAGCTCCGGTACAACAGCTTAAATTAGCGCGATTGATTGTTGCTACAAGTGACGAGGCGCGAGCGTAATATGATGTAGTGTGTGAGGCAGCCAAATCTGAGGAGGTGACGTATGTGCCCACGCGTCTGCGCCAATAGCCACAATATCGATATAAACCATAGTTCACACGTAAGATGTTTTTGAAGCAGTAAAAATTAATATAAGTTTAGGTAGGTACGACAAATCCCCATCCATTTTACCTTGAGGATATACATATTATGCAAGTTAGTCAGAGGCACGTCTATGATGGGCACATCTAACATTCTAGCCGAGACCCATTTGCTTCTATTTGTCTACTTCACACGCAGTTATACAGACAAGGGGACTAACCCACGACTCTTTAACTTCCAAATAAAGTCAATTCTGCAACTTCAACGCCGTTTATAAATGCAAGGTTTTAGAGTCAGCACGGGCAGTTTGGACTTCTTAACTGGTGGGTCTTGGTTCTTAACGAACTCCATGAAGAAGAATACATCCCGCTCGTTGTCCACCTTCTGGAGTTTGAAGCCGAGCCGAGCCACCTCTTTCGTGAACGCGTTCACGTCTGAGAAGCGGGACTCTACCTCCGCTATCAGAAGAAGACCGCTGTAACAAAGTACGACCTTAAATTAGGAGGCCCTTTTTGCTTGATCGTTGACGCGTGTTTCTCGAACTTTTTTAGGTTCTACGACACGGCGGTTTCCTTACGATGTTTTCCTTCACCGTTTTGAGAGTACTGGCATAGTGCACATACATTTTTAGACAGAAAAAACTCATTGGTACACGACTGGATATGAACCCACGACCTTCGGATCCGAAGGCGGGGCCGCTACCACTAGACCACCTGTGTTCTCTAGCTGATTGTTATAATTCAATGAAAAGAATTACCCCATTACTTAAAAGCGTTTTTCAAAAGATAATCAGTGTTTAAGCAACTGTCATCTCTTACCATTCCGTAATGTCAAACAGAGACAGGGCGTAGTTTAAGCAGTGCGTCACACCTAAGTAACGCTTGTAAGTAAGGCCATTAATTTGCAAAGAACGAAATAAGTATTCAATCAGCTAGTGGTTCCTACGGGGGCAAATTTTGCTTAATCTAGAGAGCCATACCCCATTTTCAAGACGCGATTAGCTTCCAGCAGGTAGGCGGTAAGACCGGTGCCCATGAGCGCCAGACAGTAGACGGCGACGTCCACGGAGGCCGACAGCAGCGGCGTGTGCGCCATGTCGCAGGGCTCCACGCGCGGCGCCGTCGCCACTAGGTCGAACGAACGCACCGCCTGTGACACGCGCCGCGCGAGCTCAGCCGAGCCGCAACCCATGTCTGCTATCAGGTGGGACTTTGGCCTGGTGTTAAAGTAACGACCTATTAAGCCTTCTACAAATTATTTGATTTACTATAATCAAGAAGTTGAGTATAGTCGCCCCGATACAATTCCATTATTTACGGGCAAAGAAGTAAACGAGGTATTAAAATCAATGCGGTACGAAAGAAGCCCTGGCGAAGATGGAATAACAACAGAGGCACTCAAAATAGGCTCTCCCGTTTTACTTCCCCACATCACTAATTTATTCAACTCGATTTTACTGACAGGTACAATTCCAACACACATGTGCCACGCAAATATCGTACTTCTTCACAAGAAGGGGGACAAATCATCTATAGGCAACTACAGGCCGATTAGCCTCGTGTCACATGTATACCAAGCTTTCATTAAAGTCATTCAGAATCGCATTAAAACAAAGCTTGATCAGCATCAACCACCTGAACAAGCTGGCTTTAGACCCTGCTTCTCCACCACAGATCACCTTCATACCTTAAATCAAGTAATAGAAAAATATTCAGAATTCCACAAACCTCTTTACATAGCCTTTGTAGACTATACAAAGGCATTCGATAGCTTAAAACATTCCGCTATATTTGAAGCACTAGAAAACCAACAAATAGAAAAAACTTACATAGATCTAATAAAAATAGTATACAATAATAGCACGGCAAATATAAAACTACACACAAACGGCCCATCATTTACTGTTCAAAAAGGGGTAAAGCAAGGTGATCCACTTTCTCCCATTCTTTTCACAAGTGCTCTAGAAGAAGTCTTCAAAACTCTGGTAGCTTTGTGGGGTATGAAGGGAATTGTCGTCGGAGGTAAACGCCTGACCAATTTGCGTTTTGCGGATGATATTGTACTTTTTGCACCAACATCACAAGAACTGCAACATATGCTCCAAGATCTGAGTACGGCAAGTCTTAAGGTTGGACTTCAAATGAACCGATCAAAGACTCAAGTCATGACTAATAGCACGAAACGTAGGGTAGAGGTAGATGGGCAGGTATTACAGTATGTCGATGAGTACATCTATTTGGGCCAGTTAGCGAGCTTCGAGAACAGGCAGGATAAGGAAATCGATCGCCGCATCGAGAACGCCTGGAAGAGCTACTGGTCCATGAAAGAACACATGAAAGGCGACCTTCCACTATCACTCAAGCGCAAACTCATCGACATGTGTATCTTGCCCGTCCTAACCTACGGTGCTCAGACTTGGTCATTGACTGAGTCACAGAAGTCCAAACTTAAGATTTGCCAGAGGGCAATGGAACGCAGTATTCTCGGCCTTAAACGCATCGACCGGGTGCGGAACACAATGCTGCGTTCGATGACTGGCATCGCCGACGTTGGGAGCAAAACAGCTAAGCTCAAATGGGAGTGGGCAGGCCATGTAAGCAGGATGCAACCCGAAAAGTGGGCAAATATCGTCACTCCTTGGGTGCCTGAGGACGGGAGACGGGGACGGGGCCGGCCGAGAAGACGTTGGCGAGATGATCTCGACGGTCAGAGGAAAGATTGGTGGGAGACCGCTAAGGATCGGGACGAGTGGAAGGTTTTGGGGGAGACCTTTGCCCAGCAGTGGGACAATGTAGGTTAGATAAAAAAAAAAAAAAAAAAAACTATAATTGAATGCAGACAAAACTTGAACAATAAAAAGAAAATCTTGATATGACTCATGTGCATGACGCATAAAGGCAAAACTAAATTCTAAATCATGCAGAATGATGATTGAACTAAGGTGATCTTAGGAACGACTAAAGAGTCTAGGTTCTAACTGAGGCTAAGAAACCACTTACATCTTCTGTATTCGTTTGACAATAACATCCAGAGGGTTGAGAGGCCACTTCTTCAGCTGCTGTTGGTAGCCCTCGTGATAGTTGTGAAATGCAGAAGGATCATTCTGGAACAGTTGGCTGGCCTCGCTGCCTGATGACGTATACAGCTTCTCATTGAGGAACCTGAACTGTGCGGCTGTGGAGGAAACCTTTCCTTTATTTTTATTCATAATAATTTAGATTGTAGCTGGTAGGAGGAGGCTCGAGAGAGCAAAGTGGAGATTTTTGCCCAGCAGTAGGCAGATTTCAGCAGACAACCATTTGCACAGCAACTTGATGTGCAAATGGTTGGTTGGTTTTTCCGCAAGTAGGCCGATGGCGGGCCCTTTTTGCGTGACTCTTGACACGTATTGCTCGAACTTTTTTAGGTTCTACGACACGTCGGTTTCCTCACGATGTTTTCCTTCACCGTTTGAGAGTACTGGCATAGTGCACATAAATTTTTCGACAGAAAAACTCATTGGTACACACTGGATTTGAACCCACGACCTTCGGATCGGAAGGCGGGGCCGCTACCACTAGACCACCAGTGCTCAGCAGTAGGACAAAATAGGTTAAATAAACAAAAAAAAATATTGTTGGTTCTGTTTTATGGGAGTCAAGTATTTACAACAAAGTACCTATCTCAAGAAGTCTTTGTTAATTTCATCATTCCAAAACTAAAAGCTTGACTTAGTTTTGGCTAGGTTAGATGTTGCATCATTGTAACTGCCTCAATGATTGAACTAAAAAAAAATTTAATGAGTATCATCTAACTTGTCATCTTTCTTACATTTTAATCGATCAAGCATTCTTCCCCTCAATTTGTTTCTATTGAAACTTATTGGATTTCTATTACTCTCTTCTTTGAGCATTTTCTTTATTTTAGTCTTCTTAATATCTTGAATGGATAGCACACAAGTGCTATTACTATTCTGATCTAGATTACCTGCTGTAGCTTTCACTTTGAAGACTTCATTGTCTATGATAGGTCTGTTTAAACTGTTGTTCTTAACGTTTTTAGCTTTTACAAATTTGTTGTTATTAAATTTTTGTTTTTTATCTGTAAAAAGCTGTTTTTTAGTGAGAGATTGGTTCGCTACATAAGCCTGATTGCTCTGTTGCATTTTTTTTTGTTTTTCGATTTGTGGATTTTCTTTTTTAACTTCTGGGCTCTTGTCTTCTTGAAATAGTAAAGCTTCTACATCATCATTTCTCAAGGCCTCATTAAACTTTTTTTTCTTAGCATTTAACAATACTTCATCAAGCTTATCAACATCAAGGTTTTCAACTTTCATACTGCAGTCACTGTTGTCTTTTTTTACATTTCTGTTTTTGGAGTAACATCTTTTCTGTTTTGACTGTATCTTATTATTCGAGGTACCTTGACCTGCATTTGGTAAAACATTCTTGGTATTTTTTGCTTTATCAGGCTGGATGTTTCTATTTGCTTTTTTGTTATCTCCCATCCCATCTCGTTTTGTATGTGTTTGCTTTCTGAGATGTTTTTTATTTTCTTTGTTTATCATTTTTGACCTCTCTGAAATACCATTTATTTTAATTGTTGTTTTTGAAGTTGCCATCTTCTGAGAAGCTTTCTTTGGAGAGCCATTTCTTTGCGCCCCCTGAAATTATAGTGCATGCATAAAATCACACTTTTCCTACATCACAATGATCACTGAATCGAACAAAAATCTTTATTCGTTTTGGATAGTGAACCTTCAGAAACCTACTTACAAAATATGCTACATAAGCAGGAGTAAAATAAATAGGTTAGGTAGTTATGCATTAAACCGTTAAGAATAATAATGAAAGAAAGCCGCACGAAACATGAAAGTTTTTGTTTGTAAATACATTATTTAATTACTTACCTTTGCTTTCTCACTGAACGTAGTATTGTTTTTTATGTTTCCATCCTCCCAGTCAGGAATCGTGAACACCATTTTTAAAATAAGCCTCTAAATAATTTAAATTTCTCTTCTCACGATTATTTTTAATTTGTGCGATTGAGCAAAGCAAATTTTTAGGTTATGTGGTGAGATGGTGATGGATGATGGATGATTGAGCGAGCATGTTACGGACATTGACATAACATCATACTTTGACAATGACATATTTCAATGATAAGAATCTGTCAAAAACTTTTGATTTGATGGATTTGATAGTTTGATCTACTTTTTATCTATGAAAAACATAACATGATCATCATCATCCGGCGCGGCCTGGCTCACGCTGTGCTCAGTCAGCAGCAGCAGCAGGTGGCCAGCAGCTACGAACATGAAGGCAGGAGCGGTTGCAAGCGCAACACCTACACAACATGTGCACTGGAGCAGGGCGTTTTATTGTCAGAAAAAAGTTGTGTGTTATTGTGTTTTATCTACTTTGAGAAAGTATTTCTGTCCAGATAAACTGTTTGGCTTTGCCTCTGACTATCCCTCACTAAATTTGTGTGGTAAACAAGTTTTAACTCAATTGGTCAATTGCTTGCAGAGTTCCGTTGGACAGACCTTGACCATCAGACTGGAGCCTAATTCTCGGCTCATCTCGAATCATTCCTTGAGTCTTGATGCATCGACGACCTCATCGTTGAAGCCTCGACAGCTACGGTATCAGGAAAACGTAAGGTTCATGTACCTACCTATATACAGGGTTATTCATTATTAGCTGCAAATACTCAGGAATTAGGTTCAACAAATAAAATAAAAAATATTTATGAAATGATTTTTTAAAGTTTTGTTATGAAAATCCCGAGAAAATCGATAAAAGAATATCCTGTGGAATCATTGGCGCCTGACCTATTTTGACCTATGATCCAAGCCCGCGCTCCGTGAGCGACACTCTGCGTTCAGTCACCGCCTGGGTGGGTCATCGTTCTGTTCTCCGTGGCAATCATTATGCAATAGCCGTAAAGAAAGTAATAAAAATAAAATTTTGTTACTAAAACTGAAATCAGCTTAGGATTTAAATTGATTCCGCCAAACAAAATATTCACGGCCCAAAAATTAGGCTCTGTCAGTTTGTGTAGCTAACAATGAATAACCCTGTATGGGTACCTACATGAACCTAGACCATGTTATAACTTATTTCATACTCAATCGTCAAAATCAAAAGTGTATTTATTCAGTAGGTAAAAAAATAAGTCGCAAAATTCAATTGTAAAAATAATATGGTTGATTATGGATCGCAAGGATTACTTTCCAAGCGACCGAGCCTAGAGAACAGGCAACAAACTACGGCTCGTATCATCAACGTCTTGGCCATGGTGTCTGAGGTGATTTTTGTTCTGAGGTGTCAAAGCTGTTAAAGCTATAGACACACTCGCACCCTGCCAGATGATCCTGGGGTAGTCTGCGCATGTCTAATACCCAGGCATGCGCAGCATGAACATCCCGGGCTACACCTGACAAGCTGTCTTTTGTTATTATTATCTCAGTATTTTGAAGTTTCTCCAAAATAAATAACCAGTTATTGAAATCACCTATAGACCCTGAGCGAAAATGGTTAAAAATACTATGCCTATGTACACCTACAATATGTATATTTCCGTGTTATGGTAACAAAACAACTTCGTATTGGTTGAAGTACTTAATATGTTTTATTAAATTCAACTACCTAGTATGTCTTGTACATATTGCAAAAACGCTATAAAGTAAGTACCTAAGGTGTCTAATTTTGTAATTTATTATGTAATACATTTTAGATTATTAGAGTTCTGTAACAGAAAATTAGGAATTTCTACTGTAGATCAGCCCAACAAACCGTTTCTCTAACTGTGGTGATCATGATCGACCGATTCTATTTTTGGCATTGCAAAAACCTACCTACTGTATGTATCTAGGTGTAGGGGTACCTACTTACTACCTACTTGTACATAATATTAATAAACAGCAGTCCCAAAATTTACGTTCTCATAAATATTTTATTTAGGAAACTAACTGACCTATTTATTTTTTTATGACGTGCCATTAGCATTGAATTATTGTACCTACACCTATTGACTTATCACCATAATCGATAGGCGTCTCGTATCACTGCATTTAAGAGTTTTTTGCGCACATTTCAGAGCAGTTTGTATTGGAAACTCGAACGTAATGTTTGCAAGTTCTACGTAAACATCAGGATCCCAGGAATCAAAGGCGTCGTCAAAATGGTACACCGTCACGGTCATAAAAATATTTTACAGAAAGATAAGCTGGTAAGTCTTAGCTACTCAGGTAAATTAGAATAGCTCCTAAAGATAACTACGTCATACCTTTAACTATAACATACCTTAGCAATTACGAATTCAAATACGAGGAGTTATCCACTCTTTCTGGACAAATGAATGTTTATTTCAGTGGAGTTGGCGTTGCCAATGGAGCATCATTACCCTGACTGGCGTCGCGCTGGTGATTTACAACGCGGCCGCCAACCTGTGGCTCCTCCGGCCGGCTGCAGCACCCTGCCCCGCCGCCAGCACCAGCCCCGCGCCACCAGAGCCGTCGTCTTGCGAGCCCTGCATCGACACCCTCTCCAACACTCGCGACGATGATCCGATAGCCATGCTCGACCTACGATTGGGAAGATGGGATTTCTCCAGGTCTTTCAGGATGTTCGACTATGCTGCGGTTGGGGATCTGTACTCGGACGTGTCCAGCGATCGGCACGTTTGCCTCGCGACTCAGAGCTCCATGGAGCGACTGCACGAGCTGCTACGGATTGCAGCGCATTGGAGTGGGCCCATATCGGTAGCCGTGTTCGTTGCGGGCGATGAGATGAGGCTACTGCGTGCTTTTGCGACTTGGTTACTCAGATGCAACCCTGAAGTATACTCTAGAATAGCGATACACGTGGCCACGCCTTCAGAAAGGCCCGCCGTGTTAGGCAGCATGCCCAGTTGGGCGAGAGATTGCAATGTAAAGCCCCTGCCACCTAGTGACAGGAAGGCGGATCCGGTAGCGTGGACCTCTCGGCACCCATACCCTCAGAACATGCTCCGGAACTTGGCGAGGAAGAACTGCCACACGTCTCATGTGTTCCTGGTCGATGTGGATATTGTGCCATCCAGAGGGATGGCAGAGTCTATGGATATGGTAAGAACTATTTGGATAAGTTTTGAAATCATCGTAGTGCATTAGAGATGTCTTAGTCCCCAGTTTCATAGATTATGAACAAGAAGACTTATTTTTGCAGTTCCTTTCAACGGCTCCTAAATGTCCACTGTGCGCGTATGTGGTGCCAACCTACGAGCTGGACCGGCGAGTTGCCAACTTCCCCTCCAACAAGTCAGAGCTCGTGCGGCTCTCGAGGAACAAGCTGGCCATACCCTTCCACCGCAAGGTGTTCATTTATAATCAATACGCGAGCAATTTTTCAAAGTGAGTAAGCACAAATTTTAATAAATACTTCTTCTCTTTATTAGACAAATTCAAATTTAAATTGTTTATTGAACATAATAAATGCATCCTAACAGACACTCCAAAGCGATACATTTATTACATGAGTACTTAACATAATATTTTATACATAAACATACTTAACAAAAACAATATCAAAAACTCCAGTAAGTACCTACATACGAGTACTTACAAAACCAGTGAAGAAAGTGAATGTCCATGCAGATGGGAAGCAAGCGGCGGTAACGAGAGCTCCGAGAGTCACGTCAGCCACAACGTGACCAACTTTGAGCTGCTATACGAGCCGTTCTACGTGGCGCCGGACGCCGTGCCACCGCATGATGAGCGGTTCCTCGGCTACGGCTTCACCAGGAACACGCAGGTGATGTAATAACAAGTGACACCACGACACCACCACGACACGTGTGAAATAAAGGGATATTAAGTTACACCCTGTATGTAGGTAGAGTGTCAGAAGCTGAAGCGTCAGCAGCGTATTGATAATGGCTTTTATTTAAGAGTTACAGTGCTCGAACTTTATTGGCCTACCGGAAGGTGATCGGCTACCTTTGCTTGCATTATCGCGCAAAGCACTCCGGAGGTAATATATCTGTGGCGTTGCACTACTCGCGTCCAACACTGCGACGAAAAAGTGTTAAGTTTCATTTGCCTGTGATTACCTACTTATTGTTATTAATTGGAACACGGTACTTTTAGTATATTTCACAAAGAAGTCTAGCGTAGCGCTGGAGGCTGGAGGCGTAGGTTAATCAGATGGGAAGCATTGATCGCTATTTTTACCACGCTTTTTTAGGGTTCCGTAGCCAAATGGCAAAAACGGAACCCTAAAAGATTCGTCATGTCTGTCTGTCTGTCCGTCCGTATGTCACAGCCATTTTTCACCGAAACTATAAGAGCTAGACTGATGAAACTTGGCGAGTAGATGTATTCTGTGAACCGCATTAAGATTTTTACACAAAAGTAGAAAAAAAACAATAAATTTTAGGGTCCCCAGGTATATATGAATAGGTCTTTAAAAATGATGTTGAGGTTTCTTAAATCGTTTTTTTCTAAACTTAATAGCTTTTGCGAGAGACACTTCCAAAGTGGTAAAATGTTGGTCCAACATAATAAGGTTCTTGTCGAAAGGTAAATTGCGGTTTACGGTTTATGACGTATAAAAAAAAAACTACTGACTAGATTTCGTTCAAACCAAATATCGTTGGAAGTTTGCATTATAGTAATGTACAACACATATTTTTTTTAGTTTTATCATTCTTTTACTTAATAAGTTAGAGGGGGGGGGACCAACTTTTTTCCACTTTGGAAGTGTCTCTCGCGCAAACTATTCAGTTTAGAAAAAAACGATATTAGAAACCTCAACATCATTTTTGAAGACCTATTCATAGATACCCCAAACGTATGGGTTCGATAAAAAAAAAATTTCAAGTTCAAGTATGGGGACCCCCGAAATTTATAATTTTTTTTTATTTTTATGTAAAAAACTTAATGCGGTTCACAGAATACATCTACTCGCCAAGTTTCATCAGTCTAGCTCTAACGGTTTCGGAGAAAAATGGCTGTGACACGGCCGGACAGACAGACAGACAGACAGACAGACAGACAGACATGACGAATCTATAAGGGTTCCGTTTTTGCCATTTGGCTACGGAACCCTAAAAATCGATTGTTCAATCTTATAATAGGTACTGCAATAATAAACTCTGTAATAAAAAAAAAAATACTTTTCAGTTCGATTAGCTCTAAAAGCGAGTTTTTTTTAAATATAATTTATTTTTAAATTAAGAAGCAAAGCAGAAGTTTATTGTTACGAATGATCATTTTGATGGTAGAAATAGTATATTTCATTACAAGTGCGGGAAGGCTGTCATTGCAAAGAGTTCCGACAAATGTCTACCCGAGCCGAAGGCGAGGGTTGACAGTCGGAACAAGTTGCAATGACGGTTCCGCACGTGTACTGAACGACTATTTTTAATACAGTTGCGAAAAAATTAAGCAATTTAATAAAATAATAAAATACCATTTGCTTTTTTCTCTTCTCTCCACGCAATAAGTTCGTCGTATGTATGTAGCGACTTTTTGACTTTTCCGGTAAAATGTTCTCCGAAGCATTTTGTGCAATTATACTGAGTTCCGGTGGTGTTAATTCAAAAAAACTAGGGTCGAAATTACTCATTTTGTGCAACAAACAAATAAACTCGCAAAGAAAATTTTTGAAAGATGGCGCCAACCGTAAAATATAAGCAGAGATTTTTTTTTTCTTCACCCATTCTGGAAGGCAAAGGGAACTATACCCATACAGCCAAGTCTTCAGTAGATTTTTTTTATTGATATGAATTGAAAATGAAATTTAATGAGATGAAATGAAATGAAACCTAACATAACTCATTCAATCAAATCATTAAATCTGTTAATGAAACAAATTAGTAGCTTCTTTTTAGAAATAATACGTATTTGCATGAATCATAAAAACTTCGATGAATTTTTTTAGTAAAAACTTCATGGTTGGTTTTTCTTTTTAGACATTATTTTGACAGTTGGGAAAGAAAAAGCACTAGTGCGGGAATGGTAAAAAAAAAGCACGCGTGTGTAATAGCCCACATCCCGAACGCTATACGTCCCTGCAATACAAAAAAAAAAGTGTAAAGTGGCGTATTGCAGGGACGTATAGCGTTCGGGATGTGGGCTATTACACACGCGTGCTTTTTTTTTACCATTCCCGCACTAGTGCTTTTTCTTTCCCAACTGTCAAAATAATGTCTAAAAAGAAAAACCAACCATGAAGTTTTTACTAAAAAAATTCATCGAAGTTTTTATGATTCATGCAAATACGTATTATTTTTAAAAAGAAGCTACTAATTTGTTTCATTAACAGATTTAATGATTTGATTGAATGAGTTATGTTAGGTTTCATTTCATTTCATCTCATTAAATTTCATTTTCAATTCATATCAATAAAAAAAATATACTGAAGACTTGGCTGTATGGGTATAGTTCCCTTTGCCTTCCAGAATGGGTGAAGAAAAAAAAAATCTCTGCTTATATTTTACGGTTGGCGCCATTTTTCAGAAATTTTCTTTGCGAGTTTATTTGTTTGTTGCACAAAATGAGTAATTTCGACCCTAGTTTTTTTGAATTAACACCACCGGAACTCAGTATAATTGCACAAAATGCTTCGGAGAACATTTTACCGGAAAAGTCAAAAAGTCGCTACATGCATACATACGACGAACTTATTGCGTGGAGAGAAGAGAAAAAAGCAAATGGTATTTTTATTATTTTATTAAATTGCTTAATTTTTTCGCAACTGTATTAAAAATAGTCGTTCAGTACACGTGCGGAACCGTCATTGCAACTTGTTCCAACTGTCAACCCTCGCCTTCGGCTCGGGTAGACATTTGTCGGAACTCTTTGCAATGACAGCCTTCCCGCACTTGTAATGAAATATACTATTTCGATAAGCGTCTAGCCGCGCCGGTAGCAAGGTATTATCTAAGCAATCTGCGATGGCGATCAGTGAAACACTGTCAAATAAGATAGCGATGTTTGCAACGTATCACCGTATTGGCATCGCCATCGCTTAGATGTGCGCTGGCCATAACTGCCCATCGATTGCGGTATCTACTTGCCTAAAAATCGAAGGGCTTGTATAGGTTGGTAGATATATACTTAGGTACCTACGTGAACCTCACGTCCGCCATTCCACTGATAGATTCGTCGAGTTCCTGCCAAATGGTGCGCTTTGGCACGGCTCCACGAGGCTGAGAGAATCATGTGCTATGTGAGGTCAACTCTGGGAAAACAAACACTTGTTTTTAGAGTGTAATTATTCTTTAATTAAAGGGCAATTCCATCGCTGGCGGAATATAGATAGTCAGCTTGTTATACAAGAGTGCAAAGCTGCTTTTTTACCGCGTGCTCAATTTTGATGACTGAGCAAGCGCAGGATTCTAAAGTTTAACCACGAGGGTAGCGAGTGGTTTAAAAGTTAGATTCCTGAGCGTTGGCGAAGGAATCAAAAGAGCACAAGGTGAAAAATCTTTGCACTCGAGTGCAACACGTAACTTTTCATCCCACCTCAGCGAGGAAATGACTAAATGCAAAAAAGAACATGGCGACTAAAAGTAACACACCAAGAAGGTTCCGAGTAGGAGTTATTAACAATTTTAAAAAGGTTGTATGATAAATTCGGCACCATGCAGGTAGAAGTAAATAGGTTTAATGGTGTTTTGAATTCACAAATACACCAAGAAGGTTACGAGTGCGAGTTTTTAACAAAATAAAAAAGGTTGTATGATAAGCTCGGCACCACGGAGGTAGAAGTAAATAGGTTATTGTGTATTCACAAACTTATTGAACACGATATTCTAAATTCAAATTTACTTTATCCTCTAGCGGATAAAAACGGCTTTTCCAGTCAGAAATTAAACAGCAAAAACACACTTTCAGAGCTGGTGGGATGAAAAGTAAATTTATTCATACTATTTACCCAGCTTCATTTTTAGATTCCTGCTAGCTGGTAGGTACGAAACTTTATGACCGGTTAACCGTTTGTCACAGTCCTACATAATATTGACGTGTACAGTTGTATGCTTTTTTTTATCATCCCATATTTTACTCGTTGTATTTCGCACTTGCATCGAGAAGCAGAACATGCGGCCATGTTGGATATATCATGCAAATTGCCAGCAGTCAGGATCAGACTCATTAATTCGACGTTGTTTCAATAACGCCATCGGTTGCATCTATATTTCACCGCTGGCAATTACGCCACTGTCCGATCCGAGCAAAAAACCGGATTATTTATTACAATCACATTCCGGCACCAAAAAAGCGTTGTGCGGAAGGAGCGAAATTGGGTGGCTACTGGGAATTGGCGAGCCCCGTAGCCCGGACCGACGATAACGTTGCAGATTGCATTTCTGTCTCCACTCTAGAATGCTTTTATTTTAATTTTCTTCATCTGATAACGCGTGTCTATTTTCATGTGTTAGAGACTGAACTTGGGATGAGATGGCTGGTGAGTTGCTTTAGAGGAAAATAGGTTGAAGTTTTGTATGAGCAGGGGCCAGGGCAATACACTTTTTTTTAGGTTAAGGATCTGACAATCCATAATTAGGCCAATTAGGCAATTAGGGTTTTTTTTTTTTGGCTTAGGTCTTATCAGTGGTCCCACATGGGGCCGCGTGTCAGCTTGCACAACGCTGTTTATCGCACCGCTGAAAAAACACGGTCTTGACCTTTTCGTGACTAATATTTACTGCACGAGAACTTTCGGCGGCGGCGGCGGCGGTGAGAAACTTTTTACTGAATCGGTTTATAACTATTGTTGTTTATTATTTCATTAGTGGCTCTGTGAGCTGTAGATCTTGCGAGCACGCTAAAAGTTGTTCGACATGCCGAAAATCCTCATCAATCTTCGCAAATTTATTATGAGACCAATCCTTTCAAATAAAACAAGAATCATTGGAATCAGATCTCATGCGGTGAAGATGTCCAACAGCTTCTTTTAATGCCTCTTTCAGGAGGAAGTGGATCGAAAATCCCACGACGAAATCTTAGACGCTTCGCTCAGTTAACTAGCGACCCGCCTCGGCTTCACACGGCTGAAAACTTTTTGACATTCATACCAATACGATAATGGCATGGCGCCCTCATAGGTAGGTAACTATGTATTGTTTACTAAATCAGTTAACAGGAATGATCTCTTTTATAAATCGCTTGTGAATTTAAAATGAGATCATGGAGATTCCACCTGGTATTGATTTTTCTTAGGATTTAGATGTAATTTTTCTTTCCCAATGCGACGTATGAGGTAGGTACTACTCTTGAGACACCCATTTTCTGAAATTCCGCTTTTAATATGTATTCCTATTCGGGTAACCGGTAGTTTATTTTGAGCTTGATGTGTGCGTATGCCGGCGATAATAATAGATACTTGTGTTGATACGCGACGTAGGTACACGTCACGCTTATTAAAGGTAGGGAAGTTGTAAGTACCTAAGGTACCTGTTTAGTAGCTGAACGTTAGAAACGAACCTACTAGCGTACGTGTTTATTATTGACACTGAACAGCTGTTAGAGATTCCCACGGCCATCGTTACGCTGTGAAGAAGTTTTTCTTAAACATGCGCGGAAATATTGTCATTACTTTTGAATATAGAACACGCCAAGTATCATATCGCCGGGTTAATTCAAAAACCAACTAACTGACCAAATTATGATTTTGTGCTAGGGCGTTTTAAAAGTTTGTATCAAAAAATTTCATGTACTATTTTAAATTATGTTATTATAAGGAACAGCATCAGATTTGTAATTTCATCATGTATGCGATTATTTTTAGCAGTTCATAGAAAAGTGACAAGGTTTCACAGAATGTTGCATTTTGTGCCCCAAACCCCCTTATTTAGTTGCTTTTACCTCCCTACAAAATAAAGGCTTTATTTTTTAAATTAAGCGCTACTGTCGGGTCTCTGAAACGTACTAGTTAATAATTCAATAATATACATCGAACAATAATGTATTGTTCATAATAATCCTGCTAGTTTCGAGAAAAATGCAAAAAAATAAAATTTTAGTTGGTTTTACTTTCCGATATTTGATGAAATTTTGCACTAACCTATGCGGTGTTCCTTAGAAAACTATCTAAGGGTTAGAGATGGTTAATAAATTGGAAATAATTGAATTATAAACCTAAATTGAAAAATAAATTTATTCAAGAAAAATGAACACAAAGGCATGAAAAACACAATTAAAAAGATTATTCTTCATCAGAAGATACATCAGATACAGTAGCATCCGGCACACGGTCTAGTTTAGCACTATCAGTCGCTAAATTTTCAAACCAAGCATGGTATTCTTCGGGGATTATTCCTTTTTTGCACAATTTTAGCAAGTCGGTTTTTTTTGCATTTGTAATGGGCAGAGGTGCATTGTACAGCTGATTTAATTTGGTTGGAAGACTTGCTTTAGTAGGATCCTCGATGGCATTTGTAGTTGCAGCTGCTGAACTCGCTACAGCTTTTTTTTGTCTGGTTCCGTAGCGATGAGCGGGAATGCCGGGACCGGCAGTAGGAGTAGCTTCTACGTTTGTTTCCTGAATTTCAAGATCGAGAACCAAGAAATTCTCAGACATGTCATAATTATACAAAATTTTCATTTGACCCTTTTCGTATTTCATTCTCTTTATCTTTAACCAGTTTACTCTGTCTCCTGTGTTTTTATTTTTGTTTTTCATTATGATGCCTGCCAAAGATTTTAAATCCAAGAAATCATTATATTTTAGCTCTTTCGTATTATAAGGTTTCGGCATAGTTTTGTTTTTTTTTGATCGTGAAGACCGAGCTCGTCGGAAAACGTTAAGCCATTCAGACATGGAGTAGATCTTCGAGTGTTTCTGAGCTGACTCTATGCTACTGTGCATTGAATCGACCTCCATATACGAGTGGCCAGATTCCAAAAATTTGTGCTCGATTATATTTAAATTGTCAATTTTTTGAACCGCCCATAATAAGAGTGAAACCACATACTGATTTCTATTTTGGCCTCCGCATGTGTCAGAAAAAAAAGCTACCTTGCTGACGTCTTTCGGTACATATTGAGACAAATAAATATAAAGAATGGATCCAATTTCCGCGCTTCCTTTTCTACCATTTGCTTCCGACCACGCAAAGCAGTAAGCTTCATTAGGTGGTGCACTTTCGTAAATGGTCATGTTGTAAACCGTCAACTTGCGGCAATAATATAAAAGACTAACTTGGTCTGTTGGAATTTGTAATGTGGCTTGCAGGTCAAATGTTGCCGAGATAAATTTCTTGTCATCGCACGCTCTTTCTTTGTCTTTTTTCTTTTCATTATTGCATGCTTCTTTTCGAGCAATGTGCTCTTTGTATTCATTTTCTAAGCTTCCTATGTTTTCCGGTACCAAACGTTGATATTTTGTGCATAAAAGGCATTGATCTTTTTTAGGGACAAAGAATCCAAGGTTGTATTCAGTGGAAAATATCTTGCGGTACACAGCCTCCGAAACTACAGTACTTTCCTTTTCCTTACACTGCTCTAAATAAAGTGCATACATTTTTCTGATGGAAAGTTTACAGTCCAAATATTTACGCTGTATGTCTTTTCTGACATAGTGGCTTGCCATTGTTGAGAACGATTCGATGTGCTGTCGAACTTCCAGTAAAATTTCTGGGGGTGTTTTGTTCGGAGGTGTTTTATGCCCGCGCGGATCAAAAGTGGCTTCATATACCCCCACGGAGTTTCGTTTGCTTACGGCTTCTGTAATGACCGCTGGTGATATACAAAAAGTTTTACAGAAAAAGTTTTGGCACACCTGCATCTTCTGTTCATTTTTACAGAAAAAATATTTCTTAGTGTTTGTTCTTGGAGTTGAGCGCTTTCTGTTTAATAAAAAAGTTTTGATGGTTGCACCTCGATCAAACTCAAGATGAAGTTCTTTTTACCTGCATAATCTCGATTCCAATAGCTTCGACAAAGCTTTGAACGATCTTCATCTGTAAAATTTGAATTGCACTTAAATTGACACTTAGTGCAATCGACTGGCTTGGGAACTTTAGGCTTTTGACAAACTTTTTTAGTGACATAAGGTAAACCATCAGCGCGGCGCTTTCTTGCCACATTTCCTTTCCATGATGCTGGATCAGGCACACGCCAGCGACTACGTGGTTTTATCATTCTCCATGCCCTTATGAAAATATTTTCGACAATATGCGATACATGTAATGTAGTACTTTCGACAGCATTATTAAAAATTTCCATTACAATAATTGTTGAAATCGTTGACGCATCACTTAAATCATTATCCTTATCAATATTAAGAGGATTTAACAGCTGTAAATCAGGATCTTGATGAGCAGCAAAAGAAGAAACTAGAAGACTATGACGCGTGCGCGGTTGGAAAGTACAGAATTTAAACCAACTACCCGCGGTTAATCGGTTTTACTTCTCAATATTTTGTTGGGATCATGATCAAAATTATAGAAGTAAAACCTACTAAACCTATTTATTGACAATTACTTCTTGATTTTGTGTCAAGTAATAATAAATAATCAGCAGGTAATAGCTATTATCTTTTAGTAACAGCTATTATCATTCAACGTTAACGCTAATTCCTGTTGTTTCTAAGTACTAAATCATATAATTGGATGTGATCGTTTTTCTTTCCCAAAATTCCGTATAGTTTGGAGGTATTTTTTAATTTGAAAACTGATTAAATTTAAGTATCTTGTTTGACTTCGACACAAAACATAATTTTTCCGATTAACAAGGAATATTTGTTTCGCATATAAACGGAATGGATAGATAGTTGGTTTCACCATTCAGTATCTCCGAAATAAAGCATCGCACGGCTTAGTATGTTTTACCAGTAGAAAGAGAAAAAAAAATTGAGTCGGTGGGTATATTTAACTCAATTTCCCAAAATCACCGAGTTAGTTGGTTTTTGAATTAACCCGGCGATATTTACGTAGACTGAAAAACCAAAATCACTTCCCGGCGCGTTTTCGCTCCGGCAATGTTGTATGAAACGGTGTGCTGTTTGAATTTAGATCTCTTTCATCTATCGTACACATTGCGTTCTCGTGGCTGTATAGCCACAGATGCGTTTACCTTTCGTCACAAACTGTAAAATAAAATAAAAAATTGGCGGTAAAGCGGAGTTCGTTGATAAATTGGTTAATAAAAAATAAATTTATTGTGTATTTTTTTTTATTTCCTTGTATTTTTTTAAGAAAAGCACTATTTATGCCTCGGCCGAAATGGCAATTGCCTGTCTCGTATCATTGAAGTCCTCGCCTGCGGCTCGGCCTTCAAACTCATACTCGACCTGGGGCCTAATTCTCGGGCCGATCTCGATCATTCAGCAATTTTATTTTATTGCTTCTTTCGAAGAGAGAATGGCAGATTTCCTTGAGTAATTCATCAACGACCTCATCGTAGAAGCCTCGACAGCTACGATATACGGAAAACGTAGAAAAAGTGCAGGGTTGTGCAATGCCAAAAATAAAATAATCGCTTAGAAAATCTCGGTCGTCCCGAGAATTAGGCTCCTGCAATTGCCTATTTCGCTGCCTTTGCAATAATGTACTATTAAACTGTTAGCAAACTATTTATTGTAACGTCATAGAGTTGAGTTAAGCTTTTTTTCATAGCTGCTGAGTTCCTTATCATTTAGATCGCTTTTCATAATTATGTTTTCGTAAGACACTAGGACTACATCTCTGTGATGCGAGAATATGACTAGGTATCTCCTATACTAACCTAGTAAGCGGTATTATTATGTTATGTCGTGTTTTTATCATCTGATAAACTTGCTAGGCATTTCGCCGATGAATGCTATTTACCTACAACTCAAGCAAAAGGTGCTCATGGCATAGTTACATTCGTAGCAGATCGACTTAGTTAAGCAATCTTCTGCAAGTTACACTATTTAGACTGGTGACCACTATTAGTGGCATTTATGTCTGAGCTCTTCTGTGCATCGGACTTGAGTCCTGAACTTTTTTGCGTCATGAATTTTATATTTCTTTGTCATACCACCAGTTTCTTGTCCGTTCTTCATAAGCTGTTCCACACAACCTCCTCGATTTGAGGAGGTTGTGTGATATTAAATTTGAATTTGACTTTGAATCAGAATCGTCTAATTATGATCGTCCAGCTGAATTTGCGCGTAATTTCTTTGGCCGTGTCAAAGAACCTCAAGGTCGCGACCGTGAGACCGTGCAGAATCGTGGCGGTCGTGTTTGGCAACGCTCAGAGTTGGTACACCGCGCCAGCGACCTGCCTATTCACCCGGCTGGTGGTACCGCGGATGGTTGACGATGGCTGCCCTGAAGACTGTGCTGCTACTGATATGCTGCCTGGCTCTTGGGGGTGAGTTATCACTAGATATTTCGTGAAAATTCTGTTTAGTGAGGACACCTAGAATATGTAATTCATAATAAGCATACAAATCAAAAAAAATAAAAATCTACTTTAGAAAAAGAATGCATTGCACACCTACACCAAAATGTTGAAATTCAGTTTCAAAATTAGTCCTTCCGTCTGAAATATCTTTCTTACAAAAGTGTTGAACATAAGTTATAATTACAGGGATTTACTGATACGTAAACAAAAAGTAAAGCTGAAAATTACTTTCAATCAGAAATCGGGATTTTAAAAAACTTACCAATTTAATCTTGCATTTTATGGTGGTCGTTAACTCGTTATGTATGTAGGTATGTGATAATCGATCACGAAGCAAGGTCTGAAGTAAATGTTTTCGTAGTTTAAAACTAGGCTTCTAACTATTCTTCTTTAGTGTTGTTAAGTAGGTAGTAGTAGTTAATATATTATCCTACTTTTTTATGTAACTAATTATTTTTAATTGGAGCTATCCAATTATTGGTACAATTTTAGATCTCCAAGAAACAAACACAGAATGCTGTTCAGAAGAGGTCTTGCCCGAAGATACCGAGCTGCAAGAGCCGAGCCAAGATATAGATCTCCAATCGTGTCCCGAGCTGAGTGGCCAGATAATTGGGGGACGCCCCAGCTCGGTGAACCGACATCCGTACCAGGTGTCGATGGTGCTGAATGGTAACTCCTTCTGTGGAGGCTTCATCGTCAGCACGGATACTGTGCTCACCGCAGCGCATTGTGTTCAAAAGTGAGTAGTCTTTATCATTTATTCTGCAACGTCATAGTATCACCATTTTCAGCCTGAAGAAGTCCACTGCTGAACATAGGCCTCCCCCTACACATTTCCAGGAAGAACGATTCTGAACCCTTTCCATCCACCGACTTCCTGCGATCTTAGCAATGTCGTCACTCCATCACCATACATAGTACATAGTATAAACTCCGAGAATGATCTTTTCTGAATGAAGTCATCCCCCTGAAGAGCTGATGAACACCTATTAAATAATATAAAAAGAAGCAAGTATATAGCTAGGAACATACCACCATAAAGTTTTTTTGTTTTTTGACGTGCTCAATTATTGGATTTCAGCTACAGCGATTGTATAACTGAACAGGCGTAATTAACTCTAGCCTAATAATTAAAACGAATACCATCATAAAATTTGTATAATAGGCCACACAGCAACTTGGAGTGGGTCATAAATGATTAATCACTAACTAATTAGCGATTCTCCTATCAAATAACCTTGTGTGTTAGTGAAGGTATCAAAGGTAGGTATTATCTTCCTTTCATTTTTTATTGATTTGGTTATATTATTCGTTATTTCATATTGCCAATATCGTTAAATCGTTCAGGTAAGATAGTAAGGTGGGTAAAAGTTGTAAAAAACGCTGAGTACCCATAAAATTGAGTATTATCTCTTTCTTAACCTTATAAAGATAGCATTTTATGAGAAAACACGAAGAATTGACTTTTATTGCAGTTACTTAAAGATGGCTAGAGATCCTATGGGTTTATAGTATTTCAGGGTCATCTTAATCTTAAGTCCAAGGACGGAATCGCACTTCCTAAGTTTACGACTATAAGACACACAAAGCTATCAGAACAGGCCTTCGTAGTCGTAGTTCAGTACGTACCTACTTACTATGTGTGAGCTATCTCGATATCATACGATTATTTGGTACATGAAACAAGTCCGCTAGATTAGAAGGTAACGTCAGATCTTTTTACACAGTTTTATATTCAATTATTATTCTTATTCTTATAACTTCCAATAAAGCGGTTACTGACGATAAATGCTTATCATTTCTTCTATATAATTGGTCTATTCTGGAATGACAGAAGCGTGTTAGTCCACATTCTAAAGCATCATTTCTCATTCGAGTTTACGACCATACAAGCGGTAAAACCCTTCGCAAGTAACATTTCATGTAAGTTTTATATCTTTCTTTATAGTTGTAGCAAGGGTTTCCCAAAACTATGCGTGTTTTCTTGGGAAAATGAATTGAAAAAGTTAAGAGTTGGCACACGAAGCAAAATAACTCTTCTGGTGTTGATAAACATAGTTCTATCATAATCAAATAGATAGGTACATAAAACACATGTAGGTAATAACGAACCGAATGGGTTTCGTTTTTTCCATTTGGCTACGGAACCCTAAAAACAGGTTAAATAAAACCATTTGAAATAAGTCTTGCTGCAATTTATTGAAGCTTTAGACCAGATTAAAGCTAGAAAAACACGGCGTGGGATGATTTTCGGAACAAGCTGAAAACGATAAGTATAAATTTTCTTTGGTCAAAGTTAAAAGGCTAGTTCTAGTTGATTGTTTGGGTTCCGTAGCCAAATGGCAAAAACGGAACCCTTATAGATTCGTCATGTCTATCTGTTCGTCCGTATGTCACAGCTACTTTTCTCCGAAACTCAAGAGCTATACTGATGAAACTTGGCATTTGTGTAGGTATATATGTGTTTTTTCATCAAACCCAAACGTGTTGGGTATTTATGAATAGGTCTTTAAAAATGATGTTGAGGTTTGTTATATCGTTTTTTTCTAAACTTAATAGTTTTTGCGAGAGACACTTCCAAAGTGTTAAAAAGTTGCCCCCCCCCCTCTATCTTCTAAAATAAGAGAATGATAAAACTAAAAATATCTATGATGTACATTAATGTAAACTTCCAACGATATTTGGTTTGAACGAAATCTAGCTAGTAGTTTTTTTTAATACGTCATTAATCGTAAACCGCAATGTACCTTTCGACGAACTACTAGAACTTCTATATTATATTACTTACTGCTACGGAACCCTTCATGCGCGAGTCCGACTCGCACTTGGCCGCTTTTTTTTGTAAATGATTATACGATGAAGTATAATCAGAGCGTGGAGCAGCTGGCGCGTTAACTGGACCGCTCTGGATATTTCGGGACGTAACCTAATTTATTAGTTCGTTAACTTTTATTTACATAGAAAATTACATACAAGCAAGTATTTACAAGCATACTAATTGGCACTGGCTTCGTGTGTATTGCACGAAGTCAGTGCCAATTAGCTTGCTTGTTCGCTGGATTATTTTATTTTATTATCCATCCATGGGTTACAACCGTACGTACCTAATATTATAGAACCTCATAAACTTGTAGTTCGCCCCGAACTGAGATCTCGTGATGCGATCCAAATGCTCGGAAAAGTTAAGTACTTACACAGGTACCTAAATAATTACCTAATCAGAAAAAATGTGCCACCATCACGGATTAGAACCCCTCGCTTCGCTCGGGATCGTACTCTAGAATCCTTCACTTCACTCTGGATTCAAAAAATCGCTCTCGCCCTAAATACTTTATTTTGGCCCCTTAGGACACAATCTACTATTATGATTTACGTTATTCTTTTGTTTTCGTCGTTGAAGAACTCGTCTAGCCTAGACCAGTTCTTGAACGACGCATACACACCCTAGACGGTCTAGGGTGTGTATGTAATGATACAAAATTACATAAGCTATTACAATTATAATATTATATCAAGTAAAGGCTACCTACTCATCAAATTCCATGCAGATCGGATCAATGGTTCGAAAGTTATCGTCGGACAAACATACATACATATACCTACATACGCACATAAAATGCCAAATTGCCCAAGTAAGATCTTCGTTCGCTTAGCTCACTCGATCAAATATTCAGTGTCCGAAACATAGACCTCTTAGACTTGACTCGGGATTATTTGAGATTTTGTGGGATTTCAAGTTGTTGGGTGCTGGTCAAATTGCTGGCATGTGAGGCTTAACATCTGCATGCCTCAAGTTCATGGACATGGCAGTACATCGTAAGGCACGTTCTTGACGTGCCCTACGAGGTTCGTATTACGTTGTATCAAATAAAATATAAAATCCTGTACCTACCTAATATTATATTTATGATAAAACTTGGAGTTTCAAATAAATTTACTAGGTATAGAGTTACTGTCTATCCTGAACGTAACGAAGGATTCAAAGTACGTCGCTCAAGGTTAAATAATTTTGGTACCGTGTGGCACACTCTGCTTTTCATCCCCCTCTATGAGAAAATTAAATAAAAGAAGTAGAGAATCATTTATATTTACATAACTAAATTACAAATTTATATTAATATTAGATACATTTCCGCAATTTTTGAAGTTTATTGTAACTGTTTTGTTGGGAACTAAAAATGTAGTTGACTTATTTATCACTTGGGTATTCGTAATAACTTCAGACTCTAGTTGATGGTTTTGTAATATATCACTTTCACTGCTAGAACTCATATTTAATTGTTTTTTTGTGTATTATATTTAAATTGCTTGTAGTAGTTTTTTACAAAGTAATAAAAATACAGTAAGAAGTTCCCGCGTATTTTTTTTTTATTAACCAATACCGCGGCTACAGGCTCGCTTTTTCATACTACCACTACCAGCCAGTATTTTATCGTAGCGAATTGCGTTCAAACTTTTCAATTTAATAGTATTCCAAATTTAAAAGTCATTGTGTCACTGTACCAATAGTGCGCCTAAAGTAGTTACTTTAGGCGCACTATTTAGGGAACCAATCGCCTCTTTTTGAATAGATGGGATGAAAAATAATAATACTCATAGAAAGGACACTGTGTCCCCCCCACCAATTCGGGTTTTTACACCTCGCGGGCATGCAGTGCCCTGATATTCCTATGGGTGTAAAGTAAAGCAACGCTTTGTCAGCAGTGTGCATGTGCCCTTTCAGCGTGTCCCCGAACAGCATCCGGCTGCGCGTGGGCAGCACGCGGCGTGATACCGGGGGGCGAGTGGTGCGCGTGGCCAGCGTCGCCGCGCACCCCCTCTATGGACAGCCGATGTACGACCACGACATAGCGGCGCTGCGGCTGGCGCGGCCGCTCACCTTCGGCGCCAACATCCGCGCCATCAGGCTGCCGGCGCCGAGCCAGCCCGTGCCCTTGGTCAGGCTAACTGTCACGGGCTGGGGACTTACTGCTGTGAGTACCAATAGGTAACAACTGTAAAATATACTTAATTTGCGTTTGTTGTTCGAGCGTACCAGCTATCTGCGTATTTTTCATTATGTTGTTTCCTTAATAGCGAATAAGGATTACTAAGAATTACTAGAGACAAACATAATAATTATAGGGATTGGGATTACCTATACCTACACAATTCTAATGAACAATAATCTTTTTGTCTTTGTTTACATAATTACGCTGTCTTTTGTACCAAAAGTATTTACCCTCGTATTTGATATTATTGGGTATCGGATGTAGGTAATTATGGCACTAAGCGACTAATAATAGCCCAATTTGGCTTTTAATATTGATCGTGCCAGTTCGGCGTAATCAGACTATGCTTTGGTAGATAATAAATAAGAAATAAACGAAGGATAAAGAAACGATAATTGGATACTACTTTATGGCTTCTATTTTTGATCTGGGTTTTACCAGGATAGGTAACCGAGCATCACTACGTATTATAAGTGAATCCTGGAGCCTAATTCTCGGCTCATCTCGGATCATTTTTTAATTTTATTTTATTGCTTGTTTTCGAAGATAGAATGGATGATTTCCTTGAGTAATTCATCGACGACCTCATCGTAGTAGCCTCGACAGCTACGATATACGGAAAACGTAGAAAAAGTGCGGGGTTGTGCAATGCCAATGTGTATTTAAGGGACATTGAAAATCTCGGTCAACCCGAGAATTAGGCCCCTGATGTATTTTAAAAACGTCTGAATGAGTATAGCTCTAGCTTCATGGGGCGGTAATTTCGACATAGTAACCGATCGTCAACACGTCACTAAGTTCTATAGCGAGTTGACGATAGCTAAGTATAATGTCTTATGTGAGCACCTGGCTGGTGACGGCCATGTGCTCGTATAGGGCTCCATCGCGCATCCTAAACATAAGTGTGACGATATTCCATTTCGTAAAAATAATTTCGATTGCTTGATGATTCGAATTGTGAATCGAACGCAAAAAAGCGAAAAACTATTTAGTGACGTCTAAGGAACAGAAATGATTTGATATTGCTTTCAGAGCCAAAGACAAACACGCTTATTTTGCGTTCGATTCAAGCCGATTAGTGTATCGCTGACAAATATTGCACTGTCTAAGTTCGCCGCAGTGTGTGCGGATGTACGCAAAACCCTACGCTGAAACTTATCGCTATTGCAAATCGCCGAGATGGTATTTGCGCAAGGCTTCACAGTCCGTTCGAACCCGCAAGCAGTCGAGGAATTTTTCGTAAGGGAGTCAATCGTCAATAAATTCGGATGCGCGATTGAGCTCCGTTGATATGATACCGAGGGTCTCCCCAGGCGGGCGGGCGGCGGATCCCGCGCGTGATGCGCGAGGCACAGGTGCCCGTGGTGCCGCACTGGCTGTGTCAGCTCTCGTACGGCGCCGCGCTCACACAGAACATGTTCTGCGGAGGACACTTCCTCATCGGAGGAGTCTCTTCTTGTCAGGTACCTACCTCATCAGTGACCTCGCGGTGAATGCGACACATGCTTTCTACTTGGAGTGAACGACAAGTATTGTTTTCTAATGCGCGGAAATATTGTCATTACTTTTGAATATAGAACATACGTACATATACGTAACATATATACGTACACATTGCACAACACACACAACACTGCATTACTTTATAGACTACACACACACATTTACTACATTACATTTACTGTGTAGATTTTATGCGATGTGACACATAGCATACTGCGGTTGCTGCATGCTGCCCTGCTGTTTCTGCAACACGACTTAATCAAGTGATCGTTAAATCTGCGTAAAATTATCTAATTTTTCAAAGATAAATTGAACAGCGTATTAAGTGATCGCCTGAACCAATTGTGTTGCAGGAATAGACCCGCTCGGCTGGATTTGTAAAATAATATGTTTCAGGGTGACTCCGGGGGCCCGGCTGTGTTCCGCGGCACAGCTTTCGGCGTGGTGTCGTTCGCGAGGGGCTGTGCCCTGCCGCTCTCGCCCACCGTGTTCACCAACATCGCGGCTCTCCGGGACTGGCTCACCAACACCACTGGACTTTGAGCTTACCAACAACCACAACCAACCTAGCTCAGAGTTGCTATAAAGACGCAGCAAGCTGTAAATAACTCATGTTCTTCTGCTACTCGGTGACTGTGCTACTGATACACGAGATCGAAGTATTGTCACTGTTGATAAAGATCAGAATCCGTTGGCTAGGGTTTTTATAAATAAACTCTTGCGTTGGTTCGGTTAATTTATTTTTGTATCTTTTATAAATAAAGTTTCTGACGTAAAGCTGTTTTCTTTGGATTTTAGGAATGGGCGTTACGATAACATTAATTATTAGTTATTACTGTGTATTATGTTATGTATATTTTTTTTTTATTCGAATGGACAAAATGCTGGTGATCGTCTGACGATTCTTACAGCGCTACCGGACACAATACATGTGTTATGTATACCTACGTAACGTATTATTTATGTTAAATGAGGTTTTTAGGTAGACTTCTCCATTATTGGTATTGGAAATGATAATTTTCCTGGACTTTCTTCTTTCGACTAATACCTACTTATGGCTCAGTGACTGACTAAACTGCTTTTCTTTTGTTTTGTAAAAGAATCGTACTAAAAACCGGTAAACATCAAGCCACTATATGGGGCCTGTTCATAAAGGCTTGGTCGCGTAGAGCTGGCACCTAGACTCACCTACCTTTAAGATGATTCGAAGTGGTTCTAGTGGTGATCCTGAATAAAGAAGTTTTGAACTTGAATTAGCTCGATGGTGAACACAGAAGCTGCCATCACACACCGGCACATCAGGCGGCCATCGACTTGTTCTACATTATACAAGGTGTATCTAAATATGTGTACTATGCGAAGGTGGGGGGTTTCAGACCACAATGGTGATCAGTTGTGGAGGGGAGATAATTAAAAATTCCTATTTTCAGTTTCCCATACAAAAATATTTAATTTCATAATGCCTAAATAAATTGACAACCCTATCCTTGTAACCCCTTGACCCCTTGACCTACTACCTCTGTAGGTCTACTACTACTACCTACTACCTCTGTAGCTGAGTTTAGGGTTGTCACTTTGTATAAAGTCAGCTGTTAATGTTGAAACTTCGTTGCAGTTTTTTTCAGAGATACCAATCGAAGTTCGAAAAGTCGTTGAACAAAAGTTGTTCCCCGGGGGGTGGAAATTCACCCCCCTTCAGGATAGTACACATATTTTGATACACGTTGTATAATCTCATGCTAAAACAATTAGCCCGATTTTATTTTAAATCAGTATTACGCGCGAGGAATTTAATTCAATTTCGTACTAGAAGTAGGTATACTTAGGACCTTACCTTTATAACTCTCATCATAAGATTTGGGTCAACGACGGCCCACCGGCTTTATATTCAATTATTCACCCTTTCAAATCATGAAAAAGTGACAAACTTGACCTTTAAAAAGGGTATTGACAAAACAGAATTTCAAGTGTTATGAAAGATGACGTGTATCTAGGTTAGGTACAAAATAAACCTAGGTACCATCTTATTATATAGCTTGCAAAATTTTAACGAAATTACTTTAAAGTTGTGGATAAAGATAGTTTATACGGTTGTAGGCCATAAATATTGTACATCGGCTAATTTCGGCTTCATAGGGCGTAGTGTGCGTCAGAAAGAGATAGCGCTCTACAAAGCAGAAAAGCCGATTTGCAAATATTTATTGCCTACCACTGTAATTGCACTTGATTTATTTTATATTCACTATTGAACCTCTCATTGGCTGATGATCATTACTTATGAAGATCTACTATATGTGCATACAAAAGTAACTTAATAAGTATTTTGAAACTTATGCCGTAGCTCTTAGCCGTATGAGAAGCCCCTTCTATCTATCATTTTGTGCGTCTCTTTGAACCTGGTTATTTCCTCACAGGTGTACGAGATGTTCCTGATCGGCTACCAGTTCAGAGTGCTGTCTCCGATTTTTACAATCCACTGGGGTCTCCAATCGCGGCGTAACCGCCCCCTTTGGAGGGAAAAACAAAACGGAAAGAACAGGAAACACTTCGAAACGTTCAAACGGGAGTTATTCGCGCGCTACAGGAAAGACCCCCTGCATTTACTGAGGAGGCCTCCCCAGAAGAAGACCTAGGCCTCGCAAGGCCGTGCGATGTGTGTTGCCGGCCTTATCTTCTTGTCAGCTTTAGGGTCTATGCTGCGACTCTTTATATCGACTTTTGTATAAAATCATAGGTAGTAAGTAGTACATGGTAGTACTAAGAAATGACTGTGTAAAATGATTCAAGGAAAGAGGAAGTAGATGATAAACAGTGATCGGTGTTGTGTACGATGTGATTTTTATGTGAAAAGTGATATATATACTGATTTTAGTTCAAAATAGATGTACCTGAACACTATGATAAATACCTGGGTTCGGCTTGAGGGTAGACAGTGCTTAGTCCCAAGTGATGTTAAAACTTTCCAACACAATCGAATAGTTTAAATAAAAGTCTGTAAATCTAATCTATTGATAGGTTATAATAAATGATTGATCCTGTATATTTTATTTAGTATAGCCCCAAAACTAAGACTGTAAAATAAATGATAACATTCACTTGCCGTGTATTATGTCCACCTCATCGATCGTCGCAAAACACATGTCTGAGTAGGTAGTGTAATCTGGCTTAAGTCAGGATAGAATTACGGGCTAGGTACCATGATATGTTATGTTATGAGCTATTCTTCATTGAACCCCACACCATCGGTAGTGTATGCTCGTCGATTTAAATCTGAATCTGGATATTTTATTAAGATATATAGCACTTGGTTTTGTAATTAGGTACCTAATTAATTTAACAAATAAAACAAACGATCATAAACGCTGTGTCTTAGCTTCTTAGTAGGACCACATAATCTTAATCATTATTCCTGGGTGTTATTAATAATCCTGGCACAACGCTGGAGTAGTTAAATCGTGTTTTGTCACATTTGCTCGAGTTGACAATTGCATGTCAATGCAAGAGACAAAACACGGATTAACAAGTCCAACGCTACGCCAGGATTATTAATAAGACCCACAAAGTATAAATTGTTCCACTGTTATAATATATTGTGGTATAATGGTAGTTAGTACATACAATAATAGGTGGCGTAAGTGCTATATAGACATATTATTGGTCTACAATAAGACAGGCATCAAATCTTTGATCGAGTACTTACATCATTATCGCTAATTGAAATTAATCTAATTTTAAAAATAAGAGAAACATAGTACATACCTATTGCATTATCTATTTACTTTTAGCGCTGACTGTACAAAGTACAAGTACGAGCTTAGTTATCACTCAAAACTTCACCATCATCATCATCATCCGCAGACTCAAATGAATACCTACGTCGATTGTTCTAAAGGATGGACTCATGTGGCACAGCTATGCTATGATGCAAAAAGTTTTGAATGGATGTCTGGAACGGGACAAAGGTAATATACAAATATTAAATAAATAAATTTGTTATTTAAGTATAAATTATGTATGTATGTGTTTCGATTCCGGATATTGTGTTGAAAATGCAAAAAAATATTTTCTCATTTAATTTTAAAGATTTTTGTAATAAAACAACATGAAATACCTAATTAAAAAGAAAAAATAAAAACTACATTTTATAAGAAACTAGAAAATTTTATAATGAACTCTGTTTTCCACCTGTAGGTATTACAGGTGGAAAAAATTTTTGTAATTAATTTCTCATTTTTTTGAGCCTATAGTTGCATAAAAAAAATAATTGCTCTCTCATTTGACTTGACCATGTAGTACGGAATGCTTCCGTAGTACGGAAGCCGACAGTCAGATTGCCTATCGACTTGATTGAAAGATAAGACCCATGCTGTGGCATCAGAATACTGATTCCGAATCAATCAGGAAAAAACAAAATTGTTGGGAAGCAATCTGACTTTCGGCTCCCGTACCTACTAATGACTTGGAGAAACCTATTGTGAGGTCAAGATCACCTGGCCCGATTTAGTTGGGTGTTAATCAGGGCAAATTAATAATTTCACTACTCTCTTGTTATTAAATAATATTTGAATTGCATCATGTCATTGAATATTATATTTTATTTTATTATTGTACTTACATAAATATTATAAATAAAAAGATTTAAACACATCTTTAAGAAGTTTTAATTTGACGGTTGCTCCGACCATAATTTAGTTAGCACCTAAGGCCAGCGCACATCTAGGCGATGGCGATAGTTTCACTGATCGCTATCGCAGATCGCTTTGATGTGCGCATGGCTAACTTGTTTTATAGCATTTTATGAGTGGCAATCTTGTTCCTGTAAGTACAAATAACCAATCTCTACGTGATTTTCAGAGGTTTCTGTTAAAGCTTATGTAAGGCAGTTCGGTTTAAGAGATTCAAGAATTAGGTTCATACCGAACTGATATACCGAAAAGCAGTATAGTTTATATGGATTTTATTTATGAAAAATAATTAATTTATCGACCGTCGTTGTCGGTGTTGTTAGAATTGCCTTTTCCCGCTATGTGGTTGTTGACCCAGTCCCAGACGAGGGGGTGGGCGAGTCGGGTGTACACACCGGGGAAGTTCCCGCGGGCGCAGCCGAGCCCCCAGGACACTGCCCCAATCAGCACCCCATCGTACACGATGGGGCCGCCGCTGTCCCCCTGAAACAAAGCCGGCAGCCCTCGCAAGTCAGGTCAGGCCCACCGAGAACCATAACCATATTTTTGTGGTGAACAAAAATTCTCTGTCTGGGTACGAGTATTATTATTATTGTATGATATTTATATAGGTATTTACAACAAAGAATATGAAATAATCAACTATTTGATTCCCATATTACAAGCTCTGCTTACTTTGGGTTCTTTAGGGTTAGTGTGGTATGGTATGTCACTGCGATACTAATTGGTGGTCGATGAATATTGTATCTAGAGCTACTACCTACTACTAGCCTGTAGTGTCCCACTGCTGGGCAAAGGCCTCCCCCCATCTAGAGCTAAAGAAACAAATTAGTACCTCAGGTAGCCTCATACCTATCACATCCTTCACGCGTAGCCCTCACAGCTTCTTTGAATAGTGCTCTGCCTTCTACGGAGGGCATGGGTTCGTTCCCCACCTAGAACAAATATTTGTGTGGTGAGTGAACGCAGCATATTAGTTCTTTGTCTCGGTGTCATATATGTCCTTAGTATGTATTTACAAAAAAAGTGCATAATCTATCTGGGAATTTACCTGTCCTACTTACTAAGAAGTCCTTGTACAATTTAATTATCCACTAGTGGATATTAACGAACCGTATCCGCTGAAGGCCTAGAAAGCTTTCACAACGTACAATGGGCTAGTGAGAAAATCGGCCAGATGATAAAAATAAAGTTCTTATAGTTACTTGACAAGCATCGGGCGAAGATTCCCGAAAGAAGCCAGCACAAAACATGGAGGAGGGGTCAATGGCTTTCCGGTCCAGCCCCGATCGTTTGCACAGTTTCATCGGGATCGTCTTTATCGTAGAGGACTGCAGGTAAGTGGCACTGGTGCCACCTTCCTGAAATTAATTCCCTCATTTCTTACCTTCGTGCAAATAGATATATTTTATTTCATTTACTTCGTGGGATGAACTGTACATAATATAATATAGGTACGATTGCTGTGGTATCTGATTCCCTTAGTATAAATAACTAGCAGCCGCCCGCGGCTTCGCTCGCCCGTTCCTGTTACGCCTTGTTCCCCGTTATTTATATCCGTTCTCCGTAACAATATCTTTATAAATTGTAGCCTAAATGTTATTCTGGGGCCTCATTCTCGGGCGGATCTCGATCATTTTGGAATTTTATTTTATTGCTTCTTTTCGAAAAGAGCATGGAAGATTTCCTTGAGTAATTCATCGACGACCTCATCGTAGAAGCCTCGAGCTACGATATACGGAAAACGTAGAAAAAGTGCGGGATTGTGAAAAGAAGCAATAAAATAAAATTGCAAAATGATCGAGATCGGCCCGAGAATTAGGCCCCTGATGTATAAGCTATATTATTAAAGTTTAATGAATATCCTTTCTTTTATAATTCTGTAGTTTTTACGTGAAGAGTAACAAACAAACATCCATCACCTATTCATCCATCCAATACCTACACACTTTCGAGTTCATAATATGAGAAGGATTTTGAAAATGTATGATGTTTAACCGTCTTTGTAGATACTTACCAAGTATCAGTTTCATTTCAGACAGGTTGCCATCACCGCTATAGAATACTTGTGAACGTATTGAAACTAGTGCATTGTAGTGTAGAATAGGAATGATTTGAACGAACCCTTAGTTTTCCCCAGCCAGACACGATGGCCGCTTCCTCGGCGGGCAGCCTCGCGTTCCTCGCCACGATCCTGATCGGCAGCACGCGCGCTGAGAAACGCAGCTTAGTGTAAAGCTGAACTAGACCCACGTCATTTACCTAAATAAATATTTTTTTTACCTTAATTTTATTGACCCAATTATACAGAAGATCTTTATTTACAAAAATAAATTATTTAAATTGGTCAATGATTTGTATAATCAAAAAGAAAATGACGTTGCCAGTTGCTGACCAGTGTGAGTCTTGAAGCTTACTTTAGTTTTGCTGGCGTAGCGAGGGTGTACGAAGCACTCCTTGACATCATACATCTCTCCACCGTGGGTCTTCCACGATGAGCCGAGACGCACGCTCAGTTCATTAGCTCTAGCCCTAAAAAAAGTACTAGAACACTTAGCAGTTCATTTGATTGTCAAATCGAGGTCACCGCATTCAACTGCCTCCATGATATGCAAGCATCTTCGAGCATATGTGAGCACGGACATTTTATACCCGCGTCCACACAACACAATCTAGCGCCAAATTATGAAGAGCTTGCAACTAGCTTGACTAGCTTGATTGACGATTTGAATGCGATTTTTCGTTAGAAAATCAATAGTTCTGAAAGGGCTGTTACGGCTCTTCGGGTCGGGATTTTCAGGGGAAATCCAGGGTCCTTTTAGAGTTCTAAAATCAACCTGTTTTTCTGTCTTTTCTAGTTGCAAGTAACGTAATATCGCATAGATAGGTTTCCTAAAATATAATGAGGCTACCGTATACTATAGGAACTAAATTTTTTTCATACCATACATTTGAAACTTAATTGATGATCTAGTATAATGCTATGCGAGTAACGAAACGGCCGATGGAGATGCTACGTTGGAATCCGGGACGGGTCGCTAGTTATTATAATTGTACACTGAAACATTTTGCAGTTTCTTAACTCCTTATTCTTCTTCCCGCCCTTATCCCACTTTATATAAAAAAATATATAATCAGTAAAAATGATTAAATTACAAACAAATATAGCTACCTGCTTGGACAATAAGGGCTGATTGGTCATTGCCCAGTTTACTATTGTGAAACTCTTGGCATACACGGCTTTAACTTAATATTAAAAATATTGGGGTTGCCAATTGATATCTTATCAGGATCTGTTCCTATTTTCATTTGGCATGCAACACGTAAAGTTCACTGGTACTACATCGAGTATCGTCGATACCTTTGTTGTCCTACAAAGGAATCGACGATGAGTCCGCCATTTTTCAGTTACGGCTGACGGGAGCTACATTGAAGCCTCGAATACACTAGGGGACAAACGGAGCGACATGTTGCGGAACATGTTGCTCGACAACTACGTGAATGTCCCGAGAGACAATGCCGTGGAACATTTTGCAGGCCACACTAGTTAGTGCTTATAGAAATGTTGCCCGAGGAGGTTTTGGCTATTAGTGAAAGCACGGTATCATTTCCCCACACTAAACCCATGTTAGGCACGTTGCGTACGCGACTACACTTGGTGACAAATGGCGCGACACTGACGCGAGACCATCGCGAGACACGTGCGCTCGCTCTCGAGGCGGGAGCAAGCAACATGCCCTGCGTCACGTACAATGTTGCGGGACATGTTGCGGGACAATATGCAACGTTGCAGCGTCACGTAAATTAGGTGTTGCGCGTCATGTTGCAGGACAAAATGTTCCCTAGTGTATCCCAGGCTTGAAGCTATGCCTATCTGTTATGTAACGGCAGTCGCTTTTATGGAAACTAAAGCTGTATAGTGAGGCCAGGTCTACGGGGAGTTACGATGCTCTCGAGAAATTTATCGATGCCCACTTGGCGATACTTTGTGCCTTCGCTTTGTTGTTTTCGTACTACAAAGCTTGGAGTATACACCGATGGATAACCATGAGTAAATTTTGCTGTAACTTTCTTGAAAAAATAAAAGAAAAGTGTTTCTCAGTTTGTTTTAATTTAATTATAAGTACTATTAGTTAAATTAAAGTTATATGCTGCCCTTGGCAACTAAAGCAACATTTTTAAATAACTATTGGCGTTTAAACTTTGCCCCCATTAGCTGGGAAGTTCTAATAATTGCAGAAACAACACGAACCCTTTTTCAGGAAGTTTACAATTGAGTAACACTAGGTAGGTATATTTGAATTTTATGCAAATATCAAAATTACATTGAATAGTCGCGTATATGCACTAAGTGTCTCCAGTTCTTGTTTGCATAGTCTAAGAACCAAAGATATACCGACCTTCGTACTTAGGTTGCTCTGCTGAAGATGGAGGAGGGTGTTGGTGAGAGAAATGTTGCTTTGGGAGCTTCGATAGGCTGTTTGAGCTTAGTTATTGACACGAAACCTTTCTGTGTAACAAATACGACACACTACAAGTTAAGATTTAAGACTTCTTAAATATGGAACACTTTCAGAATCACTTTGCTTTTTGTCGCTGGGCTATCGTTTGAGAAATGGCTAAATTGGTGTTAACTTGGATAAATTAACTGAAAACGAAGTAGTTTTTATATTAAAAAAAATACAAAAAATTACTTATGCTGAAAACCTACTGTACCTATTCAAAAAGTTCGGCCTTCTGACCATAACAAAATTTAAACCTGAAAACGTGTAAACGTTCCCTCAAATTAATAAAATTTGGAATTGCCTTTGTGACACACAGCTGTATTATTTTTGTTATGTTTAAATAAAAATAAAAATTATAAATACCTACACACATGCACGAACGGGATTTATATTTTTTAAACCTTATGAAATTAGGTTATGGGGTAGTAGTTGGCTGAAACTTTGATCTGTATATTTATCTAATAAAAGATGATGTGTAAGACGCTGCGGTAACTATACCTGAGCAAGCAATGAGCAGCGGTCAGGCACCACAGCTCCGTGATGACTGAGCCACCACAGATGGGGTAAGTCTTCTCCCGGAGCGACACTTGCCACGGCACAGCTGCTATTGACGTATTGTGCCCGGATACTATGCGTCGAGTGGAACCTGAAGAAGAGCTTATCAAAAGAAACCTGAACAACGAAGTACTTGATTAAGTTAATATACAATGCCTTTACATACTATAACATAGCTCAAGATAGACAGTAAGTATACTAACACAAATGAACCAGAATATTGTCTGATTTAATCAATAAACAGTACAAATACATTCATACATTACCAGGTTTTTTATTTCGGAGAACTACGAAATAAATTCCTCATCCCTAAACTTTTTGTATGAATAAGAATAAAGTTACGTGAGCCAGATAAAAGAAAAGGTCGCTGTAATGTCGTTAAGGGAAGTTAGGGAGGCATTTGAAAGATGCATGCTGCATCAAACCCCCGACAAGAGCTAAGCTCCTAAATTTAACAAGAAGACGAAATTTTTTATGAGAAAAAAGCTTCACGTTAACGAAGTCCCGCAGGATACCCATTGTACGTTGACAGCGCTGGTGATGGACGTTTTATCCGTAATTCTTAACCTGCGTGGTATGGAGTAATGTGGCAAGGCACGATTCAATCTAGTAGGGCTCGACCAAGGAAGAACTACCACCATGCCTTTTTTCTGTCGTCAAGCAGCGTTGCACGTTACTGTTTTGGTTTGGAGCGTGTGGGTACCGTTGAAATTATAGGCGCATGAGGCACCTTAATATGGTATATGCCTTAATTAAGGCATAGTTGTGGTGAACGCAGGGCACGTTTCTAAACGTGTTTGACCTAGCATTGATAAAGGTAATTGTTCCCACATTATTAACATCAGTTGGACCATCAGCAAGAAGTAGTTACCTATATAGATCTTGGAGGAATTAGAAATAGATAAATCATCACCAAACAAAGCAAATAACTATGCAGGTACATACCCGTTGAGTATGCTTTATACTTTCTTACCTCTTCTAGAAACATCATTGTCATTTTCTGAAAAAGATAACAATAAAATTCCAACACGGATCAGCCGGTCTACTCTTGAACGCGATTCCTATCCCAATCTTAAGTTTTATTATTATTATTATTAATTAATAAATACGGTCTATATTTTGACCACTTACACTAATTATTACTAAAACTAAGATCAAAATAGAATAAAAACAAAAAAAATCAAAATAAAAACAAATAAAAAAAAACATAACATACAATAAAGATCAAAATTACCTACAGGCCTACAGCTAACAGATATTTGAATAAGATACAATAGTCTAAGATCCCTAGAAGAAGGACCTTCACCGAGCTGGTTATTTAATGAAACGTATTTTATATTTAATTAAACATGCCAATAAATATATTCTATATGGGTTGCCTATCAAATTTCAGTCCAGGATATTTTTTTTATAATTAATAATTTAAAAAAAAAAAAAAACCACTGGTTTGTTTATTAAACAAATTCTATACCAATTGAAAGTATAGACCCCAGTATTTTTATTCAATAAACATACCGGTACAAAATGCTAGTATCGATTTACCTGTTTATACCTGGCTACCCGAGAGTTGTGACCGGAAAAAAATAGGCAACCTAACGTTTGCATATTCTATGGGGTCTAATACTTTCGATTGGTATAGAATTTGTTTAATAAACAAACCGGTGGAAAGTTAAAAAAACAAATATTTTTTTTTATTATTAATTAATCATATCCTGGACTGAAATTTGATAGGCAACCCATACAGAATATATTTATTGGCATGTTTAATTATATATAAAATACGTTTCATTAAATAACCAGCTCGGTGAAGGTCCTTCTTCTAGGGATCCTATAGCACAAATTAAATGTCATAAGTCATAACACAATTAATAATAAAATAATCCACATAAAATTAAGTTCTATGCTAAATTAACTTCAAATACCTACATGCTTACCCTTCCTTACATCATTTTTTTGACGGAGTTTGACAGAAATCCTATGGGTTTTCTGTCAGAATTCCGTCTAAACTTAAAATTGGGATCGGAATCGCGTTCAAGAATAGACCGGCTGATCTGTAGTAAAATAGATGCAAGTAAGTAATACCTATCTACTTGTTTCCGAGTAAGGTAAAAGCTTCTTTCATTATATACCCTGCCGAATACTTAATTATTGATTAATCAAAATCTTCCGTCGCCACGTTGCCGTCTTTACTGCAGGCTCATTATTTACATTTTCAATAGGTATGTAACACTGTATCAGTTATAATAACGTTCTGTGTCTGAGTATTCAAGTTTTAACTTCTATCGGCATGGCATACACTAGTTGCAACGACTCATTTAATATTACCTACTGCTATGGCCAGCTAATCCTAGAGTACCTGGTACAGCTTACTGGTAAGTTTTAGACAGAAAACCTGCCACAGTCAAGTTGTATGTGTTTGTCAGTTGCCGCCACACCTCCAAGTGTCACTCAAGATGTCAATAATGAACCTTCGTCTACCTACCATTTATCGAAGTAGACCTGACCTCATATTTGTTGGAAACAGATCGGAAAAGGTTCAGGTAGTCGGATATTGCTTTGTTGAATCTTATTTTGGTATCATATAAATAAGCATTTTTATACAGTTGAGCTCAAAAAAATAAGTCTTTTATATTATGTGACTACAAAAACCGCGTTCACTAGCATAAAAATACTTATTCTATAAATATGCCTGTTTTAGGATAGTCAATACTGGTGGTAACTTTAAATGTGTAAAACGTTAGCGTGTTAAATTGTTCAAAACAAGCTTTGGAACGAACGAAATAGGTTTTTTAATATCAGTTACTTTATTTACTTGTTTCAGGAAAATCAACAGCTAAAGAAAACTTAATAACTAATTAATCTAGTCTACGTTACCAGAGAAGACAATCAGCGGTCTTCACGAATGGCTACGTAAAGTTCTTTTCAATTACGAACAGTGAAAGTACCTAAGTAATGTTTGTATACTTACTCAACAACTTTTCAAGTAAACATTTATACAGTTTCTTATATTTATCTTTCACTTTTGATTGGTTAAGAAAGTTGAGAATGTCATGTTTGTTTCTCTCTGCCTCCCCTGCTAACACTGAATAATCTATTTCACTGCCGACTGGTCCATCTTCACAGTGCACCAAGGTAACTAAACTTATTACAACTATTTTCAACATTTTTTAAGCTTTTTTATATATTCTTGACTGGATAGCAAGTAGTCAGAATGAAATAATGTGTAAACAATAGTTTTCTGAAAATCATTTAGAGTTTCGCTGGCTTTAGGTACCTACATTTTAAGCACAAATAAATGGAAACATAATAAAATCGCCATCTTGCGTCTGACTTGAATTGACGTTTAAAAAGAGCGTTTTAATAATTGCTGAAACCTCGAGCGAGAAAACGAAATCATTGTAAAGCAAATGGCCGTGAAATAGAAAGAAAACTTTATGAAGTGGGAAGCGATAATAATTGAAACAATACGCCTGCGCCGTTTGCATGGCATGGCGTCGCGCTGCGAACTTAGCGCTATTGTGCTCGCGCCAGGCGCTAACAGTTCTCTCGGATTCCCATTTTATTATCCAGGATTACACTTCAGCAGGAACAAAGGACCATGCCCTTTTACTCTCAATGGTATTTTTAAAGATTTATATGAAAGCGTTGTGGAACATCTTCTTTAACGGTGTAGGAAAACATGGCGACAAAACTCGTAGCTCAGGGTCAATTATAAGTGAAGAGGATATATTAAGTGACTTTCTAGTAAATAATTGGTTCATGCTGACCTAATAACGTAATGCCTTGAACTCCGTGAATCAACTTCTCGCTCACACCCTTAGGGTGTTATTAATAATCCTGGCGCAACGCTGGAGTAGTTATATCGTGTTTTGTTTTGTCACATTTGTTCGAGTTGACAATTGCATGTCAATGCAAGGATTATTAATAAGACCCTAGGGGCCTTATTAATAATCCTGGCGTAACGTGGGACAAAACACGATTTAACTACTCCAGCGTTGCGCGAGGATTATAACACCCTTAGATCAAAAAAAAATATAAAAACACTAATCTTATTTAAAATCGCAAGCCACTATTTTGCAAACGGATTGCTCACAGTTCACCAATGATGCTAACACGTTTCTCTACTTTCAAATTTTCCTAACTGGTTTTTTTTTCATAAAGGTCCTATAGGTCTTTCCTAAAGGTCAAGAGGGGTAATTTCTACAAACTTAAACTTATAAATTTTGAGTCGACGCCGACGACGCGGCGATGGTCAGACACGGGATACAAAAATAAGACCCATAGCAACAGGGGGCCAATTCTAGACTTTTAGAGATTTACGCTCGAAATAGAGATTTGAAATGTCGCGAAAGCAGTGTCATATCACCAAATTTGTCGAAGATAATATCGAACCGCGCTAAAATGCGTATTCTAGCCACCGTTAGACTTTTACGTTAGACTTTTACTTTAGAGATGTCAGAAAGAAGGTTCATTCTTAGAACTTCCACAGACTATCCCGTTGTTGTTCATGTTTATCTACGTTCCGTTTCTATCGATAGAATAGTTCGATAGCACTAACTTTATTATTGTCTTCAAATAAACACATTTCCTATTAAACGGCGTTTATAATGCGTTCTTGTTGTTGTTTATAATAGATTCATTTTCATTAGATAGTAATCAATGGACTTTTCGCACAAAATGTTAGTTACAATAATTAATTCCGGAAACACACGGAACGTTATGTACCATAAAACTGTAAACTTTGTTGTTTTTAATCTATGGTCAGTTGTCTATGAAGTGTTGTAGTTAATGTCATTGTCAGGATCATTACACTCAAGAGAAGGACTCTGATGACTTGAATTTTTAATTCAAAGGTTAATAACTAGATGGCCATTCAATGCAAAAAGAATATTTCTCTCGAAGCTTGAACCCTGGATACAAGTATAGACGTTGATTGACTGCTCTTCTAACTGCGCCATTGAATAATTACTAAGTACGAGCTAAATTCAATCACTCCTCACTTATTGTAGGTTTATGAGAAAGCATTATTCGCGTTCTCGCTCCCAACTTGTATCCCCTACAAACAAGTAAACATCATTGACTTTTTATCAAAAAGTAAGACTAGGTGGTATGGTCTTGGTACTCTAGCCTGCTCCAAGGACCGAAAGAAAAAAAAAGCCCAAAGTCACCCAAAGTATATTAGAGATGTCAATGTCGACTACTACTCACCACTCGACACATATCTAACGGCCTTCGCTCGATAAATGTCTAAAGTGATATTGCTGGAATACGATATCTATTGAAAATGTCATGTCTATTTAAATTTGAACGTTCTTGTGATATATATCTACCGTGACAAAAAAGTCACTGGTCTAGAATTGCCCCCCAGGGGCTCAATTCTAGACCAGTGACTTTTTTGTCACGGTAGATATATATCACAAGAACTGTCAAATTCACTGATGAAACTGACAGTTCTTGTGATATATATCTACCATGACAAAAAAGTCACTGGTCTAGAATTGAGCCCCAGGAGTGTTTTGATGGAGTGAGTTTTTGTGAAAACAAAAAAATACGATTAAACAGACCAATTCATGTTGATTTCACTAGAAACTATTTTACTTACTATTTTATAGAAAGAACATTATACGTTTTTATAACGCTTTTATTAGCTTCACCTGTATGTATGTAAGTATGTATGTATGTATGTAACCGACCTCTTTGAGCTCGATTTTGTCCTACTTTGAACGATCAGATTTGATTCAAACTTTGCACACCTGTCAAAAGTCGATGACAATGCAAAAATATAAAAAAAAAACTAAAAAGTAAAAAATAAATTATAGTTTAAAAAACTAAAAAAAAAACGCTTTTATAACTAATTGAACTAAAAAGTTAAAAATAAAACTGTAATAATCAATTGAAAATTTATATTATTGTACAAAAAGCGTGGGGGGCTTGATTTTGATTGTTGTAAATATTTTATCAATAGTTTATTATATCTGAAGTTATTATAAAAAGCACCCCACGCTTTTTGTCCAATAGTATAAATTTTCAATTGATTATTACAGTTTTATTTTTAACTTTTTAGTTCAATTAGTTATAAAAGCGTTTTTTTTTTTGGTTTTTTAAACTATAATTTATTATACAAAACTATTTTTAGTATAGTTTTTTACCAATTACAGAATATGAAAACATTAATTTGACTGATTTGATTTGAAATTGCGTTGATTATTGCGTCCTTTGTTGAAGCCACCTCCACTCAAACTCAAACTCAAAAATTTTTTATTCAGTACGATGCAAGAATCACTTTGAAACGTCTTAAAGCTAGGTTCTAGGCTAGGCTAGCACTCCACCCACAGGGTGCACTGTCGTCGCATCGTGCCGGCCGAGGCTATCAGCTGCAAGTGGTTATACGATTCAATAGCCGTTAAGTACTATATTAAAGAACATTGCAATTACTATCTACGTCATTTAAGACTACTATCACTACCTAATTACTAATTAATGACAAGTTTGTCCTCAATCTCACCTGATGATTATGTGACGATTTTTATCAGGGAATTAAATCGAGCGGTCATGCCATCATGAATAAATGGATTAGATTGATATCGTGGGTCGCGGATGTCATGAGATTTTAGTTCGAGCTGCAGAAAATGCATCATGGACGTATCATGCAAATGTATCATGGACGTCAAAAATATCAGTTATAGATAGAACGGCCAGATCATTTTTATTACAAAGATTTGTAAGTATGAATACAAAAGTTCCTCTTTACCGAAATTCAATAGGCTCCATCGACAGGCTCTCTTAAATTTTTTGTTTTCCTCAAAGCGTTATTATCATCGAATGTTATTTTTACTTGTATCGGTTTACGGTCGGACTTTACGAGGGCGAATATCGGTTTTCTCGAGAATGGTCGAAAAAAATGAAGATGTACGTGATCATTACGATCTCCGGTGATTATCGGGAGGGGAGATGGAAGGAAAAAAGTGTGAGCCCCTTGCGAGAGCCGATCGTACTTAAAGGGTCTGAGAAATGAACTGTACCTACTACTCAGTAACAGAAAATTCACGGAATTTATTTCGGAAATAGGACTAGGTAATTCTATTTGGCCACCCACAAAAGCTTCTGAGAAATGAGTGTTGGATGGCGTTCAATTAATTCTCCCAGTTCGTTCAGGTGATGTTTTAGTGAAACTTTTTACTGAAAATGGGTTGTTTCTGAACTAAGTTATTATTATACCACAGGTACCGTATAACGTCCATATGACAAATGCCTATACGTACTACTAGCTCTTACCTTTAACTACGTGAGAAACTTTTTGCAATCGGATTGCACAAAAGGTTCGGCTGCATTCGGGATTGTGTTTTTATATTTTTCGAATGGTCAAAGTGTGCAAGCGACAACTATATCGAAGGGAGAAATAATTCGGATGAAAAAGTTTAAAATCAGTTTTCCAAAGAGTCTGTTTATTCGGGGTCGATGATAACTCCGCGGGCCGGCCATCTTTATTCAATCTTGGGCACCTTTCAGTGGCGCGCGTGCCCCGAATACACTCGCACATGAGGAGGGGTGACCACGTTCACGCTCATCTCGGTAAAATCTCGGTAAACAAACAAAATAATACACAATTTTTTGATAAAAAGTAAGGCAACTGAATTAATTATAATTGTTTATTGATATTATAGTGTTTACTACACTTAAGGAAATCACAAAGATTTTTATAATGTCCCAAAAGTTAAGAGCCGAGCGGGATTTGAACCCGCGACCTTCCCCTCGGTACGGGGCTGCGCTGACCACTGCGCCATCGGATCCTAATCACACTCGGCGAATAACTCTTAGGGACTGTTCGGCACTAACGCGACCGTGGCTCCATCTACAGTTTTGACGTTATAGTCAATTAACCTGCTCGATAACCGAAGTTGCATTCAGTTGAATCGACGAGAGATGTCGCCTTGCGTTTTTCATAATTGTTTATTGATATTATAGTGTTTACTACACTTAAGGAAATCACAAAGATTTTTATAATGTCCCAAAAGTTAAGAGCCGAGCGGGATTTGAACCCGCGACCTTCCCCTCGGTACGGGGCTGCGCTGACCACTGCGCCATCGGATCCTAATCACACTCGGCGAATAACTCTTAGGGACTGTTCGGCACTAACGCGACCGTGGCTCCATCTACAGTTTTGACGTTATAGTCAATTAACCTGCTCGATAACCGAAGTTGCATTCAGTTGAATCGACGAGAGATGTCGCCTTGCGTTTTTCATAATTGTTTATTGATATTATAGTGTTTACTACACTTAAGGAAATCACAAAGATTTTTATAATGTCCCAAAAGTTAAGAGCCGAGCGGGATTTGAACCCGCGACCTTCCCCTCGGTACGGGGCTGCGCTGACCACTGCGCCATCGGATCCTAATCACACTCGGCGAATAACTCTTAGGGACTGTTCGGCACTAACGCGACCGTGGCTCCATCTACAGTTTTGACGTTATAGTCAATTAACCTGCTCGATAACCGAAGTTGCATTCAGTTGAATCGACGAGAGATGTCGCCTTGCGTTTTTCATAATTGTTTATTGATATTATAGTGTTTACTACACTTAAGGAAATCACAAAGATTTTTATAATGTCCCAAAAGTTAAGAGCCGAGCGGGATTTGAACCCGCGACCTTCCCCTCGGTACGGGGCTGCGCTGACCACTGCGCCATCGGATCCTAATCACACTCGGCGAATAACTCTTAGGGACTGTTCGGCACTAACGCGACCGTGGCTCCATCTACAGTTTTGACGTTATAGTCAATTAACCTGCTCGATAACCGAAGTTGCATTCAGTTGAATCGACGAGAGATGTCGCCTTGCGTTTTTCATAATTGTTTATTGATATTATAGTGTTTACTACACTTAAGGAAATCACAAAGATTTTTATAATGTCCCAAAAGTTAAGAGCCGAGCGGGATTTGAACCCGCGACCTTCCCCTCGGTACGGGGCTGCGCTGACCACTGCGCCATCGGATCCTAATCACACTCGGCGAATAACTCTTAGGGACTGTTCGGCACTAACGCGACCGTGGCTCCATCTACAGTTTTGACGTTATAGTCAATTAACCTGCTCGATAACCGAAGTTGCATTCAGTTGAATCGACGAGAGATGTCGCCTATAAGAAGATGTCGCTTATAGGAAGGTCGCGGGTTCAAATCCCGCTCGGCTCTTAACTTTTGGGACATTATAAAAATCTTTGTGAATTAATTATGACTGAATAAATTATGTTACTTCGTAGTGACACGTTTTTTTCCCTACTAACACCCCAGGATTGACAGTTTATCACTCATGTCATTTTTTATTTAGTAATACAACAACTTTGTGGTCCATTTATGTTAGTAAACTTATAGGCTTATGTAAAAGCATTGCATATCAAATAATATCGAAAGTAATGTCAGTAGGTATGTCACACGGTCACCCAACTAAATAATAAAGAATGACCAATCAAGCTAAACCAGCCACAAGCACTTCCTTAGCTATACTACACCTTCCTTATTCCTTAGCACGTATACTTGTATTACGTTACAAAAGGTGCTAAGGAAGTTAACTTAATTAATGATTACATAGAGTCTAATAAAAAAGCTATGGCTTGTTCTATATACAAAAATGTTCTGTCAAAGTCATAAACTTCTACATATGGCCTGTCTGACCACACTATGGTCACCCTACGGTAGGATGGGGTCACCCAAACTTAGTCTGTTTTTGAGAATACCGCTTCAAGTTAGAGCTGATAAACTGGGTATAGAAGAGAAACGAGAGGAGGGAAGTTGAGAATTTACTACATACTTACTGAATGACTTTATAGCTGGTTTGGGAAGTTTCGGAGACCGTGCTTGTACCCGAACGTATGGCAGAGCCTGAAGTCTACTTTGTAAAAGGAAGGATCTTAGTCGTGCAGCCGATCAAACTAGCAGCAAAAATGTATGGAACAGTTTGAGTTTTCCGGTTATTTAGATTAAAAACTGTGTCTTACATTTTTTAGGGGGTTAGCCATTAAAACTTTATCCAAGATATAATATAAGCATAAATAACCAAGATTTTAAATCGTAACTGTTCATGATTCGTTACCTCCGCTGATTGTTAATTACATTCTAGTGCCACACTACCAACCTTAATAGTTACCATCATCAAAATACTTTACATTAAATTACACAATAAAATATGTGCGATTGCCAATTACAAGTTTTCACAGAATTTTGCTTTGCAGAATTTTGCTGACACAAGCAAAATTCTGTCATGAAATCATGAAATGAGTTGTTGTAATCAAAATTCCAACAACTCATTTCATGATTAATTCCTTACAATCGGTGCCAGGACTGCCAAGGCGCCGCGCGCCGCGTTGCTACAAATGCACTGAGAGCTAAGTAATAGCGCCTTCGTGATTCGGCGAAAACATAATTCGATTTGTACGTGCCTGACTAGCCGAGGTGACTTTACAAAACATCTACCCGCCTACAGTTTGTGGATGTTAAACTCGTATTATGCTAGCTTACATAGCTTGGCACCGTTAAACAAATACCTATATAATTTAATCCGCTACAAAAAAGTTGGCTCCGTTAAACATTAAAGCGTTACATTTCGGAAGCAACGCAAGTTAAAGTTAATCTATGTGTAAAATTGCATCTTTATATCGTTCGTGTGTTATCATCATCATTAATATCGATATTGTCAGAATGAGTTCGCCTTAATGGAAGATTGGCAATGGATTCTCATCAGAACCGCAGGAATCTGATCCGACTCCATGTCTTCCACATCCATTATATGGTTTTATTTTAATTACTACACAGTACACTGCACAGTACCCACACTTTTGCTATCTAACTAAATTACACTGCACTCTTCTTTATCAATTATCAACACGCAAATATATATAAAACTTATAAAGGACTGAATCTATACCTAACAACAATACTAACATATTTATAAGTATGTAAACTATGAAATAACTATCGAAAGTTTCATTCAAATCAATTCAGCCTTTACAAGGTGATTGACTCTAAAAACTGGCATTAACAAATTCAATAACAATTAGGTAAGACTAACTGAATTGTACTCATAGCAACCGTAACATCTTACCTACGATAAAACAGAAATTATTTCATGGTTCAAACACCGTGCATAGATTTACATCTAAAATTAGTGCGTTCCCGAACTGGCACACTAAACAAAACAGCGTTGGATGATTACAGGACAGAATTACACAAATCCAGGCATGCAAGGTTGCAAAGCGACCGCGGTCTGTGGGGGTCGACCGACCGACGGGCTCATACCAGAATTACAACATTCCGTAACGCAGGAGCTGGTAGTGACACCCTCATATCAAACGCTCTAGCTGTTATAACATCATGCTGAAATCCAGTCAGACACGTGTAAACTTTGGTTATACACAGCCTAAGAAGTCTTATTATCACTTTGAAGCGTAGCATGTGCTGCCTTTGAAACTTTTGCTTCTTGTCTCACTAACTTGGAGTGGCACTACACTGGAGTTTCACTGCTTTTATTATTGTTACAATTATATATTGCTAGCGGCCACCCGCGGCTTCGCTCGCCTCGTTTCCGTTACACATCGTTCCCGTTAGTGTATACAGGGTTATTCATAATTAGCTGCAAATACTCAGGAATTAGGTTCAACAAATAAAAAAAAAATATTTAGCAAATGATTTTTTTTAAGTTTTGTTATGATAATCCCGAGAAAATCGATAAAGAATATCCTTTGGAATCATTGGCGCCTGACCTATTTTGACCTTTGATCTGCGCCTGCGCGCCGTGAGCGACACTCTGCGTTCAGTCACCGCCTGGGTGGGTCATCATTCTGTTCTCCATGGCAATCATTATGTAATAGCCGTAAAAAAATAATAAAAATAAAATTTTGATACAAAAACTTAAATCAAAATTTAAATAAAATCATTTCATAAATATGTTTTATTTTATTTGTTGAACCTAATTCCTGAGTATTTGCAGTTAATTATGAATAACCCTGTATTTATAAATTGTAGACTATGTGTTACACAAAAAAAACGGTAGGAACCAAGCTTTAGTATGTTGACTGTTCTTCTATAGTCTTGATCGCGTGGAATTGGCAGCTAGACTCACCTAAATTTTAGACGTTTCAAAGTAATCCTTGTGATACCATTGAATAAAAAAATATTTGATTTTTTATTAAGTCTAAAGGCTCATTACATTCTCCGCAGCCGTTAAGCTGAAGCGAGATTTAGATATTAAGATGCATAAAACATAACGAGAAGCCAGCCAACACACAATCCAATAAACGTCTCTGCGTTTGTCTCTATTACTTTGTTATGCATGAGATAACAGTTTAGATGGCCCCGGACCAACCGGACTGGTGACTGATGCAGTACGCTTCACGTAAATCCTCGAGAAGGGAGCTGTGGGACCAAGCTTTTTAAAATGTTATTGTTTCGCGAGGTGCAAATGCGAAAATGTTTCCCATTGGTGTAAAATATGTGTACTTGTTCCGCCTTTTGCCACACATGCCTGGGGACGGACAAAGGAAACAAATTGTCCGTTAATAAAAACAACATTTTTTGCGTTTGTTTGCTGGTGGAGGCTAATGTGGTTTGTCCACAAGAATAATTTGAATAATGATGCATTTTGTCTGTTGGGGATTTCAGTTCTTTTTTTTTTAATTTAAATGCGGTTGTTTAGCATTCTGAAACATAATAATATTTATAGCCTATAGGGGTATGCCTGTTTTAAATTTGTATCATATCATTAATAATTTATCTATTCATTTGTTTCATGCATGTTTTATAGTGTATTTATTATAACTACATAGTGTATATTTTATATTATTTTACACTATTTATTTGTTAGGACCCCTCTCGGGTAAAGGCCTCCCCCTATTCCCTCCACTCTGTGCGGTCCTGTGCTAAAATGTTCTACTGTGGCCTGTGCTTGTCAAGCTCGTCTCGTGATGCCTATCATGAATTATAAATTGGACGCTGTTTAACTAAAACGTTCCAATCCACATGAAGTTTCATGTGGATTTGAACGTTTTAGTTAAACAGCGTCCAATTATGAAATAGACAAACTTTCATTCATTTTCTACTGTTTCTCCTAGCGCTAGTGACTGTAGAAAGGCCACTTGGCCATCCCCTTGAAGATTTTCGATACTTTCAAACAATATCCGAAAAGGCCAGAAGACAATCCAATTTACCGCGAACTTTCATAACAAAAGATTGAAGCCAAATTCGTCTAAACGTGTAGAACAGAACCCCCCGGATTCCGAATAAAATATTGCGAAAGTTACAATATCAACGTCACCGTCCTGCTGTGAATAATAACTCGGGGGATATTCCCCAATAGAGCGGCGAGAAACAAACCCAGACCTGCCTTGCTAGGTTCCGGGAGTTGCTAAAACTTTAACAAAACGCCATAGTTTGCACATAAATATTGGGATCTACCGGAATCCAGACTGGCACAATTTATTCATAACGACTTTTAAAACGGTATCGTTTTCGTCTTGCTACAAGTAACTTGCTATTTGTGTTTATCAAGGACAGGAGCGTAGAGATCTGAACTTTCATCTCGTCGGGGCTCAGGGTAAAGTCAACGCCAAAAATAGCGATGCAATAGAAAGCTAGTACGCTCTTCTTTAGAACTATTGTCCGTCTTCTCGTTGATGTGAAAACAGATGTTTGAGTGAAAATCGGCAGAATAGTAAACAGAAATATAATTTATAATCAATTTAAACCTTAAACACCTCTAAAACCTCAAAACCTAGAAGAAATGAACGTATGAGTCAGCCGATCTGCACACAGTTTGAGAGCCATAGCCATAACCATATGGGGCTTCCGATAGCCCTGCTGCTCTATGTCGGGCTCAAAATAGATTTTAGGAAATTCTTTTTTTAGTAAATTTGTATTTGTGAGCTATAGCTGCAACATACTGTTCCTGCATAGCCTGATTTATTTTGACTTCAGAGAAATTATTCACCTCTGAAAGACTACATTTTCTACGTTGACAAATTCTACTTTACCTAACGACGTCTCATAATTCCACAAATCTCTCTCATTGCAACCATAAAGTTTTGATAAAAAAATACATACGCACAAGTCCCTAAAACGTACGATTGTAAAGCTGGAACAACCACTAGTTCTAGAACTTGACAAGAGCAACCAAAATAATTTATTTAAACAGTTTCATGAATATTTAATGGGAATGGGATGGCTCACCACGCAGCCATTAGTTCGACTAATCTCACCCACTATCGATTAGAGCCAAGAGCTCAATGCAACCCCAGGACAGCTACCTCATTGCGACCATACATAAGTCAGTAAGTAAAAGGCAGACAGCTAGTAAAACCTAAGCATGGTAAAGTCTCATTGACCTTATCCCTAACCGGGGTACATGTGATGTAACAGTTCAGATTCAAAATTTACAAGTGAATAATGAGAAATCGAATTATAAGGAAAACCTTTTATTTTATAAGTATACTTTGATTGTTCGTCCTAATTGGTCTGTTGAATTTAAAAAAAGATCTAATCACATGAACACAAGCGCACCACCATTAATCAACAAATGATTATTTATTTTGTACTTGTTACGTCATAAGGTAGGTAAGGGGGCGTCCATAAATTACGTGAGATGTTTAAGGGGGGAAAGGGTCGAGTTAAATCTCATCTAATCATACGTTGGAGAGAGGGGGGGTCTCGGCAAATATCACGCAATTTTTTTCTGATTGAAACAAAAAAAAAAAACTTTTAGGTCCCGTTTTAAGTATTCTATTGTAAAAAAAATATTTCACTTATATCTCTCAGCAATATTGATTACTAAGTCTTAACATTAGTCGTAAATAAAAGCACGAAGCAATTTTTTTTTTCTTTTTACAATAACACTACTCGCGTTTACGAAAACCACATTTAAAAAAATCTTACGTGAGATTGGGGGATGGGGAGGGGGTTGAATAAAATCTCACGACATCTCACCAGGGGGGGAGGGAGGGACAGAAAATTAAAAAGAACACCTCACGTAATTTGGACGCCCCCTAAGGTACTCGGCGTAATTTTGGTACGGGGTTAAAAAAATATTTATAAATAAAAATAACTTCTTTATTACAGCAAATAATGATACTATGATTTATTTCTATATCAAAACGCGTACATAATATCTTTTTTAATTTATTAGAAAAAAAACCATTCATTATTTTTTATAATAATTATTATGAAAAGATGAGAGAGCTAGCTAATCTTAGTGAGCTGTGGCGCTGGTGGAAAGTCGCCGATAGTATTTTAATTAAATCGAGGCTGTAGGTACTTATAGTCCCCGCGGTACCATCATTAACTTTGTTCATTAGTCGACAATTCGACAGCCTCCGTCGCTGCTACATCCTTAAAAGACCAAAAGATATTTTTACATTTAGATGAGGTGCAAATTATATAGTAGATCGTCATCGTTAATTATGTCTTTCATGTATGTAGGTATGTGAATCCTGTGCGTGTGAATCTTTTTTACCTTCAAGTGGTACTTATAAGAGGATAGCCCCAAACCTGCACTATACCATCATCTTTAATGTATTCAAAACTAGCCCACTGGCCACTAGTATGTTGTTAAAAGGGTGTTTCTATAGAATTTATGAATTCATGACAAAAATTGGCGTCATATCAAGAAGATTAAAAAATAATTAGTTTGCGTAATTTTAATTAATATTATGTAATATTAAATGTTATTGTGTTGAATTATGTTAAATTATATTATTTAGTTATAAGTTATACTCGAATACGATTTATAAATAAATAGTTTTTATGAATAAATATACTGAAACTGAACATTTTTAACGGCCACCTGCTTTGAATTGAATATACAACAAGCTTTTTTTAGGGTTCCGTAGCTAAATGGCAAAAACGAAACCCTTATAGATTCGTCATGTCTGTCTGTCTGTCTGTCTATCCGTCCGTATGTCATCACTGCCACTTTTCTCACAAACATAAAAAAAAACAAAAAGTTGCCCCCCCCCCCCTCTATCTTCTAAAATAAGAGAATGATAAAACTAAAAAATATATATGATACTTATGTAAACTTTCAACGATATTTTCGACGTCATTAATCGTAAACTGCAATGTACCTTTCGACGAACTACTAAAACTTCTATATTATATTACTTACTGCTACGGAACCTTTCATGGGCGAGTCTGACTCGCACTTGGCCGCTTTTTTATTAAATCAGATGCAAAAATATATAAAAAATATAATGGCATCTGAGGCAGTCTCCTTATACATATCTTAATTTTTGGTTTCAGATAATAATATATCTATACTGACCCAGTATAGATATATTATTATCATAGTAAAATCACTCTACGTTTAAACAAGTAGATATTCATTTGTCTTTGTCTTAGAAGTTGTTTCGTCGTCGGTCCGGAGAACAAAGGAGTACAATATTAATACTGCCAGATGAGAATTTTAAACTACCGTCGGAGTTTGTAACGGAATTAACATAGCCGCACAAAGGCTTTGATTGAAAAAGCCTTCATTAGCCGAATCCTATCGATTAAGCTTACTCATTCATCGAGTTCTTCAATCATTTTTAGAACAATAAAGTTGGCAAAACAAGTAAGTAGTTAAAAACAGGTAGTTTGAACTTTGTGAAATGTCTGCCAATACTTTAAATCAAAAATCAAAAGTTTATTTATTTGGATAATTTTACAAATAGTACCTACAAAGCTATGGAATGCACTCCCCGTTTCTATCCGTCATGCCAAATCCCTTCCTATCTTTAAAAGCATGGTTCACCAACACTACTTGGTATCATCATCGTCGTAGTCTCCCTAATATCAAGTTTGTTTTTTGATTTCCTTTATATTTGTAATTTATTATTTATCACAATTACTTATTTATTATGAGTATATATGTATTAGTATTAATATCATATTTATTAGTTTATGACTATTTATTTTATTTTATTATGTATGGCCCCGTCCCTACTCGTACTATAATGTTTCTTTCCATCCAAAGGTTGTCTGGAAGAAATTGCTATTAGCGATAAGACCGCCCATTGTACCTCTAGTTTTTAAGTATTCTTTTATGCCATGTTTACCGTAAAATTTTTGGTGTACAATAAAGTTATATTCTATTCTATTCTATTCTATTCTACAGAAAATAGATTGAAAAACGATGAAATTCGCAGGAGTTTAAAACTGTGTCACGAAAATCAAAACGCCCTCCTCCTCAAAGTTCCAAATGCATAGCAGATAAATAGGTACATAAATGAGGTAAAATGAATATAAGTAATATATTATATAACTTAGTGTTAACAAAAATAAAAATAAAAAGTTAGCAAACTTAATAAAGAGATTAATAAAGAGATTTACACAAGGATACAGTTGAAGTTATGTAAAAACAATAGTTAATTTTGATGATTCGCGTGCTCAATTTTGATGACCGAGCAAGCGTAGGATTCTAAAATTTAACCACGAGCGGAGCGAGTGGTTTAAAAGTTAGAATCCTAAGCGTTGGCGAAGGAATCAAAAGAGCACAAGGTGAAAAAAATTTGCACTCGAGTGCAACACGTGACTTTTCATCCCACCTCAGCGAGAAAATGACTAAATAATAAATATTCTGGACAATTCACACAACACTACCCAGCCCCAAATTAAGCAGAGCTTGTAATATGGAAACCAGAGAACTGATATAATACTTGAATACATTTTTTTTTTTTTTTTTTGTAAATACATACTTAGAATACAATATAACACCCAGACAGAGAACAAACATTTATGTTCACCACACAAATATTTGTTCTCGGTGGGGATCGAACCCACGACCTACGGCGCAGAAGGCAGAGCTACTACCAACTGAGCTAGAGGCCAGTCATGCAAAAAAAATGCAAAAAAAAATGCAAAAAAGAACATGGCGCGACTAAAAGTAACACACCAAGAAGGTTCCGAGTATGAGTTTTAACAAGTTTAAAAAGGTTGTATGATAAATTCGGCACCATGCAGGTAGAAGTAAATAGGTTGTGTATTCACAAATGGCTTTTGTGGAAACGGCTTTTCCAGTCAGATATTGAACCGAAAAAACACACTTTTCGAGCTGGTGGGATGAAAAGAAATATAACGCTTACTACGAGGACATAAGAGTGAGCACTTTTAATTAATTTGTGTATCTTGTTAGAAAAATTAATTCACAATCTAGGTAAAAAATTAAAGAGTACCTAGGTGTAGAAGTGAAGTGGTGTTTGTGAAATGAGTATGACAAGTGTGTGATGTTGAAGGGTGTGTGTTTTGAGAGTACTCCTGAAAACACAAGTCGCTTAAGAGTCAGGTTTTACAGGAGAACTCTCAATAGTGTATGTACTTGAAGGTGGTGAGTAAGTGTGAGAGCAAATTCAGCAAAGGACCCAGTCTCTTAGGAGTCTGGTTATTGCGAGATTTGCTCAAGTGTGGTTGAGTGTGTAGTTGAGTTTGCAGTTGAGTGTGTAGTTGAGTGAGTAGTTTATTTTATTTTATTTTATTTATTAAAGGTCTAAATACAATATCTAGTATGCTAAATGTCACCTCAATTATAGGAGCAAACGACATTTTAATTATCAACGACAATAACAAAAGTAAGTAAGTAGTTGAGTAGATTATTTACACAGGATGCAACATAACATCCCTATAAGCCTGAAAAGGGTGGGTATTCAACACGTCATGACGACGTTCTAAGACTTTAGAAATTACGAACTTTTTCGTACTTTCGGTAGGTATGTGGAAAATCAGACGCGTTGTTCTACTCTGGACTGTAGGCCTACCATGAACTCTGTCTGGCTCTGTCTCGGGTTCTGGTTTTTAAACTGTGTGAGTGTTGACTAAATGAATCTTACGTTAAAACGTCACACACACAGTATAATACACTGGTGAGCACTAACACAGACTCAAAACCAGAGCCAGAGACAGAGCCAGACAGAGCTCATGGTAGGCCTACTGAAGGCAGTGCTCCTCAATTATGTTAGGCAAATTCAGAGAACAAATACCGAAACATAATTATGAATGGGTGATATTCGCGGCATTACACCTTCGAAAGGCTCGATGAGATGGCGGAGCCAATAATTGCATGGGATACCTAGCAGTCAGTCCGGCTCCAGGGAGTTTCGTCCACACTCTGGTCGCATACGAATTACGTAGATAATAATAATGATACAAGAGGAGAAATGTGATTGAATGATAACAAATTACACACGCAATAACGTCATTTATTTTCACATTTGGATCAATACGTAACAATGAACATCTAAATCGGAGCTGAAACCAAAATTAATGATAACTTAGGCCCCGTTTCACGGATAACTAATCGCCCAATCAAATATTTGACAATAGTTTGAGTCAAAGTTGCAAAAAAAAAAACTGGAGCTGAAACAACTGTTAAATTTTAATTGGAGGATTAGAAATCCGTGCAACAGGGCTTAAAGCCCATAATCTTTAATCTTTGGAATAAAGCAGTGACTAGAAGCTGTTCACGTCTCATTTTAACACCCAATTTTTAATTAAAAAAAAGGCGTAGGCCATCCATTATGCATAAAAATCTACGAAACAGTTCTGATAAACTTCACTCTATTCTTGTTTTCCTTTCTTTCATATTTCCCTTTTTTTCATATCCGCTTGTTTTTCTTTGAGCTTCAAGGTTTTTGAATAGTTTTCACAAGGCCCTAACTTTTTAAACCAATGAAACCCAAGAACTGCTAGTTCCAGTAGAGTCAAGATGCTGCATCCGAAGAATAAATTGAAGACTCCACCCAGTTGTGCTGTAAATAATGGAAACAAATAAAAATTGGCAAAATATGAAGATGGTAATCATTTTATTTATTAATATGTTTTACTAACCAAACAAGTCTATTCGATTGAAGTAAGACCTGCGTATGTTGGTGCGCAGCCTGCAATTCTCCAGATAAGCTCTCACGATTGTAACTGTGTTAAAGTTAAGTCCCTCACTGAAACCAACAAAGAACCAAAGTCTGACAAAGCCAGAAATACCTACAAGCTACTGGCACGCTACGTCAGATACTTACTAGAATGCGTCTAAAGGATGAGAACCAGGCAACAGCTGAAAACTGAGCGTCGTGACGTAATCACTCGCTACGTCACACGCCGATGGACAGTTGCATTGATCGTTGTCGTGCTCGTACGTTACTGGAATAATTATAAGTTTAAAAAACTTGAGAAACCGACTTCATTGTCAAACGGCTAAACCGATTTAAATCAAATTTGTTTGGGACAATCTGGACGTAAGCATAACCTTCCAAATAAAAAATAATTTTCTAAATCGGTTCATAAATGACGGAGGCATGCAGTTACAAACATTAAAAAAAAATATTAAAAAAAAAATGGCAACACCGATTTTCATAAAATTAAAATGGGACCAATTTGGAAGCAGTACCTTTCAGATAAAAAAATATTTTTTCAAATCGGCTCACAAATGACGAAGTTATGCGGTAACAAACATTAAAAATAAAAATAAAATAAAAATAAAACTAAAAATACAACCGAATTGAGAACCTCCTCCTTTTTGATTGGAAGTCGGTTAAAAATACGGAGGCGATAATGTACATCATGATATTGTACACACCGTTATTACGATGTCAGTTAAGCCACATGTACAGTGTACACTGTAGCAATTAAAAACATTAATTTTTACTTTTTTAGGGTTCCGTAGCCAAATGGCAAAAACGGAACCCTTATAGATTCGTCATGTCTGTCTGTCTGTCTGTCTGTCTGTCCGACCGTGTCACAGCCATTTTTCTCCGAAACCATAAAAGCTAGACTAATGAAACTTGGTGAGTAGATGTATTCTGTGAACCGCATTAAGGTTTTTACATAAAAATAGAAAAAAAACTATAAATTTTGGGGGTCCCCGTACTTGAAACTGAAACTCAAAAATTTTTTTTTCATCGAACCCATACGTGTGGGGTATTTATGGATAGGTCTTTAAAAATGATGTTGAGATTTCTAATATCGTTTTTTTCTAAACTGAATAGTTTGCGCGAGAGACACTTCCAAAGTTGAAAAAAGTTGGTCCCCCCCCCTCTAACTTCTAAAATAAGAGAATGATAAATCCAAAAAAAATATATGTTGTACATTACTATGCAAACTTTCAACGATATTTGGTTTGAACGAGATCTAGCCAGTAGTTTTTTTTTTATACGTCATAAATCGTAAACCGCAATTTTTTTTTTCATAGAACCCTTACGTTTGGGGTATCTATGGATAGGTCTTTAAAAATGATGTTGAAGTTTCTAATATTGTTTTTTTCTAAACTGAATAGTTTGCGCGAGAGACACTTCCAAAGTGGAAAAAAGTTGGTCCCCCCCCTCTAACTTCTAAAATAAGAGAATGATAAATCCAAAAAAAATATATGTTGTACATTACTATGCAAACTTTCAACGATATTTGGTTTGAACGAGATCTAGTCAGTAGTTTTTTTTTTATACGTCATAAATCGTAAACCGCAATTTACCTTTCGACGAACTACAAAAACCTTTATATTATGTTAATTGATGCTACGGAACCCTTCATGGGCGAGTCCGACTCGCACTTGGCTGCTTTTTTATCTGGCACTAGATACTTGAACTTGTCCTCGATACTTTATAGGGCGGATCCTACGAGCGTAGGCGAGCGAGCAGAGCGAGCGTGCCGTGGTAGCGGTCGCCGCAGTGCCAGTTTTTTTTTGTCAATGAAATCAAAGGCGTTATCCTCTTTTATAGCAATTATTCATCGCTAGATGAATAAAATTAATAATCAAAATATTTATCTGCTACAGTGTACACGGGCCTTAACAATTTCCCAGTGGAGAAAAAGTGACATTGTTTTAACAGTGTGTACATTAACCGGACCCGAAAAATAAGGCGTATCACTAGTCTATGACCAATAATTTTTTTACCCATGATTCTACAAACGCATTGTCGCGTGGAACTGGCACCTAGACTCACCTTGCTTTAAGACGTTTCAAAGTGATCCTTGCAATTCTACTGAATAAATAAAGTGAACGGACACAGACGCGCGTCTACAGAATGAAACTGTGCGTCTGTGTAAGTAATAGGTAGTTAGAACACGGCTTTTGTATGGGATTTGGTCGAGTGTCCGGAGCGTGCTGTCAGGGTTATTCTCTCTTTCTTATCGTATCACTGATTCTTTCAAACCAAGTGTGGTGAAACGATTGAGTTTTTTTGTCGAAAATTGTATGTGCACTATGCCAGTACTCTCAAAACGGTGAAGAAAAACATCGTGAGGAAACCGGCGTGTTGTAGAACCTGAAAAAGTTTGAGCAACACGTATTAAGGTTCACGCAAACAGGGCCCGCCAGCGGCCTACTTGCGGAAAAACCAGACGATGTGCGGTAAATTTTTAGAAAATTTTTTATCATCCGCACTATCAAGTGCGGATGATAAATTTACCGAATTTGCCGGTGGCATTGGCTCGCCCATCCATACCAGCATGTTGGCTCTATTATAAATTGAGCAGGTATTATTATATTCATATTCATTTATTAATTGCTTCATGTGTTTTATAGGTCTTAGGGGGTAATAACGTCCCCGTGTGTCCCCGGGTGTTCGTTCTCTTTGTTAGGTTCTCAGTTTTAACAGTTCTATGGCTATACATTTCTATAGAACTAATGGAATTGACCAAGTTCTAAAAGTACTATAGAACTAATGGGCCAGTTTTCGTTTTATTAGTTCTACCATGGAACTAAAAGGATACAAAAGTATTAAAAGTTCTATGACGTCACAGTCCTATAGAACAAAAGGGAGTTACCGATTATTATTACTAGGGCTATGTAAGAAACTAAGCTTACAGTGAGACGATTATACGAGCTGCGTTACCTCTAGCGCGTTGAGCACAGCGCAGGCTGTGTGCTCGGCAGTAGTGGGCACCCTCGGGTAGGGGGTGCACGTTGAGAACGCACTTGCACCACTGCAAGGCACGGTGCATCTCACATTCTAATAAGCAGTACCGCCTGTATGTACAAACGTGTCATTTACCTGGGTATCAGTAGTCAGAGGCGACAATTAAAACAAACCAACTCAACTCATGAAATACATAAAGGGGTGATATTATATGTATATTATACAACGTGTTTTTTTTGATATCCCATAACTCTAGGGTATGATTGAGGCCATATCAAAGAATCAACTGGCATATGAGTTATGTTCCAATCCTTCGTTATTTTTTTTTTCATTTTTCATACAAAATAATTCGGCAAAGACACGATTATTAATGTAAAACACCCTTACGTGAAATATGACAACGTCGCATTTTCTTAGCTTTAAATATGAATGATTGGTTTGAATACAAATGAATTACTTGTATTTATCAATGAAACTTAGATACTTAGACACATCGAGGGTCTATTTTTGGCAACCTCGCAAAAGTAAAGATTCGTCATACTGGTGACAATTTTTGACCTAATTTAACTATGATTGATGATATCTCCGAAACGATGCATTTTTGGACCACCTATTCTAGGAGTTTTAGTATTATTTTTACCTACAGAATATAACCCTAGAGTTATGGGATATCAAAAAAAACAGGTTGTATAATATATAATAAATGCTATACATATTATGTATAGCATTCATTACCTTCATCTTTGATTAGGCAAATATTATTGCATGTATTATTGTGTGTTAGGTAAGAAATAAGCTCATTGTGGAGAGTTTTATGGACAGAATGACTTAATTTAATTTAACAGAACTTAAACTTAGCTTAATAAAATAGTAAACACTGATTAATTTGCAACCAGGCTTAGTGAGGATTTGCGAAATAACTATTCCTGAAATCCCCTCTGCTACACCGTAGCATGCTGTGACGTAGCCGTTAGGAGTTTTAGGACAAAATTCCTACCAGCATTCCAACCAGTGGAGATTATTTAGTGGGGATTTTAAGAATTTACCATCATAACTTCCAAAACCATTAGATTTGTTTTAATTTGTCTTATTTTTCAGATTTGTGTTATCTCATCGTGGTTAACTAAATTTTTCCAAAGGAGGATGCGTCGATAATAATTGAACGAAATATTTTATGCAATAACCAATACACATTACAAACCAGAAAAGATAAAAATACCTACTTTCACGACATATCTCGACATCAAACTCATGTAGATCGTAACAACGCGTTCTAAACTGGTACTCAGACAAACATACAATTCTACAAACATGCAATGCCAAATCACCCAGATCAATTCAATTTGCTTTTCCAGCAAATTAAATTGAATTGATTTTGCACAAATTTTACCAGTGTTTGATGCAAAGACGCTTCCCTCGCTCGGTCAAAGAGCTTGCCTATCGCATTATTTTTGCCTAGAACAAGATTATACCTGTAGTAATATGGGAAGTACTCCAATGCATCAGAGCGCATTCGGCACCCTCTCAGGCGATCGCTGAGGCTACGAGCATCCTCCTCTATCTGGAAGTTGTGGACGCGCAGCGCCGCCCACTGCTCCGAGCCGGGGCTCAGCGGGGTGCCGTTGATGGTGGACTCCACGAAGTGATGACTGCTTTGAAGAGCTAGCTGAAAACATTCATTTTTATTGCAAATAAACCCACTTAGTAGGTACACGTGTAACAATTAGTTGATTTAAAAGTTAAATATTACAATTCAAAGTTAGTATTATTTTATGCTACTGGCATTTGCACATTTTTTAAAGTATAAAAAAAAATAAAGTTTGGTTTGACATTTCCCTCAGCAGATCGTCATTCATTTTAGAGAAGAACCACAAAAATTTAACTTTGGGTATTGGGTGGGAGGGTGATTATAACTTCGAATGAAGCGTACTCATATAATATCGATCGAACTTCACTTTGCAAGTTCGTTTGATCATATATTATAATTCGTCGCTTCATTCTTCAGTTATAAAACGAGGTAGACGTTTAGAGACGAAATTTTTGTGAAAATAAATGCAGGGAAATTAGAATTGGACATATAATAATTGTTACATTATTTAGCATTCTATTAATATTATAATACATTACAAACTATTGATAAGGTTCCTCGTTTATTTAGCGAACTAAGTGGTGATTTCACCAATAGCTAACAGTTGATTTAGTACATAATGCTTTCATAATGCAGCGTTACTAGTATGTAAAAAGCAGCCGAGTGCGAGTCGGACTCGCCCATGAAGGGTTCCGTAGCACGACGAACTACAAGAACCTTTATATGTGTTACTTGATGTAACATAATAAGGTTCCTGTAGTTCGTTGAAAGGTAAATTGCGGTTTACGGTTTATGACGTATAAAAAAAAACTACTGACTAGATCTCGTTCAAACCAAATATCGTTGAAAGTTTACATAGTAATGTACAACATATATTTTTTTTTGTATTATCATTCTCTTACTTTAGAAGTTAGAGGGGGGGGGACCAACTTTTTTCCACTTTGCAAGTGTCTCTCGCGCAAACTATTCAGTTAAGAAAAAAACTATATTAAAAACCTCAACATCATTTTTAAAGACCTATTCATAGATACCCCACACGTATGGGTTCGATGAAAAAAAAATTTTTGAGTTTCCGTTTATGACGTATAAAAAAAAAACTACTGACTAGATCTCGTTCAAACCAAATATCGTTGAAAGTTTACATAGTAATGTACAACATATATTTTTTTTAGTATTATCATTCTCTTACTTTAGAAGTTAGAGGGGGGGGGACCAACTTTTTTCCACTTTGGAAGTGTCTCTCGTGCAAACTATTCAGTTTAGAAAAAAACTATAATAGAAACCTCAACATCATTTTTGAAGACCTATTTATAGATACCACACACGTATGGGTTCGATGAAAAAAAAATTTTTGAGTTTCAGTTTCAAGTATGGGGACCCCCAAAATTTATAGTTTTTTTTCTATTTTTGTGTAAAAACCTTAATGCGGTTCACAGAATACATCTACTCACCAAGTCTCATCAGTCTAGCTTTTATGGTTTCGGAGAAAAATGGCTGTGACACGGCCGGACAGACAGACAGACATGACGAATCTATAAGGGTTCCGTTTTTGCCATTTGGCTACGGAACCCTAAAAATGACAGATCTGCAATAGAGCTGCTTACCCATTTGTATGAGAGGTCCACATTGTCGGGTCTCTGCGATTGGTTGACGGCCAACATCAGACCACTTGTGAAACCAGCATATCTGGTTGTGTAATTCATCTCATCGCTTTGATTTTCAAATCGTCTGAAACGTATGAAAAACATAGTATTGTTGTGTTATTTTTTTACTCATACAGGGCAGCATACGGCCATATGCATAGAAAGCAACTGTGAATCAGTGATCCGCTCCTACGTAAACTTGCCTTTTTATGGATCGTCCATTGAAGACGCAGCAGTAGCCAACTCCCGTTAGTTCCATGCGAAATATTTTAGAGCAGTTCACTATTTCGCCGTGCCAGCGACATCTGTAATGGCTAAGCGCAAATAAGGAGTGTGCGATGTTGATACACCCGAGGCGGTATTATTTGGCAAACCAAGGAGAGCACGTTAGAACAGGCCGTTTCACTAGTGATCTGCATCTCCTCACGGGACAAGACATGAACAAATTTATGCGGTACCACTGTAACGATTCCGCAAAGTAGGTGTGCCACGGGCATTAGGGTCTACATACAGCTGGCAACAATGAAATTGGAAACACATTACACTAGGTAATAAATACTGCACCGCGAGGAGTTTAAAACTATATGCATTGCAAGAACTTTGCTAAGTCTATGGCCTGCGCTTAGAGCCAATGACATAACAACTGACCCAATATTTTCCAGATTTTTGCTAGAAAAATTTGGGAATATTTGTCAAATCTCATCAATCGGATGATTGAATAGTCATCCGTGAAATCTGCCTTAAACAGCTTCTAGAAAAACCAGAGCCTAAAAAAACTCCTTGCCAACTTCCTCGATAAACTTTACAAAAATAAAAAAAGGCAACATTAGACGCACTAGCAAAAATCACACGTTTGATGCTTAATTATGAACTTATATGCGTGCGGACCTATGAATCACTTTACAAGCAAGTCTGCATATTCAAAAAAATATCAACCAGAATAATTATTAATCAAAAGGGCATGCTCTTTTGATTTCTACTACGAGTATTACTTATCTAACTGATATTGACTAAAAAACTATTTATAATATATAATATAGGTATTGATGACCTGATCAAAGCTTCCTCACAAGTCCCAGTGAGGAGCTTTCCAGCGGTGTTGACGTCCATCGCGTTGTACGCCAGAAGGTTCTCCAGATTCTGCAGGTCTTGAGTATTGTATTGCACGTCGGGAGAGAAGAATGCTGCTAGTTGGTTCATTGTTTTTTTTATATAGCTGCTGTTCAGATTCGGCGGAATTTTCCTGGCCAAGAAATTAACAAAATAATAATATTTTATTCAAACTTCTTAGCTTATTTTATATAACGAGAGGCGTGCGGTTTTAGGTAAAAAGTGCAGAGGCAATTTTTTTGTTATTTGCTTGAAGTATGTCTAATTTTTTCTTCCCTTTCTTGCTTGCCTAATTGATAAAAACAAATCTTACATGTCTTTTAAAAGATGGTTTATTTTCCACATAGGAAACATAACCTCTGGGCAGACGATAACAGAGGGAAACTCCCAGTTGTTTTTCACCATTTCCTCCTGTAATATGAAGGTCGGGTTCGACAGGAACCGTTGGATGGTCACGAAAACTACGGCTACTGACAGACCGAAGAGCAGCAGCAACCCCAGGCTCCACCAGCACCTGTTAGTAAGGTTAATAAGGTTTACCTCGAACTTCAAAATACTTTTCTCCCATTTGCTCGGTTATAGCTGGACAGTTCGTTTATTTTTAATCACAATGCATAAATGCGAATGGAAAAAAATAAAAGGGACGGGAGCAAAAACTCCCAAGCGGGAGAAGGCGCCAGCGGCCACTAGCGTACTTGCAAAATATTTGCTTTCAATATACCTATTGCATACTTTTTGATGGAATACATTCAGTACCTACTTAGAAACATGTAAATAACTTAAAAATTTTATTTAAATCATAGTGAATTAAGATCAGAAAAGAAATAAAACTTTTTCTAAAATTAATTTATAATTTTCAGTTCCAAGGACTGAATAGACATTGTAAAGGCCTGCGCACACCTAGTTCGCTGGCGGTAGCGATCAGTGAAACGCTGTCAAATATCGCTGTCAAATTAGACAGCGTTTCACTGATCGCTATTGCCAGCGACCTAGGTGTGCGCAGGCTTTTAGTGTATCCAAATTATTTGCCGTTTGTCGAGCTTAAGTGAATTGAGTGTTTTCTTACCTAAAATGTTTTTCGCCGAGTCGTCTTCCACCATGGACCTGAGTCTCTCGCAATAAGTAACTAAAATTCATTTTACCGATTCGCTAAAATATGAGTCAGATTAAATAAAGCACGTCTTCAACTTCGTCTAAATTTATGGGTTTCTGTACACTTGACTAAAACTGTTCATTCATCAGTTTCTGTTTTCAATGACAAAAAAAACGTCTAACTCTTTGAAAAAGCTGTGATGGTGAATATTGATCGTGTCGTGTTGATTCAGCGGACAGCAGTCCAACAATATTATTTATTTGATTTGTTTGAGCTGTTTCTACCTACTTAGGTACTTACCTATCAACGTTATTACAACCTGTAAACATTTTGTAGCTATAAATCATTGTGACATTTCGATTGTATCATACGTTTATAAATATTTATAAAAATAAGCTAGCTAGTAAGTTATTACTAGTTAGTAACTTTGTGATTGATTTACAATGATTTGAGTTGCATTTCAGTTTGTTTTTTTTCCTTCTTTATTTGGGCTGTACTGGGTTGTAGTCCCTAGTAGTTGAAATGAAAATGAAATGTATTTATTCGCCTGAAGTATGGTCAATATTGAAAATCTTCTTATTAATAATAATGTTAGTATCACATATTTCGTCGTGGCGTATTAGTTGGGCTAATTCGCGAGTTTGGAAACAAGAAGATTTCTTTGACCTACGTGCTCATAGCCAGAGGGCCGCGAAAAGAAAAAGAAAATAAGGCCTACATAATCCGTAAAAATGCATAAATGGCACTGAACATTGTGCCTTGTTCTACAATCCGTGGTCTTATCGCGCGCAGACAACCGTTTTTCTTAACCTAAGACTTAAAAATAACTGAAACATAGGCTAGTAGTCCGCCGTATAATTGTGTTGCGTGGTTAATTATTATCAATCCAAGTTTATTCCCTAGCAAGTGTGTTGAAAACGGTCGTTTGTAGCTTGTGTGCATTTACGATTACACCCTCAACTCTCTTTATTGCGTTCGCCTAAAGGCCTGCGCACACCTAGTTCGCTGCCGGTAGCGATCAGTGAAACGCTGTCAAATATCGCTGTCAAATCTCAAATCTGACAGCGATATTTGACAGCGTTTCACTGATCGCTACCGCCAGCGAACTAGGTGTACGCAGGCCTTAGGGCACACCCCGGACACTCGACCAAATCCCATGCAGTAGCCGCAATCTAATTACCTATTAGAGTTACATACAGGGTGGTGGTGGTGGGTGGTTTTTTTCTAAACTGAATAGTTTGCGCGAGAGACACTTCCAAAGTGGAAAAAAGTTGGTCCCCCTCCCTCTAACTTCTAAAATAAGAGAAAAATAAAACTTAAAAAAATATATGTTGTATATTACTATGCAAACTTTCAACGATATTTGGTTTGAACGAGGTCGTAAGTAGTTTTTTTTTACACGTCATAAACCGTAAACCGCAATTTACCTTTCGACGAATTACAAGAACCTTCATATTATGTTACTTGATGCTACGGAACCCTTCATGGGCGAGTCCGACTCGCACTTGGCTGCTTTTTTTTAACTAATTCCTATTAAAATTCGAAAAAATCTGCATCCTGTATTTTTTTATTATGTTCACTAGATTGGTATTGATAAGTCCTTGTGTTAAGCATGGTATTTATGGTTGTTTATTGGGTGTGTTGAAGATAATATTAAGTTTTGCGATTTTCTTTTTTCTCAAATCATAACTTTTTTTTTACTTCCCCCCCATGTGACCCCACTGTGAAAATACTCTACCGAAAAATTACCCTGTATTACAAGTTTTGGCGCATTTAATAGGGATTCTGAAAAGGTATTACATGGTTATGCGTGGCTTTGATATCTTTCAAGGACGATTATTACATTTTACTCCAGAGTGAACCCCCATGTCATAATTTGCTAGGGTAAAATAAAATTTACTAGGGTACAAGTTACTAACAACAGAGGTGTATTCCGTAGGTTACGTAGGAATTTTATAAGACGGTGCAGATTATGTATTATGGTTAGAGGAAGGAATTTTGAGCATTTATTGTAAAATATTTTGTTTAATAAAACAATTATTTCACAATCGTTGTTTAGTTTTTTTGTCCTAGAAAGATATTAGATCAACTCATGGCCATGTGTAATACCTTTTCAGAATCTCTATTAAATGCGCCAAAATTTGTTATACAGTGTCACTTTTCGGTAGAGTATTTTTTATGACAGTGGGGTCCGAAGTAAATAAAAAGTTATGATTTGAGAAAAAAGAAAATCGTAAAACTTAATATTATCTTCAATACACACAATAAACAACCATAAATAGCGAAAATAGTGAAAATAATAAAAAAAAATACAGAATGTTGATTTTTTGAATTTTAATAAGAATTGGTTAAAAAAAAGTCAATTTTCTCATAAAACACAAAATAAAATATAACTCTGCAGGGGTTGACCCTAAAGACCTCCCGTAGAACAATTTTTTGCAGCTAATGACCCCATCTAATCCCTAGTTGCGTTTGATCCACGACTTGTGGGCCACCCTGTATACACAATGTCGTTTTGTACACGTGCGTGTGTGTGCGTTAAGCGAGTTTCGTACTAAAATCAGATCCTCGTCAAGAGCAGACACATGAGGTGTTCTTCCTGCGTAGTATTATACAGGGTTATTCATAATTAACTGCAAATACTCAGGAATTAGGTTCAACAAATAAAATAAAACATATTTATGAAATGATTTTATTTAAATTTTGATTTAAGTTTTTGTATCAAATTTTTTTTTTTTTTTTTTACGGCTATTGCATAATGATTGCCATGGAGAACAGGACGATGACCCACCCAGGCGGTGACTGAACGCAGAGTGTCGCTCACGGCGCGCGGGCGCAGATCAAAGGTCAAAATAGGTCAGGCGCCAATGATTCCAAAGGATATTCTTTATCGATTTTCTCGGGATTTTCATAACAAAACTTAAAAAAAATCATTTTATAAATATTTTTTATTTTATTTGTTGAACCTAATTCCTGAGTATTTGCAGCTAATTATGAATAACCCTGTATATGCGTATTGTTATACTATACTTATACCTACTGTGGTTATGGCACGCACGAATAAAGCCGCCAAGGTAACCATAACCATCGCACACTTATATCAAAATGTACTATTATTGTCGCAGAGCCGGGAACAAACAATGAAACACACCCGGACACTGAAATAAATTAATATGTGATTCAATGATATTACAACAGTAGGTCAATCCTGTCAAATGTTGTCAACGTACTTTGAATTGTATCTTGTTCGACCGAGTTTAAAATAGCCGGCGGCTATAAAGTTCCAAACATTTTCGAACAAATGAATGCAGCTCAATCGGTAGCAGCTATGCTGAACATTTTTTACGTTTAAAATTCACAAAATTAATAAAGAACTTTACACATTTTAATAATTTTATTATGCCATACTTCCAAATTTTACCTAAAGGTTGACAAACAATCACCTAAAAACACAAAAGAGTAAAAGAGTAGGTACATGGTTAAAATACATCATGTATTATTTGATCATCGTTCTCTATCAAGGCCGGTTTAGTAGTTTTCGAGACATACCTACACTTTAGGGTCTTATCTCACCATGACACCATGGTTGCATCACCAGCAGTGGTGTAAAAAGTAAAAAGCCTTCAACCGCTAATATTAAAACGCTTTTGAAAAGAAATGAACGTGGTGATTGAGCCTTTGGGGCAACTTTGGCTCAGCAGCAGACAAAATAAGGTAGGGCTTAAATAAATCAAAAAGTGACGGACCTCTGCCCACTGAACTAAAATTCGGTAGGCTAGCTAGGCAATGGAATATTCTAGCAGCTTCTGTGCTGGAAGCTTTTAGTGCAGCCTATTTATAATTTCATGAATATGGGCATTTGTGAGCAATAAACTAGCTGCTCGAATGGCCGATACCGTGCCGTGTTACTGAAATACTCATCAGACAAACTTCCACACATAAATAAAAGTGGTAGTGGTTCTGGTGTCTGTTTAGTTATGACGGCTCATATACTCGTACTAATCCAACTTACATGGGGGACTGGGGGTGCCACAAGGTTCGATATAAGGTCCTTTCTTGTTTCTAGTGTACGTAAATGACCTCCCTTTTTTGGTTAAAAACTATGTGAAATAGTACTATTTGCTGACGATACCTCATTAATTTAAAGTCGATAGATTGAAGGCTAATTACTATAACGTTAACGCTTCTCTGTCGCAAATATTTAACTGGTTTAACGTTAATAATCTTTTACTTAATGCTAAGAAAACCAAGTGTATAAAGTTTATCTTACCAAATGTAACTCTCCGGCCTACTAATATTATACTTAATGGAGAGTCACTTAACCTTGTAGATTCTACTATCTTCTTAGGACTTAATATTGACAAAACATTGCAGTGGGGACCGCAAATCAAAGCACTTGCTGCTAGATTAAGATCGGCTGCATATGCAGTTCGGACTATAAGATGGCTTACTGATGAAGCTACAGCTAGGCTAGTTTACTTCAGCTACTTCCATAGTGTTATGTCTTACGGTATCCTTCTCTGGGGGAAAGCAGCTGATACTCAAACTATATTCGTTTTACAAAAAAGGACCATACGTGCCATCTATAAAATGAAATCACGAGACTCATTGAGGGAGCGATTTAAGGAAATTAATATCCTCACAGTAATTTCAAAATATATAATATGAAAACTTATTGTACACGCACAAACACATCTGTAGCTTTCAGAAAAATTGTGATTCACATAATATTAACACTAGAAATAAAAATAAACTTTATATTTCCAAATTTCGTCTGCAAAAAGTAAATGGGTCTTTTATGGGGAACACTGTACGCTTCTATAATAAACTTCCGGAAAATGCAACTAAGCTTCCTATTCGGAAGTTTAAAGCCTATGTTAAGAATAATTTAATAAAGAAAGCGTACTATACTCTAGATAGCTATATTAATGATAAAACTGCGTGGGCCGATGTCCCGGTCACTCTACCCCTTGGAGGAATTAGAAATGGAGATGTCAAGGCAGGGCTTTCCCCTCTGCCGATCATTTAACGATCTCGATCATATCCTTTTAATAAAACTGTTTTACTCGCAACCGCAGCCATTGTGTGTCGTTTCATGTCGCGAAGTGGAGCTCCGTGAAAATGGTGAATTGCATGGTAGTTTCTTGTAAAAGACGATCAGAGACATCAAACTTCCGGGAACATGGTATTTCCTACCACAAGGGAGTATTATTTTGTCAATTGTGTTTGTAATTTTGTAGAATTTAAGTTCAAAAGAAATACCGGTTGCGACAGATTAGCGACAGTATTACGACACCATTGTCAAGAATAAACCTTGGTAGAAGGCATAGTGTTGGGAAAAGTTGAATGAAATTGATGAATGAATGAATGATAAAATAAACGTTAAATTATTATCACATAATGTGTTGTCTAATTACGTATTTGGTGTTTTTTAAGCCCCCGACGTAAAAACGACGGGATGTTATGAGTTTGCGGTGTCTGTGTGTGTGTCTGTCTGTCCCATCGTAGTTCCCGAACGAATCAACCGATTTTAATTTGGTTTTTGTTTGTTTGAAAGGTGAATAGTCGGGAGTGTTCTTAGCTGTTTTTGATGAAAATCGGTACAAGATGGCTGCCGCCACGATATATCGGATTACATTTATTCACAAATCCCACAATATGGGTATCCTAGGTACCAGTAATCAAACCCTCTACTCATCAATGTATAAAATAGGACATGACATCATACTCAAAAATAAAGTCGTGGGCGTAGTGAAAATTTTTTTTTGCCTATTTTATATTTATTTTATGTCCTGTGCAGGTTTCCAAAAAACCCTGTTGCTTGAAGAGTGGACTAAATTTTTTGGCCAAAAAACAACTTGGCATGCAACAAGAACGAGTGTGATTTGCTCGGAACATTTTGCAGAAAGTTCTCAAACTCGGGCAAACAAACATCTGCGTTCACCACACAAATATTTGTTCTCGGTGGGAATCAAACCAACGCCTCCAGCGCAGAAGGCAGAACTGCAAACTTCGCTGTGTTGTGAAGGCTGATGATGTAATGTGATTTGACTTTATATTTTTTTTTTCAATTATTCAATAAAAGACTAAACTTATGTGTACTATGCTATAACATGTTAAGAACTATTGATTCAAACTTATAACCATTAATAAAACATAACAACTAAATTCAGTTCTTTTATTTTCTGACTGTTACAAAATGTGAAACCTGTTGTGCATAACTTATTTAAATTACCTTTACCTAAAAACCCATTTCATTCATTATTTTATTCATCGTTCAATTTACCGGTCTTACTGAATTCCCATCACTAGAGATTATCCTAATGTGAGTCTTGACACTGCGTAACTACGTTATATTTTTTATCTGTGTGCAAATTTTAAGATCGTGTGCGGGATTGTCAATGTGTGTGTTTACATGAATAGGATTTTGCTATGCGCGTGTGCCATGCATGTTTACCTCGTCCCCCGTCAATTTTGGCAGAAAATATTGTTCGTGGATTTGAACGTTGACGCCTCCATTTCTAATTCCTCCAAGCTCTACCCATAGGAAGCTAACATGTCAATTTGCAATATCTGTACCTACAATTTTCGTGTCTTATTTTTATATATGCTGTGTGGATACTTTATTATAACTTTGAAGCGTAGCGTGTGCTGTCTTTGAAACTTTTGCTTTTTTGTCTGACTAAGTGAAGTGGCACCACACATAAGGATAAGGATCATAAAAAAAACGGTAGGAACTGAGCCGTAGTTTGTTGCCTGTTCATCTAGGCTTGGTCGCGTGGAACTGGCACCTAGACTCACCTATAGCTTTAAGACGTTTCAAAGTGATTCTTGAAATTCACCTGAATAAAGACTATTTTGAATTTGAATTTACAAACTAACTGCTCTTAGGTATTTGTTTAAAATTCCATCCAAATTTAAAATCCAAAATTACTTTTTTTTTTTGGGCGAGTTTTAGCGAGTTAGTGCTGTCGACAAAGTGCCGGATATATATAACTCTTAAGATTTTCAGCATATGAATTTAAAATTCTGTTTCCGGGATTTCACTAGAGCGGACATCCACCTTTATTTTACTGCATGTGGATGTAATATTTTCAATGTCGGCAGAGGTCGCCGGCATCCTATCGAATCTATTATTTAAAGAAGCGGCGAGGATACAAACGGGAGTATACTATATACGCTAGACTAAGTATTAGTTAGTAATTATCATCATTTTCATCAATTTTGTTTCGATTCTACTGGACTCTAGAAAGACAACTTGGCTAACGGCCGCTTCCAATATTCAATCTCGTTAAAATTGTCCAATATTATTGAATACTTTTACTATTATGAAAAAAATTTTTTGATTATTAATTTTGGCCAAAAAGTTTTATGAGAAGAATTGTGATCCCCTCGTTTCACCCAACAGAGGAACTGATGAATTAAATATCAGACATACTGTTCTATCTGCAGTAGGATGAAATAAGAGTGGACTTTAAACAAAAAATACGTCTTGGTTCTTACCGATTTGTTCGTATCACAAAATGAACGAAGCTCTAGTGTGCACTATAGCAAGGGTACTTACTGATTATTTTAATCTAACTGGTATGTTCTATACAAATGAGGCGCTGAAACAATGAATTGCTACACGATCTACACGATTTTTTTGTCAAAACGTCTATGTAAGAAATTATAAAATGCATATTTTCGATTTTTAGTATTATTAACTGTTATTCCATAGTTATCTAGGGCCGCAAGTAAATAAATACCAATATTTAAGCCAACCACAGTTTTTTCAGTCTACAAAATATATACTCAAATCGTCCATAAATGGTAAAATCAACTTGTAAATCGAACCACCTTGTTTGATTATTTTAAAGGTTTGAAAATGAACACCACTGTTATGAAATGTTACTTGATCGATCTTAGTGTACCTACTGACTTCTTCTTATATTTAAAACCTTAGCTCTTGTCGGGGTTTTGATGCAATTTCCTCTAATTGAGTCTTTCGAAAAAAAAACACGACAGCGACCTTTTATTTTATCTGGCTCACGTGGCTTATTCTTGGCCCTCCTCTCCCCGTTTTCCTTCAACCTTTCCTTCAATTATGTTCTTTATGTAGCTGTCATGTCGTAGAAGATGTCCAAACATTTTCCCTCTTCGATTTTGTATCGCCTCAAGTATAACTAGTGCACCTACCTACTAGGTATCTTATAAAATATCTTTTCTCAATATTTTTCGAAGGAGTTGAATAAAGCATTATTTTTCAACCCGTTGGCAAATAAAACGATACTCTGAGAAACCATCAAGATTGTTTACATACGAAAACAATCTCGCGTCGGGAGCGATATTCTTTCAATATTTCAACGAACACTGGATTTACACAGTAAACTGGTAGCCTGCACGATTCACTAAACGATATAAAAAAGTAAGTTCGCATAATGGCCACACTATGATGGCATTTTAAGATCGCCTCCAGGCCTCTTAAGCCAACGTGGGTTGTATGGTATAAGTAGCTGTAACCCGCGACTTCGTCCGCGTGGTAAGACAGTTTGAGTTCGTTTAACTGTATCTTGTGGATAAAATATTTTGGTTTTGAGTTGTAAAAACCTTACCTTACCTTAGTATGTTCCAATTTGATGGTGAGCTTTGGTAGCCCAGTTTTTCCCACGATGTCGTCAGAGCGGTTATTGTTTTATTGTAATGGACTGTGCAAAAGTCATTACAATAAAGTGTGCTTAAATCTGGTAGCAGGTGCTGCAGTAGACAATTTTTTTTCCGCTATTTTGTCTTAGTTAGTTAGTTCTTAGTTTGGCTAACTTGGGTTTTTGCGTTGCATTGGTTTATAAACGAATAAGATTTGTTTATTTTTGTAAAGCATGACCAACTGCGATTAGTTTTGAGTTTGTATTCCAAAAATTTGAGTGTGTTTAAATGTGAAGGTGAGTGCTGGGGTAGTTGTTTTTTTTCAGCGGTGTTCCTCGTGATTTCATTTAGGTGGTTATCGTGGTTTTTTTTGTAGATTTTTGTGTATTTTCAAATCTTGCATGTGGCAGGTGCTGCGGTAGTTGATTTTTTTTCGATTTTGTCTTTGTGGCTAACTCAGGTGTTTGTATGCGTTGGTGTATAATCGAATCTGGTGTTTTTGTTTGGCATGACCAACTGCTGGTTACCCTAGTTTTGAGTTTGTATTCAAAATTTGAGAGTGTGTTTGAATGTGAAAGCGAGTGCGTGTGTGTGTGTGTGTGTGTGTGTGTGTGTGTGTTTTTAATCCATATTCGCTTAAATATTTCTTTGTCTCGTAGCTATGGCTTAAAGTATAGTATACAACTCTTGAATAAAACGGATTTATATCTAGAGCCATGAATCACTCGCGTCGCTTGTGGTTCAATCATCATGAATCCTTCACTTTCTCGTGATTCATTTATGGCTCCCGATTTGAATCCGTCTTTTATTCACTAGTTGCATAATATACAATTCTAGGAAAGTACCAGAACATTTACCTTTTAATAATAATACCTTTCAATTGTACTTAGACTTGAATAAGATTTTTGTAACTTTTGAAACTAATGGTCAAACTGAAATGGTCATATGGTTGAAACTCATGGTTTTTAACACTATTTTTATGAAACAACTATTTACCATGATTCAATTTTTGTGAGTTTTGCATGCACCATGATCACGGTTGAACTGAAGTGCACTAGATCTATCGATTATAATCATGGTAAATTTCCCGTTGTTTCATAAATAAGGTTATGTACTAGTTTAGACCGTCTAGGTTAGAGTGGAACATAAGACACGATTATTGTTATTTTCATATAGTATTTATTGATTTTAGCCGTCTCCGAGCATGGAGAGGAGCTAGAGTGAGGTAACCGTTTTTAATGTAAAAGTAGCCGTACCGAGAAGCGGTGAATAGGCTATGGAAATAAAAACAGGGCCTCCCCGGGTGAACAATTTGTCTGCTTTCTTTCACTCTGGAGAGTTGGAGTTAAATAACATGACACGTTCAGGCAACTGTATGTTTTTGTTAGTTTCTTGGGAAATGTAAGGTATTCTGCTTTTGTACTTGTCAATAAGAAAGGATTTTGAAACTGTCAGTTCTTTTGATCGTGTTATTTCGTCTTTTGGGAATTGGCAGTCATGACGAGATCTTACCTTTTTTTTTATTTATTTATTCAGGGACAACAATAGAATAGGAGGACAAAATAGTTCTACCTACCTACTTGACTGACAATATTGCAGCCCACTGCGTTATCCTCAAGTTAAATTGATCGAATTATTTATAATTGCGCCACTTGAGGTATTAAAAATATGCATACTTTGAATAAGGAATTGAATTACATTGTAGGTACAGAATTAGCATTAGAATTGGAAAAAGCTAAATGTTGAGCCGTAGGACGTCCAATACCGAACCTAAGAGCCTGTCCAGATGGAGCGTTTTACGCGCGAGTGCCCTCGCGCGTTTCAATTTATATTGCGTCCTGATGCCGCGTTTTACGCGCGCTCCTACCAAATAGTTGCTCGCGTTTTACGCGCGATTGAGGAATCGCGCGTAAAACGCGCGTAAAACGCCCCATCTGGACAGGCTCTCAGCCACACCGTACATTTCCAGAGTGACAGACCTTGTCCGTTGGGTGCCTCAACGGCATAACAATAAATAAATAAGTATTATGGACAATCCACACAATTCTATCTAGTCCCAAACTAAGCTGCGTTTGTAATAATATGAGACCAGATAGCTGATATAATACTTATACACATTTTTTTTGCAAATACATGCTTAGAATACAATATAACACCCAGACAGAGCACAAACATCTGCGTTCACCACAAAAATATTTCTTCTCGGTGGGGATCGAACCCACGACCTACGGCGCAGAAGGCCGTAGGTCGTACCAACTAAGCTGTGAGGCTAGTCTATGTGCCCTTACCTAGCTAAAGGACCATTACTAGCTAGTCTCTTTGTTACGGCTAATACCCGAAGTACGGCTACACCTAATTTTAGCCGGTTAGAACTAGGTGTAGGGCTCCTCGGGAGTGTTCTGGCTGAGCCATTGCAGATTCAAACTCGGGGCACCCCGACTTAAGTCACAAAAGTAACAGTAGGTTGTTAGGTTTTTTTTTTATACCTACTTAATTTCAAGAATAGTGCATTGCAGTACCCGAAAACAATTGGCTCGTACTAGGTTTACAAATACAAATAAATACAAAATAACTTTATTGACATAAACATGGAACAGTATACATGATTGAATCCAGGTTCCCGAACTAGTAAAAACTGTGTTTCAGGAACCAGTGGCTTCTCCCTTAATTTTACAGAAATTATGTCAGAGATAAAAAAAACATTGATATAGGTACTTAGGAAAAAAAACAGTAGGTAATAATAATACAGAAAAAAAAACAAACGTTACATTATTAATTATGTAAAGGCTACGTTCTTGATATTTAAGTTTTGGTTAGTATTATTAAAATAAAAAATAAAAAAATTATTGCATAAATGGTTTAACCAAGAGTATATAAGTGGCTACACCTAATTCTAACCGGGTAAAACTAGGTGTAGCCGCACACTTTGCCGTAACATCTACATCTAGTGGAGGGCCGTCCACCGGTTGGTGGTTAGAGACCACTACTTCTCGAACCTATTGTGTCTGTGACGGGAATTTGGAAATCGTGTTGGGAATTTTACCTATATTATTAAGCTTGCCCAGTAGGGTGTCCCGAGAATATTTTTTTTGGTTTCTGTTAACGCAAGACCTCTCAAAAGTTGTGTGATTGATACGAAGTTATTTTTTTAAACATTATAAAACTATGTCTTTAGGGCTCTACCATTCTTTAAAGTTTAAAAAAAATAAAAAAATATTGTAATCTTTAATTTAGGTTCCTGAATAGTATAATGATAAATATTTACTTTTTGTTACATATAGGTGTAATAAATAGACGACATTTCGATTTGCATGTAAGTACATGTTACCAGCGACTTAGGGTTTGATAGGTTTCAACTTGCTTACACCGTCAAGTTTCATGTCGCTTCGACGACTTTCTTGACTTGACTCGCGAGTGTTTTCTTCATAGGCAAAGTGATTTTTATGCTCTAAAAGTACAGTTTCAGTATTAAAGGGTTTCAGTATTTCAGTTTTCAGTATTATTGAATTTTGTATTATTTTAGGTTATATAGAAAAGTTCTGTAAAATCGTAAAATTTTCAAAACTTAAAAGTGCGGTAGAGGCCTCAAGATGGCATATAATTCTGTTATTTTTACCTTTTTCGTAATCTGTGTAAAACTACACAAATTTCGATACCTCTTGCGTAAGGGCGCTTGTACACGCTAAGAAAAAACACCGGGTCTACCCAAGAATTCGTGTCGTAACTAGAAAATAACTGTGTACACTGCTCGCAGCGGTGCACGAAAAAAATCTTATCTGCGCAAGACACGACGCGGCGAACGTTGTTGCGTTTTCGTGTGTGGAAAAGACAAAATTCTTGTCGTCTACACGAAGAATTTGTCTTGTCTGCCGCAGGAACGGCAAATTTTCTTAGCGTGTACAAGCGCCCTTAGTCTACCTTGAAAAAATAAAAATCTCATACATGGACGGGACACCCTATTGCCCAGCACCTATAATATTTTCTCAGCTCAGCCGGCATAGTCAACCGAAAAGACTTGGTCATAAGACTTGGTCATGGCGTGTGGAGCTGACTAAACCACGTTTCCTCGCAATGTTTTCCTTCACTTTCCTCCTCTTCTCAAGGTATAAAGTATAAATAATAATAATAATAATATATTTTTATTTCAGGCATTAAAAAACCCATAAATTACATTAAAATAAAAGAGATTACAAAAAAAAAACTAAAAATTTAAACCTTAACTTCTTACTTGCGGTTTCCGCTCTGGTGTACCGAGAGCCAAAACCTGTATATAGGGCTGTATAATATTCTCGGCCATGCACTGAAGAATACCATTTTTTGAATTTCTGAGGCCACCCCAGAAGGAGGCTACTCGCGAGCGTATAATGGCGAAGAAATCCGGAATCCGTGCATCAGCGAACATGCTTGAAGCGCTACAGAATCGGGGCTTTTTCATAAGAATGCGATAAGCGTCATTGTATTGCACCCTTATGGTACTAAACGATTTTCTTTTGTATTTAAACCAGAGTTGGCAGGTATACATGCCTAGGCAGTACGCTTTAAACAAGGTAATTTTGACCTCGTCACTGCATCTGGCAAATCTCCTTGCAAGCATGTTACACCTGATGGACAGGTTCCGTCTTTCTCGCTCGATATCTTGGTCATCCTTAAGATATTCAGTGATTATATGGCCAAGATATTTGAACTGTTTCACAACTTTTACCACTGAACCATTAAGACAAACTTCAGGCACCCTCTCCGGGCCTTTCCCAGCTCTGAACACAAGCATCTCCGTTTTTAGAGCGTTATACTTCAGACCGTGGGCCTTGGCATACTTTTCGCAGACGGCCAAGAGTTTCCTAAGCCCATTAATCGAGAGACTGAGAAGCACCATATCGTCAGCGTAGCTCAGATTGTTGACACATACATCGCCAATATGGCATCCGGTCCCAGTGCTTCTCAACTCCCCGATTAACCCATTTATGTATATGTTGAAAAGGTCCGGAGAGGTCAACCCTCCCTGGCGTACCCCGCATTCCAGCTTATAATAGCTGAATGTCGTGTCGCCCCATCTAACAGCGTTGTATTGGTTTCCGTACCAGTACCTAAGCAGTTCAACAATTTCTATCGGAACTTCCGAGTCGAGCAATTTGTTCCAAAGAATTTTATAATTCACTAGATCAAATGCTCGACTCAGGTCCAGGAAGCATTCCTACACAGATGTGTCACGCGTTACGTAATAATTTACGGTATACTTAAGCATAAAGCTTGTAAGAATGATGCTATTAGAATGATGTTAACCCACGATGGGATAGCATAGCTACCGCTGTTTTTGTTCGATTATAGGTAATGATTTCACCATCAGATTCTAGTCGGTTTCGGCAACACCTTGTTGAGCGCACTAAAACAATATTTCAGCAATGCACCTTTCAATATTCATGATACAAAATTATTTCCCTCAACAAATGCGCGGGCTAATTTTGCCAGTCTGTGTTGGCAAAATTGACCTGTGAAACTAATTACAAGGGATTGAAAGCTGCTGATGAGTAATAACCGATCGCGTGTGTACAATGTTATAAGCGGCTGGTTACGCACAAGAAGAAAGGTGGGCAGCATAACATTTAAAAATATGTGTTTTACAGATATATTGCTGTGGCGCGAGTGATAGAGTCAAATACTTAGCCAGATTATACCTTTTCTAAATCGCTATTTCATATTCCCCTGATTCCTCCTTGAGAACTTCGGACTTAAATAAATAAAAATTGTGGACAATTCACACAACACTATCTACCCCTTTTTTTTTTTTTTTTTTTTTCGATGGGAAAATGCATTACGCATGTCCCCCGGCCTGAGGAGAGCCGGAGGGGTCTGTCGGGCTCACCACCTAACTAGTGGCATACCGGCTAAAAACCCATCGATATTCCGTCAATTCACCTTAGTGCCAACGCGTCATCAAACCATTCGTCATGAGACGATTCGTTCGACGACGCATCTGCACTTGACAGGGTTACGGGTTCCCGGTCAGATTCGACCGCGACCCTGTCGGTGACTGCTAGCCTTAAGCGAACTCTTCGGTCCACCCTTTGTGGGGCAGGGGGCTGTCCTGGAATATTTAGGACATCCCCCGGCAGCGGAGGCCTGTGCAATGCAGGGCTAGGACTCCTCGCACCTATGCCCTGCTGGTCTCCGTCAAGCGGTAAAAGACGGTGAAATTGCCGCCGCCTTCTGCCAGATCTCTTCTTACGCTGCGGGTCAGCAAGGGGATCTTGCTCCCTTATCCTCTCCGCCATCTCTTTCTGCGACACTACATCCTCGCAAAAAGAGACCACAGATTGCCAGGCACTGTCGCTTTCCAGCATGACCTCGATCACACTAGACAGCGAAAGATCCTGTCCCACGACTAATTCGAGTGCTTGACGCTGCGATGCCCAAGCACTACACTCTTGCAGCGTGTGCTGCGCCGTGTCCTCGGCCGCACTGCAGTGATGGCATGCAGGACTCGCCTCTCTTCTTGCTATACGGTGCAGATACGATCCAAAACAGCCGTGTCCTGACAGTACCTGCACCAGTCTAAAAGTGAGAGCTCCGTGCTCTCTTTGCACCCATTCTTTTAATTTAGGTCCTATAGCATCTAAGGTCCATAGGCCAAATGTAGCGGACACCAGCTCTTCTGACCATTGCTGAAGAGCTACTATGCGAGCCTGATCAGTAGCTTGCCTGATCTCTAGAGGAGCCATACACTCTCCTTGTGCACGTCTCTCTACCTTATCGTTGTAGGCCTGGGCGAGCACCGAAGCTTCTTTTTCCCAAGGCAAAGTACCTGCTATGACGCAAGCAGCGCCATGCGATACAGTGCGATAACCTCGTATAGCTTTAACTGCCATAATCTTCTGCGGTTTCCGCAGAAGAGCCCTATTACCGACAGTTAAAGCGTCCACCCACACCGGTGAGCCATAGAGTGCCATGGACCGAATGACTCCAGCATAAAGGCGACGGCAGGGGGTGCTAGGGCCACCCAGATTCGGCAAAAGGCGTGCGAGTGATCCAGCTGCACCTTGTACTTTGGGCATCAACCGCTGGAAGTGCTCGGAAAAATTCCATGCTCTATCCAGTGTAAGTCCCAAATATTTGATATGTGGTGCTAACATGATCCGCTCGCCGTCAACGTAAATGTAGGCACCAGCTGGTGGCCTACCTCTTCGACCGTAAAATGACATGGCCACAGTTTTGCTTAGGGCCACCTTCAGTCCCAGCAACCGGATGCGGCCAACCAATAGAGTTGACCCTACTGTAGCTAGATGCGAAACCTCCTCATGGTTTCTTCCCCGAGCGACAAGCAGCGTGTCATCTGCGTAGCAAAGTATGTCGGTTTGGGGAAGTAGCGTACCACGTAGCACCCAGTTATAGCCAATGTTCCAGAGCAGGGGACCCATAACTGATCCCTGAGGAACACCGGCTGACATGTTCCTTGCACAAACTTCTCCCTTATCATTAAGATAGAGCACATCTCGCCCTCTCAGGTAATGCCCTACTATTTTTCGAAGATAGGCCGGTACCGCATGATACCGCAGTGCCTCGTCGATGCACTCGTACGGGAGACTGTTAAATGCGTTGGCGATATCTAGAGATACCACCAATGCACGCTCTCCATTTGATATTGCCTCCTGCGTGATCCGCTTTAGCTGTAATAGCGCGTCTATGGTAGAGCGTCCAGATCGGAACCCGTATTGCTCCTCCGCTAAATTGGGACCAACAGATGTAAGGTGGTCGATGATACGGGCAGCTATAATGCGCTCAAGCATTTTGCCTATTTCGTCGAGTAAAATTATAGGCCTATAGCCGGAAGGCAAATCAGCGGGACGCCCTTCCTTTCGAAGTAGGCACAGGTGACCATCCTTCCACACTTTGGGAAATTGACCCAACGCGAGACACGAGTTAAAGAGTTCCACAGCTCGGCCTCCCAAATGCTTAAGGGCAAGCGCAAGAACGCGGCCAGGCACACCGTCTGGTCCAGGAGCTGTCTTCTTTGACCGGAGATGGCGGATCGCACTGCCAAACTCTCCATCAGTGATCTGAGGAATATCTTCAGGACGGTCGGAAGGTGTGTCAGGAAGCACCATGTAAGGTGGTTCATGAGGTGGGCAGGCCGGAAATAAACCCATAACTATATTCTCCAAAAGTTGCGAGTCGAAAGAGTCAGTGGAGGGTGCCTGATTGCAAAGTTTTTTGCGAACGGTGCGGTAAGGACGCCCCCATGGATCCCTGTTGAGATCGTCTATAAACTCGTTCCAGGCGTCAGACTTAGCCTTGTAAACGGCAGCTTTCAGTGATTCTTTAGTCCGTCGGTAGGCCTCATAGAGACTGGACTCTTCTTCTGCCGTGTGGATTCGCCTCCGGCGACAACGCGTGTATTCGCGTCGTGTAGTATTGCAGTTCGATCGGAGAGCAGCAATTTCTGCAGACCACCAGTAAACCTGCTTTGTCTCTGGTAATTTCCTAGCACGAGGCATAGCGGCATTACACACGGCTGTTAGAGCTTCTCTTAGTTGATTCGCTTTATCATCCACCCTATTCATACTCGAGACAGGGCACCAAGCCTGCACAATCGCAGCTTCTGCTACCTGCTCTCGGTCTAGGCGTCCTAGAACCCACCGCGGAAAAGCCATTGGAGTAGTCGATGTGTGGCTCCTTCCCAAACCAGAAGAGGAGCCGACCTCGAACCTAATGTAGCGATGGTCTGAAAAGGTTTCCACTTGCTGTAGTACTCTCCAATTGAGCGCACAAGCGGCAAGAGCTGGGGTAGCAAAGGTGACATCCACTATTGATGCACCTTGCCATCGCACGCATGTGTTAACAGATCCCTGGTTTAGAAGGACAAGACCAGCTGCTGTAGTAAATTCTTGAACAGCCTCACCACGTCCGTTAGTGGCAGGGCAACCCCAAGCCATAGCCTTGGCGTTGAGGTCTCCCATTAACAAGATCTGCAACCCTGAACTTCTCCTGATAACGCCTTCAAGCACTAGCAAATAGGCTTCCAGCTCTACTAAGCTCTTGTTGGGGGAAAAGTACACCCCTACTACTACAATTTCACCCCAGGCTGCTGCAACATAGCCCGGCCCCTTTTCTTTAATTGAAAAAGAAAAGGAACAAGCGCTGTTACAGGCGTATATCGCCACTAAGCCGTCACTAGCACTGACCCAATTGGAACTGTTAGGGACGGTGTACGGCTCAGAAACAACAGCAACATCGATTGACCACTCTGCCAACACCTGCGCAAACAAACTTTGAGCGCAAGCACAGTGGTTTAGGTTCGCCTGGAGGAGGTTATGTCGTGACCTAAACATTAATCAGACATAACCTCCTCTGCCGCATTGTTGCGGGTCGATCTCTGGGTATATCGAGGCGCAGCCGCCGATTTACCCTTAACAGTTGGAGGGTTACAATTTTGACCTCCCATCATGTGGCCCGCTGGGCGTCGAGCATCAGCACATACAAGGCAATGAGGCTCCATTGTGCACGTCACTGACTTGTGTCCTTCTTTGCCACAGCGGAAACAGAGTTCACCACGGTCTTTATCTGACGGACACAACGGTCGAGTGTGGCCAACACCCAGGCACTTAAAGCACCGCAACGGGCGTTTATCAAGAACAAGAACCCGAGCAGAGCTCCAGCCAACCAGAAGACGGCCTTTCTTCAGCAATACTTTAGCTGCTTGAACAGGGCATTGCACGATGGCAACACCCAAGTCTCCTGGCCCCGCCCTAATCTCTCCAACCTTAATATTAACGCACGAGCAATCAGCTGAGGCAGCAATCGCGGCAGCAACATCCTCGCTATAAAGAGAGTCGTCTAATTCACTGATGCGCAAACTTACACACCTTTCTGGACGCGAAACTTTAGCCACATCTGCAAGAGTAGATCGTAGCCTTTCAGCTAAGAGGTCAGCCTTGGGGCCACTGCCCGCTCCTGGAAGCTGCAAAACTCTAGCTCCAGTCGTCGTTAGCCGCGAACGAACTTCTTCTATCCCAAGCTCTGCTAAGTTTATTGACGCTTTAGCCTTAGTTAAAACCTCCGTGTACGTCACCCCTCTTTTCAGTGCATCTGGTTCGAGAGTGATAACCACGGCTGTTGACATTGGCACTCTAAGGCTGGTTCGCTTGGACTTCCTCTTTTTCTTTGGTTTGGTGGCTTTTGTGGAACCCACCGCCGTCGTGGATCGCCCTTTGTTGGCCACCAAAGAAACCGTAGGGACAGCTGCCTTCTTCTTACGCCTTGTTCTCTTTGCAACAGTAGCCCATCCTTCCCCATCAACGAGATCAACAAGGGGCACAGCACGACTAGTTACTAGTTTCAGCCTGCTTACGCGTTGCTGGGGTCGGAAGTGATGCACTGAGCCCTTTTTCTGCCGCTAGCGGTGGATGCACTGTCTTTGGCGGTAAAAGGCGTTCTTCTATGCCAGCTATACGTGCATTGACCATTTCCCCCACAGAGATGGTCACCCTTCGGACAACTTCTTCAATATCTACTCCTTGAGAGGGTGGAGAGAGAGTAGGAAGTAAAGCAGTTGCATTTGCCTGCATGTTTCTCTCTTCATAGTCGCGCCGAAGGGCTCCAAGCTCTACCTTGAGGTTTGCAACTTCCCGGCTGAGTCGGTTGTTGTCCGCCTGTAGACGCTTTGTCTCATCATCAATGGTCCGTACCTTCAAACAGTCGATTACATCCTTCATTGTAGTCAAGGACTGGTTGATAGCACTCATAACGGCCCCCTTTAAATTTTTGGACTTCCGGGTCTGCTCTTGAATTGAATCAACTTCAACCAAGGCTCGCGTCCATAATTCTTCCGCGTTAAGAGACTTCTCACTGAGATTCAGATGAGTGTACACTTTTTTTGTCTTCTTCTTTTTTGAACATAGCGGCTCATCCGCGTCGTCGTCTCGATTTAGACGGTACGTTTCTGCACCGACGTTTATTAAATCCTGCCTAGCATGGGCAACTCCAATATCAGTGCCTGACAAAGAAGCTCGTCCACGTATTCTTCGTCGACCAGCTGAGGTCTTCTTTACAGCTGAAGATTCGCTGTCAGACTCGTCACTGCAAATATTACGGCCAGTTATCACGCCAGATGTACTATGGGAACCAGAAAGCTGATAAAATATAATACTTAGGTTTGGCCATTTTTTTTGTAAATACATACAAAGAACACAATATACCAGACCCAGACAGATAACAAACATCTGCATTCACCACACAAATATTTGTTCTCGGTGGGGATCGAACCCACGACCTACGGCGCAGAAGGCAGTGCTACTACCAACTGAGCTGAGAGGCTAGTCAAAAAATAATAAGAGTTTTGGTTACGCCTCTACATTATCTTTTGATTGTATAAATTCATCATATTGGTTTACTGGACGTCTGATTATTAGGGCAGTAAAATTGGTAAACTTTGAAGGCTCCTAGTTCTTAAAATAACATATCAGCGTTTAAGCAACTGCTATCTCTTAAAGGCCTGCGCACACCTAGGCTGCTGGCGACCGCGATCAATGAAACGCTGTCAAATATCGCTGTCAAATTTGACAACGTTTCACTGATCGCCGACGCCAGCGGCCTAGGTGTGCGCAGGCCTTACCTACACATTTTGTAAATATGGCCAATGAATAAAATCGCTGAGTTTTTTTGATTGTATCAAACAACATTACTAATCATGAGGGCTTAAATCATGCTTTGTTAAAAAACGGCGACCGTCACAACAGTTTACACTTTTGATATCACATAACCAACTAGTTTTATCTAAACCAGAAGAAAACAGCATCAAGTACCTACTCCTACATAAGTGTTCAGTTATTTATAAGTATCAAGTTTATTTTAAATTTTTAGTTGATGAAATTGGCTTGGTCTTGAAAATAGTTAGGTGCGATGTATTGAGATTCGGATCACCATATTTTCTAAGTTAAGCAACGTTCTTCGCAGTCATCATTTTATGGGTGACCGCTTGTGCCATTTGAGTAATCGCGATATTACTCAAATGGCACAAGCGGTCACCCATGGATGACAGACATGGAAGATGGAGATCTTACGGTGGCCTAAAGGCTTGCGCACATCTAGGCAATGGCGATGGTGATCAGCTAAAACGTTGTCAAATACAATGTCAGATATTTGAACGTGTTTCAGATGATTGCCATCGCCAAAATTTGTCCTTTTGACTTACTATGGACACTTGATCAAATCCCATACAAAAACCGCGTTCCAACTACCTATTATTCAAACATATTATATTATGCAAATGCCGTTTTGCACACACGTGTACTTGCGCGTGTAAGCGTTTCGTACTTGTGAAGATTTGAAACGGTGCGGCTGGCTGTGCTATTATTACTGACGACGCAGAACTTTACTACCGTATTTGTAACGGCCACTGCTTCTGAGGAATCTCCTAGCTTGACTCGCTAGAATGGTGGAACACATACGACGCTGACATTATTGAGTTTGCGACGAAGTAATAACAGTAAGGCCATAATACTATTATGGATAATCATATTACAGCTTGACACAGTGTCGTAAGCAATTTACAAGAAAATTTTACCTAAGTATAGGATAAAGATAAATAGTAGGTACCTACCTAGTACTTCTTTGATTAGCAAATTTGATTGAAAAGAATATATTTTCTAAATGACTTTATTATTATTTAGCTTCAACTACCTACCTATTTCTTTAAAATAACATAGATTTGAGCAAAAAATTTACCTTTTTTTAAATTATAAAATTGAAAATAATGACTGAATAATGCTGGCCAGCCTAAGGCCCGCCAGAGAAAAAAAAAGCGGGAAGGCGGCAATTCAATCTTCACTTTCACTCATTTATCTATCATGTTTTTATTTTTACTTTCCTTGTATTCGTAATAAAAAGCACAGTGTTTACCACCGGTGATGACTTATTTAAGTCCCTCAAGCTCCATTGGCGCCCTCGCTACGCTTTGGCGCCAAACCCGTCTCGGGACTCAAAAGCGTGACTTTAAATCCTCAGGTAACAATGTACTATTATTATTATTATTATTATGAGCCTTCTATGTCCCACTGCTGGGCAAAGGCCTCCCCTATTAATCCCCTCCACTCTGTGTGGTCCTGTGTCCTGTGCTGAGATGTTCCAATGTGGTCTGTGCTTATCGAGCTCGTCTCGCCATCTTGTTCTTGGTCTGCCGCGACGCCTTGGCTCTTGTGGGCACCACTCTGTTGTAATTTTGGCCCAGAGCTCGTTATGCATGCGGCAGACATGGCCAGCCCACTCCCACTTGAGCTTGGCAGCTTTGGTCGCCACATCCACGATTTGCGTTTGTGAACGCAGTACCGTGTTGCGGACTCGGTCGATTCGACGGACGCGCAATGTACTATTAAAACTGATAAATTGTTCATTAAGTATCCTACTCGGTATACAGGGTTATTCATTATTAACTGCAAATACTCAGGAATTAGGTTCAACAAATAGAATAAAAAATATTTACGAAGTTATTTTTTTTTTATTTGATCAAAAAATTTTTCAAGTTTTTGTATCAAAATTTATTTTTTATTAATTTCTTTACGGCTATTGCATAATGATTGCCACGGAGAACAGGACGATGACCCACCCAGGCGGTGACTGAACGCAAAGTGTCACTCACGGCGCGCGGGCGCGGATCAAAGGTCAGGCGCCAATGATTCCTTTATCGATTTTCTCGGGATTTTCATAACAAAACTTAAAAAAAATCATTTCATAAATAATTTTTATTTTATTTGTTGAACCTAATTCCTGAGTATTTGCAGCTAATAATGAATAACCCTGTATAAATTTTACTAAAATTTTGTCCTATCGAAAAAAAAGAGCATCATTTTTTTTAGTCTTTCTTCGCTCAAATATTAATTTTCCGTCTGATATTTGTGGCATCTGGTTTTTTGAGTCCAAGCTCTTGGTTTGTATTTAGGTAAAAGAGTTCAAGCACGCCCGAAAGGGGCACCTGTTTCCATAAGTACAAAAACCGGGCTGGACAGAAAATCAAACACCAAAAACCAGGCCCAGGTTTTGGCAGGTTTTTGACAAAGCACGACAGTGACTAATGTCAAACGCAATTTCAACATCTGATTAGGTGCAAGCTAGTGTGGGCACTAGCGCTACCTGTCAGCGTGGCACGCGATCACCGCGTTAGCGCGCTAATGGACGGTGACAAAGCTACCGACGACGTTGGCCATCGTCACGGATATAATTAATTTACAAACACAATGGCGTTTATATTGAACTTTTGTAAGGTTTGAGATAGAAATCAGTGCTTTAATGTAATTTCATGGCTATTCAAAGCTGTTTTCAACCTCATCAGCTTACTTTATGACACGCAATATCATGTACCTGCATTGTTTCAAGGTGTCGTTCATGACAACCATTTTGAATATTTTATAATGTTTATCTATGGGGTGGGGGGGGGGGGGGGGGGGGTCTATGATGATTATTCTTAACCACTTTTTCACTCATTTGCTGTTTTTGGCCGGTGTTTCTGGGTTTTCCTCTAATACTAACAATGATCGAAGCTATACTATGGGCTACGGTAGTGATCGAATTATCCGATACTAAAGATATGTTTTCTTTGAAAAATGTACGTGTACAATGATAGTGCTCTGTACCAAAAGATCTGAGGGATACCTACCGTGCTTGGGATCAAAGTTTCAGACAGTTACTAAATATGACTCTATATTTAGTAACTGTCTGAAATTTTGTCTCTTAACTCTATTTCTGTGGCTAAATTATTCTAGTTCTCTTCTAGTTTTCTTATTCTTTTTTTTTACCACTAGTCCTTCAGGCCACAGATGATGATCATGACCACAAGTCCGTGGATGAATGCCACTTAGGTACTAATATTTATCTTCTATGCCAGAAACCCATACCTCTTTTATAAGCACCTTTATATTAAATTATTACATCATTTAAGTTTATTTTATTTTTGTTATTATTATCAAGGGAAAATTCAATCTATGAAATGCTATTGTTACAGAAATAACTTCCCTTCATTCAAGAGCCCTGCAAACATTCTCTCCGCGTGGCCGGCACTACCATTATAGCTCTCAATGACAAAAAAAAACTGTTTGAAGTTTAAATAATATCCGATTTTTATTATCTCCGAACAAAATACAAGCCTCGATTGAGCATCAAACAGCTGTTAATGCCATTGTACAGTTGTTATACAGCTGTAGTACACCTAAACTGTCATGTAGGGCTCGTAAACATTTACGATCGCACTCAAATCGAATCCTGATTAAACGATAACCTTGCGGCGGACGGCAGGAGAGCACTCAGTGACAGCCAATGTATTACCAGTGACGTTCACTGAGTTGAGCCTTGTTTACCCTTGCTTAAACCGTTTAATAATTTATACGATGTTAAACGAACTTCATAACTTTTTGGTATAAATAATTAAATCTTTGACTTTTTGTATAATTTGAAAACCCTGCGAACTTGGGATTTTTGTACAACTTATAATCTACTATAATGAAATCGAAATGGGATCTGGAGTAGATATTCAAATATATATTGGGAATATTCTGATTGATTAAAATTTCCATTGAATAATGCAAACACTCATCAACTAAATTAATATTGCTTTCCATGACGTGTATAAGTACCATAAATACATACATACATACATACATACATACATACATACATAAAATCACGCCTTATTCCCATGGGGGTAGGCAGAGATCACGGATTTCCACTTGCTACGATCCTGACACACCTCTTTCGCTTCATTCACTCTCATAACATTCTTCATACATGCTCGTCGGTTTAGGGTACTCCTAACCTGGCCTTTCTCTAAAACGTCTGCGATCTGATCGAGATACATGCGCCTAGGTCTTCCCCTTCCAGCAGTTCCATTCACGCTCGCCTGATGCAATTGTTTTGTTAGTTTCCTTTCATCCATTCTCTCTACATGTCCAAACCATCTTAGCATACCTTTCTCTACTCTCATCACTACGTCTTCTTTCACACCGCATTCCTCTCTTATCACACTGTTTTTCACTCTATCACTCAACTTTACACCACACATACTACGTAACGCTCTCATTTCTACTGCATTCACTCTGCTCTGATGTTTTTTCTGCCATACCCAACTTTCACTACCATACATCAATGTCGGCACTAACACTCCTTTATGTACAGCAAGTCGTGCCTTGTTAGACAGTTTCCTGCTGCTCATAAATGTGTGTAATGCCCCATTCACTCGATTTCCAGCAGTCACCCTCCTTTCAATATCATCTTCATGCTTTCCATCTCTTGTAAACAAAGTCCCCAAATATATAAACTCATTCACTTGTTCCACTTTTTCTCCACCAATCAAAATATTACATGCTGTTATACATTCATCTCTTTCGAAAACCATAATTTTTGTCTTACTTACATTTACTTTCATTCCTTTCCTCTCAAAAGCTCCATACATAATTGTTACCATCTCCTGTAACTCGTCCGCCGATGACGCAAGTATAACCTGGTCATCAGCATAGAGAAGACATTTGACGAGTAACTCGTTCATTCTTAGTCCGCATTCACTATCTTTCAAATCTTGCAAACAACTATCCATGAATAAATTAAACAACCATGGAGACGCTACACATCCCTGTCTAACACCCTTTTGGATGCTAAACCATTCAGTGTATGACCCATTTACCCTAACGCAAGCACTAGAATCCTCATAGAGAGATTTTAGAGCCTGAACCAAGTTGTTGTCTACTCCATACATGGACAGCACCGACCATAGCTCATTCCTCATCACTTTATCATAGGCCTTTTCTAAGTCCACGAATGCGCAATAGACCTTTTGACCCTTGGCCAAAAATTTCTCGGCTATGCATCGCAAGGAAAAGACCTGATCCGTACATCCCATTCCCCTTCGAAATCCCGCTTGTGCATCCCATATTTTCCCATCGGTTTCTTTCATAACTCTTTCAATCAACACCTTTGCATACAGTTTGCCGACAACGCTGAAAAGGCTAATGCCTCTGTAGTTCTTGCAGTCTTGATGTGAGCCTTTTCCCTTGTAAAGTGGAACTATGACGGCTTTGCACCAATCACTTGGCACTCGGCCAGCCTTCCAGCACAAATTAAAAAGGTGACACAGCTGACTTGCTACCACGCCATGTCCAGCTTTCAGCATCTCAACTGTAATCCTATCATACCCTGCAGCCTTTCCTGATCTCATTCCTTTCAATGCATTCACTACTTCATTCATACTAATTCCACTTTCATCATTGTTTTCACTCACCATTAAGGTTGTCTCACGTGCCTCCTCTCTTTCAAACAAGTTTTCAAAATACTCTTTCCATCTTTTTAATAAGCATTCATCACCTTTCACTAAGTTACCATTCTGGTCCCTGACTGAGTTCAGCTCCGAGCTCAGAGTTTTTCCCCTGGCTGAACGAATTGATTTCCAGAAAAACTTAATGTTCGTCTGGAAATCCTTAGATAACCTTTGGTCAAATACATCCTTCTGCTCTTCTTTTTTCCTGGCAATCACTTCTTTCACTAACCTTTTTAATCTCTTATATTCGTTTTTAGTTTCATTCACATTTTCATTCGTAGCTCTTTGCATTCTTTGGTTAGCTCTGACATAAACCATAAATAAATTCCAATAATTATAGGTAGGTACCTCAAAATAATTATACTCTATTAAACCGTGTTTGGTAGTTTACCTATTTGATAAAATTACCTCTGGTATGCTTCTAAGTCAAGGATATTTTAACATTTTCTTCAGTAAAATAATTGGAACGTTTATTTATTGCTGTTAATTCAAGGTACGTCGTACGTCGTCGTGAACACTAATAATGAATGAATGCCACCTTATTACAACACTTAGATGTGCACCAGACCCAAATCACTAAATACAGCTAGAGTCTGTTCAGAAAGAGAACCGTCGTGGCCAAATTGAGAACTAACGTTTCGATTTTTGTATGGCAGCTCATCCCTTTCTTTCTGTCAGCATTTTGCATCATAAAAATTAAATAAAGGAATAGTCCATTATTAGTGATAGGATTAAAACGCAACAGACGCGCTATTGTATTGCACACTAAACAAAAAAGGTGATTAAGCACAGCAGCGCCCTCCAATTCCACGACGGTTCTCTTTCTGAACAGACTCTAGCAAGTTTTAAAATATTTTTGAATAGGTTTAATAATAATGGGTTGTTGGACTTTTCTTTAAACTGATGAAGTGATTCCTCGACGCTCACATCTAGGACGGAAAAGGTCATTCCTATTCGAATATAAGAATTTTAATGCGCGTGTACAATGTGTACATTGTAGCGTGAGGTGGTCAAACGAGCGGATTTGGAGTCCGGTTATTACGTAAACAGTTAAAATAAATCCCTTTTTTTCACTGTCAATTTATTGAGGCCTTTACACTGTAGCTGTTCAATAATTCAATTTAAAAAAAAGAGGATACAGCGGCTGTTGCCGTGACGCTCGCTTTGCTCGTTTTCCTTGTTAACCTTAATAACCTAACCTATCCAAGTCAGATCTGCCTTATAAAGTCTCAGAGGCAAGTAGGTGCAAGTATACCGTGCCAGAAAAAAAAGGAAAAATCAAATGATTGAATTGCGACAGTTCACATGAGGTTTGACTGACATCGTGCGTGATAACGGAGTGTATAGGCTGGATGTACATTATCGCCTCCCCGGATTTGAACATAAAATGTTATTAATATCAGGGTATAGAAGATTAATTGTTATTAATCACATATAATTATAATTATGAATAGTGCTTGCGTAGAAAGTAGTAGTGCTGTTCCCATTGCAGGGTGCCAGTGAAATTACAAACTCATGAGACCTTTACTTCTCAGAGAACAGACACGTAGGGCACGTTCTCAGTGGAAATGCACTGTGAGGTAATGCGAACTTTTATCAGTAGAGACAGGTGCTTACACCAGACAGACATTTTGCTTGTTCCGTAAATAAATTCTCTAACAAAAAATAAAATGTTCAGCTTCTCTGGTTCAGCAATAAAAATACGTATTGCTTTTTATGAAGGTAAATAAAAGGTTTCCTCATACCCAGCGGAACGATGAAGCATCCAAATCGAATTACATTAATAAAGATAAATAGAAATATTGTGAACTGGGGCTTGACAGTGCTGTGTGGATTACACAGCAATAACAAGCCCGAAATTAAGCAGAGCTTGTACTATAAGAATCAGCCATAGTCTAGAAAACATTTAATAGTTAGTGTAACGGTTAGTTGGTGTGGTATTTACAAAATGTATGTTATTAGCATGGAGTCTTCTTCACAAATAGGAAAAAAAGTAAACAGGCCTTTGCATCTATTGTAGATGATTAGGTATATAGCGTCAAGGGAAACTGGTATACGTACTCAAGCCCTACTTGCGGGAAGCTTTAGTGGCCTGGGACAGTATTTTAGATGGAATTGACTTGCCAGCACCTATACCTTTCTGACAGCTTAGTCGGCCTAATCCAAGGAAAGACATGGTCAATACGTGCAGAGCTGACTAAGCCATGGGTTTTCTCACGATGTTTTCGTTCACCGTTTGAAGAACCACTGTTCGCAAATAGTCTATCTAATGAAAAAGCTATCTGTAATATTTGTGTACAATTTCCTAAAGGATGTAAGCGTGTTTCACTGTACTAAAACCAAACACGTCAGTATTTTTCCTATATCTCGACGGTAGGTATACAAGCTATTTATCTATTTACTCAGTATCTGATCCGTTCGTCAGTGCCGGATGCAATGCGCTCGCCGAAATTTATTTAAGCTAGACATGCGGCCTTCTTTCAACGGCCATCCAGCGATAAGTGCCCTGCATGCTACGTACAAATATATAAAGAATAGCTATTTCTTCTTCTTCTTAATGAATGGCATCTGTCCATTTTGGATCAATTTTGCCAGTGTCGAGTAATGAGGATATATCATATAGATAAAATACTTTTTCGTCAAGTCAAGTCAGTCATAGACAAGCCAGCCCTACTTGGCTTTGAAATCAAATGATGGTCGTTTGTTTTCAAAACCATCAGAAACCCTTTCAATCATATCAGAATTATCACATAATACACTTTCATTCCAACTGCTAACACTTTGAGCTAAGAACTCAAGTAATGTTGGTTAAAATACACCCAAATTACACAACAGAACTCAAAATAACACTAGAAAAACAATAATAATGGAAAAGCTGTGTGAGTGTGACATCCCAAAATGACAGAAAAAGAATCCGAATAGCTATTTAAAACGATTGCAAAAGCTTCCTGACTTATCTGCCGCGACATAATTTGTCATCAGAAGAAATATAAATAAAAAATTGTGGATATTTCCACACCGCCAGCCAGGCCAAAACAAAGCAATGCTTTTATCATGAGCTGAATTTGGCCTGGTTTAATTGCAACCACATAATGTTTGTTTTCACACAGGGTACGAACGAACCCACCAATCACAGCGTAAAAAGCAATACTGTAAAACCATCAAAGCTGCACAAAATCATTTGAATAGCAATTATTTCGAGGCACAAATTTATTAATCCAATTTAGGTTTATTGAAAAAGGAGCTCCTTTGAGGCTCACTTCAAATCCTTTCACTACACACTACACAGACACGAAAAAATGAATAAGTTTATTCAACACCCGGAATGGATAACTGTTTATCCAGTTTCGAATTGCTATACAAATATTAGGACCAAAAATCATAATATTATTCCAGCATCTGTGCGACCGACAACGACACGGTGCGGTATTCCCATGAATATGCAATGCACCTGACCGTGGCCAGTGCCAGTCCGGCCACCGTCCGGATGTGGAACCTGAGCGTTTAATTGTAGATGCCTTTGTGCTTGCTTAGATACACCGGCTACGGTATTGGATGAGTAGCCATCGCACACGAGATAGAGAGATTTGTTTTTTTGTATCCTTATCATATCGCGTACCGAAACTACGAGTAAGTATATCATTTTAACCTAGCCATAATAGTAAATAAATACTAAGTAGGTACCATTGTTATACAAAATGTGAGATCGAACGTTGAATATGGCTATTTCATCGTGGATTGGCTTTCTGAGTTTCCTCCTGAAAATCCGAAAAACGAACCGAAGATCAACGAAGTGTCACATCTAAAGTGGGCGATCCTTTGGCAAGCTAAAACAGACGAGCCTGCGAGCTAAAGGTATAAGCCTTATGTTTGTCAGTGTTCCGTTCTGTGTATGTTCTGTTAAATAAATATATTTTCTTTCTTTCTTTCTTTCTTTCTTTTTTTCTTTAAGCCGCCAATGGAGCACCTAAAAACTGCGCGTTTGTAGGTGCTCCATTGGCGGTTCCCTTGGACTTTCTCATTTTAACTTACTAACCTAGCTTCTTGACTAATTATTTATCTACCGTCGTTCGATGAATATAAGCTGTCGTAGACGTTGACCTTTTGAAAGACTAAAAATCTAAAATTGCGAGCAACTTTTTTATGTGAAATCAGATTGCACACATGCTCTAAAAAGTTTACAGCACGAAAACGTATTGGTAGGTCTCAAAATATTTTTTTTACTTAACTGAATGCAATCGGATTTCTTATAGATAATAGCAGCCAAACATAGCGGCTGAACGTACCATTCGGCTCGGTTCCGTAAAAAGTTAGGGAGTGGCTCAGAGAAAAACTCAAGTGCCCAATTATGTGACAAATTAATATGAAGATTCTTAATCCGTTAATGTACCATTTGAATACCAGTAAGTATTAAGAGCGCATTATCTTCAGCCCAATTGGGTTCTCTTGAGCGCTCGCTTCTCAAGGAAACGAGATTGAAAAGATTACAATCAAATAACTTGCGACGTTAGAAACTGCACTAAAGGAGCCGTTCCAGTTATAATGTCATCGGATACTATTCTGGAGAGGGTAGGTTGTGATACCAGGAACTCAGTTTAGTGCCTTTTACATGAAAACCAGAAGCATAAAGTTAACTGTTTATAAGCCAACATTTCTATTTTGAATAGAACTCTTCAGTTTCGCAAGTATACTTTGTGACTTCGTCTAACTATTCTAGGTTTCTATGAATAAAACTAAGAGAAGTCGGAGTGAAGAGATATTCAGTCTTTATAGTAAATAAAGGTCTTTGGAGCTTTAGAAAACTTAAGAACAGATATTATAGTATTAACATTAGTAAAAAGTTAAAAAATCTGTCTTATCATATGCATCTAGTATGACGTGTTTAGTTGGTTTTCTTTGCTAAATGTGAGGTGGGTTCAGGGGATAGCTAACACGGGAGTTGTGTTTGTCTCTTTGTGACATCCACCCAATTCCGCCTTAAGTACGCCAGCTTCAGATCTCCAGTCGCTTATTCTTCGCATTATTCGGTATTATCCGTTAATTCGGCTTTAACCGTAGCTTTTTACGGTAATCGGCCAATTTGTGTCTGTTTACGGACGATCAGCATTCGCTCGCTGCTAATTCCATCGGCGCGTGTCGTTTACAAAAGTTTGGGTCTCACCTATATTTTTAAATTGATGCAGATTTTATTGTTATTGCCTCAGTTATAAGCTGGAAATTTATTATTACACTGCTGCTAATTAGCTTTTGTCTTATTAATTTTATGATGCACCCTAACTCAAGAAAAAATATCTTAATTTGACAAATATATAAAAAACCAAACTATTGTTTTATAAGTAAGTACAAGTACTCAGCTAGATGCAAGGCAGTTCCACGCAACTGAACTAGTACCGGCTAGAAAACAACTACAACGCCAACGCAACGGAATGAAATTCTAAAAATAACTCACAAAAATTCCTTTTAGCAATCATTAGCGAGGCGGTTATCTTGGCCGGCGCCTGATCCACCGTTTAGTAGATAACGCCAGTAGGTTCGCTGGAATAAAGCGCTCGTTACGCTAATCTTATCAGTAAAAGAGTTCCTGGAGTTTCCATTCTTTGGACTTCAGAACTTTAGTACTTTGTTTATTTGACGAGGAGATTTTAAAAAGCTTGAGCCAGAGTAACGATAAAAAATAAGGTTAAATGAATTTCAATCAACTTCATTTTATCCTATAAGCCATCCATTATTAAACGCCAGTCTTTTACATATCAAATGTGATTTTAAGAACTCAATGGCGCTGGCGGTAGACTCATTTATGGAATCATCCAACCAATTCTTGTTCTTTTACACGCTAAAAATGTATATACAACTTTTAATTTCAATCTAAAACTAAAATACTATGGAATTTCCTTAGGACGCGGGAAGTTTTTCTTTGGGTTGCGTTCACGTTCCGAACTCATCTGCGTACTACACGTAATGCATGCAAATAGCATTGCACTCCTACACGAGTTTAAACGAGAAAGTCTGAGTTTAATTTAGCAAATACTGGGAGAGTGGATGTAGAATTGCAGATGGCAACAATGATTTACGAGTATATAATGTATATCCGACATGCTGTATATTGCATTTGGCAGAACTTATATGCATATACGCAGAGTATAATCTTATCTTAGACATTTAAACGAGAAAGTCTTGTCTCGGAAACTGCACCAACGATTTGCACGAAATTTAGTATACAGGGGCTTTCGGGGGCGATAAATTTGATCTAGCTAGGATTCATTTTAAGAAAATGATTATTTCTTTCCGAGGTCAATAATTAAACATAAACTGAATATGTGACTGCTCCTGCCATCTATTGACGATTGTGAGCAACTAACTGCAAGCATGTCCAGCAGATGGCGTTGTTCAGTAAGAATAAACCAGTAAAGATAATAATATGACTCTTATGATTTTGTTAAAAATACAAATTAACGAAAAAAAATCCGAGAGAAGCTCGGTTACCAACTGCTAGTTATTATTATATGCGAGAGCTTCATAAAAAAACAGACAAATTGAGAAACTTATCCCTTTTTTCATACGGGTTAAAATAAAACCAACTCCACCTTACCACTGGAAGGTCAACTGTTCAGTTTAAACCATGCCCTAGGGACCTACTTTGAACAGTTTCCAATTCATACATACAATTTTGTTAACGTGTTATGTACACTACACGTTTCCTCGACAATGTTAGATTGGTTTGGCATCGAATAGTGGGCCAATTTGAACACCATGGTTTTCAGTCTAAAGGCTTTGTGCCGCACACACCGTGTATCGCCGCACCGTTGCCGCGCGTTGCAATCTCACCAATTGTTTTGTTTCATATTCCTGTGGATCCACGAATTGAGGTAAAACTAAAAAGTATAAAGGATTTATTTTCCAGAGGTGACTCCACAATAACGGAAATGACGGAGAATCACAATTTGAAAGAAAGAAAGAAAATATATTTATTTAACATAACATACACAGAATGGAACACTGACAAACATAATACTAAAACATAATATATAATACATAATTCGCTTTTTAGGGTTCCGTAGCCAAATGGCAAAAACGGCACCCTTATAGATTCGTCATGTCATTTCCACATATGCAAGGATAAAAGGCGTGCAGAAAATTTCATGTCTATACTGTTAGCCGTTTACTCTTCAGAATTCTCTAATTAGGAGCTAATCCTGTGCATGGTCTTTAGGTACACTCGTAAAGACCATGCACTAATAACCGGCAATCTAATAGAATGCCTGCACAAAAGGTGTCTTAGTCGTTGAAAAGATCCTTTGTCTAGAGCTAAACCTGGATCCATCCAGGTGCAACTAGGTCATGCTTACTATAAAAATGCATTCTCATCTAAACTGAACCAACATGTAAAAAATCAACTCCATACGATAAGGAAAGTGATTCTAATTCAGCTTGCAAGATTTGACCCTAACAAAACTAAGAGGTCGAGTTAAATAAAACCGCTTAAAAACGGTAGGAACTAAGTTAGGTATAGTTTGTTGTCTGTTCTTCTTGACTTGATCGCTTTGAATTGACACCTAAGCTCATCTTTGAGGCGTTTCAAAGTGATCCTAGTGGTACCTAGGTACTAGGTACTGAATAAATATATATTAAATTGAATTTGACTTTGAATTGAATAGTATAAATTATTTGAGTCTTTATTCGCTCGTGATCACGAGTTAATAATTACCGTTGGAGTATAGTTGAAACAGCTTCAAAGGTAAACCAGCACAATAAGAGCATTTGTGCAGCCGCATAAATGCTACCAACAAGCGCTACGCGTCACGAGTACCTATATACGTCACGAGTAATGTAATCACAAATTTATTAATAGAAATCAGTAGAGTTCATATTGTTTAAATATACCTTCAAACGACGAGCTAGGTTACGAGTATATCTACTAGTAGAGTATATATACTCGTTACCTACGTCGTTTGGCTTTGAATGTCATATTATGTTTTCTCTTTTTCCAGAGTGGTTTTCAAACCGTCACATTTTCTAGGCTTTGGTATATCCTGTCGATAAACCGTACTCAGAGCCGCACGTGTTATTAACGCCACAGGATTACCGTGTCAGGCCGCGTCCGGCGGCTTGTCACAACATGGATTTTTTACTTTCTGGTTCTGGTTAAAGATTCTTTATTTCTCATAAGAATTACATAATTCACTTACTGAGAATAAATCTAACAATTTAATTTATGGGCTGCGTATGTACGAAAAACAATAATATTATACTAAACAAGTAAACTTAAGCACTATCAAACAATTTTTATGGAGCATATTGAAGGTAGATTGAAAAAAAAAAGTACACAAAGAATAATTATTGTTGAATACACTAACAAGTAACGAAGATTAAGTATTACTGGATGTGGCAATTTTTTTAAGGTAGGTATTAGATAGGTTAAGTCTTTATTTCTTAACGTAACAGACGCTTTTTCGATGGTTTTTCGGGTTTTCGCATCTCGTGACTGAGTGATATAACGATTCAACCAATATCACCAATTTGGTAGTAGTACGTTATATACTTTGAGCGTATGCTAACTTGACTGTACACACGAGCAGTTTTAGCTATCATGGTTTTTTTCAATTTTGTTTAAAGAATTGTAAGTAAAACTAGCAATGATTTTTATGAACTGCGACGTATTGAAATTGTTAGTATGAGACTAGACCGTAGAGCCCATAATCCCAAATACGGGTTAAATTGGCCCAGAGGCTGTAAAGATATCGAGGTCTGAATGGGAGTAGAAAAAAGAAACAGTCTAAATAAATTCACAAAACCCCATCTAAAATATTCTTGTGCCCCCACCACACACAGTGTTAATTTATCCAAAAAAATTTTTTACTAGATTATTTGTTAAATTATATGTAAAAACCACTCTAATGCAAACATAGAGAGTATTATTTTAGGTTCTCATACACACCGAGGCTCTCTAAGGAGGGAATGATACAGGATATAATACTTAATCTCCTTGCTCGTGAGATAACATTCCGTATATTCATGCGTGACAACTATTGGTTCCGATAAAGCAATAAGAAAGGAATGGAATTTTTAATTTTCTCCTATCATTCTTCAGCTCGCATCCATGCAAGCCTCTCAGGGACTCCACAGGTCTTACAAATGCAGTAAAACCAATTCATAATCATCAGCCTGAAGAACCACTGTTCCGTAATGCTTTCAAGAAGAACTCTCAAAAATGCGAACCAATCTCAATAACGGCTTCTCACTATTTATGGTAACAGGTTCACTGTTCAAAATAACATTATAAGCTTTCGATCTCAGGTAAAAACAGTCACTGAGCCATCGAATAAAAGCAAATGTCATAAAATATTTATTCATTTTATTGGACTGTTTTTCCATAATGCTATTCGACGAATAAAAGATGACATTCCTTGTTTTTGACACGCTTTCGAATGAGAGGGACATAGATAGATAGATGTGTAGTTTATTATTTTATGTAGATATAGTTAGGTGAGCCAAATGAGCCAATAATTTTAAAATACGGCAGGGTTATGTCTAATAATAATAATTAATCAGTATATTTTAGTTGTCTTACTGATTTTGAGATTTACTTTGAATCTAGTCTGGTTTTTTTATTAGGGGTCCGTCCGCAACTAGAACCCGTATAAATAAGGGCCAGTCGTTTATCTGCTTGTCAGTGTAGGTATCTACTGTTAAGGGGTAAGTGTTGTACCTACATGCTGATTGTTGGTTTTCAGGGAGTAAAATAACATGATATGAGCTTTAAAGCTACTTAAGTGGCAAACAACAAAATAACCCTTCGTTTTGGGTATCAACCGCAAGGGTTAGGTAGCTGAGTGGATTCATTACGGCAGCCGCATCATGACTTGCAACTCGATTATATAATTATAGGTACCTACCCATAAAAAGTTTATAACTATATATTGTATGTACCTATTTATACAAAAGCTAAAGGTACGATGTTTGGTGCTTGTGGTTAATCACGCAGTAACCACTAGAACTGAACATGTGCATTTCTCCAGCTTCCTCATATGGAAATTGCGAATTCTGAAAACGCCAACATTTAAAGCATAATTGGAGCAATCATTGATTTGAAGGAAAATTTAGCAGCAAAAAAAACAACGACTCTATGAGACTTTATAGGTGTGTTAGCTGGAGAGCGGCTCCACAGCTTCCTCATTCAGTGTGGGCAAACGGCTAACGATAGAGCTATGTAGTAAACGCCAAATTTTAGAGCATAATTAGAGCACCCGGCATAAAAAAAATCAAGTCTCTAGCTCGAAAACTCTTTGAGTTAGAAGACTATAACAACGTGTTTGCTGGGAAGCCATTTCTCCAGCTAACACATGTGGATCTCAGGAATGGCTATAGCTAGAAAGTTGCTTGATATCTCCAAATTTAGAGCAAAAAATATCATGGATGCTCCAAATATTTCAAGTGTCTAGGTTCAAAACTCACCGAGTTAGAAGCTTTGATGACTGTGTTAGCTGGAGACACGTTTGTCTGGCACGCACATGCTACATCTGAGGATCTACAATAGCTACAGATTCGGTTGACGTGTCCAAACCGAGCTATGAATTAGAACACTCGGCTCCAAAATTTTGGACTCTCTAGGACAAGTAGTTTCCTAGTAATCAACAAAAGAACATTTTGCCGCCAGAATTTTCAAATATTATGTTCGCACCCGTAAAAATGCGGCGTTGCCGCTCTGAAAGTATGGTATCAGCGTAGGAATTTGAACGTTAGTCGGATGGAGTTGTGTGTTGCCCGTGCCTGGTAAATAGTTACCCTAGGATTCATGTCTTAAACACTCATTACGTAGCTCAAGAAGCGGAATATAGGTTAAAATGAAACAAAAAAACACCAAAGAAAAGTTTTATAATGGTTAGTTTAAGTTTAAATATGTATTTATTAAGAAACCTGACTTCAGATTTTTTATTTTTAGTTTTAAATATCATGAAATTATATCTCTAAGTCTCTCAACTAAGAAACAATGTTTTCAAATCATGAGTTACCTACTCTTGTCACACTAGGTGTAAATGGCATCGTGCGAAACTATCATTGTGTCTGTGAGTACGTACATAACTATAGATAGTGCAATTCACGAAGACGCGCCCCTCGCGGGGTGCGGGGAGTTTGCTCCGAGCGGCAGTCGCCAACCGTAGTCTATTAATTGTAGTGTGCGTGTGCACTCATAGGTAATTATTGTGTACCGATAACACTCAAACATTGACGGAAGCTTGCACACATATACTATAAACGGTTAGGAGGAACAGTGGGGCGCGCCTTCGTGGGTTGCACTATCTATAGCGAGCTGCAGTAAATACTCACGGGAAAGCGAAAGGAAATATTATAAATTTAATAATTATGAAGAAAAGTGGGGGGGCTCTATTCCGGAAAACGTTTTATTTTTTTTCTTCAAAAGTTGTTAACGTAGATACCTATTGTTCTAAAGGTTTTTAGGGCTCTAATTGTGAATTTGACATTCATTTTTGAATTCAAGATGGTGGCTTCATTTTTTTTCTTAAATAATGGATATGGGTATCGTTTAATAGGTTTTTGGGGGCTCTGATTGTGAATTCAACATTAATTTTTGAATCCAAGATGGTGGCTTCATTTTTTTCTAAAAAAATGGATATGGGTATCGTTTAATAGGTTTTTGGGGGCTCTGATTGTGTATTCAACATTAATTTTTGAATCCAAGATGGTGGCTTCATTTTTTTCTCAAAAAATGGATATGGGTATCGTTTAATAGGTTTTTGGGGGCTATGATTGTGAATTCAACATTAATTTTTGAATCCAAGATGGTGGCTTCATATTTTTCTCAAAAAATGGATATGGGTATCGTTTAATAGGTTTTTGGGGGCTCTGATTGTGAATTCAAAATTAATTTTTTAATTTAAGATGGCAGCTTCATTTTTTTCCTTAAAAAATGGGTATGGGTATCGTTTAATAGGTTTTTGGGGGCTCTGATTGTGAATTCCACAATATTTTTTCAATCCAAGATGGCGGTTTAATTTTTTTTCACAATATATTGATATGGGTGTCGTTTAATAGGTTTTTGGGGGCTCGGATTATAAATTCGACATTGTTTTTTGAATCCAAGATGGCGGCTTCATTTTTTTCCTTAAGAAATGGGTATGGGTATCGTTTAATAGGTTTTTGGGGGCTCTGATTGTGAATTCGACAATATTTTTTCAATCCAAGATGGCTGCTTCATTTTTTTTCTCAAAAAATGGATATGGGTATCGTTTAATAGGTTTTTGAGGGCTCTGACTGTGCATTCGACAGTATTTTTTGAATCAAAGATGGCAGCTTCATTTTTTTTCTTAAAAAATGGTTATGGATATCGTTTAATAGGTTTTTGGGGGCTCTGATTGTGAATTCAACATTAATTTTGAATCCAAGATGTAAGTTTAATTTTTTTTTCTTAAAAAATGGATATAGATATCATTTATAACTTAGAGTCTTATAATTCAATAGAGCCAAATGCACGCAATGCAAACGAGAGCGTGGAAAGAGTGCCAAAGAAGCACAATCGGCCTCAGCGTTCGGCAGTGTTCGACATCTGTTTCTCCTTTTTGAGTGAGCGATGCGTTCGCGTGGACAGCTGTATGACGTTGTCTCGTTCAAATATCGTAAGTAAACCAACTATACAGAAAACCGTTTTTTTAAGAAAAAAAATGTAGCCGCCATGTTGGATTAAAAAATTAATGTCGAATTCACAATCAGAGCCCCCAAAAACATATTGAACGATACCCATATCCACTTTTTGAGAAAAAAAATTATGCCGCCATCTTGGATTCAAAAAATAATGTCAAATTCACAATCAGGGCCCCCAAAAACCTATTAAACGATACCCATGTTCATTTTTAAAGAAAAAAATGAAGCCGCCATCTTGGATTCAAAAAATAATGTTGAATTCATAATCAGAGCCATCAAAAACCTATTAAACGATACCCATATCCATTATTTGAGAAAAAAAAGCAACCATCTTGGATTCAAAAAATAATGTTGAATTCCCAATCAGAGCCCCCAAAAACCTATTAAACTATTTCCATATCCATTTTTTAAGAAATAAAATGAAACTACCATCTTGGATTCAAAAATTAATGTTGAATTCACAATCAGAGCCCCCAAAAACTTATTAAATGATACTGATATCCATTATTTAAAAAAAAAACTGAAGCCGCCATCTTTGATAAAAAAATAATGTCAAATTCACAATCAGAGCCCCCAGAAACCTATTAAACGATATCCATAGGTATCCATTTTTTAAGAAATAAAATGAAACCACCATCTTGGATTCGAAAATTAATGTTGAATTTACAATCAGAGCCCCCAAAAACTTATTGAACGATACCCATATCCATTATTTGAGAAAAAAACTGAAGCCGCCATCTTTGATAAAAAAATAATGTCAAATTCACAATCAGAGCCCTCAAAGACCTATTAAACGATACACATATCCATTTTTTGAGAAAAAAAATGATGCCGCCATCTTGGATACAAAAAATAATGTCGAATTCACAATCAGAGCCAATTAAAACCTATTAAACGATACCCATATCCATTTTTTGAGAAAAAAAATGAAGCAGCCATCTTGGATTCAAAAAATAATGTCGAATTCACAATCAGAGCCCTCAAAAACCTATTAAACGATACCCATATCCATTTTTTGAGAAAAAAAATGAAAGAGCCATTTTGGATTCAAAAAATAATGTCGAATTCACAATCAGAGCCCCCAAAAACCTATTAAACGATACCCATACCCATTTTTTAAGAAAAAAAATTAAGCTGCCATCTTGGATTGAAAAAATATTGTCGAATTCACAATCAGAGCCCCCAAAAACCTATTAAACGATACCCATACCCATTTCTTAAGGAAAAAAATGAAGCCGCCATCTTGGATTCAAAAAACAATGTCGAATTTATAATCCGAGCCCCCAAAAACCTATTAAACGACACCCATATCAATATATTGTGAAAAAAAATTAAGCCGCCATCTTGGATTGAAAAAATATTGTGGAATTCACAATCAGAGCCCCCAAAAACCTATTAAACGATACCCATACCCATTTTTTAAGGAAAAAAATGAAGCTGCCACCTTGAATTAAAAAATTAATGTTGAATTCACAATCAGAGCCCCCAAAAACCTATTAAACGATACCCATATCCATTTTTTGAGAAAAAAATGAAGCCACCATCTTGGATTCAAAAATTAATGTTGAATTCTTAATCAGAGCCCCCAAAAACCTATTAAACGATACCCATATCCATTTTTTGAGAAAAAAATGAAGCCACCATCTTGGATTCAAAAATTAATGTTGAATTCACAATCAGAGCCCCCAAAAACTTATTAAATGATACCCATATCCATTATTTAAAAAAAAAACTGAAGCCGCCATCTTTGATAAAAAAATAATGTCAAATTCACAATCAGAGCCCCCAGAAACCTATTAAACGATATCCATAGGTATCCATTTTTTAAGAAATAAAATGAAACCACCATCTTGGATTCGAAAATTAATGTTGAATTTACAATCAGAGCCCCCAAAAACTTATTAAACGATACCCATATCCATTATTTGAGAAAAAAACTGAAGCCGCCATCTTTGATAAAAAAATAATGTCAAATTCACAATCAGAGCCTTCAAAGACCTATTAAACGATACCCATATCCATTTTTTGAGAAAAAAAATGATGCCGCCATCTTGGATACAAAAAATAATGTCAAATTCACAATCAGAGCCATTTAAAACCTATTAAACGATACCCATATCCATTTTTTAAGAAATAAAATGAAGCCACCATCTTAGATTCAAAAAATATTGTCGAATTCACAACCAGAGCCCCCAAAAACCTATTAAACGATACCCATATCCATTTTTTGAGAAAAAAATGAAGCCGCCATCTTGGATACAAAAAATAATGTCGAATTCACAATCAGAGCCCCCAAAAACCTTTTAAACGATACCCATATCCATTTTGAAGGAAAAAAATGAAGCCGCCATCTTGGATTCAAAAAAGAATGTCGAATTCATTATTAGAGCCCTCAAAAACCTATTAAACGATACCCATAATCAATTTTTTGAGAAAAAAAATGAAGCAGCCATTTTGGATTCAAAAAATAATGTCGTATTCATTATCAGAGCCCCCAAAAACCTATTAAACGATACCCATATCCATTTTTTTTTGAAAAAAAATGAAGCTGCCATCTTGGAGTCAAAAAATAATGTCGAATTCACAACCAGAGCCCCCAAAAACCTATTAAACGATACTAATATCCATTTTTTGAGAAAAAAAATGAAGCCGCCATCTTGGATTCAAAAAATAATGTCGAATTCACAATTGTAGCCCCCAATAACCTATTAAATGATACCCATATCAATTTTTTGAGAAAAAAAGGAAGCAGCCATTTTGGATTCAAAAAATAATGTCGTATTCACAATCAGAGCCCCCAAAAAACCTATTAAACGATACCCATATCCATTTTTTAAGGAAAAAAATGAAGCCACCATCTTGGATTCAAAAAATAATGTCGTATTCACAATCAGAGCCCCCAAAAACCTATTAAACGTTACCCATATCCATTTTTTAAGAAAAAAAATGAAGCTGCCATCTTGGATTCAAAAAATAATGTTGAATTCACAACCAGAGCCCCCAAAAACCTATTAAACGATACTAATATCCATTTTTTGAGAAAAAAAATGAAGCCGCCATCTTGGATTCAAAAAATAATGTCGAATTCACAATTAGAGCCCCCAAAAACCTATTAAACGATACCCATATCCATTTTTTAAGAAAAAAAATGAAGCCGCCATCTTGGATTCAGAAATTATTGTCGAATTCACAACCAGAGCCCCCAAAAACCTATTAAATGATACCCATATCTATTTTTTAAGAAAAAAATACGGGTTGCACTCCGGGAGTGCCGGCAGAAGTGAAAACTTGATTATTAACGTAGGAACCCTAAAAGTTGTTTATTTTATCAAGTTCCTCAATGTAGTAAAACCCCAATCAAAGTCCTAAGGAACCCTAAAAATTTTAGCATTATCAAGCTCCTAAGTGTAGTTGAAATTCCAATCAAAGTGCTAAGGAACCCTAAAATTGTTTACATAATCAAGGTCCTAAGTGTAGTTGAAAGTCCAATTAAAGGCCTAAGGAACCCTAAAAGTTGTTTATTTTATCAAGTTCCTCAATGTAGTAAAACCCCAATCAAAGTCCTAAGGAACCCTAAAAATTTTAGCATTATCAAGCTCCTAAGTGTAGTTGAAATTCCAATCAAAGTCCTAAGGAACCCTAAAAATGTTAACATTATCAAGCTCCTAAGTGTAGTTGAAACTCCAATCAGTCCTAAGGAACCCTAAAAGTTGACCACTTAATCAAATTCCTCAATGTAGTAAAACCCCAATCAAAGTCCTAAGGAACCCTAAAAATTTTAACATTATCAAGCTTCTAAGTGTAGTTGAAACTCCAATCAAAGTCCTAAGGAACCCTAAAAGTCGACCATTTAATCAAATTCCTCAATATAGTATAACCCCAATCAAAACCCTATACGGAACCCTAAATTTTACGTAAAGCCAAATCCTCAACGGGTCGGAACCGCTAGAAGGGACCTTGTCGCGCGACCTACAAGTAGGTCCTAAATGAAGTAAAACGGCAGACATAGGAGGAGGGGGTTCTGGGGGGCTAAGGGGGGTCACAGCACGGCTCGCTTCGCTCGCCGCGCTGTTCCCCGTGGTCGCGTGGCGGCTCGCTTCGCTCGCCGCGACGCTCCCCCCGGGTTCAGGAACAGGGGGTTCTGGGGGGCTTAGGGGGGTAACAGCACGGCTCGCTTCACTCGCCACGCTGTTCCCCGTGATCGCGTGGCGGCTCGCTTCGCTCGCCGCGACGCTCCCCCCGGGTTTCGGAGGAGGGGGTTCTGGGGGGCTTAGGGGGGGTCACAGCACGGCTCGCTTCGCTCGCCGCGCTGTTCCCCGTGGTCACGTGGCGGCTCGCTTCGCTCGCCGCGACGCTCCCCCCGGGTTCAGGAGGAGGGGGTTCTGGGGGGCTTGGGGGGAGTCACAGCACGGCTCGCTTCGCTCGCCGCGCTGTTCCCATGGTCGCATGGCGGCTCGCTTCGCTCGCCGCAATGCTCCACTCGAAAAATAAATACAGTAGATCTATAAAATCATGTACCAATGACCACTACTACCTGCCGCGGGCGGCCGCTAGTTCATAAAATCTATAATAGGTATGTACCTATACCTACTACAGTCACGAAAAACGCCTTGGTATGCTTGCTACTAACTATTATCTATTCTGTGACGTTACCGTGTCATAGTAACTACTAGCGTATCTGTAGCGTCTTACGCTTTTTTTCGATTTTTATTATGAACTCTACGTTGTAGTCTTAGGGTACATTTCTGCAAAAAATCCGTCCTACGCTTTTTCGATCAGGGTCACGTGATCCTGACGCGAGTTTAAGTTTTTATACCCATTCAGAAAGTGCTCAACGCCGCTAAAGAAGTTTTCACTTCAAAAAAATGAAGCCGCCATCTTGGATTCAAAAACTTATGTCCAATTCACAATATAGGAATATAGTTGAAAATGAAACAAAAAACCCCAAAAAGTGCTTTTTCTTCTTCCTGCCCTTACCCACCAGGTGGGGTCGGCACAACATGGTGAGATGCCCCCCCTATCACTTGCCATCTGGTGAGATGGCAAGTGATAGGGGGCAAGTGTGCGTGAGTACGCACACAACTAGCAAGCCGCAGTAAATACCTATTTTCCGTCCGCCTGGTTTACTCGATACGCTCATAAAAACCTGACTGAATACAGTAAAACACAGAGAACAGACGGCTAACAACAGGCAGAGTAGGTAGAATCATCAACACTGGCCTAGCAGGTACCTATTTACAGAACCAAATAAAGTTTTTTTTCTAAGAATACCTAAAAGACACGCATTACTAAAGAAACTATAAAACGAACAAGAACGGGCAACACACAATTCTCATATAGATAGAGAGAAAGCTCTCAACCTAACAAAAAGAGAAAATATGAGTTTGAGGTTTCAGAAATCAAAACCGCTAAGCGCATACGAAAATGACTCGTATCGCGATCTAAAATAAACCGAATAACGTTCAAATTCCTACGCTGATACCAAACTTTCAGAGCGGCAACGCCGCATTTTTACGGGTGCGAACATACATTTGAAAATTCTGGCGGCAAAATGTTCTTTTGTTCATTACTAGGAAACTACTTGTCCTAGAGAGTCCAAAATTTTGGAGCCGAGTGCTCTAATTCATAGCTCGGTTTGGACACGTCAACCGAATCTGTAGCTATTGTAGATCCTCAGATGTAGCATGTGCGTGCCAGACAAACGTGTCTCCAGCTAACACAGTCATCAAAGCTTCTAACTCGGTGAGTTTTGAACCTAGACACTTGAAATATTTGGAGCATCCATGATATTTTTTGCTCTAAATTTGGAGATATCAAGCAACTTTCTAGCTATAGCCATTCCTGAGATCCACATGTGTTAGCTGGAGAAATGGCTTCCCAGCAAACACGTTGTTATAGTCTTCTAACTCAAAGAGTTTTCGAGCTAGAGACTTGATTTTTTTTATGCCGGGTGCTCTAATTATGCTCTAAAATTTGGCGTTTACTATATAGCTCTATCGTTAGCCGTTTGCCCACACTGAATGAGGAAGCTGTGGAGCCGCTCTCCAGCTAACACACCTATAAAGCCTCATAGAGTCGTTGTTTTTTTTGCTGCTAAATTTTCCTTCAAATCAATGATTGCTCCAATTATGCTTTAAATGTTGGCGTTTTCAGAATTCGCAATTTCCATATGAGGAAGCTGGAGAAATGCACATGAACTGAACCAAGATGACACTGATTGACTAATGAGCAGAGTACCTACATACTCTATAAATTGAAACACCGGCAATGCGTGAATCACTGATGGGCGTTTGAGACGATAGCATATCGTTTGAGCATCAGCTTGAATAATATTTCAGTGAGCTCCACTGAGCGCATAATTTTATATGAGCACATTTGGGTTTCGTTTTTTCCATTAGCCGTTCATCCGCATGCCATTGATCCTCACCCATCCACGAAATAACTCCATTGCTGCATTGAGGTTTCAACTGACGAATAATTGCACGCCATGGTATATGAAACGTTTTAATTACAAGTTAAACAAGTTTATAAAACCGGCTTCATAAACAGTTTTTATTTACAAAGAAACTTACTGTGAAAGCAAGTATTCACATAATGTACCAAATGCACAAGAAACAGTTGAGCTATCTGCAAACCGTTACAATAATCTAAAGATAGTTCAACTGATCCAAATTCAAGACACTGGTTGCATTGTCACGCAAAATAGCAATGCTATTGCGTCAGATAACTGGCACCTACAAAGTGATCCTTGCAATCCTGCTGAAAATACACTTTTGATTTTGATACGTACCGCCCTTGGGTCAAACGTCGCTTCGATCAGATCGGTAAACAAATTGGTGAACCAATTTTGATGAAATTTCTATGTGACCAGGCGCCTATTTAATAAAGCTGACAATTCGACATAAATGTCAAAAAGTGACAAAATTGTGGAATTGTCGCTCTTTTGAGGCATATTTGTCACTTTTATTTTTAGCCTAAGCGTGACAGTTCCACAATTTTCTCGCTTTGTGACATATATATGTCAAATTGACAGCTTTATTAAACAGGGCCCTGAAACATATTTTTCATTACTCATACTCTGAAAGTAGGTATGAAGTTGCCTGAGGGGCCTAATTGAAAGTAAAACTTTCAGCCCTAGGGAGAATCGCTTTCTTCTGACAGCTGTCAAATTATAAAAAAAAACAAGTTCTATTTTATTCAACCATGTTCCAACTTTCTAAAGTCTGTCTATCTGCAAGGAGGTTGTTCAACCTAATTCCAACTTATTATTCAGCAAGTAGGTTGGAAACCCATTACAACGGTAAGAAGTTTAAAAAGTCTAATTAGAGCGCAATGTAATATTTAAATTTAAATAACATAAAGATAGTATTAAATAAATAATATATCCTCTAAATTACTTGATTAGTGTATAGCTTCAACTATTTATTTAAAATAACATAGATTTAAATTATGAAAATGAAAATAATGGCTGAATAATGCTGGCGAACCGAAGCCGAAGGCCCGCCAGAGAAAAAGAAAAAAAAACCGGGAAGGCGGCAATTCAATCTTCATTTTCACTAATTTTTCTTTCATGTTTTTATTTTTACTTTCCTTGTATTCGTAATGAAAAGCACAGTGTTTACCTCGGGTGAAAGTCTTTTGAGTCCCTCAAGCTCCATTGGCGCCCTCGCTAACGCTCTGGCGCCAAACCCGTCTCGGGACTCAAAAAACGTGACTTTCAACACTCAGGTAACAATGTACTATATACTATTACATGGGTATTTATCGCGTATATTACCTTATTTTACACGCGATAAATACCCGTGTAATAGTATAAATATGTTTTACGATCGCGAAAGTTTAAAAAGTACTAGGGCCCTGAAAGTTAAAAAATATTTCAAAAGGCCCAAAACAAGCAAATGCAGGAAAATGGTACCTATCTATCTTGTTCCTATTATTAAATAGGAACAAGATAGCCGATACCATTTTCCTGCCTCTATGCCACCGGCATATATTTCTCCTCTTCCATTCTCCTCCGAAAGTAGTCAATCCTGTTTTATCCTTTTCTTTCACCCAATTCCTTAATTTTTCTTTTGTGACGATAGTTGATACACTATTGGTATACTATTGAAACTGAAACTATACTGAAATATATTAATTATTTACCGTAGTATTAAAACACCAAGTTAGAACATCTATATTTACTCCACTCAGGAGGGTGGGGATTGATCCCGCTGTACTGTACAGAAGGCAGAGCTAGCTACAATGTACTACAACCAACTATTATTATCGCCAACAGATTTCTATAAGGTTGAGTATTAAGTAGGTCAATTGATAAGTATAATGGGGTTCTTTTACGGCTCTGGTTCCGGGAAAACATGATCTCAGATTTTTTTCATAAAAATAATCATAAAATAAGATTTGATAAAGATCGGCTAAAACCTGCCTTTCCCAGGGGCGTATGAATATTAACATTTTTATCACAAAGAAATATAGCTGGTAGGTACTCAGTCAAAAATATTAAACATGTTTACGTTGGAAAGAGACTGTAAACTTGACATAATTAGAACTGCGGGTACAAAAATAACTAATTACGCTTCCCTGTCGTCTTGTTATTTGATGTTTTTGATGTAGGTACATTAATCAGATTTATTATAATTAACTAAGGGGCACCTAAATTATAGGAGGTACTTAAGAATAAACGAGCCTGGCCTTTTAGAGGGGTAGAAATATTAGGATTTTGTTGAAGCTGTTTATTTTGACTCCCTAAGAGTTTTAGTAGCAAGGGGGCTGCCTAATGCCTAGCCATGTCTCTCCTTGTGCACTCCCAATAATTTTTGAAAAGTCTGTAAATGTACTAATAATACTTAGATTGGCACAATGTTAGATAATCTGTCCAATTATGACCATTATTTTTTTAATGTCCCAAAAGTTAAGAGCCTAGTGGGATTTGAACCCGAAAACTTCCCCTTGGTACGGGCTGCGCTGACCGCTGCGCCATCGGATCCTTATTACACTCGACGACGCCATCCGAAGGCGATTCAAGGGGAAGGTCGCGTGTTGAAATCCCGCTCGGCTAATACATTTTGGGTGGTCAATATAAAAGTCTTTCTAGTGGTTTCTTTAAGTGTCGTCAACACAAAAATCAATAAAAAATATGCCCATTATGACAAAAAAAATTACCATCTCCGAACGATCTGAAGGATCAATTCGAAAAATCCTATTCATTGAAGGTGAATCAACGTCAACCAGCGTAACGCAACCAGTTAGAAAAAAAAACAAGACTTAGCCTAGTCTTCTAGGCTTGCTTGCTTGGAACTGACACCTAGATTCTCCCAGCATTCAATTTGATCTTTGTGAATAAATTAAGGCAAAATGCTGCAACGTAATCAGCAATAACTGCAGTGCAAGAAAGATACTAAGACATAACACTTCTAGTGACTTCTTATCTCAAAGCGATGGATGCAGGGCAAAAAGCACGGTTCCTCGTACCGATGTCAAATAAATAATGTTGGTCTCAACATCATTAAAAAGAGACGGTAAATAACTGTACGCACACTGGATCTTTATCCCTTTGATGTTAGCTGCTAGAAGCTGCGCAACTCCGGTTTTAAGGTCTTCAAATAAGAGGGGAAACTAACGACGAGACTGGCAGTCACCTTGTAGTTGACTGAATCGATTCATTACTTTAAACCTTGGTATGACAGAACACCATTTGTGTCAAATGTATTGAAATTGAATTGGAATTTGGTTGTAACAGAAACTCATGCTTGGGATTCGTTTTCTGTCATTTTGGGAAGTCACATAGCGTTTTCATTTTAATGTGCTTCTGGTGTTATTCTGAGTTTTGTTGTCTAATTTTGGTGGTATTTTAACCGACATTACTTGAGGTATTAGCTCAAAGTTTTAGCAGTTGGAATAAAAGTGTATGTGATATTCTGATTTGATCGCAAAGGTTTCTGATGGTTTTGAAAACAGAAGACCATCATTTTGTTTTCAAAGCCAAGTAGGGCCGACTCGACTTTAACTGACTCGACTTGACGGAAAAGTATTTTATCTATGTAATATATTATCATTAATCCTTAGACAATTAGGTTGAATTGTCTAAGCATTAATCTCATTAAACTACTCGACACTGGCAAAATTGATCCGAAATGGACAGATGCCATTCATTAGGAAGAAGAAGAAGAAGAAGAACTCATGCTTGTCATTTTTCTGTACAACAGTAACATTTTGTATGTATGCTTAAGTTCTATGGGATAAAATTCCGAAGCTTGTAGCTTTTTCTCACTAAAAAGTTTTTTCATGTTCTGTAGAATTAGTGGCTTTTAAAAATACTTAACCCATTTATTTCACACTGGAAAGTTGTTTAAAGTAAACCTGATTTTACTGAATGCTTGTAAACACAAACATTTTACTATTGAAGCATATGCATAGGTATTTCCTGAAAGCATTCTTCTTTAATTATTGGTTTTCAGTGTAAACATTTGAAAACACACAGTGGGCTCAGTGATCGCGTGAACGAAATGTGTTGCAGGAATAATGTGCTGGGGGGTCGGGTACCCAATGAAAGACACTTAACCAATATACCTACCTACCTACCTACTAAAGCTGTGTTTGCTATGTTGCTTTTACATACTAACATAGCCTAAGATTAGAATTAGAATTAGCCTAAGATATGCTGTAAGTTTTATTAATACAAATGGAACACAAAGTTGTCTGATAAATAAATAATAATAATAATAAACCCACTGATTGTATTAGTATGTACTTGCAAAGTTCGAAACAGAAACATCCCGAGCACCATCACCTGGCCATAGCGAAAATTAAAGTGAATTTGAAATTGGGTGCGATGTCACTTTCTGGCGCAAAATTAAATACTTTTATAACGTGCTGGCCGCGGGAACTTTTGATAGAAAAAGTTGAACAGCCAACTCATAAACAGAATTAGGTTCGCTCCGCTCGATCGAAAATATCAGAGATCCGTAATGTGGGTACTAAAACCTTCGTAGGTAGGCAACCAGGGTATTACATTAATGTTACCTTGGGTAACTTTCCTTGCACTTGAATATGTATTATGTATTTTATTGAAACAAAGAGGCTCCTTTCATGCACTAATATAATAATTACCGTCAGTAATAAATACGGTGGTGGTGGTGGTATTAGTTCTCCAGATTCAGTCTATTACAATGAGCTCTACTTCAATATTATTATAATAGACAACCGAAAAATAAATAAAAGTGTAAAACATTTAAATTTATTCATAGAATAGGACCCCACTACCACCATACCGTTGATACCAAAAAGGTTAAATTCCGATCTCGGTAGCATGCTGCGAGATATTTTTACAAACAAATTTAAGGCCTGCGCACACCAAGGTCGCTGGCGATGGCGATCAGTGAAACGCTGTCAAATATCGCTGTCAAATTTGACAGCGTTTCACTGATGGCTATTGCCAGCGACCTAGGTGTGCGCAGGCTTTTAGTGCGCGCGGCGCGGTAACACTTGAGCCATCCAGAGATCCGAATACAACCTCAAGGACCAACCAATCTACCTGCCTAGTGTGGTGAGTACGGCAATCCCTCTAAGTTGTGTTCAATTCATAATAAATAATATGTATATATGGGTAGGTTAATTATTGTATGTATTTAATGTACTTAGTAGTATGTTTGTGTAAGTAGTTTGTTTATTAGTAGATGAGTTTTTCATATTTCTGTCAAACATAATCTTTAAATATGTACACATTGTTACCTTTTTACTATTAGCTTTCTCTTAGCACCAAAGGTTTGCTGGAAGAAAACTCTTTTAGGGTTAAGCTCGCCTATTATAGCCATAGGTAGGTATATGTACATGTCCTTTGTTATTACTTATTTGTAAATATATCTGTGGGCATTAAAGAATTAAAGAATTTATGTAGGCTTGATGATGACCAATAAACATTATAGCTTCGCACTTATTGACCATGTATTTTCTCAAAACAAAATACAATAACAAAAGAACTAAAAACATGCCTTTGCACCTATTGTAGAGGATGTTTAGAGCGTCAGGAGAAACTTGTGATTGTTCAGGCCATACAGGGCGTCCCACGGATATGCCACATGAAGAGACAGTACCCTGAATATTGTAGATGGAGATGATTTTATTGAATACAGACATTATTTGAATATTAAAAACGCTTTAAGCTGCATTCATAGTTTTTTTTTCTAATTTAGAGCATTTTTTAAATATAATTGATTAATTTTGTATTAAAAGTGTTAAAGTTCATGGTCTTCTTTTTATTTCTGACACTATTATTAAGCAAAAATAATGACAAATAATTATGATTATTTTTCTCGTGTAACGGGTTCGTTTCCCGGTTCAACCATGTTATTATTTAAATATATATGAATGCAGTTTCAGTTGTTTTTTAAATTCAAGTAATGTCTTCTTTCAGTAAAATGTTCTATTTACCATATTCAAGGTACTTTTCCTCCATGTGGCATATCCGTGGGACGCCCTGTATTTCTGGCCTCACCTATAAAATATGACAAAAAGTAAACAGTGCTTAAACTATTGCCATCTCTTACCACTGGGTAATGACAAACAGTGATGATGGTGGACTAACTCTAAGCAATGACTAAATTTAAATTGTTTTTTAAGTATGACTGTTATTAATTAAATAATGTACAGGCCTATTTATTTTTATTTAACCCTTTTTCTCCCCCTGCAGGGCAAAGCACTCCCTTCCTTCCATCCACTCATCACGATATAAAGGCTTATTTATTAAGCCTATTTTAAGTATTTTCTCATAGCATGTGGAACCTTTTATCGTACCAAAAATAAATTTTCATAAACTAACACCGTTCCGCAAAAGGGCTTTAAAGTTAACACAAAAAACAATTTGCAAACCACTAAGTAGGTTTGCGTTTTATCCGAATTTGCAGGATCGTTGAATATCCGTTAATTAATCAAAATCTCATTTACCTCTCCCCACACTTGTTTGCTTAAGTTTGGATTACAATCCAAGTGTGCTTCAGCATGGCTTTTATTTTATACAATAATTAAAATTTGTAGTTAAAAGATTAATTAATTAATGATAGTAATCTTCAATTTAACTAATGCAATATTTTTTTAATACTTAATAATAATAAAATCATGAATTTAATAGTACATTGTTACCTGAGTGTTGAAAGTCACGTTTTTTGAGTCCCGAGACGGGTTTTAACTTGGGTTGGGACTTGAGGGACTTAAAAGACTTTCATCCGAGGTAAACACTGTGCTTTTCATTACGAATACAAAGAAAGTAAAAATAAAAACATGAAAGAAAAATTAGTGAAAATGAAGATTGAATTGCCGCCTTCCCGGTTTTTTTTTCTTTTTCTCTGGTGGGCTTCGGTTCGCCAGCATTATTCAGCCATTATTTTCATTTTCATAATTTAAAAAATGGTAAATTGTTTGCTCAAATCTATGTTATTTTAAAGAAATAGTTGAAAATATAATAATTAAGCCGTATAAGGGATCAACACACGAGGATAGTAGGCAGTGCTAATTTTTATCATATTTTTTATAAATATTGTTGACATCGATGATATATTAATAAAGTAATTTAGAAGATATATTATTTATTTAATACTATCTTTATGTTATTTAAATTTAAATTTTACATTGCGCTCTAATTAGACTTTTTAAACTTCTTATCGTTGTAATGGGTTTCCAACCTACTTGCTGAATAAAAAGTTGGAATTTGGTTTAACAACCTCCTTGCAGTTAGAAAGACTTTAGAAAGTTGGAACATGGTTGAAAAAAATAGAACTTGTTTTTTTTTATAATTTGACAGCTGTCAGTAGAAAGCGATTCTCCCTAGGGTTGAAAGTATTACTTTCAATTAGGCCCCTCGGGCAACTTCAGACCTACTTTCAGAGTATGAGTAATGAAAAATACTTTTTTACCTCTCAACGACTAAAAGAGATTTAAAAGGCAATATAAAAAAATATACGTTTTTACTTATATGTATACTTCTTCTTAGACTTAAAGTATTCCCTTATTTTTTATAAAAAAAACAATTATCAAAAATTTCAGCGTACTGAAGCATGTGGTCGTATACAGTTTAACCCTTAGCGGGTTGCGGACACAAGGGTTATCCATTTGCATATTTTTATTTTAAGGTTGTAGCGGTGGGGTCAGGTTGGCCCCTTTTGCATGACGAAAAAAACCGATGATTATCTCTACCTCTGTATACAGCAGGTTTCCGGCTAATATTTATCTTGACATTTTCGAAATTGATTTTGCTTAATTTTAAATGCCGATTAAAACTTGTGCGATCACAGATCATATTACAGAGTTTAAGTTTCAAATTTCAGGTTGAATTTTGCCGAATCGATCGTTCAATTTGGTGCTGCCAGATCAATGCCGGATGCATTCTGACAGTGTGCAGTGTAACACGGAACCTGTCAACTCTTTTCTGACAGTTTTCTGATAATGTTTAGCTTGAAATATGTATTCAGCTTTGAACGCTACGGCAGCCATAAAATGTTTTCAGCTACACAAGATACTGAAAACGTTAGCGTTTATTTTACGTAACTTTATCAGCTTGGAGTAATGGCAGAACTTCTTACACATTTTGTAGCTCGCGTTTTAAGGACGCTTTAGAAAGGTGGTTTTTGTGACGGACCGTTTAAGAGATTATGTACAAAGCGTTCCAAGAAAAAGGTCAGCCGCTGTGACGGCTGTAAGCTAAGGTTAATTTAATGTTACGATGCGTCTTGCAATAACGTTATAAATGTTATACAGGGTTATTCATTATTAGCTGCAAATACTCAGGAATTAGGTTCAACAAATAAAATAAAAAATATTTTTAAATGATTTCTTTTAAGTTTTGTTATGAAAATCCCGAGAAAATCGATAAAGGAATCATTGGCGCCTGACCTATTTTGACCTTTGATCCGCGCCCGCGCGCCTTGAGTGACACTCTGCGTTCAGTCACCGCCTGGATGGGTCATCGTCCTGTTCTCCATGGCAATCAATAATCAATATCCGCAAAGAAATTAATAAAAATAAAATTTTGATACAAAAACTTAAATCAAAATTTAAAAAAAATCATTTCATAAATATTTTTTATTTTATTTGTTGAACCTAATTCCTGAGTACTTGCAGGTAATAATGAATAGCCCTGTATATATGATGTTTGTAACAAACGTAACATCGAGTCGTTTATTATAAAAAAACTCGCCTAGGTGGATAGATTGAATGCACTTGAAAAGCTTACCCTAAAGCCATTATACTGAAGAAGTCCACGGCTTGTCATGGGCCTCATCATGACATTGCGGTGGTGTGTGTAGTGCAGTAGTATGTTAGTATCTATGTAAGAGAATTCAATCAGTACGTAACATCGAGCCGTTTATTATAAAAAAACTCGCCTATATAGGTAAATAGATTGAATGCACTTGAAAAGCTTACCCTAAAGCCTTAAAGGCCTTAAGGCTTGCCCTAAAGGCTTGACACGGGCCTCATCATGACATTGTGATGGTGTGTGTAGTGCCGTAGTATGTTAGTATCTATGTAAGAGAATACAATCAGTACAATACAAAAGTACACAGACTCAAGGAAAGAACACGTATCGTTACATTTACCTCACGCCTCTCAACCCCGACACCTCAACATATAACATATCAGGACAAAAATCATAAAGGATTAGTAAGCTGAAATGGCAGCTGGCCGGTCATGTTTGCTGTAGAACAGACAATCGTTGGAGCAAACGAATACTAGAGTGGAGACTGCGTTTAGGTAAGCGTAGTGTACGACCTGCGAAACGTAGCTGGCAAGTACTGGAGAAGAGCTGAAGACCGGGCTCAGTGGAACGTCTTGGGAGAGACCTACATCCTGCAGTAGATATAGGTTGGTGATGATGATGATGATGACATATATATCAGGACAAGGATACATTTCCAGGAAGAATAATACTGAGCCCTCTTCATCCGCTGACCAATCTTTTCATAATCATCATAATTATTTAACATTTACCTCGGACTCAAATGTAGTAAACTACGCTGTAAAGCTTTGAGCACATCTAAGCGATCTGCAATGGCGATGGCGGTCAGTTTCAGCAAAAGGCTTTGCATACATCCACACACACTGCTGCTAACTTTACAGCGTGATATTTGACAACGATACACTGATCACCATCGCAGGCGATCTGAATGTGACGCCCTTCTCTCCTATCTCTCAAACGGGTAGATACATTTACCTCTATCAAAGTCCTGAGTTAACATTGAGAATTTGAGGGCAAAAACGGCGGGTAAGGCACGTTCGACGTGAATTAATCGATGTTTTTAGACGGCTCACACACGGCCGAAGAATCTTTCGATACAAAAAGCTATGTACAGACCGTCGGACTGATTACATCGCCGAAGCATAATTTCACTTGGTTGTCCAGGCTTCAGGTTCAATACTGAATGAATGAGAAATATTCGTGAGAACACAAAAACTTGTTCTCATTATTGCGTGTATGTTAGGTTCATGTCCTCCTCCTCGCGTCGTGCTCCTCACTGCTGAGGGTCGTGACCCCCTCCAAGCAAGGTCAAGGGTGCAAGGGTCGTGATCAATTTGTCCCTGACAATGTTTCGCCACCTGGATCTGTCACCGGCAACCTGAATGGCTTCATGGACCTTCACGTCGAGAGTGGAACGGATGGCTGCGGCCTCGTGGTCTTTTGCCTTCAATTTTGCCAGTGATGACAAGTTTTTCCAGGTTGTCACCCTGTTTCCTGGCTATATGCCCGAAATACTCAAGGACTCGCTGGAGGCAGATGGTTGATAGCCTAGTGGTCACTTTGAGTTCCTTGAGTGGGTTCATGTAGGTAGCATTAACGTGATGTAGTTTCCACAGTTAGATAACGTTTGGACTGTTAAGGTGACAAGTTGCCCGGCATTGTGGTTTCCTTCCATTTACTACTACTTTACCGTAGTAGTGAGTAACGGTTCACACAAAAGTAGAAAAAAACAAAAAAATTGGGGAGTCCCCCCCATACTTGAAACTGGAACTCAAAAATTTTTTTTTATCAAACCCATACGTGTGAGTATCTATGAATAGGTATTCAAAAATAATCTAATATCATTTTTTTCTAAACTGAATATGACTAACTAATACTAACGTTTGCGCGAGAGACACTTCCAAAGTGGTAAAATGTGTGTGTAGTAAAAGGTCCCTCTAGCTTCTAAAATAAGAGAATGATAAAACTAAAAAAAAATACGGGTTGCACTCCGGGAGTGCCGGCAGAAGTGAAAACTTGATTATTAACGTAGGAACCCTAAAAGTTGTTTATTTTATCAAGTTCCTCAATGTAGTAAAACCCCAATCAAAGTCATAAGGAACCCTAAAAATTTTAGCATTATCAAGCTCCTAAGTGTAGTTGAAATTCCAATCAAAGTGCTAAGGAACCCTAAAATTGTTTACATAATCAAGGTCCTAAGTGTAGTTGAAAGTCCAATTAAAGGCCTAAGGAACCCTAAAAGTTGTTTATTTTATCAAGTTCCTCAATGTAGTAAAACCCCAATCAAAGTCCTAAGGAACCCTAAAAATTTTAGCATTATCAAGCTCCTAAGTGTAGTTGAAATTCCAATCAAAGTCCTAAGGAACCCTAAAAATGTTAACATTATCAAGCTCCTAAGTGTAGTTGAAACTCCAATCAAAGTCCTAAGGAACCCTAAAAGTTGACCACTTAATCAAATTCCTCAATGTAGTAAAACCCCAATCAAAGTCCTAAGGAACCCTAAAAATTTTAACATTATCAAGCTTCTAAGTGTAGTTGAAACTCCAATCAAAGTCCTAAGGAACCCTAAAAGTCGACCATTTAATCAAATTCCTCAATATAGTATAACCCCAATCAAAACCCTATACGGAACCCTAAATTTTACGTAAAGCCAAATCCTCAACGGGTCGGAACCGCTAGAAGGGACCTTGTCGCGCGACCTACAAGTAGGTCCTAAATGAAGTAAAACGGCAGACATAGGAGGAGGGGGTTCTGGGGGGCTAAGGGGGGTCACAGCACGGCTCGCTTCGCTCGCCGCGCTGTTCCCCGTGGTCACGTGGCGGCTCGCTTCGCTCGCCGCGACGCTCCCCCCAGGTTCAGGAAGAGGGGGTTCTGGGGGGCTTAGGGGGGTAACAGCACGGCTCGCTTCACTCGCCACGCTGTTCCCCGTGATCGCGTGGCGGCTCGCTTCGCTCGCCGCGACGCTTCCCCCGGGTTTCGGAGGAGGGGGTTCTGGGGGGCTTAGGGGGGGTCACAGGACGGCTCGCTTCGCTCGCCGCGACGCTCCCCCCGGGTTCAGGAGGAGGGGGTTCTGGGGGGCTTGGGGGGAGTCACAGCACGGCTCGCTTCGCTCGCCGCGCTGTTCCCATGGTCGCATGGCGGCTCGCTTCGCTCGCCGCAATGCTCCACTCGAAAAATAAATACAGTAGATCTATAAAATCATGTACCAATGACCACTACTACCTGCCGCGGGCGGCCGCTAGTTCATAAAATCTATAATAGGTATGTACCTATACCTACTACAGTCACGAAAAACGCCTTGGTATGCTTGCTACTAACTATTATCTATTCTGTGACGTTACCGTGTCATAGTAACTACTAGCGTATCTGTAGCGTCTTACGCTTTTTTTCGATTTTTATTATGAACTCTACGTTGTAGTCTTAGGGTACATTTCTGCAAAAAATCCGTCCTACGCTTTTTCGATCAGGGTCACGTGATCCTGACGCGAGTTTAAGATTTTATCCCCATTCAGAAAGTGCTCAACGCCGCTAAAGAAGTTTTCACTTCAAAAATATATACAAACTTCCAACGATATTTGGTTTGAACGAGATCTAGTAAGTAGTTTTTTTTTATACGTCATAAATCGTAAACCGCAATTTACCTTTCGACGAACTACAAGAACTTTTATATGTATGAACGTTTGTGAGAAAATCTTAATGCGGTTCACAGAATAAATCTACTTACCAAGTTTCATTAGTGTAGCTCTTATAGTTTCGGAGAAAAGTGGCTGTGACATACGGACGGACAGACAGACAGACATGACGAATCTATAAGGGTTCAGTTTTTGTCATTTGGCTACGGAACCCTAAAAATGCAGACATAAGTACTCAGAAAATAAATGTGAGGCGAAGAAATGGAATATTGAACGTTTAATTGAATAATTTATGAGATGAGTAAGACGTTGCTTTCAAAACCTTATCCAAATCAATAATTTATAGATTATTATGAAAGCAAATTGTTTTTTAAGTTTCATTTGTTGCCAAAATTATAAAGTATATAGGTACATTATTCACGTAACTTAAGGTCTACAAGGCTAACAGTACAAAAACACTAACAAAAACAAAGGGTATTAGGTCTACAGTAATTGTAGCTCTTAAACGAGTTGAGAACTTTTTTTAATATAACCCCACGAAAAAAATGTAACCTCCTCTCGATTGTGATGAAACTGTTTTTAGATTTTGAGGACCCTATATTAACCGTAATTAGAAGATACTGTGCTATGGTGCGGCGTAGAGACTCTACGTTGTGGCGTAGAGATTCTACGCCGTAACAGTTGCCGTAGAGACTTCAAAGCTTTTAAATTATTATTTTACCTGTATCACGTCATGGCCCGACAAAAGCCATTTGCGAAAAAACTGCGTGACGTTGCCTTTTTTAGAAAGAGGCGTTAGAATACTAAAAAATTGCCACCTATCAAGTACTTTGAATTTAATTTCGTCGTCGGTGCTTGCCAAACTGGACCCTTTCTGTTTTTAAATATAAAATGTACATTTTCCTTTGACCCCCATTATGTAGGTAGGTAATTTAAGAAGAGCGTGCTGCCTGAAACCTTACGTTATCCCAAATTTTATTTGAATATACTCAGTTTTTCCTATATTTTAGCAAGTGAAAAATAAACTTTTCTTTTTAGCTTGAAATATACATAAAGTATTATTTCAGGCGAGTTGAGTCATGTCTGACTCTTTAATGAAAACTAGTAACCTTAAGATAACAAGGTGCTATAATATTATAATAGCTGCTCTATTGGTATGCTAATTTAGACTTATACATAATAAGAACGTTTATAATATTTTACACAATGTAAGTAAGTTTGTTGCTGCTGAGACGACCCCCCTTATGATCCAAGATGGTTCCTCCTCCTGCTACATGCTGATGATGATGAATGGTGATTGATTTGGCAAACGAATGATAACTCATACTTACGACTCAACAATATCCTGTGTCTAAAGACCTAGACTGCTCTTAAGTAGTAATGTCCTAGTCGATCAGAGTGATACTAAATGTAAAAGATTATAGCTTTTGTTTATTTCCTGCCTAGTTGGGTGAACTTGGGAATTATTAAGAATAATGAATGAAATTCGTTATTTGACTCAGTAATGGTTTGTTTAATGAACAAAACAAATGCACATGGAATTCTTTATACAAACTATAAATCAAGCACATGAAATCAATATAGGTTATAAGTAATTGTTTATAGTCAAGCATGACACATAATGATAACAAGTTTATTATTGAATAAAAACTAGATATTTATTCTAGAGTTTGACAAAATATATTTTGTCGGTATTGGACCGCCGCTATCGACTGAGCAGGGAAGATATTTACAGGTCACCGAAGTTCACGGCAAATAACTTACTTGTCATAGGTCTTCCCTCATCACAACCAATATAATTGTTGTTCCTCAGGAGGGTGAGAGGTCAGAAGAAACACTCTTACCCTCCCTACACCCAATACCAGATAAAACAACGATTTACTGTGATAACACTGATCACAAGCCAAGAAAATCGGCTTATCAAAGTTTAATGGGACTCGGCTCTAATGGAGCGGGATGATATTATAATTATATATAATAATCACAGATAATTTATACAGTGGTTATTGCGTCCAATTGGTTTGAGGAGAATCTTTATATGTTAAATGAGTCCGTATTTAGGACAATTTATGTATGTGGTATGATTATTTATAATCATCTCAAACCAATAGTCCAGATTTTGTTATCGACTTAGCTCTTTTACAAACTCGAAGCAGCTCGTCAGACACTATTGTCACTGATTCTATAAATTATCTTTACATATAAAGTAACTCTACTATTCTTTTCAAAATTAGCAATAAAACACGGCTTCTATCAAAACTGTATAGTAGATACGTGGTATTAAACCCCAACCCTTCTTTATCTCAACACCTTAGGCTCACGCCCGACTCTCGCCCCGCCATATCCTGAACTATCCCCGCCGTCCGTCCCTCGTTCCTATTTACGCGTCTCTCACGCGCAGCACGCAGTCCCGTTATCGCTCCTTACAGATAGAGATGGCATGCGGATACGCATCTATTTCTGTCTCTGTCTCTAATCTGAAATTAGGAGAATTATTTAAGTACTTGCTCATCCCTCGTCTACGTGTACCAAATGTCATAGATAATGACTTTGTACTCTATATTAGCTGGAACTCACTGGAACACCTATAAAGTCGCTGTACAGATAAAACAGTGTATATTAAATAGTAAGATTAATAATGTTGATAATATTACACCTTACAATAACATGCTCTATCTTAAGGGCCCTTAATTTAAACATTCGTATTAAGCATTTATATTCAGCCTTTAATAATTATAACATTCCATAGCATTATATTTTTAAAACATCGTTCTACATGGCGCTTGAGGTCACCATCGCGTTTCAGGTACCTATATAAGCTGTTCTAAGACCCTTTTTTTTATGTCCGTTTTCTCGGAATCTATGAACTCGTTAGGATTGCATTCCTTTAGCAATAAATTACTGCATCTTTTTCGAAGTTTTTATTTGAGGTTTGAATGTCTGTGAGAGATCGAAATTCAACCTAAGTGTTTCAGATAAAAAAAAATATTTCTTTGAGATAAACCTATGCTTAAATAGCTTTCAAGTAGGTAGGTAGGTATCTCAAATACCGTACCATCACACTGCCTGTTACAATTGAATTTCTACCAGACGTTTCAGAGTGATCCTTGTGGTAAAAAATAAACGATTTGGCAGCTGAGGATGAGCATAGTCTGTTTTTTTACCACATTGAATTCTAAAATCCAAAACTATACTCCATGAATAAGCGGGCGCCGGCATTTACATAGAAATAGGCGTTTTTCAGAGGGAAGTGATTTGCATGCGATGGTATCTGACTCATTTTATGCGTTCGTTTATTTTATTATTAAACAAACAACAGAAATATTAAAAGTTACATAGAGCGTGTAAAAACATAACCTAATATATGTATCTGGCATCTCGGACAAGCATTTAATTGGTTATCATAGTTTGCATAGTGCTAGTTTTTCTTAGTTTGGTCCTCGATAGCGTTATTGTGAAATAATTAATTATTTATATATTGATAAATCAATTCCTCAAGAACTGAGTTATGACGTCCACAGTATAACTTACTTAAATTTAATCTCACCTACATTTCTGAGTAATTGAAACTCTAAACACAATGGAGCCGCATTTGGTATTCGATTTTCATGCTGGAAAAAAAAACTTTATAAAAAAAAACTAAAAAAATTATGGATTATTAAAAAAAATATGGATAAAAAAACTTTATCTAGTTGGACACTTCTGAGTACTTTACTAGTCACACCACTCACATCATCTTCAGAAGCGCTAAGAAGTGCATTGTAGCAAACGCCTATATATTCCCAGGATTAGTGATTTTGTCCCCATTTGCTCTTCATTCGCGATTTTCCACGACCTTTATAACGCCGTCGCCAATCGCTCCGCCGGGCCAGATACGTTTCTGTGCAAAATGTATGGTACGAGTGAATATACCAATAATTACACGAGGGTACTAAAACAGTCCCAAATTGGACGTCAGCTGCAGCAGCGTCGTGTTACAATGCACGGTGACTGTGTCCAATGCTACTCTTGACCTAGTTACCGCACGTGTCCATTCACGTCCGATAGTCATCATCACTTAATCATAAACTTTCCATTATTTAGTACAAACTTTGTACTACAAAGTGGTTGTGGTAAGCCTTGTGCACATCTAGGCAACTGCGATCTACGATAGCGATCAGTGTATCGCTGACAAACATCGCAGTGATACACTGATCGTCTTGCGCAAAGCTTTATTAGAATCGATGCACAAACGATGATATTGATATTATATTTTTACCCTTCACACTGTTTTAGAATTGATTTCCATTTTTGCAATTTGGCTACGAAACTCTAAAAAGAAGTTCAAAAGACAGGCGGTCTCGAAATATAATAGTAGAAATAAATACTTCGAGGTCTTTCAGTGACTTGAAGTTGTTTTGAAATGTCGTGATGTGAATAATGGAAACCCGCGCTTTTGGTACTACGCTCTGCAATCCGGACAGTGGACGAGTGTTCTTCAGACCCAGTGCTGTAATTGGGAATATTCCATGCTATATGATTATAGCTCTAGCTCTTTTGTAAGTTGTGCACTGTGCTAGTAAATGCCGCTAAAGAGTCTTCTGTGTGTGGTGGAAGAGTTTTAAAATTAAATTTACTTTAATCGAGCCTTCCTAATTTTAAGGATAAGGAGGAGTGGTAGTAGCACTCCCTAAATATGGTTTCTCAAGTACGTTGGACAACTTTAATAATATTGCTAACTCGTGATAAAAAAAAGAATAATGTAAAAAATGAAATCAAATATTTCTTTATTCAGCTGTTTCACAATTAAAACTTTGAAATGTCTTAAATCTAGGTGCCAATTCCACGCGACCAAGCCTAGAAGAATAGGCAACAAACTACGGCTTGGTTCCCATCTTTTTTGTACTTAGTTGTAGCAACTTCGTAGTTCTGAACGTAAACAGTTTGAAAGCGCCTTGGTTCTACACTGAAACCGCAGAAAACTTAAACTTTGCAAAATTAGTTGTAAACACAAAGTCGACGCTAATTTTTCTTAAAAAACGATGACCGTTATAATGACTGTGAATACTAGACGCGGTTAACGTTCTTTGAGAATTCTTTAGATTATTTGATCTATTAACATTGTTTAAGTGTCAGTTTCAATTAAGTACATATAAAATTATATCTCTGTCATGGTATTTTAATATTCCATCCTTATTTCTTCGTGCCCTGGACAAGGTATGGCATAAAAATCAACAGCGAATTCATCGCTCGACTTCGATTTGCTGACAACATAGTCATCATGGTGAAATCGTTAAAAGACTTTGGAAAAGCACGCGCTGAAAGACTTTGTTAAAATCTGCCGCCAGTATTAAAAGAAACATAAAACCAAAACCCACACCCAAGACAACGTTTATAATAAACTAACTTCGTTATGTTCAGCTTTTTTAATAGTTTTTTATGTGCGGGTTTTTATTCTTAGGATGCCTTTTATTCACCTATTAACGGAGTCAACTAATCTTGAGTTAAATGAACATACAAATTGCAGATTTTATATCGTTAAAAGTTGAGGATTCATACGTTTTATATCCGTAGTATTAATTTGGCGGTCGCATTATAAATATCAGAGAAAAATTGCTATTTTCCGAAATAAACATACATTACAATTCTTTTGTTTTTTAACCGACTTCCAATCAAAAAGGAGGAGGTTCTCAATTGGGTTGTATTTTTTTTTTTTTTATGATTGTTACCGCATAACTTCGTCATTTGTGAGCCGATTTGAAAAATTATTTTTTTATCTGAATGGTACTGCTTCCAGATTGGTCCCATTTTAATTTTATTAAAATCGGTGTTGCCATTTTTTTTAAATATTTTTTTTAATGTTTGTAATTACATGCCTCCGTCATTTATGAACCGATTTAGAAAAAATTTTTTTTATTTGGAAGGTTATTCTTATGTCCAGATTGTCCCAAACAAATTTCATTAAAATCGGTTTAGCCGTTTGGCAATGAAGTCGGTTTCTCAAGTTTTTTAAACTTATAATTATTAAATGCAATTCTTAACAGGGGGCTAATTCTCGGGCCGATCTCGATCATTTTGAAGTTTTATTTTATTGCTTCTTTTCGAAGGGGGAATGGATAATTTCCTTGAGTAATTCATAAACGACCTCTTTCGTAAAAGCCTCGACAGCTACGATATACGGAAAACGTACAAAAAGTGCGGGGTTGTGAAAAGAAGCAATAAAATAAAATTTTAAAATGATCGAGATCAGCCCGAGAATTAGCCCCCTGGTCCTAATTTTCGGGCCGACCGAGATTTTTGGTATATCGTAGCTGTCGAGGCTTTTTCGATGAGGTCGTTGATGAATTACTCAAGGAAATCATCCATTATCTCTTCGAAAAGAAGCAATAAAATAAAATTGCAAAATGATCGAGATTGGCCTGAGAATTAGGCCCCAGCAGTGAAAAAACAAACCCGTCATAGTATAGTACTCGTAAATAATACAAGAATCGATCAGTACCAAGCTGCAAATATTTTTATAAAAGATGAAAAAGCATGTTTATAAATGCAGTGGGCGCGCGTAACTATATTTTAGAGTGCAGGTCGGCTACCATACCGCCTGCGTCCGACGTTCAATAGCCCTTGTGTTGACTTTGTCCTGCCACCCTTCACCGCCATTGTTAGAGAAAGCCTCGGAAAGCTTCTGTCTTGTTGTGTATGGACAGCCCTAATTAAAACTAGTACCCAGTTCAAAAAATATTTATGAAAAGTGTACATGCCTTTGCATTTAATTTATGTATATGATTTATAAAGCTTCAAGGCAACTGGTTTATTCATGAGGTCTTTAATAGACGGCTTCACTCATCCTTGATTTACCAGCTGATAAAATAGTTGTAAGCTTATTTACATTTATGGGAAAAGATAGGCCTCACAGCTCAGTTGACGCTCAGCCGGTAGTCCTCAACGCCTATATTATTGTATTTCCTGGTTGAGAGTTAATCTCAACCAGGAAAATGTTTTTTTTGACGAGACTACTAGTTCCTTTTCCTTCATATTGAAACTTTTGAGACTTTTAGTTAAACATCTATCAAATACACCAAACACCTTTTTTAAACGGTTTAAAGTATTTAGCTTGCTCAGTTGTTGTGAATTACTTTTCGTAGTTCCTTCGGGAGTAAGAATGACTTTTGTGAATAGGTATTTTAAAAACATTATGATGAAAAAGAACACATATGACTTTTAAATACGAGTCTCATAGCCATAATACCAGAAATAAGGAAAATATTGTGACATCCCGTAATAGGTTATCAAAAACCTCAAAAAGTTTCATTTGCGTCTCCATAAAACTACATAATAAAATTCCTAATGACATTAGAAATAAGCCTGACGTAGAATTTTTCAGATATGTAAAAAACATTTGTTAGATCATAGTTATTATAGCATTGACGAGGCTTTGGCTGATAAATTTATATTTTGTGATATTATGACTGTATGACATCTTCTAATTTAGGTATGTATACCTATGCAATTGTATTCTTAGGATGTTTTTTTTTGTTGCCTGTTTTTTTTAAATATTATAATAATTTGTATGACGTACCTAAGAACATGGTGTATGTGGAAAGATAAATAAATGAAACTGAAACCGAACTGAACTGATGTTACAAGGTGACACCATAATTTTGTGAATTCTGTTTGATTTTATAATTTTCGGGTCAATCCCACATTTTCATAGGTCGGTACCTATGAAAACATGGGATTCGTTTGCATAACAAGATGAAACATCCAAGTCTTGACTAAGAACTTGTTAAAACTTGTCCTGAGCTCCCGACATGTTGAAGATGTTTACTTACCAGACTGAGTATCTCGTCTACTAGTTGTTCTAGCTGTAGTTATGTTGGTCTAAATGGAGTGATTGAGATTTAGGCGTAAGGACGAGCAGACGGAGTCTAGAGGTTCAATCAGATTCTTTGATTACCTTAAACGAGATGTGCATTGAACGCCCTCAAACGTTGAAGAAACAGCGCAAAGAAACCAGTTAGTTTTCTGGACTAAGTGGACTCACCCGATAGACCGATGACATTGTTGATCTTGCAAAGAAGTCGGTGATGGAGAGAGCTCAGAACCGTTCTTCCTGGAAAATTATAATTAAGTATTGGTGAGGTCTGCAGTGAACTTCTTAAGGCTGATGATGATGATGATTCTGGTAAGATGAGTCGGCTAAGTCGTTACCTGGTGAGATTGTAGTCAAAACAAGATTTTTCGTTTAGACTCCGCGCCACTCCGCTCCGCGTCAATGAAAACGTACTACACGGCACCGCTTGCCATAGCGGGCACATCGCACATTATGGTTACTCATGGAAATAATTTGCAATTGAAATCCAGAGGCAACCGTGATCAAGTTTACCATCAATGTTACCTGAAAAAGGAAAACACTGAAGTTCTCTAAAATTGCGATCTAATTTTTTTTGTACACAGGTAATCTTCAAAAGTGGGCCTAAAATTATATAAAACAAGCCTAAAAACCATTAAAAAAGATTAATTAAGACATCTGAATCTGACTGGTATGATAGGTACATTCATCATTGTTTATAACTTTTAAACCCTTTCTTTGTATGAACAACCCCTTTATTCATCTTACCGTTTAGTTTGCCTTTAGAATTATAAGAGCCTCTAAAGGTTTTGAAGTTCGAGGCTGCTTACCGTGGTAGGTGCTCGTAATATGCAGGATCGTTTGACGCTGTTTGAACGTATCTCGTTCAAGACAGGCAATAACTTGGTGGTTTTACTATTGAACTCGGCACTACATCTGTAATTGAAACGGTTGAAATAATATATTTATTTGTCTTGGGAATTTCATATTAAATATATTTATTACCGAGGATCGTGGAGAGTGAATAAAAATGGGGGACATCTTTGCCCAGCAGTGGGACGGGGTGAGTTGATTAAATAACAGGTTTTTGAGAAGAAAGTGGAGAAATTCACAAACAGAAAAAAACTAATTTATGGGTATCATGTGTGCCTTGAGGTTTTTTTTGTTTCCATGTTAGTAGGAATACATTGTTCGCATTATTGCATAAATTAATATCCAAATAATTACTAACATGTAAATAATTACTAACAGCTAATTATTTTATACATATGGGAAAAGCTCATAAAAATTCAGCTAAATAAAATTTTCTAGTTTTTTTTAAGAATTTTTTAGGTAGTTTCATTCAATTTTCAAAATTTCGGAAATAAATTCATAACTCGAAAACTATAACAAATCGCGAAACTTACATAGGGGTGATTCAGGTACCCCAAGAAGTATTCTATCTCTGGATTTTCGCCTGACACTACTTTCTGGGACACCCTGTATATCAATAGTGGGGTCAGTAATGAGGGGGGCCGTTGCCCCCGCCTTGTTAAGATGTAGCAAAGACCTCTTCTTCTCTTCCCTCTACGGATCTGACTCTTTGAGTGGAGTAAAATATTCCTTTAAGCAACTCAGCACACTTTTTCTAAAAGATCATTTAAACCTATTAAGTATCGCTTAATGAGACGTAGTTCTTGAAAAAATAACTGCTGTTAAGTTTAAATGAAAGACACGACTTATAGACGAGGCTTTTATTAAAAAAAAAATTGATAGTTGTGGACTTACATTTAAGTGATGTTTAAAATTAAATAACATAAGCATAAATTAACTTTTCAAGCGTTGAATCCTCCAATTAGTAAATAACGGGGAAGTACTACCACCATGCCCATTTCACTGCAGAAATGGGCAGAATGGTAGTACTTCCCCGGACGAGCCACACACAAAGAGTTCTACTACTACTACAAACCACCTCGCATTAATTGAGTAAAGCGCTATACATTATACAAGCCTTTGTCTGCAATGACTGCACTGCTGGTTATGATAGCCTTGAGCTAAGCAGGGTCTCGGCCTTCAAGCTTGGTCCGTCATGGTAGCCCTTGCTGTTTACGCTATAAAGGCCTCGACCTTCGGTGTCGGCTCTTATTCTAGCTTGTCCATCAAAGACTACCATACTGTGTTGTGTGGTAGTCTTTGATGTTTTGGACCTGCGTTATTAAAAGTCGCGTAGATGTCTTGTCCGACAGTACATGTTCAGCTTAGGGCTCATTATTTCCATAGAAGGCGCGGTTAGGTGGCGATTTGAACGCCTAAGGACCACTTCACACTGCAGTAAGGGGGTGCATACACTACTCAAGAGAGCCTTGTTAGAGCTAGTTGAGACTTGCATGCGGGTCATACGACTTTTTGTGAATGAATATTCTAGTAGGAGAATGTTTTGTTCGCATTCCTATGGATATAATATTATTTATAACTGCGATCGTTTACAATGTATATTGTACAATGTACCTAATAATAAAACAATAGTTCATAATTATAACTAATATGTACCAGAATACAAAAGTACCGAACATAGTAATTAATTAATTAGCAACACAGTTGCATAACCTAACATTGAAAACCACAAAAAATATACATGATAATGTAAACAGCCGAACATCTAACGATTTTAAGGTGAATAATTATAAGTTTAAAAAACTAGAGAAAGCGACTTCATTGCCAAACGGCTAAACCGATTTTAATGAAATTTGTTTGGGAAGATCTGGACGTAAGAATAACCTTCCAAAGAAAAAAATAATTTTCTAAATCGGTTCATAAATGACGGAGGCATGCAGTTACAAACATTAAAAAAAATTAAAAAAAATACAACCGAATTGAGAACCTCCTCCTTTTTGATTGGAAGTCGGTTAAAAAAGTGGTCAAAACTATACTCGGATCAGTATCAAGCTAAACCAATATTCGATGTAACAAAACAAACATTTAAACTCTTTAAAGATTTTATATATTAGTTCAAAAGTTATGCCGAGTTCTGATTTGAACTTACGAACTTCCCCTTGATACGAAATTGAGCTGACTCGTGTATTTTTTAGTTCCTTGTACCTGTCGTCCCACTACTGGGTAAAGACTTTCCTTATAGATTTGTATACTTCATAACCAAAAAATCAAAACGGGTCTTCAAAATTTTGTCTAGGCGACTGATCGAAGCGACGCGTGACCCAAGAGCTGGTGGGTATCTAGCGCAGCGTATAAGCATTGCAATTCAGCGTGGCAATGCCACCAGCGTCTTGGAGACGCTTCCGTCTGGCACTGATTTGGATCAGTTGAGCTATCTCTAGATCGTTTGTAACGATCTGCAGATAGCTCAACTGTTTCTTGTGTATTTTGTACATTTTGTAAATATTTGTTTAATTGTAAGTCTTTTTGTGTAAATAAAAATATTTACTTTATATACAAAAATCAAAACAATCCGAAAGTTAAATAAATACATAAATATTGTAGACAATTCACACAACACTATCTAGCCCTAAATTAAGCAACGCTTGAGCTATGGGAACCAGATTGCTGATAAATTACTTAAATACTTTTTTTGTAAATATACGTAGAATACAATATAACACCCAGACAGGGAACAAACATCTGCGTCCACCACACAAATATTTGTTGCTGAGAGGCCAGTCAAAGTTATGTTTTCAATGAGTTTTAAGCGTTTTTGTACAGTCGCGGTATGTAAATGTTCGTCACCTTAAAGTCGGTTTTCGCTTGCACCAGTACCTTGATCATGAACACATTTTGACATAATTTGTGACGGTATATTATCGGTGTATTCTGTCTATTCAGTCTCAAAAGGTAGTATGTGATCGTGATACGTTGAACAAATCAAGTTGAAAATTGACGAAATTTCCATCCCGTCACTATACAGGGTTATTCATAATTAGCTGCAAATACTCAGGAATTAGGTTCAACAAATAAAATAAAAAATATTTATGAAATGATTTTTTTTTAATTTTGTTATGAAAATCCCGAGAAAATCTATAAAGAATATCCTTTGGAATCATTGGCGCCTGACCTTTTTGACCTTTGATCCGCGCCCGCGCGCCGTGAGCGACACTCTGCGTTCAGTCACCGCCTGGGTGGGTCATCGTCCTGTTCTCCATGGCAATCGTTATGCAATAGCCGTAAAAAAGTTAATAAAAATAAAATTTTGATACAAAAACTTAAATCAAAATTTAAATAAAATCGTTTCATAAATATGTTTTATTTTATTTGTTGAACCTAATTCCTGAGTATTTGCAGCTAATTATGAATAACCCTGTATATTCAACAAAAAATATAATAATTACAATTTATTGCATATAATTTATGAGGTATCGAATAAAAAAAATGATGTTTTAAACTGAAATTAAAATAAAATTTCATGTTTTGCGCAACTAATATATAAAAATAATAATTTAGAAGCGCCCTCTGTACTTCTAAAAGTAGGTAGAAGTAAGCAGCAAAAAAAAATTTAAAATAAAAATATTCTGTTTTGTATTCAGCTTCAAGAACTGCCCCATGCGGGTCCTCATGGAATAAATGGGTGTCAAAATCTTGTGTTTTTAAAAAAACTAACTGTTTTTTTTAATGATACGTGTACTTCTCCTTATGTCTCTAGTTTCCTCTGTCAGTGAATTAGTATTTTATTTAATCTTTCAGCTGTAAAAATCCAGTAACTTCAGCTGCACTACCATTTATTTTCAGAATATCCACAAATACTTTAGGAAAAACTTAAAAGAACCTGCACAAAAACTAACAAAAACGTAATCACAATATTTTATAGAACTTGCCATTGTAAGCTTCGGAATAAAATAAAAATACCATTTCAATTGTGAAGTGTCTGAAGCTTTTTAATCCGAGCTCCCGCTGCTTAAGGATGCCCGAACGCAATCCGTTGGATTTGGCACTGAATACAAGTACCACATCATTATAAGACCTTACATGCAGTAGCATCACTCATACTAAAACTTAGATTAGCAGACTAGGTTGTTTATCATTAGGTGATAATCTTTTGTTTCTCAAAATAAATATCCCAAAGCTCTCTTCACGAAATCATCTCTTCGAACTACTAAGCAAGAAAATTCACCTTGACCTTGACCTCTTTTGCACAGGCGCTTTCTCAAGCAAGATTGCAGTTGAGCTTATAATCTTTATTAGCAAATAATTAACGACAGTCACCCCGATTTTTTAACGTAAACGAAACGTAACGTAAAGGAAACGAATTTGTAAAGGGGTCGTAAAATCGATATCTTTATGATGCTTTACTGCATATTAAGTAGTGTATTTAAATTTAGCATACACTAAGTAGGAACTTAGTTTTTATCTTAGCTACACTAGTTGTTCACCCCGAACTAAGACCTCGTGATCTTTGCTACAGACTTGCTAATTTTGACTTGCCTTTGATTACCCCTACGTTCAAAGTTCATTAAACACGTAACTACTACTACGTCAAATAACCAGAAATTGTTATTTGACTGTGCCACAACTACCGATCTCGAAATACGGGCAAGCCAATCTACAGAATGGCTGGAAGAAATAAACGAATTACACAAGACAAGAGCAACAAAAGAAGGTCGATGGGCAATGCAACAATTCAGCGGCCCAGCGTGGCCCCAGGGCTGAGTGGACCCGGTTTAAAGTTTTATTTTTTATTAAATCGTAGTCTCCAAGCTTTGGTAATGTTTTTGCAAACAGTTTTTTCGTTTCTAATTGAACTGGGTAAGAGATGGAGTATAGGTACATTGTACATGGTGAATACTTTCCAATATTAATACACAGGTCTACAAGCATTATTAATGAACTCTTTGACTCAATCAGCCAGATCTTTCTTTTTCTTTCAGACCAGTTTTCCGATAATTCATTTTAATAATGGAGCTCTTTGTAAGCGGGTTCCGAGATAATATTACTTTTTAGGGTTCCGTAGCCAAATGGCAAAAACGGAACCCTTACAGATTCGTCATGTCTGTCTGTCTGTCTGTCCGTATGTCACAGCCATTTTTCTCCGAAACCATAAGAGCTAGACTGATGAAACTTGGTGAGTAGATGTATTCTGTGAACCGCATTAAGATTTTTACACAAAAATAGAAAAGAAACTATAAATTTTGGGGTCCCCAACTTGAAACTTGAAACTGAAACTCAAAAAAATTTTTTTCATTGAACCCACACGTGTGGGGTATTTATGGATAGGTCTTCAAAAATAATGTTGAGGTTTCCAATATCGTTTTTTTCTAAACTGAATAGTTTGCGCGAGAGACACTTCCAAAGTGGAAAAAAAGTTGGTCCCCCCCCCCTCTATCTTCTAAAATAAGAGAATGATAAAACTAAAAAAAATATATGTTGTACATTACTATGCAAACTTTCAACGATATTTGGTTTGAACGAGATCTAGTCAGTAGTTTTTTTTATATACGTCATAAATCGTACACCGCAATTTACCTTTCGACGAACTACAAAAACCTTTATATTATGTTGTTTGATGCTACGGAACCCTTCATGGGCGAGTCCGACTCGCACTTGGCTGCTTTTTTGTTATAATTTATATTAGCAAACGTTTCTCCACGATCTCACCTGTTGGGAGTTGATGCGGTCGATGGACGATTGGCCCTCCATCACCACATCACCATCATGAAGTAGCAACCGTCACCTAAATCATCGTGCAAGTCACTCACTTTGACCATTAGGTTCCTCAATTCGACCGTATATAGCTTTTTAGGGTTCCGTAGCCAAATGGCAAAAACGGAACCCTTATAGATTCGTCATGTCTGTCTGTCTGTCTGTCTGTCTGTCTGTCCGTCCGTGTCACAGCCATTTTTTCCGAAACCGTAAGAGCTAGACTGATGAAACTTGGCGAGTAGATGTATTTTGTGAAGTTTTTTCCTCGAACCCATACGTGTGGGGTATCTATGAATAGGTCTTCAAAAATGATGTTGAGGTTTCTAATATCGTTTTTTTTTTAAACTGAATAGTTTGAGCGAGAGACACTTCCAAAGTGGAAAATAGTTGGTCCCCCCTCTAACTTCTAAAATAAGAGAATGATAAAACTAAAAAAAATATATGTTGTACATTACTATGCAAACTTTCAACGATATTTGGTTTGAACGAGATCTAGTCAGTAGTTTTTTTTTTATACGTCATAAATCGTAAACCGCAATTTACCTTTCGCCGAACTACTAGAACTTCTATATTACTTATTGCTACGGAACCCTTCATGGGCGAGTCCAACTCGCACTTGGCTGCTTTTTTTTATGTTTGTTCGCGGATAACTTCGTCGTTTATGAAACGATTTTGATGATTCTTTTTTTGTTGGAAAGAAAATATTTTAAAGGTTGTCCCATGATACGATGAATCAGGGTTTGATGATGGCAGACCAGAAAACTCGAGGGGACCTTCCGAAAATCGTAGGGGTGACTAGTGCGGTTGTAAGTTTTTCAATAAGTATTTTACATCAAAATCAGTTCAGCAGTTAGGCCATGAAGTCGGTTTCTCAAGTTTTTTAAACTTCACTTGCTAGTATCATACTGAGATCCGTGCAAAGTTTTGCATTCTACGTGAATGCGGTAGACTTTTCAAAAGGCACCATGTGCATTTTGTGAGTTCACGTTTTGTTTGTTCATATAACGCAAAGGTGGTGGACTCTGCTAAATTAAAAGTGGGCACTGACCAGCAGGCATCCTATTCTAGTGCAAAAACTGATTATAGCGAGTTTGTAGCGAGGTTTTTACATTTCATATTTCAAAATTGTTTTAAAATATGGTACTGTGGCCTAAATATGGCCTACCACAAGCTCTATCTGGCTCTGTCTCTGGCTCTGGTTTTGAGTCTGTGTGTATTTTTTGGACTTAACTACATTATACAACCGCATTCGTAACCACGTTTTATAACCAGCTACGCAAAAAATTTCTTTAGTTCATAACCGGGTTACGAAGAAGGAAAAAAGTTCTGTCAATCAATTTTTAGTTCATAACCCGGTTATGAATTTTAAGTAAGACAAGACTCACGTGTATCATGTCCTCATTCACAGACAAAGTGAAAAGGCTCAAAAGAACTAAACCTTTTGAGTTAGTTTAGTGTTAAAGTTATTGTGTAATATACTTATAATGAACATAATAAGAACAAAGTGTCGCACTTAGTAGAGACTGTAAGAAAAGTGCCGATGGACACATTCTTATTCAATATTTATTCGTCGTTTTCGTTGTCACGTCAAAAAATGTCCTCATTCCCTACTAGTTACGAACAAGGAAAATCATGGTGATATACTAACCTGCGTCAGCGTATATATGAAAGAAGATGCGTAGAGCTATAGGCACTTGGTGCACGAAAGCGACCTCTTTGGGGCGCACTTAAAATCCTTATACCACGCAAGAACTATAGTGACACGAAAAAGAAGAAGAAGCTTATTTATAATAATAACGATTCGTCAAAGTTTATTTCAGAGAGCTTCACCAGTTTTACTCGCTCGTTACATTAAGAGTGAATGTTATTTATTATTTATCGCTTAAGTGCTCTAGACTAGAGAGCCTAAACTCTAGACAACATTTTTATGCAAATATGATTACTTGATAGTAGAAAATCTAAGCAGCTGTAGAAAATACGAGTTCGTAGTAGAAAAATATATGCTTTGTTCTAGAATAGGACTCCCAACCTATGTCCACCTTTGGCCACCCGGTCTGCGCTTCTCGTTATGAATTTTTTCATTACGCCCAATATCAACTAGTGCCGCCTAGCGGGCCTTAATGCCCCTGGCTTTAATATCGTTAGCGCTTTCATTAGCACTCTGTTCGCTCGCTTTTAGTGGTCGTAAGTCCTTATGGTGGATGTCACTTTATTATTATTATTTTTAGCGTGAAAGATCTTGTGATTTATAGCGCGGCTTGTTTATGATTTGCTAATAACTATCATCGTAAGCTTGGGTAATGTTTTTTTCTTATTACTTATAATACGTCAATCATTCCGAACTATATACAGGGTCTAGAAAAGTAAATAAAGTGTAAATAAGTTAATCATAAGATGTCCCGTAGTTCGGTGTGCCTCGTGGCATAGGCCTCCTCTATCACTTTCCACTGTGCTCTAACCTGTGGCACTCTTTTCCAAAGGTGTCCAGCTGTAAATTCTAGGTTAACTTCCCATCTTGTGTGCTGATATCCTCTATTGCGCTTTCCATCTCTGGGGAACCAATCCGTGACACCCTCTAACCATTTCTCCTGGGGATCTCGGATCATGTAGCCTGTCCATATCCACTTCTGCTGGTCTATCCGGGTAGTTAAATCCATTACTTATTTTTTTTTCATAATTATGCTACTTCTTATTTTTTCCATCTTCTTTACACCCATTAAAGTTCTCTCCATGGCGCTCAGACAGCGTTTCAACTAATCTCTGTGATGTTTGGTGAGTGCCCAAGTTTTGAATCTACTGGAAGTTATGCATAAAATAGGTCACATTAAATAAATTGTCTTTAAATATTTTTAAACGCGAGCTCTATATTATGCAAAATATTTATACTTTTGTAGAACTTTGCCAAAGTCTAATTAAAAAAACACATCACACACCATTATGGCCGGCGCACACCTAGTTCGCTGGCGGTAGCGAACAGTGAAATGCTGTCAAATATCGCTGTCAAATCTCAAATCTGACAGCAATATTTGACAGCGTTTCACTGATCGCTACCGCCAGCGAACTAGGTGTGTTCGAGCCTTTACTCTTAAAAGCCTTAAATTCAGATGTATTTTAAGCGCTTGTTCTAAGTGCTTGGTTCATCTTGTCAGAGCGTACAGAATCATAAAAACGTGAAAAACTGAGTGCGTATTCAATTCCATTTCTAGACAATAAGCTGCAATATTTGACAGCGATATTATAAGTATCGTTGTTAAATGTACCTTTATGCCGTTTTCAAACACACCGTAAACAAGCTGTGAATATAAACAAGTCCAACTTAAATGCTTCTGAAAGCTCTCAAAGCAAGTGAACCTCCCAGATGCAGTAACTCAGTTTATCTTACGAGTGGTATTCCCAGCTTTCTAATTGGAGTGCTCAGATTCATTCCAGTTGCTTTCAATCAGACCATTTAAGTACCTGCTCCTTTGGGCTTATCTACTTACTTACTGTGTATACGAGAACCATGCTCACAATATAATTGCCTACCTGTTCACCGAATGCGGCTTAGATGTAGGTGAAGTGAATACATGCACCCTGCGGAGTCACTGCTTCTTGTTTTATTTGTGTCAAAATAGTGTTATAATGAATTTTCGAGAGAAAACGTTGGCCACAACACTTTAAAAATATACAGGTGATGAAGCGAGTTTTGGCATAGGTCATTTTAGCCACTTACATGACAATAAAAATAAGGGAACGTGGTTTAGTGGGCCCATAAAGCCGCAGATTCAAATCCGGTCGTGCACCAATGGGAGCTTTTCGGAAAATGTGCGAATCGATGAAGTAAAACATCGTGAGGAAACCAGAAAGTTTAGTGGTGGTTAATCGACATTTATATAGTATGAACCTATAAAGAGTATAAAAATGAATCCTAGCTAGATCGTTTTATCGTCCCCGAAAACCCCTGTATACTTAATTTCATGAAAATCGTTGGCTCAGTTTCCGAGATCCTAAATATATATATATACAAGATTTTCTCGTTTAAAGGTATAAGATTAGTAAAAAAGTAACCACAGATTTTATACCCAGACACGTTAGGTATCTCTATACCAACACGAGATTCTCTGAGTCTGTCTTAGGGGTGTTGTCAGAGGTATGTACAAATGTTACAAGAGCACCTTTTGTAACCTTTGTTGCAAGCAGGCCTTTTACTTAAGCTTTTTTGCGCATCGTGAAAGCAGGTTTTAATTATCTCAGTAATAATTTTCAGTCTTTTGCTGGTTTTTAATTTTCAAGAATATAATCAAAAGTGTAAATTTTTATTTTAAGTTTCGAGAGGGCAATTTTGCTGAAGGTAGACCACTGCATATTAATAAAGCGTAATCCGATTTGCATGCTGAAAGGATGCAGTGTAAAGTTTATGCTCTCCACTCCCGTAGAAACCATGAATAAATTAAAGCTCAAAAAATATGTACATCTCCATACGGTTTTGCGGACACAGAACAAATACGAAAATAACATGCACGGAAGCCAACACATTAGCAAGTGAGTCATTGTGAATGATGCAAATTATTCTTCAGTGCTGAGCACGGCTTTCCACTCATTTCGTGGTTCTGTTTACGAGACAGTTAACATTATTTTAGTCTCACTTTCAGAAAAGACAAAAGCCGCGGGCTTACTGACAGTATTATTTTTCATAGTTGGAGATATTTTCGTTGTAACATGACGCCCCCAACATTTTCACAACCACCTGCGGAGAAACCGGAAATGTATGACAGGCAGAAGCAGATCGCGTGGAACTGGCACTCAGATTCACCCATTCAATAAGGCTTTTTAAAGGGATGCTTATGATGCAACTGAGTAAAAGATTTTTTACTTTGAATTATATGCGCTAATCTAACCAAAATACACCATACAGTCAAGGGGAATACCAAAACGTTTGGTAAACATCATTTACGATAAAAATATCAAATAGAAACTCAATCAATGTAAATGCCGTAAATACTAAATTAACTGATGTTCAAATCATCCATAAAACAATACAGTACCATCACTCTTTATTTCCTCGTACCAAACCTCTATTACTAAAATCTATCTAAGAGGAGAAACAAAAATAATGAACATGAAACGTGCATTCTGGTCAGAAACATATTAAATACTAAAGTCCATCCACACTAATTTAGCTTTTCATTCGAACAAAACAAATAACAAGCAAAGCGAAACACTCGATGCCTGAGTTTTATTCCTACATAAAACTTGAGCAAACTTAGGTAAGAACGTTAACATAAAGGTAAATGATTACACAACTTCACAAAAAACTACCGCTAAAATAAAATAAAAAACTCATATTATTTTACTGAAAAAAAATCGAACTTGGGCAATACTAACAATATAATAGCAAATTGAACCAAAATGTGAAAATAATTAATTCATTTACTTTTTTAAAGCGTAATTTGGTGTTTTATAGACAAAAAGCTTTTTGATAAAAATATATAACCATGATAAAAAGCTTTTAACGAAGAGATGAAGTTGACAGTGACACACACAGGTCACGAGATGTCCTAAGTTCCCTGTTCCACGCATGCGAAGTACACCCTCGCTGATGCGGGATGAAAAAGCCTCTTTCGTCGGTCTCATCTTCTGCAGTAGCCTTTAGACTCGCAGCGGGGGTGGGCGATTCACGCCACTGCCCACGGTCCCACTACGTAAATGTAAATCTGATTTATTTAATTAAATCATGTGTTAAAATAAATTTAATTGGTAGCAAGCAGTTTGTTGTGCTTTAGTGTTGCTAGGTTTAAGTTTAGTGAAGTTCAATTGGTCGTTCAATAGGTAAGTGATTTGTTTGTTTGCGGGTTTATGTTTAAATATTGATGGTGAGACGATCACTCTACGTTTAGTTTTATGTTATTTTAAATTTTACGTTCGACGCTTATTTTTGGAAATACGATAGTAAACAAAGTATTATTCAACTGGATAAATAATAAATTGCATCAAAAAATTCTAAGAATTTTGTAAATGCTGGGATCAGTAATAACAAATCAAGTGCTATTTTAAAATGGTATGTAATCATTTTGTTCCTAGTTTAAATATGGTTCACCTACCCATATGAAATAACTAAGTAGGTTAGGTAAGTTTTACTGATCCGTTACTCACTCATTCCAGAAATTTTATCGTTAAATTGTTAGCATAGAGGCGATTCGTCCCTCGCAAAATAAAATAATAAATCAAGGAATAGAGTAAAAAAAAAACTGTATTTGATAAAAGCACTGATTAGACAAGAGTTATTTGATCATCATCATCATCATCCACAGTTCTATTTCACCCACTGCTGGTTTAAGCCATTATTAGGTTATTTGATTATTAAAGTTATATTATTGGGTTTTGCATTATTTTCAGTAATGTGATATTAGCCATATTTTTATTATTTAGATAGCTCAAGTAACATTGGTTGATGGATGAATGACAAAAAACGTAGTTTTGCACAAAATAAATATTAATTCCTAAGTAATGAGTGCATGGTTTATATACGGTTGATGAAAATCGTATCCGTATCGCCAGACCAACCCACTATAACTATTTAATATTGGTTGGTATTTAATAGTAGCCATTTTTTAATTATTTAGATAGCCCCGCCCAAGTTACATTGGTTGGTGGATAAATGACAAAAAACGAAATTCTGCATAAAATTGTTGTAATACTAACTAATGAGTAGTTTATATGGTTGATTAAAATCACATCCGCTTCGCCAGATAGACCCACTATAGCTTTTCAAGATTGGTTGGTATTTAATTTATTGAACATTAACATGGAAATGGAATGATTTTACAAATATAGGTGAAGAAAACAGTAGGTATTTATGCAATATGTTAGCTGGTTGTCCAACTTTGAACTTTGTGCAGTAGGTACTACATGGCAAATAAAAACTTAACCCTGAATCATGATCACTCATCAACGCTGACATAATATTTTTATACCGCCTTCATTTTAGAAACCATTATTGCATATTTTTTTAGTGATTTTATAGTGTAAAAACACTAAGGAAATTACAAAGACTTTTGTAAACTCCCAAATCTCGGTGCCACCATCTCGTTAAGGCCTGCGCACATCTAGCACGATGGCGATGGTGATCAGTGTACAGTGTAGCGGACAGCGCAGCCCCGTACCAAGGGGAAGGGCGTGGTTTCATATTTCATTCGGCATGGTTTCAAATCCCGCTCGGCTCCTAATTTTAGGGACATTATAAAAAATATTAAATAATTATAAAATGAAAACTATTCGCACGAATAACTCTCTATAGATTCCCAAGTTTGAGCCTGCTCATTTCATGGAAAAGGCGCCGTTTTTGGTTCTACTAATCTCAGTAGAAGACAGGAAGTACTTACGTTGTTTGCGCAGTATATATTAACAGTGTATTGCGCCTTTGGGATTAAATAAGATACGTTCACAGGTCGGTGAGAAACCACTTGCCCCAACCTTGAAAACGGTGTAAAAATTAAAAGAACCCGAAAAATAAGTAGTTTAATAGTATCTATTGAAAATATAAAATCTTAACAAAGAATAAACTTCCCCTGAATTTACACATTTCTTAAATTTTAAGGAAGTGTTGTGGCCGCATGGCAAAGAAATAACAATTTGCAGGAAAATAGACTAAAAAAAAATATTTGGCGAAATGTTCACTTATTTATCAACAATGCCATCTGTCAATTTTTTTATTTTTTTATCTTAAAGATAGACAAACGAGCTTACGGCCCACTTGATGGTAAGCGGTCACCGTCACCCATAGACACCAACAATACCAAGGGTGCATCGTCGTTGCGTTGCCTACCCTGGATTTTTTTTTTACGTTTTTCTTGAAGCTATTCATGTTGTAATTAAGAAGCAACACCTCTGATAGTAGCTCATTCCACAATTTATGGGTATGAGGAAGAAACCATCTCGAGAAGCAATATAAATATAAAATAACTAAATTATGTTTTTTTTTTATTTTATTTATTTAAACGGCTTTGGCGCTTAGCAACCACACTGCCCTATTATAATACAACAATGAAAACGTAACTTAAAAATATGAATTTACCTATACAAACTATAAAAAAATCCATTGTATGCGTTTAAAATTATGGTGCTGCTATCCATTATTAATGAATAGGTTCAAAAGTGAGCCAGTGGAAAAAAAGCTGGCTACCTTAGAAACTATCCATTCAGTTACTTCTGACAAACCCTCTCGAATTTTGCCTCTACTCTACTCATTAATATATCTTTCAAACGCATCAACAAACGCATAAAACCGAAGTCCATGCCCTCTGATGTTGTAGGAATGTCACTTTTGCTTGCATTTGCCTCAGACCGTGGCACATCATTACAGCATTCATCTTCCATCTGCTGCGGAACTTCAGCCGAGAAGTGACCCGAAGCAGATGACAGCGGTCTCCGTCTTCTTTTCTTGCGACCCTGCTAAATTATGTTTTCTGTGGTGCACCGTGTGTTTATTTTAAATCCGATATCTCTTCTGGTCCAGCCATCTTAATGGTCACAATAATTAGCAGAGGCCGAATGAAACTGTTTGCTACGCCGTAGCACTTGCTACGTCGTAGCGTTAGGTTGGTGTTCATGTCACGCGTATCGTCAGCATAAGCGCTGGTAGCTTAGTAGGTTGCTTGCTATGAAACTTGGACGAAGTATAGTAACTATAGTAACATTTCATGGCGTAGATATGAGTATATACGCCATGAAATGTTACTATACGACGCTGAGCGGTACGTGCCTCGCCTTTATTACAATATTTTTTTATATAAGGGCATCAGTTAATTATTTAACCAAGGTCTAATTTTTCAATCGACTGTTTTATTCGTTAGATAAAATTCGTTAGATTTTCAAACATAAGGAATGTCATTTTTTATTCAACGAATACCGTTATTTCCGTGTATGAAAATTAAACTCTAAATAATTACGACTTCATTAAAAAGATTATTGGTGTTTTTACTCCATATTTTTCTAAAACAGTAATTAATGTGTCCTATTATGATCACTGAGGTCAGTAAAAGAAATTTTCCTTTTTCAGCTTTACATAAAAAAGGTAGATTATTTAATTTTAATTGATAAATTAACTGGCCGTTACAGCTTATAAGCAACCTTTTGCCACGAAATTAAGTTATGTTTGCAGTATTCATTATAACGACGGTCTAAAGACGGGCATTGCTTTTTAGTCGGCCTGGTTGCCTTATAATCAGAGGCCAAAACCCGTTCATTTGTTTATATAAGCTGACGGTTTAAAAGTGTATACCTGCTTTGTTTTAGAAGCATTGGTTGTGCCTTGTTTTTTTTTATTTGGCAGGTTTTTATTAATTTACGATTAATGCATTCTGGAGCCTCACAAAGTATCTATAGCACACGCCACGCTCGAAACAATAAATAAACAAGGAGATTCAGCGCTTCACTAGATTCAAAATGTGGGTATGGTAAACAAATTGAAATATGCTAGAACACTATTTGCTGATGTAAGAGGTTGTCAATTCATAATTATAATAGCTGAACATGCGGAAGTTTGCTTTCAAAGATTATATTTGATATTTTTTTTCATTTCTGAGGAGCTATTCTCAGAAATCTCAGGATTTCTGGATGAAGTAACAGGAGTAAGGAAATAAAAGCCTTTGGATATTTTTCATCATCTTCTTTGCGCGAACATTTAATAAATATTTCGTCGAATTCTCCTTTGAATCATGTGGCTGTTTCCTGTTTTCGGTTCATCTATATTCCTTAATTTATAAGCTTCTTGAATTTGTATAAAATACATAAGGTAAATAAACTCAATAAAAGGCTTTTTAGGAACTAGCAGCATAGCATTCTTTTTATCTACTTGCTAATGAAATAAGCCGCGGCTCACCATGTCAATCACTGTTAACGAAGCATTGCCTCGCACGTTACGCACGTTAGAAACGTTTTCTACCGATGACGAACTACCTTGCATCCATCAACTTAAGGCATACTAAGAAATTCAATGATTGAACTGCTAGGGTCTTATTAATAATCCTGGCGTAGCGTTGGACTAGTTAATCCGTGTTTTGTCTTTGCATTGACATGCAATTGTCAACTCAAACAAATGTGACAAAACACGGATTAACTAGTCCAAGGCTACGCCAGGATTATTAATAACACCCTAAGGGCCTTATTAATAATCCTGGCGTAGCCTTGGACTAGTTAATCCGTGTTTTGTCTCTTGCATTGACATGCAATTGTCAACTCGAACAAATGTGACAAAACACGGATTAACTAGTCCAACGCTACGCCAGGATTATTAATAAGGCCCTTACAGTATAAACGAGGCGTGACAATTGACAGTGGCTTTATTTTGTAATCATACGTGGTGTTCAATAACGTGTACATAACTGTTCGTAAGTACGCTAACGGTAGAGTTTACACAAGGTTGTTAAAACAACATAACCCACGAAACTTTAGTTTAAAACATTCCGAGGTAAGCTTTGTAATGGAGTTTTGGTCTTATAACAAATTTACCTATTCAAATAAAAGCAACAATTCAACTAGCAACAATGTGATGTAGGACAATTTACAGAATATCTTCCAGACACGGAGAACATCTGTGTTAAGCACATTTTTTTATCATTCGTGAGAGTCAAACCCACAACCTATAGCGCAGAAGTCGGATCTATAACTGAGATTATTACTATTGGATAATGCGTCGTTTTACAGCATGGTGCTAATCACTAGAGCTTTTTTATTTCACATCTCAAAAACATTAATTTGCTTGTTCAATTTATAAAATATCTCTTTTGAAAGTTGTCATTATTATATTACGGTTATACTACAGTATTACGTAATAGTTAACGATAACTCTCTGAGGTGTCATTGGGAATTCACCATGAGCGCGAAGATCTGGAGCACCAGTAAAGACAATGTATTTTACGAGATTCTAAACTTATCTAAATTCATGGGCCACTATAAGTATGTCCATAAACAGTAAGTTCTCTAATTAAATGTACACATAACGTCCTCAGATGCTAAGTTGTGTTAGTCCAGAGGGTCCCCAATGTGTCTTACTAATAAAACACCTTGTTTATTTACTACTTGACAACCCTAGTTTGCTTTTCGTTTTAGGGCATTTGTCCATTGCGGTCGATAAGAAATGCTCGTTCTGTGTCTTTGTGTTATACTGGGGCTGGGTTTTCAAATAATATAAAATGACTGAATATATTATATTAATATATATTGCAAATTATACAATTCACAGATTTATAATTCCGTGTCAATTTTTTACCCGACTGAAGAAGGGTAATGTAATTCAAGTTTATTAATAATAATAATATTTCTTTATTGCAGACACGTGGTCTACACATTTATACAAACAGAATGTAAAACAATATTAAAATACAAAATTGGTACACGATACAAAAAAAAATACGATAAAGTAAGTGCAGAATATGAAATATATTACAGCTAGTCTAGGTGGCAATTTTCACCCATCGTCGGTACGTTGCCGTCAGCATCAGTCTGTCTGCCAAACTTTTGATGATAGAGTTGGGACAACTATTTAGGCAGGCCGCACACCAGGCATACACTTGTATCTCGATAATTGTGGCGCCACATTTGAAACGCGACATATTTAACGCCCCCATATTATATCTGTACGTGAGCACGCACACTGAGTAAACATTTGTAGCGGGCGCACTTTGTGGCGAGACGTTGTCCGCGATACACGAATTCAAGATCGAACACGTTCGTTATTTGTGGCGCCACATCAAGAAACCGTCGTCGTCTGACAATGATGTCGACATTTTTAAAGTGGTGCCACGCTACAACTGTGCTTTCGATGTGCGCATATACAATACATTTGTAGCAAGCTGAATTGTAGAGCAATGATTGTGGTGACATAAATGTTCGATGCATGTAGCATGTGGCGCTGGTGTCCGGCCTGGCTAACTCTGTCCATAAAGGACGCAATTCGCTTTCGTTGGATGGCATTAATTGTGTCAACTCTGGCTTCTGCAAACATGCCTGAGGCGCTGCAGTAACGCCTCAGCCCCATAAGGTGCCTAAAGACATTATTGTAGGCCACCCTTATACCATCCTGTGACTTCTTGGTATAATTTGTCCAGAGTTGACACGTGTAAAACGTCTGCCCCTCTAGCTTCTAAAATAAGAGAATGATAAAACTAAAAAAAATATATGATGTACATTACTATGCAAACTTCCAACGATATTTGGTTTGAACTAGATCTAGCTAGTAGTTTTTTTTTATACGTCATAAATCGTAAACTGCAATTTACCTTTCGACGAACTACAAGAACTTATATATTATGTTACTTGTTGCATGGACGAGTCCAACTCGCACTTGTCCGCTTTTTTTAAACAATATTTCTAACTTCTGACAGCTAAGCTGATGACATTTCCCTACCATTTTTGTCGTTACAATGGACAAGCGCCTGTTGACCTACTTCTATAACAACACTTGACTTACAAAGTGGAACAAAATGTTCTCCTATTGGAAACGTTTACTAAAACGTAGTTTCAATTCGTGCTGGTAGAAAAAACAACGCTGGTGTTGAAAGCGACCCCTTTTGATCCCGGGGTCGAGGGTTCGAATCCGTGCCTGTGGGGTTATTTTCTAAGAGCAAACAGTAGTCTGTAGCAGATTCTGACAGAAAGTCAGTCTATCGACAATTATTGAACCCATCATTTCGAAAAGAACGTGCTTTAATAAACAAAGTAAATTTGGCCAAAAGTGTGAGGCGTGCCCTTTTCGAAATGATCGTATGAATGAATGCTTGATAATATCTTGCAGTTACGTTAATTTGCCATTGATTTAACTGGTTGTTTATGTTTGCATCATTGATTGATAAGAAAAACAAATAACGCTAAAACAATATACTTGAATTTGAATCCAGATCGTGGTAATTATTTATCATGTATTTGGCAACATTTAGCTCGCACATTTACCCGAGTCTCGCTCTAAATCATAAGTGAATAGATGGTGTACATTTGTTATCGGGCCCGACAATCATTTACAATGGCCGCAACTTTGATCCATTAGCCGGAGAAGCAAGCCTTGTGCCCTAAACTAAGGGCTCCGCTATAAATGTAGGGGTACACATGTCTCATACATTAGTTAGGGTATAAGTGTTGGCACTGGTGATGGAAAATATAGGAAGGATATACCAGATAGAGAAGTATTTAAAATTGGTGAACAAGTGGACAATTATAATTACTGAACCCCAATCTTGATAAAATGAAGCTAATCAAATCAATTTTTTGCAATAAGATGATGTTTTAATTTTGTTGTCTCGCTCATTCGATCGAATATAAAATGCTAAAACTATGTTAAGCATGCCAGAATAACCAAAAAGAGAACTTCATCAAGTTCAACCGCGGAGTTGCTCTATATAATATATATATGCCGTAGGTCGTGGGTTCGATCCCCACCGAGAACAAATATTTGTGTGGTGAACGCAGGTGTTTGTTCTATGTCTGGGTGTTATATTGTATTCTAAGTATGTATTTAAGAATTGTATCAGCTATCTGGTTCCCATAGTACAAGCTCTGCTTAGTTTGGGGCTAGATATTGCTGTGCGAATTGTCCACATTATTTATTTATTTATTTACATTATTTATTTTATATATATATATTTGATCATTGAATCTTTTATCGGTTGTATGAAGCGGACGCCGAGTGTTGCTATGAATAAAATATCGGTACGAGCTCGTTCCTGATATGAGGAGGGATTAATGTAGTACTGCAGTTTCACATTTGGATAGCCTATCCTCGGAGCTCATTTGGTTGTAACCAATGACAAAACATCGTGTGATGATCATAAAGTGCGCTTTGTTTTGGAATAAATGGCACTGAAAATATTCACCAGAACCATAATTACTTTTTGTTGTTATAAGATGGTATCACGATAGGATTGGACATAATTTAATTTAATTGTATAGTTTTATTTATCATCTTAGACAGTTTATTTTAATTTAATTCTAATTTTGTGTTAATAATATATTGTGTACCTACCTACATTATGGATTTGTATAATCTGTTTTATTTTTATTTTTATTTTTTGGCATTCACTTTAACACTCTCACCGCTTAGTATCGTTAAACGTACCAGCGGGCTGTTTTAAGGGCAAGGAGTCGTAAAAGTTTTGGTAATTTTTAACCCCGTCCACTATGATCGGAGGTGGGGGAGGAATTTTTTTTGGTCTTTATTTTGCTGGAATATTTACATTTCCTGGTGGTGAGACAGTGGGCGAGATGTTCATCTTTCGCTTTTTCCTGGGTTTCGCTCATATCCACTCTGTCTCTTTTGCTAGCTCTTCCTCGTCCGTAACATATTCCACATTTCAGCATTTCAGTTGCTCTTGAAGAACTTCAATTTGGTTCTTCAAATTCACTTTATACCAGAGCTTAGACAATTTATACCTAATGAGTGACATTGATGCGGGGTTGCTCCCAATTCGCGTGATCTTTCCATACGGACAGACACAGACTAAATCAATTTTCAATTCAAACTGAACTATATTGCAGGAATTGAAGGTTTTATCAAATTACGGAATTATTAAAATTAGTGTTCGTAACAATACCAAATTATGCAAATATGTTTGCCTGAATGACAGCTAAATTATTAGTACTTTTAAAACCAACGAGATCTTTATTCGTTATGCATAATTATTTGGATTAAACAGTTACCTACTTATCGCGATTACCTTTTTTGATTTTTTCTGACGTTTCGAACGTGCTAAAATAGCCATGGTCGCGGGCAGACTAAGGTAATATCAAAAAGGTAATTGAGATAAATAACCGTTTAATCCATATAGCACAATAGCATATTTTTGAACAAAATGTTCCTATCAAGCGTTGGTGCAGACAACATAGGACGATGTTCAGATTTAAGTTAAAGTTCTTCTTTCTATTCTTTAACTGCTCACTATAAACCGTTAAACTAGGCTTCTTTTTTTATAGTGGATACAGCGGAGTTATATCTATTTTGTTTTCACACTCATGACTTTTTGTAATCGGAAACTATTGTTTTGTTTTAATTTTATTTGCATCAATAAAAACCAACTCTACCTCCTGATGTTGTACATTTATTATCCTTATTATTCTATGCCAGTTAGTAGTATCAATCTGAACTGTTTTGCTAAGAAATCAGATTCTAATACTTAATAAACATTTTCAAACATAGTTTCTATTTTTTTTGTAACAGTAAAAAATAACAAAAATCCGATACCTATTCATTCATCTGGAATTATTACGATGTTTTTTTATATGTAAAATGAACAAAACTTCGATAAGACCACCCATGTTTTAAATATGTAGGTGGTTTTGGTTGGATGGTGATTAACTCTTCCAACATTTTCCTTCACAAAATAGAATCAGGCTTGCTTCCTCTCGCGCACAATGGACAGAAGTTGAAAGGTCTGCTTTGAATTCTTAATTCAACGCCGTCGCAACGGCTTTCTTACTTCATAGTTATTTCGCAAACTTCTAGAATACTAAGCATTATTGACCGACGTGACTTTGCTTGGAATAACCTTCAGTACCGTTATTAATTTAACTCTATGCCATTCTGCTTCAATAAAGAGAGCGTCTTGATCTAGATTACAAAAGCGAACTGTATTTTAGAATCATCAAAAGTGTTTTTAAATAACCGTATAACTTTTTCTACAAGACAGTAAAAGCTTTTTACGATTCCCAAGAATAATCGTCTCTGGAAGGGCTATAGCTCACCGGCGTCGAACGGTGTACGCCATCCATTACCAGCCTCAATATTGGAGCGTAGCGTTTTGTTACACAAAATAGGCAATGTATTATGCTCCATTCGATTATAGCGTGCAGGTAATTGGAATGAATTGAGGATGGGCATTTTGAGGTTGAAGTTAATGGTACCAAGTACGGACTACCTGCAAAACATGCAAAATTTCAGTGCCGCCAAAATACAATAACAGGTACCAGTATACAGTAAATTACAGTAGCACGATGGGTTGATGACATAATCAGCGTCGGGGGCCGCAGATGACTGAGAGTATCTTATCGTGGTAAATAGCAACAGCAAAGAGAGGTTTATGTCCAGCAAGTCGGGCTGCGGATGATGAAATAACCAAAATGTTTATAACTATAGTATGTTAATACAAAGTCACTAATGGTCCTAACCCGGTGTCGTCAGGTAGAGTACCTACAAAAAACAAACCAATACGTTGTCAATCACAAAATGTACACAGTAGCAGTAAAAGCAAAGCCAGAAAGAAAATAAAAAATCCTTGAGTAAGTATAATATGTATTACCTACCACACATCACTACTGTGATTGACATGCTTACATTTCTTAACTTGCTGATGGAACAATCATATGGCCCACCTGGTGTTAAGTGGTAACCATCGCCTATAACAAAGCCATGCCTCGTAGGTCACGCACGTCAGGAACGTGCCCTACGATGCACTGCTCTGCGTCCATCAACTGGAGGCATACAGATTTTCAGCCTCACGTGCCAGTAATTACACCGGCACACATACCCTTCAAACCGAAACACAGCAATGCTGCTTCACGGCAGAAATAGGTATGGTGGTAGTACTTCCCCGGACGAGCCCTTCACAAAGAGCTCTACTACTACTACTATTTTTTTAATTGGCAAGAATTATAAAATACATTCAAAATGTACGGCTATTTTGGCTTTGAACTATTATATTGTGAACGCTAACTCAGCACAATAGCCATAGATTAAGATACAGTGTGCTCAAAAGCCTCTATTTATGGCAGTACTTATTACGACGTGCAACAATAAACACATCTTCAACGTGCAAGAATATCACTTTATGCACCCTCCAAATACTACCTAAAGAGACCGCTTTAAGGCTCGAACACACCTAGTTCGCTGGCGGTAGCGATCAGTGAAACGCTGTCAAATATCGCTGTCAGATTTAAGATTTTACAGCGATATTTGACAGCGTTTCACTGATCGCTACCGCCAGCGAATTATGTGTGCGCAGGCCTTTACATGGCAATCCAACCACTTTAATCATCCTCAGCCCGAAGGCTACTGAAAATTACGCCTCTTTTTTTCAGATTGGTTTATCATCCACCTACTTTTAGCAACCTTCACAATAATTATCGTTTCATCGGGTATTTGTATTTAACTTTTTTAAATACAGGGTTATTCATTATTAGCTGCAAATACTCAGGAATTAAGTTCAACAAATAAAATAAAAAATATTTATGAAATGATTTTTTTTTAATTTTGATTTAAGTTTTTGTATCAAAATTATATTTTTATTAATTTCTTTCGGCTATTGCCATAATGATTGCCATGGAGAACAGGACGATGGCCCACCCAGGCGGTGACTGAACGCAGAGTGTCGCTCACGGCGCGCGGGCGCGGATCAAAGGTCAAAATAGGTCAGGCGCCAATGATTCCTTTATCGATTTTCTCGGGATTTTCATAACAAAACTTAAAAAAAATCATTTAATAAATATTTTTTATTATTTGTTGAACCTAATTCTTGAGTATTTGCAGCTAATAATGAATAACCCTGTATATTTCGCCATTTTTATACTTCTTCAAAATAATAAAAGCAACATGATCTCCGTGTTTGGTTCAGAGTATCGACGACAAAGATTCTTATTATCCGTTTGAGTCTCATACAGTCAAAGTCAAAGATTAATTTATTCAGTAGTTTCAAGGATTACTTGGAAACGTTTTAAAGCCAGGTGAGTCTGTACCAGTTCCACGCTACCAAGCCTATAGAGAAGTACGCGCACGCGCAAGTATCTTTATCCCTTTGAAGGCTGCTAGCAGCTGCGTAGTTTCCTATTTTTAATTCAGACAACCGTCTGGTATTCTCCGTGTAGACCAATTGCAAAGGAATAAAGACCCACGAACTTGGAATATGGATTTTCCTTTCATCTAAAAAACAATTTTCAAATAGATTCATAAATGACGGATTGAGACACTTCTTCTTTTTTATTTGAAATCGTTTAATTACAAAAACACTGATGTGATCAAAGTTATAAACCTCTAAGTAGCTGATGTGTAGTATGAGTGAGCAAAAATTCAAAAACTACCACACAGAGAATGGGAAAACTTTTATTATTTTCTATTTAAATATTCAAATGTAGTTACATTTCTGATAATGTTCTTTAGTGCGCAGACTGCGGTATTTTGTGAATTTACACATATAATCGCGTAGGTTGGGTGTGTTCTTAGTGGAAGCGTTTTTTTAAATAATAATTTTCAGTTTGTTAATAATCAATCCTATCGCCACGACTACTATACTGTTTTTCTGACTGAAAAATAAGACGAGGTTCTCAATTCGGTTGTATTTTTTATTATGTTTGCTCTCGAACTTCGTCATTTATTTAATGAACCTTCGTCTGCCTGCCCTTATCCTAAGCCCTTGAACCAATTTGGTTAATTTATTCTTATCTGCAAGGTTATACTTTCAGGCTGGTCCTTTATAAATTTTATCAAAAGTGGTTTAGCAGTTTGGCCTTATAGTTGGTTTCTTAAGTTTTTTAAACTTCACTTGTTTTACAATCTATATGGTAGTCTCTTGGTCACAATTTCACCTGATGTTAAGTGATGATGTAGTCAAAAAGATGTAGCGCGTTTACTTATCCACTATTCTCATAAACTCTAAAAATAAAATAAATAAATATAGTGGACAATCCACACCACACTATCTAGCTACAAATTAAGCAGAGCTATGGCGAACTCAGAGGCCAGTCAAAACTAGTAAAACTATGGTTTTCGGATAAATAGACGTCTCGGCAACAAGTTTCTCTCTTTCCCGCAATAAATATGCAATGCAGTTTATTTTCAGATCGCCCGCATTAAAGCCGCACCCTCTGTGACTCGGTCGCGTTGTGAATATAAAGTTTTAACGCTAAATTATTTCAACGATTTGCAAGTTCACAAAGTAAAATAAAAATAATGACGGCTAACTTGATTACGAAATACATTTAACTTAAGGCCTGCGCACATCTGGGTGATGGCGATGGCGATCAGTGAAACGCTGACAAATAAAAAAGTTGTTTCACCGATCGCCATCGTAGATTGCTTAGATGTGCGCAAGACATTCCTCAAATTATTAATTCTAATTTTAATCCAATTTTATTAATCAGTTTAAATTTAAACACTGACATCGCTTCTTTAAACTACGTGAATAAGTACTATTTAGTACAAGTTTTGCTTGGTTCGGGGCTAGATGTGGTATGTGAAAATATGTCAAATCTTGTCTGCGTTATAAATTGCATTGCTACGTTGTCTGTGCAACTAAGTTATGTAGAGAACTCAGAATATCGGATATAATAACGGTAGACAGAATATTACCTTCACAAGATGAATGTAAAGTCATACACCGGTACGCTGTGCAGCAACGTCTAATAAAATGGGACATGGAATAAAATATTTATGTAATACTGACTTGATGTGGATATTATTATATTTATTTTTGATATTATTGAGACTGGCCTCTAGCTCAGTTGGTAGTAGCTCTGCCTTCTTCGCCGTAGGTCGTGGGTTCGATCCCCACCGAGAACAAATATTTGTGTGGTGAATATAAATGTTTGTTCTCTGTCTGGGTGTTATATTGTATTCTAAGTATGTATTTACAAAAAAAAAAAATGTATTCAAGTATTATATCAGCTATCTGGTTTCCTTATTACAAGCTCTGCTTAGTTGGGGGCTGGGTAGTGTTGTGTGAATTGTCCAGAATATTTATTTTATTTTATTTATTGTACCTTGCGTTACAATAATATAACATTGGTAAGTCAATTTTCTCAATGGGCGGTATGTAATTTATATTTCTGATTCTCATTTTGGATTGGCCTCTCAGCTCAATTGGTTGTAGCTCTGCCTTCTTCTCTGCGCCGTAGGTCGTGGGTTCGATCTCCATCGAGAACAAATATAAGTGGTGGACGTTGGTTTTTGTTCTCTTTCAGGGTATTATATTGTATTCTAAGTATTTTTTTTTTTAAATAAAAATATATAAGTATTATACTCGTATCACTTAACTGGTTCCCATAGTACAAGCTGTGCTTAATTTGGGGCTAGATAATATCGTGCCGAATGTTCACTATATTTATTTATTATTATTATTATGTAATTAATTGATGAAACAAGTATATGACTCGCCCGATGTTAAGAGGTAACCATCACTTACAACGAAGTATCACTTTTTGTCACGCACTTGCCCTGCTTCGTCCGTTTTTGTTCGGGTCATGCATGGAATCTTCTCATTTCTTATTTTAATAGATGCTTTAGTATAGTAGGACGTCAGTGAGTATCATAATATGCACATAATCTTCTGAATTCCAGGTTCAAACATGGTCTCAAAGCACCAACATTAAAGTCCTTGTGGCCTAAAATGAAAAGCTAAATGAATTCACGTCATTAACGTACACTATCAGAGCGTGTAATCTCTTTGGAGAATCCTTTTATTCCAGTTCCGCCCCGAATTGGGCATATTACAACAAAACCTCTTTGTTCCTCAAAGTTATTTCAAAAGGTAATCGCGCAACCGTAAGATTCATCCTTCCACACAACAAGTTGAATAAGTAATAGGCTGTTAGTCAGTTACGAATGTCTGTCTGACTGAGCCGAGCGGTCCCAGAAGGTACTTCATACTTTGACTCTAAATTGGGTTTCACTGGCAGGGGAGGCTGCCAAGGGCGGATCTGATATTCATGGAATTTTTATTATTCTTCCATTTTGTATAGAACGATCAAATCGTGTTTGCCTTGGCATATTAAATTGGGTTTTCGATGACCGGCCTCGCCCTCGGCCTCGGAGGCTCGAATAAAAAGGAAATAAATTCATATACACTATAAAATCAAAGCTTTTTTGTAAGTACAACGCACAGCAAACAATAGAACAACACTTCACAACACATCAAGTCATCTTGTGACAGCAGCTTGTTTCTCAAAGTTCCTTTACTAAGATTTGGTACTCAGTAGGTAAATAAGCTTGTGCATATCCGCTATCATAGGCCAATTATGGAATGGCGGGTTTGATGCTTGCCTTTAGATACGGACTTTATGAATCTGAGCTCAAGACGTCAATAACTTCTCAGAAATATATTAGATGGACAAGAGGGCCCGCTCATTGGTTAGCTCTCAGTTACATCTTTCGCAATATCTTGGGGCTTGAGACGTGGAAATGAGAAATTTATTGTCTGCTCTGAAGAACTATTGCCGACCTCCTTCAAATAGTTTTATACATTCTGGTATAGTAATAATAAGAAAGGTGACAAGCCAAGCAATGTCTTACCTGCTGCTAGCTGCCTGTGCTTATACCTATTGCATTGCATCGCAGAGCACGTCCACGGAGAACGTGTCATGTTTCTTCTTTTGTAATGGAGATGTGTCCGAACAGCAACTCCCAAATACTCGTTTCTTCAAAGGAAGCAGCGAAAAGAAGCGGCTTTAAACTACTGTTTAAAGGAATATGTAATAAACTTTGTATTAAATATAAAAATGCAATTGTTCTGGTTTTTTTATGACTGGTTGATGGAACATATAGCCCACCTGATGTTACTTTAACTTTACACTCTTTTATGAATGCGTCGTAGCCAACGTAACGGCGTAGGAGCTACGACGATAAAATTGATGAAAATAAATAATAAAAAAAGGCCTTTATTTATATGAACTTCTGAGATCTAATCTAATAGTAATTAAGACTTTATATACTATTAGATTAGATCTCAGGAGCAGTCCGTGTCCAAAGAAGTTTCCTACAATTTCATATTCTTCTTATCGCCACTGGTTCTGTGGAACTAGTTGGTAAAAGGATTTTGAGTGCGTTAATTTTTGAGTTCTACACTTGAAATCCTTTCATAATACTGGTTTGAAGGAACTAGCGCTACGACAAGAAAAATATGTATACTGCCACTTCTTCGGAAAAACTACTAACACGACAAGATAAAGAAAATACATTTCAAGGCTATGCAGCTCGTAGAACCGACCACCTACTGATAAGACCTCCTAACAGAGCAATCACATTTAGACATTAGTAAGTGGTGGATGTAGTTGGCTATGTTCTATAGGCTGATGATGATACGTTTCAGTTCTTATTTTTTATTATTATGTAGTATGTTAGTAAGATCGAAATATATGATTTCATCATTCTTATGTACGTTATCAAAAAAATACCGAGTGAAGCTCGGTCACTTACTGCTAGTGTTTAATAACATACCAATTTATTATATTCACTAAACCACAGTTCACTAAACTGGTGATATTTTTATGTGAACTGCCAAATTCCCTGAGTTCACGTTAGGTTGATGCTTTGTTTACAATTTTTATGTACACGAGTAATTAACCTGAATTTTAAACAAATTCTAAATCATCATATTAAAATAAACTAACATTAAAAGTACTGTGAGCTACAAAAAAAAACAGTAATTTAGTTATTTACCAGCATTCATACTTAAATTTAAACTTACGTTTAACTTGGCTCCTGTTATACAATTTTCACTAAGTAAGAGAATATATCCCTTGATGCCACGTTTCCACGCGTGCGTTCAACTCGACATTCAACGTGCACATTCACATTCACGCGCGTGGAAACGGTACGCCCGAGCCCGTAAACGCGCCCGTGAACGTGAATGCCGCGAACCGGGCGAGTGTCGGTTTTTTGATGAATGTGCGGGCGCCCGGTGACTGTTTACACGCGCGCGGGCCAAATTGGTGTTGCCAATTATACAGATTTATCTGTATTTATACAGAATTTAGGGTAGTTACAGATTACAGATTTTACCCTACTTTTATACAGATTTTTGGAATCTGATTTAGTCTATGATAAGATGAACATCTTTAAACATAATAAAAGCAAAAAATATTCAGTATATCAGTGTCACTATCACTACCCATTTTTGTGTAGGTACGTTGTGTCGAACGAAATTAAAAGTATTGTTTCATTGAATAATGCACTGCGCACTTGCCAAACATCAAACACCAACAAAACTATCGAAGAAAAAAGAGTACGGTGAGAGTTGCGAGAAAGCGATTCATTCATTCATTTATTATACATGCAATTTTCATATACAGTAATTGTTTAACTAGTGGGCAGGGCATAGGGCATGCTTTTACATTTAGACGTATTTTGATGATCGGGGAATACCTACTTCGTAATTATTTACATATTGACTGTCAAGGTAATTCATAATTAAAAATACCGTAGAAAATGACACGGTAGTGAAACATTACCGTATACCGTGTGTAAGCCAAAAATACCGTGCATCTACGGTAATAACCGTGTACCTGGTAACACTGGTTGCATGCCGCGCAGCTCGCCAGGCAGCTCGCCGGGCTGCACGGCATGCATGTAAACAGCTTGAATGTTCGCCGGCCCGGGGCGAGCTGCATGCCACGCAGCCCACCAGGCAGCCTGCCAGGCTGCCTGCCGGGCTGCACGGCACGCATGGAAACATAGCATGACGTATTGTCATAATTATGATCTTCAAAAATTATCAAGAAAACTAATGAACTTTTATCGCAGCATTGCCATGTAAAACTCTTAGATGATCAAATTCACTTATTTTTTTGAGAATAGTATGCCCCTTGTCTCTTGCAGGTTGCAGACCTGCAATGGACAAGGGGCAAATAAACGAGTTGTTATAAATTCTAGTGAGGCCAACTGTACTAATCGATTGAATCAAAATAGAACTGTATTTGCGTGCCCTGTGCGTGACACGGCTGCTGTGGGTATAGCCTTGTCATGTGCTTGGGTAAAAAGTTCTAAAAGCTTGAATAAATACAAGTTTAGTACCTTATAAGAACTCTACCGAGATCGATACTTTATTTGTTACTTTTGTATGAATTTATTAATGTCGGTAATTATTTTTATTATTATATTTCATTTTCATTTCTATGGTCTAAGTAAATTAGGTAGATATTTTGCGTGAAATATTTTTTGTCAATGTTTATTTATTACTTTTTCGTTATAAAGTCTAACTTTTTGTTTCTCATAATCACTTAACAAGTGTAAAGATGCCTCTATCGGGCGAGCGGTGCCTTCACGCGTCATTTCCTGCGGTTAGGGAGAACTTGCTGAGTCTTGATGTATTGTGTCATAATGGGGACATAGGACGGGATAGGAATATTACAGTATTTGGAATTAAATTTTATTTGGTATCATCTGTACAAGTCCATTACCTGTTATTTTATATTTAACATAATGTTTTAAGAGTCAATATATAGGCAGACGATGTGGTTAACATCGCAGGCAAGACCTGGGTGAGATTGGCACAAGACCGGCAACAGTGGCACATACAGAGAGAGGCCTATACCCAGCAGTGGGTGAAGTCGGGCTGTGGATGATGATGATGATGATATTTATTATTATAAAGTTATGAGTCTGAAAAAGTCCGCTTAACTGCTGGGCATCACACGCATTTTTAAGTAGAACGATTCAGAGCCACCGACTTATTTAGTAAGCATTAGGTAAGCATAAATATTAGTTAGTCGTTGGTTGATGAAAATCATTCATAAAGTAAACATTAAACTGATACAATAAACCTAATCCTCAATGAATCCATCACGCCAGATTGTTCCAAACCTTCAGTAATAAATAGGTCATTGTTAGCCAACAGGCGAGATAATTTAATTCTGAATAATCGTGTCTGGTCCGGGGGCCATTAAGTGCGTACCTGGCCCTTTTCAATAGGTTTTCTTTATCTTCTCGTCGGCATCCGGACATAATGTCGGGTTACCTCGGGGTTGGGGGATGGCCCAAGTTTGATAGTACAAAGATAACGTACCTACAGAAAATTATTTTTTGCTGAGCTTTTTATAAGAGGTGAAAGGGGTCAACTGTTTGATCGAAAGCAAACAGGGGTTAGGCATCATTCTTTGATCTACTTGCAACAACTATAATGTTGTAACCATGTTTTGTGAGTAGAAATATTTAGTCAGGTGTCAGGACATAAGATGATAGTAGGATGAGTATTACTCATAGTAGCAAATCAAATCATGCTAACTCCATAACAATAAAGTTTTTCATTTTACCACCTACTAGTACAAGCTACTTTGAACAAAAAGAGATTCTCTCGCTTGTGAGTGGCGTTGTTTGTTGTGTGTGAAGTTCACTGCTGGACGAAGGCTTGCATATTCTTGAGTGTTTTAAAGTTTTTCCAGGTTGCTTTTTGAAAACCCAGTGGATTCACTTATAAAAACAAAAGCGGAATTTTTCATAAAGCTTTTGCCGAGACCACAGAACTTGCCACACACGCATTACCCGTTTAATATCGCATTGATCCGGCTACCGGAGTTACGAGATTCGGTTTACGACATCGTGTAATGTGTAGTAACCCATCTCCGGCCGGATAAAAATTAATTGCCTCCATTGAGCGGTGTGCCTCGAACCTTTTGTATGTACCTTTTGTAATAATACGCTGCTAAACTGAGTAAGAAAACACACCTTGTGGTGTAGGTAGTAGTTGTGGTAGTAAAAAATAAACAAAGATAATATATCTATTTGACATAAAGGCGTACAAGTAAGACAAATACAGAACGATAAGTTGAAGACAGGCAGAAAATGTAGGTATAGTGGCGGTATGAAAATGTTCGTCGATTTTCATCTTGATTTTAACGTATCACGATCAAATACTACCTTTTGAAACTGAATAGACAGAATACACCGATAAGTTAACGTCACAAATTATGTCAATATGTGTTCATGATCAAGGCACTGGTGCAAGCGAAAACCGACTCTAAGGTGACGACCATTTTCATACCGCGACTGTACAACATTATCTGTGTACCTACATTTTCTCTCACTTTATTACAAACTCATTGATTATTTGGCGGATGGATTCAAAGGATATGATTCTAGAATAGTCCTCCGAGCGCTTCGAGTCCTCGTCATCCACAGGGAGATGGAGAGCCACTTCAACTACCTACTTAGTTTGTCCTCTCCAACTTCCACATTTATGTGATGGGTAGCTTATTTTAGTAAATGTTAGGTAAATACTAACCAAATCTGAAAATATTTTATACCTGGACATTCTAACCTAAACTACACCCTTTAAATTCGCATCGTTTTAATTTTCCAAAATCCCAAGATTCCGTCCCCAGGCTCATCATTCATGTGGGTGTCCCTTGAGAGGAGTTATTAAGGCCAAAGACTCGAAGGTCCAACATAAATACAGCTTAGAAATGAAGCGAGTCCACGCCATTGTACAGCGGTGGGTGGTGCCGGGATATTTATTGTCCTTTAGCCGAAAATCTGGTTATTGTTTGGGAAAATGTGGTTATGGAGTGTACCTTATTGGATAACACCTCTATTATTATACCGATAGATAAGGTACAATGCAAGCAACTGAAAATCCCGAGGTCAAGTCTATATTTCAAAATATGCATAGAGCGCTGGTGGCCTAGCAGTAGCAGCCCCGCCTTCCGAGCCTTAAGGTCGTGGGTTCAAATACTATCGTGTACCAATGAGTTTTTCTGCTCAAAAATGTATGTATACAATTCCAGTGCTGTTAAACGGTGAAGGAAAACATCGTGAGGAAACCCGCATGTCGTAGAACCTAAAAATTTCGAAAATATGTGTCAAGTGAACGAAAGGAGCCTCTTTGATGCGAGACTTGTTTCGAAAGTGACACGGTAAGAAGAATATATACGAGTACATAACAAAATACTTCCATGTGCCAGGTGTTATAAGAGAGGAATGCGGTGTGGAAGAAGACGTAGTGATGAGAGTAGAGAAAGGTATGAGATGAAAGGAGATTAACAAAACAATTGCATCAGGCGAGTGTGAATGGAACTGCTGGAAGGGGAAGACCTAGGCGCATGTATCTCGATCAGATCGTAGACGTTTTAGAGAAAGGCCAGTTTAGGAGTACCCTAAACCGACGAGCATGTATGAAGAATGTTATGAGAGTGAATGAAGCGAAAGAGGTGTGTCAGGATCGTAGCAAGTGGAAATCCGTGATCTCTGCCTACCCCCATGGGAATAAGGCGTGATTTTATGTATGTATGTATGTATGTGCCAGTACTCTCAAATTATGAAAGAAAACATTGTCAAGAGCACAAAAAGAGCCTTTTTGAGGCACACTTAAAATACTTTCACCACACGGTTTCGAAAAAACCAAGGACACGATGACAAGAAGAACATACTACTTTATATAGTTTCATCCTATTTTCTCCTAGATATTAGTAAAGTTTTGACAGAAAACACTTTATTCTAAGCACACGCAAGGTTGGCTTTTTTTTTACATGGGAAAATGCGTTACGCATGCCTCCTATTCGGGGAGGAGATGTCGGGCTCTCCGTCATAGTGACGGCATACCGACTAAAAACCCACCGATATTCCTGCACTCACCTCAGTGCCAGTGCAACCACAAGCTCTGTGAGGCCAACTGTGAGCTTGTGATATGAGATAACAGGTAATCTGCGAAGTGAAATCAGTGTAAAGTGAAATTATGTAGTTGGATTTTGTTTCTACTGTATTTCGTTTTGTTGTAATTCAATACATCTTTCATAAGCAATTAGTTAATGTTTCGAAAATTAGCAAACATTACAGTAATTTCTGTCTAATGAAAAATACGGCAGACGTTGGACATTTGAATGTAAATTAAGGAACTTTAAATTAAATGTAAAACAAACAAAAAATACTTTTACAATTTATTATGTCTTCTTCAATGATACACTGCCTGCGTCATAACTTAATTTTACTCACAATTCAAGACTCACACCTAAGCTTTTATGTTTTGACGCCGCTTTTACTTCAAATAAATATTGCTATGCCACTATTATACCAACATAATACATATTGGGTGTTATTAATAATCCTGGCGCAACGCTGGAGTTTGTCACATTTGCTCGAGTTGACAATTGCATGTCAATGCAAGAGACAAAACACGGATCAACTAGTCCAACGCTACGCCAGGATTATTAATAAGACCCATTATGTATTATGTTGGTATAATAGTCTGCCATTACGTTAGTTAGATTTCGTTTTTCGACATTTGAACAACCAACATTAAGGTAACCAATTAGTATACCTAGCTGCGTATACGAGCTAATTGAATTCTCTGCATTTGATCTAGTTCGACAGTTACTCTGTGAAGGCAAACAGATTGCGCTGCTTTGTTACTAATTAATTAAATTTAAAGGCAAAACATCCAAGGATGCTATTTAATAAGGCTGAAACGAACGATCATACACCGTTTGTATGGGAATCGCGCGTATACCGTCGACAACATCATCACAGAGGGCTTATACCGACTTATCGCAGCATCATTTTGTCGTTAGAACTTTTTGTTTTAGACTTATCGTCATCGTCAATATCACTCATAACGATTATTGACCGAATTTTGTACGGAGAAATAATAAGCGCTTACTTAGGAATGCTAAGTAAAAATTTTGTTCTTGCACTTCCATAGTTTTCATTTTAATAAAGAATCGTTGAACACAGTGAAACGCTGCCTGTCAAATATCGCTTTCATATTATGCAGTGTTCCACTAACCGCCACCGCAGAACGCTTAGATATGCGCAAGGCTTTAAGGAATTACAATATGATTATGTAGAAGTTCAAAAGAAATTTATGAAATTTTGAAAATTATAACTTTAGATAACACTATTTTGATTATTCAGTTATTGATATTAGATACACTCCTAGTTTATACAGAGAGAAGTAAAGTAATAAAATGTTTATTTTCCTTCACAATATAAGTAAGACTTAGGTCGAGTAATTAGTCATTAGACTATAGTATGAAGTTTAGTTATAACGCGAGTGGTTGTTAGGCAGTACCTACCTCACAGGGATAGATAAATAATGGAACTCAAAATGCGGAAGTGAAATGAAGACTTGAGAAATGGAAATGAATGATTATAATGAAATAGAAATATATAGAATGAAAGCACTAGATACAATAGGCAGATGATATGTAAGCTAGCGAAAAGAATATAATAATAATAAGCGCGTGCGTGCGGTAGTCGCGAGAAGCCGAGCGTGTGTGTTTGTCGCTCGCTGCCGGTCGGCCGCCGGCCGCGCCGTGTGACGTCACGTTGTAGGCGAGCGCGCGGGGTCGAGCCACAAACCAGTATTGTAAGGGGCTGGCCCAAGTGCAGTACAAAAATTAATATTTTCATTCAGCGAGTTGTGGCGTAAGATGTTCCGCCACATATTCCCCCCTGCTAGACCGTGACTACGGTCGATAAAAGTCAGGGAACTGCACTCTTCGTCCCGACCGGGTCCTCTTCTCAACCGGTGGCGCTATTGGAGCAGCAGTGGTTTGGCTCGTTGGAGAAGTTGAAGTTGTCTCAGTGTTTGTAATCCGAGTTTCTTTCATCGTATACGCTGGCTTCAACCTATCAACAGTGACGTTCGTGCTCTTGCCTTTGACGTCCAGGGTGAAGAACTTAGGTTGTCTTTTAAGTACTTTGTAGGGGCCAGCGTATGGGGGTTCCAGTGAGCGACGCACGTGATCCTGGCGCAGGAACACGTAAGAAGAGCTGTCGAGATCCCGTGGAAAGTAGAAAGGTGACGTAGTATGCCACGCAGTAGATCTTGGTGTCAGTTTCAAGATGTGTGATCGTAGACGCGACGCATACTGGGTGATGTCAGCAGTGGTGATGTCATCAGTCGGAGAGAAAAACTGGCCAGGTAAGCGTAGTGCCTCACCATATACCAGTTCGGCGGCTGACGTCTGGAGATCTTCTTTCCACGCGCTGCGCATGCCAAGAAGTACCAGTGGAAGAGCTTCAGTCCACTGTGGAGTAGTGTGGCACATGATTGCTGCCTTGAGTTGCCGGTGTAGACGCTCGACAATCCCATTGGCCGCAGGATGGTAAGCAGTGGTGCGAAAGTGACGCGCACCAACCAAGGCAGTGAGAGACTGGAAGAGGTGGCTCTCAAACTGGCGTCCGCGATCAGTGGTCACGCGAGCAGGGCATCCGAATCTGGCTATCCAGCCAGACACCAGGGCAGCAGCGCAGGTCTCAGCTGTGATGTCTTTCAATGGCATTGCCTCAGGCCATCGCGTGAATCGGTCGATGACGGTGAGACAGTACCTGTAATCATGAGAAAGAGGTAAAGGGCCGACGATGTCGAGGTGTATATGAGAGAACCTCGAGGAAGGGGTAAGGAAGGAGGAAAGCGGAGCTTTGGTGTGGCGGGTAACCTTGCTTTTTTGGCATTGCAAGCATTGCCTAGACCACTCTCTACAATCTTTGCGTATCCCTGTCCACACAAATCTTTGTGTAACCAGTCGCACAGTAGCAGTTCCTCCTGGATGATGTAGTCCGTGAATCATCTCAAAAACCTGTTTACGAAGCTGTGGTGTGATGAACGGACGAGGTGATGCAGTAGAAGTATCACAGTAGACTGCTACGTCGCTGTCTAACGGTTTCAGCTTTTCTAGTTTCAGGGTGGAGCCGTGAAGAATCAGGTCTTGCAGTTCTGGATCTGAATCCTGAAAACCTGCAAGCACCTGGTAGTCTATGGTTGAAATACCTTCTACGCGAGAGAGAGCGTCTGCGACTACATTGTCCTTTCCAGGTATGTAACTTATTTCTGTCGTGAATTGCGCAATGAAGTCTAAGTACCGAAACTGTCTTGGAGAACACTTCTCTTTATTGATTGAGAAGGCGAACGTCAGTGGTTTATGGTCGGTAAAAACAGAAAAACTTCGGGCTTCCACCATGTGTCTGAAGTATTTTATTGCTTCGTAGATGGCTAAGAGTTCTCGATCATAAGGACTGTACTTCTTTTGAGCGCTAGATAGCTTGTGCGAGTAGAAAGCGAGGGGCTGCCAGTTAGCATCTTTGCGTTGCTGAAGGACAGCACCTATGGCTGAGTCAGAAGCGTCTGTTACGATGGCTAAGTCAGCCGAAGAATCTGGATGTACAAGAAGAGTAGCTTCAGATAGAGATGTCTTGCAATCCTCAAAAGAACGTAACAGATCTGCAGTCATATTTATGGGTTGAGAACCTTTAATCTTGGGTCCCGCCAACATGGCGTTCAAAGGCGCTTGAAGTTGAGCAGCGTTAGGAATGAAACGACGGTAGAAATTGAGCATTCCTAAAAAGCGACGAAGATCTTTGACCGTTTTTGGAACAGAGTAGTCCTGTATAGCTTGAACCTTGATGTCCAGAGGTCTAGTACCGGCTGCTGACACCTGGTATCCCAAAAAAGTTACCTCTGGCTGTCCTAATACGCACTTTGAAGTGTTGACCAATATTCCATACTGCTTGAGACGTTCGAATAGTTGACGAAGATGAGTCTTGTGTTCTTCTTGAGAAGATGAGAAGATCAAAATATCGTCAATGTACCCGTAACAGAATTCCAGGCCAAGAAGTACCTCGTCAATGAACCTCTGGAAAGTCTGCGCAGCATTGCGTAGACCAAAGGTCATGTACTGGAACTCATACAATCCAAACGGAGTTGTTATGGCAGTCTTAGCAATATCATCTGGATTTACGCTGATTTGATTGTACGCCTTCACCAGATCTACCGTTGAAAATACAGAACATCCTGACAGCTGGTAAGAGAAATCCTGAATATGCCGGATGGGGTACCTATCAGGAATGGTCCTGGCATTAAGTGCTCGGTAGTCACCGCAGGGTCTCCATCCGTCATCTTTCTTCTTCACGAGGTGAAGCGCAGAAGACCAAGGGCTCTCAGAACGTCTGGCTGTGCCATTTGATAGCATGTCTTCAAACTCCTTCTTTGCTATCTGGAAACGCACCGGATCTAGGCGTCTTGGTTTGCAAGAAACTGGGTGTCCTGGTGTAGTCCTGATATAGTGAAGGGTATTGTGCTTAGGGACGGTCTTCATACCTGCTGGTCTGGTGATCTCAGGATATTCACGGAGTAGCGCATGAAATTCAGATTCACCGTTGACAGCTTTGATAGATGGAAGGTCGCCGGTAGAAGCACAGCGAAGAGCATTTACGGAGAGAGAAGTAACACTGTCAATAAGCTGCTGATTCTTACAGTCTACGAGTAAGCCGTAGAAACTCAAGAAGTCAACACCGATGATAGGGCGGTTAACATCAGCGATCGTGAAAGTCCAGGTAAAGGCACGTCGAAGTCCTAAGTTGAGTGATAGTGCAATGGGACCATAGGTATGTATTACCGTACTATTTGCTGCTACCAAGTCATACTTCGTCTTTGAGCAGGGCGTCTTGATACATGACCGTGGAAAAACACACAAGTCGGAACCAGTATCCACAAGGAACTGTATTTTTGAAAAACAGTCAGTAACGAAGAGACGGCCTGTAGATGGAGGGCAGTCACTGGCCGCTACTTGCGACCGCCCAGAGAGTTTCCCGACGACTTGAAGCTGCAAGGCTCTTTGCATTTTACAGCTTCGGCTCCATACGTGTAGTGGTAAAAGCAATGAGGGTGGTCCGGTGGTGGCTGTCTTGGTCGGCGTGAATTTGAGCGTGAGCGAGATCGGTAGCTTCTTCTATTCTGGGATCGCGAGCGCGAATCTCCATTTGACATCTGTGCTGTGAGCTTGGCTACCTGCTTGGTGAGTTCACAAACTTGCCTGTACAGGTCATCCTGAGATGAAAAAGCTGGAGCTCTGGAGCTGGATGCTGCCACCTGTGGAGTTGAAGGGGCAATCTCGTGCACCTTGTCCGCTAGCTCAGCTAACTTTTCTGGAGGCAAATCAGATTGAGAAGCTATTACCGTCTGTATGTTCTGTGGTAGACGGCTTGACCAAATTGTAGTCAAGAAATCCTTGGCAACCGTTGGACCAGCTAGGCTCTGCATATGGCGTAGGAACTGCGACGGCTTCCGATCGCCAAGTTCCTCGTGCATGATAAGCTGTTTCACGCGCTTTTCCTGCGAAGCTGATAGACGCTTTATTAGTTCAGTTTTAAGTTTGAGATATTTATCCGTCGTAGGAGGACTAGTGATGATATCTTTAACCTCCGCTGCATACTGATGGTCAAGTTGAGAAACCAAGTAACAAAATTTAGTCTCATCAGTAGTTATCTTGGATAATGTGAACTGACTTTCCACCTGGGCAAACCAAAGTGCAGGTTCTTCCGGCCAAAAAGGTGGTACTCTAACACCTACTCTAAGTACTTCCGGTCCAGCAACCACTTCTGCGTCTTGAAATTCTTCATTATGTATAGACATGTTCAATCAAAAAAAAAATCGCTCACCACTTTTTACTTGTACCACACCCCAAACTTGAAATTCCTTGTTCTTGGTAAATTCTCGAACAAATCTTCGAACTCCAAAAGGTGTCGTCCAATATCGATGATGAGGCTCGTCGTAGGGTCACCAGTTATAGTATGAAGTTTAGTTATAACGCGAGTGGTTGTTAGGCAGTACCTACCTCACAGGGATAGATAAATAATGGAACTCAAAATGCGGAAGTGAAATGAAGACTTGAGAAATGGAAATGAATGATTATAATGAAATAGAAATATATAGAATGAAAGCACTAGATACAATAGGCAGATGATATGTAAGCTAGCGAAAAGAATATAATAATAATAAGCGCGTGCGTGCGGTAGTCGCGAGAAGCCGAGCGTGTGTGTTTGTCGCTCGCTGCCGGTCGGCCGCCGGCCGCGCCGTGTGACGTCACGTTGTAGGCGAGCGCGCGGGGTCGAGCCACAAACCAGTATTGTAAGGGGCTGGCCCAAGTGCAGTACAAAAATTAATATTTTCATTCAGCGAGTTGTGGCGTAAGATGTTCCGCCACAAGACTTTACATAACGTACTATTTAGACTAAACGTTTAAAATCTAAATCCGGTTTCACTGTACAAAATTCCGTGATCATAGTAGCTGCAATTAATTAAGTTAAAATAATTTTCCACTGGCGCATGCTGCGTACAGCCTACTGTGCAAATTGGTTAAAACATTAATAAATTCCAGGCAACCTTTGACCTGCGAGGCAGGCTGATAAATAATTGGTTGAAATAACGTAAAAAAATCATTTTACTTTGATGCTAAACTGATATCTGTTATATTTAATTTAATAATTGCTCACAACCTATACCATAATTTACTCCTGCCACAGCTTGTCTTTACCCAGTGGTAAGAGATTGCATAAATATTTTGACATATTTTTATGAGTAAGGCCATAAATTAATTAATACCGACAGAAATTCCTCTCAAAACCTACCATGCCTAGTCATAAGCTCATTAAGAGTCCGTTCACACAGACCAGCTCGGAGAGGAGAGCAGATTCTTATCACGTTGAGACATGACATTTTTGACAGTTGATACGTTGATACATTGACAGAGTTTTTAGTATTTGTAGTAAGGTTTATTTTTTGCTTTTGTCAAACTGCTTTTGTCACTAAGCATGCTTGAACGCGCTTGGTGTGAAATAATAAGAGGAGCTGACCAGCTCCGATCGCGTAGTTTTCTCATCGGCTGCGAGCACCGACCAAGCAACTCCAAGCGTCTATGATCCGGTCTGTGTGAAAAGAAAAATGCGCGCTGATGCTCTCCGAGCCGGTCTGTGTGAACGGACCCCTTTATTTGAACGAGTGGGACCAGATAGCTTATTATAATGACCTACTCATAATAAAAAGTCGCACACCGCCATCGGCGCATTTCATGGCGAAGAAGCCACCACGCATCTCTACATGCCACTGGAGGCGGTGGTGGGAGTACCTGAAGCTGAAGAACGGCCTGACCATGCGAGTCGAAAAGTTGGAATATCACTGGAAAGTGAGTTTGGATTTCTTTGTGATCGGATCGGCTCACACTGTACAGAATCACCATCGGTGCATCGGGTTGTCGGACCTTTTCGCCTCCCAGTTCGTGGTCGCCTTCGAGAACCTTTATTCCGCAGCGGCTGTCGGGTGGGTTATCGGTTCTTTGAGCTATATGACATACTCATTGCGGCTCAAAAATTAGCGGGTATGTTCATAATGGTCCTAAAGCAGTCATTTAGTTTAACAGACCTATAAGTCTGTTGTTGTTTCTTTTCATTGACATGAAAGTGAGAGTGACAAGATACTTTTAGCGAGTCGTTAAAAAGTGTCCGGCATGAATGAATGAGTGGAATTTTTGTGACAGCTGTGTGGGGTTTATGATTAAAAGAGACCGCAATCTGACAGGCAGTTTTATAGACATTGGAAAGCATAAAAATATCCATACATATAGTGGTTTTTTTTTTTTAGTATCTTCGATGTTTCCCTCGAAGGACTTGTTATATTATTTGATTTTTAACTGAAAAAACATATTTTAAGATGTCAAAAGTGTACGCAGTACTGCTAGTCACCTCCTGCGGTATGTGAGCGGCGAACCATCCATCGGCCCGATTTGCCAGTCTGCCACTGACAGCTGCGGTGGCAACTAGAGAACCATCCCCCTCTGACCGCTCCTATACCCCAGGGGTTGACTAGCGGTATCGCTCATATTATAGATGAGAAATTTCGTTGAAAATTTGATTGAAAATTTCCAGCATTTATTATATCACAACACGCACCTGATAAATTTTACTGAATAACCTAAAATGCCAGGAATTCTTGCTATGAATATTTTAACATTGGCCTCGCCGGTAGGTAGGTATTTCGCCAGGACCAGTATTTTACCGGTTAATGCAGCGGGATTTATCGTGTCACATGCAAGGTATATTATTTGAAGTGGCGTTGAGCACTTTCAAGGCCCATTCTGGCTGCGTATCTTTTATTTTATTATAATTTTATATTATAACTTTACTCGTAGTAGCGAGCTAATAATAAAAGTAATTGGTAGTAAGTACATATCTGTTGAAGTTGTAGACAACTATATTAAATAAATTTGGTCTAGGTAGGTATAACGTTAATAAAGAGATAAGCCGACGATTCCAACTCGGATGGGCAGCGTTCGGGAAACTGTGCCACAACATCTTGTAGCTTATATTCCAGAACCTCAAGATGAAAGTCTAGGTATTAAAGCCGCTTCCCACGGTCTGTGATATCGCGGACGGACGCAGATCAGACAGACTCGCACGATGGGAATGGTCTCGTCCGTGGTAGCACAGGACGTCCGTGGCGGTGCACCATTATGCTATGTTTCCATGCGTGCCGGGCAGCCCGGCAGGCTGCCTGGCGGGCTGCGTGGCATGCAGCCCGCCCCGGGCCAGCGAACATTCAAGCTGTTTACATGCTTGCCGTGCAGCCCGGCGAGCTGCCTGGCGAGCTGCGCGGCATGCAACCAGTGTTACCAGGTACACGGTAATTACCGTAGATGCACGGTATTTTTGGCTTAAACACGGTATACGGTAATGTTTCACTACCGTGTCATTTTCTACGGTATTTTTAATTATGAATTACCTTGACAGTCAATATGTAAATAATTACGAAGTATTCCCCGATCATCAAAATACGTCTAAATGTAAAAGTATGCCCTTTGCCCTGCCCACTAGTTAAACAATCAGTGTATATGAAAATTGGTTGTAGGTATAATATACGAATGAATGAATCGCTTTCTCGCAACTCACACCGTACTCTTTTTTTCTTTGATAGTTTTGTTGGTGTTTGATGTTTGGCAAGTGCGCAGTGCATTATTCAGCGAAACAATACTTTTAATTTCGACCATGTTGTAATTATTACGATACTCTGTGATTACAACTTTGTAACCTAACTAAACATGAAGACATTTGTTAAACAATAATTGACTCGTTGTGTCACAGAGGTTTTATTCTAACTGATGCAACCTCAACAGTAATCTCCGATCGTAGCGACTTTTTTTAGCAACGTCCACTCGTCACGAAAGCGCGAGAGAGACTGACTGACTGCCCGCCAGTTATGCCACGTGCCAAAGCAAAATATCTGGTGACAGACGGACAGATAGACAGACAGACAGTCAGACGGACTGACAGTGAAGTCTTAGTAACTATATTAACTATACTAATAGTATTATCGATTCTTTTTCTGTCATTTCGGGAAGGAACATAGCTTTTTGATTTTAATTGTTTTTCTGGTGTTATTTTGAGTTCTGTTGTGTAATTTTGGTGGTATTTTAACACAACTTGAGTATTTTAACATTACTTGAGGTCTTAGCTCAAAGTGTTAGCAATTAGAATTAAAGTGTATTATGTGATATTCTGATTTGATCGAAAATGTTTCAGATGGTTTTGGAATAAACGGCCATCTTTCTTCCAAAGCCAATTATGTAGGGCCGACTATGACAGAAGACTGACGATTTGACGGAAAAGTATTTTATCTATGTAATATATTATCATCATTCTCAAACTACTCGACACTGGCAAAATTGATCCGAAAAGGGCAGATGCCATTCATTAAGAAGAAGAAGAATAGTATTATCAAAAGTGGATCTAAATTAATATTTTTAGCCTTTATTATGTCTAAAGATGTTCATCTTAACATAGACTAAATCAGATTCCAAAAATCTGTATAAAAGTAGGGTAAAATCTGTAATCTGTAATACTACCCTAAATTCTGTATAAATACAGATAAATCTGTATGATTGGCAACACCAATTTGGCCCGCGCGCGTGTAAACAGTCACCGGGCGCCCGCACATTCATCAAAAAACCGACATTCGCCCGGTTCGCGGCATTCACGTTCAGCGGGCGCGTTTACGGGCTCGGGCGTACCGTTTCCACGCGCGTGAATGTGAATGTGCACGTTGAATGTCGAGTTGAACGCACGCGTGGAAACGAGGCATTATACGTATTATAATAAGTGTTAGCTTGTTGTCAGTGATGACATAATAGAACGTGAGACGTGGTCGCTCACTTGGCGTCATACACAAACTTAAAGTTGCACAACGGGCTGTGGAAAGAGCTATTCTGGGAGTTTCGCTATTGTGTGAACTGTCTTCAATATTTATTTATTTACGTTATAGAATCAGAAATGAGGAAATTTATATATAAACCGAGGTAATAATTTACCTTCCGATCTAAATGCTATCAATGTGATTCTTGTAGTTTATTAAACAATATTTTACTACCTACTATTATACTTTCTTACTTTAATAAACGGAAGATGTCAGTATCGATCTCTTTGGATCCGCCGCCATCAAAGCTTTTAGGCGCAAATTTTTGGTCGTGAGCGTTTCAGTGTTGTATTTTTGCCTGTGTGTTATATTTATAAAAAATAAGTTAAATAGATTCGAAATATATATCGATCTGTTCATAAATATCTATTTTGCTAAGACGAAATAAATATTTATTTCGTCGACGTATTTTTATCATGTTTTTTAGGGTTCCGTAGCCAAATGGCAAAATCGGAACCCTGTATAAGGGTTCCGATTTAAATATTATAGATTCGCCATGTCTGTCTGTCTGTCAGTATGTCACAGCCACTTTTCTCCGAAACTATAAGAGCTACACTGATAAAATTTGGTAAATAGATGTAGTCTGTGAACCGCATTAAGATTTGCTCACAAACATAGAAAAAAAACAATAATTTTTGGGGGTCCCCTCATACTTAGAACTTGCACTCAAAAAATTTTTTTTCATCAAACCCATACGTGTGGGGTATTTATCAATAGGTTTTCAAAAATGATGTTTAGGTTTCTTATAATCGTTTTTTTCTAAACTTAATAGTTTTTGCGAGAGACACTTCCAAAGTGGTAAAATGTTGGTCCCCCCCCCCTTTAACTTCTAAAATAAGAGAATGATAAAACTAAAAAATATATATGATGTACTATGTAAGCTTCTAACAATATTTGGTTTAAACGAGATCTAGTTAGTAGTTTTTTTTAATACGTCATTAATTGTAAACCGCTATGTACCTTTTGACGAACCACTAGAACTTCTATATTATATTACTTACTGCTACGGAACCCTTCATGGGCGAGTCCAACTCGCACTTGGCCGCTTTTTTATTTAGTATTGTTACTGAATATCATGTGATATAGGCTAAACAAGCTTACAAATAAGAAAGCATGTTTATGTTATTTATTATGGAAATATTATGGAAAAACCCGTGTTTTTCTGCGCAGCTGAGTAAAATACATGGGTATTATCATTATGACCACTTAAAGCAGGAAACTTAAAAGAAGTTACATTTTTATGATCCATTTCCATTATCCATATAAAACTACTGCTTAATTTCTTTTGGGTAATGTAGTAGGAGTAGAACATTATGAATGTGCAATCAGAATTTTTAGTTTCGATAAAATGACAAAGTTATTAAATGTTACAATTTTCAGAAATCCTGCAAAAAATTATGGACATATTAATTACAAGGATACGCATCAGACTATACACTGCTAGCTCCTATGTCCTTGCGGTAAGCGTTATTTTTCTTTGTTTTTCGGTAACTTGAGGTGTATCTTACTGTACTAGAGAGAGAAAAAATTAGGTACGCTGTTCGGTACGCTTGGTATTTAGCGTTTATGAATGAAATGATTTTTGCTAATTGAATCATTTCTAAATATTTGACTAAAAATTGTGGTTATTTAAAGATATTTTTTTTATGACTTGAATTTTTTTTTTGCTTGGATATGTTCAGTATTAGCAGCCAATATCGACATTTTCTTTTTTGGTAATTACAAAATAGTGGTGTATAATAGTGTATATTAAATACGTTTGAAAGCAAAATTTGAAAGTACACACGTATCACGTTATTTAATAACAGGTTTCGAAACCTATCCGCGTTCGAATGCCTGTAATTGCAATAGGGTGAAATCACCCGCATGTACACAGGGTGATCCGTACGAGCAACATTTTGTAAGCTTTGGTTCATAGCATAACAATGGGCAATTTCAGGCAACCGTGAATGCTTTTTCCATATTATCAAGCACTATCGATTATGTAAATTTTTATTTTATATATTTTATTTGGAAAACAAACAGTGTTACAATATACAGGGTGTCCCGTAAATAATGGATCAAACGTAACGGGTAGGTAGCTTACCTCATTTCCAACAACTAATTTGAACAGTAAAAAAAAAACCGATAAGGTAACCAAGATATTTTTTTTTTCGATTTTTACTATTTTCTGTACCAGCATTCAGTGTTTTTGATGCTGTTGCTGCAAATGGTATCATATTTAGGTGTGATTTTTGTCAAACATTTCTGAATAGTTTACTAATGTTATAAGATACCGTTTTTTTAAATAACTATTTATTTGCCTTAGAAAAAAAATCTTGAATTGAAAAGTTTTGTTTTTACGATGAAAAGACCAGAATTGGAAAAATTCTCCTGTAAAAAAAATGTATGACAACAAAGTGTACCATTATTTTGAAAACTTGTAAGATCACTAAGGTTTGCAAATTGGTATAAAACTTGCGTCTAGTCCTTGCGGTTACAAAGATATTGCTATGAATCTGACAGAGGGGCCAAATTACGAAATAAAATAAAATTTGAAAAAGTGTGCACAATTCAACTTTTTTTTTTTTTTTTTTTTTATTTAACCTATACTGTCCCACTGCTGGGCAAAGGTCTCCCCCACTTTCTTCCACTCTTCGCGATCCTCGGTCAATTGTACCCAGTTGGTGTAGAAGGAATCAAGGTCGTCACGCCAGCGTTTCCTCGGGCGGCCGCGACGTCTTCTACCCTCTGCGGGTATCCACCCTGTGACTCCATTAGCCCATCTCTCAGGGCTCATGCGGATCACGTGACCCGCCCAGTCCCACTTCAGCTTTGCCACCTTCCGACCTGCATCCGCGATGCCCGTTTTGGAGCGCAGTGTGGTGTTTCGAACTCGATCCGTTCTCTTCACACCTAGGATGCTGCGCTCCATCGCTCTTTGGCAAACACCCAGCCTAGTCTTCTGAGACTCAGTCAGCGACCACGTTTGGGCTCCGTAGGTTAGGACAGGCAGGATGCACATGTCGATGAGTTTGCGCTTCAGTGACAATGGAAGGTCGCCCTTCATCAGCTCTTTCATGGACCAGTAGCTCTTCCAGGCATTGTCGACACGGCGGCTGATTTCCTTGTCTTGCCTGTTTTCGAAGGATGCTAACTGGCCCAAATATATGTACTCATCAACATAGTGCATCTGCTGCCCGTCTACCTCGATCCTACGCCTCGTGCTGTTGGTCATGACTTTCGTCTTTGACTGATTCATCAGAAGACCAACCTCATTGCTCGCCATGCTGAGATCTTGCAGCATTGTTTGCAGTTCGGGTCCACTTGAAGCAAAAAGGACAATATCGTCAGCGAATCTTAGGTTTGAAAGCCTCTTTTCACCGACTTTGATGCCTTTAGTGGACCAAACAGTGGTTAGCTTTATGAATATCTCCTGTAGAGTGCTTGTGAACAATTTGGGCGAGAGTGGGTCACCTTGCTTGACGCCTCTATCTATTTGGAATGGAGTACCGGGGCCATGAAGTTTAATATCGGCGGAGCTAATATTGTATATGATTTTAAGTAAATCTATATACGTTTTATCTATGTTTTGACTTTCCAAAGCTTTGAATATGAATTTGTGTTTAATGCTGTCAAAAGCTTTGGTGTAGTCTATGAAAGCCAAATAAAGTGGTTTATTGAATTCAGAGTATTTTTCTATAATTTGGTTCAGTGTGTGCAGGTGGTCTGTTGTTGAATAGCCAGGTCGGAATCCAGCTTGTTCTGGTGGCTGATATTGGTCAAGAGTGTTTTGGATACGACTCAAAATTACTTTGATGAAAGCTTTGTAAAGATGTGAAACTAGGCTAATCGGCCTATAATTGTTAATGTTACACTTGTCTCCTTTTTTGAAAAGGAGAACCATGTTGGAGTGACACATCTTTACTGGAACTTTTCCGGTTTTAAGGATAGTGTTGAAAAAATTTGTAATATGTGGAAGTATAGCATTGGAACCAATTTTTAATGACTCTGTTGTGATGCCATCCTCTCCAGGGCTTTTTTCATAATGCATGCTTTTTAAAGCGTCATGGACTTCGTGCCCTGTGATGAAGGGAATAGTGTCTGGAAGAATGTAATTTATATCTGAAAACGTTTTCGATGGATCCGAGTATAGGTTCTTATAAAAGTCTGTACAAATTTCTTGGATTTTTCTGCGACTGTTGTGTTTAGTACCGTTTTTATCCTGCAAACAGTTGATCCACGTTTTTCCTTTGGATATGCCTTGCTTTGCCGTCCGGAGTGACCTGTTGTTTTCAAGTGCTACTCTGACTCTCAACGTATTGTGATGTCGCACATCAGATCGAATACAACGTTTTACTTTCCTGTCCAACTTTCTATATTCTTCCGATCTTAGAATGGTTTCCTGTCTTAATTTTATTAATTTGATAGTTGCTTCCGATATGCTGAATTTACTTTTTCTACAAGATTGAATTTTTTTGCTACTATTGTCTATAGCTTTAATAATGTTGTTGTATTGTTCTTCTGGGTCACCCAGTTCTTGCGTTCTAAGTGCCTCAAAGAAATTTGACAGTTCCAAAGTAAATGTTTCTTTATTGTTAAACAATGTATGTTTTGAATGTTTAATAGATGTTTTTGTAAATAATTTTGATCTCAATATTTTGAAATTGAATTTAAGCTTAGCTCTGAGAGGTCTATGGTCGGATGAATATTTAATTCTATTTAAAATACTAACATCTTTTATTATATCTTTACTAGATGAAAGTATGTAGTCAATTTCATTTTTGAAACCTGCGGGTGAAGCCCATGTCCATCGTCTTTGTGGCTTTTTTGCAAAGAAGCTGTTTGAAATAGTCAAGTCTTGTCCAAATGCAAACTGGATTAAACGTGTACCTCGGTCATTTCGGCAACCTAGTCCGTAGCTTCCTATGGTACTTGTTCTGTCACTTGCCTGTCTTTCACCAATTTTGGCATTAAAGTCGCCTAAAACAATGACCCAAGAAGCTCGGTTTTGGTCGCATACTTTGTTAAGGAGGTCATAGAAATCTTCAATGTCATCGTCGGCGTGCGCTGATGTTGGTGCATAAGTTTGTATCAAGGTCAAAGTTTTCTTAGCAGTTAATTGAAATTTAAGTACAGCAATTCTTTCCGAGTAACCGATGAATTCGACAATGTTATCCTTCCACCTTTTTGCGACCAGGAATCCTACGCCATAGAGTCCCTGGGTTTCTCCAAAGTGGAAAAATACATTATCATCTCTTTCCACCGTTTCTTCACCCAATCTCCTGACCTCTGAGAGACCTATAATATCCCAGTTTATTTCTTTAAGAGCGCTTTCTAGCTCCAAAAGACGTTCATCTTTCATGAGCGTGCGTACATTGTATGTTAAAATATTTAGCGTATCGGTGTCCTTGAAGACGTGAGCTAGGGTCGTTTGACGGTTGGATCTCACCCGGTGATTCTTAGCACCCCTGACCCCAGGGCCGGCATGACGCCCGTCAACGCCAGCATAGCCGCTGGTGTCCCCGGGCACTTGGGGCCTTTTTTGTGTTGTACTATTCATGTTTGGGGGGGTTTGGACCATAACCCGCCGCGCTGGTCCATTGCGTGTTGGCGGGTGGTTTCGTCAGAGCCTCGTTCGTTGGTCAGCAGGGTGCACCGCTTGCAGGTGAGGTTGGCTTGGAGCCCGAGAGATGATATTTGGGCCCCCTTGCACCCCAAACAATTCAACTATTTTCTTAAAAATGTTTAGGTAGCTCAGTGTATGAAAAAAATTAGGAGGTTAAATTAAAAAAAAATACAAATAAATCGTTTATTTTGTTTTTACAGTAATTGTTCAAACTGACGTCCCTCTACGTGAATGTAAAGTCTGCACCTCCTAATAAAGGAAGCTCTTATCCGACGGACAAAATGGCTGTTGTTTATTTCTGATACAGCAGATTGGATGCGCTGACGTAATTCTTCTTCCGACGTTATTTGTTGTTTGTATACTTTGTCTTTTAAACATCCCCAATAAAAAAAATCTGTTCCGCATCCAATCTGCTGTATCAGAAATAAACAACATCCATTTTGTCCGTCGGATAAGAGCTTCCTTTATTAGGAGGTGCAGACTTTGCATTCTCGTAGAGGGACGTCAGTTTGAACATTTACTGTAAAAACAAAATAAACGATTTATTTGTATTTTTTTTTAATTTAACCTCCTAATTTTTATCATACGCTGAGCTACCTAAACATTTTTAAGAAAATAGTTGAATTGTGCACACTTTTTCAAATTTTATTTTATTTCGTAATTTGGCCCCTCTGTCAGATTCATAGCAATATCTTTGTAACCGCAAAGACTAGACGCAAGTTTTATACCAATTTGCAAACCTTAGTGATCTTACAAGTTTTTAAAATAATGGTACACTTTGTTGTCATACATTTTTTTTACAGGAGAATATTTCCAATTCTGGTCTTTTCATCGTAAAAACAAAACTTTTCAATTCAAGATTTTTTTTCTAAGGCAAATAAATAGTTATTTAAAAAAACGGTATCTTATAACATTAGTAAACTATTCAGAAATGTTTGACAAAAATCACACCTAAATATGATACCATTTGCAGCAACAGCATCAAAAACACTGAATGCTAGTACAGAAAATAGTAAAAATCGAAAAAAAAAAATATCTTGGTTACCTTATCGGTTTTTTTTTTACTGTTCAAATTAGTTGTTGGAAATGAGGTAAGCTACCTACCCGTTACGTTTGATCCATTATTTACGGGACACCCTGTATGTAGGTATAATTAAATTAGATGCATTCACATTATGTAATAATAAAAACATGTTTGATTTTCAGAGAAAAAATAAAAATTACATGCAAAGTAGAAAAGGTTGGAGAGGGCTTGTCAATAAGTGGAAGGTTTTGAAATAAAGAGGTCTAATTCGGGGAAGCCAACCAAATCATTGAAAATTAAGTGATGCTTATTATTAAAACAAATCTCACCTCATCACTATAGCTATTGTTATCTGGTGTGCTAGCCAAAAAAAAATATACATAATTTTAACATTTTCATTCCGCCACTTTTCATCCTTAATCCAGCGGAGGATTTAGTGGTGAATGGCTGGCTATTGGAATAAGAAACCAAGCCGTAGTAACGCTCTGTTAGCTGTTTGTCATAAAGGGGCTGACAAACTCAGGTTAAATAAATTATAGTTTAAAAAACGAAAAAATCACGCTTTTATAACTAATTGAACTAAAAAATTAAAAATAAAACTGTAATAATCAATTGAAAAATTTATATTATTGTACAAAAAAGCGTGGCAACTATGTACAATTATATTTGGCAAACAAGTTTTTAACTAACAAGTTTATTGTTAGTTAAAAACTTGTTTGCCAAATGAGAGAAGTCATAAACAAAACATCAATTCAAAAGTAAAGGATAAAACTCATAAATCGTCCGAGCTCCATGAAAAGTGGTTTTGGAATCAGTTGAAGACGGCTTGGCTCCACTGAACCCTTTCTCCAAACAAGTTTATCTCTTTATCCCATTGGCAGTTACCAGTGGAAGGGGAAGAGTACTATTAACTGAGCGTCGTAATCTCAACGGAGTTCTTGAATTAGCATTTCAAATCAGCCCTCGAAGCCTATCAGCTTGCCCTTGCTTGTCGCTTCAGATTGAAGTGGCTTGCTCCTACTGAACACGTTTAACATTGCAACAATAAAATGATGAATATATTTGGTTGGAAAACTAAGCATTTTGCTGGAGGGTTCGCGAGAAAAGGATGTATTTTTACCTAGTTGAGTAGCACCACATTGGAGCTTCATTTGATCATAGTATATTATTTTGCTACAAAAATAGCTCTTTGGAATACAATTTCTAGAATGTTGACCAAACCAAAGAACTCAAATCCATAACTTTTGATACAAAGACTGCGCTACAGCCCCTTTTTTTACAAGTAAAATTTATCTTTGACGGTTGAATACACCTTTTTTTGTCAGACAAAGAAAAAAAAGCAACATTTTTTAATCCCACCTTTTAACAAACCTTGAAAATATTTTTATCCCATGATTACTTAAATTAAAAATGAAAGAAAATTCTTGTAGCATATTTAACAGCGGTATTTAATGAATTTTGTAAATTAAAAGATGAGTGCTTCAGTAATGAGTTAATTAGGATGCCCTCGGAGGAAGAAGAAATCATGTAACTTTACTGTACCTTTAAAATAAAAAAGTTGGCAACATTTTTCAATACTGAAATATTGAGATAGAAAAAAATACTAGAGCATATTTATAGCTTTACTAAAGTCACCACGTAGTTAGTAAGCTGAAGTGGCAATGGGCAGGTCCTAAATGGCTCGAAGAACCGACAACCGTTTTTGGGGAATAAAGTGGAAATGTGTAGGGGAGGCTTATGTCCAGCTTTGGACTTCATCAGGCTGATAATGATGATGATCTATAGTTTTATGCTAATAAACAGTTATTTGCAATTATAAAACTACCCTCCTTGAACTGGGTGAGTGCTAGAGCCTTACAATTAGGTACTTCACAATATTTTGTGGACAATCAACATAACATTATCTATTATCATTATCCAAACTAAGCAAACTTATTATGGAAACCTGGTAATAATGTTATTTTGATATTTTAATGATGATCAATCAATCACCTTCAGCTCTCTCGGGGGAACAGTACGAATTATAATGAATGTTTCAAACTTTTCGAATAGGTAACTTAGCTTGGCATTACGAGTTTAATAAAACAATCAAGGTGCTTTTTTTAATGTCGGAGTGTAGGATGTAGGATCAGTCATTATCGTGCATCCCATTCAGATCCTATCATCTCCTACTTATATCACACCTTCCCTTCATTAGTTTGTAGGAATGTACATTCATTTATTTATTACTTATGAACCCACACATACTTCTTCTTATCGTGTCTCTGATTCTTTCGTACCAAGCGTGGTGAAAGGATTTTAAGTATATCATATCTTTCTTCCTTCATTAGTTTGTAGGTAGGTATACCTAGCGCTTACATTCATTTGCTTACTTGTGACCCCACTCGGCTCGGAGTTAAATTCTTCTGTCATAAAATTGTGAAGACATGGAAGAGCTACTTATCATCGTCATTATACTGAAGAAATCCACTGCTGGATAAAAGCCTTTCCTTGCGCACATCGAGGTCATGGCAATGGCGATCAGTGAAACGCTGTCCAATATGACAGCAATATTTGACAGCATTTCACTGATCACTATCGCCATCGCCTAGGTGTGCTCAGGCTTTTATTCGTATCTAGGAAAAACGACTCTGAGTTCCCTTTATCCACCGGCTTCCCGATATCACTAAAATTTCGTCGGTCCACGGATTGAGGTCGTACAAAACTATTAATTTAATATAAAGAATACGTTACTTATTTCCATCTAAACAAATAACAGACTTTCGTTATATCTAAAGGTTAAATAAATATCAAGCTCGTTAGATACTTTAAAAGCAACGAGAAACACCATTATTACGCTGGATCAACAGAGAGGCTTTCAAGCTTTACAATAGAACAGTGAAACAGCGCTTTAAATTGCTTGTTTGAGTGCACATAGTGTAACAGATAATAACAAAGAAAGCGCTGAACAACGCGGCAACGCTTGGTGGTCAGCGGACGTGTTTTACACTGAACACAAATATTCTCGGGTGCCCACTGTATCAGAAAGTCATTCCTATAGGGTTGGTCCAAATATTAATGCTTTTTCAACTCGAGACTAAAAAAGTGGCTCCGTAGACTTAGTTCACCTGGGTATAGACGTAATTCCAGCTTTTTAAAAGACTCGTACGGTGTTAAAAGGTTGATGCCGAGATTTTAACGATACAAAATTGCCTATTGCACCTACAGTAATACTAACAATACAGAAAACTTTAAGTAGCTTCTCATGGCACAAATAAAGTGTGAAAAGTGACGCGATTTGACCGAGGCCTTTAAAGCCTGCGCACATGTAAAATTTGACAGTGACAATAAAAAAAAAAAGGCCTACGCACATCTACGCGATGGCGATGGCGATCAGCTGAAACGCTGGCATCAGCTGATCGCCATCGCCATCGCGTAGATTTGCGTAGGCCTTTACCCAGAAAAGGAATAACATGCATTGTAATGACCTTAGGTACCTATTAATTACAATCATTGCAAAGGTTTTTTTCTTGCTGCAACGTTATTATTTGTTTTGCTCTTTTCATTATGAAGTAAGTCTGTAGCGTTGAAACTAAAGCGCTATTGGTGCTATTTCAATCTGTTTTTAGAAATTTGGGATGGTTTGCAAGATTCGGTACAAATCGGTGCAGTTATTTTTATCGACATTTGATTTATCTTGTAGATTGGAAAAAGCACAGTCCGTTTCTTTTAGTAGTAGGTCTTTAACTTATACCACACATCATGCCAGTAGTCAGCGCATCCATCCGTAAACCGATATAAGGTGAAGTTTGAATTGCAAAGCTACACTTTGGTCTGTGCTGTCGTTTTATTCACCATTCAACTATCGACCGCTGCTCGCATGAGTGGGCGTTTGCTAACTATTGTTGCAGACATCACAACTTTCTGTTTGTTTTCATATTGAATATTTGGAGTGAAAAATCCAGGAAAAGTTTTCTATTTGTATATGCTTACAAAGGTTCATAGAAGGCATTCATCATTGTCAGTCAAAAGAAGTCCACTGCTGGACATAGGTCGTCGGTAGTAAAGTGTTCGTTTCAATCTTATGCTTGAAATTATACCTATCTTTAACACTATTTCAAAATGGTTGTTCCTGAAAGTATTTAAGGGATGCCTATGTTCAGCAGTGAATCCTTTCAGATCGATAACAATCACTAAGTGAATTTTTAAAATCTCTGTACTTTGTGATGTCGTGACTCCTGCAAACCCGTCCACTGACCTCTCAGCTCAATTGGTAGTAGCTTTGCTTTCTGCGCCGTAGGTTGTGGGTTGGATCCCCACCAAGTACAAATATTTGTGCGGTGAACGCAGAGGTTTGTTCTCGATCTGGATGCTATATTATAATATTCTAAGTATGTATTTACAAAATATATGCAAAAAATACATGAGTATTATATTATCAGCTATCTGATTCCCATAGTACAAGCTCTGCTTAGTTTGCAGCCAGATAGTGTTGTGTGGATTGTCCACAATATTTATTTATTTTATTACGTCAGCGGCATTTTTTCATATTGTTGACAATCCACAGAACGTGCATTATATCCACACATCAATCCTATCTTTAATCCGACATTAAATAGTTAATTGCCACTTTAAATAGTCAAAACATTTAGTTGAAGTTCTGAATAAATAATGCAAAGCTTACAAGCTTTGTGTATTATTTGTTCAGCGATCGTGTGGTATTTCGTTTCTGCAGAGCCCCCTTGATAGCGTTTCATTGTTCAGTGTTGGTTCAATTTAGTTTGAAACTATTATTTGGGTGGAAGTTGTAACTCGTGGACCCCAGCTATGGTTGTGTTTTATATGTTCTGTGCCCGTTGTCTAGTGGTAGCATCTCCACCACCTGATCCTTGAACCAATTCAATTGCTAAATCGACTCCGCACTCGAGTAGGCCGCTGCAGGGAAAATCTCTGTAAGTGGGGATTTAGGGACCCTGGTCTGACTGCATGCGACTGCGGCGCTCCATCACAGTCCATGCACCACTTGCTTGCGTGCCCCTTGAGCCCAAACACCTGCACAAGGGAAGACCTTAATAAAGCCACAGCAAGTGCTATTAAGGTAGCCACCTACTTTGTAAAAGTTGTTTAATGAAAAATCGACACGATAAGAAGAAGAAGAATTGCAATTGCTTGGTTCTAAGCCAATCACGTATGGATTTTCGCCACTATCTGAAAATAACCTATGTGCTGCATGGTGCCCTCAAACAGTACTGGAAAACGTTAACGTTATGAGAAAATCATGGAAGGCAACAAAAAGATTGGAATGGAAGCTCATGTTCAACAGGCTTTCACCGCCACCGGCGGCACTTATTTAATGTTCAATTTAGTTAATATTAAATAATACGAGGCTAAGTTATTTCTTTTGTGTAACAAAATAGCTTTATATTTTTTTTACATTAGCATCACATCCACATAAACTAATTCCAGTGGATAAGGCAAACTAAGCTTTTAGGTCGGTATAAGAGCTGGGCGGACCGGGCACATAAATTGGATCCAAGCAAATTTTCCTACCAAAAGTTTGCATAGGGACTAAAACTAATACTTACTTGTAACCTGAACTACTTGTGTACTTACTGAAAACCAGCGTTACTCGGCATTTCCAGGTACTGCCATTTCCATGCAGCAAAAATCTTCTTTTATTTTTAATCTCTTAATAATCTTTGTACCATTCAGCACGGGATGGCACTGGGTGGGACCCAGTTCTATTTGTAGTATTGGCTTAGGTAGGTACACAGTTGATGTTGTAACTTCATTGTCTGTTTGCCTTCAGTTGTCCATCTGTGAAGGTTTTATAATGTATTTGTCACTTTCTTTCTTTTAAACTTTTTGATCAAAAACCTCGCTTGAATGAAAATTATGTTTTTGCTGCACTTTGCACACGAATAATACATTCAGTGATTTTATATCTTACAAAATGTTGGAATATGGTAGCAAGAAGGTCGGTAGTCAGCATCCTAAAAACTGGGTTTGAATTTTGGTAACACACCACCAATGTGTTAGATTAAATATTGAGCGAACTTACAACCGTGTTTTGGTGGCTTTTTAGAAGGCATCCAAAAGGTTTGATAATGTCGGAGCTGGTGCTGAGGGTGGTGTTGCCATTATAACGTCTCAGTCACGTATAATGGGCGTATTTAGACGTCACCGTTGATTATCCAAGTGCAGCTTTGCATTTAAATTGACTAATTACAACATCTGACGCGATGGATTCAACCTTCGGCCTCGACGATAAAATAAAGCTCACTTTTACCTTCTTTTGGCTGTGTCATAGTTATTTCATGGTAGTTTATGAATGTTTAGGTAATAATTAGTTGTACTTCTTCTACAAAAATCTTTATTGCTACCTGATTAATTCGTCCATGTTAATACAGAAAATATTTTACATTTTTTTATTATAATTTTCGCAATCTCTCTGAGAATCTTAGAATAACAAAAATATCAGTATTCACCCCCCTTCGGGATAGTACACATATTTTGATACACGTTGTATAAAAGGCGATAAAAATCTTTATTGCTAACTGATTAATACAGATTTTTTTTTACATTTTTTTATTATAATTTTAGAAATTTCTCTGAGAATCTTAGAATAACAAAGCCATCAGCATCTATTAAATATATAAAAGGCGTTGAAACTAAGTTAGCTCCACAGTAAAGCAGAAACGTGCCATCACAGAGATTGATTTACACTTCAGTGCACACTCCAGCGAGTGCAAGTGCGGACAATAAGCACACAGCTCGATCAATTAGCTGTAGCCATTGCGCTCTACTCAGCACGCTCTACTGCTACAGTGCCACACCACTCATCATCTCATCTTCCTGCCCTTATCCCACGCTAAGTGGGGTCGGCACAACAGGTTTTCTACTTCCACTCACCTCTATCATTCGTCATCTCAGTGCTCACTCCTTTCCTGCTCATGTCATCCCTGACGCATTTCATCCATCTTTTCTTTGGTCTACCTCTTCGTCTTCTATAACCACCATCCACATCCATATCCAACACTTTCCTCGTTCTATGACCCTCATCCCTCCGCATGAAATGCCCATACCATGCCAATCGATTACTCATACACACAGTGCCACACCACTATTCTAATACATTTCAAATTCTTTAATCCGCACTTTTTGGTGTGCGAACTGGTTTCCTCAAGTAGGTCTCAAGAGGTTATGCTCTTAAATTTAAGAAGAAGAGCAAACTCTGTTTTGTATAATGATAGTAGGAAGTACGCCGCACTGCACACGCGGTACGTGCTCCTCGATAACTAGAGGCTTTATCTCCTTCGGAAACTAATTATGAGTTTCTGGAGCACATAGCCCTCACTAGCATTAGTTAGTTTTGTGTAATTCACTTACCGACTCGCTTCTAAGTTTTCAGTTTAATCAGGAACTGCTTTAGTGCTTTTTATATTTTAAGACGAGCAACATTTTTTTATCTACCCTTTCCTTCCTTGAAAATGAAAGAAGAACTTGTTTCATTTTCTTTTTCTATGCTTGTTAATGGTTCAAAAGGTAAACTTATATTTAATTACTTTCCCCGAGAGATGAATATTTCAATTTAAAACTTCACACAATTATGTTAAAAGTAGTAGAACTCTTTGTGAAGGGCTCGTCGGGGAATGCACTACCACCATGCCTATTTATGCCGTGCATGGTTGTGTTTCGGTTTGAAGGGTGTGGGTGCCGGTGAAATTACTGACACGTGAGGCTGAACTGATCTGTATGCCTAAAATTTATGAACGCAGGGTAGTGTATCGTAGGGCACGATCCTGACATGCGTGAAGTAAGAGGCAATGCTTTTTATAGGCAATGGTACTACTTAACATTCTGGTGGCCCATTTACTTGTTCTAGGTGAAATAAAAACATGGCGCGAAATGCTACACACACACACAGACTTTCAAACTGACAAATTGATTTGAAAACAGCCGAGAAAATTGCTCCTTTTTCTTTCTTGTTCTTATTTTCATGTTGGTATACGAACTGCCACCTCAACTAAAAGTGCGTGACGTATGAACTCTGGGGAAACCAAAACATAATTAAGAGTTGCCAACTTCCACCAAGACTCTCAACTTAAATCGAATTAGGAAGAAGCGGGAGATTAGCCGCTTGTGGCTTTACGGGCGGTAAACTCGTTTACAACCCACTTCTTTGGAAAATCAAATATTTGTTTTGTCTCGTTTTGTAATAATATGAAGGACAATAAATTGGCTTGCTATTATTAAACCAATAATAAAATATGATAACATAATATTGAGAAAACCCTGCCGTAATAATGGTCATAGCCATGCACTTTTCCAGCACAAGAGTGGAAGAAACAACAAAAAAGAGAGTACACCACAGATAGTACACAGGTAGTTTGACTGGCCTCTAGCTCAGTTGGTAGTAGCTCTGCCTTCTGCGCCGTAGGTCGTGGGTTCGATCCCCACCGAGAACAAATATTTGTGTGGTTAACATAAATGTTTATTCTCTGTCTGGGTGTTATATTGTATTCTAAGTATGTATTTACATGTATGTATGTATGTATTCAAGTATTAACTATCCGGTTCCCATATTACAAGCTCTGCTTAGTTTGGGGCTGGGTAGTGTTGTGCGTGAATTGTCCACAATATTTATTTATTTATAGTTCTAAAAATACTTTGGCTATTGCTCTATTGCTATACAATGCACACCGAATATTTTTTAGATTATAATCTTATTTTTCTTTTTTTATGAATCACGATGAAGACGGCGAGGACGCAGCACTTGCCAGCATAAAAAAAAACTACTTACCAAAACAATCTTGAAATCAATTCACTATAAAAGACAATAATCTCATTTTATAAACTCTCAAAATTCCTAAAGACACAAATTATTGAAGTCTTAAGTTTTGTTTAAATCTTTAACCGTGTTCCGACAACACAAATACCTATCACTGAAATTGAAATTTTAAAGGGTTAGCAACGCGCTTTTGATTCTTATTCAATACTAAATACATTTATTATATAAATTAAACATGGTTTAAGTTAGGTACATGCATATAAGGTGTGGAAAACATCGTGAGGAAACCGGCATATCGTAGAACCTAAAAAGTTCGAAAATATGTGTCAAGTGCACGAAAGGAACCTCTTTGAGGTGCACTTAAAAATCCTTTCACCACACTTGGTTTGAAAGAATGAGTGCTACGATAAGAAGAAGAAGGTGTAAGCATTATTATTGACTGGCCTCTAGCTCAGTTGGTAGTAGCTCTGCCTTCTGCGCCGTAGGTCGTGGGTTCGATCCCCACCGAGAACAAATATTTGTGTGGTGAACATGGTGTCATTTGTGTGGAGTGTTTATTCTCTGTCTGGGTGTTATATTGTATTCTAAGTATGTATTTACAAAAAAAAAGGTATTCAAGTATTATACCAGCTATCTGGTTCCCATATTACAAGCTCTGCTTAGTTTGGGGCTGGTTAGTATTGTGTGAATTGTCCACAATATTTATTTTATTTATTTTTATTATAACATTCCTCCTCTAGTGTTGTAGGTACGAGTATACAAGGTGTATCTAAATATGTGTACTATGCGAAGGTGGGGGGTTTCAGACCACAATGGTGATCAGTTGTGGGGGGGAGATAATTAAAAATTCCTATTTTCAGTTTCCCATACAAAAATATTTAATTTCATAATGCCTAAATAAATTGACAACCCTATCCTTGTAACCCCTTGACCCCTTGACCTACTACCTCTGTAGGTCTACTACTACTACCTACTACCTCTGTAGCTGAGTTTAGGGTTGTCACTTTGTATAAAGTCAGCTGTTCATGTTGAAACTTCGTTGCAGTTTTTTTCAGAGATACCAATCGAAGTTCGAAAAGTCGTTGAACAAAAGTTGTTCCCCGGGGGGTGGAAATTCACCCCCCTTCAGGATAGTACACATATTTTGATACACGTTGTATAGTAGTTAGGCTACGGTAGATAAATGCTTTCCATCTAGCGCTGTAAGACTGTCTACTTTGTTGTGTAAAAAAATGTTCTTCCTGGGGGCTAATTCTCGGGCCGATCTCGATCATTTTGAAATTTTATTTTATTACTTCTTTTCGAAGGGGGAATGGATAATTTCCTTGAGTAATTCATAAACGACCTCTTCGTAAAAGCCTCAACAGCTACGATATACGGAAAACGTACAAAAAGTGCGGGGTTGTGAAAAGAAGCAATAAAATAAAATTTCAAAATGATCGAGATCGGCCCGAGAATTAGCCCCCTGAACTATTGTACGGAGCATTTTAGTGAAAAGTGCTTAAATATCATAGCTATCCGTTTTAATCAATTAAATCATGTCTGGCTGTCGATTTGTTGCGTTTTAATGACTAAACCACCGAACCGACAAAATTGAAATTTGTCACACATACAAAAAGATTGATTATGCATAATATGAAATATTTAGATGGGAATCCGGTTAGCATCTCTCGCAATCATAATTTGTTTTTATTATTTTCGTGAAAGGGCACTGGTGGTCTAGTGGGAGTGAACTTGCCTTTTTTACCGTAAGATGGTATATATCCAGTTATAATTTTATCTATGAGAGATTTTATTGCGCTTACTCACGCCGTACAAGCTTATTTTTAATCATATTTGCGTTCATAAGCCAATTTAGTTATTCTTAGTATGTGTAACGTTGTTCGAGAAGTTAAAAATACTGACGCTGCCCTCGCTTGTCATTCTCCAGGTGGCTATATACGTGAGGCAGAACCAGGAGATGTTTAGTATACGTGGAGACGGTCACAGTCACCCATATAACACCCGAGGGGCGAAGAAGCTTGCTGCCACGATCCGTAGACTGGCTAGGTCGAATAAACTCACTCATGTGATGGGGCCTCCCTTAAACAATTGCCTGCCGGAAACCATCAAAAACGCACCAAGCCTTCATTTCATTTAAGTTAAAACTAAAATCATGGCTCCTTGAGAGGGCGTTCTATAGTGTGTTAGAATATTTTATACAAAATTTTATAATATTTTATTGTACAATATAAATATTGTTTATGATTTAATAGGTAAGTACTACCTAGTACCTACTTATGAATACTTATTATAAAACTAAAATCATGGCTCCTTGAGAGGGCGTTCTATAGTGTGTTAGAATATTTTATATAGAATTTTATAATATTTTATTGTACAATATAAATATTGTTTATGATTTAATAGGTAAGTACTACCTAGTACCTACTTATGAATACTTATTATATAAATGTATGATCTTTCTTTGCATCTGACCCTAAAATTTGTGATAATTATTAATAAATTGACTATCTGACTATCTAACCTAGTGGCTTTTTACAAAAATTACGGCCACCGCTTTTCAGAGATCAAAACCAAACCCGTGCTCGTAGATAAATTGCCCGAGTAGGAAATGGAATGTCAGTGAATTTCTCAACGTCGTGCAAACAGAGGATAATGCTACTCGTATGAAGCCATCGGGATTTTAATTCACAGTATATGAGATGGAATGGCGGAAACACAGCATTAGCAAAATTCAGTCGCAACAACTATAGGGTTGCTTTTAGCAATTCAATCATTTTTTAACCAACCTCAAATAAAAAAGGAGGAGGTTCTCTATTCAGTGGTATTTTTTGTGTTATCGCATAACTTCGTCATTTATGAGCCGATTTGGAAAAATATTTTTTTGTCTGGTAGGTCCAGATTGGTCCGATAAAATAAAAATCAAAAGTGTATTTATTCAGTAGGATTGCAATGATCACTTTGAAACGTCTTAAAACTAGGTGAGTCTAAAGGGTTATTCATAATTAGCTGCAAATACTCAGGAATTAGGTTCAAGAAATAAAATAAAAAATATTTATGAAATGATTTTTTTTAAGTTTTGTTATGAAAATCCCGAGAAAATCGATAAAGAATATCCTTTGGAATCATTGGCGCCTGACTTATTTTGACCTTTGATCCGCGCCCGCGCGCCGTGAGCGACACTCTGCGTTCAGTCACCGCCTGGGTGGGTCATCGTCCTGTTCTCCATGGCAATCATTATGCAATAGCCGTAAAAAAATTAATAAAAATAAAATTTTGATACAAAAACTTAAATCAAAATAAAAAAAAAATAATTACATAAATATTTTTTGTTGAACCTAATTCCTGAGTATTTGCAGCTAATTATGAATAACCCTGTATAGGTGCCAGTTCCACGAGACCACGATAGAGATTTCATCAAATTCGATTCGGCTATGAAGTCGGTTTCTCAAGTTTTTTAAACTTCCCTTGTCGTGGTACATACATGGATAGATAGATAGATAACACTTTATTGTACACCACAAGAATAGGACATTACACATAGCGAAAAACGAAAACGAAAACGGTCTTATCGCTGTGAGCGATCTCTCCGCCAGACAACCTTTGGATGGACAGGATTTGATTAACGAGAAGGCGCTGCCATTGAGCTTCTACACTATATATTATTATAAGAAATTAGACAGCTTATTTAAACTAAATGCAATTATTTATGTAGGAACTATAGAAACATTACAATATTATACCTATACATTTACATACATACACAAAATCACGCCTTATTCCCATAGGGGTAGGCAGAGATCACGGATTTCCACTTGCTACGATCCTGACACACCTCTTTCGCTTCATTCACTCTCATAACATTCTTCATACATGCTCGTCGGTTTAGGGTAGGTATATACATACACAGTACATATACCTACAGTTTATAAACATGAATACATAGATAGCAACAATAATATAAACATACATAATTATACTGATCACATAGATAAATTATAATGAACCTCCTAATTCAACTGAATAGTGGCTGTGCAAAAGCTTTTTGAAGATGGGAAGAGATACATGCTTGATTATGGAACAAATATCCAAAACAAAACTCAGCCTTGCAAGACACTTCCGATAAAACGAGCACAGCCTGACTTTATAAAGGTGTCAAGAAGTAAACAGGCCTCTTCCATCTATTGTAAAAAAATATATAGCACTAGGGGCAGCTAGTTTTATTATTACAGAAACCCTACTTGCGGAACGCTATAAAGTACATAGGACAAGATTTCAGATGGAATAGGCTTTTGCCCAGCATTTAAACCATCCTGACCGCTTAGTCGGCTTTATCAATTTGAGCAATGTAGAAATAGGCATGGTATTACTTTCCCAGACGAGCTCTTTGTAAAGAGGTCTATGTCTACTTCTACTACTTTTACCGTATTACAATTGCATATACCTTTTTCTACATTTGTAAAAATAAGTATTGCATACCTACTTAAAAACAAACTCCTAAGCTATGTCTCAGAACGCGTCTCATAAAAGTCTACCAAAAATTAATAATGTACGTACATTTTAATATGTATAGTGTCTCTTTATGGTAACATGTACTGTCTTCATTAATCTGAGTTAGTGTCTCCTCTCTTTGAAAGGATGTAAGTACAACACAGTCAAGAATAACAGTTTTCATTTAGTCAATACTTTTTTCTCGGGGTGCAGATACTGCTGGTAGTTTCAAAATTTAATTAAAAAGGTACTGATTCTAATGATTAATGAATGATCGTTATAATAATAGCTTGCTGGAATCAGAAGTGGGATAAGATAGGCACATAGAATATTTAACTAAATATTACTCAATCAGAAGGGCAAGTCCCGCTTCATTTACAACATTTCGTCTCCGAAATGTTGTTTTCGTTTCGTCTTATTGTCTCTCTCTATTGTATGGAGAAAAGATGAGCCAGCAAAAAGTCGAAACGTATAGGTAGAGTTGCTGTCTCATCAATTTTCCATACAAAAGAGAGAGAGACACGTGCTCACAAGAAAACAACATTTGGTAGACGAAATGTGGTAGCAAAACTCCGACTTCGGGTACTGGAATACCTAACTCGATCGGCAAATCTAGTCTTGAGATCCGCGAGCTCATGTTTGCGAGATGAGAATGTTCGCGACACAGTGTCGCAATCTTATAGTACTCGGTAAGCACTAGATAATTTTCTATGGAAGCAGTGCCGTCAAATTACGGTCTGCATCTATCTACACCATCACACTAGCAGCATCACTGTGTTTCGGTTTAAAGGGTGTGGTGGATGCTGGTGAAATTACTGGCACGTGAGGCTGAACATCTGTATGCCTAATTAATGAGCGCACTGCCTTGCGCCCGTTAATGAGGCATACATAATGTTCAGCCTCACGTGCAATGCATTGTAGGGCACGTTCCTTACGTGCGTAACCAACGTGGCAATGCTTTGTTATAGGCGTGGTTACCTCTTAATTTATGATTGATTCATCAGCTAACTAGTTGTATATAAAACATTTAAATGATCTGTGCCAATAACGAACTAGCTGTGATGGGGTAGGAACCAGCTTGAAGCTGCTGGAGTTTCTTACCTGTTTGGTAAGAAACTTCACCTTGGTTCTTATGCTTGGTCGACATAATGCCGTTTGCCAACAAACACCAGGGCCTCAATTCTAGACCAGTGACTTTTTTGTCACGGTAGATATATATCACAAGAACTGTCAGTTTCTCTCGTGAATTTGACAGTTCTTGTGATATATATCTACCGTGACAATTACAATATAAAATTACCTTTTCTTCTTGCCTTATAGCAGGATTTTGATTGAAAATTGTAGTTTTGTTTTATATTTCATAGCACCTTCATCTTTAACAACAAGATTTCATCTAAAGTCGGTCAAAAATCCAATTACAAGGTAATCTCTCTAGATTACCTTTTAATTGAATTTTCGTTAGACTTATATCATTAACTAACGGTAACTTATATCCTCTCATAATGTTCACAGCGATGAGCTCGCCTATATAGTTGCACTCTGTAAAGCTTTTATAAAATTCGCTTTGGATTTGCCCTTTATACAGGGTTATTCATTATTAGCTGCAAATACTCAGGAATTAGGTTCAACAAATAAAATAAAAAATATTTATAAAATGTTTTTTTTTAAGTTTTGTTATGAAAATCCCGAGAAAATCGATAAAGAAATCATTGGCGCCTGACCTATTTTGACCTTAGATCCGCGCCCGCGCGCCGTGAGTGACACTCTGCGTTGAGTCACCGCCTGGGTGGGTCATCGTCCTGTTCTCCATGGCAATCATTATGCAATAGCAGTAAAGAAATTAATAAAAATAAAACTTTGATACAAAAACTAAAAAAAATTTTGATCAAAATTTAAAAAAAATAATTTCATAAATATTTTTTATTTTATTTGTTGAACCCTTTCCTGAGTATTTGCAGCTAATAATGAATAACCCTGTAGAGATAAGTGCCCTTTGGTATGAGAGCTAATATTGTTTATGTTCGATTCTGTCCATCCCAAGGTTGCCTGGTAGAGATCACTGTTAGCGATAAGGCCGCCCATTGTTTTACTGTGAATTTTTATTTTTAAGCTTAATACTGTATTCCTATATGTGTCATAGTAATCAATAAAGAGTTATCTATCTATCTATTTAATCATGGTCTACCCCAAAACTATACAAATCTTGTTTTATGATAACTAGGTAACAAATACTCAAGGTGTATAATATTATAATTTACACCCAGGTAATAAACAAACGAAGGTTATTTCTGGAATGTACATATATAGAGAAGGCCTATATCCAGCATTTGACTTCTTTAGGCTGATGATGATTATAATTTATCATTCATGATCACTATAGGATGAACAAATATCTATGTTCATCCTATAGTGATCACCATAATGAATGATGTCTGGCTGCTAAATTATATACAAAGCATGTATTTAAACAATGCAGATTAGTATTATAACAGCTATCTGGTTCCCATCGTACAAGCTCGGCTTAGTTTGGGGCTAGATAGTGTTGTGAGGGTTGTAAGGGGGGAGGGGTTAAAAATCTCAGTGATCGAACCCACGGCATGCTATGAACTAGAATTTTCCCTCTTAATTTATTTGTTTGTCTATAGACGTCCCAAAAGCATTCCACAATCGATTAACACAACATCACGTAGCCTTTCCTCCAAATTCCGTTCGTAAAATGTGCGTGCCCCTAACAATAAAACCTTATGTAATAAGAAAACGACAGTTCAATGTTTATAAATCATTTCTTTGTTTGTTTCAGAGTCACTGGCGGCCATAAATCAAGCTTTTAAAAAGTCGCGTACATCCACCAAGGAATATAATAAAAAACATGGACAAGTGCGAGTACTTGTGGGGAGGCTTAGGGTTTACAACTTAAATTACCGAGTTAAAAATAAAAAATAAACTATTTTATGGTGAATGCGGTACTTCCTGGTTTTAGATAAGAGTTTAAATTAGTCGTTTTGAAATCGACTGAAAAATATTAAAATGTGTTCACATAATTCTATGTTATAAAATGAATACGCCTAGCAAAAATTTTGACAGAGAGACAAATGGTCTTTGTGAACCTGCTCTCATTTTTTGTTCGCCACGGAACGCTAAAGACAAAAACGAAAAGGGTCGGGTTGGGTAAAAAAGAACTAGTACTCGGGCAGATCGTTTACCCGCAGCCAAGCTCTCATGAATATGACATCAGCGGTCGGACTGACCCCCGATGCTGATGTATTCAGCGACGGCGATCCATCAAATGTATGCGTTCAGATTAGGCATGGCCTTTACTCAGAATAACCCACAGAACAAAACGACTCTTGAGGAATAACCACTCTAGCAAACCGTAGGAATCGATCAAACTTTTGTCGAAAATTTTGTTGTTCAAACGTCAAAATATGCTCTTCGTTATTTGATTGAAGCCAATACAAAGTAAAATAACAAAACAAGAAGTTGAAAAACTTTCGAGGCTCTTTGATAAGGCTTCCATTTTGGAAATTTAAGGGAAATTTTAAACTTTGGGGATTTGCTATTTTGTCATCTTATTATTATCTTATACTTTTAAACGAGAAAATCTGATATAATATATATATATAAAAAACTAAATTTTTAATCTAAAATTACTACTAATCTCTAAATTTACAAAAAAAAATTACAAAGCAAAGCTCGGTCATACCAGCACGTTATATTTCAAGTGCACTTAAAATGTGGGCAGGTGGACCAGATACTTGTTCTATCGGATAGTTGTATAAAAAAACAAAAACTCCAGATCAATCAGATTGTCGATCAATAAAATGAAAATCATAATAATTAAGAAAAAGCCAGATTTCCGTGGGTTTCATTAAAACTATTAAAACGTTCGTTATTTAGCTGACGGTATCATGCTAGTATGTTAGGAGTCTAAAAGCAACTTTTGGTCGGAGCGAGCTAGAACCACCTTCCATGCCAAGTTAGTAGTTTACCAATTGCGTATGCATGAAGCTGAGAGTGCCGATATATCAAATCGACGATCTATTCGGTTTGTTTACTGAGAAAATTGCTTTGCAGTAGGTATTGACTGATATGTCATCAGACCTTTTTGTTCTTAATTGAGCATGAAATGTTTTGTAGCAATTGCTTTAATCAGTATTAGCTTATATCAGAACGAAAAGAGATGATAAAACATTTTAAAGTCTTTTTAGCTAAGTACTGGAGTTTTCTACGGCGACAATAAAAAAATACTAGTTAGAGTGGAGAACTAAATAGTTATTTACATTTACTTACGTCTATGTACAATATAGATATACGATTAACCAAACACAACTGGTTTGGTTATGGAATTTGAATGAAATGAAGAATTCAGCTCATCCTGCAATTACATTTATTTATAAAAACTTCAGGGTTATTTGCAAGAATTTCTGCTGCTGAATTTGTGTACAAGTTTTGTTTAAAAAGAAAACTTAAATGAGGCATACACGTTGAATTTTCATAAATAAAGCGTGAGATATTAACTTCATGTTCAAAGTGCTAAAGTGATCAAAAGTGTGACAAAATGAAAATAAAAAAGCGTCGATTACCGCCGGTCCCCGAAGAAATGACCCAAAAACCTTGGAAAGTGCTATTCGAAAGTGATTGGGTGGTTTACATACTGGTGGCGTTAGTTGGCGCTCTGACGTATGCAAATAGTTTTAATGGCGAGTTCGTGCATGACGACATCTCCGCTATAGTGTCGAACCGAGACGTGAATGGGTGGAACAGTGTCTACAAATTGTTGGAGAATGACTTTTGGGGGACGCCGATGTCGGATATCACAAGCCACAAGTCGTACCGGCCGCTGACCACGCTTACATTCAGGTAAGTCCAGTTTTGTTACTATTGTGCATTTGTGCTCAGGTTTGTCATTATCAGTCTCTGTAATATACCTAATTTATTTTACTGAGCATTACCAAATAGAAGATAAAAGATAACGATGAAAATTGTTTATTGCGTGGTCTAAACATGTCTTACACTTTAACCTACAAAAACATATTAAAATATAAATAGTGATAAAATTATTGCCATTTCTTACCACGGATAATGGCACAGGTGACATTATCAGGGTGACAGGGTTAAACTGTAAGCAATGATTAAATTTAAACTGAGTTCAACTGAGTCACAAGTGAGGCTATGAGTTATAATATACAGGTAAAAGCGCAAAATTTTGAATGTTTTATTTATACACGTTTTGTGTATAGGAAAAAAAATGACCTTTGATTAGACATTGATAGGAGTACCTTGCTCTAACTAAGTACATGGCTTGTGTGAAGAAGCGAGGAATACAATTATTATTTCATAGTACGAAAATTATCAACCGGATTTAAACCAACATCTGCTTGTTTCTGTTTTCGTGAAGGTTTATGAGTAAGGCCTATGATTTTATAGAGAAACAAAAGTTTGAACCATGGCAATTAAAGTTTGGACACGCCCACACCAACTGACTAAGATTTAAAGATTTATAAAGATTTATTTGATAACAAGCATCAATGATACAGAAGTGTTACAACATTAAACTAGCAGGTACATACTAAACATGATGGGTGTTATTAATAATCCTGGCGCAACGCTGGAGTAGTTAAATCGTGTTTTGTCACATTTGTTCGAGTTGACAATTGCATGTCAATGCAAGAGACAAAACACGGATCAACTAGTCCAACGCTACGCTAGGATTATTAATAAGACCCGATGGGTTGTACAATATTTAATGCGTAAGTACGCGAACTCCCACCCTATGAGAACCTGTTATACTCTTTATTTATTTATTCCAATGAGGCTATTTAGCCGAAGAAGATTTTCGTTACAGTTTAGAACAATTAATATATGTAATCTTGAACTTATTTACGTAAATGTAATAATTGCGGTTTTATCCTGCAGCTATTATGTACCTTACCACTGCAGGATCATCCATCATTGTACGTGGCCTCCACCGCCCGCCGCTGGCACCCGCTTTTACTCCGAATATAAAATAGATAACATTTGGGCCAAAAATGAAAATAATAGACAGCTATAATTAATGTTTATCATTGTTTAAACAAAAGCATTTATCATTCATTCACTGTCTCTTCCAGGATAATCATGTTTTTAGTACGACAGAAACAAAGTTGTTATTTTGTCACTTATACATAATATGCACGGCGTTGGAATCTTTTATTGTTTATAGCAAAAACTGAGCGTCCTAGAAAAAAAGTAAAAACTGTTTTGGAATGTGCAAACAAAGTTCTTTCATATGACATTTAAGTAGATTTTTTTGTGTATTTTTTTTTATTTTTGCACCCTTTAAAAACCTTATATCTTAATAACCCTCATCCTCATCCGATTTTAGTCATATACTTACCAGTAAAATTTTCAAGTACAAGCTATCGATTTGTCAAATTTCATGCAGATCTAATCAACGGTTCGAAAGTTATCGTCGGACAAACATACACAAATACATACCTACATACATACGCACATAAAAAGCCAAATCGTCCAAGTTGTTTGAAAGATCTCGTTTGCTTCGCTCACTCGATCAGTAAATGATATTATAGTATAAAGGTTGCAAGAGTTGTACCCTCCACAAGGGCGTAAAATATCAATAGGGGATGAGATTTTTTTATGGAAATTATGTAAGGTTTATGTGAATGTTTTATAAGTTTGCGATAAGAGACAAAATATTAGAGTTGTTCTGATGCAACATTTACGGAGTCATTACAAAAGGAAAGAGGGCGGAGGGGATCGCAGCGTGGTACGGTACAGGGAAGGGAGCGTGGTGTAGTACGTCATGGGAGGGGGAGGAGCGAGGCATGGTACGGTGCGAGGGGGGGAGGGTACGGTAAGGGGCAAACGTGGTGTTACACGGCGCGGTTGGAGAAGCCTAAGTTTGCTTAGCCGAACACGTGAGGGCAGGCAACTGTACCACACGCATGCTAGTACTGCTTTTAAAACGGCTTTTTTTCCACTGCAAATCGAAAATGCTACTCAAAGAAGCTATTCCACGCGGACGAAATCACGGGCACAGCTAGTTATGTAGGTATAAATATCAAAAAAGAAAGGTCGACCCACTGACAAAACATTCAATCACTTCAACAAACCGGCTTATCGATGTTTTGGTTTGTACTTAGCCTCTCAATTTACATAAAAAGCCCTTCAAAATAATGGTCCTAACCAAGTGACCCCAGTAAATCATACCTACGTATCGGCATTCTCTGTTGGGTAAATTCGCGGCACAATAGGCCACGTTTCATTCAGTTTAAGTAACTACGGAAATATCTTTAGGCGTGCCTTAGCATTTTGCGTCGAGTGACCTACATAACCTATTTTATACAACAAGTTTGCCTATACAGGGTGTTACCAGACTACTACCGAAAACTACAGGAAGTTAAAGTGAACGCGAGAAATAAAACAGCTGCTTCATACATAATATTAGCTAATCAGGTATTCAAATTGTTGATAGGTACTTTACACCTCTGGAATTTTTGGTAGTTTATAGTCTGGTAACACATATTTATCTGTTAAATTTGTCCAAAGTACGTAACTAAGTAAGAGCATAGACTAAGGAAAACTTGTTTTCCTTAGTCTATGGTAAGAGTCACAAAAATCTTGTTTTTCGAAATTAAAATAAACTGACGAAATGAGCAGATGCTCATTTCGTCAGTTTATTTTAATTTAGCAGTTATGAATATGAATTAATAACTGCTAAAGCTCCAAGAATAAAAAATTGACTTGCTGACGTTTTGGACAAATTTGAGCCCCATAGTCAATCATTTATATTATATTTCCATATTTTACGATGTAGTCCTTACCCATAAATAAAACTCCTTAATATATCAGCTACGCCATCGTTACGCCTATTCGCTCAAAATCCGCGGCTCCTGTCACAATGCTAGTAATGACAGGCTGACACGAACACTTGTCACTGTCAGTACTGCACTGCGACGTTTTTTCAAGTGGACTATGACGGGGGTATCGGCAGCAGAGTAGCAAAAGGTACCGTTGACCAAAGACTACTTGCACTCGTTTTTTAAAACATTATCAATGACAAATAGTTTGGGCGGTAATATTACTGGAACGTGAGGGTGAGGCATGCACGTAAACATCAGTATGCCTCAAGTTGATGGCCGCAAAGCACTGCATGACGTGGGTTACATAAGAGGCAATGCTTTGTTATAGGCGATGGTTACTACTTGACATCAGCCCAATGGATGAAACAAGATTGGCGTTACTATAACCTTATTTAAAACCATTTGCCGAAGGTTTGACATGATATTACAAGGATCAATTTTTAGCTTTCGCATCCATTTTACTGTCTACATTCTTGTCCCTTTTTTACTGCCATGTCTTATATCTAGTGAAGGCATATTTATTTGCCACAACAATTCTGCAGCTATCGAAATGCTTAGCAGAGGAAAATAAACTTTAGTACCACGGTTTAAAGCCAGTGGTTCTTCACACTGCTTTAAAGCTGGGGCAGCGTAAGTTCTTGTGTGGATGAAAAGGGGAAATGAAACGTGTGATATGTAGATTTGTAGGATTACTGTTATTATTGTACGGCCGTCGTATTGTGGTTTAATGGAGCCGAATCGATTCTGTCTTCGTGATATAGGTGTGTGCGTTTATTACGGTAGATTTCGTTTGTACCAACATGTTTAGTGTTTCAATATGTTGATGGTTAATTGGGCTTGCTAGGGTTTATACGAGTACCAAGAATAATGTCTGCGGTTAAAAGTTTAGTATGTCGATGGAATGAGTCACGCAAGCCGTTTGTGGGGTTTTAAGCGTTTGTTTCGTTATAATTAGTATGCGCACATAAATGTTCATTCAGAAAATGTACTAAAACAAATCAATTAATTTTATTTTTGGTACAATAAGGCACTGTTATTATTAATTTTAACCATAACTCTTACGTATGTAATTTACATGGCATCCGTTCATAAACCAAGTTTCTTAAAGATCTTTTAATTATTGCATTATAAGTACAAACAAAAAATGTATAAACTATATATCAGCTCTTTGATTCCCATATTATAAGCCGTGCTTAGTTTGGGCTAAATAGCGCTGTATAGATTGTCAACAATATCTATGTATTTCATTAAAATGTTGTGAATATGTGATAGAAATGTTCAACAACTTAATAAAAAATTCATTAACACAAATTCATCTTATAAATTCCAGCATCCCGACTAATACACTCCCCAAAAATTACCCGCAGAACTTACATCAAACGAACTCGCCGACATCCGAGAGGCTTTCGCGGCACATGTAGGTCACACCCGCAGAGAATTTAAGGAAAACCTCAAAGCTGCTCAGAGGAATCTCGCTAAAGAGAGAGAGGTTCGTGATTCGCTGACTAACAATCAAAGCACAGAAAGAATTATTCGTCTCAAAAATAAAAGAGGTTATCTTACATTACGCTGAGTAAGAGTCCGTTTGGGACGCTCAATACTCACTTCTAAATTTATTTTTAAATCGTTGGTGTGTAAGTTTATCGTTGGTGTGTCGCAAAAAATATATTGTTTCTCTAAATCTTTCACAATGTCTTGAAGTGCAATAAAAAACTGAATTTCTAAAATCCAACTCCAACGAGTTACAGCAGATTGAAAGATAAAATTCATGCAAAATAAGAGGAACTAAGCCGTAAGTAGCTGTCTGTTGTTCTAAGTGCAGGCGCCTAGAAGATGTATGCATTATTGTTACTATGTTGAGCATTATTATATTTGTGCTCTAAATTATCTTTAGCTTAGCTTAATTGAACTTTCATCTGATTAAGAACATGAAGCGCGGAATGGTCCCCCGTGGAATCAAAAAATTCCATGACAATCATCTTTATAGAGTTCTTATGATAAAGTGGAGAAAATTCGAGATCCACAGCCCCCTGAAGACAAAGCTCAACCTTTGATAAATGAGAGCACAACGAATCTGAAAAATCTTTTGCGTAAATTAAACATAGTGATGGATGCCTCGCCCAATGTCTACTGAAGCACATCTAAGCTATCTTACGCCATAGCCATATATGGTATGTATGTATACCATAGTATACACTATGTTTCTTGTACTGATAGTAAAGAAGTTCCCTCCTCCTAACTGGTTTCTGAATGCATGGTTTAGGTTCCTGCTAACGCAATCCATATCCTCTTATTATGAGCCATAAGTTGACTGTATAATAATTATATTTAATACAAAAAATATATCAAATGATTTCGAAGTCTGACGAAGAGTGAGAGGGAGTCTGACAGCTCAATTTCATTTTAAATAACTTTTCGGAGAAACACGTCAGCAAAAGGAATATACCATCTCATACCTACGTTTTCCTCAAGTTGATCAAATAAATACGGTGGATATTTTGCAGATGGAATAATTTGGTCCACAAAATTTAAGCACGAAAATTAATATACTGAAAGTACTCGTAAGTGATTTTCGTAGAACGACTTCAGGATGCGAAAACATTTTTCTCTTATAAGAGTCGGTTTTTTGGATGGTTAATCGACTAATCTTATATTTGACACTTGTTAACCCAACATTTTTGGTTGCCACATTTGAGATAAACAATGTCAATAAATATTGTACTTATTTATTTGATTACTCGATAAGTGATAAGTACATGAAATCTGTGCTAAGCGTTAAATATGTCTGACTATAATATAATTTTTTTGATAACAAAATTTAATGATATACCTATTTAGGTTGGTTATTGTTGGCATTTTTTACAAAAACGAAACGGAGCAAGTAGACGAATCACCTGTTGATGAGTTGATACTTCTGCTTTTAATCATTTGATTGTTGTTCGGTAGACTTGCTGCCTAATGAAGTACAGCTGGCTACATTATTATTGTCGTAACTTTCACCATGATATTATTGCAGCATTAAAATTATGCGTACAGGGCAAACCCTCAAACGTCAATCATGATTGACCTCAATACATAAAAGTATTTCAATACATAAATGTAGATGAATCTCGATTTTGATCAAACACCACAAGATCCTGGTTACAAATGAAACTACTGGTTTAACTAATCTAATAGTGAACATTGAAATAACTCAGAGATACCTAAAGACAGTTGGTAGTAGCTCTGCCTTCTGCGCCGTAGGTCGTGGGTTCGATCCCCACCGAGAACAAATATTTGTGTGGTTAACATAAATGTTTGTTCTCTGTCTGGGTGTTATATTGTATACTAAGTATGTATTTACAAAAAAAAATGTATTCAAGTATTAAATCAGCTATCCGGTTCCCATATTACAAGCTCTGCTTAGTTTGGGGCTGGGTAGTGTTGTGTGAATTGTCCACAATATTTATTTATTTAAATATCAGACACAACGGTCAGACCTAACTGTCAGACATAGCTGTCAGACATACCTGACCTTGTGTCCAATAAGATTGTCCTACAAAGTATAGTAAAAATATGAAAGACAAAATAAAGAGATAGTTGTATAAGCATCTCCACGTTGCCTGGCAAAACTATCGTCCCACTGCAACTACGCAGCAAGAATTTATTTTTCTCGTCATTCGATGCGTGAAAACCTCATAATCGCTGTCTGTCACAGTGAATGAACAACAGAATACAAGCTTCACAGCTCATTATAAAAAAATATATGCTTGCGTGTAACACTGGCTACCTTTCATCATCATCATCATTATCAGCCTGAAGAAGTCCACTGCAAGACATAGGCCTCTCCTACACATTTCCAGGAAGAACGATTCTGAGCCCATTCCATCCATCGACTTCCCATGATCCTAACAATGTCGTCGGTCCATCTGGTGGATGGGCGCCCTACGCTTCGTCTTCCGGTTCGTGATCGCCATTCGAGAACCTTTATTCCCTAACGGTTGTCAGTTCTTCGAGCTATATGGCCTGCCCATTGCCACTTCAACTTACCTAATTTCTGATTCTATCACGTAGTGAAACTCCCAGCATAGCTCTCTCCATAGTTCGTTGTGCGACTTTGAGCTTGTGCACGAGGCCAATAGTTAGCGACCACGTCTCAGTTCCATAAGTCATCACTGACCTATAAAGCTACCTACCTACCTTACCGCTGTAGCTGGCTACCTTTATGTATAAAGTATTTAACGCACAAAAGGCTTTGGTAAACAAACTAGTCGTTTTTTTATGAGAACAATTACGAGTGATGGAACAGAGCAGAATGTGGAACAGAACAGAGTGGCCTATGATATTCAGCAGTTACTTCTCTGCCTATTACAAACACATTACCGGTTGAACGTTCGCCGAGGGACGAGGATGAAATAGGTTTTTAGATTTTTAGGAACGTTAGAATGTACGATCGAACGCTTGTAAAAAAACCTTTAGGAAGCTCTACACTTCGCATGTTCCTAATTTTTATATTATCGCAGTTGACAAATTACCCACATTTAAAATGAAACTTCTGTTTGTCATGATGTACCCTGTCGCACTGTTTATAAACAAAAGAAATGAGAAAGGGGCGAGTGAAAAATTGTTTCGCTCAGAACGGCTCATATTTTACGTGAAATAATTGTAAGGAAACACACAAAATTCATTTTATTTGAGACACATTTCATCTGGGATGTTTGGTTGAAATGTGAAAATTATTCTCGGTAATTCTTGGTAAAACTGAATATTTATGAAATGGTTACAACATACGATTTTCATAATTTTATAATCGTTTTATCGTTTACGTTTAATTTAACTAAATGAGAACAAAAACAGAAGGAGTTTTCTCATTATACAACAACTGACGGAACAACCATATTATAGCCCACCTGATGCTAAGTGGTTCCAGAAAACTATGATTTAAAAAATGCTTTCCGTCTTGTTTTTGAGTTTTAATAAGAACCTCTGAATGAAAAGTTATGTGATAATATATTTTTATATGAAAACTATATTTAAATGAACCCATTTTTTATTAAAACAAAGAACAGCCGGCTATTAAGTAGATGCGATCGCACGATATTGAAATCCTTCTTCATGGCGTGAAATTCGTTCGGAAACAGATTGTAAGGTAATTCAAATTTATTCAAAGCGGATACCGGAGCGGAGGTAATGAGAGGGCGCCACTTCCTTCGCCCCGCACTCTACCGCTAGCGTCACAGTTTGACGCTTCTAACGCTAAAGTCACTATAAAACGGCTTGCGTTTAAGGCAAAGGTAACCGGTGTACTTCTCGCTCACACGTTTTGACCCTTTAAAATAATAATTCCCATAATAAAAATTCTAAATTACTGGCACGTGAGGCTGAACATCTGTATGCCTCAAGTTGATAGACGCAGGGCATATACGTACCTGACGTGCGTGACCTACGAGGTAATCCTTTGTTATATGCGATGATTACCACTTAACATCAAGTGGCCCATATTATTGTTCCATCAGCTAGTTGTATATAAAAATAAATGCTCTGCTCTATTTGAACCTAGATAGCTGTGTGAATTAAATAAATAAATATTGTGGACAATTCACACAACACTACCCAGCCCCAAACTAAGCAGAGCTTGTAATATGGGAACCGGATAGCTGATATAATACATGAATACATTTTTTTTTGTAAATACATACTTAGAATACAATATAACACCCAGACAGAGAACAAACATTTGTGTTAACCACACAAATATTTGTTCTCGGTGGGGATCGAACCCACGACCTACGGCGCAGAAGGCAGAGCTACTACCAACTGAGCTAGAGGCCAGTCAGAATTGTCCACAATATTTATTAAAAAAGTTATATATATATTATTTCACCTGTCTGGCTCTCATAATACAAGCTCTGCTTAATTTGGGGCTAGATAGTGTTCAGTTAGTTTAAAAAAATACATACAATATTATTTATTATTAAAAAGTCAAGTGCGAGTGAAAAGTGGTTTCTGTGGTGGTCTCTGTTCGGCCGTAGGTTCAAATCCAGTCGTGTACCAATTAGTTTTTCAATCATGAAATTTTAATGTATGTGTACTATGTAAGTACCTACTCTCAAACGGTGAAGGAAAACATCGTAAGGAAATCGGCATGTCGTAGAACCTAAAAGTTCGACAACATGTGTCAAGTGCACAAAAAGAGCTTCTTTGGGACGCACTCTAAATCTTTTCACCACACTGGTTCCCAAGAAGAACACGACAGGAAGAAGACGGTTTTTAATATAATTCAAATAAATGAATGAAGTAATTAGTTTGATTTGCGTTAGTCTTCAAAAACAATCAAAAGTAATACACAGAAATAGGTACGTAATTATTTTGATAAATACCATTTCCTTGTAATACAACACGCATAAATATACAAATTACAAGCACCGAAAATAAAAACACAGCTAGAATAAAGCCACAGCTCAGGGTTACCAAAAGCTGCATCACTTAATTATTTTTTATCTTTATACATGAAAATCTTTTATTTCAAGGCTATCCAAATCCACGTTCAGTCATGTCAGAGATGAGTGAAAAAAAATATTTACAAACACACTGTGTCAATCAAATGAATACTAGCATCTTCCTGCGGTTTTGCTCACTGATTACAGCCAGCTGCACTAAGATGGTATGGTATATGTATTATGTCACTTTTTATTCATTTTATAGTGTTTACTACGCTTAAGGAAATCACAAAGATTTTTATAATAAGAGTTATTCGTCGAGTGTGATTAGGATACGATGGCGCAGCGGTCAGGACAAGGGGAAGGTCGCGGGTTCCTATCCCGCTCGGCTCTTAACTTGATACTGAGATAGGTAATATAAAAATCTTTATGTGTACATTTGCGCTACTCAAAAAATAAGTGAACGCATCTTTTATTTTAGATATCTATTACTTCTGCTGCCTGCAAAGGTAATACCTATCCACCCATATTAAAAGCTTCAAAACAATTTTGTTTATTCACTTTATCTTCCAAACTTGAAAACTATATCTAGACTCAAACAAAGCCAAGTTTTCTCTTTGATAAACTTAGCAAAGGCTTCAATCCCCATGATCTGTAGACAAATCTCAAAATTCTTACTTTACTAATAACTACTTACTTAAAATGTTGTTGTCTATGAGGTTAGTCATAAACTCATATTTAATACCAGCTTATTTTGATAGGAAATCATATGGAAATTGGATATTATATTATTTATACACCACTCTATGGAAGGTGTTTGAAAGACCTTCGATCATTCGGTGAAGAGTGACCCATTCGTTTTATCGAAGCTGTTCACAAATGCAGAGTCATGTGATTGACGAAAGCTAACCTCTCATGGGAGGTCAAAGAACTGCTCGGTGGACAGGAGGGGGAGAGGGCGATTGATTAATTCGTTTAATTAAAACGAGGTGAGGGAGGCATGTGTTCGTATTAAGAATAAAAGTAATTTTCCGGCAATTTTCCCCCGAGCTCTCTCCGCTATTGATGATGTGGGCCAGCGATGTGTAATTTGGTACGATATCGGTAATATTCTTCATTTGATCGTGTCGATTTTGAAATAAACTATTTTTACTAAATATAGCACTTGTTGTGGCTGTATTAAGGTCATCCCTTGTACAGGTGTTCGGGCACAAAGGGCGCGCCAGTAGCACCCCGGTCTGTCCTACTGTGCAGACTGGGCTTTGTAACATAACATAAAACATACTTACAATCTGCAGACATACAAAACACGCAGACAGAGAACTTCTTCTTAACAGAAGTCTGTTAAGATATAGTAAAGTCGGTGGACCGACGAGGCTTTTCTGTCTCTTCCAACCTCTCTCAATTTTTTCTTGATGACTTGTATAAAAAACAAACATCATGGTGAGATCAACTTGAATCTTGAAGTGAGAAATCTTAAACATCTCGAATGAAGCTTAAAAGCATGTACCTATGTGCTATTGTTATTACAGGCTCTATACCTTAAGTTGATGGACGAATGACAGTACATCGTAGGGCACAATCTTGACGTGCGTGACCGCAATAGGCGATAATTACCGCTTAACACCAAGTGGGCCATTTGAAACAAATTTTGAGATATATTTTGTAAATACCTCAAACCGTGTTGTCTCAGGAAGAGGAAGACGGTGACGTTGGTATGTGGATATACTGGATGGTGGGTGGACTAGATGGTAGATGGTGGGTGGGGTGGGCACAACACATCTTTTTTTTCTGTGTTCTCTAACCAAAAAACTAACCTAAATAAAAATCCTTCAAACCTAAATCAAACCTTTTTGTAAATCAATTTCGTAAAAAAAAATGTTATTTGAATAAAACTACAAATAAAATGTAACCAAGATACAATTAGGTGTTGAAACTTCAAACTCTGTATTATACGCTGTTAAGTGCTCTTGAGTGCCAGAGCCTTGTAACGGCAGCCTTAACAACGTACTTGCAATACTATCTGTGCTATAAATCTCATGTATCATGTCAAAAGGCTTTTTAAGTGAACATTAAAGCTATATTAAAGTTAAATTTATCATACGAGATCGCTTTCCGTCCTGAATATTCCATTAACAAGATTGTATTCATTGTGGACAGTTAAATGAAAAAGCATTTAGTATGTTTATTTGTAATTTGTACTGGCCGTAATAAAAATATTTTGTAAAACTTTAGAATTTACGCTAATTATGCTCACAACTCAGATATTGGTAGTAGCTTTGTTTTCTGCGCTATAAGCCTTGAGTTTGATCTCCATACTTGTTCCATCATTAGCTGATGGAACAAGCATGTGTACCACCCTGATATTAAGTGGCAACGAAGCATTACGGCTACGTACGTCCGGGAACATCCTCTACGATGCATTGCCCTGCGTCCATCAACTTGAGGCACACATTATTACTGTGTATTATGACATAAGTTAAGCCAAACATGTTTTAGTCCGTTTCACATTGACCCTGTGTAAAGTAAAGTTTGTGGTAAAGCTGTGTAGGCTATCTTGTGAAAAAATAATTTTGATCCTAGCCAACTTCCAACTGGCTTTCGTAAGTTTCATAAGTAAACTTTTAAGTAGGAAAACGTAAGTAGTTTTTCGTCGCATAACTTCGTCATTAATGAGCCGATTTAAAAAATTTATTTTTTTAACTGGAAGGTGGTGGTAATGGTGGACCTTCTAGATTGGTATTAATCGAAATCAGTTCCGCAGTTTGGCCATGAAGTCGGTTTCTCAAGTTTTTTAAACTTCACCTGTCGATTAATAAGTTCAGTTATTTATCATATCTTAAAGATGTAGCGTAAAGTTTGCTGCACACGGTATACATCGCCTAGAGTACATTACTACCTAAACTGACATAATTCAGCTTAATCCTCCAGCAATCTTCACCGCTCAATCTCACACAACGTCTCATTCCCGTTGTTCCGGCGCACGATGGCTCTCGACCTTTTTGCCTAGTTTCGCAACTGTCAGTGTCAAAAGACTGACAGGTGCAGTTCGTGACGTTCGTTACTGTCACTTTCAATGTATAACCTAAAAATTCTCCCAAGAAACCGGCCACGATATTCATCATTTATTGTAAAAGTATTATAAAATTAAACAAAAGTCTTCGAAACTGGAGTATTCATATCCGCAAGGAACATTGGTGACCACGACGTGATTTCGATCGCAAACACAATCGATTGAGGGATCCATCGTCGACATCAGACGCCGCCACGCCGCATCGGTGCATGCGCAAGTCGTGTCGCAACGCATTGCCCTCACGGAAACGGATTGAGAGGAAGGCTTTCCACCTCAGCTTCAGCCAGCCGGTTCGCCGCAGCCATCGCAAGCAAGGGAAGTGCCCCATCCTTAATCTCATCCCAATTCCAATCATTTCCATTGTCTTCATTTGGTCTGAGTAGCATTGCCAACTTTTCAAAGGTCAAATATTTGCAGTTATCCAGCCATACTATCAATTTACCGTGCAGCCCATTTAGGGTTATCAAACATCAAATAATTACAAAGTTGTACAAGTTAATTTCTTGTCCATTCAGGTATATTTCAGTGCATACAAAACATTCACGTGTTATTTTTACATTCCAGAGCATTTTTACCCTGTGCGCCCGTCAGGTGACGCCCACTGGCCAGTCCTTGACCTATTTAAATTGGGGAGCATAGGCAGTACAGCGCTGGAATTGATAAGTTACGTATACCATTATATTGTTAGGTTATTATCCATAACACAATGTCTCATACATCAGAAAAATCAACTAGTAAGCTAGAGGTCCCAGCTATAACATATGATGTCGGCATAAAGGAGCTTGCAAGCAAAAGAAGCTCGGTGAAGGGCCGCATCACTAAGTTCAAAAACTTATTAAACAAATTTAGAGATATTGATTCCATTCAACAAGTTGATCTGAACATGTTGGTGCAAAGACTAGAACTGTTCAAGGACCTATCAACACATTTTCAAGAGATTCAGTCGGAGATTGAAGTCTTAGATCCCACCAACATGTCCAGAGAACTGGATATAAGAGAAGAAATAGAAGCAGACTTTGCTCACTGCATTGCAAGGTCTCAGCTAATTTTAGATAAAAATAATCATAAAAATACAGAGTTTCAGTCGATGAACTCTGCTGCATCAGGTGGCTCTTGCGACCACTTTCAATACAGTAACCATTCCATAGGGTTTAAATTGCCTGTTTTACAAATAACAAAATTTGACGGAACACCATCGAAGTGGTTAGAGTTCAGGGATACATTTACAGCACTCATTCACAAAAATGTTAAGGTTGATCCAATTCATAAATTCCACTACTTAAATTCATATTTACAGGGTGAAGCATCATTGGTAGTGAGTAACATTCCAATCAGTTCTGCCACTTATGAGGAGGCATGGCACCTCCTCTGCGAGCGATACAACAATGAGAGACAGCTTGTAACTAACCACTTGAACTCGTTGTGTTCAATTCAAGCCTTGCCTCGCGACTCAGCGAAGAGTGTTAGATCACTTGTAGACAATGTTTCAAAAAACTTAAGAGCACTTAAAACCCTAGGTGAACCAACAGAGTCTTGGGACACTTTAGTCATTCATCTGGTCTCTGCAAAACTTGACAGCAGCACCAGCTTTAAATGGGAAGAATGTAAAAGTAATTTTGATAAATCCCCTTCTTTAAAAGAATTCTTTAGCTTCCTCAACAATAGGGCTAATATTCTAGAATCCGTTCAATGTAACAAATTTGAAAGACAAACAAATCACAAACCCATCAGTTCAGCCATTTATAAAAATGAAAAATCTAACACAAGAACATTTGCAGTTTCAGCTGAACCATCTTCTTCACCTGTGTGCCCCCTGTGTCAGGGCAGCCACCGGTTGTATGACTGTGCTACATTCCTGGGCAAATCCGTGAGCGAGAGAGCTTCGGAGGCGCTGAGATTGAGACTTTGTCTTAACTGCTTGAGAAAAGGACACTCTTCAAGCCAATGCAGGTTGGGTCCATGCTTTAATTGTAAGAGACGTCACAATACCTTGCTGCATAGGGACTCTCAGGCTGCAAAAACATCCAATGTAGTACAAACAACTGAAATAAGTCAAAACTTACCCGAAGTAGATCAGGACTCATCTGAAACTGAATCTGAGCCTCACGACGACGAAGCTATCGTCATGTCGGTAGGTACCAGCCAAAGCGTGTTGCTCTCAACCGCCTTGGTTGAAGTATACAATCCAATAACTAGGAAACATGTCACGGCCCGCACTCTACTAGATAGCGGCAGCCAAGGCTCCATAATCAGTCAAGGTCTAAGCGACAAATTGCAGTTGGCTTCTCAGCTGACGCAATTAAACATAATAGGTATAGGTAATCATACCACTGAATTTGAAACACTAAAAAGATGCACGATTGAAATAAAGTCTAAATGTAGTGCGTTTACGGCAAGCGTGTCATGCCTCGTTTTGCCACAAATAACTAGCAATATGCCATCTAAAACTATTGACATCAAGCATGTCAAATTGCCACCTCATGTTAAACTGGCAGACCCCACGTTTAATCAATCCGCGCCAGTAGATCTATTGATAGGCGCCGATATGTTCTGGCAACTTATAGAATCTCAACAAATCTCTCTTGGGCCAGGCCAGCCTGTAATGCATATGTCAAAACTAGGTTGGGTACTAGCAGGGCCACTTTACACTAGTAGTGTCACTAATTATTTGCAATGCAATCATGTTTTTGTTGAAGGCAACGAGAAGGATCTGACCAACAAGGCGTTGAACGAGCAGTTAGCTAAATTCTGGGAGATCGAGCAAGTACCACAGCCTGCCAGTCAGCGGACGGCAGAAGAAGTTGAGTGTGAAAACCACTTTGTCGAAACTTCTTATAGGAATAGCGATGGTCGATTCTGTGTTAGGTTGCCATTGGTTTCTGATCCTGATTGCTTAGGAGATTCATTCAAATTAGCTAAAAGACAATTCTTGTCATTAGAAAAAAGACTAAATAATAATTCAGAATTAAAAAGGGCATATACTCAGTTCATGCAAGAATACAAAATGCTAGGTCACTTGACGGAATCAAATATTTTGATTCCGAGCGTGTGCTATTTTATTCCACACCATGCAGTACTAAAACCGACCAGCGAATCAACAAAACTCAGAGTGGTATTCAATGGCAGTGCCAAGACCACATCAGGTTATTCAATAAATGATTTACAAATGGTAGGTCCACACATACAGGACTCTTTATTCAATATACTGATTAGGTTCCGCCAGCATGCATACGTACTGTCTGGCGACGTCGAAAAATTATACAGAATGTTCCAAATACAAGATATAGATCAAAACTTACAAATGATATTATGGCGTGACGATGATAAAGATACATTAAAATCTTACAAGCTAAGTACTGTAACATATGGCTTATCCAGCTCCAGCTTTCTCAGCACGCGCTGTCTGTGGCAGTTAGGGCAGGAATGCACCGATCCTAAAATAAAAAATATTATACAAAATGATTTCCTGGTTGATGATTTGTTGACAGGAAGCGAAAGCGAAGCGGAGCTAGCCTACATAAAGAAAGCAGTGGAAGGCGCCCTCTCTGCTGGTTGCCTAAACTTGCGCAAATATCGATCCAACCTACCATCGTTGCTTGTTGAGCTGCAAGCTCAACAGAAGGAGCTAATCATTAGTTCGTCGTCACATACTTTAGGCGTAGGTTGGGATCCCAACAAAGATATAATCAATTTTCCTACTAAGTACGGTAATTATTGTAAAGAAAATGCCAAAATAACAAAAAGAATAATCTTATCAGAATCATGCCGGATTTTTGATCCGCTAGGATTGCTATGCTTGATAACAATAAAGCCAAAAATGCTTATCCAACAGCTATGGTTAGCAGGTGTAGGTTGGGACGAGCAAGTTCCCGCAGATATTAATAAGCTATGGCGATCCTATATTGAAAGTATGTCATACACACAGAGTGTACAAATACCTAGGCATAGCTTGTGTAGGTCACCTGTCTATGTAGAGCTACATTGCTTCTGCGATGCCTCACAATTGGCGTACGCAGCGTGTATTTATTTAAAATCAAGTAACGAGCAAGGTATAAATATAGTAAATCTTTTGTGCGCAAAGGCTAGAGTAGCCCCCATAAAACACACCACAATCCCACGACTAGAGTTGTGCGCATGCCTACTAGGTGCGCAACTCGCGGCCGCCGTATGTCGCGCTCTGCGATGTATCATTACTCGCAAGGTATATTGGACGGACTCATCCATCGCCCTGTCCTGGCTAGGAATGAGATACGATAAGCTCAAAACGTTCGTAGCAAATAGGGTAAGTAGCATTAGGGAAATGACCGACGATTCCGAATGGCGTCACGTCCCCACGGCACTAAATCCTGCCGACCTAGGCTCCCGCGGTGTAGATGCTAAAAACATAAACAATTTAGACTTGTGGTGGAAGGGACCCGCATTCTTGAGCCAATGCGAAAGTGCGTGGCCTGTTTTCAACAAGACGCACTGCGAAGAAGAGATACCTGAAATAAAAATAAATATTATTAAATGTAGTGATAAATTAAATGAAACTTTTATAAATTTTGATCGCTTCTCGAAGCTAAGCAAACTAAAGCGTTCAGTCGCATACATACTAAGATTTATACACAATTGTAGACACCCAGACAATAAAATAAATGGAATTTTGCAGCCTGAGGAACTCTCAGCTTCCTTTCAAGTATTGGTAAAATTGTCTCAGCATGGAAGTTTCCCCAACGAGTTGGCTACTCTTCGCGCCAAAAAGGCTTTGAATTCCAAAAATCCATTGTTGTCACTCTCCCCATATCTCGATGCAGAAGGCATTCTTCGTGTAGGTGGACGTTTGGACAATTCGTGTTACTCATTTGAAAAGCGTCATCCTATTTTATTACATGCGAAGCATATACTTACTAAATTAATTTTCAGACATGAACACCTTCGCCTTCTTCATGCTGGTCCTCAGCTTCTTTTGTCTTCTGTGAGGGAGTACATCTGGCCTATCACAGGCAGAGATCTGGCGCGCACTACAGCAAGACAATGTGTCGCATGTAGGAGGGCAAGCGGCAAAACGCATGCTCCTTTGATGGGAGCGCTTCCGAATCAGCGCGTAAATCCCGGCTTCCCCTTCATAAGTACTGCTGTCGATTTTGCTGGACCATTCTTAATAACCGATAGAAAGGGTAGAGGGTGTAAAATCACTAAGTGCTATTTATGTTTATTTGTCTGCCTTAGATTCAAATGCTTACATTTAGAGGCCGTCAGCGAGCTATCTACGGATGCATTTATATCGTCGCTTCGTCGTTTTATCGCTCGTAGAGGGAAGCCACTAGATATGTTCTGCGATAATGGGAGAAATTTCGTAGGCGCTAATAGGGAAATAGGAGAGTTTCTTAAATCTAAATCAACTGATATTAATGGGTTCTCTACGGAAGAAGGTATTAAATTTAAATTCCAGCCTGCTTATGCTCCTAATTTTAATGGGTTAGTGGAAGCCAGTGTAAAATCAGCTAAATTCCATCTAAAAAGAAGTTTAGGGAACGCTCATTTGACTTTTGAGGAGTTGTCGACTTTATTCAGCCAAATTGAAGCCATCCTAAACAGTAGACCCTTATCTCCTCTATCATCATGTCCTGATGACCTTGATCCCTTAACCCCTGGGCACTTCCTAATTGGACGACCCTTGGTGGCTCTACCTTCACCTGACCTGCAAGACCATAACAGCCACCGTTTAGATCGTTTCCAGCGACTGGAGCAACTTCGACAGCACTTTTGGACACGCTGGCAGCTGGAATACATCTCACAGCTGCAACAAAGGCACAAGTGGCGCGTTCCTGTTCGACCGCTGCAGCAGGGAGAACTGGTCCTGCTCAAGGAGGAGAACGCACCGCCCATGCGTTGGAGATTGGGCCGCATCATCTCACTATTCCCGGGAAAGGACGGAGTAGTTAGAGTAGCAGAGGTGAAGACCACTACTGGGACTACACGTCGTGGCATCCAGTACCTTTGCCCCTTGTTGGACTTCGAGGAAGACAGCACATTGGAAGCATCTTCCAAGGGCCCCGAGTATGTTCCGGCGCACGATGGCTCTCGACCTTTTTGCCTAGTTTCGCAACTGTCAGTGTCAAAAGACTGACAGGTGCAGTTCGTGACGTTCGTTACTGTCACTTTCAATGTATAACCTAAAAATTCTCCCAAGAAACCGGCCACGATATTCATCATTTATTGTAAAAGTATTATAAAATTAAACAAAAGTCTTCGAAACTGGAGTATTCATATCCGCAAGGAACACCCGTCACTGGCGTCATTCACGTGTCACGTCTCGATGGTGACAAATGACGAGAGCTGTCACTTTGAAGTCACCTTATTAATATAGCACACAATGTTTGCAAGGATTACCTTTCAGTTAGTTTGGGAAGCAACATAGATTTTTATTTGAATTGTTTCTCTGGTGTTATTTTGATTTTTTCTGTGTATTTTCGGTGGTATTTTTACCAACATTTCTCAAAGCAAACTTTACTTCTTCTTACACAAAGCGTGAGTTTGAATAAAATTATATTAGGTGATATTATACTGATTTGAACTATGGTGTTTCGGTGAAATTTTGAAAAAAAAGCGCATTTAATTTAAAGTCAAGGACGGCTAACCGTCTATTGACCTGACCTGGCTAAAAATATAAAAATTGGCTGTACAAGCAGGTGGCATCATTGAAGAAGCTATAGAAGATGTTTGCGATCCTGGGAAAGCTCAACTTAGCAGTATTTTATTTAACTTAAAAGCTTGTGCTCAAATTATCATTTTTATGTGATTATAACGTTCTCACATCCCACGCCAGTAGCTGGTATTCCACACGTTAAAGGTTGCAAGCCCATTTTATTATAATATTTACTCTCAAGATGTTTATCGCTACATATTATTATTTTTTCACGTCTCAGATCACACTACTTACAAAAAAATTGTGTCTCGAGAAGAAGAAAACTTTTTTAATTAGATCTTAGTGACAACTTTAGTGCACAAAGTAAATCCTTAGATAAAATTATTCTTAAAGTGTTTGATACCATACACTTTGTCACCTTTCCACGTAGCGTTTCGTAGCATCTTGTAGCCGCGTAGTGCTACGCCGTATACTTTACGACAAAAGATGAGCTCGACTGCCAGAAGAGAGAGTAAAGTCCTTCAGTTTACGTAATAAGATCGTCTGAAATAAGGTCGCTATAGGTTAAAAGAAATTTATTCACAAAAGAGACACAGTCACTTACATGTGAATAGTTATTTAACATAAAATAAAAACTTTTCTTAGTAGTAAGGTAGGTAGTCGTTCGATTACGTAGTAGGGATATGCTTATTAAATAAAAGAGTAAACGTTACGTAGCTATAGCTAGGTAGGTAGTACATGCTCGTAGGTGGGTAAGTATAGGTTACTGGATTGTCTCACGCATTCGTTCAAAAACAAATGTAAGTGTAAGCTCGTTCACGTTTCCAAAACAAAACCACCACATCAAACATTGAGTGCAATTGGCACAATAATTTAAAGTGTGGCAATTGTTCTCAACAATACGAAATTAATACGCTCTATGAAATTAATGTTGAAACATTAATTTCGTATAGCGGTTTAACTTTGTTGAAAGTTAAAAATGTATTTATCAAACAAAGCCAAGATTTAAAATGTTTTATTTTATTTAAATCGGTGCGTTTCACAGGATTCCATATCTGTTGTAATAAAAAGAGCTTTAGCTCGTTCTAATAAGTAAGGAGGTCAAGATCTTATAGACATACAGTGCATATTTATCAATGCTGCATTCATTGACGTAAAGAAATTGGCAAGACGATCACGAAGTTTCATAAAAAGTTTTCTTAAGAAATCGTCAAGGATCAGTATAAGTGGAAGAGTTTAGAACAACTTCACCCACCAGTGCGGTACAAAGGGTTAAATTATTTGGTACTAGGTAAAAATATCGAACAAAGTTTTAATCTACAAAGATAAAAATATCGAGGCGTTATTTATCATTAACAGAAGGGTTGCCCAAGGAAGGAATTACTGACAAAATGTTTATATAGCTATTTCCATTAGCTTATCAATATTTAAAATCACCGTTAGAAGCAAAATATTGCTCACGGAAATGGTTATTTATCGCGGGAAAAACGTAAATTTAGAAATAGGTCCGTTAATGGCCGTTTTATGGTCTCGTTAGGTATTTGTGGGATTTTATACTATTATGTTTAGAAGCCTTCTGGATAGCACTTCTTTAACCCTCAGAATATTATACCTAATGATTAAAACATTTAAGCTATTCTTTATTAGCTCAAAGTGTTAGCAGTTGGAATGAAATGTATTATGTGATATTCTGATTTGATCGAAAATGTTTCAGATGGTTTTGGAAAAAACGGCCATCATTTGTTTTCAAAGCCAATTAGGGTAGGGCCAACTTGTCTCAATAGACCCTACGTGACTTAAAAACTATTTTATATAGGTAATGTAATATATTATCCTCACTCGACACAGGCAAAATTGATCAAAAATGGACAGATGCCATTAAAGGAAGAAGAAGATGTTTTTAGACTATATCTGAGTGTTTATCGCTTCTACAATGGTACCATTGAACTAAGCAAAAATTCCACTTTACCAGGTATATAACAGGTACTTGAATGAAGGAAAGAAAAATATGTGACCCTAAGTTACAATAGATTAACACCTACACAAGATAGATTATACACAAGAACACCTAATGTAAAATAAAAATAATAAAATCACCTAAAATATAAGACCAGCAGGTGCCATAGAATAGTATAGCTTTTTTTCAGTCAGTTAATTAACAATAAAATTTGAATAATATCCCTGTTTTCATATTCTATATTGAATCTTCACCTTTGATGTATCTCAAAGGAAATTGCTCTCGCTTAGAAATCCACTAATTAGGAAAATTGTATTTTCTTTGAAAAACTAAAATTTTCACGGATTAAAACGACCGTTAATCGTGATTACATAGGCAGCCTTTGCTTGGATTTAAAGATCAGTCACACTGGAGTGAACAACCTCAAACTGCGAGGCTAACTGACTACTTCATTTTTGACGTGATAACGTCTTATAAATCGATGGAGCCGGCTGCACGCACGAAAAAACATGACTCATGCGTCGTTACGTCGTTTCGTCGTTCCATTTACCTGAGCCCGAGCCCGGGTCGGGTAATGGGTAAGGGTAAATGAGGGTAAGGGTAAATGAGGGTAAGGGTAAATGAGGGTCCGGAGGGGGTCCGAGAGTTCGAGTCCGAGTCCGAGTCCGCGAGTCCGCGAGTCCGCGAGTATTTTCTTATGACGTTATCACGTTCAACTATCGTCAGTAAACCGACTTTACAGACAACCGATTTTTTTTTTTATCGTGTCACTGTAGCTTCCAAACCAGTGTGGTGAAAGGAAGTTAAGTGCGCCTCAAAGAAACTTCTTTCGTGAATTCGACACATGTTTTCAAGCTTCTTAGGTTCTACGACATGCCGATTTCCTCACGATGTGTTCCTTAACCGTTTGAGAGTACTGGGGGCCGTCGAGTTTTTTTGTCCAGAAATTTATGTACACTATGCCAGGGGGCTAATTCTCGGGCCGATCTCGATCATTTTGGGATTTTATTTTATTGCTTCTTTTCACAACCCCGCACTTTTTGTAGGCTTTCCGTATATCGTAGCTGTCGAGGCTTTTACGAAGAGGTCGTTTATGAATTACTCAAGGAAATTATCCATTCCTCCTTCGAAAAGAAGCAATAAAATAAAATTTCAAAGTGATCGAGATCGGCCCGAGAATTAGCCCCCTGGCATAGTGTACATAAATTTCTGGACAAAAAAACTCGACGGTACGCGACTGGATTTGAACCCACATCCTTAAAATCGGAAGACGAAGCCGCTACCACCAGGCCATCAGTCCTACAGTTTCGAATGCTACGGAGAACAGCTGCGAACAGCAATGGCGAACAATCTTTAGTGAAGCTACTTTGACTACAAGAATAAAAATGTTAAAATAGGCTGAAGAGGTAAAAATCTGCTTACAAATTCTTTACTCGCATTATTCTTTGTAACATTCAGATCTGTAGAACTAATTTTAACGAACGTTTCACCGAACTTTATAAAGTTGAGATGGTTCTGTTTCTCACCACTAAGTGAAGTGGTTTAGAATAGCTTTTGTTGAATATTATTCGTTTGTGCCCAAAACACCTAATCTCAAATATTATTAAAGGGAACTTTTGAAGTTGGGTATAACTTTAGTTTTAGCGTTCCACTCGATTCAAGTTATGAATAGGATCCATACTCCGTGAACCCGCCGGTCTGCGGCTTGTCAAAGGAAATTCTAATAAACAAGTTCTGATCGATGGTCCACTTCTTATTCCATTTGAAAAACTCATAAATTGTACATACACCTTGAATTATTGCACCTGAGTTTATTAAAGTACGTCCATGTAAAAAAAGTGAAAAGGTACAAAATACAGACAAAACAATGTTGCAGTCCTCTAAATCTACCAAACTGTCTCGTTCTAACTTATTTACTTATGTTGACAATTTGACATGTATGTCTACCTAGAAAGTACTTCTAGACATATCTTCCTCATCATCTTCTTGCCCTTATCCCACGCTGCAACTGATAAACTTTTGGAAAAAGTAAAAAAGTTGGCTGACCAGTAGAAAAACCTTGATATTAACTAAATGATTAGAAATGGGGGCTCTCGGATCGTTGGTTATCTTAATTTAATCTTTTTTGTTTAGCAAAAACTGAGTGAGAAAAAAAGGGATGATGGCGTGGACCTGATGGGGGCTAATTCTCGGGCCGATCTCGATCATTTTGAAATTTTATTTTATTGCTTCTTTTCGAAGAGAGAATGAATGATTTCCTTCAGTAATTCATTAACGACCTCTTCGTAAAAGCCTCGACAGCTACGATATACGGAAAACGTACAAAAAGTGCGGGGTTGTGAAAAGAAGCAATAAAATAAAATTTTAAAATGATCGAGATCGGCCCGAGACTTAGCCCCCTGGCATCTACACATCTACTATAAGTTTAATTACACACATCACCCCTTTGTGCACTCGTTAGTAATTACTACGGGTGTTCAAGGGGCTTCATTTTAAGCCCTCTGTAAAAACTAGGTTGTACCCACAACATTCAATACCAGCAGGTAATGTAAGTATAGGTACACGCCACAATCCGAGCTTTGCTTTGTGATTTATCAAATGGAAATGGAGGTTGATATTTGAGAAATTTACTGAGAAAATTAGTTACATACTACGTTATTATGAGTTTCATCATCATCATTATTATGAGGTTTCGAAAAATTGAAAAAAAATTATCAGTTTTTTCTAAGTATAATGTTTTTGAAATACAATAGAAAATTATTGTAAAACCACTATGACGTGAGCTTTTATTTGCAAGGTGTTTAATGACTTCATAGTTTAGGTAAAACTGGAGCAACCCAGACATCCTAAAGCTCAGGTTGGAGCGGTTTCTCCGCTTTGCAACCCAACACAATCAGGTACTTCGAGTTCCAGGGAAAGAACTGTTTTCAATGCTTGGTTTGATATTTTTGTAATAAGCCCACTAGTGGAGTTCTATTAATGATCATCCTGCCTGATGGACCAACAACATTGTGAGTGTCGCAAAATATCGTCAGATTGAAAAGCTTTAAATTATTCTAAACTACCAAACATTTTTTTTTATGAACAATCATAATGACCCACTTGATGTGTTAATTTAATCAATGTGTTTATTATTTGTAATTAAGTGGTAATCGAAAAATTAATCTATCTGCTTACTTGGCTGGCAATATTGCAGCCCACTGTGACTTCTTTAGTCTTACGGCGATGAAATATTGTATCTGGACTAGAATAAAGATGTACACTGCCGTAGTTGACTGTGCTTAAGCTGTTTAAACTTCATCCACAGTAGTTCTCCCGGGCGCGGCGCCACGACCGAGTAATTACGACGTCTTGATAACTTTTATGAACTCGCACCTTTTTTATTCTTTTAACACAAGTTCTCACTAGTCAACATTTACTTCAGTGTACTTCAGTGTACAGTGTAGAACAGTGGCCCTGAATAAAACTTTTATCGAAGACCGCTGTTTACTTAAATGCAGTAGAACTAAGCTCGTTGTGTATCATCATAAAAATATATAGATATTTATTACACCTATCCACTATATTTTATGTATTTAATATGGTATTATGTACTTTCTATTCAATTATTCATTAAATTCACGAGGTTCATTTTAAATTAAACGTTACTGCCGTTTTTGGCACTAAAACACTTCTTCAAAGTGTATATACAGAGACAACACGCGCACTTTGACACGGACTTATCTAATCTTTTATTATATTGTGTTACTCAAACTACATTTATATAGGTATCGTAAGATTTATGTAAAAATATCGAGATCTTATGTGTCCTTCACCTACTCTAGCTCTTTTTTGATCGGCCCCCGCCTCGTCGCATTTTCTTATGGAGTGGCACAGCGGTTTCGGTCAAACTATAAGTATCTTTAGGTATCCTGTGTTTTGAAATCGTTGATAGCAATTTCTCCAGATACTAGGTAAAACATTAAAAAATAATAGTTGTGTTTATTCACCGTTCCATGAAATCATATTATAATTTAATCCTTTAAACTGTTTACTATTTGAGCCATAATGCGTGCCTTGTGCTTAGGCTTAACGTGCGTTAATTCCAAGCCATATATTTCCCACTAGTTTCTGCACTCCATGTTCAGGGATACCCAACAGAATCATGCCCGGGGGTCTAATTTAATCAACGCGGACATCTTACACGCAGGTTCCACACGGCTCAGGGAAATTAATGTGGGCCCAGTACAAATGGGTGCCTAGACCCATAACCTGCAAAATGATTATTTTCGCAGCTACTACTGAAAAGGGTTCAGAACTCGCTTATTTATACATTTCGTGATCGGTTGTGTAGTCAATTTGTATAGGTGACCTTTCAGTGTGATATTTCGAAAAGGGGACTTAAAATCTTTGCGGGTTAAGCCAAGGTGAGCACAGTATACCCGCAGGTAACAGATCGGGGAGTCTATTACCTGCACTGTGAGGGTCTAGAGAGGGAAGGTACCCTAGTGTTCAGGGTGCCTTCAGATGAAGAGGAAAGGGCTTCAGCCCTTCCTTAAGATGGGTCCGCAAGGATAAGCGCTGACGGGGTTGTGGAACGAAACGAAGCCATGATCTCGTCCATCCAGCGCAAATGTAGAGGAACACCCCAGGGGTTTTAGTCAGTAGCAAGAGTCTGACATAACCCACTAGTTCCCCCGGCTAGTGGGTATATCCATAAAGGATTTTCCCTGGGCAAAAAAAAAAAAAGACAAAGGTGAGCACAGTATTTCAACTTTTTATTGATATTATATATTAGTAGGATAACAAAGCTGCCGTGCGTCTTTGCTTGCATGGTAGATTCAATATTTATGGTCGTCTTTGCCCCTTTGACTTGTTCTTTCGAGATAAAAATTAAGATATCCGCTTTAAACTTACACGAAAACAAACAAAACAACACGTTTAATAAAAATCTATTGAGAGGTATAAAAAATAATACTTGCAGTTCCAACATAACATACACCAAATTAAAGTCGTTAGCTCTTTTATATCAAGTGATTTCGCGTCGCCGTTATACGTAGCAAACCGCCCCATTAAGGGCCAGTTAGCCAGTTCGAGTCCAGTTTATGCAAGGAGGCCTTAGACAGTGGTTTGTGCATATTCGGAAGACGTGCTGAATTACCCACAGAGAACATTATAGCTTTCTGAAAGATTCCCGGTACCATTTGGGGTCGTTAAGCCGGTACAAACTGTGCGGACGTGAGCCTAAGATTAACGTATTTGTAACACAATTTCACATGAATACAAGTTAACATCTTCATAATTCCAACATGACAACATCTATAAACTGATAATACTAAAATAGGCTTTACTTATAATTCTACTACTATAATACTAAAAAAAAATAAAAAAAATATGACAGGCGCCATATCTAGAGTTTAATAGCCGAACCACTTCTCACAGTACCTTATGGCATCCGCCAATTACCTTTGCATAATTCGTTTGAACTATACACGTGTGCGACACCAGCGCACGCGCCATAAAAGTTTGTAAGGAGTGCTACCGCCCTCTTTCGCTCGGCACCATACCGAACTCCAATGTCAGTGTCACCAACCTACCTAATTAATAAATACTCTCTAAAAATTCCCAGATCGTCTCATTTGACAAGATGCATTCGTTCAAAAGCAACGTAAAGTTTTACAAACATTATTGAACTAACCAGCCGCTTGAAGTAAATGAACGCCTTCTGAACGCCCTGTAATGCTCACAAATACATTTTTACACCAAGAATTCATGTTCGTATTGTAGTAAAGTACCTTTCACGCTGGCATTTCCTTGCGCATGAATTTGTTATGTTCGCCTTTGGCTCATAAAAACAATAATAAACCATGCATCGCGTCGAAGTGAAACTCCACTTTGTTTTTGATATGATTGATAGATAGATAGATAACTCTTTATTGATTACAATGACACACAAGGAAAGTAGGAAACAGTTTTAGCTTAAAAATCACAATCATATCTTCTTCTTATCGTGTCACTGATTCTTTCGAACCAAGTGTGGTGAAAGGATATAAGTATAAAAGATATAAAGACAATCATATAAGTCACAGTAATACAATGGGCGGCCTTATCGCTAACAGCGATCTCCACCAGGCAACCTTGATTGATCAATGACATTGCCTTGACAACGTGACAGCGAGGAAAAAAATTATTTTAAGTCTGTGTGAAAGATTATAATTCATAATTTCATGTAGTAAAAATAGATAATACATAAATTATTGGGATGATTTAAATGCAATTTTTAGTCAACAGTTTTTCAAAGATATTAAAACACTGCCTAACTAGTTTTACGTACGTAAGTTACCTTTTTAATCAGGAAAACGTGTTAGGATAATTTTTTAGTTGCTCGCGATTTGATAAATAACTTCAGGATCCTTCAAAAACTCTGCGAAAAAGTGTGCCAATGATAAGGTTATTGACAGTGGTCTGCCCATTAACTGTGTTGAGTTAGGTTCACTTCTATGTAGAGCTGTTATTATCTCGAACACCCCGTGGGGCGCGAGTCATGCTTGGGGTTATCCTTACAAAGAGCAGAGCAAGCAGTGAGCTAGGTTAACTTCGTAAAGGAAAATAATATGGTTGTTTCTGTGCAAAAATAGAATGGTTTATGAAAATATTGTTACAGAATGACATAGAACATTATGCTTCATTACAATTTTTTCACAAACAAAACGAATGGGCAATAACGAAATCAGGGACTTGATTTTAAGGCACGGAATTAAAATAGTAGATTGTGTCATAAGGGGCCAAAATAAAGTATTTAGGGCGAGAGCGATTTTTTTAATCCAGAGTGAAGTGAAGGATTCTAGAGTAGAATCCTGAACGTAACGAAGGATTCAAAGTACGTCGCTCAAGGTTAAATAATTTTGGTACCGTGTGGCACACTCTGCTTTTCATCCCCCTCTATGAGAAAATTAAATAAAAGAAGCTTTTAGTAGAGAATCATTTATATTTACATAGGTAACTTAATTACTAATTTATATTAATATTAGATACGTTTCCGCAATTTTTGAAGTTTATTGTAACTGTTTTGTTGGGAACAGAAAATGTTGTCGACTTATTTATCACTTGGGTATTCGTAATAACCTCAGGCTCTAGTTGATGATCATGTTGAGGCAATGGTGAGGTTGAACAGGTGGATCAACTGAGGAAGGCCGTAATTTAATACTTTCAACTACGCGCTTGCAAATTTTTGCCTTGTTTTCGATGGACTCCTCTATATATCCTTCTGCGATACTACTGGATTTCCATCCGCCATGGCGCTTCAGGGTGGTTAAATTTGCTCCTGAACCGCTAAAAGAGTTGCAGAAGTCCGGCGAAAACAGTGTCCCGTATAAAGATGAGAATCTGGCAGCTTCAAATTATTTGCTAATACTTCTGGCATCTTGGAAATTTTATTTTTCCCAATATGTTGCTTGAAACATTTTCCGTTTAGGTAACGGATGAATAATCGATTTGTTGAACTTAAGTTGACTAAATGTTGAAAATATGCTAAAAACACAGTTTCTGAAAATGACTTTGCTTCTTTTTCATTTTTCCATTTAATAAAAGTTTCATAGGCTTTTAGATATATTTCCCGCGATTTGTTTGAAAACAAATTGTTTATCACAGCTTCTGCGCTTAATTTAACATTTTCTGGCGTTAATATATCACTTTCACTGTTAGAACTCATATTTAATATTTTTTTTGTGTATTATGTTTAAATTGCTTATAGTAGTTTGTTAGAAAGTAATAAAAATACAAAGAAGTTCCCGCGTTTTTTTTTATTTGGTTAACCAATACCGCGGCTACAGGCTCGCTTTTTCATACTACCACTACCAGCCAGTATTTTATCGTAGCGAATTGTGTTCAAACTTTTCAATTTAGTATTCCAAATTTAAAAGTCATTGTGTCACTGTACTTTAGGCGCACTTATTGAGGAACCAATCGCCTCTTTTTGAATAGATGGGATGAAAAAACTATATATTTACGTCAAATTACGCCAGATAATGGTAGTCACTGCATCTTTAGAACCAAAAGCTAGGCTTTGAAACGAGCCAAGCAACGTCCGTCCTAGATCGTAATAGGAACTAATGGCGCTGCCTGTCCTCAGATAAATTCCCCTCAACAGTAATGTGGAGTTAGAACTGCAGGGGAAAATGCTCGTGGAAAATTAGAAAATTAATACCCATAAGGTCTAAGATTGCATGTAATTACTCTCTAGAATAGAAAAGAGGACATTAATCGTTGCGTCTGAGAAATAGCGTTGTTTCTCGTTAGTTAAAGAGATTCATGCGGTCGTTCTACGGGTCAGTGGAGCTTGGCTTTTTTTACCCGACTGCCTAGATCCTTTTAGGTGGGTCATGTTTTTACTAAAAATGTTAGATAAAGCTCAGCTTGCTTCAGGGACGTTTGTATAAAAATGGGCAGCTGAAGTTATTATTATAAATATATTACCGAACTAAAGTCAAACGATTTATTATATTTGCTAAATTCATGCTGGTAAGATGTCTTAAATGTTTGCTGAAGAAACATAACTACTCGTAGCTATTTCAAATGCTTACACATAGTGTTAGTATCTTCACCTCCAGACTTGGCAAGGTCGGCTATACACGAACAAGATTACAACGTAGCTCATAGAACATTGAGGATTTTTGTAACTTACATCTATCATAAAAAGTAAGCGAAGTCTCTTTCGCGTTACAACCCTCAATGTCATATTTATCAACTTTGAGAAAAATAAATAGTCTCATGTACGAAGGTGACCCAGGCACAGAAGATAATTATATCAGAGTGTATCGTATTCACTGGAACTTTACTATTTTTTAAATTTTGTTTTGTAAAAGGGACCAATCTAGTAATAAGCCGAGCTCAAGGTTATTGGGGAAGCTAGCAATAGAAGCACATACAAAAACACTAGCGCTGCCAGAATACCATATTAATCCAATAAAAACCATATCTAAATCTAATATTTTCTTTCCAATGATCATTATTGTAAATGTTTTGTTACAATTAAAATTTTTGGTTTGGTTTTTAACTTGATTACGATAAGTTTTATTTTGTTTTTACGTATAAGTTAAAGTCAAAAAAAATGTGTGCAAATAATTTAACATAGGTGCAAAGTATTTTCTCGTATGGAGACTCTTGTACTAAAAAAAGCTTGTTTTCTGAGATTTTATAGTTTTTTTGAGTACTTAATCATCATCGTCTTGAGCTTGGAGAAGTCTACTGCTGGACATAGGTATTCCACATATATTTCCAGGAAAAACAATTCTGAGCTCTTGCGATCCAGACTTCCCGCAATCTTAACAATGTTGTCGGTTCATTGGGTGGGTGGGAGTCCTATGTTTCTATTTTTTCGGTTTGTGGTGGTCATTCGAGAACCTTTATTCCTCATCTAGATACGTATGTACCTCAAATTATTACTTAGTTATCTCGGAAAATGATTTAGTTTTTCTTTTCTTGCTTTTCTATTCATACGAAGTTCAATTCTTAAATAAATGGTTCTGTCCTATAAAACACCTTAAACGTCTGTGTGATATCGCATAGCTCTGTGTGTGTCTCCTCCTTTACATGTTTATGAGACTGTAAATAATGCCGAAGTTTCGGGAGAGCATATAAATTAAGTAATTTATTGTGTTTGTTGAAGAAAACTGCTTTTCTACTAGATCTTGAAATTAATCGATTGTTTTAGTAGATCTTGGTAACATGAAATAACATGTTTTTGCGTGGTATTTATTTTACGATAAAAATAATCCTTTGAAGTCATCGAGATATAAGTACTAGGTACGTAGTACATAAATCTCGATGTTTGAAGTCCGATTTATTTCTATCATACTTTTTAATATGTGATAGGTGCGCGTTGTTTTATTTCTTTAAGTATTCTGCGTCTTAACCGATCGTATCAGGATAGTATATAGATGAGTATAAAAACAGCTTAGCAACTAAACCTTGTCTAATGCCAAGTTCGTATTTTTAGTTATACAGAACAGCACTTCAATAACAGCCTCTGAAGCAAAAAAAAAATCGAATAGCGACCACGAACCAGAACACAAAACAAACACGACACGAATACTGTAATGATGAGAAGACATTTAGATGGAGAAGTCTCAGAATCGTTCTTCTTTTAAATGTGGGAGGCTTCATCATACTGGTCAGACATCATCATTCTTCATCATTCTCCGGCTGATGACGATGTTATGAAATACACTTAGTTTTGAATAAAGCTTCAAACAACAAAACAAAAGATTCACGCGAATTTTCTTTTGTCTATAAAACGCTTAGCTTCGGGACATCAAGTAATTTGCGACGCGACAATAGCAGCTTTTAAGAAGCAGTTACAAACGAGTGAGACAAAGAGACTCACCGCCTTTTGTTGTAGTGGCATGTGCTCGTAAGTGGAGGTTTTTGTGAATAATTTGCTGCAGTCGTGTAACAGTGGACAACACATGTCGAGTAGCTTCCGGACTAGTTTCAAACCAAGTCTAAACACAGAAGGCGTTATTGTGTTGTCAAACACAGAAGACAAAACAAACACAGAAATACTGTAATCTGTTGTGGAAAACCAGCAGGGCTACCACGAGCTCCTTATGGTTATGGCTATGGCTGTCAAATTGTGTATAGGATAGGCTGTCCCACACATTCATTTTATTCTTGGGTTTGAATGTGTTGACACTGTTGACACAATTTTGGCAGCCATAACCATAACCATATCAAGCTCATGGTAGGCCAGCAGCTCTAAGTCATTTATTTCTTTTTCCCAAGGTATTTAAACTATCTTTGGCTATATACGAGAGCAGTGGCGTATGAAATCTCTAAGAGCAGGCTGATCTCTCAAAGAAAACCTCACAAAGCTAACCGAATATCAAGAGATATCTGCAGATAGCCCATACAGATAGTCAGGCCCGTTTGTGACATGTGAAGCGAGCTTTGCTTTATCGTGTCATCCGTGGCCCCTTTCACCTAATGTTCTGTCACACAATATGTACAGTCGATTTACTCGTATTAGTTCGCTATGAAACTGCTCGTCTTAATCTTTAAAATATTACTCATATAGGCTATAACAAAAACCTTGTCTGATCTTAAAGGAAGGTTTAAAATATCTAAAAGTGATACGTAATTTTTAAGGCGATGACCACCGTCGGTGTACTTCTCACTCGCATATTTATACTCTTTGAGAGATATAAAACCACTGAACTTATTTATCGAAAATCACGTGCTACGTGCTTCTATTTTGTGTGCAATCCGATTGCATACAGTTTAGCAAAAGAATAATTTTCATCTATACACGTTCTCTTACTAAAAAGTAGGCCTAACTTGTTTTCGTGCATAATATAAGTATGTATGTAAGTAATAGAGAAAAAAATACGGATCAATAAAAAATACAGATAAAAATGCTAGCATATGAACAAAACCGCACACCCACCCCTTCGCCCAATAGTGGATATTTGATTTCGTGCCAAAATGGCGCCGGCACTGCGAATATTGGATAGCTACTTATCCAAAGCTGATTTTCAGCTAAGCCACTTGCCTACCAAGTTTTGATTGACAAAACGCACGACAGACATCCATAAAGTACAGGAGCCGACAGTCAGATTGCTTATCGACTTCATGCACACATCATGATATCCATGCCTGCCGGACTACAAAATGATGCTGATTTCGAATCAATCATTATCTATTCTACCTCTTTTATATATTGATTCGGTCATCACTTTGCGGTCTTGATGGCATGAGACTCGTTTTTGTAATCTGACCGTCAGCTCTCTTGCTTTTATAGCCCATGATTAAGAAATTTCATTATTAGGATTTCACAGCTTCTAAAAAGAGACTGCTAATTTCTTCAATGAATCTGGTAAGTTCTCGTTTCCAACCAAGTAGTACAATAAATTCCGAACAGCCCGTCTGAAATTCCGACTACGTGAGGGCGTGTGGGAACTGAGGGGTGGGGGGTGAGGAATGAGAACTGGAAGACAATGCCAGTTCGCTCAAACAGCTTTGCGGTATTTAGAGCGGTGCAATAAGTACGCCCTATGGCACCTTAACGATAGGATTTAAATAGGTACGTGGCTTTTGAGAATAAGACTGAATATCTACTACAGGTAAGCGTGTTTTTTTGTAAGCGGAAGTTTTTTAGTAGCCTTAAATATCCCTCCCCTTTTTGGTGGATTAGACCGACTAAGCTGTCAGGATGGTATAGGTGCTGGGCAAGCCTAAGCCATCTAAAAATCCTGTCCCAGGTACTATAGCATCCCGCGAGTAGGGCTTGTGTACCTACCACCAATCACCCCTGACGCTATATAAATCATCTACAATACACGCAAAGGCTTGTTTACTTTTGGTGTCCTATTTGTAGCTGTAAGTTTACCTAAGAAAAAAATTAAAAATGACCAACATTAAAAGTTCTTCCGATTATGACAGAGCCATTTTATCGTATAGATAGGTGAATTAATAAGATCATTTCAATAAGCTTTTCAAACGATTCGCTAGACGAGGCCGCGGTCGGCGCCGCCGCCGCCGCCACAACACGTGTTGTGACATAATTGTTTCCGCTTGTGGCGCTTGACGGATCACTCAGTACCACTAGAACCGAGCCTAGTGGTAACACATTGACAGGTATTGAATGGAGCCTACCTGAGCTTCGTCACCTTCATCAGGTATATTATATTGTGAGTACCGAACGTATCGGTTGCTACATGATGTTTGGTTATATTCACTGTTCATGAGGATAATTACGCGGACAGTGTCTTCGAGTTGAGCGTTCCACTGCACTCTGATTGCCACAGCACGGCAGAACGCTTGGATGTGCGCAAGGCTGTAATGTGTGAAACTGGTGCTAAGAATGCTGCTTGAATTAATTCATAAGGTCCGTGACAATGAACATGAAATTCAGATAATGCGGAGTTTAGAATAATTTTCAGGATTCCTATGAAAATGTTCACGGTCGGAGTTAAAATTAAATGAAGGATAATATTGTTTTTCAAAACCGCACACAAGCTGTCTTTGAGGTGATGTATGTTATTCAGCCCGATTGACACAAGTGTTTACGTCGATAAGCCTCATTATAAAGATAAGCCTCATTTTGGGTGGCTTCATTTCACACAGTAATTATATGAAAAGAGGAGACTAAAGTTATTTTATTTGAATAACTGATAAAATATATAAGTTATTAAAACAAAACAATTTTAGTCAGTGCTTTGCTTTTGAACTGAAACGGGACGCTTGTTTTATTAATCATTATTATCTGATACACCCAATTTAACTTGTTTCTGTTGAGTGGGTTTATAGTAATTGTTTATTGTTTGTAAATGTCTTAAGTTGTTTACTGTTAGCCCCTACCACCTGGATTTTAGTCGATACTTACTCGATCATAAGCTTTTAGAAAGCTTATGATTAAAGTTAAAATGAAATAATAATAATAAATAAATAATAATAAATAAATAGTAAGTATAATGTCTTGGTACGTAGGGATAGAGGTGTGCTAAAAATTAAATAAAAGGTATTAGGCATGCCGCTGCCGTATCCCACTAATATTTAATAAAACTCCAGGTTTTTTTTTCTGCGAAGTATTACTTAGTGACAAGGCTTAGAACTTTTATGCCATTGTTTCAGATTAAACTACCTAGTATGCGGCCTAGCCCCCTGGTGGTGGCATGCTTGCAACGTGGTCTTGCACGCGATTTGCTGCGTGCTGGTCGCGCGCTCCGCTGCGGTAGTCGCGCGACTGCGGCGACCCTTTGCCGCGCTCGCATCGCTGCTGTTTGCGGTGCACCCTATACACACTGAAGCGGTAAGTCACACGGAAATCTCTGGTGAGGTCTATGCTCAGTAGTTGCCGTCTTACGGCTATAATGGATATTTAGTTATAAGCTATTGGAACTACATTGGGGTAGTCAAAATAAGCTCAAACATCAGCTCAACGAAAACGTTTCTAAAGTTTTTTTGACGTGATAACGTCTTATAAATCGATGGAGCCGGCTGCACGCACGAAAAAACATGACTCATGCGTCGTTACGTCGTTTCGTCGTTCCATTTACCTGAGCCCGAGCCCGGGTCGGGTAATGGGTAAGGGTAAATGAGGGTAAGGGTAAATGAGGGTAAGGGTTCGGTCGGGTTCCGGGTCCGGGTCCGAGAGTTCGAGTCCGAGTCCGAGTCCGAGTCCGCGAGTCAAAAATATTAATTAAAATTCTTTTGAAAAATGCAACCATTCCATCAGTATTTTCTTATGACGTTATCACGTTCAACTATCGTCAGTAAACCGACTTTACAGACAACCGATTTTTTTCGTCATAGTCAGGAAAAAACAATTTGTGTCATTTGTGCGGGACAAAATGCAGTTTAAAAAGTATTTGTATTATAACACAACAGGCTGATACTTGTTGGAGAAATGGTTCAATAAGTAGCTTGAAAATGTTTCAGACTACGAAAGTTTTACCCGGCTCATAAATCCTCAGACTAAAGACTTTTTCATGGATAGCACTGGATGTACCTACCGACAGGCAATGTATCACGGCGGGAATTACACGCCGAAGTGTCGCGGTGTCGCGGTGTCACGTGTCTCATGGGATGACACCACACATAATTGCACGATTGGAGCGGAGGGATTTATGGACTGGATTTTGAGTGGATTGAAGCGTACTGATTGGACAATGGATTTTGATTTAAAATGGATAATAATAAGAGTTCTTCGTTAAATTTACCTTGAATAGGAAATGCCTCACTTCCAACCCGCAAGACCGGCAGTTTACCTATAAAATTATTACGAAGTCTTTTCATATATTATCAACTAGGTTTATGGATCTCTATTACGATGGGAATATTCTGAAATACAATACTCTGTGTTAGACTCCAAAGCATTCGTCTCTACAGACAACGTTGTCCACGAGTACACAATGCGATCTGTTAGTAAGTAACTAGAAAAAAAAAACGTGACCCCTTATTCCCATGGTCTCCATTTGGTTACTAGCAAAACGACAAAGATGGAGAAAAATACAAAATATTTCTCCTCACTTAACTTCGAAATATCATGAGTTTGGCAAAGAAACAGTGCTCTAAGACAAATCATTACCGTGACGTCACGGGTAAAGCCAGCTGGCACGCCAATAAAGCACATTTATAGATTCCGCCCGACCAGTCCCACTACTAAAAACTCCAATATTGGACAACTCAGAAGAAAGATTGTGTCTACACACGGCCAGTAGCTAGTTAGATTTGACGGACTTGATTGAGTTTTGGTGATCTTACTTTAGTAACCTTTTTTTAAGGAGGAATCATGATGTTTTTTATTCCATCTGTGGTCTGTGAGTGGTGGTGTTACCGTTTTATAGAAACGTTCCTTGGGCAGAAAGGATTAACTAGTGTGCCAAAACAGCGATTTCAGTAATAGTAGAGCTCTTTGTGAAGGGCTCTTATGGAGTAGTACTACCACCATGCCTATGTCAGCCGTGGAGCAGCATTGCTGTGTTTCGGTTTGAAGGGTGTGGGGTACCGGTGAAATTACTGGCACGAAAAGCTGAATATCGGTGCGTCTAAAGTTGATTGTCGTAGGGCAGTGCATGGCAGGGCACGGTTGACCTTCAAGGCTTTGTTATAGGGGATGGTTACCACTTAACACTAGGTATGGTATATGCTTGTTCCATCAGCTACTTGATAAAATAATACATACTACATAAAATAATCGGTTATTATGAAATCACGAAAGCTTTTGAAGGTCTCGAAAACTGTACCGCCACACACACAAGAGTTTACCTACTGCCAAGACTGTTCAAAGCAAGTAGCTCGGCCCAGCAGCTCTCTCAACGTGAATATCGTGTCAATTTGAAATGACTGAAGATGCGAGTTCGGTCTGAAGCAGTGGCTTTATTAATACGAAACCAAATGACTTCTCAACTTACCCACAAATCACGTCGATCACGAGTTCGGTACGACTGTTTTTATTTGTTCTTTTCCTATAAGGGAGACGTACGCCGCTGAGGCGACTTGTATGTTATGGCTTGTAAGTAAATCGTTTTAAATAGTTAGAAAATAAATAGTAGTTAGTAAATTAGTATTCAACAAATTAAAAAAATAGTTTTTTAATTTGTAGATAGTACTATAAAAGCAAAAAAGAATATAGCCCACCAGATCGGCTACCGTAGCCTATGGACGCTTGCAACACCAGAGGCTTCACAGGCATCATCGTCCATACGTTTGTAATTTGATCAAGACGAAACCACAATGAGAAATTATAAAATTAGATGTTCTGACAGATTCCTATGGGAATCTGTCAGAACATCTAATTTTATAATACTATTTCAATTCATATTTCATATAAATCATATGAGGGTCATATTTTCTTTATCAATATGTTTCTGAAAAAAAGGAAAACATACGAGCACGTATAAAGCAGATCTGGATTTTATGAGAAAAAATGGTTACTCTAGAGGCATTATCCAGGGAGGAAATAGGGGACTACGTTTGTATGGAGAGTTGCCTGTGTGATGCCCTCTTAACAACAGTTTCCAACATCTCAGTAAGCATTCTGATGAAGATCCTGAGACCCATCTCATTTAGAACAGGAACATTGTGTTGCATTTCCGCAAAGAAGTCTATTTATATTCCTATAGCGTTGCAGGTGTAAGAGAGGCGAGCACCACTTTCTAGTAGTAGGAAGTTTTCAATTCAGCTTTATTTGTATAATGTACCTCATAAGTTTTTACAGGAATACCATTGGAATGTTGTGACGTAAATTGCAGTTTGAAATATTTGAATGTTTTTACTTTTAAAATGTATTTATTTACACAAAAAAAAACTTACGGTATTTACAAGTACATATTTACAAAATGTACAAAGCACACAACAAAGAGTTGAGCTTTCTGCAGACCGTTACAAACGATTTAAAGATAGCTAAACTGATCTCAATCAGTGGCAGACGGAAGCTCCCCGAAGACACAGGCTGCATTGCCACCTGCCCACCAGCTCTTGGGTATTATCTTCAAAGTGTTTGTTTTTAATATTTACATTTTAGATATAGTAAAAAACAAACACAGAGCCGACAGTACGGTTAGGTCCCCGCATTATTTAATGTAATAACTCTGTATATCCTTCCCAGTAAATCTCATTAATATTAGGAGGGAGAGAGAGAGAGAGAAAATGATATCTCCAATAGTATAGTTACTAATTCGATAGTCTAAGGTCGGATCGGGTACAATCTTGTGCTCAGAGCATTGCTACACAACACATGCTAGGTTACACAGAGGCACAGTATGTCACATAGCCGTGTAAAAGACACCTGTCGTATGCAAGTTTGCGTATTTTCACATAAATAAAAATGAAACAAAATAACCATGAGTGTAAATAAATCAAAGTTTGGTTTGTGTACTATGCTTTCTGCGTAGTAGCGCGTAATGGCCTGCGCACACCTAGTTCGCTGGCGGTAGCGATCAGTAAAACGCTGTCAAATCTCAAATCTGACAGTGATATTTGACAGCGTTTCACTGATCGCTACCGCCAGCGAATTAGGTGTGTTCGGGCCATAAGGCCTGTGCACACCTAGTTCGCTGGCGGTAGCGATCAGTGAAACGCTGTCAAATATCGCTGTCAGATTAGAGATTTGACAGCGAATATTTGACAGCGTTTCACTGATCGCTACCGCCAGCGAACTAGGTGTGCGCAGGCCTTTAATAACCACAAAAAATCGTTGGGGCATGAGGCATGACAGATTTTGTAAATGGCGTAAATGAACTTTCGCGAACTGCCAATAGGCGTGTCATAGGCGGCTAACATACATCAGAATGGCGACAACCCATTGGCCCTGAACTGTTATTGATTTATCCCTATCATATCATCAAATATTCAAAGACTGAAAGACAAGACTAAGAAAGCCCAGCCAGTAAAAATATAGGCCAGTGATTCTATAAAGAAAATAAATTCAATTCAAAGAGCATTTTGATTTTGTGAAATTACTTTGAGCTGTCTAAAACATTTTACACTGAATAAACTAAGTAAATTGAAGTGCCAGCTCCAAGATATTGTACGTACTGAATGGAAAACTGGCAATAAAATCCATAGAAATTGTACCTTATACATAAATAACCAAATTATTGTTGCTTGTAAATTTAGTCTTTGTGAAACATAGATTGTTATATATCCAACTAAATTCAACTACTTTTATTTATGGAAGCTAAAGTGCAAACGTAAGTGCACTGTGTTACTTTGAAAGAAATTCAGACTGTTGACATTTTGTGGCACTTAGAATATTTATAAAGCGTCGCAAAGCACAGCATGCCAATGAATTATTCATAACTCGGTCCGACGCTAAGCTGTGTCATAATATAGAAACGTTATCGTATTTTGTGGAAAGATTTGATAAAACGAGTGCCAATAACGCTAAGTGTTTATCGAGACTTGTTTATAGGTTGGTTGTAGTGAAAGAACCCCTGAGTGATACAGCCAATATCTTATGTATCGGTAATACATTCTGATTGATATTACTCCTATTGGTTACTTAGAACTCCATTAGTAAAATTAAAACTAATGGCACTGTTTTTAGAGTCGCATTTCACTTCAATCTAAAATGCACATACTTTATGTATCAAGCAATATAATAAATCTATGCAAGTAAACATAATAAAAAATAAGCGGCCAAGTGCGAGTATAGTGTATAGTGCAATAATATAAAAGTTCTTGTAATTCGTCGCAAGGTAAATTGTGGTTTACGATTTATGACGTATAAAAAAAACTACTTACTAGATCTCGTTCAAACCAAATATCGTTGAAAGTTGCATTAGTTTTTTTGCATAGTAAGTAATGTACCTACATCATATATTTTTTTTAGATTTATCATTTTCTTATTTTTGAAGTTAGAGAACAGGCACCAAACTACGGCTTGGGTCCTATATTTTTTTATATGATCCTTTTTCAAATCAAAAATAATATTTAAAAAAAAATAACCGAATTGAGAACCTCCTCCTTTTTGATTGGAAGTCGGTTAAAAATAACTACTAATATACTATAATAATAATACAGTAAGACAGTAAGTATAGGTATATAGTATAAAGTTACATTCCTACATCTGTTCGAACATAAAGCGTACCCACTTCCGCAGCAGAGTGCTACTAAAAGCAAACTACAAATAAATATATCAAGAGAGCACTTAAGGATTTGTCCATCTTGGTGCTTTTATCTAACCAAATTGAGTTTTCTTTTCAAAGGCTGTCTTTATTCTAACGTAACGAATATTTTTAAAAGGAAAATAATGATAGCTTCACTTCACACTTCAATGCTTGAATGGAGTTACTTACTTATTTTGAGATTACCTACATAATATTAGCAACTTTCTCTTAAGGATTCACTGGCAAAATTACTGGCTAGGTGATGCTTCGTCAAGTCATTAATTACGAATACATTAACTCAGAATTGTCTATATAACAATACATCTCCAAATCATCTTTGAATCTTATTTATATTTCTGTTTTAAAAGTTTCTCAGAATCTTTTAGTACAAGAGCCTAATTCTCGGGCCAACCGAGATCATTCTTAATGCAATTTTCTTTTATTGCTTGTGGGCCTTATTAATAATCCTGGCGTAACTAGTTAATCCGTGTTTTGTCACATTTGTTCGAGTTGACAATTGCATGTCAATGCAAGAGACAAAACACGGATTAAGGGACTTTAAAAACTCGGTTGGCCCGAGGATTAGGCTCCAGGAGTCAACACTCAGTTTGCCTATCGACTTGATGCCAAAAAATACAGGGCAGCATGACCACAACCTGATCTGGTCCTGAATTAATCAGAAAACAATTGTGAAAATTGGCCAAAAGCTTTTTTCGTGATGCTGTTTTATTTTCCGAAACTTGATTGTTTGCGATATTTCATGACATCACCCAGTATTCTTCTTTTTGTCGTGTCTAGAAGGTATCTGCCAGATAAAAACATTTTCGTTGCATCTTGACAAAAATCAGATTTTACAAAAATATGAAATAATTTTCATACACAATCACAATAATTTTCAGACACAAAATATTTGCTTGAAACATTAAGTACACTTGAAAAATAAATAGACAAACTCTGCTATTTCATGGAAAATGAGTGTGCCAAATTTCATATTATAGTGACTTTGTAATCCAATAAGCCTGAATAACAATAGGCTTTGATCAAGTTTAATTTGAGAGGAATATTACGTTTCGTTTGTAGTTAGTATTAATAATTTTGTAGCGCGCACGTGGCGTTGCTTGTTAAATAATTTTCGTGCGATGGATTCTGACAGGTGACCGGTACTCACTGTGGCCTTGCAACGAGTCTTCGAATATGCGGTTCATAAAGCTTACTATATTACCTAGCTTTTTGAACCCACGTAGGATTTGTATGATCTCTCAGAACTTATTTCAGATTTCAAAAAACCTCATATAAATAGCTGTCAGGATGGTATAAGGGCTGGGCAAGCCTATTTCATCTAAACAATCTGTCCCCGTTAACAAAGTGTCCCGTAAATAGGGACATGAGAAAATTCAGTTGTCCCAGACGCTATATAAATTACACATTTACAATGGTCTATTTACTTTTTATATTGACGTGGGTTTATATTTTTTATTTATAATTGTATATGATCATTGCACAATGATTATACGGAATTAATACCAATTTATAATGCAAAAATGTATGTAATTATGTCTCATTTTACCTTTATTATATTTTTTATGGCCGAACCAGCATGGCATTGAAGGACTATTAATGCTGACGAATTTATAATTACCTATATATAAAAAATATCCATTCATTTTATCTCTAAAGCTACGACAAAAGCAAATTACAAAAAGAATCTAAGTAATAACACTTCAATGCATCGCACCCTACATTTCACCCTACTTTCAGCTTTAAGCCAGAATGATCCCCAAAGCAGACAAAGGATCTATTATACCCCTAAACAATAAGGCCGGTCTCTAAGACCGCTTCTTTCAAGTTTCCGACTCTAATTGCCGGCCTTTTGTATAAGTTAATGTAATTTGGCAATATTCGTGAACGTTGATTTATTATCGTAGGTGATAAAGACTTTTGACTCACTGGAAACGCACCATAACTTGATATGCCTTGCACACAATGTGTGATCGCCTTCGATATCGATCAGTGTATCGCTGTCAAAGTTCGCAACAGCGTATGCGTATGTATGCGAAATCCTATGCTGAAACTGATCGCCATCGCTATCGCAATAGCAGATTGCACCTGATTGCATAGATTTACGCAAGACTTAGTCTTCCGTTTTTTTACATGATATTATAGACCATCATTTGGCTACAATCTCACCTGATGATAAGTGACGATGTAGCCGGATTGTCTAGAAGTCACCTATTTACTCTTGCCTTGACTAATGTTTTCGTGTATACTCTCTGTGGTAAAAAATGTTTGTGTTTTCTCACCGCGCCGCCCCCGGCGCCGTCGCGCGCCCGCTGCCGAATGATTTTAAGATGTTTGTACTCGTAAGTGGTTTGCATAAGAGTTTATCTATCGTCTCGAATTTAGCTGGAATATTTTTTGATGAAATTGCTCGTTGTTTGTAATATAATATAGAGCAGAGAATTAAATATATGTAGTAAAGTAGCAATTTAATTTAGGTTTAAATTTAATATTCTTGGTATACGTAGCAATTTAATTTATCCAAATTATCATCAACTCATAGTGCACTGAATGTGTGTTATTTTTCTTGTGTCTAAAACAGAATTATTTATTTGTAGATAGGATCTTTTTATTTATCTTAATTTTTGGTTAGTGTAGTGGCCGTGTCCCTAAAATCACCAACCGGCTCTGACGGACCAGCGTTCAAAATTGACAGAATAATATTTTGTTAGCGGTCGGAAGTAAACTAGGTGTATGTTTGTCAATATTGGTTATAGTTATAACACTTGTACCGGGGTCGGGCGGAGCTGGTTGGGTGGGCAGAGCAATTGATAAATAAATAATTGGTCAAATGTTTATCCTATGTTTTCGTACACCGGTGCACATTTTTTACTTATGCTTTCCAGATGAACGTACATATTTGGTTACCAAATATTAAGCCTATATCAAGTCTAGCAGTCTATTTATCGAACTTTAACGATAAATAGACGAAAATGGTCTATATCCAAAACACATTATACAACACATTAGATACAGTTATATTTTTATAGGCTTCACATAATTTATGTAAGGACATCGACATAAGAAAATAAAAAGCAGCCAAGTGCGAGTCGGACTCGCCCATGAAGGGTTCCGTAGCATCAAGTAACATAATATAAAGGTTCTTGTAGTTCGTCGAAAGGTAAATTGTGGTTTACGATTTATGACGTATAAAAAAAACTACTGGCTAGATCTCGTTCCAACCAAATATCGTTGAAAGTTTGCATAGTAATGTACAAAATATATTTTTTTGGAAGTGTCTCTCGCGCAAACTATTCAGTTAAAAAAAAACGATATGAGAAACATCAACATCATTTTTGAAGACCTATTCATAGATACCCCACACGTATGGGTCCGATGAATTTTTTTTTTTTGAGTTTCAGTTTCAAATATGGGGACTCCCAAAATTTATAGTTTTTTTTCTATTTTTGTGTAAAAATCTTAATACGGTTCACAAAATACATCTATTCGCCAAGTTTAATTAGTCTAGCTTTTATGGTTTCGGAGAAAAATGGCTGTGACACGGACGGACAGACAGACAGACAGACATGACGAATCTATAAGGGTTCCGTTTTTGCCATTTGGCTATGTAATCCTAAAAACAGGGCATCTCAAAGTGCTTATTCTGATATAACTGACAATTCAGTACCTTTTTACTACCTTTTTAGTCCGATCGATACCGATTGATAGTAGATCGGAGAGCCCCCCCAAATAAAAGATCAAAACTCATTCATAGCGGTCAATAATCAGACCGCATCGGTTAATGCCCGCCCCCACGGGAAACGGTTCTATTGTCCAGTGATATCCGGACAATGCCGCCGTGGGCGATGCGCTTAACATGACTGTATTCATATTTAAATAATTCATATTTATATTCGGGTAAGAATAAAACAATGATGACGCAATAAGATGAAAACAAGGATTTCCAAAATCCTTGAATGAAAAGTATTACTGTAGTAATTTAGCAACCCTAGTTTAAGTTTATTTTCAAAGCCGTTGAACTACAAGCTTATTAAATTAAATTGCAATAAAGTGTGATGTTATTGCAAACTTTTCTAGCAAAGCAACAATTTATGGAGTAAAGTTTCAAAGCAAATTGTAACTTTGACTAGCCATGCGTGAACCCAGATGGAAGTTACTCAACATTTTGCACTTGTAGGTGTGGATCGATGCCTACAAAATAAGAAAACACAAACATTTATGTAATGAAATGTCTACAATTGCATCACGCTGATGGATGCAAAACTCATGTCAAACGTTGGTGACGGGCTAAAGGTGAATTTATATTAAATAATTATAAGTTTGAAAAACTTGAGAAACCGACTTCATTGTCAAACGGCTAAACCGATTTTAATCAAATTTGTTTGGGACAATCTGGACGTAAGAATAACCTTCCAAATAAAAAACAAAAATTCTAAATCGGTTCATAAATGACGGAAGCATGCAGTTACAAACATTAAAAAAAATATTTAAAAAAAAATAGCAACACCGATTTTAATAAAATTAAAATAGCACCAATCTGAAACCAGTACCTTTCAGATAAAAAAATAATTTTTCAAATCGGTTCATAAATGACGAAGTTATGCGGTAACAAACATTAAAAAAAAAAAAAAAAAAAAAAAAAAAAACATACAACCTAATTGAGAACCTCCTCCTTTTTGATTGGAAGTCGGCTAAAAAGAGATTAGTTTTCCGTCATTTTGGGAAGTCACATAGCTTTTTCATTTTAATTGTTTTTCTGGTGTTATTTTGTGTTCTTCTGTGTAACTTCAGTGGTATTTTAACTAACATTACTTACTTAAGGTCTAAGCTTGAGGTGTTAGCAGTTGGAATAAAATGTTTCTAATTTGACCGAAAATGTTTCTGATGGTTTAAAAAATACCGCCACCATTTGTTTTCATAGCCAATCAGGGCCGACTTGTCTATTATTGACTGACTTGACTAAAAACTATTTTATCTATGTAATATATCCTAACTCGACACTGGCAAAATTGATCCAAAATGGTCAGATTCAGAAGTTCATACTCATCAGTTTATTCGTTTCCATAGTTATTCTTCTCATTTTTCTAAATAATACTATTAAAATAATCCCTACTCCTTTAGAAGGTCCTTGTCACGACAGTATTGCATGCAAAATACTACTAATATACTTGTGATACCGAAACTTGGCTTCAAAATGTCATTTCATACTACTTCCGGTTTTAAGTAAATTGCCTTATTGATAGACACGCACTGGCCAATAACTGGTAATCGAGTAACTTAAGTTTCAATCATATTACTTGGTTTGTGTTTCTATGGCTGTTATTACACGCTGTTATTTGTCCGACTAACTAGTACATGAGGCTGAACATCTGTATGCCTCAAATTGATGGACCAGGGTAGTGAATAGTAGGACACGTGCACGGCAACCATCTGCTATAACAAAAACATTGCTTTGTAGGTCAAGCGCGTCAAAAATGTGCCCTACAATGCACTGCTCTGCGTCCATCAACTTGAGGCATACAGGTGTTCAGCCTCACGTGTCAGTAATTTCACCAGCACCCACACCCTTCAAACTGAAACACAGCCATGCTGCTTCACGGCAGAATTAGCTATGGTGGTAGTACTTCCCCGGACGCACCCTTCACAAAATGCTCTACTACTACTGGGTGGGCACATCTCACTTAGAATTTTTTCTAATATAACTTCACCATATTATGTACCCATAAAGAACATAAATGTTTATTTATTTATAACACATTTGCTCGTAAAAGGTCTCTTATTTCACCGATTTCAATATCGTACTGTATGTCATTACGCACTAGTGCGGTAATGTTATGTAAAACGCACGGGTTGCTTTTTAATAAAGTTAAACGTACGGTTTATCAAGATGCTAAATTTATGAAATGAAACTGAATGAGACTAAATGAGACTTAATGAGACTGAATGAGACTGAATGAGACTGAATGAGACTGAATGAGACTGAATGAGGCTGAATTTGGCTGAATGAGACTGAATGAGACTGAATGAGACTGCATGAGACTGCATGAGACTGCATGAGACTGCATGAGACTGAATGAGAATGAATGAGACTCAATGAGACCGAATGACACTGAGTGAGACTGAATGAGACTGAGTGAGACTGAATGAGACTGAGTGAGACTGAGTGAGGCTGGGTGAGACTGAGTGAGACTGAATGAATTTAAATGAAACTGTTTAAAACGGGATGAATTGGAATGAAATGGAATGAAATTAAATTAAAAAGACATTTACATTTCAAATTTTCTAACTGCTTTAACAAGTGATTAAAGTTTTATTTGTTTAATATTTATTTATTTCCTCGCAAATATGTTATAAAACGTCGTATGACATACGTGCGCTTTGATAATTACAGCCTCTGCTTTCTTATAGCCCTCGCCTACGGCTCGGGCTTGCAATAACGCCTCGGCTGTAATTTTCAACCTACCGCACTTATATCATAATGTACTATTTGTTATTGGATTGACATTACAGGCTACTTTTCATATTATCAGAAATGAGGTGGCATGAGAGCAAAGCCGTGAGCGACCAACATGAACAAAATCTGTTTAGAAACCTGATCGAGCTTAGGTTGGAAAATCCCAATCAGTAGAGTCTGCGCAAGATGTAAAGTTATCTTGCGCGGACTCTAGTGACTGGAATTTTGTGGCGTAAAAATTTTAGTGGCGTGACAGATGGCGGAAAATGTTAAACCCAATCACAAATAGCACCATGCATTAAATGCAATGCAAATTCGATTTCCACGTTCATGTTTATGGTCAGAAGATTGTTTCCAGCCCATTTTATTCATTATTTCTGCCATCTGTCACGCACATACTTATCTTGCGCGGACTTTAAAAGACCGAGACACATTAGACACAACATGTCTGGCAAAACAAAACATATGTATCGGGTTTACGGTTCAGCTAAGACTGAACGTATTATTATAAAAAGAAAACAGAATGGTAAATAAGAATGAAATGAGATATTAGAAATATCAGAGGAAAAAGTTTGTTTCAGTATTCATTTGTTATTACTTAGATGTTGAAAAAAGACAAACGTTTTTTCATGTTTATCATAGGACTATCTTAATATTCCGAAAAAAACGAACGGTTAGACAGACAATTTAAACTCACCACCAAATTACCATGTTTATGTTTTTTAACCTCTAGGCACTACATTGGCTGCCACTATCAAGAAATTTCCAAACAAGGAGGGTTGTCTCGACAAAACAAAGCTACTCATGATGTTTCAGCCTGTTGTATAAATAAAAAAATCCCACTGGGGATCTTGTACTTTGCATCATACGAGATTTATTTCCGGTGCGTATCTAAAAACACTAAGTTTATTCTTAGGGAGTTTCTCTACGTGATAGAATCAGAAATGAGGATATCTGTGGAAGAACCAAGGTCACCGATATAGCTTGTAGAGTTAGTAAGTTGAAGTGGAAATGGGCAGGTCATATAGCTCGAAGAACCGACAACCGTTGAGGAATAAAGGTTCTCAAATGGCGACCACGAACCGGAAGACAAAACGTAGGGCGCCCATCCATCAGATGAACTGTCGACATTGTTAAGATCGCGGGAAGTCGGTGGATGGAAAGGCCTCAGAATCGTTCTTCCTGGAAATGTATAGGGGAGGCCTATGTCCAGCAGTGGTTTTTTTCAGGCTGATGATGATGATAATACAGAAACAATAATATAGGACAAAAATCAAATATTACTGCTACTTCCGAATCTTCGCTGCAATAAGATGTCATCATGAGAATCTTCTTAATTAAGGCAGTGAGACGTGGCCAATTCGAGCGCATCTGGTGCCTCAGAACGCTGGCAAGCAAATTACACTCGTTCCAACTGTTGCGCAATCTGTGGCGTGGCAGGCATACTGATGACGTCATCTATTTAAATTAAACATCAGGAAGTGACGAATATTTTAATTGCCTAAAGTTAACGGCAGCGGAAAAGTAGAATGTTTAAAGTTTTGTAAGTTCAAAAGGAAAATAATAGTCAACCAAATTATTGCTTATAACATATTTTATATTGCCATCTAATAGTTTCATTACTGTTGTACAAAAAGCAGATAGGTGAAAAAGCAACTTACAAAAATTTATAGTTTGTAGAATTATATAGTCGTTTATAGAAATTTTAAGCTATTATTCACCTGGCTACAGATGTGACTTAAAATTTCAACTACAGATGTGGCTTAAATTTTTTACTTTGGGACTGATGGGATATTTTCAGTCCCTGAGATTTTTCGTAAAGCATTGCGCACATCTAAGCGTTCTGTGGTATATTATGACAGCGATATTCGTCAGCGTTTCACTGATCGCCATCACCATCGCCTAGATTTGCGCAGGTCTTTAGTCTCATGCATATGTTTCTATAAACTCTATGAGCTAAAATAAAATCAAAGTCACTGTAGCACACGAAAAAGTCAGTGTAAAGATTGTTCAAGTGCTACTCTCGCTATTAGCGTTATATGAAGGATGCGGAAATATCAACGAGATATTATGCACACGTGAATTTATTTTCACAAGTAGGTAAAACATTACGTTCAGGTGGGCAATTTGCCTGCTCATTATACAACGGAGAAAGTTTGTAATTAAATCAGTATGTCGTATATTCAGTATGTTTATTGCCTTAATATGTCTGTAAGCTTAACATTGTCAGATCTTAGGACTGTTTTTAGAATCAATACATAATTGTTTTAACTCGCCTCAAAAACAGCTGAACGGATTCGTCTGAAACTTAGCGATTTGGATGAATGTATATTTTATCCATAACCTATGTGTGTGATTATACCCTTATGCTAGACTCTTTAGAATAAAAACTAATCTTAAAAACACAAGACCGCGGCTGAAAAAAAAATGCCTTTTCCGTTAGACAAGTAGGTACAAAGTTGGCAATCATCCTGAAGCCAATTCGAGCGCATCTGGTGGTGCAGAACCCGGAATGCAAATTACTAACAGCTACGATACTACGTCGTAGCACTTTTCGTAGCACTTTGGATTGTTTCGTAATAAAACGGAAAATAGTGGAGAAGGCGCCGACACTAGCGAAATTTGAAAATAATATAGCATAACACGTTTTTTTGTTATTTTACAATTCATTAGAAGTCAGTTAAAAAAAGAATTAAGTTGTGAATTACTTAAATAATTAATAATAACTGAGTTTAACAAGGATTTTTAGTTTGTAACAGAGCAAGAGCGGTTATAGGCTAGAGAATGGTAGGAACCGAATCAATGTTTCTTCTAGACTTCGTCAAGTAACCTTGGCACCTAGATTCACATAAGGTTAGGACGATTTAAAGTGATCCTTTTGATTCAATTAGTAGTAGTAGAGCTCTATGTGAAGGGTTCGTCCAGGGAAGTACTACCACCACGTCTATTACTGCCGTGAAGCAGCAATGCTGTGTTTCAGTTTGAAGGGTATGGGTGCCTGTGTAATTACTGGCACGTGAGGCTGAATATCTGTATGCCTCCAGTTGATAGACGCAGGGCAGTGCTTCTTAGGGCACGTTCCTGACGTGCGTGACCTACGAGACATTGCTTTGTTATAGGCGATGGTTTCCACTTAGCATCAGGTGGGCTATATGCTTGTTCCATCAGCTAGTTACATTAAAAAAAAAAATACGGGTTGCACTCCGGGAGTGCCGGCAGAAGTGAAAACTTGATTATTAACGTTGAGCATGTTTGATATTTTGGAATGGTTAGGGGGGGCTTGTTTGTTATTTGGCACGCTGTAACATACACGAACATTCGCGCAAGCGCCCTGCGCTGCCTAAACGAAACAGTAGGCCCAGGCATACATTTTCGCCGCGCCGTAGAGAGGGGATAGCTGTCTACTCTCCATCCGTCTTACGCTTTTTCGATCAGGTCACGTGTCCTGACGCGCTGACGCGAGTTTAAGATTTTATACCCATTACAGAAAAAGTGCTCAACGCCGCTAAAGAAGTTTTCACTTCAAAAAATGATTTTAGCATTGCCTTTAAAACAAATAGCTATTCTAAATGCATGACTAAAATAAAATGTTGAAGCCACCACAATTGAGCTGCGTTAACCTGAGCTGAGAGCAACTACTAAAACGTAATAGCCAACGTTCCCGGCACTCGCAGCCACCACGACTGTAACCACGCTTTACGACGCCTTTGAGAGTTTTATTTCACTTTCTCACGTTTATTTCAAATTGCTTAATGATTTTCTTGAATATTTATTAAGGTTATGTGAGGATATTATATAAATATACACAGGTGTTTCGTAATTTTATCATTATACTTAATAAATACATAATGCGAACAATCCACACATTACTATCTAGCGAACTAAGCAGAGCTTGTATTATGATAACCAGACAGCTGATATATTACTTAAATACTTTTTTTTGTAAATACATACTTATAATACAATATAACATCCAGGCAGAGAACAAACATCTGTGTTCACCACACAAATATTTGTTGTCGGTGGGGATCGAACCCACACCCTCCAGCGCAGAAGGCAGAGCTACTACCAACTGAGCTGTGAAGGCAGTCTTAATGGCTCACGAATCAAAATAGTTCACCAGCAATTTAGCCTAGTCTTGCCAGGATTACTGAGAAAATAGTATTAGAAAAACTACCCTTTGAAATCATCAGACTTTCAAAACTCAAGAAAAGCGTGCAAAATACGGCGAACATCTAACTAACTATGCAAGAACCACAAACAAAATAAAACATGGATTAAAGCAAAAGTTGGATGAATCTGAGCTCTATCCACTTTAGAGAATGAACTGAACTAACTTCACGCCGTCTTAGCTGTCTGTTACTCAACAACACTTCAATTTAATTGTACGTTTCAGCAGAAATCGGAAACTCGCGGTTTTGTTGGATGGGCAAAAAAGGTAAGAACCATACAATTAGTTTTTTGCTTGATTTTCTAGTTTTGGTTGCTTGAATCTGTTATAGTATATAAAAAATCTTTTGTGATTTAACTGAATGAGTCCAATAAAGAATCTATTCTATTTATCTTTATTACTTCAACGAGCACTCAACGTCAAATGAATAAACTCCAGACTCACTGAATCACTGAAGAGCTTTGAAGCGTTTCTTAGTACTATAAGTGAAGAGAGCACTAGTGGTCTAGTGGTAGCGGCCCCGCTTTCCGATCCGAAGGTCGGTTCAAATCCAGTCGTGTACCAATGAGTTTTTCTATCGAAAAATGTATGTGCACTATGCCAGTACTCTCAAAACGGTGAAGGAAAACATCGTGAAGAAACCGGCGAGTTGTAGAACCTAAAAAAGTTCGAGCAACACGTGTGACCCTTGGTCACACAAAAATGGCCCACCAGCGGCCTACTTGTGGAAAAACCAGCCCGCACATCAAGTGCGGATGATAAATTTACCGATTTTTAGTACTAAGTGAATCACTCATGATCCGCTAGCAACAGTTGATTTATTGAAACCAACTTTCATTTCGGTCTGGTAATGAAATAGGAAGACATCTCAAGTCGCAATCGGACGCGTTGAGGCGCCGCATTGCTCTAGATTACTGCAAGATTTATGGCTAACAGCTGGGGAATGATATTGGACCGGCCAGATGCTGCAATGGGTGTGTCAAATCAGCAGTGGAAACCCGACCATTTAACTTATTATCACTTAGTTTGAAGTTTTGATAGTATTGGTGACTTTGTGGTTTCGACCCGCCTTCCCATCCAAAAGTCTTGGATTTAAATCCGGCAACTACGATTTCTTTCTTTCTTTCTATACACTTCCAGGAAGCACAATTTCAAGATCACGATTTTAACAATGCTGTTGGTCGATGTGTGAGCCATTAAGTTGTGAAAAAAAGTGCACTTGGCACCTCAGTATGAAAAAAAACTTTACCTAGGACCTAAATAAATAAAATAGGATAGGTTTTCAGAAGTCAAAGGATTCTCTCGGTCTAGTCAAAATCAGCTCAATCTATGTGAAAGACAAAGCCGTTGGCTACTCGCCAGTAGATTCAAATTAAAAAACGTCTTTATTTAGTTGTATCACAAGGATCACTTTGAAACGTCTTAAAGCTGGGCGAGTCTAGGTGCAAGTTCCACGCGACCAGACGAGGTGACGAACAGGCAGCAAACTATGGATATGGACCTACCGTTTTTTTGTATGATCCTCTTATGATAAGATACTTACGTGCAGTGCTGACATCGCAAATTTATAATCATACTAGCAATTAGCCCCGGTTTCACAAGGGTCTAATTCACAATGTTATTTTTTTTTACCCGCGTGAAACCGGGGTGCGTCTTTAGTTTCATATAAATAAATATGGTGGAGAGGTCTCCTGTGAAATACAAATGTCAACATACATGTCTAGAGCGCTAGGTAAACAGAGTGATGATGTTAATGAATGTACCGTTCACACCAGTAGGCACCATGAGCTCTGTCTGGCTCTGGTTTTGAGTCTGTGCGAGTGCTCACCAGTGCATTATACTGTGTGTGTGACGTTTTGACGTGCCAGACAGAGCTCCTGGTAGGCCTACAGCGCGTTCAAACAGCTTATTTTAGTTAAACACGCCTTCACGGCACAGGATAAACGCGTTGATGTGTACAGTCCTCGGAAGTAAAACCTTAATCCGCCTTGGCCTGTTTACTTCCGGCATAGCTGTTTATTCAGTGCCGCATGGAAGTGGCAATGGATTAGGCTATTTATTCTGTTTGAAGCACTCCTATTCGCTGGACCTGTTTGTTTTAAATAAAATTACTATTTTAGCCTATTTCGCTTTTAATCAATGCATCCTTAAAAATATCCAGTATTCCATAATTTTGGATTTATTTAAAGTTATTGAGAAAATAATATTCTGAGGGTCAAGTTGGATTGAATTTATTATGGAATCAAAATGGTCTATTAATTTATTGGATTTAACATACATCAAAATAAACTTGTACCTTTTACCTACTACCTGAAAATTGAGTTTTTATAACCAACTTTAGAACTGCACTAAATAACTCCCTATCATATTTTATGTACATTTCAGTGGGGTGTCATTTGAACTCGTAAATCAGGTTTACCTCGGGGTTAATCTTGGGGTAATAAATCAAGTCTTCGTCGCAGATTTTATCTGTTTAATTCACTTTGGGACGATTAAGTGGGGATTTGACCGACCGTTAGCATTAAGGGTGCTAGTTTAGGTAGGTGCCTACTTTACTGGAACCTTTGCTAGTGAAGCAAGATTTACCTGATTTGTTAGTGAAAAGAGGAAATAGGACATGGTAAACAAAAATCATACTTTATTTTCGATACCAAAAAAGTAATGTTGAGATAAAAGCCCTTTTGATGATCAATTCACAATCAATAGGTCATGTATTTTGTGTGTGTGTTTTTGTATGTATTTTGTACATTATGGTAAATACTAGCTTTGTTATAGGCAATGGATACCACTTAACATCAGGTGAGCTATGTGTGTGGGCTTATTCTTATTATGCTGTGGGTGTGGGTGCCGGTGAAATTACAGGCACGTGAGGCTGAATATCTGTATGCCTGCAGTTGGTGGACGCAGGGCAGTGCATCGTAGGGCGCGTTCCTGACGTGCGTGACCTACAAGGCATTGCTTTGTTATAGGCGATGGTTACCATTTAACATCAGGTGGGCCATATATGCATGTTCCATCAGCTAGTTACATAAAAAAAAAAACTTGTATGAAAAACTTACTTATTCATAATTTTTTCTTTGTGAATATTCTCAAAGTATAGTTTTTCGAATATCAACTTATAAATGATGCCTATAGCAATATAGAATTGGCATTTACTATAAATTTTCCTATGTACTAAACAGTTAAACTATATAAGTTAACTCAGAAAGTTGGAGCGAAACCGCAGCAAAATGTGAAATTTCACCGTGTTACAGCGAAACTTGTTCCCACTTCTCACTCGCTTGAACGGTACCTAACTTCAGAACGAGATCAAGTTTGCAGACAGCTTACTTCGAGTGGATAAGCACTGAACCTGATGACTTCTAGCTTGAATAACAACTTCACTACCTGAGACTCGATGAATGGTTTCGCAAATACCATATAAGGCAAATAAAATAAAATAAAATAAAAATATATTTTGTAAGTCCCGAAATAATATTCCAACCCATTCCAACAATAAAAATAATGCTTCGGAAACAAAAAGATATGCTAGCTTACACAGAGTGAAAAGCTTATAATTTTAACGAGTTTCGATAATGTGCTAGTAGTATTTATATAACGTCAGGGGGGGGGGGGGGGGGCGCTGGTGTTTATTGTGCCTGCGATGGGACAGGATTTCATATAGAATAGGCTTGCCCAGCACCTATACAATCCTGACAGTCCACAGGAAATGCCTAATCCACAGGAAAAACATATGAAGCTGACTGAAAAACATATGCACTAGAAATTTGAAATATTTTGTACCTCGCTGAATTGTTTGGTACTAAATACTGCTAAATCAGTGTACGTGTCTTGTGTAGCTTACTGGTTACTTTTAGTATAGTTAAAATATGAATGATGAAACTAGAATATTAACTGGTGGCCTGAATTTGAACGGACCATAGTTTGTCTTTGTGTTCTGTGACAGGAACGGTGTTCTGTCTCCGTTTGCGCAGTGCCTAAGCCTAGGCGCGAGCTCCATGCAGCCAGAACCCGTGCGTTTCGAGACGGATCTACTATGTACTTAGTTAAACATTAAACAAATTGCATTAGTTTGGCTTATGTACGAGTTTCTAAAATTGCATGAAATACGCATATGAAACATAATTGAGTGCCGTGTTACTGAAAGTGGGTTTAAACTCTGAACTCTGAATCGTGTGTTGCGGAAACGTGATTTTGTCGCAGTGTACATTATTCAAGAACTAGTCCCGACTGAGCGGTATTCGGCTCGGTTCAACTTTAAACAGTTGTTGTTCGGCCTTACGTTTAATGTGCTTGTTATTTAGTCTACGCAACTGGGTTTAAATTTTAAATTCAGAAGTAAAAAGATTATCTTGCATTATTTTATATGTAGGTATATATAATGCAAAACAATATAGGTATATATTTACTAAAAAGAAATATCATACCAGACCAGTTTTTTAAATTAGAACTAGGTTGAGTCCAAGAAATACTTAACTACTAATTAAATACTACGCTATTGATCTAATAAATATAATTACATACATTTTACGGGTATCCAATGAGGGACGTATCCACTGGATACATTTGCCATGACACAAACACGATACAATAATAGACAATAAAACAAGCAGATGTAATAGCTGACAGCTCCACAGAGACAAGTCGTAGTTCAACCCTGTTCAACCCACATGCCACGACAGATAAAAGCAATACGTCACTCCTATCTGAACTATTTCAAACGCTTTGATGCTACACCTACCAACTTGACACTTTATTCTTACGGCGTAAGATCCATAATAGCATGACAACTTTGTGAATGATAACACATTTGTAAGATAATGAATGAGAAACATGTAATTGTTGAATATCTCAGTGTTGACGTGTCAAATAGTTCGTAGTTTGTCTGAGTGGGGTAAATATAATGAAGGAAGCAATTTTGCATTAGCATTGGTTTGATGGATGAAGGTGCCCTAAGGTGTGAAGGATGTTTTGATTAGTATTATTTTAATAACTAATAATAATAAAACTGGCCTCAAAACTTAGTTAGGAGGCTTCTGCGGTTTAAGCTATAAATATATAGTGGCCTAGCTCACGCAAATATTTTATAGGCAGTTATAAAATTGGAGCATAAAATTGGTACAACGCTAGCCGCCCAAGTAACACATGAAAGCAGTTTAGCGGCCGCCTTAAAGCATATTACGAGTGCGCAAGGTAAGTTTAGATTAGCATTTTACTTACCTATGTAAAATAAAAGATACTGACATAAGTAATATAAGCCGTAAAAATGATAGCCAATGGGTTAGTTAACTCCATGTTTAAGAGTGGAGAATTCATAGCGTGACCTTCCAGGCACGAGTAGATGTATAATAGGAAACGGTAGAAAAGTAAAAAGCCAAGGATTAATCACTATGGCGTTTTCTAAAAATAATCTATCACGGAGTGGCCATTTGGGAATATATGACGTAAATAAAGCAGGCCCTAACACAAATTAGCAGTATCAGGCAGACCGCTCGCTCTGCTAATAAGCCTCCATTCGGCGGTCCGCCCGGCCGCTAATAAGCGTTATCGCACTGCCCGGTCGACCCTGTGTGTACAGTACAGTCGAGTCGAGTCGAGTTTCAGTATAATAAGCTTTTGCAAAGTTGCAAAGAGCCATGTTTACAGCTTTGTTTACAAAATGAGGATATTGGCCGCATAAGTTTAAATTTACTTAATAATAGATAAATAAATAGGTTTAAAAAATCTCCAGCTACAAATAGGTTAAAATAATCGATAAAATAAGCAAATAGGTACTTCACATAGTGCCAATATAGCCCCAACTAATAATTACAGAATACTTATATTTTTTTATTAATTCATTTACGTACATCACGTCAATGAATGATAATGATAGTCACTGGTGGTTGTAACCACAGTTGAAACCATGCCCACAGATGGCAGAGCTACTGCCAACTTGTCGTGAGCCATAAAATTTAATATTTTGCGTTATTGTGCTCGTAGCTGTACATACATCCCGTGTATCCCGCGCTTATCGCGTCCGCAGCTCGTAGAAAGATTGATTGCACGCCTTTGTCCAGTGAAATTGGTGGTGCAACTATATTAGAGATGCGCTTGGTTAAGGCTTTACTTGGTCCTTTGGAGCTGTGTGAATACTGAGATTTGGTTCCATGTTGATCCATGCGGGTTTTGAGCAGATCTTGCATTTCTACATGTAATTGGTAATTGCGATACTTCTCAAGCGCCGCACCGTACCGTTTTAAAATTTAATTAGCTTTTGGAAAGACATAACTATTCACTTCATACAGTCTAGCCGTTGACCGCATTGGCAAATAGCTCAAAACTTCTTTGAATCTTTCAAAGATTTAATAGTAACTTCAGTATATTGGTATTACGACCTTTCAAACGAGAAAGTTTTGCAACAAAACCACTGAAACTATGTTGCTCGAAAACAAACTTTGAAAGGCGTGAGACAATTAGATTCTACAAACAAAGAACTTCTCAGTTTAGTAGAACGATAATCTGAGAACTCGTGGAGATGCGGGCCCCACTTAGTAAGCACAGATTGTTTGCTACAGACACAGAGTACCTACCTACCTCACTCTTAATGCCTTTCCAACACCTTGAGTGTTTACGTGGATGTTTTTTTTAGCGTTGACTGGCCTCTCAGCTCAGTTGGTAGTAGCTCTGCCTTCTGAGCTGTAGGTCGTGGGTGCGATCCCCACTGAGAAATATTTGTGTGGTGAACACAAATGTTTGTTCTCTGTCTGGGTGTTATATTTTACTCTAAGTATGTATGTATTTGCAAAAAAATGTATATTAGGATTATATCAGCTATCTGGTTCCCATATTACAAGCTCTGCTTAGTTTCGGGCTAGATAGTGTTGTGTGGATTGTCTATAATATTTATTTTAAATTTTTTTCAGCGTATTTGTTGAGCACTTTTTTAGTTTCAAGTAAAAGTATAACTTAGTTAGTTAAGTTTTTAATGAGATCAGCATAACTAATCTTTTTTTCCAACTTCTTGTAAAGTGAAGAGGTAGTAAGATGATAAATGCTTTTGTAAAAAAATGTCTGTCCTGTTTTTATACAAGTCTCAATGAATTGAATGAGTTGGTTCACTGGACACTTATTTTTTTAGGAGGATCATATACAAATCAACCCTTGGAACCTAGCAGTAGTTTGTTCTTGTTCTTCTAGGTTTGATCGCGTGGAACTGGCACCTACACATTTCAAAGTGATCCTTGTGATACAAATACAGGCCAGCGTACATCTAGGCGATAGCGATTGCGATCAGTGAAATGCTGTCATATTTGACAGCGTTTTACTGATCGCCATCGCAGATCGCTTAGATGTGCGCAAGGCTTATGTAAAAGAATGGAAACGTCAAAAACAACCTTTATTTAAGGCCTGCGCACACCTAGTTCGCTGGCGGTAGCGATCAGTGAAACGCTGTCAAATATCGCTGTCAGATTTGAGATTTGACAGCGATATTTGACAGCGTTTCACTGTTCGCTACCGCCAGCGAACTAGGTGTGCGCAGGCCATTACGCAATAGTGCCATGTGACAAGAACAGTCGGAGTGCTTTAAAGAAAACGCTCCGTCTGTTCCTGTCACACGGCATATACATCGTAACACTATTCATAAAAAAAAGCTTACACAAGCAACCTTAATTGTTAGTGATACTCGTAGAAAAACAGTACTTTGTATTTAGTTAGTGTTTTCATCCACAATGAATACGCGCATTTTTTTTTCTAAATGAGTTGTTTTCAGATTGAAAGCCTTAGGCATTATATATACCTACTATGTACCCGATGATGTATTAATTTTCTTTATTTTTTAGTTTTTTTTTTTTATTCTATTTTATTATTGGATTAAATTGAATTAGGACTATTTGTATTATAACTATTATTTTTTATATGTGACTGTGTATTTTTTTTAAATTTTATTTATGTAAAACTATTGCCCTATCCTTACAGGAGTATCCTAATACGATAGTGCAGCCTTTCGTAATGTGTATTAGGAAATACCTATACTAAATCCTTTTTGACTTTTAATATGCTTACCAAATATGATTATGGATTATTATTATTATTGATTATTGTATCGTTAGTAGTCTCTATCTGCGTAAAGGCGACTTATGCTTGACTGTAGGTACTATAAGCTTAACCAACGAGTAGGTGATATGTAACCTCTGTGTTTTCCGAAGGTTAAGATGTAGTAAGCATGACTAACCAAACTTATTCGCTTGGTGTGCTATTTAAATTCGTTTAAAATAAATTTACCGAAATGTAACAAGATGTTGTAACCGTGTTTCTAGCAAATACAATATTATTTACATACCTATTACATTACTTTCTTTACAAAATCTAGGCTTGACTTAACTCGTCATATAGAAAAGTTTTGTACTTGGCAAAGTCAAAGGTAAAAAAAATTGTATTCATAAGGATCACTTTGAAACATCTTAAAGCTAGGTGAGTCTAGGTGCTAGTTCCACCCGACCCAGTTGGCACAAGAACAGGCAGCAAACTACGACGTGGGGCGTGGTGCTACCGAATTAAATAATTTAGTTTTTAGGTCCCTACTTTAAACCTGTCAAAAACAATTTCGGAAATATTGTAAGATTACGAATAGAAAGATAGTAGGTAAAGCCCGCCTAAAGGCGTTTGTTGAAAATATATTTAGACATCACAAGGCTTTCTCTTAATGAATTTAAATTAGGTATATATCTATACTCGGTAATATTATTTTTTTATTAAATACAATGAAATATTATTATTATTATTATTATTCGTATTGCAACCTGCCTACGGTTGGGTGCGCCGTGCTGCGCACCTCATCGGTGCCAGTGCGGTACTGCAGTCGATCAGCTTGGGCACCACGGATTATCGTGTTCTAGGGCCGCCGGTCGGATATCTCGTCACGCCAGCCTTAACGACGTCATCCGGCGGGCCTTTACAACCGTCAACGTACCAGCCGTTCTCGAACCGAATGGTCTGTTGCGTGACGATGGTAAGCGGCCTGACGGTATGACGCTTGTTCCTTGGGAGTTGGGGAGGCCACTTGTGTGGGATGCTACGTGTGTCGACACACTTGCGCCTTCTCATCTGCCAAGGACATCCGTTGTGGCGGGCGCGGCGGCAGATCTGGCCGAGGATCTCAAGAGGCGCAAATATGCAGGTCTCGACAGAGCCTACTTATTTGCTCCTCTTGGGGTTGAGACTCTGGGTCCGTGGGGAACCGAGGCCTCGCGGGTTTTCAAAATTTTGTCTAGGCGACTGATCGAAGCGACGCGTGACCCAAGAGCTGGTGGGTATCTGGCGCAGCGTATAAGCATTGCTATTCAGCGTGGCAATGCCGCCAGCGTCTTGGGGACGCTTCCGTCTGGCACTGATTTGGATCAGTTGAGCTATCTCTAGATCGTTTGTAACGATCTGCAGATAGCTCAACTGTTTCTTGTGTATTTTGTACATTTTGTAAATATTTGTTTAATTGTAAGTTTCTTTATGAAATATTATTAAACTACAGTTTCACATGCTTAAAATGTAAAAGTAAAAAAGAATAATTCTTTTTATCTGGAAATGTAGCACTAATCAAATACAAAATATCACTTTTGATTTCAAAAACATACGATTGAGTTCGTCATAACACACATTTACTTTTTTTATAGTACGTTTTTACTCGTAGAATACACTAAAACCCAGTAAGAGAACAAACAACTATTTTCAATTCATCACACAACAATTTATTGATGTCGGTGGGAATCGAACCAGATGACAAGGCTACTGTACCACCTGTGTGATGACGTCTGTAAATTAACTAATGGTATTTATTCTTTGGGCTAAAACCACAACTGATTGGGTGCCCAATGCAAGACGTCCACGCGGTAGACCACCGCGGAGATGGCGCGACGAGCTAGATGTACATCTACAAGACTGGTCCAATCTAGCAATGGACCGAGAAAACTGGAAAAAAGGTAGGGAGGCTTTTGCCCTGCAGTGAGACAAGATAGGCATATAAATAAAAATATTTATTCTATTTTATAAAAAAAACTGTATTTTTGAACTACAAAAAGTTATTTTAAAAAAAATAATTTTATATTTTTATAACTACGCTGAACCAAAGATTAGACTGAAGCTATGAACAATAGCATTTAGAAACTCTCGCCTGTACAAACATATTTTCCCATAAACCTATATTTCCCAGTCAAGCCTCGCAGTTTTGGTGAAACCTATCTCCAATACAAAGGACGTCAATTCCAAACCAATTTACACCCGAGATACAACGAAACCTAGTTTTCAATTCAAATATTCAAAGCTTAGTTTACAACCAGCAATGTTATTTAACTTCTTTTCGAAAATATTCAAATACGCTAACAAAAACAACGAGAATAAGCAAAAATTCATTGTCACACGCAAGGTAGAACTACCAACAGGTTGGTGCACTGTTTCTTATTAATAGTTACTCATTTCGATTTATTAATATAAGGGCTAATTTATCAACGTACAGATAAATTTATCCGTCGGATAAAAACTATATACATCTCATTTTTAAGCTTGTCAAAAACAAGGACTTACATTTTTTATTCGGCTAATAGCCGAAGATGGAAAAATCTGCCTTTAAAAAACCCTGTCGAGAGATAACCAAATGAACCAATAAATGAATGCAAATTAGTATTTTTTTATTTAACAATACTATCAAATCCACACTAAAATAATGTCCACGTAACATTTATGAAGTCAGAGTTCAAAATTATAATTCAGGCCAGTCAAGACCAAAATGTATTAATAAAACCTACCACGATTTTCTAAAGCCTTCCTAACCCTGCTAACACGTTTGACAACACAAACTATAGCCTCAAAACTGCCAGCGTTCTGAGTAATCAATCAATGTATTCCACAAGTTCTACGTAGCTCGATAATGACGTCGTCTTATCGCTCGTCGTTAAATAACAGAGATACAAAACTACATGGATGTGAATTTTTTGGGGCTATTAGAATATAGCAAGCTATTTATGTCCTGTATTATTTATCAGCTCTCATACAGTGTAGGAAACATCGAGAGAAAAAAAGTAGTTATGCTGTCAGCTTCGATTGGCTTGCAACTTGCCGTGCTGGGAACTACAAACCCCGAAAACTGTGGTATGCCCGTAGTGTTTCGTGAACATTCTCGAGTAGATTATTAAAAAAAATCGCACCTCTACTATTTAGGTCTGAAATTGACGAGTCAATCTTACTATAGACTATTTACTTGGAACCAAGAGTTAATTAATAGTCATGTCAATTATAAAGTTACCTATGAGCATCTTTACAAATACTTGCGCGTAAATACGCAGAACCTTGGAACGTGCATCCAAAAAAATACCACCTCTAGAGCAGTGTGCTCGGGGTTACCAATTTAATATAGTTATCGTTACTTAACGAGCAGTTAGCTAATTAGAGCGTCATATCGGTGCGAGATCTAAGCAACTTCTGTTAAGATTAATGACGTCTTTGATAACCCAATTTATGTTCAAGTTTAATATTTAAATATGAAGAGGTGTAATGCAGGTATATAAGACTTACACGTTTATATACGTCTCAGATCCTTAGAGCTCAGATCGTCCTATTCTGCAGGCTGTTAGTGATGTCGTCTCTAAGGGAAATGTCATATCAGCCCCCCCCCCTTAAAAGTAATGGCGTGAGGCTAGACATCTGTATGCCTACGAGACAATGCTTTGTTGTAGGCGATGGTTCACACTTAACATCAGGGGACCATTATGCTAGTTCTATCAGCTAGTTGTATAAAAAACTACGAATAAAGTAATCCGTCAGATAAAAATATATCCATCTCAAGGCTTGCATTGCACAAGGACTGACGTTTTTTATTTGACGAATAGCTTTAATCCGTAGATGGTAAAATCATTCTTCAACAATTTAATAATAAATAGTGTGACTCTCTCAAAGCTAATTATTTTAGAATAAAATTAAAATTAGATTGTTGAAACGGCTTCAAATCTATTGTTATTGTTATAGAAGCAAACATTCGCTTTATTGTGTTTGAATTTCATTTGTTCCGAAATGAGAATGGCCCAATTAACCCACACTCACCCTTCTGTTCGGATCCGCTTGTTGTTCGGATATAATTATACATTATGTATTTGCCCACGGCTTCACTCGTTTAACCAATTGTAAAAATAAAAAGTCTGTGTTTGTGCGAATTTTATCTATGCAGTTGTTGCTGGAGCCTTATGCTCAATGTGACCGAAAATCTTACAATCATACGAAAATCGTGAAACTGGGTGGTTGTCACGAGTTTTTGTCGTCAGAGCAGAGACAGATTTCAGATTGACGTCACATCCATCGTGTGGTTTTCTCGGTCAAACCGAGAATATTACACTTAATTGTTACGGAGATTATTATGAAACTCATAAACTTTGCAGTTTGAAATCAGAAGATTTTACCAAATACCAACTTCGCTTCGCAATAATTAAATTTAAGCTATAGGTGCCGGTTACAACTTTACTTCAAGTGGGGCGGGTTACTACGAGTATAATCAGATCAGATTGTGTAAAAGTTCATTAGTAGTTTTGAATGAAATTTATTATTAGAAATTATTTGCTTTTACTTGTTATTCGACGCTATTATATAAAAATCTTACGAATAATACAAATTTACCCCGGGTAAACCTAAAATAGTGTATTAGTATGTCCAAATGTAACTCTACCCTCGACTTTGTGCAATACGAGTACCTAATGAGGAGGCGTTCGTTTTGCTTTTGGCTTTTGAACAGCTTGCACAACGTCGAAACCTAAGATAAAAACTAGCTGGAATGAGAAAACTAGCGCACGCATTTAACTACCCGCCCACTTGTTCCATCGTTAGCAACATGGGTATTGCATTAATGAATATTATTTAACTTAACACAAAAGCGGGAAAAGACTTGCATCTGTCACGTATGGAGTACCCAACTACAAAAAGGAAGTATGGTGTGGCTAAATGTAATGAGATCATGTACCACTTATGGATCCCCTTTAGACATCCTCAAACAAGTCAGAAATTAATACCCAGTTATTAATGTTCAGAAAATCTAAATAAATACCTTGCTATGAGTAATGCGAAAACTATCTTTTGGATATAGCTAGAACTTTGTTTTCCTTTATAACACGGAAAACAATAATCTACGCATTCCGATGCCATCTTTCTATATGCTAGTGACGTGTTTCGTTGCCCGGTCCCAGTATTAGTGGTGTCCTATTCCCAAATCCGATAAGCAAAAAAAAAATAGGATTAGCTAATAACGACCGACAGCTTTTCAAGAGTTGATAGATTAAAACTTATCCCACTTTACAAGTGCTTTGAAACTTTAGTCAGTTGCAGACCCATTAAAGGTCCATGGGCTAAAAAACGTAAGTAATTTCACTTTGGCTAACTCAAAGTGGAAAGATTTTTCATAAAGAAACGTTTACATGAAAAAATAAATAGATAGTATTCAAGAAGTTTATGTATTTTACCTTTTACTTTTACCTGTACCAACGTATTCAGCATGGTATAGTTTATTATTATTATTATTATGAGCCTTCAATGTCCCACTGCTGGGCAAAGGCCTCCCCCAATCCCCTCCACTCTGTGCGGTATGGTATAGTTTATTCCTGAAATTTGTAATAGTAGAGTTGTTAGCCACTAATGCTAAAAATTACTAACAAAGGATTAACAGGCACTTACAAAACTAATCTTAGATGTCTAATTGGATGAGGTTCATGGTGATGGTGAAACCATCTCTTATTATTAGACATGGTTTTACCGAACTGGCAGTGACTTTGTAGAAACTTGCAAGAGGGTAAAATGCGTTTTAAAATCACGCGTCTTTGATGAAACAAAGCGTCGTTTCAAATAATGTAAAGATAGTTTTGTTATGCTGATTACAAATAATTTTGAACAATATTGAAGGATGGAAGGATTGATGGATTGATGTCGCGATGGATTGATAGAGAACCATTAGAGGTTATTGAAAATTAAACGAAACTGAAACGGTTTAAGGGCGAGGATCTCCCTGCTCCATTATCTTGTATTTATCGTTTGGATCCTGTTATTCTGTATATTTTTTGTCATTGCTCATTAGTTATTTAGTTCATAGCATTCATTTGATAAGGTTTATGTGTTACTCAACCTCTGCACGCTGCACCAAACCGGTAAGATAAAAAGTATCTAGATCAAAAAGCATACGTATTAAAAATTATGTGGCTTCCGATTACAGATTTTCATGGCTCTTCTCCTTCCAGTAAGTATGGAATTCTGCCAGTGTTTCTTATATTCCATAAATGGCGCCCATCAACTTTTTATGAAGGGCGTGCAACGATACAAATCGTAAATGTTTTATTGGCTATCTTATTTGTAGGAGATATTATTGGGGCGCGGTAGTTTTACTGCAAATAATAATACGATATATTTTATATTTCCATTTATTTGGGTTTTCGCTGGAACAAAAGAGGCAAAGTGCTTAATAGGTAACGTTATTGGTATTGATTACCAGTTTTAATGCAGTAGGACATCACTGCTGAAAATGGACAACGCCGCACGAAAAGGATGAAAAGATGGTGTAGTCATGTGTGTGGATTATTATTTCCGTAATATTATAAACAGCTTCTGGCTGTACTCATTGGATAGATTGCACCTTATCGGTACCTATATCTCGCGGTGCCCAAAATACCGGAAACATCTTGCAAATAGGCATCTTGGCAAAAGCCTGGTTTGCATAACAAGCGCTCGCAGTTGAACAACTTGCCTTAATTTATAGCGTCAAGCAAGTTCCACTAGCAAAAAGTTCCGGAGAGCTGCGGAGCAGCGCAACACTGCATAAAATAGTTACACAGAGTTTGGCAAATCGTATTGACACCATACGATGGAACTGCTATGGTGCACAAGTTACAAGAGTTCTTGAAAGCTTCAAAAAGTTTGAGCGAATTTGCCTGTAAACAAATATTAATTGGGTTAAACTTTGCGCACATAGGTTGCCTGCGATGAGGCAGAGTGTAGTGTTGTAGAGAGCTTGGCAAGATATTACTGATTTACTCCACCCAGGGCAGCTCTCATTTCAGAAGCACACTCCAAGTTAACTAAAGCGTTTGATTAATTCAGAGAAATAGTACATTGTTACCCGAGTGTTGAAAGTCACGTTTTTTGAGTCCCGAGACGGGTTTGGCGCCAGAACGTAGCGAGGGCGCCAATGGAGCTTGAGGGACTTAAAAGACTTTCACCCGAGGTAAACACTGTGCTTTTCATTACGAATACAAGGAAAGTAAAAATAAAAACATGAAAGAAAAATTTGTGAAAATGAAGATTGAATTGCCGCCATCGCGGTTTTTTTTTTCTTTTTCTCTGGCGGGCCTTCGGCTTCGGTTCGCCAGCATTATTCAGCCATTATTTTCATTCTCATAATTTAAAAAATGGTAAATTGTTTGCTCAAATCTATGTTATTTTAAATAAACAGTTGAAGCTATATATTAATCAAGTAATTTAGAAGATATATTATTTATTTAATACTATCTTTATGTTAATTTATGGGCTGAAAGTTTTACTTTTTTTTTTTTTTTTTGAAGTGAAAACTTCTTTAGCGGCGTTGAGCACTTTCTGAATGGGGATAAAATCTTAAACTCGCGTCAGGATCACGTGACCCTGATCGAAAAAGCGTAGGACGGATTTTTTGCAGAAATGTACCCTAAGACTACAACGTAGAGTTCATAATAAAAATCGAAAAAGCGACGCTACAGATACGCTAGTAGTTACTATGACACGGTAACGTCACAGAATAGATAATAGTTAGTAGCAAGCATACCAAGGCGTTTTTCGTGACTGTAGTAGGTATAGGTACATACCTATTATAGATTTTATGAACTAGCGGCCGCCCGCGGCAGGTAGTAGTGGTCATTGGTACATGATTTTATAGATCTACTGTATTTATTTTTCGAGTGGAGCATTGCGGCGAGCGAAGCGAGCCGCCACGTGACCACGGGGAACAGCGCGGCGAGCGAAGCGAGCCGTGCTGTGACCCCCCCTAAGCCCCCCAGAACCCCCTCCTCCGAAACCCGGGGGGAGCGTCGCGGCGAGCGAAGCGAGCCGCCACGCGATCACGGGGAACAGCGTGGCGAGTGAAGCGAGCCGTGCTGTTACCCCCCTAAGCCCCCCAGAACCCCCTCTTCCTGAACCCGGGGGGAGCGTCGCGGCGAGCGAAGCGAGCCGCCACGCGACCACGGGGAACAGCGCGGCGAGCGAAGCGAGCCGTGCTGTGACCCCCCTTAGCCCCCCAGAACCCCCTCCTCCTATGTCTGCCGTTTTACTTCATTTAGGACCTACTTGTAGGTCGCGCGACAAGGTCCCTTCTAGCGGTTCCGACCCGTTGAGGATTTGGCTTTACGTAAAATTTAGGGTTCCGTATAGGGTTTTGATTGGGGTTATACTATATTGAGGAATTTGATTAAATGGTCGACTTTTAGGGTTCCTTAGGACTTTGATTGGAGTTTCAACTACACTTAGAAGCTTGATAATGTTAAAATTTTTAGGGTTCCTTAGGACTTTGATTGGGGTTTTACTACATTGAGGAATTTGATTAAGTGGTCAACTTTTAGGGTTCCTTAGGACTTTGATTGGAGTTTCAACTACACTTAGGAGCTTGATAATGTTAACATTTTTAGGGTTCCTTAGGACTTTGATTGGAATTTCAACTACACTTAGGAGCTTGATAATGCTAAAATTTTTAGGGTTCCTTAGGACTTTGATTGGGGTTTTACTACATTGAGGAACTTGATAAAATAAACAACTTTTAGGGTTCCTTAGGCCTTTAATTGGACTTTCAACTACACTTAGGACCTTGATTATGTAAACAATTTTAGGGTTCCTTAGCACTTTGATTGGAATTTCAACTACACTTAGGAGCTTGATAATGCTAAAATTTTTAGGGTTCCTCAGGACTTTGATTGGGGTTTTACTACATTGAGGAACTTGATAAAATAAACAACTTTTAGGGTTCCTACGTTAATAATCAAGTTTTCACTTCTGCCGGCACTCCCGGAGTGCAACCCGTATTTTTTTTTTTTTTTTAATTTAACTTGCTGATGGAACAAGCATATGGCCCACCTGGTGTTAAGTGGTAACCATCGCCTATAACAAAGCCATGCCTCGTAGGTCACGCACGTCAGGAATGTGCCCTACGATGCACTGCTCTGCGTCCATCAACTGGAGGCATACAGATATTCAGCCTCACGTGCCAGTAATTACACCGGCACCCACACCCTTCAAACCGAAACACAGCAATGCTGCTTCACGGCAGAAATAGGCATGGTGGTAGTACTTCCCCGGACGAGCCCTTCACAAAGAGCTCTACTACTACTAAAACTACTATTACTTTCAATTAGGCCCCTCAGGCAACTTCAGACCTACTTTCAGAGTATGAGCAATGAAAAGGTATATACTGCTACAGTGAACTCAATAGCATGATACTTTGAAATGCATTGGAACTTGTGAAGGCTTAGGTTAGTAAATTCATTATTTATTATAGTACGGACATTCCTAGAACAGGTCCTATAAGTTTCCGAGTATTTTAGACGCAGTGAGCGAAGTGTCACTGGCGTCTAAAATTAGTAACGGGTTGAAACCGCGATAAAAATGTATGCTTGAGGCTCGACTCAGACTATAGCAGTGTTTCTGAATACGGGTTAAGTTTAGGCTGATATTGACATCCAAGGAATATCGCTTCTGCTTCTTCTTGAAGGACATGGCATCTTGAATGGCGTCTGTCCATTTTGGATACATTTGGCCAGTGCCAAGTGAGGATATAATTACACTAATAAAATAGTTTTTAGTCAAATCAGCTGATAAACAAGTTGGCTGTCACTGATATGAAGAAAAAATGAGTTTTCTTCAAAACAAGGTTTTAGTCAAACCAGGATATCACATGGTACACATTTATTCCAACAGCTCACACTTTGTGTTAAGACATCAAGTAATGTTGGTTATGATACCACTAAAATTACATAGCAGAACTCAAAATAACACCAGAAAAACAATTAAAATGAAAAAACTATGTTTCTTCCCAAAATGACAAAAAACCACTCCAACACAAATACAAAATATTACCGTTTTTCCCCCGAAGGGATAAAAACGGATATTTTGAGTCCAGCCGAAGCTTGACCCACCTTGAGATTACAACCCTTGTTTTTGCCCCTAAACGTACCCTTCAGATCGTTTCCCTACCTATATTTCCTCTAATGGCAACACTGCCGTGACGTCACGGTCGGTTACAGATAAAACCGCACGCCGGCTAGCTGTGGCTTCAGTACCTTTTAATTGCCGGCAAGGCATTAAACTACGGTGGGTCAAGCTTCGGCTGGACTCAAAATATCCGTTTTTATCCCTTCGGGGGAAAAACGGTAATATTTGGAGGTCCGAGCCTTTGCTTGACCCACCTTGAGACGTGTTTGGATTCTGCCGGCAAATGTGCGCGGTGTTCGTACTGTGACTATGATTGTATCAACGACAGTGTTTCATTTATGATTAACATAATTAAGCGTACCACATACCTACATAGGTACATTCAAAATAAATCAGTTTATTTACAGAGTACGCAATAATAATATGTAATCATTTTTCGATAAAGAAATTTATGTAAAATTGTATTGTGATTGAGAGCAGTCTGCTAAAGGCTTCAATTTCCTTTTGATTTTAATACATAATGTGCAATTATTTGCATACCTACATATTTTTTATTTTGTACCGTTACCGCAGTTTGAACCCTGCTGATAGTACTAATTCCTGCTTCATTATAGCAAGATTATTTTAATCGAACTTGTTATTGATAACTAACTTATTAGACAACACCTCGAGTGTAGTAATAAAATAAAAGCTATCTAAGTCCTAGTGGACTGATACGTAGACTTGTGACAATTCTAGGAGTTTCTTTACCCAAAATACGATGTCAAGATTCTTTAGCCCATTAATTATTATCAATCTGTTTTAGAGCCAAAAGATGGTCAAGGATTCATACAGCTTTCGGTAATTTGAAATGGTTTACCGATATGAGTTATGCAACGTGGAACACTTCTTGCAGAATGCAATAAGATTAGGAAACGCCGTATTCTACTTACAGATTATCTGAAATGCAGGGGCATTCAATTTCTTCCGAGATGTAAATGGATTATAAATCCAGTGTTCTTTTGGTATAGATTATCTTCCGCATGCTAGTAGCCTTATAGATCAACAAATCATTGGAAACAATTTACGTTCAGTGGAATGTAAAAATAATTCTTCTTCTTCTTCTATCGTGACACAGATTTTTCCGAGCCAAGTGAAAAGATTTTAAATATGCCTCAAATAGGCCCCTTTCGTGCACTGTGAAAAGTATTAAGCAGACCAGTAACAACAATTCGATGTGGTTATGTTCATTAAACAAGCAGTGATTATCCCAATCCAGTTTTTCCATACTAACTGGGCAGCGTTTTTACTTTTTCTCCATGAATTAGTAGTTCCGTATTCCCGTTATATCAGAAGGTATTTATGTCCTTGACACTAGAGAAGTCTACAGTGCAGTGGAGGCACAATAGTCTATTGCACTTAAATACGGCTGCAATTTCTCGGGATTTGAGCTTGGGACGCCAGTAAACCCAGAACCATCTCGTATGTATGCCCGATAGGTCTGTCATAATGATCATTGTCTATAGTTATCGGTGAATAGGCGAGACATTGAATAGATGTAGTCTCTGTGTTAAAAGCAGCATTGACGTTTGCATAAAGGCACCACAAAGCTAAGATTAAAGTTAGTCGTCCCAAAATACGTTTTGCTTGTTGCAGCAGGTAGCTTTGTGACATCTAGTAGCTGTTTCTACGCGTTGTCAAGGTGTTGTGGCATGGTTTTTGGTTTGCCAAAAGAGGGTTGTCCCAGTATGCAACAACCAGTATTTCTTGATTTTGGAAATGTTCGTTAACCCTGCAAACGTCAGTAAAGCCGAGGCTAAACTGAAAAGTAGGCCGGTTATTTGGTATGGGAATATCGTGGAATTTTTAATGGAAAACAGTGGTGTTTTATGTCAATGGACTCATGGCTTGTGTCCATTTCCGTTGTTGAGCCTTTATTACCGTTTAGTTTACGTTGTAGTACTTTCTAAGTTATACGACAGGTTATTAGTCAGATTGTGAACTTCTTGTGTTTGAAATATTTGTAAAAGCTTTCAGGTCGATCAAATAGTTTGTAGGGTCCCGATGGTTTTTTCCCTTTTTGGAATATACGTAAGAGGGATTCTGATTGAGCTGTTGACAGCTCTATGCCCATAATGTTTGTAGTTCCTGCATTTCCGATTATATTGCGGTGTTAAAATTCGTTTTCACAGCGTTGGTAAATCGGATAATAATAATCTTCACAAGAAGTTCTCTGATGAATAGTTTCAGTAGCCCATGATATTCAGCAACCTGTACTGGCCATTGAATCCACCAAGCGTTCTTATTTCATACGAATCCTCTATCCAGGCACTCTGCAAGCTGTTCTTGCTAAAACTCCGCAAGTCTGTTAAAATTTCAGGAGTATATCTACACTTGCACACATAGTTCCCAGACGTGCTTAACTCTAGTTCAGATAATTAGGAGTCAGCTTCGGCTGTCTCCAAATCAGAAGCCGATATAATTTTTTGAGGATTATTTGCAATTCAAATTTCATTTATTACCACAGTAAGCATAGTAGATGAAGCATTCATCATGTCCTCAAACATCAGTTCTATTTTATTTGGAAGAGTACCATTCATTGTTTATCGAAGCTTTAGCCACGATGTCAGGTTTTGTGGATTTGACAGCAGTTTTGTCTACTTGGATTTCCATGGATTAAGGCGCATAAAATATGGGTTCTTGTGAACGGCCAACTGTTTTAACTTTATGCTGGGTTAAGTTTTTCGGATAGCTCCGTCAGAGCGAAAGCGGTAGCTATAGATGAGGTTCGTATGTCATAGCTTACTTTATAAGTGATTTTGGATCTGGTGGATTGCCTAACAGAGGTCTCCGTTGGAGGTCCACTATCTTTCAGGCTTTCCAAAAGTTTGATATATATGATGAAATTGCCACGAGCAATTTTATCCATGATCATAATCTTCTGCACTAGACTAGAACAAAGTCATTTCTTATAGGCACCATCTCGAATCTTCTCGAAACGATCCGTCGGCTCGATAGACGTGCCTAATTGATCCGTCGGCTGGACCGGACGGTAATGTTTGGTTGAGCCGTCGGCTCGATGGTCGTGCCAAATTGATCCGTCGGCTCAATCGACCCGTCGGCTCGATGGACGTGCCAAATTGATCCGTCGGCTCAGTGGAGCCGTCGGCTCGATGGACGTACCAAATTGACCCGTCGGCTGGGCCGGACGGTAATGTTTGGTTTAGCCGTTGGCTCAAGACAAGGTAATGGCGTGTGCGCAGTTACCGTATAGTATAGATCAAGAGGTTTTGATCTGTAGACTATTTAGTAGGTAGTAGGTACGCTACTAAACGTAATTGTAATGCATAGTTGAGAGACAGACAGGTCCATTTCTCTTCCATAACCCACAATTACTTAGAATCCCTTGGTCCAAGCTCGCTTGGGTTTTATCTCTGGGTGAGGCTGAAGCCGTCGACCCGAGTCGGGATTTTTCAAAACCAGAAACGAGACGTCTTATTGAATCTTATGTGATCCTCATCCTCATCCCAAGTCGAGCCGTCGGCTCAGTCGAGCCGTCGGCCCAATCAATCGAGCCGTCGGCCCAATCGAGCCGTTGGCCCAATCAATCGAGCCGTCGGCCCAATCGATCCGTCGGCCCAAGTCGAGCCGTCGGCCCAATCAATCGAGCCGTCGGCCCAATCGAGCCGTCGGCCCAATCGAGCCGTCGGCTCAATTAATCGAGCCGTCGGCTCAATCAATCCGTCGGCCCAAGTCGAGCCGTCGGCCCAATCAATCGAGCCGTCGGCCCAATCGAGCCGTCGGCCCAATCGAGCCGTCGGCTCAATTAATCGAGCCGTCGGCTCAATCAATCGAGCCGTCGGTCCAATCAAGCCGTCGGCCCAATCGAGCCGTCGGCTCAAAATAGGGTAATGGCGTGTGCGCAGTTACCGTTTAGACCAAGATGGTCTGTAGATTATTAGTAGGTAATAGGTACGCTACTATACGTAAGTATGGTGCATAGTTGAGACACAGACAAGTCCATTTCTCTTCTATAACACGCAATTACTTACAATCCCTTGATCCAAGCTTGCTTAGATCTTATCTCTGGGTGAGGTTGGAACCGTCGACCCGAGTCGGGATTTTCTTAAAACTATAATAAAAACTAAAATTCTTACCTTAAACGATCTTCTAACGAAGGGTTTTCTTTATGTTACGCTTGCACGAACGATCACACGACGTTATCGGGGAAAAAACAAAAGCGTACTGAAGCCACAGCTAGCCGGCGTGCGGTTTTATCTGTAACCGACCGTGACGTCACGGCAGTGTTGCCATTAGAGGAAATATAGGTAGGGAAACGATCTGAAGGGTACGTTTAGGGGCAAAAACAAGGGTTGTAATCTCAAGGTGGGTCAAGCAAAGGCTCGGACCTCCAAATAACACTATTCGCCGAATAAAAAAATGTCAGCCCTTTATTTTGACAAGTCTTAAAAAGATATGGATATATACATTTTTATCTGACTGATAATCTGTAGATGGAAAAAAATGACCTTAGAATGATAAAACCACGTTCGCTATTCACCAAACTATCATATTATTTAAACCGTACGACAATGGTAAGCTATGCTAAGCTATGTTGAGGTACATTATCCATACTGCTGCTTTATAACTTGCACCACGCCCACAGATTTGCATGGAGCGAAGTGTCCCGCCAGCAAAATTGTAGTAAACAGGATTAGTGACTCCATTGTTGGTCGAACTTCGTTGCTGCTCCGAAGCGTTATCAAAGCCTATCGTTTATTGTGCCTGAAGCCGGCCGGTGTGACTTAATTTAATATGATTTTCAGCTGGATCTATTTTGTATCCCACTAATAATTAATAATAAGACAAAAGAGATCCAAGTTGGCGACTGAGGAATTAGCTTGAAAGATTTTTAAACGTCACACTTTATTTAGGCCCGGTTTCACGGATGGCTCCAAAGGTATTGATCAATTAAATATTGGACCATTGCTTAAGTGACTTAAATTAATATGAATTTCAGATGGATCTATTTTGCATCCCACTAATAATTAATAAGACAAAGGAGATCCAAGTTGACGACTGAGAAATACTTTTACAGATAACAGACGAAGAAGAACTACTTTACAGATTTTTAGACGCCATATTATTTAGGCCCGTTTCACGGATAACTCTAAAAATTAAATATCTTTAATACCAATTAAATATTTGACAAGTTGTGTGAAAAATAAAGCCTGTTGTTACAAATGGCTAAACGATACGTTTTATTTTTTTGGTCAAAAAATCAGAGATTTAAGCAATTATTACTTATCTCAAATTTTTAGAACAAACCATAAAACGTAAGAACGATAATGATGAAACTTGGTAAGTAGATGTATTCTATCATTAAGATTTTCACACAAAAATAGAAAAAAAAATATGGGGTTTATCTACTGAAGTTTTTTTTCATCCAACCCCATTCACCTCATCATACGTGTAGAGTATTTATGGATACGTCTTCAAAAATGATGTTGAGGTTTCTAATATAGTTTTTTCCTAAACTGAATAGTTTTCGCGAGAGACACTTCCAAAGTGGTAAAATGTGTGGCCCCCCTCTAACTTCTAAAATAAGAGAATGATAAAACAAAAAAAAATATATGATGTACATTACTCATTCATTACTATAAAAACTTCCAACGATATTTGGTTTGAACGAGCTTTAGGGAGTAGTTTTTTTTTATTCGTCATAAATCGTAAACCGCAATTTACCTTTCGACAAACTACAAAAACTTTTATATTATGTTACTTGCTGCTAGGGAACCCTTCATGGGTGAGTCTGACTCGCACTTGGCCGCTTTTTTTATTACTGAAACCCTGCGCACATCTAAGCGTTCTGCGGTGGCAATCAGAGAAACCCTGTCAGATATAAGAGCGATATTTTTGCTAGACACATTTAGACGATAGTGATGGCGATCAGTGAAACCCTGTCAAATATTGCTGTCATAATATTATCTGATAGGGTTTCACTGATAGTCACTGCAGAACGCTTAGCGTCGGAAAAACGATATTAATTGTTATTATTATAATACACATATTACATAATTGTTTGTTTTCGGTGAGGATTGAACCCACAGCCATTAACGCAGAAGCAGGCAGAGCTAATACTAATAGGCAGAACTAATACTTATAGGTTAAGGAGGTGGGCGTTGTGATTGCAATATACAGTTGTATAACTTTCGCAGTTTCGTCGTTCGCACACTTGGCAAGTTGGCAAGTTTATCATCCGCACTTGAGGTGCGGGCAGGTTTTTCCGCAAGTAGGCCGCTGGTGGGCCCTTTTTGCGTGACCCTTGACACGTGTTGCTCGAACTTTTTTTAGGTTCTACAACACGCCGGTTTCCTCACGATGTTTTCCTTCACCGTCGTTCGCACACTATGCAACATTGTTTTGAATAAAAACATTTCTAAACATTTCTATTCTAGCTACTACCGACTAACCTTTACTGTCGGTGTAAATAATAAGAGGATTTCTGTTCCGTAACTCGATATTGTTCTGAGAAACGGGAGCATCCAGTAAATCAGATTTCTATGACAAAGTATCGAATACTCTCTTCGTTACCTTCTAAGATATTTTTAGAGGCTACGTGACACAACTTTGCTCTTACCTCTCACCGTCTAAGGCAATAAATCCGTATCGATTTTCTTCGAAGCCTCTAGAATAATAAGAGGAACAGGATAGGTATCTTACCCATCTTGGAGTTGCTATCAAATTTTTATGACAAGTGCGAACAGGGATCTGTTTTTCCTAAAAAACGATAAAAGTAAAAATAGAAATTGTCTAAGCTTGCAAGAGTAACCTGTTGGACAAGTGGCTAGTGGGGTTACATTTGGAAGATTCCAAGTCAGTTAGCCTTGCGCACATCTCGATGACCTGCGATGGCACTCCGTGTATAGTGGCGGAATGAAAATGTTCGTCGATTTTCAACTTGATTTGTTCAACGTATCACGATCACAACCTTTTGAAACTGAATAGACATAATTATAAGTTTAAAAAACTTGAGAAACCGACTTCATTGTCAAACGGCTAAACAGATTTTAATCAAATTTGTTTGGGACAATCTGGACGTAAGAATAACTTTCCAAATAAAAAAATAATTTTCTAAATCGGTTCATAAATGACGAAGTTATGCGGTAAAAAACATAAAAAAAAAACAACCGAATTGAGAACCTCCTCCTTTTTGATTGGAAGTCGGTTAATTATTACACCGATAAGTTAACGTCACAAATTATGTCAAAATGTCCTAATAAGCTAAAACCGACTCTAAGGTGACGAACATTTTCATACCGCGACTGTACCTATTGCTGCCAGATACCTGTCATCGTTGTCAGATACTGTCAAAGTAGCGGCAGTGTGTGCGGATGTATGAAAAACCTTTTGCTGAAGCTGATCGCCATCCCCATTGCCATCGCAGATCGCCTAGATGTGATTGAGAAGCTTAAAACTCATTAGTCGCAGTTTATTCCAATTCTTTCAATACCTCTTTTGCTCTCGAGTAGATATGCTAGGTATCCACTTATCATTTCTCAAAGATAATCTTCAGCAATTAACTCGGAAAAATATATAGCATTGATCGATTGAAAATATTACTATTTGTTAGCCAGCTCTTAACTTTTGAGAAGGTATGAACACTTTTGGATAAAATAGCCAATAAATATAATGAATAGGCCTCACCTTACGGAAGTATCCACATTCCACTTGTGGGGTGATGAATAAGAGGATGCTAGACTTTTTTATGATTTCGAGAGCTTTGGTGAGAACTGTTGTGATGTAACGTATACATATACATATACCTACTACCGTACAGCAATTTTAGCCCAAACATAGGATAATTTAACGAACTTCAAAAAGATTCAAACACTTATTAGTGTTTAGATTTTCTTGAGGAGATGTCGTGCTCGTTTGTTTTATTTTCATACCTTATAAAACGCCACTATCGGTTACCCATCTAAAAAAGTGAGTGCACTGATAAGCAAGCTACATGAGCGCTGCAATCATTTAGATCCTTTGGATCTTTCTTATATCTACGTGTCGTTTAGTACTCATGCAGTAACTCGTTTAAATCTGTTATTGTCTGTGATTGCTGATTCTACTGGCTAAGAAAAACGAGATGTCTGTGCCTTGATGACACCCTGAAGGGTTGTCAGAGGTCAAACATTGTCTAACCGCAAATAAACATTACGAACAGTTCCACTGTGACTGTGACCAATAAAGCGTACCACAACTTTTCAAATTATAACCTCGATCGAGGCAACTCCTACAATCAGCCCGCTAATAGGAAAAGTTCAAGATTATTGCCTTCCCCCAACAATCTCTTGGAAAAAAAGACTTCACCTGTGTCAATCGGATACTGGATTTCGTGCGGATGTTTCTTTGTTTATTTCCCACCACATTTGAAAGGCAACATCTACAAGCACACAAAAAAAATGCAACCGCTGCAGCTACCAGCTTAATTTTTTACAATCTGTAAAGGCCTGCGCACACCTAACTCGCTGGCGGTAGCAATCAGATTTGAGATTTGACAGCGATATTTGACAGCGTTTCACTGATGGCTACCGCCAGCGAACTAGGTGTGCGCAGGCCTTAAGGTTGTTATTTGGTTTAATAGTAGTGCTAAAAACTCACAACAACCCTACGGGTACACCAACAGAAATAGGAGGCTTATAGAGCGCCCATGAAACGGCCACTAACTAATACGAACTTATTGGTCAGTATTAAATGGAAACTCATTCGTCACGTCCTTTATCGACCGTTGTTAATAAATAATGAAACATTCGATACAACTTCCTGACCAAACATTCATAACGAATTCACAAACTATTTGCTGTTAATTAATTGCGGAATAGAACGGACATTAATCACCTGAACATCGACGCGAGTTTTGGTGCAACATTTTATGATAATACTAACCACTGTATTTCATCCGATACATTCAATCCAATAAATAATTTTGCTAAATAATTTAAATTTCGTGAAGTTCACTGTGCCAAAATGGAAATGAAGAGAGTTGCACTTAAATTTTACAGCTTACTGTTATGCAAAATTGGATCTATACTTGCATTATGTGCGGAGTAAAAAACCACTATACACTTTTGATTGTTTTTTTAGGGTTCCGTAGCCAAATGGCAAAAACGGAACCCTTATAGATTCGTCATGTCTGTCTGTCTGTCCGTCCGTGTCACAGCCATTTTACTCCGAAACCGTAAGAGCTAGACTGATGAAACTTGGCGAGTAGATGTATTCTGTGAACCGCATTAAGATTTTTACACAAAAATAGAAAAAAAAACTATAAATTTTGGGGGTCCCCATACTTGAACTGACGTTTCATCGAACCCATACGTGTATCTATGAATAGGTCTTCAAAAATGATGTTGAGGTTTTTAATATCGTTTTTTTCTAAACTGAATAGTTTGCGCGAGAGACACTTCCAAAGTGGAAAAAAGTTGCCCCCCCCCCTCTAACTTCTAAAATAAGAGAATGATAAAACTAAAAAAAATATATGTTGTACCTACATTACTATGCAAACTTTCAACGATATTTGGTTTGAACGAGATCTAGCCAGTAGTTTTTTTTTTATACGTCATAAATCGTAAACCGCAATTTACCTTTCGACGAACTACAAGAACCTTTATATTATGTTGCTTGATGCTACGGAACCCTTCATGGGCGAGTCCGACTCGCACTTGGCTGCTTTTTTTTTAATGGTGTGTCATAATTCACTACAGTGAATTAGGTCGATGAACCAATAAAGTCGGTTCTGCGATATGTTTTCGTGAGCAGAGATTGAGATCTTCGCATTATTTGTTTCAGGTATCGGGGATAGTGGGGCGAGCTGACGTTTTAGCGTGCGTGTTTTTCCTCTCATCGGTTCTTCTTTATCATGGGTGAGTTCTTAGACTTATACATAGTAAGGATCTCCGAGATTATGGTAGCGGTCGGCTTGTTACTTGTAACATATGATCTATGATCTCCCTCCCTGGTGAGATGTCGTGAGATTTTATTTAGCCTCCTCCCCCATCCCCCAATCTCACGTGAGATTTTTTAAAATGTGGGTTTCTTACGTAAACGCATATATATTAGAAATAGTTATTGTAAAAAGAAAAAAAACTGCTTCGTGCTTTTATTTACGACTACCTAGTTAGGACTAGTAATCAATATTGCTGAGAATTATAAGTGTAATAAAAATGTAACAATAGAAAACTTAAAACGGGACCAAATTAGTATATATTTTTCTCTCCAACGTAAGATTAGATGAGATTTGACTAGACCCCCTCCACCCCTTAAACATGTCACGTAATTTGTGGACGCCACCTAACTGCTGCTGTAGACAATAGGCATACCTATGGTTATGGCTGATTATTGGTATACATACAACTAATATATTTTGTAACTGTTTCATCAGATTCAGAAGCTTCTCATAATGTAGGTACCACCATCAGAAGTTTTTAATATTTAACTACCACCAAGCTATCAAAGTTTGATTTTAGCTCAAAACTTGTAAAATTTTACAAAAATTCGTCCCAAAATAAATAGTAAACCTGACTTTTTATTTATTTCAACAGTACCAACCTGCGCCTAAATAAAAAGTATGCGCAATGATTTTCTGCCTGAAGTATTGCAATTCATTTGTGAAGGCTTTGTTTACGCCGCGCCGTAGAATAACAGCCATATAGAGTCTACGGAGTATGAATCTGTTATTTGATAGTTTACATTAGAATGAATGTATCTATCATAGGTAAAAGATGGACAAACGGGCTTACGGCGAATCTGATGGTTAGCGGTCACCATCACTCCTATACCTACTAACAATACTAAGAGCGTTGTAGTTGCGTTGCCCACCCTGAAGCGGTTATTAAAATATTTTTCTTGAAGCTATATTCATGTCATAGTATTGCAGTAGTGGTATAATTTTAGTGTCAAACTCGTAAGATATAATGTTATCTAGTAGGTATATATAACTTTAAGTGCCTGTGTGCCATCTAAATTAGTTTAGAGCGAGTCTGAATACTTTTATCTGGCGGATAATGTTACCCAGAGATGTCGAGACAGGACCGTACTAAGTGCTGTTGATACTTAGCTATACGAAAATTATTGCCCGACGTCCATTTAATTGTATTTTCCTGCCTCCATGGTCACTCAACCACATACTTGGCACAAGTTGCCGCATAGTATTGAAGACTTGCCGCGTAGTTAAGCGGCTTTGTGAGGGGTTTGGGACAAGTTTAGACCTTGTTCAAATTGCAAATGACGTGACACAAAAGTTTCACCGAAGTTCTCCTTTTCTGCTGGCCGAAATTAAGGCCAGCCTACCTACATGCCAAAGTTTGGGAAATGATGATAAAAAGGTATTTTCCCTCTACTATTAGCACAGAAATAAGTAGGTAGGACTTCGGGAAAAACTCGATTGCCTTCGCAAAGTCAAGTCAAGGGTACAAACAAAAGTACGCTAGTAAATATTATAACATATCCATCAACCTGTTTACCAAAACTCAATTTGGAATTTTCTGCATCTACCATTCTCGATCTTTACAATGCAATTGGCCATTTAATTATACCAAGCGTTTTTTTGTTTTGTGATAAAAACGGTGGCTCCGATATTTTATAAAGCAAATAAATGTTTGTCTATGTCTGTTATAACCTCCATCGTTCATGACGTGAATAACATTTAAGCTACATTTTGTGTTGAGATGCCAACGGGTGTAAGTAACATAGAAGTCCAACTTTCCCATTCAAAGGTGTTTCGACGCATTGATAAAAAAAATTGATCCAACGTTTCCTTTCAAAATAAACATTCCTCGCTACGAACCAGCTGGTCGCATTTGGTCTTGGCCCCCTAAGTATACTTACCGCATGTTTTCGCGGGTTGCCATTGACCCGAATAATGACAAATTGTCCCGGGGAGGGGATCGATCGCATGTCTGGCGGTAATGATGACACGACGGGAGCGCAATGGGTGATAGGATTACGACACCCGGAGGTAACACAAGCTGAATTAATCTTTCGAACCCTTCAGTTAGTACAAACTTTTACTAAGCCTAAATTTCCTAGTATTAAGCAGTACTTACTTAACAATAGTAAGTAATAAGCTAACCAACGTAACATGACGCCCCATTTGGATACCTACTTGAGTAGAAACTTGTTTAGGTAGGTAGATACTAATTACGAATAATGGTTTCCGGAATACATTAGATCTCGAATAGCATCTAGAGCGCAGCGATGACAGGTGGCCTTTATTGTAGATGATTTTTATTGTAGATGATTTTTATATAGCGTCAGGGGCAACTGGTGATCACTCATGCCCCTACTTACGGTACGCTATAGTGCCTGGGACAGGATTTTAGATGGGATAGGCTTGCCCAGCACCTATACCATCCTGACAGCTTAGTCGGCCTAATCCACAGGAAAGACATGGTCAATACGTGCGGAGCTGACTAAGCCACGGGTTTCCTCACGATGTTTTCCTTCACCGTTTGAGAGCACTAGCATATAGACAGGTGGACGGATACAATAATACAATAACAATACAATAATGCTTTATTAGGAACAAAAATGATTAATCTGTGGAAAAATGATGACATCAGCAGAAGTTAAAAACCTTAAAAATGTGTGTGGCAGACATCAAATCTGCGACACACTTTTTTAACTTCTTTTTTTTTTTTTTTTTTTATACAACAAAGTTAGCAAACAAGCACACGGCCCACCTGATGGAAAGTGGTTACCGTAGCCTATGGACGCTTGCAACACCAGAGGCATCACTCGCGCGTTGCTGACCCTTTAAATATTTTAAAACGCCCTTCTTGAAAAGCCCCATGCTGTAATTTATAGGGAAAGCCTCGGCAGGAAGAGTATTCCACAACCTTAGAGTGCGCGGAAGGAAGTTCCTCTGGAACCGGACGGTACGCGACCATGCCGGCTCCAAGGTATGTGGATGAGCCCTCTCCCTATGGCGAGCCGTCCGATGATAAAATGAAGATGTGGGCATCATTTCGAACAGTTCTTCAGAACACAACCCGTTGTACAAGCGGTAGAACACACACAGGGAGGAAAAGTCTCTCCTCAGACTTAAGGGTTCAATACCGCTTGTGAGCATGGGATCATCAACTATTCTCACAGCACGTCTTTGCACCGAATCAAAAGGACCAAGCTGGTATCCAGGTGCTCCTGCCCAGAGGTGACAACAGTACTCCATGTGCGGTCGGACTTGCGACTTATAAAGAAGCAGTCGGTGACCTGCACTGAAGTACGACTTCGCTCTGTTAAGCACCCCGACCTTTTTGGACGCCAGCTTTACCTTGTCTAATAGATGATTGCGGAACTGAACGTCACTGGAGATGTCCATACCCAGGATCCCAATGCTCGTAGAGATGGTAAGGGTCATGTTCTGGAATTGAGGGGCCACAGTGAATGGGGTTTTTTTCGCAGTGAACGCGCAAACTTGTGTCTTAGTAGGGTTGAACTGAACCAGGTTTTGATCTCCCCAATTGGAAACTCTGGTTAATGAACCCTCTATTTCAGACACAAGTTTTCTTCGGCTTTCCTCCACCATGGAACGAGGGATGCTAGCACGGCCCGTGTAAAATGTGTCCCCAGTACTGTCGTCCGCATAGCAATGAATGTTATCAATGGATAACATGTCGTTGATATGCAGCAAAAACAGTGTTGGGGACAACACAGAGCCTTGCGGGACGCCAGCGTTGATGTCCATGCGATCGGAGCAACCACCGTCAACTACGGCTCGTATGCTCCTGCCGGACAAAAAGCTGCCAACCCACTTGCACAAACCCTCAGGCAGTCCATAAGATGGTAACTTCGATAGAAGACTCCGGTGCCAGACCCGATCAAAGGCCTTCGCTATATCTAGGCTGACAGCCAATGCTTCCCCTTGACTCTCAATGGCCTGAGCCCAACGATGTGTAAGATACACTAGAAGGTCACCAGTCGAGCGTCCGTGGCGGAAGCCATATTGACGGTCGCTGATCAAGTCGTGTTCTTCTAGGTATCTGAAGAGTTGCTTATTAATTACACGCTCCATGACCTTAGAGAGAAGGGAAGTTATAGCAATTGGCCGGTAGTTTGATGGGTCTGATCTATCGCCCTTTTTGGGCACCGGGTGGACGTGTGCAGTCTTCCACGAAGATGGAACCTGCCTGGTGGAGTATGAAAGCTTGAAAAGGCGCGCCAGAATAGGACACAGCTCTGGAGCACACCTTTTCAAAACTACTGCTGGTATACCATCTGGCCCGCTCGACTTATGAATATCTAGAGTGAGCATCTCCCGCCTGATCTCCCGTTGTGTAAAGGTGATTTCCGGCATAAAAACACCGCACCACGGAACGGGAGTTGGCACAGCTCCTCCGTCATCCAAAGTCGAGTTGGAGGCAAAGAGATTCCCTAGAAGATCGGCTTTCTCTTTAGCACTATGGACCAGGTTACCATCAGGTTTTCGAAGTGGTGGCAATGAAGATTGACAAAAATTTCCTTCGGCAGCTTTGGCAAGCGACCAGAATGCACGAGTCCCAGATGGGTAACGTGCTAGCCGCTCACCAATTCTGCCGATGAAATCGAATTTGGCCCTGGCAACTACTCTCTTGTTGAACCTTGAAGCAGCATTGAGTTTACGCTTCACATCGGAAACATCTGAGTCCTCACCAGATCGAGCCGTGGTCCAAGCCTCATATGCTTCTTGCTTGGCCAGCCTGGCTTCTCTGCAAGAGCAATTGAACCACGGTCGCCGCTTCGCCCCCGCAGCCACAAGCCGGTTAGGAATGAAGCATTCCATCCCCGCCAAGATGGTCTCAGTAACGGCCGCGGCGCAAGTATCAACGTTTTCCGATGTGAAGCAAAGCTGCTTCCACGGGTACGACGCGTAAAATTCACGCAGTCCATCCCAGTCTGCTGATTTGTAGTGCCACATTTGACGCCATTGTGTTGGCCGAGGAGGAACGGGCCGAGCACAAGGCACTTCTGTCCGGACAAGACAGTGGTCTGATGACCCAAGTGGAGCATCCACTGAGATGAAGTATCCGTCCGGACGCGTGGTCAGCAGAAGGTCCAACAAGGAGTTTGTATGACTCTCAATATCTGGGATTCTCGTTGGAGAATTTACCAGCTGAGAGAAGCCATAGGCCAAGGCAAATTCATGAGCAGACCTTCCTGCGAAGTCAGTGGATTGAGATCCAAGCCATTCAACGTGGTGGGCATTAAAGTCTCCTAAAATCACTAACTCCGCGGAAGGATACTGCTCGGTTGCTTTGTCAACCGACAATTGCAGATGCTGAATAAGTCGGCTAGTGTCCAAATCTCCACTGTGAGACCTGTAGAGGCACGCATAGATACGGGTGTGGCCACCGTGATCCAAACGTACCCATAGTACTGACAGGTCTCTGTCTTCAAGGCCGTGAAGACGGCGACAGCAAACATCCTCCCGAACGTACATACATACCCCAGCACGAGGCGCAAAATTGTGCTCTAGCTTGTACCCAGGGTAGTGCAGATAAGACGTGTCGGCGGGCTTGGATATTTGTGTCTCCGTCAGAAAAAGAAGGGTCGGCTGCGCAGACTCAAGATGCTGGTGAACTGCATTGAGGTTTGAGTGTAGGCCTCTGATATTGCAAAAGTCCAATTTCATTGTGGACGAGGATGCCGCTGAAAAACTACTTTTCTTTTTACGAGCCATTCATATTTTTTTTTTGGTTTTAGGGGTAGAGGGGTAAGGGCGTTGGGGAATTGTTGTGCTGACAGCACAGTGAACAAAGGGCGCAGTGACATTTCGCAAGAGGCTGTGGAGGTTTTGCAGTTTGCTGGCGCGGCGGGCGGAAGGGCCCCCGGTCCCCACCTGAAGTAGTGGTCGGGTCCACTCCGGTCTCCTTCTCCGGCACGACCATCACTCCAGGGACTTTACACATGCTGGCGATTCAGCCTCCCAGGGCGGAGGTTAGAGTATTCCCTGGGTTCGGGAACCCGTTCAGCCTGCGGGCGGCCAGCGGACAGCCGTTTCACCGGGTCTCCCTGACCGCCGCGCCAACATGCCGCGCCTACACACAACCAATGGCGGTATACTCACCGCTGGTCCCCCAGCTGTCAACACAGCCATTCCCCAAAAGAGCTCTGGCAACCTTACTCACTGCAGGAACACAACACTAAATGAATAGTGTTATTTGACTGCAGTCTTCTGTAAGGCGGAGGTACTTCCCCAGGCGGGCAGCTCAAATTTGAACGGGAGACTCCCGTTATGCCCTACCTCCTGTAAACTTGTGACTTCTGCAGATGTCATCGTTTCTCGCCCTTCTCCGTAAAGATGTAGGTATACATATAAGTTCCATTCTATTGGATCGGATATTATTAAATGAATAGTAATAGAACATCTAGTATAATTGTACTTACATAATAAATGAAAACAAAGTAAGATAATAACAAAAACATTGGTGTCCATGTGTGCGTCTAAGAGGTGTGTGCATGTATCGTACGAGGGTATACACTAAAGTTATCGTTATTGAATTACCTATTTCTTTTTTCTGTGTACTAAATGACAAAAAGATATCAGCAAAAGTAATAAAGATAGCCGCTTGCTGCCATCACCGTGCTGGTCCGATGAGTATTATAAGTACTACCAGTAAAGGCTGGTTTACACTTTGATTAGTGCGAGTGCAGGTGCTTAGTGACTAGGTGTGGACAGCGACTGATTAGTGCAAGTGATTAGTGGGCTGTGTAGTAAAGTGAATAGAAGCGTGTTATATTTTTTTGCGAGTGGACTGCGAGTAGCCATCCCGCGCGCCCTCCCTTCCCCTTCACTCGCAGCGTGCCTGCCACTAAACACGTCTGGACAGGAGTGTTTAACGTTTAGTGTGTAGCGTCGGACGCTTCTTGTTGTAAAAATTGGTAAAGTGGACCGAAGACACTTGCAGTGAATTGGACACTACTCGCACTACACACCTGTACTCGCACTAATCACCTGCACTCACACTAATCAAAGTGTAAACCAGCCTTTAAAGTGAATAGAAGCGTGTTCTATTTGTCGTGCCTTAATGTAGGGCAATCATACATTAACACAACACCACTACGAGTGGGTTTAACACGAAATTAGGATGGTGCGAAATCGGGGGATGAAGAAGTTCTCAAGCATCGAGATTAAAAAATAGTTATTGCTTGCGTGGTAGGTACCTATTTATTTGGTAACTATTTTTAATTTATCAATATATTAGTCTGTTGCAAAGATTAAGTATGGTTGTTTTTTTTTTAATTTCAGGTCGTCAAGTCGTCTCCGAGTATGGTCTAGCGTGGCGCTGGCCGCGCTCAGCATGCTGGCCAAGGAGACCGGGCTCACGGTGGTCCTGTTCAACGTGGCTTTGGACCTGTACCGGTGTTGGGGTCACATTCATAAGAACACTCGATCTCGGTAAATTCCCTTCCCTTTAGGGCAGGAGCCTAATTCTTGGGCCGGCCGAGATTTTCAATGTACTTTAAATACACATTGGCATTGCACAACCCCGCACTTTTTATACGTTTTCTGTATATCGTAGCTGTGGAGGCTTCTACGATGAGGTTGTCGATGAATTACTCAAGGAAATCATCTATTCTCTCTTCGAAAAGAAGCAATAAAATAAAATAGCAAAATGATCCGAGATGAGCCGAGAATAAAGTCCTCCTGGTCGTCATGTTTTAATTTATTCGAGAAGTTCTAGGGTGTTCTAGACTAAAACACCTGAATGGAACTACTGGAAAGTTACTAAGTATAGAAATCAATAAAAGTATTAAGCCCTCCTTTTGTACATTTGATTTTTGTGCAATAAAGAGAAAAAAGAAATAAACTTATTTGGAAGAAGAAGGTACTCGTCTACTCGTACTTTCTTACACCAAAATCATTCTTCACAACTCACAACTTCCAAGAGCATTGGGATCCTGGGTATCGACATCTCCAGTGACGTCCAGTTCCGTCGTCATCTGGAAGATAAGGCCAAGCTGGCATCCAAAAAGCTCGGTGCGCTGAACAGAGCGGAGTCATACTTCAGTGCAGGCCAGCGACTCCTTCTTTATAAGTCGCAAGTCCGGCCTCACATGGAGTATTGCTGTCACCTCTGGACAGGAGCACCTGGATACCAGCTTGGACCCCTTGATTCGATCCAAAGTCGTGCTGTGAGAATTGTCGACGATCCCAAGCTCACAAACGGTATTGAGCCCTTAAGTCTGAGGAGAGACTTCTCCTCATTGTGCGTGTTCTACCGCTTGTATAATGGGGTATGCTCTGAAGAACTGTTTGACATCATGCCAACAGCTACATTCTACCATCGCACTGCTCGCCATAGGCAGAGAGTTCATCCTCACACCTTAGAGCCTGGGTGGTCGCGCACTGTTCAGGTTTCAGAGGAACTTCCTCCCACGAACGCTCAGGCTATGGAATGATCTCCCTGCTGAGGTTTTCCTTAAGGACTATAGCATGGGGTTCTTCAAAAAGGGCGTTTTAAAAGTTTTAAAGGGTCGGCAACGCGCTTGTGGTGCCTCTGGTATTGCAAGTGTATGGGCTACGGTAACCGCTTCCCATCAGGTGGGCCGTATGCTTGTTTGTCAACTTAGTTGTATAAAAAAAATAAAAAAAATTTTTGGGATAGTGGTTTACAAAGCAGTAGTACAGCCATCCGCCTGTTAAAATCTGTGGTATTTTTTTTCAGGTTGACTTCAAAAGTGAAGTGGAGATATAAATGCAACAGTTTCTACGGCCGACTGCTGCGCGTGGCAGCTGCAACGCTACTGCTGGTCGTGCTCAGACTGGCGCTGCTGCAAGGGTCACTGCCTATTTTCTCTCCGCAGGACAACTTAGCTGCGTTCCATTCTTCTGCCACTGTCAGGTCAGTATTAATATAATGTATTGTATAGTATTAACCGTAAATTATGACGGAAAAGTCACAAACATTTTGGAAGCGGGGAAATAAGTTGCGGTGCCCTAACAGGGTTTATGTTTGAAACTTAAATTACCTACTGTAACACCTTTATACAACATAAGTGCAATAAAGAATTTGAATTTGAATTTGGAAAGATCATCCTAAATTAATGCTGGCCTCTCAGCTCAGTTGGTAGTAGCTCTGCCTTCTGAACCGAAGGTCGTGGGTTCGATCCCTACCGAGAACATTATTTGTGTGGTGAACATAAATGTATGTTCTCTGTCTGGGTGTTATATGTATTGTACCTATTCTAAGTATGTATTTACAAAAAAAATGTATATAAGTATTATATCAGCTATCTGGTTCCCATAGTACAAGCTCTGCTTAGTTTGGGGCTAGATAGTGTTGTGTGAAAAAAAAAAGTCTCTTTATCTCTGACAGCCACTAGATAAACAAAACGTAGAAAGCTTGTATATTAGACTAATATCATGCCTAACCCGGTCAAAAGCCTTCGAGATATCCATACATACAATATAGGTTTTGGTGATTTCTCTGGTGGTATTACCACAAAATATGATTGAAACACACTCTTGAACTAGTTCGGGGGCCTATGAATTCATTAATTTGCTTTATCATGTTTGTCACAATTGTTTATTTGTATTGGTAGGTACTTCGGTAGGTATTCGTATTTCCAGAAATACAAAATTTTATTTTATTTTATTTTATTTAAAATTAGTGGGCTTCATCAATTCCAGAGCATTGACCTTCTTGTACCTGGCTGCGTTCAACTGGTGGCTGCTGCTGTGTCCGTGGTCGCTGAGCCACGACTGGCAGGTGGGCTCGGTGCCGCTGGTGCTGAGCGCGTGGGACCCGAGAAACCTGCTCACGTGCGGCGCGTTCATCACTCTGCTGGCCATCTCATACCGCTGCTTGAGGAACTTGGGTGTATGTTATCAATTTTTAAAATATCCCAAAATAAAATATCTTGGTAGCGTTAATAAGTTTAACTAGGTAATACCATAGGGTCTTATTAATAATTCTGGCGTAGCGTTGGACTAGTTAATCCGTGTTTTGTCACATTTGTTCGAGTTGACAATTGCATGTCAATGCAAGAGACAAAACACGGATTAACTAGTCCAACGCTACGCCAGGATTATTAATAAGGCCCTTAGGGTGTTATTAATAATCTTGGCGCAACGCTGGAGTAGTTAAATCGTGTTTTGTCACATTTGTTCGAGTTGACAATTGCATGTCAATGCAAGAGACAAAACACGGATCAACCAGTCCAACGCTACGCTAGGGTTATTAATAAGACCCGTTAAACTGTTTTAAAGGGTAGGGTGAGTAAATGATTAAATAATAAATAAATTAATATTTTAGACAATCCACTTAACACTATCTAGCCCCAAACCAAGCAGAGATTGTACTATGGGAACCAGATAGCTGATTCTGTTACTTTTTAGCAAATTAAAAAAACAAGCCTTTGCATCTATTGCAGATGACTTATAGAGCGTTTATGATGTATAGCGTCAGGAGCAATTGGTGATTACTCATGCCCCTACTTACGGGACATACATATTTTTGTAAATACATACTTAGAATACAATTTAACACCCAGACAGAGATAAAACATCGGTGTTCACAACACAAATTTATTTATGTTCTCGGTGGGAATCGAACCCACGACCAGTCTAGTAGGAGCCGAGTCGTAGCTTGTTACCTGTTTTTTAAACTTTGGTCGCATGGAACTGGCACACATAGGCTCGACGATTCAAAGTGATATTATATCATTATAACAAAAGGAAAGAAAATGTGAAAATAAAATATCGGCGTCAAATTGAAACACTACGATAGAATACAATACAAGTCAACAAATAAAGTCAATATGAGTTGTAATTTTCCTTGGTATCGACATTCAATTGGTTTCTTTTTATGGTGCCGGATACAGAAGCCGTCTCCAGCTGTAGTAGGGCTGTTGCTACTCGTGATCCCGTACCTCCCGGCGTCCAATCTGCTCGTTACAGTGGGCTTTGTTGTGGCGGAAAGAGTCCTTTACATTCCGAGGTAAGAATCAGGGTCAGAAAGTAGGACATGGCTTAAAATACTTTGTAAGCTGGGAACAAAAGCCTACCAGCATAATAATTATGTACCTACTGGAAAACTAGTGATTTACACAAGTCTAAGGATTTGAGCACTTTATTGAACACTAGCAGTTTTAAAGGGCACTGCCCATTTTTGGCGAAGCTTTACGTTTTAAGAAGCTGGGTCGATGTAAAAAGTATGTCCTATGTTTACTCTTAGTCCTAGAGTAACATAAGCTAAGTATACGTTATCTTAGAGTCTAAGATAACGTAGTTTTATTTCTCTGTAGGACCTAAGTTTATTCGACTGATTCAGACTTCAAATAAAAAAAGCGGCCAAGTGCGAGTCGGACTCGCCCATGAAGGGTTCCATAGTAACAAGTAACATAATATAAAAGTTCTTGTAGTTCGTCGAGAGGTAAATTGCGGTTTATGATGTATTAAAAAAAACTTCTCACTAGATCGCGTTCAAACCAAATTTCGTTGGAAGTTTGCATAGTACATCATATATTTTTTTTAGTTTTATCATTCTCTTATTTTAGAAGTTAGAGGGGGGGGGGGGTACACCAACATTTTACCACTTTGAAAGTGTCTCTCGCGCAAACTATTCAGTTTAGAAAAAAACGATATCAGAAACCTCAACATAATTTTTGAAGACCTATTCATAAATAACCCACACGTATGGGTTTGATGAAAAAAAAAATTTTGAGTTACAGTTTCAAGTATTGGGGGAACCCCTAATTTTTTTTTTTCTACTTTTGTATTAAAATCTTAATGCGGTTTACAGAATACATCTACTCGCCAAGTTTCATCAGTCTAGCTCTTATAGTTTCGGAGAAAAATGGCTGTGACACACGGATGGACAGACAGACATGACGAATCTATAAGGGTTCCGTTTTTGCCATTTGGCTACGGAACCCTAAAAAGGAGGAAGTTCTTAAATTGGTTGTATTTTATGTTTTTTTAATGTTTGTTATAGCATAACTTCGTCATTTATGAGCCGATTTGAAAAAACCTTTTTTCATCTGAAAATTATATTTCCAGTTTGGTCCCATTGAAATTATACCAAAATTGGTTTAAAAGTTTGATTATGAAGTTGGTTTCTCAAGTTTTTTCCATAATTTTTCAGCATGTTCGTTATCTCAGGTTGATTAATTTGATTATGGTGCTTCATTGTTGGTTTTTCACATTTCAGCGTGGGTTCAGTGATCCTGACAGCATACGGGGTCCAGCTGATATGGCGGCGGGCGAGTGGCCGACGCCTGGCTGTGCTGAGCGTGGTGGTGCTGGTCGCGGCCGGCGCGCTCAGAACTCACCTCAGGAACAAAGATTGGCTCAACAGGGAGACATTGCTCAGGTAAATCAAACAAATATTTTTACGTATAGGTGTAGTATATAGGTAAATAAATAAGTGGTACCACACTGGACTTTCACTTCTATTATTTTTGATTATTTTAGATTTGTAAAAGGATCATACATAAAAACGGTAGGAACCAAGCATAGTTTAAGTCCTGTTCTCCTAGGTTTGGTCGCGTGGAACTGGCATCTAGACTCACCTAGTTTTGAGAAGTTTCAAAGTGATCCTTCCTATCCTACTGATCAAATACACTTTTGATTTGATTGAGTAAGGGATGAGTTTAAACCGCACAATACTTTCGTTTTTCTGTAGCCCTAGTAGGCTCCATCTACTAGGATTACAGATTACGAACCAACTTTTACTGTGTTATGCTTTTGCTATGTATTAAAACAGTTATAGTCTCGAGGACAAAATTAAATGATTGTAAATAATGCCTTATTTTTCAAGAGGTGGCAAGACGCACAGAAAATTCCTGGAAAAGCTTTTGGTCAATGAAAGACCTCATGAAAGGCAAACTACCACTGATCCTTAAAAAGAAACTCATGGACGTACGCACTGTCCCCATCCTAACATACGGTGCTCAGACATGGTCCATGACAAAACATCAAAAGTCTGCCCTTGGGGTATGCCAACGAGCCATGGAGCGCAGTATTTTAGGTATAAAACTTTCAGACTGTATTTTCATGAAATTATGTATACAGAGGGTTTCGGGTGCGATAAATCGATTTAGCTAGGATTCATTTTCAGAAAATGAGTCTGTTCGTTAAAAAAAACTAAAAACATAAACTGAATATGTGACTGCTCCTGCCATCTATTGACGATTGTGAGCAACTTACTGCAAGCTTGTCCAGCAGATGGCGTTGTTCAGTAAGAATAAACCAGTAAAGATAATATGACTCTTATGATTTCTTAAAAATACAAATTAACGAAAAAAAATCCGGTTACCAACTGCTAGTAAATAATAATTTCTCAAATAACAGTCAAATCAAACAAATTAACAAAGTTGCTAATTAAGTTATACTCGTAGCGGCACATTGTCTTCAATCTTTGTGATTCATCCAACCAACAACGTCGCGTTTCTACTTTCACATAAATGTTTCCGTACCGCAGCATTGTTTCAAACCACTCATTTAGAGATCGGCCACAGCTATAGGCAAATAGCTGCGATCTGTGATAGCGAACTGATTGTGTGACCTAATGTGAAACATACTGCCACACTGCCGCGAACAGTTGCGTCCTCATTCACCATTTTCTTCGCATTGGTCATAATTTCCACCATTAAGGCGCTTGTGGAGCTAGATATAAAGCAGTTTCAAGGCATTCTTCTTCATTAATGGCTCTGTCTATTTTGGATCAATTTTTCAGTCCTAAGTGACCTGTACCTATAAGTGAGGATTTAGATATTACTTAATAAAATAGATTTAGTTAAGTCAGTCAATAGACAAGACGGCTTTGAAAAAAAATGCCCGTTATCTTCAAACCATCGGAGTTTTTTTCGTTCAATTATAATATCACATAAGTTATAAACTTTCGTTCCAACTGCTCACGCTTTGTGTTAAAACCTCAAGTAATGTTGGTAACACCTAAATTACACAACAGAGCTCAAAATAGCACCAAAATCTATAATTATGTGACTTTCCAAAATGACAGAAAACGAATCCAAGATTATTATATAACATTATTACTAGTTTGCTGCGAGCAATGACTGTTTGCGGCAGTAATTGCAAATGTATGCAAACCCCTCTTTATACTGAAATTGATCGCCGCCCTTTTCCCACTAACCATTATTATTGCAAACTGTCTTTCAATTTATTAACGAGTAACGGAACGGTTAAAAACTTTGCATTTTTGTTTTAGAGCCGATTTGGCAGTGTTGCCGCACAATGCGAAACTACACTTCAACTTTGCAAACTTCCTGAAGGATGTCGGCCAGCGGGAAGGCGCCGTAAAACACTATCAGGAGGCTTTGAAGTAAGTTAACTTAGAGGTGCAATTTATGTCTCTTTATTCCGTCCCAGTAATGCTCTACCCGCCATCGCACCATTCTTACCATTTTCAGTATTGTAACGTGCTGATAAGGGCGTAAGGGGCAAATAACCTGATGTGTAACTGACTGTAAATACCATCTGTGAATGTAGTTACTGACCCGCTTTATATTGCAGCCTTTGGCCGAGCTACGCCAGCGCACATAACAACCTCGGAACCCTGATGCTGGCCACAGCGGCAGGGCAAGCGGAGCAGCACTTCATACAAGCGCTGAACTATAACAAGAATCACGTGAATGCACATTTCAATCTCGCTCAAGTGTACAGGTGAACAGACCTTTACAATATGTTTAACGCTCGGATTTCAAATTTGTGTGTTTTTCAACAGAAAAAAAATAATCCTCACTGGTTTTCCCGAGCGCGCTGGACATTCTTAGATCTGGTACTAATGTGCTATGAGAACTAGCTGTAATCCCTGCATTGAATTTATTTATTTGAATACAACGGCTAACGGCTAAGTACTTTAAAATACCCCAAATGTTAAAACCACTGAAAAACCTAAGTTGCCTAAGAGCGCAATGGGTTAACGACATCGTAGCACTCACATTTGTTGGACGTAAATATCAAACCTTATCTTATTTAATTCCAATATAAATAAAAAAATAAATAAAAGGACTCACCACAACAATGTAAGGGGATTAGGTAGGATTATGTTATCACTATCAGTCATGCTTCACAAGGAAAGTTCAATGTCAGATGTATGTAAATACCTTTTTATTTGCATATAGGCTTGCGTAGATTGTCTAAAAGACAAAACTGCAGTCTTTTTTGAAGTCAGTAATGGTTAATTGTATGAACTGTTTCAATAAAAGGATGATACGGCCGTGCCGCTTATTTGCTCGACTTGGTGGGGACACTGCCGTGGACCCCAGATAGCTTTGAAAGTTCCTTGATGCGATTCTCAAATATTTTCATTTGGAAACACCCAGAAAAACAAAATCTTCGCTGAGGTTCTCTAAGCTCTTCATAAGCAGCCAGATTAATAAATAGAATAAACATGACAATGTGCTTTTTGTCTGAAATAAACAACAAGCAATGAAAACTCAAATGCTTAGATCAAGGGCTTAGATTCATAATAACTGTCAATCTATGTATTTTTTTCAGAAAGAAAAACCGGATCCCTGAGGCTTTAGTATTGCTAGAGCGGTGTATTACCTTAGGGCCTCACTTCATTTTAGCTTACTTCGAGCTGCTTACATTGAAGCCTGAAAAACGAAAATGGATAATGAACCAACTTCATAAGCTGGAACCTGGGAACTGGGAACCCTTTATGCTATATGGCAATTGGATGAAAGATAGAGGTGAGAACCATACAATATTCCTGCTCTCAACCCACTCCAAGTAGTCTGGTGCTAATATGCAAATATGCTGGTAATGCTGATGCGTATTAAGTGGGCGCCACAGGGGGGCAAAAGAAAATTTAGTACCAACTCAAAGTTTTACTGATGTACGTACAACCCACTGATGTTGTATGTTTGTGGTAAGCTTTATTTCATGAGCTAGATCTAATAAAGTAAGTACATCTCATCTACCAGACTGGTCCAACCTAGCAATGGACCGAGAAAGCTGGAGGTGTGGGGAGGCCTTTACCCTGCAGTGAGCCCTGGAGTGGATAGACTGAAATTATATAGATGATTTGTGTTTTGTTTCTACATTTCAAATCAATTTAATATTTTTACTCGACTGTCCAGAAACGGTTGAGAATGATGATGATGTCCAGAAGGAGGGTAATGCTTTTCGAGTGTATGTCAGTCGGTTCTTTTTGCAATACATTTTTCAGGTTTGTTACCTATTGCTATGCAATACTACCTATTGGGCATGCGAACAGCGTTCGCAAGCGATTCCCCCCACGGCAAGCTGGTGACACTGCGAGTCACATCTAGTGCCCTACGCACCGTGGGACAACAAGCTAGAATAGTACAACTAATATCACGGTCAGTTTCTTATCATAAATGAGATGTTTCATAAAGCTATAGAGCCCGCGCTAGGTATGTGTTCACCAATCATAAATATAAATAAATAAAATAAAAAAACGTTTATTGCCTCATTACATTATAAACCTAGAACTAAATTTTTATACTTAACATAAACTAAAGATATGAGTACAAAGGGTGTAAATTCAGCTTTTGCTGGAAGTACATCCAGCACTGATTTTAAATTTAACCCTCTCGGTTGGTTGTTCACCATAAATATAGCTTATTAACATAGCATTCGGTTTAAATTGTTATTTTTCTTGAATTTTACTTCGTTTGCTTGAACATAGAGATTTTATAGACCAACGAAAGCAACACAACATACCAAAATCATAGCCACTTATTCACTGTGGTAAAACTGTTATGGCAGCGCCTTTTGGTATTCACTACTACAAAAATCAACCACTATTGAACATTTTTGTGCAACGTACTCGTCTCTAGACTTGTGAATTTAGTTTTTGTGGTAATCTTCATTATTAACTGCATTTTCATACAAGAGTACCTAGCGCATTATGAAACATCTCTTTTGAACAACTCGTTTACTTTCCTTGTGTCCCGTATACTGCAGTGCTAGTTCTGTAACATGGTTCGTTCGGGCGATTGCTGGTGTTTGTTCCCAGTAGTTTTGTTGAACAGTTCGGTTGTGGTTTGGCACAGAAATATTTAACAGAGAATTATTATCTTTATTACTGCTGCGTCACCAAATGTCAGATTTGCCACAAAATAAAAGGGGTAAAATAACTATTGGGCGCGAGCTAATCCGCCTTCAAAATTCTCAGAAGTAACTTGTGTTAGAGGAACAACACAGCTGCCTTCGTTTCAAATATATGTTTTTTCTTTCTTTCATTTCCTGCTATACGATTCTGACATTTTTGCTTCATTCCAAAACACTCTTCATAGCACGCTCGTTGGATGGATGAGTGACATAGAGTTGTTAGAAGGAGAAGACGACCCATCTGGTGCACCTGTTTCATTAATATTCTGTCATCCTTCCACTTAGTTAGTTTCATGTTGATTTAAATTCTACTTCATCTCCACACGGACTTCCTTTGATCCGACATGTTTTAACGAAGGTCAATTTAAATTCAAAATTCAAATTAAAGAATACATCACCCGCCGACTTCCCACGATCTTAAAAAGTCATAGGTCTATCGGGGTGGTAGGTAAGCATCCTATGTTTCGTCTTCCAGTTCGTTGCCATTCGAGAACCTTTATTCCCCAACGGCTGTTGGTTCTTCGAGTTGTACGGTCAATACTGTTACTATTAGTGGTGGAGTAACCAACCGTGTGTGTGTTTATCGTACAGATGGCACACGGTCCGCAAAGATCGCGCGCCCGCGGCGCGGCGCGAATCGGCGGCGCGCGCGAGGCGGCTACGCGTCGAGCTGGCGGCAAAGGCGGCGCACTACGACAGATCCATTAAACAAGGCCCGGTACGAACTAACATCATACAAAATTATTTTATGATAAGTTTGAAAAACTTGAGAAACTGAACTGATTTTGATGAAATTTCTATGGAAAAAATCTGATAGTATTATATTCCAGATATTTCTCAAATTGGCTCATAAATTAGAAAGTTATGTATTAAAGTTACGCGCAAAAATAAATTTAAATACAATGGAATTAAGAGCCTACTCCTTTTGACGTGACAACGTCTTATAATTCGATGGAGCCGGCTGCACGCACGAAAAAACATGACTCATGCGGCGTTACCTCACTGTGAGGCGTTCCATTTAAGGCTTGAAGTGCAAGCGAGAGCGCGGAACGAGCGACAAAGAGGCACAATCGGCCTCCGTGTTTGGCAGCGTTCGACATCTGTCTCTCTCATACCTGAGTGAGCGATGCGTCCGCGTGCACAGCTGTATGACGTTTTCACGTTCAACTATCGCCAGTAAACCGACTTCAGAGACAACGATTTTTTTTATTGAAAATTGGCTAAACAAACAGATTTGTTTATGTACTGGATGTTTGTAACGAATAAACTCATAAACTTTGGACTGACTTCAAAAGTTGTTTAAAATACGTTTATTTATTTCAGGTGACATCGACTTGCATCCACCACAGCCAGCTAGAGGACTCTCCGGAGTCAATTTATCATTTAAAACCACCCACCGACATAACTAACATAATATTTTCAACTACTGACCCAGACACGACCAACATAACATTGCCAACTGCTAACACCGACACGACCAACACAATTTTATTAACTGCTAACACTGACGCGATCAACATAAAATTGCCAACCGCTAGCACCGACACATCCAATATAACATTGCCAACTGCTTACACTAAGACGACCATTACAACTTTGTCAACTGCTAAAACCAACACAAACAACACAACTTTGTCAACCACGAACACCGAAATGGCTAACATAACATTTTTAACTGCTGACCCGGACACGAAAAATATAACGTTGCCAACTGCTTACACCAACATGACCAACACAACTTTTTCAACTGCTAACACCGACGTGATCAAAATAAAATTGCCAACTAATATCACAGACAAGAACAACATAACATTGCCAACTGCTAACACCAACAGGAACAACATAACGTTGCCAACTACTAACACCGACAGGAACAACATAACATTGCTTACTGTTAACACCAACACAAGTTTGTCAACTGCTAACACCGACGCGATCAACATCAAATTGCCAACTACTAACACCGACACGAACAACATAACATTGCTGGCTGCTAACACTGAGACGACCATCACAACTTTGCCAATCGCTGACACGAATAACATAAAATCGCCAACTGCTAGCACTGACACGACTGATATTACATTACCAACGCCCAGTGTTGCTAAACCTGTATATGTAGACAAAACGAACAAAATATGTTGCCAAAAAAACTACACCGAAAAAAGTGTTTCCATACGCGCTCAATACAAACATACCCTTAACAAATTTAAAAGTGCGCAGAAACAAAACAGTTGTCCTTTACTAAAAAAGAAGGTGAATGATCTCGAGACTTTTGCACCTATCCCAGACCATAATATAAAGACTTATTAAATAACTTGCAATGCTAAGCAATTAAGTTAAGTAATTGACAATGCGAATTTAATGTGTATCTTAGTGTTTAATGTGTACTAATTGTTTCTGCATGATAATGACTTCAACGATCTTCTTAACACTTACTTATTTAGTTTTAGAACCTATTGTAAATTACTTCTTATAATGTAATTGATGTGCCATAATATAAAGTTAGAATATAATCAAAAATAATCGCAATGACATTTTGATTACAATGAACTTTGCATCGGCAGCTTTTTAAAGCTATCTTTCCTGTAATCACTCCTTATAATATCCATTCAACACAAGTCTTTACCGACTTAGTGTAGGTTCTGTCATGAACCGCAAAGTATATAAGCCATTGCCTTTTGTATTGTTTATTGTGAGTATAAGTGTGTGCTTCAGTGAAATAAATGATTATCTTATCCTATCTTATCTTATCATAATCATTAAATTCATCCAATTTTTCGTCAAAACACAATGTAAGGAATGTTACCAAGTTTGGACCTTCATTATTTTATAACCTTTATAAAATAAGTTCATTGTAATCAAAAAGTCATAATTACTCATGAAACGGTGTTGCTTTACATAATCAATATAATGTATTATTAATTCATAAATCTTAGTGGAAATAACGAATAATCTATCATTTCAAATAATCTACAGCCAATAAAAATCCTTTAGAACACTTAAAAATAATGAGTTTGTATTATGATCATTCATTAATATAAATGGTTGAAGAAAATAAATGTAACAACGAAACGCATGTTTTTCTTTAGACTTAGCACCCATCAATAATAATTAATTTACAAAAGAGATCACTGGTAGTCTTAGTAATAGCGATCCCGCCTCCTGATCGTCGTTCAAAACTTGTCGCGCACCAGAACCTTAGCCCCCCAGAACCCCCTCCTCCTATGTCTGCCGTTTTACTTCTTCATTTAGGACCTACTTGTAGGTCGCGCGACAAGGTCCCTTCTAGCGGTTCCGACCCGTTGAGGATTTGGCTTTACGTAAAATTTAGGGTTCCGTATAGGGTTTTGATTGGGGTTATACTATATTGAGGAATTTGATTAAATGGTCGACTTTTAGGGTTCCTTAGGACTTTGATTGGAGTTTCAACTACACTTAGAAGCTTGATAATGTTAAAATTTTTAGGGTTCCTTAGGACTTTGATTGGGGTTTTACTACATTGAGGAATTTGATTAAGTGGTCAACTTTTAGGGTTCCTTAGGACTTTGATTGGAGTTTCAACTACACTTAGGAGCTTGATAATGTTAACATTTTTAGGGTTCCTTAGGACTTTGATTGGAATTTCAACTACACTTAGGAGCTTGATAATGCTAAAATTTTTAGGGTTCCTTAGGACTTTGATTGGGGTTTTACTACATTGAGGAACTTGATAAAATAAACAACTTTTAGGGTTCCTTAGGCCTTTAATTGGACTTTCAACTACACTTAGGACCTTGATTATGTAAACAATTTTAGGGTTCCTTAGCACTTTGATTGGAATTTCAACTACACTTAGGAGCTTGATAATGCTAAAATTTTTAGGGTTCCTTAGGACTTTGATTGGGGTTTTACTACATTGAGGAACTTGATAAAATAAACAACTTTTAGGGTTCCTACGTTAATAATCAAGTTTTCACTTCTGCCGGCACTCCCGGAGTGCAACCCGTATTTTTTTTTTTTTTATGTAAATTGCTGATGGAACAAGCATATGGCCCACCTGGTGTTAAGTGGTAACCATCGCCTATAACAGAGCCATGCCTCGTAGGTCACGCACGTCAGGAACGTGCCCTACGATGCACTGCTCTGCGTCCATCAACTGGAGGCATACAGATATTCAGCCTCACGTGCCAGTAATTACACCGGCACCCATACCCTTCAAACCGAAACACAGCAATGCTGCTTCACGGCAGAAATAGGCATGGTGGTAGTACTTCCCCGGACGAGCCCTTCACAAAGAGCTCTACTACTACTAAAAAATGTATGTTGTACATGTGCACTATAACTACTCTATTCTCTTACGGTGAAGGAAAGGAATATCGCAGATGCTACAAAGTTCAAAAACATGTGTCAAGTGCACGAAAGGAGTCTCTCAGGCGCAATTCAAATCTTTTCACCACACTTGTCAGATGGCACGATTAAAAGAAGAATTCACTACTCAACTATACCTAAACACTGGAGTTCTTCTGTGTAAATTGTTTGGTAACACCGCCAGTCTATACTATACACGACCTAACTGCCTACCATAATCAAAATTTACCAAAGGTTGATTGCACAGAACATAGAAATTTGTATTATTTTGTGGTTGATTGAATAAAAATACGGAAATTGACCATGAACTACATAATTAAACGACCAATTTAATTAAAGAACTAACTTTAGAGATCAAAATAAAACAAAACTAATCCAAAATTACGTTTTGACAGAAACGAGTACCTACTTATGGGAGATTTTTGAAGAATGATGTAAAAAATACATGAAGTGGAATAATAATTGCAATGTTATGGACATTATAGCTGATTTTGCTCTGATCTTCAGAGCAAGCTATCTCTGCGCTAAATTTCACCTCCGGTCATGTTTTTAAACCGTGAAAACATAACAGATACTTTCCATTTACAGATAGGAGAATAACGACATAACAGCTGTTACTTACGTGTGTATAGTGTTACAGTACGTTGCCTGTACAGTATAATTATTTGTCATTATTGGCGATGCATTCATTTGCTTTGATTGAAACTGTTTCGTTTTCGCTCGTGCGTAACGGAAGGGTTATTCTGAATGGAGTAAGCGATATCACTTAGTTATGATAGGTATTTGATACGTTTCTAGTCGATATTTTGCTGGGCTGTACCTACCTTTGATTTTTTCCTGTATGGTTTTTATGTTTGTTTTTTGTCTAGGTGTTATATTGTATTCTAAGTATGTATTTACAATAAAAAATGTATTATATCAGCTATCTAGTTACCATTGTACACCACAAGCTCTGCTTAATTTGAGGCAAGACAAGAAGAGCCTAGCAGAGCCCAAGCAGTTTTGTGGTAGGTATGCCCAAAAATATTTATTTACTCATATTTATGACCCACTTTTCCTTAGCCTATGACGTGTTTAAATAAACAAATGTTGATGATTAGATGTGTGTGTGACTCACTGACGCTACGATGCCACGTCCCACCGCACCGTGCGACGAATGGTTCTAATTATAAAGGAAATCTAAAAAAAAACATTTATGACCTGGGATTGCATGACAGGTAGGAAGTACCACAAAACTAGCTGATAGGCTAAGGAATAGCTTCAATGAATAAACTATTAAAGAACTTCGAATGAACGATTTGTGAATAATGGAGCATGTCCAGCAATTCCTCAGGCTGATGATAATGATGAAATAGAGGATGTGATAAACCAAGATGCGCAATTACTGTAGGTACTTTAGTTTTGTCAGAGGCTTAGTGCGGAAAGACGCAATCTTAATTAAAGAACAACATCAGAATAAGCCTGCGTGTCTGCGCCGAAATGAGACATTCGTTGAATGAACAAAAAAGCACTTACACCATCCAGATGTTGGTCAAGGAGTCAGACGAATTACAGAACTATTGGAATTATGGAGAATTACGACAGAGTACCTACTTAATTCGTGATATTTTTGACCTCATTGACTTATCCACGAAAAAACTCTCGAACTCAGGTCAAGTCGACAAAACGAAAAAACCAACACTTTCTGTTACTGCGTGTGGAAATAATTAGTTTCCATAGATTGATATTTGTGATTATTCTAGTCTCGTTTAATACTTTATTTAGTGTATCTATCAGTCTTTTATAAAAAGCAAGAGTGTCTTCGTATGAAGGTACAGTAGGGTTTTCTATAATACAGAATCGAACTAGGATCTACTGCTCGTTGTGGTGATGGAAAGTATCCACGATACCCCTGGGTATCGTGCTATATGTGAGGGAGTTTGGACGGAATTAATGGAAGTGGGAGGCAAAATTTTATCTAAATGTGTATGTGTTGTGGTACCTATATATTTATCTATGTCAATCATTTTCTATCACATAAGGTTTTTTCTACAAATTCTACATTTTGCCAGTGTTTTTCAGAATAGAATGCTCTTAAACGTTAAAAATAACGTTCTGCAATGATCATTTACATATTAATTAATATTGACCCTGAAAAAATTTACATTAGTCGGTCATCCATCATCCAGAAGGCTACAGAGCGTTTTATAATGTTTTTTAGCATTCTGGAATGATCAAGAATAATAAAATTCTCGGGCAACGCCAGCCTTCGTTGCTCGTTTATTAATAAATGTATTTTACTTATTTTTCATATAATTTTGGCAGACTTCATAGCTCAGTTGTCTGCCTTCGCTGTGAGCCGTGGGTTCGATTCCCACCCAGAACAAACATTAGTGTTTTAAGCATTAAGTAGGTAAGTACCTACTAAACAACAAAAAGTGGAAACTAGTTCCCAAAACACAAACTTTGATTAGTTTGGGGCTAGATAGAGCTTTGTGGAATGTGTTGTTTTAGCTCCATAACTAATCACTCTGGTCATGACTTGTTTTGTATTGGAATAATGGAGAATTTCGGCAGGTGATACCTACTTAATTCGTAATATTTTTGACCTCATTGCACCTAGTTCTTTTCTCTTGCTAATATCGCAAGAGAAAAAAAAACTTAAAAATAATAATTATATTAAAACATTATATATTAGTATGTTGTATTATTAGACATCGTGCTTTTTGTATTTTGTTCTCCTACGTTATGCAGGCATTTACTAGTGCGTGGACCATTAGAAAATCAAAGATGTACATATATTATCAAACTAAATGCTATTTTTTTAGCCTACAGATATCCATCTAGTTTTTAGGCTTGACAAATTACAAGGACAGACGTTTTTTCGACAAATAATAAAGAAAAAACAGCTCTATTGCTTGCAGGCTTGAATGATAAACAGAGTTCAACCACCTTAGCATTTGCCTAGTCAAGTCATTGAAAAATATAATATTAACCTGATATTCTAACCTAGCTCTAAAAGTTACATTATGCTGTACCTAGGCTTTTTTCCATTTTTAAGCGGTTGGTACATTCTGGCAAATTGCGGCGACATAAACCAGTTGGCTGCGACATCCAGATTTAGTGATCAAATCATTAAGTACCTACTTACAATAAGTAGTTAAAATTTCTAAAAGCGGGTAAGGTAGCTAGTCAAATTTCAACGCATCGCTTTCCTCTTGACCCGTACCTACTACGCCATTACGCAAGGTCCACAACGTAAATTAGTAAAAGCCAATATTCACGACTATTTTCAATTCAAAAATTTGCGAAGATAATCGGCGGTCATCGATGGTGTTTATCGACGCTTTCTAGACGCAGTGTAGCTGCGGTCCAGTGCAGTGTCGCCGCATCGTCGCGCGGGCCCACTCGTCACCTAACCTAACAAACGGCGCTGCCAAACACCTTATCTCAAAGATACGGCATTCTATAAAAACGATAGCGTGCACACAGAGACGGAGACGGAATCGCAATCCCGCACCGCTTGCAACACATCCTAGAAAGGTCGGTTATAAAAAGAAAAAAGCATTGGTGCAGTGGAGTGTAACGAGTTACAATGCGGTCGGTGGTGCTTTGGCTTCTTCTGACTGTCGCGGCACTGGCAGCAGAGCACGAGGACGAACCATTCTATGGAGTAGAAGAAGAGGATGTAAGCAATGTGGAAGTGGATGAAGAAGATCCTTACGCTCCTGATGAAGAAGACGTTTACTATCGAAGGAAGCGGGATATCCTCGAGCCATACGACGAACACATACGAGTAAAACGATGCTGCGAGGATCGCGTCCGGCGATCGGCTGAATATGTTCGAACTCCGAGACAAGTCCACCAATACGAGGTGCATGAGTTTACCGACGAGAATGACCCGTCATCTCCTCCCTACGAAGAGATGCTGGCGGCTAGTGCTGACCATTATCACAGAGTTTACGCCGCGCCTGGTGCGCCGAAAATGGCAAGATATCTTAATCCAGACGTGAGTTCCAAGAACGTGTTGTCCGGTCCAACAAATCATCAGCCTTTGAACCATGCCCAATTCCTACCATTAAAAACCAATGTGTTGTCTGGATTAAACCAACCCATCGGTAACGGTCCTGTCTTAACCCTACATCAACAAAACCATCGTCAGCTCTCCCAACCATCGTCATTTGTGTCCAAGCAACAAGCCCCCGCTCAATTTCTTGTGCCGGTCCCTTCATCTCATGTGGTCCCTCGAGAGGTGCCCTTGGCTTCAGCTCCCCTGGTGCCTCTTCTTCAGTTGGATGGGGATCAGTCTGTGGCAGCGGCCGCTCATAAACATAACAAACATTCCCATGGACATTCGCAAGGTGGTGGACATGGGAATCACGCGAAACACTATGCGGACCAGGGTGGTAAGGTAAGTCGTGTTTAATGTATTTACTCGTCAAGTAATGCCTATATAATAACATTTTGCTTTATGGTCCTTATTTAAAATGACCACCTCAACAAATTTAAGTTTCACGTAAGAAATAAAGGGAGTAATTAGATACAGTCAGTTGCATGCACTATAGAATAGGTACAAAAGTATCTATACAAATCGTGATTGCTATAGTACCTATAGTGTCAGTAGCAGTATTTGAAATGGACATTCACAGAAAAATGCTGAAAAAATGAGTGAACTTAGGTGTCAACCGGTTGCATGATTTTTGAGTTTTTGCCCTGTAAATGCCCTATGCTGGTGCTCCCACTCTGCATCGAATGTTAGTAATTGTATAGGTAATCATTCTAGTGCAGCTGAATGTATCTATCTAGCCAACATAATGTTAATATCGATTGGTTAATAATAAATCGGCACATTTTATGCAGTTTCTTATGCCTAATAGCAGTGCTGCATATGTACCAAAATGTTTGAAGGTATCCAGTGATCCGGCGTCCATCTACATGAAGTAAGTACCTTTACCCAACTACCTACATGCTCACCATAAATAAACTTGACTTTATCCACAGACTAGTAGTTCTGCGAACAGTTAAACCTCGCAAGCACAAACTTTTTGTGAAATGTTTTGTCAAAAATTTATGGAAGCCTGTCCAATTAAAAATAGCCAACAAAATTAAACTAAATTAGGCTACCCAGTTTAAGATTTGCTGAAAATTAATAGTCCTGTACAGTGTACGCAAGGACCAACATACATACAAACACACAAAACAGATGAAAGCTTTACAAGTCCAGTTACAGTGGCAATTCGATGATGAAATATTATGCACTGAAAACTTAATGAAATCTATCGAAGTAAGCTAAACGCACGAAAACCTTGTTCAATTTAAAAACTGAGTCATATTCAATGAAACATTTCTTATTATCCATTACTTGGAAATGTAATGCCATGATTTTAATGGATAAAAGACAGGCTTTAAATCTCACCACTTCTGTGCTTTAACATCAGGTGGGCCATAGCGTGTTCCATCGGCTAGTTAAAAAAAATAACATTAAGATCCGGTGGCTACGTGGCTAGCAACTGTAATACCTAACTGATGCCAATGCAAGCGTCCCCAAATTGTGCATTTCCGTGACTGCAACGATTGAACGCAGCCAATTTGCTTATAAAGCCCCAACCTGGTCGAGCGCCCCTTGGCCTAGGGTCAATTGATGAATCAATAGCTATCAGCGGTTCCTATAAATAGAGAGCACTGGTGGCCTAATCGTAGCGGCCACGCTTTCCGATCCTAAGGTCGTGGGTTCCAATCATGTCGTGTACCAATTAATTAGTCTGTCCAAAATAGTAGGTATGTACTCTATGGCAGTGCTTTCAAACGGCAAAGGAAAAAAACGTGTAGAAACCGGCATGTCCTAGAACCTAAATACTTAGTAGGTACATTGTTACCTGAGGATTGAAAGTCACGTTAATTTTGAGTCCCGAGACGGGTTTGGCGCCAGAGCGTAGCGAGGGCGCCAATGGAGCTTGAGGGACTTAAATAAGTCTTTCAGCCGAGGTAAACACTGTGCTTTTCATTACGAATACAAGGATTTTCATTTTGATAATTTAAAAAATGGTAAATTTTTGCTCAAATCCATGTTATTTTAAAGAAATAGTTGAAGCTAAATAATAATAAAGTCATTCAGAAAATATATTCTTTACTAGATTTTTTAAACTTCTTACCGTTGTAATGGGTTTCCAACCTGCTTGGCGAATAAAAAGTTGGAATTTGGTTCAATAACCTCTTGCAGTTAGAAAGACTTTAAAAAGTTGGAACATGGTTGAATAAAATAGAACTTGTTTTTTTTATAATTTGACAGCTGTCAGTAGAAAGCGATTCTCCCTAGGGCTGAAAGTATTACTTTCAATTAGGCCCCTCAAGCAACTTCAGACCTACTTTCCGAGTATGAGCAATGACAAGTTCTAAAAACATGGGTGAAGTGCACGAAATTAGACTTTTTGAGACGCACTTAAATACTTTCACGACACTGGTTCAAAATAACCGATGACACGATAAGAAGAAGCAGTTCCTATGGTGAACCTAGTTACCGTTGTTCTGCAGGTACAACTACACCTACAAAAATTACCTTGTTGTTTTCAGTTTTCTGGGAAGCTATATTTGCATTGTTATTATAAAAAGGTCTACCACTCACCGTGTGTAAGTCGAGTAATCAAATTGAATTTAAAGTATGCATAAGTTTAGTAGGTATTAGGTACCAACATCAATGCAAACACATAACTAAAAGAAAATAACCTAAGAGATAAAAAAGCAGCCAAGTACGAGTCGGACTCGCCCATGAAGCGGGTTCCGTAGCATCAAGTAACATAATATAAAGGTTCTTGTGGTTCGTCGAAACGTAAATTGCGGTTTACGATTTATGACGTATAAAAAAAACTACCGACTAGATCTTGTTCAAACCAAATATCGTTGGAATTTTGCATAGTATTAATGTACAACATATTTTTTTTAGTTTTATCTTTCTATTATTTTAGAAGCTCTAACTTCTGGGGACTTCTGGGGGACCAACATTTTTCCACTTTGGAAGTGTCTCTCCCGCAAACTATTAAGTTTAGAAAAAAACAATATTAGAAATAATTTTGAAGACCTATTCATAGCTGGCAAGCACTGGAGGAAAGAGCCGAAAACCGGGCTCAGTGGCATGTCTTGGGAGACACCTACGTCCAGCAGTGGATGATATAGGTTGATGATGATGATGATGACACATAAGGCACATACTCGTAATACTCGTATTCCATTTTATTTACTATAACGGGAAGAAAATGTGTTAAAATAAATTATTATATTTGAATAAATTAGCAAAAACTCAAATTAATTTTGATTTATTTATTGAAACGGATACGGGATAGAATATTCCAACAACACTAATTAACAAATTATTATGGTCTTATAAATACTTACTTATTGATTGCTGACTGAACAAGTAAACCATTACACTAAACTTCCAGACAACTAAAGGCTTTCACCACGACCATCACCTCAATAAGGGCAGCAAAGGCCACAAGACAGATGAACATCACAAGAAGGAGTACGAAGAGGCTGTGGGCAAGAAGAAGAAGCACCATGACGAGGCAGGACACAAGGGCAGCCATGAGGAAGAAGCACACGGGCACAGAGGCGCCAAATTTGATGAGAAGAAAGGGCACAAGAAAGGACACAAAACTAAAGGTGGGACCCTTATATTTCTTAAACTCCTTGCTGCCGCAGGAATGTTATGGTGTAACACATTTTTGAACGTGTCACGTATGCTGGAACGCTGTATCAAAAACCTATGAAACCAAAGCACATTTCCTCTCCATTGTAATCGGTTTTCAACCTTTTTGATGTAAGCCTTCCTGTCACAGTTGGCAGAAGTGATTTATTACACAGGTAGGTTTGAGACACAGTCTCTATTTTACGGAACGACTTTACGAAGAAATACGAAGAAATTTACTTACTACGGTACTTTCTTTCAATAGATGATTTTAATCATCGCATTGACTTTCGAGAATCGGTATTAAGTAACAATAAACTAGAGAACTCTATATTGTGTACTACCTAACGTTAGTACTAATAATCATGTTAAATTACTATATTTATGAGGATGGCTCCTCATTCCCGCTATATGGCCTGCGCACACCTAGTTCGCTGGCGGTAGCGAACAGTGAAACGCTGTCAAATATCGCTGTCAAATCTTAAATCTGACAGCGATATTTGACAGCGTTTTACTGATCGCTACCGCCAGTGAACTAGGTGTGTTCGAGCCTTTACGACGCGAGTCTGAATGTTCGCCACTGCTATCATATACGTCGAACTTCCTGATCGAGCGTTTAATTAGCGTTGCGAGGCTGATCTTAAAGCCTCTTTTTCCAGAAGTAGGTACATACGCACCGTTTGGGTCTTGTTTAATATTGACTTCTCTTATCGTGTCACTGGTTATGTCAAACCAGTGTGGTGAAAGAACTTTAAGTGCGCCTGATAGGCTTCTTTCGTGCACATGTTTTCGAACTTTTAGGTTTTAAGACATACCGGTTTTCTAACGATGTTTCCTTCACCGTTTGATAGAACTAGCATATTTTTAAGAAACAACGGGATATTTACCATGATTATATTTTTGAGATGACTACCGATATATAATGTACAATAATTATTATCCCGTTGTTTCATAAAAATAGTGTTAAAAACCATGATAGTTTCAAAAGTTATAGAACTAGCAATAGTGCACTAGAGAGACTGAAACCAGCTTATCTCTAATAGAAAAGTAATCTTTTTTTACGATATAAAGGCTAACGCTTGACCGCAGTCTCACCTGATGAACCAATACTATTTTGACATTTCAGGGTACCACAACAAATACCACAAAGACGAGTTCCACAAAGAGCACAAGTTCTACGACGATTATCACAAGAGCGGCGAGCACCACCGCTACGGCAAGTTCAACGCCAAGCACGCGTCCAACGAGAGCGGCAAGAAGAAGGCGCACAAAGTGAACGCTGGACACGACTTCGTCGAGCGAGGGAAGAAAGGATACAGGTAACTTTTAGTCAGCTGATTGAGTATGCAGTATGCAGTGAACATGGCCATCTGAATTAATGGTGGTGATGTTACTAAAAATGGCAGAGTTTATTTACAATTCCAGTATTCATACATCGTATAAGTACACTGACACTTGGGAGATAATTCAAATTAATGATCATCGGCAGCAGCCTAAATGACGCTTGCCAGGCAGATTGGTGACCACAGTGTTGGTACTAACAGAATATATTGGTGCGCATCCCCTTCACGTCCTCTCGGTCGCCTGTAAAGATAGATACCCACGGAAGGCTATGCAGGGGTTTTATTCGATGACAAGACTTCCAATAATAGTTAGTAATGCTTTATTTCTGTCCACAGCAACAAAGGCCACGTGGATGCGGATCACAAAGGGCACGAAGGCAAACATGGCCACGAGGAGCATCATCAAAGTCAATCCTCACACGGGAAGAAGGGGGGTAAAGAGGGGCAGTCCCAATGGGGCCACGCTAAGAACTAGCTCTCATTCCTAATTGTTAGAAGGTCCAGTTTACGGTTGTTAGTGGAAATGCCATGGAGAGCGTGAGGTAGGTACCTACCTACCTCGTCAGTATTTAAGAAATGGAGGAACTGAGGGGTTGCATTCAAGTTAAAAAGTTTCCATATAGTTAACATATAAATCATGTTAGCCCAGATTGAAATATAATTTAGGTCCAAAATTATTTAGTTGTGATTTGTTTAAAAATAATATTTTTACTTTTATAATCTAAAGATGTTAGTAAAAGAATTTCTTGTGTAAATAAAAGTTACATTCCAGTATTTATTATTGTTATTGTTAATTAATAATAGCCACCATAATATAAAGCTGTAGTAAGTAGAACCTTAGGTTTTTGTATCGATTTGAAATAAAATGTCTTATTTATATTCAGCATATTTAATTCAAAACATTCTTGAACACAATCTTTTTCTTATTTACTACTGTTTAAGTTAATATTATAATAACTAAAATATTATGTAGGTATATCGAAATTTTCCGAACAGATCGCAGAGTCAATAAGGTGTGAAAACTTTTAGTTATTACTTTGTCGAATCCTAATAAAAGTTATTTTTACTAGGATTCGACAAAGTACAATCAACCTTCTATATAATAACTATTGACAACTAAGACCAAGCAGTAGTAGCAGACCGTACAGAAAAAGCTGAAAATACTGGTGAGAAAACATTTCAGATTGAAATAAGTCTGTGGTGAAGTAGTTTGCTGGAATTGCTAATAAAATAGGCGCACCTCAAGGAGGCACTATCACCTTGACACCGTCATGGTACTGCGGCTCGCAAGGCATCGTACCGCCCTTACTCGGGTCAAAAGGCTTCACGTACAATTGCACCGAGTGGTGCGGCCGCCGCGGGAAGAACACGCGTTGGCCGGCGTCGTTTACGAAGTCCGTGTACTTCATCGACCACTCCTGACGCATACCGTTGCGCTCGCAACATTTCGACCTAGCAATGGAGAGGTAACAAGTGTTTAGCCACTAGAATGAATGAAACGTTTATTTATATGCCGCACAGTTTATCTCAAAACGTCAATATAAAACGTTGACTGTCAAGTTACAGCGTAGGTAGGTACCGACCGCCAGCAGCCCAGCAGGCAACACATTAGATACTCACGTGTACTGACTGACGGAGACGACTTGTGCAAGCGGGTATCTCAGGTCCTGCGCTTGCGCCAGCGCCGTGCGTAGCAGCAGCGTGGCCACACCCTGGCCCGTGGCTTCAGCTGCCGTGCCTAGGATCTCAATCTAAAAAAATACACATCTTTTAGTAGGCAGAAGGGATCCAAGCTAAATTTCAAACGCTCGTCACGTTCCCGTTATTTTTTTAATAAAAAGTTTAATATTTTCTTTTCCCGATTTTAAGGTACCTACAAATTTTCAGCCAACTCGGTTCAGCCGTTCTTGAGTTCAAAATAATTTAACTAAGACAACTTTCTTTTATTTAAATCGATTATGAGTAAACAAAAAATTATAAGCTCATCCATACCTACGTATTTTGAGCCTCTTTATTGCCCATTATTAACATAAGGTTACTAAGTATTCCAGAGCTCACTTAAAAAAAATAAGTTGAGTGATGCCTCCCTCATAGATTTCCAAAATGAACGATTCCGCTTTTTCGTCTACAGACTATCATTAGTTCATTACTTAGGAAAACACACATCATCAGCTTAGAATCTTCTGCTGGGCTATAAGCGCTTTTCACAGACTAAGCTATCTCCGTCTACAGACTGTCACGATCTTTACCATCCGCTAGGTTTCTAAGTCCTATGCTATGCTAATGACAACCATTAGCATAGCATAGAACTTAGGACTTAGTTCTATGAGATATAATTATGGCTTATATATTGCCACTTCAGTATACCTTAATCGAAGAGCTATGTTGGCAACATTGGTCTTCTATGGCAAGCTTTAGCGCGTGATACATTATACAGTCTTACGATTAGAAACTCACATCATAGATGTAGTCCACGTTAAACTTCTTGAACAGGTTCGGGCTCTTCAGACAATGAGCGGTGAAGTACATCCTGTGCCGCTCGGGGCGCGACGGAGTATAGTGCGCCCATTCCTCTAGCTCGTCTATCAACCAAGGCCAGACTTTGTTAGCGACACACACACCAATGAGCCTCCGTTCATTAGTTCGTGGCACTTGCTCGAAAGCCAAGAAGCGGTCACCTGAAACAAGCACAACTTAAAGTTTATATGTTATGGGAATCTCTTATACTTTTCAATGGCAGATACTCACAGCAGCAGACATATTGCCATGTTTCGTGAAGCTCACCGAGCATAGACAGCTTCTGATTAAAACCAATCAGCTTCAAGTCCTTTATCATGACTTGAAGCTAATCGGTTTGAATCAGGGGTTGTCTATGCTCGCTGACTTCACCAGAGTTAACGGTAAGGTTGCTGGTTTACTTAAAAATAGAAAAAGTTAAGTGCTGATAAGACCCGCACCCGCATTAACACAAAGTAGTACAAGGCGTTACTAGGGTGTGAGGCATTGCTAAAAGTTAGCCCTGTCACGGTTTGTCAAGAGCCACTTAGTGGTAAGAGATGGAAACTCCATCTCTTACCATTATGTGGCTCTTGACAAAACTGATTCCCTTTTGAGAAACGCTTGTCATTACATAAAATAAAATTCAAGTTATACAGTTGGAGTAGGGCTGGATTGCAGTTCACCCCGATGTAGATGGTCTTGGCTGATATTAGTACTTCTTCTCCTCTTACTGCTATGGTGTAACAAGGTCTACTAACGAAACATGATCTAGGATGACTTTTCTACTAATGATTGTCACTTACCTTGATGCGAGTACTTCTCAGTGAGTACATCCAGATAAGGACAGTCAAGTGCCATCCAAAGTCCAACGACGCTGGGCTCCCGCGGCCAGTAGTGAGTGTACAAGAACGATCTGATGAGCTTGGCGTGGCATTGGTTGCCGCGCTCGATCGACACGTTACGGATGTCAAAACACTAAAAAAAGTAAGAAAGTGTTTATTTATGGAGGTAAAGGTAAAGTTTAAGAAAACTATTTATTTATTTATTATAATATACTTATCATAAAACGAGAAAAGGGTTCAATGTGCCTTGTACACAGATAATAATAAGAGGGTCCATGGATCCGTATATAATTTTATTAAAGGCACATCTCATTTAAATTTCACTTACTGGCTTCCTATCCGGTGGGTACAAGCACACGTCACAAGGAGACGGCTTCCTGAACCTCTTGAATGACGTATTGATGCTGGGCTGATGTTTACTAACTCTGAGAGCGCCAACATTTAAACCTTTCAGGAAATTCATCCTGTAGTTGATCATGTCAGCATTCTTCTACAGTGTTTTTTTCTATTATCAATTTTTTACGAACTTGTTAAAATTTTGCTACATTCCCAAATATAAAGGGTGTCAGTTTTCTGAAAAATGTTGACGTCGTTGACGTGATAGAAGAAAGGCTTTGTTGGGTTTGTTGAGGTGTAGGTATTTGTGTGTGCTTTGTGCTATAAGCAAGAAGGCAGGTACTTCTTACTCCCTTTAGTCTATCGTTTTTGCTGGGATCCTTGAAATGACGCTGAAGTGGCTGCTGCAAAGATACCCGCCGTTGCTAGAAGCTCAAGGAAGCAAGGATATTATGTATAAGGTTCCATGTAAACTCCTAGGCTGTGCAATAGCAGAGGTAACATTTCGCAGCAAGGAGTTCCAAGGTCTATGATCAAAAACTGAAGGAGCCTAAAACCTTTTTTTAAAACCAGCTTATGTTCAAATTCTAAAAAAGAGAAAATAACGACAGTGAAATATGACATCGCCAATACGACCACAATATCAATATGCCACCACATACTTAATTTATTAGTATAAATTTATGTGAAATTACAAAAACAAACAGAATGAGTAGGCGGAAATAAATTAAAATCCTTAGCAACCAAACTCATCTTCGAATGCTTCACAATGTCCGTGCTTTCCAACTGGCTGAAGGGTTTGGCGGGAAGACAGCTTGTCAGGATGTCACGGACCCTCAATATCAGCAACAATCTTAAGAGGAGTTTTGCGGATACCCCCAAAGACGCACCCAAGGCAAATTTGACTTCCAAGCAGGTTATGGTAAATTCTGTATACATTGTTAGAGTCTGCCAACTGTAATCGAAGCCATCCTGACTCCAGTTTCAGTTCCAGTATGTTTACGCGCCACAACCGCACATTTAACATTTTAAACATGTAGCATAGTTATCGGTTTAATTTTAATGAATAAAGAGATGCAAAGCTCGTCGACGGCGAGCTACCCGGCGTCTACCCGGTCCCATCATATAATCATCAACAGTGTCATGGGCGAGGGCACTTCCCCGTACATACTGTGCATATTCTGTCTGTGTACATGTTAGGTGGAGATAGGTACTTGTTTGTAGGCTAATTTGTCTTTAATCAAAGTTCTGTAGGTGCAGGGCACGGACAGCAAGGAGTGGGTGCGCGTGCGACGCGCGCGTCCCGGCGACGTGCCGCGCGTGCTGCGCTTCGTGCGCGACCATGCACGCCTCGCCTGGCCCGGCCTGGCGGCGCCGCCAGCACAACCGCAAATCATTCTGTGCGACTACGTGGCCAGATCTCTAGCACAAGGTACTTTTCTTGGTAGACGTTCTGGGCTGGAAGCGGAATGTGCTGTATTTTTTTAACCGACTTCCAATCGAAAAGGAAGAGGTTCTCAATTCGGTTGTATGTTTTTTTTTTTTTTTTTTAATGTTTGTTACCGTATAACTTCGTCATTTGTGAGCCGATTTGAAAAATTTTTTTTTATCTGAAAGGTACTGCTTCCAGATTGGTCCTATTTTAATTTTAATTAAAATCGGTGTTGCCATTTTTTTTAAATATTTTTTTTAATGTTTGTAACTGCATGCCTTCGTCATTTATGAACCGATTTAGAAAATATTTTTTCTTATTTGGAAGGTTATTTTTACGTCCAGACTGTCCCAAACAAATTTCATTAAAATCGGTTTAGCCGTTTGGCAATGAAGTCGGTTTCTCAAGTTTTTTAAACTTATAATTACTTGAGTTTCAGTTTCAAGTATGGGGACCCCCAAAGTTTATAGTTTTTCTTATATTTTTGTGTAAAAATCTTAATGCGGTTCACAGAATACATCTACTCGCCAAGTTTCATCAGTCTAGCTCTTACGGTTTCGGAGAAAAATGGCTGTGACATACGGACGGGCAGACAGACAGACAGACATGACGAATCAATAAGGGGTCCGTTTTTGCCATTTGGCTACGGAACCCTAAAAAGGAGTGAATACAAAAAAGAAGGCTATACAGCGAGAGAAGGGCAGGAAGATGATACTTTTTGCTAATTGGCACTTTGTAATAAGTAGAGGTACTTGGCTATGAATAAAAAGGTGGATACCTTTTTATTCTGAACTACTGAAAGGTACAAACGGATTTGTTTTTGTTTTGTTATTCCGGTATCTGCGGTAAGGTAGGAAGGTAGGGTAAGGAAGATGCAGATTGACTTATTAATCTACTTGTAATTCCTTCGGTATTTTGTCATTTGTGTAGGCCACTCCATGCTGGCGGAGCAGCAGCAACCGCATCGAGGCTGGTCTCAGATCCGCGGGCTGGCGCTGGGCAGCGCTGTGTGTCCGTGGGACGCGGCTGCGCTGGAGCAATGGGCGCGATGCGTGCGCTGCGTGCGTTCGCGTCGACTCATGCACTTCACAGCGCACTGTCTGCGCGCGCCCGCCTTGCACGACAAGTACAAAGTGCATAAAATACTGCAAGTTAGTATGAAAACTAACTAATTAGATAACTTTTCACTCGCTAAGCAAACATGCCTATTTATGGGCCGTATGCAGAACAATGCTTGAGCCTGAGTCGAGTCTCAAGCATAGATTTTTAACACTTTTCAAGAGGAGAACTGTCATAAAACCTGTGCTAGAGGCTTGACTCGGACACAAGCACTGTACGTACGGGCCTAAGATCTTTCATTGCTTACCTACAATATAATATATAATAGGTATGGATATTCTATAAAAATGTTCCATAAACTTTATGGTTCTTTTCAGGTGGTTCTCATCGTTCCCGCAGACAACTCAAAAAGTAATGAAATAGTAAACAACCTAGCAAAATATGCAATTAAGAGAGCAAAAGAAGTCGGCTTTCCTCTTATCAGATTCGATGTAACCAATGACAACATGTAAGTATAAACCTTTTCTGTAAGCATGTCTGACGGGCATTAGTTAATTCTGTTTTAAGAAGGTACTGATCTATATTAACTAATGTCAATTGTAATTCTTCACAGGGCAAAAATCCTAGAAGGCATACATCTAAAGAAAGAATGGCAGCTAACCTACGATGTTTTGCCAGACATTTTACGTGATCAAGATGCATTAATCGTTCAAAAATCCCTTACGAGTGGTGAAACACAAATTAGAAACAAGGAAAAAACACCGTTAGACAAAAGTTACATAGCTGTGTACAGTGCACTAACAGGAGACTCAAATAAAAAGTAAAAAAAGAACAAAATGATGCAGTGGCATATTAACAGATGCTAAGACTATAAGTAAACTTTGAGAACTTTATTAAAAAAATATAGCAAACACAGATTACCAAGCTATTAAATATGAACAAAGCAAAATAGTCCAGAGAGTTTTATTCAGCGTATAACATATTATTAAAATAAAAAATATTTATTTTTATTCAAATCCAAAGGAATTTTAAGTACACTTGCCTGCTTATTAGGAAAAAAAGTTATTGTTTTTTTCTTCTATTTTTATGTGAAAATCTTAATGCGGTTCACAGAATACTTACCTACCAAGTTTCAACAGTATAGCTCTTAAAGTTTCAGAAAAAAAGTGGCTGTGACATACGGACGGACAGACAGACACACAGACTTGACGAATCCATTAGGATTCCGTTACATACTGAAGACTGGAGCAACAGACAGCGACTTATGTCGCAGCTGCCTGCAGGAAAAAGAAACTGTGGAGCATATAGGACTGCACTGCTCCGCAACAGAAGAAGCGAGGTCCAAGAAAGGGCTCAGGGAACTGATTGAGTCTTGTCCCTCCACTTGCCATTTGGCTACGGAACCATAAAAACATGTTCGCGTTGCCCTAATTAGTCACGAATTGTCGATAAGTTGATAGTTTGATACGAACTTTTAAGATTCGGTGGAGCTACTAAGTTACCTTTCGCTTCGGGCCTATATAAGCCACAAAATACAATATTTTACCATAAGGTCATTTTTGTCCAACTGATCCGAAGATAATGTCCATTACATTACATCGCAATGAGCCTATTTCACTTTGTATTTTAATAATCTCTGCATTGACCTCTACGAGTTATTGCCACAACGAAACTCCATCACAACAAGTTCCAGACCACAATACCTTTCTCAATTCCTAGTTTTCTTCTATTGCGGTTTAATTTCATGCTGTATTAACTCTGAGTTTGGATTTATATTGAATACTTCTGGGTACCTAATCATAGGTTTCCAAATCACTTTGCTGAAATATTGTACCGAAGGTTATCAGCAGAATGTGTAAGACAAAGGCTTAATAATATTAATGGTAAAAACCGTGGCGCTTCACGAATGAACGGATTTAATTTGAATTTGTAAGAAACCTTTGAATCCGTTCCCAAAAAAACAGACTCTAATCAATAAAATTAGGGGACAGAAGCTTGTGAAAGACGATGAGGTTGCAATATCAAGTTATATAAAACCAAGATTCGGACTAGTGTCACGAGTTGATTTGTAGAGCGAGTGTTGACTGTTGTTTTTTGGTGAACAGCAAGGTAAATAAATTGGTTAAAACTTTTTCTGCTTGTTACTTTTGCTAACGAATTTTTTATTTTAGAGATATAGAATGGCGTTCAGATTGGTGACCATTGCAACGGCAATGCTGCAGATTGCTGCAGCTTTTCCGGCAGTTACCTTGGATGATATGGAGGTGGCTGATGACATGGTGCCTGTCGGCTCCTACGTTCGGGAGGCTAGAGCCGCCCCGGTAAGATTGTTATATCAAACTGTTAGAATTAGTTATTCCGTGCGACAGTTTTGGATATTTTTCATATATAACTATGCTAGTAGACGTTAGTTAAACGTTGACAGAAACACAAAAACTAAAAACACCGCTACCCCTTTTAGGTATATAAATCATGGCACTTTCTAAATTATAATATAATAAATAATAGTACTTATTAATTAATTTCAGGCAAAAAAGTCATTAAATTTAAAACATCGCCCATTTTATAAATACCTTAAAACTAAAATACATATTATTATTATTAAATACCCACACAATTACATATATCCGTTATAGGTACTTACTAATTATCACGGATATAATCTTGGCTGCCTGTTTTCGAAGTAACACTGCTATTTCGCCTGATATTATGTAGGTACCTATATACCTACCACAGAATAGAAATTAGTATTGATTACCTACTTACTACGCAGTAGGTAGGTAGGTAGGGTACCTTTGATAGTTCGAACTATTGTGAAGGTCTTAATGCTTCCCACAGCCGGAAAACTTTCACAAATCTTACCATAGCGACGGAGACGGTGAAATCGGATATTCTCGCAAGAAGAACGGTGGAGGCAAGAAGGGCTACCAACACTTTGACTCCTTCCACAAAAAAGCTGGTGACAACTACGAATTTGAAAAGCAGGTCAGTCTAAGTCATCCGGTACTAACAAAATACACGATTTAGAAGGGACCAACAGCGACTCAGAAGGTTAAACCCTGCCATACTGCCTCAATGATAAACATTATAAAGGCATCTAGTTGAGTGGCGAATTAAACCAGTTGGCTGCAACTTGCCTACTATCATATTAATAATAATTACTGAGTACTTATTAGGTAAACACGTTCTATGTTACTTACAGGATTCCTTCGGACATGACGACGGGGCGAGTAACGGAGGGCACAGTCATGAGAACCTGAGGAAGGACGACTCTTATGATGACGATGAGGGAGCGTACAGCCACAACCACGAAAGGAACGGTAAATGGCGATTTGGTTAGAAGTTATGGGAATAATAATTACCCTCCCGCGATCATTACAATGTCGTCATAAATGACTAGCCTTTATGACCATCTGCCCGATGAACCGGGCAGATGGTCTTATAGGCTAGTCATTTATGCTTAAATTAGGTAAGAATCTCGGAATTCGAGATACCCAGCTGTAAGTCTGTAAATACTTGTTTAATGTCACCCTAAAAGTTGTCTCAAAACCTGCATAAATTTCAAGGTCAAAAAACTTTTTTTGTAAATATCTCATTTCCTGTGGGTTTTTTGCTATTTGTATTTAATATCAATATTCTATAATACAAAATTCTACACAATTTTTGTTTTAAAACATTTTTCATACGGTTAACCGTTTTTGAGATAGAGGGCAGAGAGCTCGTGGTCACAGCATCACTTCTCAGGTCAACCGACGACCGGGCTGTGAACGCGCGCTCTCTGGCCTCTATCTCGAAAACGGTTCACCGTTAGTACCTACGATTCTAGTTGAGAACCTTTATTTTCAAACCAGCAGAGCTGAGGTTGGTTCTATGGGCTATATTGTTATAAACACTTATACAGAGAACAAACGGCTACGTTCATAACACAAAATTAAATGTTTGTTCTCGGTTTGAATCGAACCTACGACCAACTGCGTAGAAGGCTAGGTACTACCAAAAAAACCTACTCATCATTTAAATAAAGGTGGTACATTGTTAATTTGAGAAATACCTGTCAATGACATGTAGGTGAATAAACGAACTTACATAACTATTCATTCATCTACGGCGTGTGGTTTACTTAAATTATTTAAGGTCGATTCACACATATTAATTCTTTGTATAATGTCACGAATTCTCCTTCAGATTCTCTTAACTTCCATGCTTCATGTACCCATTTTCTTTTTTTTCCTCGAAACGAAGACCCGCAGAGAACTGTACTGTGCCTGATATGTGAGAATTGAAGCACTGACGCACCACTGTAGCACGGATACGGAACTGTAACGGTACTGTGCCGGAACTGTGGGTTCACTGATATTGTGAATCGACCTTTATAATTGAGATTTTTTTGTAGGTAAGTAGATATGTAGGTAGTTAAATATACCTAGAACATTCCATTTGTATTGTACGTTTTTTGTTCAGGTGAAAGCATCCAGGACCCCGAATCAGAAGATATCCATGGAGACCATCCAAGAAAGACTCAGAAGAAGAATCAGAACAAGGAACCAGAAGAGCATCAGACTCATGATCATGAAGAGTTAAAGTAAGTAGATTACACCTACCTACGTACATTATTATGTATAATCTTAGTTTATGTGCTATGGGCTATGCTCGGAGTCTCTCTTAGAGACAGGATCCGGAATGAGGTCATTCGACAGAAGACCAAAGTTGTCGACATAGCCCAAAGAACAAGCAAGCTGAAGTGGCAGTGGGCCGGTCATGTTTGCCGAAGAACCGATAACCGCTGGGATAAACGAGTTCTGGAGTGGAGACCGCGTTTAGGCAAACGTTGTGAAGGACGCCCTCAGACTAGATGGAGCGACGACTTGCGCAGGGTGGCGGGCAGCAACTGGATGGGAAGAGCCAAAGACCGGGCTCAGTGGCGCGCCATGGGAGAGACCTATGTCCAGCAGTGGACTGTAATAGGTCTATGATGATGATGATGTGCTTACTTAGAATAGAAACCTACCTGAGTAGGTACTAAGATAGGCCCGCGGGAATCTTACCTGCACTTCACTCTCACGTCATAAAGTAAACAGGGAAGGGGTGAGCTTTTTTATTTTTCTTAAATCTAAACTGCTTTATGTTAGTTACAAAGATTTTATATTTTGAATCCACGAACTTATCCCTTTGACACGGGGATGCGCTAACCAACTGCGCCATCGGATCCTTAGCACACCCGCTTATACTTATTACATGGAAAAATTAGGTAAACATCTCCTCTCCTATCGTAAAGAATCCTCATTCTATCTAACTGTCTGAAAGGTAAGTGAGTCTAGGTGCCAGTTCCAGGCAGTAATACTTAATTTGATAAATATTATTATTATCAATAAGTAACTAGTTTATTAAGTAGAGATCGGCCAATCTTAAACTGCACGCCCCACTACTTCAGTTAGTCAAAGTAAATTGTTCTATAATACCAACATCACAAAGATCATTTTGAAGTACTTTGCTGTGAGCCAACTTCAAGGAAACGTGGTGGAGAGGCGTGCATTTTTAGACTGGTTTATCTATATATCAACGAGCGTGCATTTCCAGAGAGGGCGCCAGCGCAGATGACGGCAACGGAGGCGTAGAGGCAAAGGGCCACAGCCCTGAAGACTACGTGCTGCCCGAAAAGTACACCTACGGAAGCGGGGAAGAGTACAACTTTTAAAACTAGCCGTCACTTGCAAATAAGGCTCATTATAGACTGATATTAGTTAAGTTTTTCATTCTGCCAGATAGTAGGTACAATGTTTTTAATATTGTGATCTTGTTCATCCACACAGTACTATCTAGCTCCAAAATAAGTAAAGCTTGAATGATGAGAACCAGATTACCTGTTTTTTTTTTTTGGAAAATTATGGCTGTTTTTAGGGTTCCGTAGCCAAATGGCAAAAACGGAACCCATAAAGATCCTCCGAAACTATAAGAGCTAGACTGATGAAACTTGGCGAGTAGATGAATTCTGTGAACCGCATTAAGATTTTTACACAAAAGTAGAAAGAAAACCAAACATTTGGGGGATCCCCATACTTGAAACTGAAACTCAAAAATTTTTTTTCGTGTGGGGTATCTATGAATAGGTCTTCAAAAATGATGTTAAGGGGGTACGATTTCCATACAAACTTAATTTACACAACTATGGGCGAATAAAGTATTAATGTACACTGAAATAGCTGTAATAGGCTTTTACAGCTATTTCAGTGTACATTTACACTTTGTTTGCCCATAGTTGTGTAAATTCAGTTTGATCGGAATCAAACAACCTTAAGGCGAGGTTATCCAAGAACTTTAGGCATTTAGCACTACCTCAGCCCCCGCCATGATAAGCGCGCGACGTAATTATTTACGCGCCCGGCAGGCCGTGCGCCACTTGACCATACATGACCGCGTACGATAACTTAGTGCCACAGTATAGAAAACCAAGCAGTAGTTAGGTATGATATTATTTACTTACTAACTTCAGTTAGGTAGTATTGTAGATAGTATTGATAACATATTACCAGTATTTTTGTTACATATTGTGTGTAGATATAGGTACAGTCACAAAGCTAAGTAATAAAAAAAAATTGAATTAGTCCAACTAAAAAGTACTTTGGTTTCGTGTGGCACATACAACTATTCGATCCAGCAACGAGAACATAGAGGTAAAAAATACAACTAGTACAAGTAACAATTATATTTATTTTGTAAAACGACACATACTTCTGCCTACAATACGTAAATTTTGAAAATGTTATTTTTATACTATATTGTATAAAAAATATTTTTATTTCGTATGGCACATATCACTTTTTCATTGCACATACTCGGAAAGTAGGTCTGAAGTTGCCTGAGGGGCCTAATTGAAAGTAATACTTTCAGCCCTAGAGAGAATCGCTTTCTACTGACAGCTGTCAAATTATAAAAAAACAAGTTCTATTTTATTCAACCATGTTCCAACTTTCTAAAGCTATTTCTAACTGCAAGGAGGTTATTGAACTAAATTCTAACGTTTTATTCAGCAAGGAGGTTGGAAACCCATTACAACGATTAGAAGTTTAAAAAGTCTAATTAGTCCGCGATGTAAAATTTAAATTTAAATAACATAAAGATAGTGGGTATTAAATAAAGAATATATCGTCGTTGTGGTGCGAGAAGTAACTAAGTGCAAAAAGCTAGTCTCGAGATAATCGCGTTTTAAAGTTTTTTTGTTCTTAAAATGAGTGTAACTTATCAACACTTATAGTTACAAAAGAGGTTTCTTCATATAAAATATAGATAATTTTACCTTACACACTAACTTTCAACAAACTAATGTAAGTAATTATATGGTTACTGAGATACATAACAAAAAGTAAGTTAATTAATTCTGGCATACACATTAACGTAATACCTTGATTAAATATTACTTAATTATGATCTGTTGATGACTTTTACCGACAACAGAATTTCATTTCATTCAATAGCTTTTTATCTGCAAGAAATCACTAAGTGACTTTAGTGAGCAGTGCAACCCCAAGACTTTAGGAATATTGTAAGTAAAGTGATTGAATTAAACTACTTAAGATCCCTTAGATGATTTTTGTAGACAGATTTTTGCCTCTACGGGTAGTTATGCACTTCTGACATTCTTGTATTATCTATAATTTTAGTAAAATCTACTCTTTTACATTCTGAGAAGGTACATAATGGGTTTCAAAACACTTTGGCGTCAATAACTCATTTTGGCAAAAAATGTCACTTAGTGACTTCTCGCACCACAACGACGATATTTTCTAAATGACTTTATTATTATTTAGCTTCAACTATTTCTTTGAAATAACATAGATTTGCGAAAAAAATAACCATTTTTTTAATTATGAAAATTAAAATAATGGTTGAATAATGCTGGCCAGCGAAGGCCCGCCAGAAGTCTCGGGACTCAAAAATGTGACTTTCTATCCTCAGGTAACAATGTACTATTTTATTCAGCAACGTGAATAATATACAATTTCGTAATCTTTGTGCATCGTTTTTTGTAAACTTTGTGCATCTATGGGTACCCCCATGGGGGTACCCATAGATGCACAAAGTTTACGAAATTGTACATTTCTACAATTTGATGAATTTTAGTAGGTAGGTAGGTATACCTACCTACTAAAATTCATCAAATTGTAGCTGCCTAGGTTTGCATGGACCAAACTGACCACGAGGTTGGATTGGACTTTGAATTATATCCAATTGCTTACTTGGACCTGGCTGCATAGGTACGTCATTATTTTCGTCATTTTCTTTTAAAATTATATCACGTATTGGCATACCGCGAATTTGTCGCGGGTCTACAATCTCTGGCAAAAGGCATTTCATGTAAAAATCAATAACTTTTTTTTCTATTTCCACCTTCCAAAATTCGTCATCTCTAGGAATGTATTCGAATAAGAGTGGATGATTTTCCAGGACCAAATTCCAAAAATGCGTAAAACAAAGTTAATTGTACTTACTGTTACAATTTTATACTGTGACGGCAAACAACAATAATAATAATTAATCGTATATTTTGCGGGGAACGTAGCGAGCTAGCAACAGCGACACAGGTCCTACCTCAAAGACGCCTGGCCGGCTACTGAAACGAAGCGCGCGGGCCGCATTATTATATTATAATATCTTGTTAAAACAATAAAAAACTGTTTTGAGAAAAATGAACCGTAGAATATTCTTTGTAATTTCATTGCCTATTTTTTGACATGTTTTTCGGGAGTAAACGTTGGGTCTACTTCAAGTACGACTTAAAAAAACGATCAAAAATTCGCGAAATAGGGAGTTTTCGCGATTTTTTTTGATCGAGCAAAGTTGACAATATCGTGTTTTGAACCATAGAATAATCAAGAATATTTATTAAACTACAACATATATTTTTATCAGATCAAAACAAATAATGTTTGATTGTTTAATGTTGAATCTAAAATAGGTCGATTCTGAGAGTCCTGGTCTTAAGGTTTCTAATTTCGTTTTTTTCTAAACTGAATAGTTCGCAAGAAACCCCCCCCCCCCCCCCCCCCCTCTAACTTCTAAATGCAAACTTCCAACGATATTTGGTTTGAACGAGGTCTAGTGAGTAGTTTTTTTTATTCGTCATAAATCGTAAACTGCAATTTACCTTTCGACGAACTACAAGAACTTTAAAAAATTATGTTACTTGTTGTAACATAATTGACATAAACTTTTAAATTGTACGGAACTCTTCATGAGCAAGTCCGACTCGCACTTGGCTGCTTTTTGTATTGTAATCCACCAACCTAAGCTACGTAGGTACTACCAAGATAGGTAGGTGGTATTTACCAATTTATTATGAAGGTAGGTTAGTGTAGATACCTATCTTTAATGTACTTTATCAAATAAATGAGTATAAATCATAGTAGGTAGTTTGAATATTGTAGGTATTGTCCCTCGCATTTAGTAGGTATGAATAAGGCAGGAAGAGTCTTGTGCTGGGTCCGGTTAATGTACGTCCAGTTATTGTACAGCATGTTATTGTACACCATGTTAAAACGAAACCTTTTTTCGTTTTTTGGATTCGTTTTAACCTGCCGTACAATAACTGGCTGCGAATTAACTGGGTGCACAAAATTATCACGTGATGTTATTGTACAGCATGTTAATTGGATGCCATTAGGGCCCGTGCACACTGAGGCAATTCAATTATTTCGTATCTTTTGTAGGCAATTGATACTGCTCCTTAAGAGAATAGCCCTTTTGGGGTAAATGTAAAAAAACAATTTCTGGCACTGCGGCCGAATACTATGATAAAACAATATAAAACACGTAAACTAATGCGCGGACAATGATCTCTCCCGGTATCGCACCAGCCGTCTCGTTTCACCCAGCGCAGCGTCCCGCCTGACAGGTGACGATGGAGTCGTTTAGTTTTTTGAATGCACCGACTGAGGCAAGCATATCGCTGCAGTCGCGCAGTCCACCCATATATCCGGTGACTGGCTTAGAAAAATAGATGGCGTGCTACAGTACTTTATTAATGAGTTTAGTCCTGTCGAGTCAGTCAAAGTCGAATCAGTCCTACTCTAATTGTCTTTGGAAGAAAGATGGCCATTTCTTCCAAATCCATCTAAAACATTTTCGATCACTGCTAAAACTTTGAGCTAAGACCTCAAGTAATGTTGGTTAAAATACCACCGAAAATACACAACAGAACTCAAAATAACACTAGAAAAACAATTAAAATCAAAAAGCTATGTGACATCCCGAAAAGACAAAAAAAAAACGAATCGGGTGTTTAGTCACTGGCCTGGCCGTACAATACCACCCATTTGTCAATGATACAGCTAGGTTGACAGCGACAGCTGACAGTATACCTTAGATGACATAACTGACAGTGACAGCACATGCACAACATTGAAATCGATTCGCTGGTCGTCGTGATTTGATTGTGTGACAAAAATTGTTTTGGTTTGGTTTTGCACAGTCAAGAGACTGCACAAGGCGATTGCTTGGCATTTATTAGAAACTCTATTATCGCATTTCCCACTATCGGTGATGTTAGCGTGAATGAAATTGCCACAATCTAGAAATCAAAATGGGACTAAAATACATAGATATCTTCATGGTGTTGGCTTTGAACCTCATACAATGCGCTTCCAGCGGTAAGTAGACAACAATTATTTAATTGAATCAATTCGTCCGGTAGCTCCGTCGCTTCAAGTTGTTTCTTTTTAACAGACCACATCCTGTCGTGCAACTTGACCGAAATAGAGACGTGTAAAGGAGATCACCAGACATGTAATGGCACGACGCTTCTGTGCGACTGTACTGATGGGTTCGTCTTGTCTGATGACGGAGATTATTGCGAGTCACCCTCAGCTCAGGAGCACTACCATCGCTCGGCCACGGTCCCCATCGTGACTATTTTTGCCCTAGTACTCATGGTTTCTGGCCTGGTGCTGGTAATAAGGAAGTATAACTTGGTAGATTTCGTCCGGCAGAAAATTAACCAGAGACGAAACAATGATGTCATGTATGAGGATGTGATGATTGGGAATGATGATCCACCACTCAGTCCTTAATTTCATTTATTTAGTATATGTTATTGTTGCTATTTATAGAATTTCTTCCTAATGTTACATATTAATGGGAATATGCTGGTCACTCCCAATTCACATCATTTTCATCGAGTTTGGCATTTTACCAAAGTTGTAACCATAGCTTCATGACAAATTTATTTATCACATGAAATAGGTAGTAGGTACTCTTTGCATTCTATGTTATTTAATTTGCTTCTCTTTAGATAATAATAAATGTTTACTGAAAGCGAACTATGTTGTGTATGGCATATTTCTTGTGTATGGCAGTTTGTTACAAATTAGGTGGATAAGTGTTGCTAAGAAATAAGTTGTCGCTAAGAACTTGGTGACAATTCATCACCTATTTAATCCTAGCAGTTTATCATGGAGTCATTATTGTTAGTTCAGAATAGAGAACTTTTGTAGAAAGAGCCTTTGAATACCTCTCCCGGCAGCCAGGATCAATACCAAACTTATCTCTAGAATTAAAAACCATAAAGATTCTATTTTGATGTTTTAAGGAAACTGCAATTTCATTTCCTAAGCTCAATTTAGCCAAAGACAAAATAGTGATGCCATTCATGTTAAATGCACAAAACTGTTTCTGTATATTTTGTAATATAGTTTAAGAAAAGTTTATAGACATACTTAGTTCAATATGCTACTACTATAATTCCTTTTTGCTTGGGAAATCAATTTATACTGCATGACATGTTGTGTTTTTTATACATTTAAATTATGTTCCTACTAACTGAGATTATTAACACATGAATTCACATGTATTTTTTCATAGCAGTTAAAAGGCTCTTTCCTTTACATTAAATTGTATTGTCATAAATAATAGTGAACTAGGTAATCAAATTAAAACATACTCAAGATCAATCAGATGTTGATACCTACCTGATGCCTGATACTTCAGATTCTGTGAGGTATGTAAAGTACCTACCATATTACTTTTAATATTTTAAAATAAAAGCCTCATATGTTATGGTATATATTCCCTCAGATTTCTATTGCTATGTAAACAATATCTAAGGAAGGAAGTCAGAGGTATCCTTAAATATAATTTAAGTCTCCTCCATCAGGTGGCTCGTCTGCTTGCCTACCAGCTACGGCATAAAAAAAAAGTCTACTAATTAAAGTATTATGACAAAGGACAACAATCAAATAGCAATCCAGCCAGTAAATTGATCTTGGTATGTTTTTTTTGTTTATTAAATAAATCCCCGTATTCACTCTGAAAGATTGTCAGTTGCAAAAGATCTACATAGTATTAAAAATATCTTTGAACAATACCTATCTATTAGATTATTATATAGGCAAAATATTATATTTTTAAATAAAATACTCTGTGATACATACTCCAAAAATGTTTAATTCCTAATACAAAACCTTGGGTATGGTGTGCTAGCTTTTATTCGTTTCCAAAAGGGCCCAAAATTCTTGTGTGCCCAAGGGCCCCAGCCTAGATTAAGACGGCCTTGGCTACATGCAAGCTATGGCTATGTTGATTACTGGCAGAATTAGTATTGGTACCACCAGAAGGCAGTCACAGCACTGAAAAAGAAAAAAATACATTTGATGTAGATTGTATCTACAATCATGTACATTTATAATCAACGGGAAACAGGAATCTACGCGTTACAACGCCATCTTTCTCGCTACTTAAATCAGTAGTTAAGTAGGTGGTTTCCAACCGTTTAAATTTCTTTTGACAGCTTGAATATAGGTAGTGGAAGATCACCTATGCGAAACCTAGAAGAATGCTCCCGGGTGACGGCAAGCAGAGAAAAGTCGCGAGTTATTGTGAGGCGTGTCCCAGCCCCTGCTAAAGAAAAATCATAAGACTTCAACACGATCACGACCACTTTAGTAGGTAGTAGCTCTGCCTTCTGCGCCGTAGGTCGTGGGTTCGATCCCCACCGAGAGCAAATATTTGTGTGGTGAACATAGATGTTTGTTCTCTGTCCGGGTGTTATACCTATTAATGTATTATAAGTATGTATTTAAAAAAAAAATTATTCAAGTATTTTATCAGCCAGTTTCCATCGCTCTACTAACTAACTAAGCTCTGCTTAGTTTGGGGCTAGATTGTGTTGTGTGAATTGTTCATGACATTTATTATTTTATATTATTTACCGTACCTTACTTACAACTACGTACCTAGTTGTAAGTAAGTATAGGTACCTACCTAATGAAATAGGTTGATATGCTCTAGTTTAGAACTTAAGTTAACAGGCACCGGTTCACATTACTGCGAGGTTTCTTCGGCTCGCTCTGCTCTCTTCCACTGGTCCCTTGTTCCTCAGTCTCCAAGGAGGGCCAGGTGGCCCCCTGGCCCGTAGTATCCAAGAAGGTCGAGTTGATGGACAGGTCCAGCAAAGGCTGCGTCAGAGGCTCCGTGTTCTCAGGCTTGAAGAATGCATCAGGTTGCGGCGGCTCGAGTACGCCCACACTCATCTGAGGTAGGTAAACAACAAATATCGACATGGTTATGATAACTATTTAGGGAGGGGGGTGATATCTAGGCTTAGTCGCGTAGAACTGGCTTAGACTCACCTAGCCTTCAATGTGATCCTTGCTGAATACAAGTAGATAATTAAATTTTGGAGTTTTAACAACCACAAGTTATAGCGCAAGGCGCTAAAAGTGATCCTAGGTACTGTTTCCGAATCAATCAGGGAAAGTAGTAGGTAAAAATTAACAGAAATTATCACAAACTTATGATTTCTGGTGAAAAAATAATTTAAGTATACCTAAGTCAGATTTTTGGTAGATACTGTCTGTTTATTATTGCTAAGTAATAACTTTTTCTGATTGTTCCGGATTCAGAAAACAAAATTGTCCGAAAGTACATACAAAAAAGTAATTCGTGGCGTTTGACCGTAGTAGTACCTATTATAGTAGATTGGAAGTATTTGGTTATTTCGATAAAGATCAAGTTGATGGACGCAGGGGAGTGCATCGTAGGGCACGTTCCTGACGTGCGCGACCTACGAGGCAAAGCTTTGTTATAGGCGATGGTTATCACTCATCAGGTGGGCCATATGCTTGTTCTATCAGCTAGTTAAATAAAAAAGTGAGCTCTAATGTAGTACTCCTACGAGCTGTATTGAGATGCTCCGTCCGTCATAAACTAAGGAAAACACAGCGTCCGTGTAACCGCGTCTGTTGCAGACCCTACTATTTTGCTGCGAGCAAGACTCACCGGTGGATATCTATAGGGTACCTAAATCTTAGGAAGTTTTTATCACACCTAAGAAGTTAATACAATGCAAACAAAGTTATAAAAATTGTACCTTCGATTCACATTAGGCGTTGTAGTTTAGCTCTTGAATGTCAACATTTACCTGTTCTTTCAGCTTGGACTCGTCTTGGAGAGCACTGGGCATGGTATGCACCAGCTTTTCACAGCACTTGATTACCTGCTGCGGTGATTCATCCAGTTGAGTGTTCATGACCTATTTAGAAAAAAAGAATTGTATGGTAATTTAGTGAAGAAAACGTGGCACTCCGGCTCCGGGAATTCCGGCAGAAATGAAAGTAGGTAGGTACAATTGCAAACTAACGCCTAGCTCTGATTTTCTAATATTGTCGTAAGGACCACTACTTACCATAACATAATACAAGTTTGCAGGAAGCTGTCTGTGACATCGTCAAGGTGGCACGAGCTGGTATGGGTGGTTTTTCTTTTTTGGTGTACCTACCTACCTACTTTTTAGAAATTATATTTATAATACGAATCACATTCTGATGAAATATGAATAATATTTTTTCATCTTACCGTCATAATATTAAAAAAATAGTAACTGGATTTGTTCACAAAAAAAAATTTTTTTTTTGTTCACAATAAAAAAATATTCATAATTAGAGAAGAGTCATAATTTTATTGACTCAGTCTTAACAACAACAACATCTGCTGGAATAACTTGAGTACCTACAAAGCAGTTAGTTAGTATTTATTTGAATTATAAATGAAACATGAAATAAAATTAAAAAAGGAATTGCTCACATACCCACTTAATAATAATATATTTTAAACAATATAGTAAAAAACTTGCATTAGTTTAACCTTTTCAAACAAAATCACATTAGAATCGTACAAAAAAGTCCATAGCGCTTAAATCTTTTTTTTCTCGTGGTCATGGTATAAAGTATGCAAATCTTGAGTAAAACGGATTTATATCGAGGGCCATGAATAACTCGTTTCGTTTAAGATTCTAACACTTGAATTACTGGCTACGCTCGTGATTCAATCATCATGAATCACTTCCTTAGGGCGCTTGTACACGCTAAGAAAATTTGCCGTTCCTGCGGCAGACAAGACAAATTCTTCGTGTAGACGACAAGAATTTTGTCTTTTCCACACACGAAAACGCAACAACGTTCGCCGCGTCGTGTCTCGCGCAGATAAGATATTTTTTTCGTACACCGCTGCGAGCAGTGTACACAGTTATTTTCTAGTTACGACACGAATTCTTGGGTAGACCCGGCGTTTTTTCTTAGCGTGTACAAGCGCCCTTACGGTCTTGATTCAGTCGTTGGAATCCTTCACTTGCTCGTGAGTCATCTATGGCCCTCGATTTAAATCCGTCTTTTATTCACTAGTTTGATAATATACATATTCGTATTTATCAGCTATCTGGTTGGTCTGGTTGGCTTTGCTTTGTTTGGTGCTTGATAGTGTGATGTGGAATATCCGCAAATATTTATTTATTTGACGCTACTTGAAACACCATCAAGCTTGCAAATGTTGACTTACTTGTTGCATGATCACTCGAATAATCTCCCTGTTGATGTCAGCCGTTTGCATCTTAGCCTTGACGTCATCAGGAAGCTTCGCTTGTTGGGCAGGGGGTGCTGACAGGAATACATCTGGTTTCGCTGGACCCTAATGTAACAGCTATGTTACCGCACGGTTTCGAAAGATTACCCATAGCTGCTACGTATTACCATTATATTAGTATGTAGTCTTGTATATGCTAGATATTACTTAGCTATGCTGAGGAACACCGTATAGACCGACGGACTGTATCATGGTTTAAATATGCCCAATAAATTGAGATTCAAGATGCTTGCCATTCGGTTGCGAAATTAAAAGTATAGTTATATATTTTAGTTTATAAACCTTCTTCATTTCGTGTCACTGATTCCTACAAAATATTTTTAAAAAAAGTTTCGAGTTTCCTCGGAACGCTCGTCCGAGGAAGTACTGCATTGCATACCACCATGCCTGTTTCTGCTGCCGAAACAGCATTTCTGTGTTTTGCGGTTAGGGTGCGGGTGCTGGTGAAATCACTGAGAAGTGAGGCTAAACATCTGCGTGTCTCAAGTTGATGGACCCAGAGCAGTGCATCGTAGGGCACGGTTCTGACGCGCGTGACCTACGAGGCAATGCTTCATTATAGACGATATTATCACTTCACATCAGGGTGTGCCATTACCTATATTAGGTATAATGCTTGTTTCATCAGCTGGATGTAACTATAAAATAAATTATAGTTTAAAAAACTAAAAAAAAAACGCTTTTATAACTAATTGAACTAAAAAGTTAAAAATAAAACTGTAATAATCAATAGAAAAATTTATATTATTGTACAAAAAAGCGTGGGGTGCTTTTTATAATAACTTCAGATATAATAAACTATTGATAAAAATATTTACAACAATCAAAATCAAGCACCCCACGCTTTTTTTGTACAATAATATAATTTTTTCCATTGATTATTACAGTTTTATTTTTAACTTTTTATTTCAATTAGTTATAAAAGCGTTTTTTTTTTAGTTTTTTAAACTATAATTTATTTTTTACTTTTTATTTTTTTTATTTTTTTCATATTTTTTTTTTTCATATTATTGCATTGTCATCGACCTTTGACAGGTGTGCAAAGTTTGAATCAAATCTGATCGTTCAAAGTAGGTTTTTTTTTTTATTATTTCTTTTCTTTTTTTTTTTCATATTATTGCATTGTCATCGACCTTTGACAGGTGTGCAAAGTTTGAATCAAATCTGATCGTTCAAAGTAGGTTTTTTTTTATTTTTTTTATTTCTTATCATTTTTTTTTTAATTTTTTTTTTCATATTATTGCATTTTCATCGACCTTTGACAGGTGTGCAAAGTTTGAATCAAATCTGATCGTTCAAAGTAGGACAAAATCGAGCTCAAAGGGGTCGGTTACATACATACATACATACAGGTGAAGCTAATAAAAGCGTTATAAAAAGCAGCCAAGTGCGAGTTGGACTCGCCCATGATGGGTTCCGTAGCAACAAGTAACATAATAATATAAAGGTTCTTGTAGTTCGTCGAAAGGTAAATTGCGGTTTACGATTTATGACGTATAAAAAAAAAACTACCGACTAGATCTCGTTCAAACCAAATATCGTTGGAAGTTTGCATAGTAATGTACAACATATAGGTATTTTTTTTAGTTTTATCATTCTCTTATTTTAGAAGTTAGAGGGACCAACATTTTACCACTTTGGAAGTGTCTCTCGCGCAAACTATTCAGTTAAAAAAAACGATTTTAGAAACCTCAACACCATTTTTAAAGACCTATTCATAAATACGACGCACGTATGGGTTCGATGAAAAAAGTTTCAAGTATGGGGACCCCCAAAATTTATAGTTTTTTTTATATTTTTGTGTAAAACTCTTAAGAGCGAGCAGATGTATTTTGTGGTTCACAGAATACATCTACTCGCCAAGTTTCATCAGTCTAGCTCTTACGGTGTCGGAGAAAAATGGCTGTGACATACGGACGGACAGACAGACAGACAGACATGACGAATCTATAAAGGTTCCGTTTTTGCCATTTGGCTACGGAACCCTAAAAAGGAAAAAAAAAAGTGAGACTTGGCACCATTTGTATTAAAACCCTCAACCAAGGTGATGCGGATGAATCTATTCTCCATTATTTATCTATTCTATCCGACATAGCTAAGAACCATCTCACATTCTGTCTATCTGTCCAAAACACCATACAAATCGAAGCATTTGCTTAGGAGCTACGGGGTTAAGGATGAGAGAAGGTCTCAGAACTTATAAAACCCCTATTTGTGTTCAGCGGGGGTGAGTAGTAACAATTTCGCAAATTCTCACCATAACGACGCTGTGATTGCCGACAACAAACTCTAGCGTCTTTAACCAAGGGTTAGCGCAAGACATCCATTCTGTCTCCACTTTTACATAATCGCCATTGTTCGTCAACATTCTGTAAAAGAAACAACCATTTGCTGTAAAGAACGATGAGCAATGGACTGTGGTTCTGGGCCGTTGTTGCAAGGTTGTGTTTCCTGACAATAACAGCTCACCTGACCGGCATCGATTTGGACACGTTGCCTTCTTTCAGTATCATGGCGTAGATCTCCTTCAGCAACGGTAAGTCATCGGGATGGTAGAGAAGCAAGGCGTCCTTCTCGACGAGATCCTGGGGGAAGTGCCCGAGATACGGGATGACGTCCATACTGACGGACTGGATAATGCCTTTGGCAGAATGTTTTATGACAAACAGCTTCGCATCTGATACGTATTCATTTGGAGCTGAAATTACGAATTAACAAAAGTATCAGGTGAGCCATATGCTTGTTCCATCAGCTAGTAGTTAGTATACAAAAAAAAAGGTGTGTTATGTACACTGTACAGTGAGTTTCATTAGGTGGTGTACAATTACTCAGTTTCAAAATAGTATGTTAGCATTGCAAATAGGCTGATAGGTACAGTTGTTTTTCAGCATCAGCCCAGTGAATGTCCATTGCAATTCTGCGGCACACTTAAAGTTACGATTTGTACACATTCTAGTGCACCAACCACCGACACCTACCATCATGTAACACTAACAATCTGTTAAAATGAAAGTTATTTGAATCAGCACTTTTTTATTAATTCTGTGCAATTCTTTAATTCTTTCGACGAACTACTAGAACTTCTATACTAGTAGTTCGCCCCGAACTGAGATCTCGTGATGCGATCCAAATGCTCCAAAAAGTTAAGTACATAGTTAGATGGTTATCAGAAAAAAATGTGCCACCATCACGCATTGTGTTACTTTGAGAAAGCAATTCTGTTTCTGTCCAGATTCACTGTTTGACCTTGCCACTGACTATCCCTCTCTAACTTTGCATGGTAAACAAGTTTTAACTCAATTGGCCAATTGTGGTTGAAGAGTTCCGTTGGCCCATCATCAGACCAGGTCGCTTTCGCCATTTTGTGACAACTGAGTACCTCTATATTTTATTTCAAGAAATAAAAAAATAAGAAAAAGCATACGGATTGACCAACCAGTAGTTTTCTACTGGTTGGTCAATCCGTATGCTTTTTCTCTGAATGTGACCTTGATGCAAAAGAAATTCTTAGAGATGGGATCTCTCGGGTCGTTGGTTATTGTAATTTATAATTTTTTTTGTACAGCAAAAACTGAGCATCCTAGCAAAAAAGTAAAAACTGTTTTGGAATGTCCAAACAAAGTTCTTTGATATGACTTATCAAATTTCATGCAGATCGGATAAAAGGTTCGAAAGTTATCGTCGGACAAACATACATAAATACATACAAACATACATAAATACGCACATAAAATTCCAAATCGCCCAAGTTGTTTGTAAGATCCTCGTTCACTTCGCTCACTCGATCAATTACTTACTGCTACGGAACATTCATTCATGGGTGAGTCCGACTCGCACTTGGCTGCTTTTTTTTATGTATAGCAAAAACTGATTGTTCTAGAAAAAAGTAAAAACTGTTTTGTAATGTCCGAACAAAGCTCTCTCACAGGAAATGTAACTTGATTTTTTTGGGTATTTTTTTTATTTTTGCACCCTTTTTACAAAACCCCATATCTTAATAACCCCTCATCCGGTTCTACTCATGTACTTACCAGTAAATTTCTCAAGTACAAGCTATCGACTTACCAAATTTCATGGAGATTGGATCAACAACGGTTCGAAAGTTATCGTCGGACAAACATACACAAATACATACATACATACGCACATAGAATGCCAAATCGCCCAAGTTGTTTGTAAGATCTTGGTTCGCTTCGCTCACTCGATTTCTTGATGATATGCCGGCAAATAAACATTAGGCATGGTGCATATAAGAACATCTCATTCATAAAGCCCAACATGAATAGTACTTACTTGTGTAAGCTGAATAAATAGGAGTAGCTTCAACCAGCAATAAAAAATTATGTTCCTTGTTAGTTTTGATGGAGAATTTGAGCAAGAAAGGCTTATACGAGACCTCCCGCTCCCGGATTCCGAAGCCGGCGCTCAAGCTCTTGTAGAGCCGGAAACGAACACCCAGCTTGCAGTTGCTAATCCATGCATTTACTAAAACATTGCGTAAAGAGTGAAAAAATAATACCTACTTTACATACATATTCCAGAAAAAGCAAGCAAGGTGTTCAATCTGTGCTACTCAAATATTTTATCGAAAATAGCGAGCAACTGCCTGTGTGCAATCCGATTAGGTAGGTACTAACACGTTTTCTTACATAAAAGTTGAGTCATGTATGAAAATCAGTAAATCGCCGGTGGTCTTTGCTTTGTGGACTTCTAAATGTTTTTGAAAAGGAATAATTGGAACACTTATTGATTAACATACAATGATGATGTTGCGTTTGATGGATATGTTACGGCTAATACCCGAAGTGCGGCTACACCTAGTTTTAGCCGCTTAGAATTAGGTGTAGCCACTTACTCTTGGTTAAACCTAGTACGAGCCGATTGTTTTCGGGTAAAACTAGGTCTAACGGGACGGGGGAGGGGTCCTCCCTGCACTGCCATGCACTATTCTTGAAATTAAGTAGGTATAAAAAAAAACCTAACAACCTACTGTTACTTGTCGGGGTGCCCCGAGTTTGAATCTGCAATGGCTCAGCCAGAACACTCGCGAGGAGCCCTGAGCCTAGGTTTAACCAAGAGTAAGGGCGCTTGTACACGCTAAGAAAAAACGCCGGGCCTACCCAAGAATTCGTGTCGTAACAAGAAAATTACTGTGTACACGGCTCGCAGCGGTGCACGAAAAAAATCTTATCTGCGCAAGACAAGAATTTTGTCTTTTCCACACACGAAAACGCAACAACGTTCGCCGCGTCGTGTCTTGCGCAGATAAGATTTTTTTCGTGCACCGCTGCGAGCAGTGTACACAGTTATTTTCTAGTTACGACAAGAATTCTTGGGTAGACCCGGCATTTTTTCTTAGCGTGTACAAGCGCCCTAAGGCTACACTAGTTCTAACCGGCTAAAACTAGGTGTAGCCGCACTTCGGGTATTAGCCCTAACAGATATACCTACTTGTCGGAGTGACGCCGACCGGAACATTGTTTTATCAAGAATATTTCTCAAGCTCTTTCTAGCTTGCAGAAAAGCCATAATTTCGTTTTGGGTGATTTTGAAACTTTTGTACATGCCACTTCTACGAGTACCTACCTACTTATCATCTACGAGAGAAAAAAATACGATTACAAAATAGATTTACGACTGATACCCTATTAGTCGTACACACCTACCGATTATTTAAAAAGTGTACCTACCGTAAGTTTTGAAAGTTTAGAAATGTTTTGTTATTCTAAACTACCCGAGTCTATATTAAGTAAGTGGCCACTCGTATGAGTCGTCCGCGCCTGCAACTCGTTCACTATTGCAAACGTGAACGTCTTTTGATCCTGGAAATAAAACATACCTACGTTTGATGTTTAGGATAAGGATTAGTAAGCACGGCAACAAGTACCTATTTAATTTCAATACAAATTGAATATTTTACATTCATTTATCTATATGCAGTTTTTTTTTGTATTTGAAACTAATGCTATTTGTGTTTTAACTTTTTTACCTCCGGGTGAATAAAATCCTTGAAAGATCGTCCGATCCACATTTCTTTGGCAAACCCGAGGGTGGTCGTCACATTTGGTGTGATGTAATTAACCAATCCGTTTTCCATAGATAACGCACATGAAAATCCAATCTGAAATAATGAATAAATAAATCGTTATCGTTTTTAGGCAAAAACGGAACCCATAGAAGGGGTCCGTTTTTGAGATATATTGCAGAGGAAGACCAAAGAAAACATGGATGAACTGTGTGAAAGATGACATAGATAAGAGAGGAGTGAATGCAGAATGACGGCTGACGGAAGGGAATGGAGAAGAAAGACATGTTGTACCAACCCCACATAGAGTAGGGTAAGGGCAGGAAGAAGAAGAAGAAGAGTAATTGTTGATAGAGCGGCAAAAGAAATACATCACCTAGGAAAATGTCAACTGTCTATCACGGATCACGGTTCATGAGATACAGCCTAGTGACAGGCGGACCGACAAACGAAATTCTGATAAAGTGCTCACCTGCTTAAAAACTAACCAACAGTGGTAAAAATTCCTACGCGACTATTTTACAAAATGCTTTACAACTAAATAAATCAAAATCAAAAATATTTTTTGATAATTTAAAAAATCTTTTATTGTTATAGATCTCTTTAGTTAAGTTTTAATAACCATGTTTAAAGAGTCCCCTCTATTCCGTGGTATACTGAGGTATATATTGTTTTACAGAAAACTATGTAGATTATGGATTATGGGACAGCTATCAAATAATGCACCTTTTCTAGCGTTCCGTAGCCAAATGGCAAAAACGGAACCCTTATAGATTCGTCATGTATGTCTGTCTGTCCGTCCGTATGACACAGCCACTTTTTTTCGAAACTATAAAAGCTACACTGATGAAACTTGGTAAGTAGATGTATTCTGTGAACCGCATTAAGATTTTCTCACAAACGGAAAAAAAACAATAAATTTTGGGGGTATATATACTTAGAACTGAAATTCAAAAAACTTTTTTTCAATTAACCCATACGTGTGGGGTATCTATGAATAGGTCTTCAAATATGATGTTGAGGTTTCAAATCGTTTTTTTCTAAACTAAATAGTTTTTGCGAGAGACACTTCCAAAGTGGTAAAATGTTAGCCCCCCCTGTAAATTCTAAATTAAGAGAATGATAAAACTTTAAAATATATATGATGTACATTACTATGTAAACTTCCAACGATATTTGGTTTGAACGAGATCTAGTTAGTAGTTTTTTTTAATACATCATTAATCGTAAACCGCAATGTACCTTTCGACGAACTACTAGAACTTCTTTATTTTAACTTATATGTATATGTATTAGTAAATTATTTTGTAAAAATAGCATCTAAAAGTCCACTAAGGTTTGTGCTGATGCTATCGCGAGCACGTCACTAAATATTAAAACAACCTACTTATACCACCTATACCTCAGAGTTATTTATCGTTTTCATTTTTCACTAAACTTCATCTATCTAGTGAATTCATGCACTATGTTTTGATATAAACGAATACTCTTACAGAATCATTGCTTTCTTTGTCTTTTCTGACGGCACTTCCAGACGTCTGCATTTTTGTTCTTTGCCGGTTTCTCCTGAAACATAACATACACTTTATTCTTTTTTCTAATAACTTGATCTCACTACCAACTTTTTTATGTTTATCTTATGTGATGTAATTTGAACTAAAAGTGTCCCTCATACCTTGCTTGACTGACCAGAATGATCTGTTCAGCAACTTGTCAAAGCTTACCACGGTAGGTGGTCTAGCGGCGGACCAAGACTGTGATGACGGAACGATCTTGATACGTATCAAGATCGTCTCGTCATCACAGTTTTCGTGTTGGTCTGTGTGGCAGGCATCACAGTTTTTGTCTTGGTCTGCATGCCACACAGATCACAGGATGGGGGACATGGAAGTGGCACTGGTAGTTCGCTTTAGCGTTTCACTGATCACGACCACAGAACGCAAGCTGTTCGCTTAGATGTGCGCAAGGCTTAAGTGCTGGAGTACGCGAGGTCAACTATATTCACGACGGAACTATTAGTTAATTTGAATAAAATATTCAAAAAACGCAGCAGCAGGGTGACCCGTAGGTTTTTGGGTATTGAAATAATCCTACATTTTAGATCCAATTCTGATAACCGATTGAAAACCTAATCAATAACTATTTAATCTAGAATTAAAGAACACGAATGGAGCCTTTTTGATGCGCACTTTAAATCCTTTCACCACACTGGTTCGAAAGAACCAGTGACACGATAAGAAAAAGATCTAGAATTTGGTTCGACTAGCTAGCGAATAGTAACTTACCTAAACAAAGAAAACACAAACACAGCAAGGTTTTGACAATAATTATTCGCTTCAAATAAATGCGTCTCCTGGAATGTGTTACAAGTAATGTGACCAATGATGGATAACAGTTCTTTTTATACCTGACCGGCAAAAAAAATACAAATTTCAAACATTCGTCATTTAACATTTGCAAAGACTTCTTCTGAAAAAGTTAACAAGTTAAACTTTTACAAAGACTCCTTTTAAAAAGTTTGTAAGGCTTGAAATTTTGTTGTTTATGAATCGGCCACACCACGACAAATAGCTGTTAACTGCGATGGTGAACAGATCGTGCAAACCATGTTGCGCCATGGTGGTGTCAATGATGATTTGCCAATGATGACCGTCAATGATAACCGCAGTTTGTCGCGGTCGCAGCCGCACACCCCCGATCTGATATATTTATCTAGTATATTTATTTATTGAACCATTGCAATGGTTTCTTACTAGGGGTTATCCTGTCTAGGTTACTCGTATTTTTTTAGTGGTGCTCTTTTACATTCCCATTATTACGATAACGTGACCACAACCAAGAAATTACGTCTTGATTGGTCTTCAGGGTATTGGCAACCATGCGTTGGATAGCACCGGCTTGTAACATGCATATCGCTCTTATCATTTTTTCTCTGCTTAGGTGTTGAAGTTCTTTGACATGACAAATATCACAAAATCCGTCAAAATTAAAAATGACCTAAATAGCACTTATTGATAACTAATCTTATGCAAAATCAACGTTGTTTAAATTAATCGCAGTCCCCATTCTATCTTTTATAAATGCGTATTTTTTTTCAAATTTTGACAAGGGATAAAACTGGTTAAATTAGCGGAGAAAAGACACGCCTGTGTTTTAGAAGCATTGAACTTTTGCGTCCTTTATTCCTATTCCTACTACCTATTTAATTTATAATTTATAAAATAACATTATGATCAGATGGTACTTTATTTAAGACTTCGTGATTCATAAAATCTGCATCATCATTAAAAATAAAATTCCACGATCAGTTCGCCATCGCAGTTCGCAGCTATTCGCCGCCTTGTGGCTCCTTTAGTTTGTTGCGGCTAAAGAAACGTGATCAATTGCGCAGTAAGCGCACGTGTAATAGCCCCTTCCCACGGTCTGTGATATCACGCACGGAGGGGTGCGGCGGCTCAGCTCGCACGACACACCATGGGAACGGTCTCGTGCGCGAGGTGCGCGGTAGCGCAGGAGCCCTGTCTGTGTGCGTTGCCGTGCGTCGTCGTCGGTTGTGCGTGATGATCTGCAGAACCACGCACCGTAGGAAGGCAGCTTAGGTGTTCCATCAAATCAATAAATACTCGGATTACTTTTAGTACTCTCGGACTATGCCGCTGTGATTTGTTACCCCAAACCCAACCGAACCATATAAGATGATGAGCCTAATTCTCGGGCCGACCGAGATTTTCAATGTCCCTTAAATACACATTGGCATTGCACTTCCCCGCACTTTTTCTACGTTTTCCGTATATCGTAGCTGTCGAGGCTTCTACGATGAGGTCGTCGATGGATTACTCAAGGAAATCATCCATTATCTCTTCGAAAAGAAGCAATAAAATTAAATTGCAAAATGATCCGAGATGAGCCGAGAATTAGGCTCCAGTTCTGTCTGTTTAAAATGTTAAATACTTAATACGTTTGTTGAATACACATGCGTTAGCTTAGGTTCATACATAGAAAGAAAGAAATCAAAGCATTTTACTGCCGTAGGCCGTGGGTTTGATCCCTACCGAGAACAAAATAAATATTTGTGTGGTGAATACAATGGTTTTTTCTCTGTCCGGGTATTATAATAATACGCAATGTATATGTTATGGACCAAGTGATTAATGCGGACATTATGAATGATGCTCGACCATTATGCATAATGTCTAGCTCTATTGGGCTAAGTGATAAATTCTTCATTATTTATCACATTGCCCGGTCATTATTATATTGCTACATGACAATTAGGCAATTTGATAATAAACACTTTAAAGTCGCTTAAAAGACGTAGAAAGCCCGTCCTTTTGATAGCAACAGTAGGGAAGCTTCCCTTAAACTCCATTTCCCAAGGGCATAAAAAGAAACCTAACCTACTCAAGTCGGGGTGCCCCGTGTTTGATTTCCTAAAGGATATTTAACAAAAACATAACAACCTAACCAGCTCAAGTCGGGGTGCCCCGTGTTTGGATTACAAAATATTACAATGCATAATAATAATAATCCTAGGGCCGAGAAGGAAAAGCTCAGCAAGTACCTAGACTTAGCCCACGAGGTAACCGCCATTTGGAATGTTGATCCAAATGACGATCCACGATCATTGTCTCGATAGACGTTTCGGCGAACGGCCTAAAAGCCAAGAGCCTCGACCAAAATCTCAAGAGACTCTCGCTGGATGGTTGGCTCAAGGGTCAGATGCAGAAGGGGGTAATCCTGGGCACTGCACGCATTGTCCGGAGGTTCCTCACTCTGCAGCCTTGACCACTGGTAGCTTGGGCCTAACCCCGCTGTTGGTGGTGCACTAGTTTTTAAGTTTTTTATAATAATATATATTTATTTAATAATTATATAGGTAGGTATTGTAAAGAACTTAAAAAATAGAAAAAACAAATAAATATCTGAATAATAATCATAATAATATACTATATAAATTTAAATTGAATATATTAAGCTTATAGGCTTTATTTATTATTTATTTATTCAATAGGCATGAAATTAATAAGTATTAGATAAAACGTTAGAACGAAATTAGGAATTGTACGAACAAAAAAGTAAAAAGTAAGGTTTAGTGCATAATTATATTTATTTATTTTTACTTGAAAAAGCCAATTTATGTACGGTTATACTATAGTATAAAAAGTTTTTTGAATTTCAGTTCTAAGTATGGGGGACCCCCAAAATTTTCAGTTTTTTTTCTATGTTTGTGAGAAAATCTTAATGCGGTTCACAGAATACATCTACTTACCAAGTTTCATCAGTGTTGCTAGTAGCATACTATAGTAGCATATGTAGCGCCATCTAGCCTAGCTACTTAAGAGGGCATCACACAGGTGACTCTCCATACAAACGTAGTACCACGTACTGAAAGCCTCACGAGAGGGACTGGCGAATGATAACTACCAGCTACAACGCCACCTAACGGCTACAATGAGAACCAGATTACCCTGGACCGCGCTTACAAAGCTTACACAGAGATTGAAGATGAGGTAGTCATACCATCTACTAGTAACTGACGGTCCTCGGACCTCAAGTTAAAGGTATTTTTGAGTAACCACAAAAGAAATCATCCATCATCCATCTATGGCAAAAAAGAGGTACTACTACACGCTCAGCACAGCTTACGCTTCGTGGGTGGTTCGGCTGAGAGACCAAAATATTTTAAAACCGGAACGTATTCAGTTCGTTACCCTGCCACTAGGTGGCAGCTTACACAATCGAGATTGTGCGTGTATTTTTTGGAGATTCGACTAGTTGTAAAAACTAGTTTAGTGGTTGAATATTGATGGCAACAAGATATAGAAAGAAAGAAAGAAAATACATTTTATTTGACATAAAGGCACAAATACATCAACAGAGACAGATACGTGATCCTTGTTAATATCATAATAAATTTGTTAGTTTCAAAATTATGATATCAATAGAATTACGCAATCAGCCAGTCGAAACCCATTTATTTAGTTTCTAACAAAAACATCTATTGCTAATATTATTATTATAATTATAATATTCCATTGTCAGCACACCCCCTACGAGAATACTGATGGTGATCATAGATTTTGCCAAACCGAACCTCATCAGTTGAGTTTCTCGGCCTTTTGTGTCGGAGCTGTGGGTTCGATGCCCACCTAGAGAGTAGAGCTATTACATACTGGGCTGAGTTTTTAATAAAAGTATTCAACTAAAAATACTTAAGAAAACGAATGAAAATTATTTATTTTTGTTTATACATCGTTGTAGACAGCTCAAATGTTTCTTGTGTATTTTGTACATTTTGTAAATATTTGTCTGATTGTAAGGTTTTTTATACATGTCACATAATATCTTGGTTGGCACGAAAGCATTATTTTATTGTAAATTCCTTTTACTTGCCTGTATAAAGTTAAAATTACACCCATTCCACACAGCAGGTTCATATAACAGCAATATAAACATTTTACCTGTAATTTCCCGCGCCGGTAAATTCGGTAATTCCCCGTTGGTACTGGTAATTCCCAGATTACGAGCTTGTGAGACCGAGTAAATGCTTTGTCAAACTGTCTTTTAAAAACATATTAAGTAGGCTAGGTACCGATTAAGTAACTACTGGCCTTGTGAAGCTCTGTATAATAAAAATCGTGTTTTACTTTGTTTGCTTTACTTTAAAAAATGCAGGTCACAATTTCCCAATACTGAAAGCCTACCGCAAGTTCTGTCTGGATCTGATTTTGAGTCTGTGTGAGTGTTGACTAAATAAATCCTACCTCGAAACGTCACACACACAGTGACACTGTGGTGAGCACTCACACAGACTCAATACCAGAACCAGAGACAGAATCAGACAGAGCTTGTAGTAGGTCTACTGGTGTGCACTTGCAAGAGCGCAGTAAAAATGAAATCCATCTTTGTTTCTTTGGCATAGCATACACCAAAGATATTGTTTTATATTTGTACTCATAATGCTACATTCACTATTGCTAAAAATATTTACCTAGTAATTAATCTTTCACAAATAATAATCCTAACAATTTCACTGTTGATATTTTGTTTCTTGAGAAATGATGGCATTATTATACTTCTAGCCCACCTCATTGCAACTATGAGAGTGTAATTAGCTACCTTTATTACCAGCAATACAGTTATTACACATTCGGCTTGTTCATTATGATAAGGGTAACGAGTGTAACAGAAAGCTAAATGGCATAACTAACAACTCAATGCGAACTGTAATGAGACCAAATGATTGGGTTCGTTACAAAATTGGCTGATAATTTATGTATTTTGCTGCATTGAGTGTTATAAAATTGAGCTAGATTTTTCCTAGATTCAGCAAATCAAAATAATAATTAAATTTAGTACGCAGCCACAAAAAATTTGCTAAGTGAATTTCTTTCATCGTTGTTAAAATCACAAATTATTTTACACTAGCAGTTGGTGCCCGTATTTTTTTTTTGGTAAAATTATAATAATAAACTCATAAAAGTTAAAGTTGTTAGTTTATAATAATAAACTCCACTACTCGTCAATAGATGGCGTTCTCTGTCCCACTAACTCATGACTTAATCAACAGATGGCGCTAGGAGTTATGATTTTATGATAAAGTTGATTATTTACTTTACGACATTTCTAAACATTTTCTAAAAATGAATCCTAGATAGATCGTTTTATCGTCCCTGAAAACCCCTGTACACTTAATTTCATGAAAATTGTTGGCTCAGTTTCCGAGATCCTAAATATATATATATATATATATACAAGATTTTCTCGTTTAAAGGTATAATTTATTACAAAGAAAATACTGGATCAAAATTTAGCAACGTGCTGACGTAATAATTGTTGCACTTTGACCTTTTGAAGGATATAAAACTATCTAGTGTGTACCGCACAAGACACTTGCTAGCGACTTTAGATTTTCGAAGTTTCAAGCTATAAGCAATAAGTATTTTATATTTATTTTTTTATACAACTGTCTGGTGTAACTAGCATATGGCCCACCTAGTGTTAAGTGGTAACCATCGCCCATAACAAAGCATTGCCTCGTGGGTACATCTTTCGAATGGGTCAAAGTGTGCAAGCGAGAAGTTGTTTCACGGAGTTCAGTGTCTCCATGGTATTGTTTTTTTTTATAAGGGCTCAGTAAAAACAAACATATTAAATAGTTTAAAAAACTAAAAAAAAACGCTTTTTTATCTAATTGAACGAAAAAGATAAAAATAAAACTGTAATAATCAATTGAAAAATTTATATTATTGTACAAAAAAGCGTGGGGTGCTTTTTATAATAACTTCAGATATAATAAACTATTGATAAAATATTTACAACAATCAAAATCAAGCCCCCCCCACGCTTTTTGTACAATAATATAAATTTTTCAATTGATTATTACAGTTTTATTTTTAACTTTTTCGATCAATTGGTTATAAAAGCGTTTTTTTTTTAGTTTTTTAAACTATAATTTTTTTTTTACTTTTTGTTTTTTTTTTTTTTTTTCATTTTTTTTCATATTCCTCATCGACCTTTGACAGATGTGCAAAGTTTGAATCAAATCTGATCGTTCAAAGTAGGACAAAATCGAGCTCAAAGAGGACGGTTACATACATACATGCAGGTGAAGCTAATAAAAGCGTTATAAAAAGAAAATCATGTAAACTAACATAATTATATTATAATACGAATGCCACACATCAACTTTCTACACACCTCGTAGCGGTGTTGCTACGGCGTAGCTTTATTGCTACGGCGGCTAAGCAAATAAAAAATATAAGCAGGTATAGTAATGCATATTTTGGTTTTGTTGAGGTTTGTTTGAGGCTCGATGCCGCCGTGGGAAATGTTCACTAATTGACAGTGATAAGTGAAAAACCACTACGTCACACTTAAAACTAAGTACGTTTAAAGCACGCATCTAGATTGCCTGCGATGTCATGATTGCCACATCGAAATACTGATCTATATCACTGTCAAAGTTCCCAGCAGTGTGAGTGGATGTATGCAAAACCCTATGCTGAAACAAATCATCATCGCCATCGCCATATGTGCGCAAGGCTTAATTAAGGTGAAGTGCAACAATTTGTAAGTCATTAGCTGGCTGAAGTCGCTGTGTTTCGTTTCCTAATGAAGCTCACAGCTATCGTAGTAATAAATTTATTTTTATCTTCAAACGCTTAACCTGGAATCTTTTAGAATGAATCTAAAGACGAATTAAGTTTCATAGTGATTCCTTCTAGAGCTTTCCGGATACTAGTGTCTAAAATAAAAAGTTAATCCTAGCCGTTTTTGGCTACGGTGACTGTAAATGGATGCACATATTATTGTTTATTGTTTGAGAGCTTCGTTGTTCTTCCCTTTGATGCTAAGGAAGTAGTGTAAGTGTGGCTGGTTTATCAAATTGTATTATTAAAGGTATCTTCTTGCCTTCTGTCGAGATCGAGTCACCGCTCTTCTTCACATGCACGTCTTTACTCCGTACGCTGGGCTGCGTTCTCTTCCCACCCAGAGGGCTGAATCTGTCCTCTCAAACTTAAGAACTAATTATCATACTATTAGTAATGCTTTGTTCTAAATATTTTCAGTGTTACCCACGTACATAGCTCGATTTTAGACGTGGCTTTGTTTAAGTTCGCTGTTTTGATTATAATTGGAATTTGTACATACATTGGGTAAGAAGAAGTGTAAATATTATTTTAGAATTGGGGAGGGCTTTGCCCAGCAGCGGGATGGACTATGGGGATAAAAATAATGACTTTTGTAAAGTTTCATCACCGTATATTTAAATCCTATGGTAAGATACTCGTAGATGATACAAGCATTGATCCACCAATGTGATATGTCTACAACACTTTGTTTAATATGTAGTTAAAATAAGACTGTAAAATCATCGTTATCATATATGGCAAAACACCATAATTTTCAGGCACTTTTTGTCGACTGCGAAGTCTCTAGTTTATCCGGTTTTTTCGACATGCCTAACTCCAGTAACTTCCAGGAAGGCTTATAAATAACTCCAACACTGGACGGTAAGTAGGAAGTAAATAAATTACTGAGGAGGCATCGCGCTCCGCTTTTTGCTAGTTTTCGGCCAGTTGGTGTTGATACAGACATATAAAGTAGCGAAGTGATTTAGCTGGTGAAAATGTTATATAAGGATAGAATTGAGAATGTTTCTTATCGAAATTATAGAGCTGTTGCAACACCATAGTTTTTTACCTCACTCTTCTAGGCTCGGTCGCATGGAACTGGCACTTAGACTCACGTAGCTTTAAGACGTTTCAGAGTGAACATTGTGACACAGCTCAATAAAGAAATGTTGAATTTGAACTGTTTGCCAATGACGTTATTTTGTACTAGTAATTAAGCTTTCTATGCATGCAAATGCCTACATTACCTTAAAGCACCGAAGTAGCTACGTACACCACAAAACTGAGGCACTTTAGTCTGCCTCTAGGTGTGCAAAATTTTGGTAAAATTAAATTTTCAACGGTAAGTATTCTGCGTGTAAGCTGTAGCTGTAGGGCCATGTACGTGACTTGTATTGAAACCGTCTCGTTAGAGCGCTTATAAATGTAGTCAATAGCACCGTTACATGCTGTGACTGTCAGCGTGGACGACATGCGAGAGGTACGGGTTCTGCGGGACAAATACTTGCGTGATCCGCAAGTATTTACTTCGATGTGTGGTTGCTGTTTCAAATACCAGTGATATCCACTTATTATTACTTATCAGATTTTGTGTCCAATGTATTCTAGTCTTTGCCTTCAATGTACCTTAGTTTATGTTACAAGTATTATGTATTTAGTCTTAATTTTACTTGTATGTAATTTGTTTACAAATAAATAAATAAATAAATAAAATTATCTGGCTGTGGTTAACATCAAATCCTGCATCATTTACAACACGGTCAGAGTTTGCTGCTTAGTTCTTTTGGAAACACTAATAATTAGACAGCAGGGTCCATTTCAAAACTCCTCGGAAATGTTCTATTGATTTTATAGTGTTTACTACACTTAAGGAAATCACAAAGATTTTTATAATGTTCCAAAAATCCTCGGAAATTGTCATGTCTACTGTTTGGCATACCTCAAGTATTTTTGCGTCGTGTGCAAGAACCTCTAATTTTACAGGTTATGGTTGTGTGTGAATTTAGATAAGGCTCGTTCGTTCATCAAAAGTTTTATTATAACAAGTGCTGGAGAACAAATGGAGCTACAAATTAAACTTTGCTTGGAATAATTTAATTCAATAAGATATAATCTAATATTCCTATCAGAGGTTAACTCGGAGTATTGCTTGCTTTTCAATTAATGAATGATTTAAGACTTTTATTTCGATTGAGTTTAACTGGGCCCAATTGTGAATTATTTCTAGTGCTATTAGTATTTGATGTAGTGCTAGAATCCTTTTTCATTATATAACCATTGTTCATACCCTAACGGTTTTCAAGCGAGCGCCCTGTTTGCTCATAATTTTTAATTCCCACTCGATTACATAAATTTACAATTTAAAGCCTATTCCGTGGCGTATGCACATTCTAATGGCTGTTTTTATAGAATATCTTATGAGAATCAACCCTACTGTAGGCCTACCACAAGCTCAGTCTGGCTCTATCTCTGGCTCTGATTTTGAGCCAGAGTGTGAGTGCTCACCAGTGTATTATATTGTATTTGTGACGTTTTGACGTAGGATTTATAACAGCGCTCACGCAGACTCAATACCAGAGCCAGTGACAGAGCCAGACAGAGCTTGTGGTAGGCTTACTGATTTGAGTGGCACGGTGGTATATTCACCACACAGACTGTACTAACGTGTGAATAATTAATGATTCCACTCATTTCGAAGCAAAGTGTGAGAGTACAAAGTTTGTAGAACTCATGCAAACTTAAATATACTGGCTTCATCTCGTCAAATTGGGTTTTTAATCAAATGTATTGGCAATTTTACCACACATTTTAAATAAGCACAATTAAATCATATTAAAATGCGGGCCGTGATGTCAGTCAATTGTATAAAAAAACAGCCACGCATAAGAAGGCAGATTAACACATAAACAAAACAAATACAATAAACAAATCTTTAAATCAATATAAGATTATGGCGAGACCATAATTTTAAATACCAAATAGACGGTCAGACACAAAACCGTTTAAAAATAACATGAATGCTGTGCATTAACATTTTTATTTCAAGTTATTTGAAATTACTTTGACGAGTTTACGGGTAACGAACATTATTTTGTGATCCTTTAGAACTACTCCTATAAAATCAAAAACAAATAAAAAATTTACTAGCAGTGGTGGTCGATTTAGATCAATTGAGAGAATATTCATTCAATTTCTTCTTTAGCCAACTATCAACCCATTCAAGTTGACACCAAGTTAATTCTATAGCTTGGAGGTAGAGTTAGCTCTTGCACGTTTGTTCTTCCGCTCGACGTTCACATTTCTTGTTTATAATATATTGTAAAGGTTTACAAAGAAGCGTGGCTGCAGCGCCGTTGTTTGTCATGCGGTCAATCTGAAGGCAATCCATAGACAAATGTTCGTTGATATAATATTTAAACTAATAGGAACATAATGTTGGGTTTTCTTTTACTTAGAGCCCTTAGGGAATATCTGCTATACCTGGGAATTAAATGCGTGATGCTGCTTCGTATGTTTCATTAATAATATTGTCATTTTCTTGAAGATTTTTAAGCATAACTTTAAATGTGTTCTCGGTACTTTATTATAACCATCAACGTACCCCGTAGAAACGCCTACCCATTTATGTACTGCAGCCAAGCCATTACGAGGGCTCTCACGGACTTCAAGTGGCATCATTAATAGAGACCATTCAGCCAACAAAGGCTATTCAGGTTAATCCTTTTAGAATATTCCAGAGCTAACGAGTATCCTTTAAAATTGCATTTCTGATGAACTAATTCCATTATTGGATTTCGAAAGGAAATGGCATTTAGTGAGTATAATGGCGACTGCACTCAAATGGCATGGTGATTGGAATCGTTCAGAAGGCTTTGTGAAAAAAGTGCACTGTTTTTTGATGATCTCATTTTCTTTTCTCACTCTCAAATTAGTGAGAGAAAATTCTAAAGATACGGCCACATCTAGGCAATAAGCTGCTATAAATATCACTGCAATATTTAACAGCGATAAAGGTATAGGTATTTGGTCACTTATCGTCTAGAAAAAGCTTTACCATAAGGGATTCAGTTTTTGAGTATACGCCATCTTTCTTAGGGCTAGCTTTTCAATTTACATTAATCCGTCAGGTAAATATACATCCATCTCTTTTTAAGGCTTACCAAAAAGAAGAAATTTTAAGTATTACCCCGTAGATGGAAAATACAGCTCTAATAACATTAATTTGCAATCAATAACCGAAATTCAGTTACCAAATCCAAATCCAATAACCCATCTTTTGTATATAAAAGCTCTTAGGAGGTTGTTAAACCAGTACTGATGTATGTATTTACAGGTAGGTACAATCACTCGTACAATCAATGCGACAGGTGATTCCCCCGTCGACTTTGTGAGCCCGTGATATGCGTGCGTATATGGTATGCGTGTTTCTCTCTTGATGTAATTACAACGTACCGAGTTAAGTCTTTGAAGTACCTTCCCAATTCGTAATAAATCTTCTTCTTCATTAATAGCATCTGTCTATTTCGGATCAATTTTGCCAGTCTTCTTCTTCTTCTTAATGAATGGCATCTGTCCTTTTCGGATCAATTTTGCCAGTGTCAAGTAGTATAATGAGAATAATGGATGATAATATATTACATAGATAAAATACTTTTCCGTCAATTTGTCAGTCTTCTGTCAAAGTCGGCCCTACTTGGCATAGGAAGAAAGATGGCCGTTTCTTACCAAAACCGTCTAAAACATTTTCGATCAAATCAGAATATCACATAATACACTTTCATTCCAACTGCTAACACTTTGAGCTAAGACCTCTTTTTTTTTTCAAAACCATCAGAAACGTTTTCGATCAAATCAGAATATCACTTTCATTCCAACTGTTGAGCTAAGACTCAAGTAATGTTGGTTAATGTACCACCGAAATTACACATCAGAACTCAAAATAACACCAGAAAAACAATAAAAATGAAAAAGCTATGCGACTTCCCGAAATGACAGAAAACTAATTCTTCGTAATAAGTCGAAGATCAAAGTCGATGTAGTACTTTTCACTCGCACTTTTTAACCCTTTGAAAGATATTGAACCACTGCGTTTTTCTGTTTTCAGTTAAGCATAAAAATAATTAAGTTTGCCTAATTGATTTTCGATAACATTTAAGTTGGTAAACGTGTTAGGATCAAGATAGTTTTTTTTTTTATCTTTGTCTTATCATCGTGTAACTTGGTTCTTATAAATAGTGTGCATCACACACACACATGGTTTTTAACTAAATCAACTATGTATTTTTGCTTAACTGTGTACAACCTAATTGTACACCATGTCATGATACTCGCGGTTTTCGATAACATAACTTTGTTTTATTTTTTTATCTTTCAAAAGGTCTACAAGCGAGAAGTTGTGACACAGTATACACATATGAAAATCACAAAAACTTTTATAATGACTCAACAGCGTAAGTGTCGTATTAAAGTTCTTGAGAGTTATTCGTCAATTGTGATTAGGATCCGATAGCGCGGCGGTCAGTGCAGCTCCAGCTGAAGGTCGCGGGTTCAAATCGAGCGGGATTTGAACCCGCGACCTTCAGCTGTTGGGACATAATAAAAATCTTTATAATATAAACATAATAAGTCTTTCCATGTATCATTACTGAATGGAATTTATATTATATTCTTCCTTCTCTGTACATTGATGAAATTCAGACCAACGCTTACATAATTTAAATAAGCTTTCGCAATCAAAACTAATAATTACGTACCCGAATAGCCCCGAAATATCGGGAGACCGAGGCCAATCATGCTAACTATTCGACCCGAGCCCTATTAGCCGAACTAGTTATTGTACCAGATGGGCCAATAGTTGGCGACCTCTGCCTTAAATATCCAGTGGCACAGATTAAGTGATAGTCCGTTTCCTTAAGCTTACTGCAGTATAAAGAACTACACAGAGATCAAACTGTTATACTGAATAATTATAACAGTTTGATGACTGATGTAATAATGTGGAGCTTCTTCTCGGGATGGGGATGAAAAGAAGGTGGGTAAAGCAATTATTTTTTTATAAGCTTTGGTTTGGGCTGCAGTTTATAACCAATGCATATAATTTACACGCAATCGTTTACCTATAGCTAATTTTTGCATCTTAAGTCCGGCGCACATCTAGGATGGCGATGGCGATCAATGCAACAATGTCATGTTTGACAACATTTCACTGATCACCATTGCAGATTGCTTAAATGTGTGCGAGGCTTCAGTCAGTTATTTTTTTAAGTTTTGCGACATCATTAGAATCATATTTTTTAACAGAATATTTTTTTAATTAAGTAAAGATAGCATTTATTAGCCGATTTGAAAAAATATTTTTATATTAAAAGTAATACTTCCAGGGGGCTAATTCTCGGGCCAATCTCGATCATTTTGAAATTTTATTTTATTGCTTCTTTTCACGACCCCGCACTTTTTGTACGTTTTCAGTATATCGTAGCTGTCGAGGCTTTTACGAAGAGGTCGTTTATGAATTACTCAAGGAAATTATCCATTCCCCCTTCGAAACGAAGCAATAAAATAAAATTTCAAAATGATCGAGATCGGCCCGAGAATTAGCCCCCAGATTAGTCTCATATACATTTTATAAAAATTGGTTTTAAACTTCATTTGTTTTTCTTGGCACAGCCTATAGACTGACATATTTTTTTCCGAGATTTTCCTCGTATTTTTTTAGGCAGACCGTTACAAGCGTTCCACAAATTGTTCAACTGTTCCAAATCAGTGGTAATTACAAGTTTCCATAAAGGGGTTGTAGTTGCAAATGAAATAACATACAAATAGCCTGCTCCATTTCCAGCTATATCGTCGCTTATCACCAGGTGAGGTTGTAACCAAACATAGCTTTAAACGTAAAAAAGATCGTTCGGTATTGAAATGAGTACGTTGCCGTATCCTGTAGTCTGAAAATTAGTGCCCATTCAAATGGTAATGTAGCTTGATACTATGGAGGGTCAGAATATAAAATAAGCGCTCAATTGGTGCCATTAAACTCTTGATAATAGCAATCAAATGTTTTGTTCAATTAAGAAAATAATAAAAGAGAAGAAACCAGTGTTGCCAGTATCAGATAGTCAAATATAACATGCGACAGCTCAAAAAGTAACATTTTCACGAGAAAAATTACATTACCATAAATTGTGTGGAAACGACACCATTACTATAGCACTATAATAAACAAAAACTAAAATGAGTTACCTGTCCCATTATTCCCAATCTATCAAATATTTATATTGAGCAGTGTAACATGAGAGGGTCAAATGCAACGTAAAATGTTACAAAAGTAACATTAAGTAACGCTGCAAGAACCCTAACGGTAACACATTACACAGTTCTGTTTAGCCTCAACACAGACTGTATTAATAGAACTAGATACGTTTGCGTATGTGCTAGCTTTTATTTGCACTTTATACCTAAGTAATTGTAATAAAAGATGCAAAAGAAGATTTTAATCATAGAGCTATTCAATTGATGTAATAAAGATAAGGTATAAAAGAAAGCAGCAAGTTTGATGCAATAAATTCATCATAATATCAGGTATATTTCTAAAAAATATAGGTTTTTAGCATAGAAGCTACCACTCTACTATGCTATACTATAGGCGAAGTTTCATATCGCTAGTTGAGTTACATTGCGTGACATGCACGGAAAGGACAAGTCCACTGCGTGAAGTGGCTTTTAAGTTGCCGCAGTGTACTTAAAAATGTGTTTAGGTACGAGTTTTAATATGAAAATGAATGATCATATTTCAATTTCACGACTTTTGATGTATCTTCGCTCAATAAATTCATATTACTATCTAATAAAAGGAAAATGGATGGTTATAAAAAAGGTATTTTGCTGGGTTCAATTAAGTAGAACGTAGGGCCTTGGCACACCTGTCACCCCAGGCGTAGGGCCGGACCCAACTGTTTCCATATTATATTAGAATAAATCATAAATTTGTGATTGCCTTAGGCTGACACGGCTGTCAGCCTTTATTAATTATTAGCTTTTGCTAGATCGAGAAGACATAATTAAAAGTGAAATAACAGTAACAAACATAATAAAGTAAACCAAATAGAAAGAGAAAATGATGACAATGTGAGATAAAGACATAAGTTTGGGAGTCAAATCTCTTCATAATAAATTTACTTTGAGATGTCTGGTTGTATTTTTGTTTCTCGTGTTTTATGCAATAAATAAGGTAGCAATACAATACAAGGCGTCTCACGGACATGCACATGGAGGGAAAGTACCTTTTTGACGTGATAACGTCTTATAAATCGATGGAGCCGGCTGCACGCACGAAAAAACATGACTCATGCGTCGTTACGTCGTTCCATTTACCTGAGCCCGAGCCCGGGTCACGTAATGGGTAAGGGTAAATGAGGGTAAGGGTAAATGAGGGTAAGGGTAAGGGTTCAGTCTGGGTCCGGGTCCGGATTTTCATTCAGTTTCATTCAGTTTCATTCAGTTTCATTCAGTTTCATTCAGTTTCATTCAGTTTCATTCAGTTTCATTCAGTATCATTCAGTTTCATTCACATTCAATTCAATTCAGTAAAACTAAAATTTTCTTTTCAAAAATGCAACCATTCCATCAGTATTTTCTTATGACGTTATCACGTTCAACTATCGTCAGTAAACCGACTTTACAGACAACCAATTTTTTTTATGTAACAGATAGACAAACGACCTTACGGCCAACCTGACGGCACCAAGGGCTGTCGTTGCGTACGCGTTGCCTACCCTGGAGGAGTTTTTTAACCTTGAATATTGTAGATGTAACATTTTACTGGAAGAAGTCTATAGTTGAATTTAAACAACAATTTAAACAGCATTCATAGATATTTAAATACACATGGTTGAACCAGGAATCGAACCCGTTACACGAGAAAAATAATCAACCCGTAGTTTTACCATACTGATCGAAAGGCTTCGGATTATTTTTTGCTAAGTAACATAGTGTCAGATATAAAAGGAAGACCATGATTTTTAACATGTTTAATACAAAATAAATCATTATTTATCTAATACTCAAAATGGAAAAAAAACTATGAATCCAGTCTAAATTGTTTTTTTAAATTCACATAATTTATCTTCTTTCAGTAGAATGTTCCATCTAAAATATTCAAGGTACTTTCCCTTCATGTGGCATGGCCGTAGGACGCCCTGTACCTATATTATACTTGTGCATTAAGACCTTATCAACAAGTTAAAAACTTGAAAAACTCAAATTAACTATTATGGCAATGAGACAAGTAAAATTGCTTATAGGTTGGGATACTTTATTTAAGGTTGTTCGATTCCGATACAAACTGAATTTACACAACTATGGGCAAACAAAGTATAAATGTACACTAAAATAGCTGTAATAGAATTTTACAGTGGTCTTTATTGCTGGCCAGTTATATAAAGTTGGAGAAAACTGTAGGATAACAGAAATATTAATAAAAAACGAAAAAAAGGAATTTTTTCGTCATTCTTTCTAACGGGTACTCGGCATTGAATACGTGAATGAGCTTAAAACATATGTCTCAAAATAGTCGTAAAAGTCTGTTAGTTCTTTTTCTGAAGCCCCGACTGCCACGACTAACGGCTACCACTCCAACTTTATATAACTGGCCGGTAATAAGGACCACTGTAAAAGCCTATTACAGCTATTTCAGTATACATTAATACTTTATTCGCCCATAGTTGTGTAAATTAAGTTTGTATGGAAATCGTACCCCCTGTTTGCTGAAAGAAGCACAGGTTTAACAGATGGTTCTAATTATAAAAGACTTAACTTTGCTTATCAAGCATTTAAATAATTATCTCTAATCTTACAATATCATTGGATGTTTGGCCAATTTAAAGTTGAGCTGAACGCCACAGTGAAAACCTAATAGAGCTACCAAACTTTTGACACTAACAGAATAAGCTTTTGGCTTTATCAGGGGTGAATCACGTGTCAAGTTTGCCTGGAAAAGATCACTCTCAGCGATAAGGTCACCCATTATTTTGCCTAATTATGTACTGTATTCAAATTTTGACTTTGACATATTAGAGACAGTATTAGAGATTACCCCTCGTTATAGAGTATTGGTGCAGTGGCGCCCTCAACGGATATTAATTATTAAAAGCAAACCGTATTTTTGATCAAAAGTCAAAGTTAATTTGTTTACTTGCTACTGAACCAAGACGGCCGGTTTTGTCAAAGTGCTCCTTGAAATTTCTACTCTACTATAATTATGTAGTCTTGCTAAGTAAACTTGCAGCATCTATCATGGCATTACATCGATCCCTGCGTAGACGTCGTCGTCGTCGTGCTACGTGAGTGCTACGCAACGGCTACGACGTGCGAATGCTACGAAGCAACGACGTAGAATTCGTGTAAGTATGGTTCCACACGTGGGCTACGTTAAACAAGTTTCTAGCATTGCTTATTTTGGGGCTACTGTGTGGAATGCCCACCAGTATTTTTTTATTTATTGACGTGACAGCATCTTATAATTCGTTGGAACCGACTGCACGCACGAAAAACATGACTCAGGCGACGTTACCTCGCTCTGAGGCGTTCCATTTAATGCTTATACAGAAAGGCTCTCCTACTTGAGTGAGCGATGCGTCCGCGTGGACAGCTGTATGACGTCGTCACGTTCAACTATCGTCAGTAAACCGACTTTACAGACGACTGATTATTTTTTTATTTTCATTTTAATGTGTCCTAATCTTTAACGCCTTTTCTGGGTGTTGTCTAATCTGTTATTGGCCTGAGGACACAATACAGTTGCAGTTTTTTTAGGAGCTGTAAAATGAGACGACAACCATGATGATGGCATCAGGATGCACTAGGGTTCTCTCAACGCCGTACCGAATGCATGTCTTCATCTAATGGATAAACATTTACTCTCTTTATTTCCAATTAGTCTCATTTTACAGAAGCTGACAGTCCTTTTTATTTGCTGATAGGTTTTATCTAACAGGCGGTCTATTAACCGAGGTGGATAGGACTCATTATGAGATCAATATATAAAATATAGACTGAGTGTCCAAGCATGACATCAGCAAAGTGTCCCATCTGTTTCCTCTCTGTTCTACATGAGAGTCATAAATAAGAAAAGCAATTAAGGGGAGACACGTTCAGGCTGGCAACACTAACAAATTAAAGAGGACTTGGAAAAATAAAATTCACCTGAAAAAGAAAACTGTAGGCCTTCTAATGCTTAATTAAATTTTGCTTTATTTTGTTTGCATTTTTTTTCAATACATTATTAGTAAAGAAAATAAAATTAGAATTTTTATTAATATGTTGAAAAAGATCAACAATCTTTTAATCTAAAGTACGTTTTATAAATAAAGTTACAGGCGGGTTTCACATTTACGCTTATGGCTCAATCTTTATTTTAATCAAGTCCTTCATAAATTAGTGACTCACTGTTTACGAAACTTTTGAAACAACAAAGCCTAGATGTCTGAAAAATGGCGTAGGTATATTTTTTAGCCCTTGACTTGACGATTTCTAAAAGGTCGCAACTCAACAGTCAAAGTAAATTGATTTAATTGAATGCCAAGGATAATAGTAGTAGAAGGGATCCGAGAGCTCTTTGTGTGTGGCTCGTCCGGAGAAAATCTATCACAATGCCTATTACTGCTGTGAAGCAGCATCGCTGTGTTTCGGTTTAAAGGGTGTGGGTGCCGGTGAAATTACTGGTACGTGAGGCTGAACATCTGTACGCCACAAGTTGATGGACGCAGGGAGTGCATCGTAGGGCATGTTTCCAACGTGCGTGACCTACAAGGCAATGCTTAAGTATAGGTGATGGCTACCACTTAACCCCATTTGCTTGTTCTATCAGCTAGTTGTAAAAAAAGAAATGCTTTGAAACGACTTAAAGTCATGTGAATCTAGGTGTCAGTTCCACGAAACCAAGCCTAGAGCCTAAAAGGTTAAACGGTTGACGGTTACATAAAATGAAAAAGCTTCAGGACTTCGATCAACCAGGAGACGGACATAGGACACTTTTTATCCCGAAAAAGTAACGAGAACGGGAACCAGGAATGAGAACGGGGCGAGTGAAGCCGCGGGTGGCCGCTAGTGTACTATGTTAAATACAAATTGCCAATGGAACCAGCAGACGGCAAGCAAGTGTTAATGTAGTATCCACCATCTTTAACAAAACGTATCCAATCGTGATTGTCATAGTGATGCCCGTCAGTTCTTCTTCATCTTCTTGCCCTTATCCCACTTTATGTGAGGTCGACACAACATGTCTTCCTCCACCATTTCTTCCTTTCAGCCGTCATCTCTGCATTTACTCCTCTCTTATCCGTGTCATCTTTCACACGAGCCTGTCAGTTCTATGATCTTCTATCTCTGTGACATCAACCACAATTCAGCTCTAGTTAATCCTATACCAAGTTTTATGGCGACTTTTTAGTGTCGAACAGATGAGGTTATATTATACGCTACAATGTAATGTTATTACGACGGCTTATCGCTCAGGAATGATAGTCGCACTTATTTCACAGTTTTACTCAGCAGTAAAGTTTATGTTACCGTCTGTATGAACCACTTTGTGGGAACGTTATGCGAATGAGCTGAGCTAGGCGATTTTGGTTTGATGGAAATATTATTATTTAACGGATAGTGGTACTCAGCCTTTGTGAAATGGGCCCTTACTATGCTATTTCATTTAAATTTAAGCATCTACAGCATAGATTATGATTTTCTCTGTCTGGGTGTTGTATTGTATTATAAGTATGTATTTACAAAAAACAAGTATTTAAGTATCAGCCATCTGGTTCTCGTAGTACAAGCTTTGCTTAGTTTGGGGCCAGATAGTCTGAAATATTTATTTATTTATAGACTATGAAGCTTTTTGCTGCACAAGGCATAATGAGACAGAAATAAAAAGTTTTAAGCGTGCCGCGTATACAAGAACTTTACATAAAAAGCCTTTGGGATTTTACAGAAAGTGACAGCATCGCCATCCATTTATAATCATACCACAAATAAATTCTGCTCACGATATAACGATATATCAATAATGCCACGTGTTTTTCCCACTCACTGCAATAGATTCAAAAAAACAAACAAGTCGTATAGATAGTGCAATTCACGAAGACGCCCCCCACCAATTTTCGGTTGAGGGGATCGCGGGGTGCGGGGAGTTTGCTCCGAGCGGCAGCCGCGAACCGTAGTCTATTCACTGTAGTGTGCGTGTGCACTCATAGGTAATTAGTGTGTACCGATAACACTCAAACATTGACGGAAGCTTGCACACATAATTATACTATAAACGGTTAGGAGGAATAGTGGGGCGTGCCTTCGTGGATTGCACTATCTATACACAACAAGTACAAATACAAGTACAGTAAATTACATTTCCTATCCATTGTGATAGGTTTCCGACTTTTTTGATTTATTATCGTACGATGAAACTGCCTAAATTATGCGTCATTGTACGATGACTTCAATTTTAAATTAGGACACTTTAAAGATTTTTTCTGTTTTATTTCATCGTGCGACGAAAACGCATCGTTTGAATGGAGAGCGCTAGAACTAATGTTATTAGTTACGAACGCTACGTTAAATTAATATTTTTTTCATGCAATCGCGCCAGGGACGTTCATCGTTTCTCCATACAAAATCCTACAAAATAGACGTAGATAACCTAAATATGCTTAGATAACCTACGCTACGCAAAAGATATGGCATTTTGCGTGACAAGACGATGTTTAAAATTAGAATGAGCCTTCTGGTCTGCCTTATGACCTATGGTTATCGCGTGGTCACCCCTTGGTCACTGTCCTTTGCCCGTCTGGTCATGTGTCCTGCCCATCTCCATTTCAACTGATTTATCCTTCTACTTACATCTAGCTGGCGAAGGGCCGGAAAGAGTGGCGTGCTCAAAAGGAGACCTTTACTCATCAGTGGGTGAATGCGGGCTGATTAGATAGATAGAAATAAAAACCTAACAATGCATCTGTAAAATGATGCGATCTGGAAGTATTCAGAGGTAATGAGTGACAATTGTGTGTCGTTCGGTGGTGCCGAGCGTAAAAAGAGGCGGGGGGACCCCTGGCAAACCTTTTTATGCTGCGTGCGCTGTTGTCGCACGCGGATATATACAGAAACTAACAAATTACCGACGCTAATCGGTAGTTTTAATGTTAGAATATAGATGGTGTTTAACAGCATCTTTACATAAGAAAATCGTGTTAGTTATACAATAAACTATTAGTAACTAAAGAACGTCTGAACCAATTTTGCTGAAAATTGGATGGGGAGGTAGCTAGAACCAGGAGACGAAAATCAAATACTTTTTATTTGAAAAAAGTAATAGCTACGGCGCGAGTGAAGCCGCGGGTAGCCGCGAGTATTTATATAAATAACACCCATCACCTAACGTAATAGATTAAAAATGTGAATTCGTTTCAAGCGCTGGATGGTCATGTTAAATCCATCGCTTTTCTTCAATCACAGAGCACCAATCCTACTTATCTATTCTAACTAAGAACTGTATCCGACTGTCAGTGCTCATTGAAATTGTTGCTACAAACTATGTAACTGGACATTCTAATGATGTATTCACTTTGTACAGAACGGTGGGTCAATATCTTATAGCAAGCCGTACGACCAGTAGCAGTGAAGTGAGTCTTTACTTGGTCTTCTCAAAAAACCTTAGAAAATCATGCCTCTTGTGTATTTCCCCCAAACTTTGCGGAAGTTATAATTAATTTTTTGATACAAGTCTTCTTACGAAGAAAAACATATCTATAATGTACGATAGTAGTATGTGAAATATTTGATACCAAACTGCAGTACACGTCAATAAAATTAAAAAAAACTTCCACATGACCACCAACACTTATTTTTTGCCTATTGATCTTATTATACATAATTATTTTTCGTTCACAATATGGCGCTCCATTTTGTGACGTTTTGTGACTTCATCACGCCGTGGGACTGAGAGCCACCACGTCAATGTCCCAATGTCTTCCTACTAAGCATATTTGTTAATATTTATGCTTAGTTATTCTTCTTCCATCACAAAATTTTTTATATCATGTATTGACATAATAAAAAATTTAGTAAAATAATTTAGTATTTAGTTTTGGGTGTAAAGGCCTGCTCACATCTAGGCTATGGCGATGGCGATCAGTGAAATGCTGTCAAATACCGCTGTCATATTTGACAGCTAATAATGTACGTGTTTCTCTCATCTACCGTGCACTGTCACAAATGAAAACGATTTAATAATTTTTTTTATTTAAACGTTGCAAAGTAAGATTTAATTTACATTATTGTATCCCAAAAACTTACGTCCAATTGAACGGTAAGTTTAACTTTATACTCCGAGCTCTATTAATAGTATTTTGAGATAATTATATCAAGTCATGAAAATCACGTTTATGAGTTTGAAATTGAGTGAATGTGCCAAGTCACGCGATTGCAGGTCTGTATTATGTAATGCCAAATTAGTGATTATTATTGTATATATAGAAGCGAACGTTTTCAGTAAAAAAAAACCACAACGGTTAAATAATTAGAGAAAATCAATTGCTTGTGAATTGTTTTTGCTTAAAAATCACACAATACACATGTAGTGCATGCACATGGTTTATTGATCGAGTGAGCGAAGCGAACGAGACCTTTTGAACAACTTGGGCGATTTGGCATTTTATGTGCGTATGTATGTATGTATGTATTTGTGTATGTTTGTCCGACGATAACTTTCGAACCGTTGATCCGATCTGCATGAAATTTGATAAATCGATAGCTTGTACGTGAGAAATTTACAGGTAAGTAAACAGATGAGTAAAATCGGATGAGTGGTTGTTAAGATATAGGGTTTATAGGCAAAAATAAAAAAAAATACACAAAAAAATCAAGCTACATGTCATATGAAAGAACTTTGTTTGGACATTCCAAAACAGTTTTAACTTTTTTCTAGGACGCTAAGTTTTTGCTATAAAAAATAAAAGGTTAAATTAAGATAACCAACGACCATCTCTAAGAATTTACAATGATTTTTAAGTGTAGTAAACACTATAAAATTAATAAACATCTAAGAATTTAGTTGATATCAAGGTTTTTCAACTGGTCGATCAATTCGTTGGCTCTTTCTTATTTTTTTTTTCTTGAAATAGATTAAGGAGGTACTCATTTGTCATAAAATGGTGAAAACGACCTGGTCTGTCCAACGGAACACTTCAATCAATTGGCCAATTGAGTTAAAATTTGTCTACCATACAAAGTTAGTGAGTGATAGTTAGAGGCAAGGCCAAGCAGTGAATCTAGACAGAAATATGTACTTTCTCAAAGTAGATAAAACACAATACGTGATCGGGCACGTTTTTTTCTGATTACCATCTACCTATGTATACTTAACTTTTCGTAGCATTTGGATCGCATCACGAGATTTCAGTTCGGGGCGAACTACTAGTTTAGTTACATACTTACATCTTAGTTGTTGTACTCACATGGACCCTGCATAGGATAAAGCAACACTTATGTAGGCCAAGGTTTTTAGATAAAAGTAGGTGAGTATTATAGATAACATAAGCGTAGTTACGGACATCTAAGCTTTCTGCGGTGGCGATCAATGAAACACTGTCAAATATCGCTGTTATGTTTGACAGTGTTTCACTGATCGTCACCGCAGAACGCTAAGATGTGCGCAAGGCTTTAGAGCCCAATTTTTATTCTTGACTTTTAAACACATAGTGCCAGTACTCTCAAACGGTGAAAACGAACGTGAGGCAACCAGCAAGTCGTAAAACCCACAAGACCTACCTACCTTTGAGAAGTACTCAAAATCGTTTCACCCTAATACTGGTTCGAAAAAACGAGTGACATCATAAAAATAGAAGTATTATTCTAGTATATATGTAAATCACATCAATCAATCAAATTTCGCAGGATGGAATGACGAACCAAACCGAATGGTTATGTCGCTCATCAGTGAACACATTGTCGCTGTTTATTATACCTACGCTGCTAAAAACCCCTTCCCCCTGCTGTCAAATCAGCAGTCGGTTTATCTACAATCTGCATGAATTTAGCTAAAATTTCACACCAATTAATTGATTCATATCGAGCTAAATGAAGGGAAACTCAAGTACAGGCAGTGCTAGGCTCATAAACACTAGTTATTTCACATCTATTTTCCATAGTTTTGATTGCGTATTTCGATCTAGTTTAATCAAACGACTTATTGTGGAATAAACGGGGCAATTGAAATGAATGAAACTTTTTGATTGCCGGAAGAGCGTGTTGTCGGTAAAATTTTTTTTGAAAGAAATTCCCCCAATTAGCACCCATAATGCAGATTTTCAATTATCTACAAATTAGCATTTCGATCAGGGAACTCAGTTCTTTTGAAGTTAGAGATCTTTTCTTTTCAAATTCCTTACAAAAGAAAAGCGGCCAAGTGCGAGTCGGACTTGCCCGTGATGGGTTCCGTAGCAACAAGTAACAATAAAAGTTATTGTAGTTCATCGAAAGGTAAATTGCGGTTTACGATTTATGACGTATTCAAAAAAACTGCTTACTAGATCTCGTTCAAACGAAATATCTGTGGAAGTTTCCATAGTAATGTACATCATAAAATATATTTTTTTTAGTTTTATCGGATCGTCATCCGTTAAATACCTAATCATCTAATAACTCATTGAAGCATACCTTTAAATTCTAATTCGCTATAGCTTGAATATGTACTAGAATCGGGAATCCAGCTTCGCTACTGAATAATAGATGGCGCTAAGGCTGCCTTTCCACTACAACACGATGCCGTATCGTACAATTTTACTGCTTTTGAATTGCCTCATTGGTTTATGTTCAATTGCTCGGTAAACTGCTACATGAATTTGATGTGAACACAGCTGTAAGATTTTTATAATGTCTCAAAAGTTAGGAGCCGAGCGACCTTTTTGGTACGGGGCTGAACTGACCGCTGCGCCATCGGCACCTAACCACACTCGACGAATAACTCTTAAGCATTGCTAGTACGGCACTAACGCAACCGTGGCTCCATCTACAGGTTTGACATCACAGTCAACTATTTACCAGCTCGATCACCGAAGTTAGTAATGAAATTTCTATACCTACTTAATTTCTTTAAATTTCATAAATTGGTAAAGCTTCTGATAAAGCTTGGCTTGAAACGGAAACAGACCACTCTGCTTTAGTGTACCGCCAGCTTTAAAAGCTCAACTCTGCCCAATCTTCAGACAATATAAGGTATTCATTGTTTTTGCCAACACTTTTATGATCAAACCTTTGTTTTACGAATGTTGTTGAAAAGGCTTTGTAATTTTATGATTTTAAGTCTGTAAGCCGCTTTCAAAGTTCGGCATTAGACTGCACCTAATAGATTTTGTGTACTTACCAACTTCATCTTATCTTATGAATATAATTAGTTATACCTACCATTAAATACCTAATTTAGTAAATGGAAGCGTTTTCTATAAAACTAAGTCTAAACAAAATTACTGTCATTAGCCTAGAACGAGCTGGTGTGCCCGAGCTTTGCTCGGTTTTTTAATAATATTTTTGTATACTAATTTTCATGAAAATTTCCGGAACTTTTGTGTCGAGTGTTTACGTAGAAGTTCAATAGATGGCGTTCTCCGTGACACTAATTCGGGGTTTCGACTACTCGACAAGAGATGGCGCAAATTTTTTTTATTATTAAAATAACTTTTAACCCGGGTCTTTTCTGAAAATGAAACCTAGCTAGATCGATTTATCGCCCCCGAAAACCCCTGTATACTTAATTTCATGAAAATTGTTGGCTCAGTTTCCGAGATCCTAAATATATATATATATATATATATATATACAAGATTTTCTCGTTTAAAGGTATAAGATATAGAGCTACATATAATCTGATTCCCACAATTAACGGTCTATTGTAATTCAATATTATCCAACGCACCATGACAAAGGAACACGTTTACTAGTCACCGGCTCACCAAATTGGATCCAACTGATTGAGCTGAAATATAATTCAGTGAAAATGGTCTTACAAAACTGTTGAATCGCCATTTTCCGGTGGCTTTGATTGTAGCTCTCGAGGGCTCTACTTGATTGCGACTTTGTTCTCAAAACTGGCATTTCTGAGTATATTATATTAAATCTGACTTTTGATCTTATGGTTAGGAAGGAACCAATCAGTTGTTATTTGTAAACTGAGTTTGGTATTCAAGAAGTAAAACTTAAAAGCGATATTTGCATTTAAGCGCAACTTCGGCAAACACAACGCAATATTTCCAATGTGACAAGAACCGCAAAAGGAGAAACAATGAAATGAAAACAAAAATCACAAAAGAGATCTCAAATAGCTATCGCTTACTTCTCGCCACAGTCACGTACAACGTTTTCATAAAAGATTATTCAGCCTGTTCTGAGAGTATTTGAAATCATTGCATTAATTCTCAAGCATTTTTCGCTTTTTCGCCAGATTAGAATTGGGTTAAAGATGCTCGTTTTATGACAACTACTAGCAGTTGGTGCCCGAGCTTCGCTCGGTATTTTTTTTTTGGTAAACTGTTGTTGTGAATTATATTTAAATACGAATTACTTACATACTGATTAAATATTAATATTTTTCGATTTTACCGACATAATAATAAACTCCACTACTCGTCAATAGATGGCGTTCTCTGTCCCACTAACTCATGACTTAATCAACAGATGGCGCTAGGAGTTATGATTTTATGATAAAGTTGATTATTTACATTACGATTAAGAGGACATTTTCTAAAAATGAATCCTAGCTAGATCGTTTTATCGTCCCCGAAAACCCCTGTATACTTAATTTCATGAAAATTGTTGGCTCAGTTTCCGAGATCCTAAATATATATATATATAATACAAGATTTTCTCGTTTAAAGGTATAAGATTTGTTTGATAATATTTAAAGTTAGAGAGACAGATGTTTTCTTCCTAACTTCCTTCCGCTATGAGGTTTACAGAAACAAGTGCGGGTCATTTTCATTCAATAAAAAAAATGCACCTGCTTCCTTCGCTCCGCGTGATCCTTCGTGATTAAGCTTGTAGGGAGTAGAATGACGTACGTGGTTTGCCTGTAGAAGCGTATCGGCTGAGACTCAAAAAGAGGAAGTTCGATTATCACGGGGGAAAATATTTTATCTACGTCCTCCTACTTACTGACACAACTACTAAATAGATAATGTGGGCCCTGAGGCTAGTGAACCTAAAATCGGGAATAGAGAAATCTGGAAGGTGTTGGGTGTTACGATCGTAAGGGAATTATATTTTTAATAAAAAGAGCTTCACGACCTAATTTCACACATATTAGATATCCCTTTTGATCTCTTAGTATCAAATATTTTGTTTTACTACTTGTTTGCAGATGTCCATTCAGGTACTAACCATAAAAATGCATTGTCATCGGAACTGAGCCACCATGTTAATAATCAATTCCATATGATAAGGGGAAGTGATTTTAATTCTGCTCGCATGATTCAACCCGAAAAACATCAACAACAACAACATCAACAAAGAGCCAAGCTTAAAAAAAATTATGTGCTTCTCAACAGATTTTTTATACAATTATTATATCAACACATTTTTATCTGAATGCTCAAAGAAAGAGAGAGGGTTATATTTATCGGGCGTATTTTTTTTCACGTATTTATTCAGAGTTTCCCGTTTTCCGATTTCCGGTAACAATCCTGTATCATAAGGAATAGCTGAAATATTCCAAAGACGTGATAATAACCATAGTAGAGAGTGTAGCATGTGATTTGCGCCTTGACACAGGGGATACGGCTCTGGAATACCAAGTGGCTGGCTAACTCACATCCCACGGGACGTGTGCCTCTGATATGTCAGCAATACACGTTCAAACAACTATCAAGCCAATCATTAATTTCGATTGCTTTTGTTATTAATACTAAGTGACCTAAGTTTTTCAACAAGATTACAGTATGAATTTGATGACCATAATGCTACCAAGAAAAGTATAAAAGTCGGCGCGGATTCAATAATAACTATTACTGTACTGTACATGCTAATATCAATCATTATGCAAGTTGGAGTTCACTATCATTTTGCTAATTAGACTTACTGCTCGTTAGACCTTTTGATCTGTTGGACATTTAGCTACTTAGACCTTTTGATTAAGAGGCTATAAAAGTACTCTACGTAGAAAGAAAATTCAAGTGTTATGCTATGTGTAGCATCCTCTATTTGCTGAAATTTGCGGGTTTTACTAAAAAAATAAGGTAGGTTCAAAATAATGTGCAATTTAAGTTTGCATTAGAATTGTAAATGATCTAAGCCCGTAAAGTAACTCACGAAATACGCTACACTAGAAACGGAAATATTAAACCGTTTTACATTTTAAATCAGAGGTCAGACCGCGTCCGCTCTGTTAGGTTCCGTCAAGTAAATTCTGCTTGATTTCTTTTATAAAATCAATTTTATTATCGTGATAAAACTTTTCCATTGTAGAATTGTAAAATGTTGAGCTTAGCAAGCGAATCACTATACATAGATTAAGAGAGCTTGGTTTCGACAATGTTATTTTGATTATATTGTATAGAGCTAGAATTTATTTAAAAAATAACAAGAACTTGGGAAAATAACAGAAATATTTATTTTCATTCAAAATCATATGTTACAACAGCAAAAAATGCATAGAACTTCGTCGTGGCTTTTTGGCGCTAGGCTTATGGATTCATTTTTTTCAATTCAATTTTGATAATAAACCTAGTCCCAAGCGGGATTGAAAACAAAAGAATCCCGCTAACTTAGTCAGCTGTAGCATAGCTATATAAAAAATTGTATTTTTTAAGCTTTAACTAAACTATTACAAAGTTATCAAACGAACCCTGAAGTTTCAGGTCTTCCCAGACACGAAACCTCAGGGTTCGATTGTTGGTAGACCTCCTCCTGAAACCTCCTGTCCTGTCCTGAAACAGAGATGCTCGTTTGGCCAAAAACTAACACGAGTAAAAAAGCATAGAAAGTACGCTTATTAAAATCAATATCAATATTGTCAAAAAGAAAAAGCACATTCAAAATTTGTCATAGCCATTAAGCCCTGGTGATAAAACCTCATCCGTGAAACCTTCCAATCACTCAGCTTAGTGTTAATGAACGAGGGACCGAATGAATGAATGAATTAAACATGAAACACGACGAGATTAATGCCACGATTGTGTTCGTAATCCGATTTATTGTAGTCGTAAAAAGATAGAAGTTGTTCACGGCCGGTTTTTTTTTTCAGATGCGCCAGCTGTAAGATATACCTACTGGTATTATTTTGCTGCTAATATATTTACTAATTCTTGCATTCTTAGTAGACGTGGCGTGTTATAAGCTCGGCATAAGTAATAACTGCTATGGGTAGTGCTTGCAAGCAGATGCTTGTTTCGTCAAATCATGTACCGGAAATACTAAGATGGCAGCAGAGGTAGGTGGTAAACTGCACTCATCGCTTACATTGTTATTATTATTATTATTATTTTTAAAGATTAGCGGCTTACGAGCTTACGGGCCACCTGATGGTAACCAGTCACCGTCGCCCATAGACACAAAGGAGTTTTTTTTATATTTCTTGTTCTTCAGGCAAAAATAACATACCTAATAATTTCCCTAACTATGTTTAATTTATATAAGATAGATAGACAGATATATTACTACTTTATCGTACACAAAAGAATACATTTCAAGGAAACATTAAAAATATAAGCAAAGTTATGTTGTCCGTAAGTATTGGGGTCACAATCCAACAGCTTTGCCGCTGCCTGCAAACAAACGAGTGAGTGGAATAAAATTTATTTAAGTATCTAAATAGACAAAACATTATAAATTGTGTTTACGTTTTCCCTATTGTCATCGTTTCTTTATATATTTCAAGGATCCCAAGGTACGTCGTCAACAACATGGATCCTGTAGGCCTGTAGTTTAGTCTGCTTGATCAACAGTTGAGCAAGCATATACACCTGCACGATGCACAGTTTGGTTTTAGAGCCGGTCTATCCACTGTAAATGCGATACTGTGCCTCAAGCAGACTGTCCTGTATTATACTGGTAGAAACACACCAGTCTATGCGTATTTCCTGGATTTGCCGAAGGCATTCGATCTGGTGGACTACAACATCTTATGGCAGAAGCTGCGAACTGATACTGACCTACCACGAGAGCTGGTCAATATTTTTCAATACTGGTACAGTAATCAGGTCAACTACGTACGCCGCTGCTGGGCAGGTAAGATGTCGGGGTCCTACAGATGTGGTGGGGTGAAATCTTACGTCAAAACGTCACACACACAGTATAATACACTGGTGAGCACTCACACAGACTCAAAACCAGAGCCAGCGACAGAGCCAGACAGAGCTTGTGGTAAGCCTTATGTACAGGGGATTATTTTCGCTACATTGTTGAGCAAAATAACATAGTCAGACAAAGACCGTAAACGAGATCTCAAAATGTAAATAAAACGAAGTAACTTCTCCCAAAACGTATTTTCGCTTCGTGAATTAGTTGAAGCATTAAGCGGAATAAGCTCTCCTTGATGTTTTCATTTTCCTCAAAACATCACGACTTTGAAGTTGCAGTTAAATTACTTTCTTGGCGGTTTACTGTTTTGCGAAAGGTACAGGCGGGGAAAAAGGCTTTTTTATAAGAAATCTACGGTTTGAAATGTATTAACTACATAAATATGTATTTTACGGATACGTGCGTGCACGTATCCGTGTTGTGCTAGTCTCCTGACAATAGTTTACCTACATTAAATTAATTGTGAGACTCCAGCCCCACCCTAGATGAACCTGTGCTAGCAAATTCGATGTGATACTTTAAATTGCAATAAAAAAAGAGGTTTATTAATAATGTGACCTAATTTTTCATAACTTGTGTGAAACTTAAGTTATTATTAAGAAATGCACCTTCACCCGGTATTTAAAGATACGGATTTTTAGAGCCACTGACTCGAGTTTGGCAATAAACAATTAGACACTGATACTAAACTAGCGCGTAGTGTCCCACTGTTGGGCAAAGGCCTCCCCTCAATATTCACAATGTAATATTTCTTAGGCTTAACTGTAGTCGTTGATTATATACTCAAGATGATGATACTTATTTTCTACTGCGAAGAGAAGTAGCTCTAATTAAAATAAGTTAAGCACCTCTCGGTAAGGGGATGCCTTTATTTTGAAAGCAATATCCATTAAATTTACCGCTTATTTTAGAACTTTATTATTTTTATTTTATAATAGCTGAAGAATAATACGGTTGGTAGTCATCAAAGAAACTAACCTATAACATGCGGATTTATAGACCTTATAACTCAAATCGTTACACAGTTAGCAGGTACGTTTGACAGTTTTAGGTTTTTTGCTAAAATTTAACAAAATGAAGTTTTGCGACATGATAGATCTCGGTCATAACGTTTAGAAAAAAGTAAGCTAGTCTTCCTATCAGTTTCATTTCTAAAAGGCCGTTAGAGATACCATGAGCCTGTCCCAAATTCAATATCAGTTTTCATAAGTGATTCTTCAATCCCGCGGGCCAGCCTTCCAATTTGAATATCCGATGAAGGCGCATATGTGCCTCCATATTTAATTTTGAATCAATTTGGTATTCGGTTGATCTGCTAGAAAGCTAACTCTAGAAAGTTCAGAAAATTTTCATTTCAGTTGAGTGTGGCAACTCGCTCGAAATTTACTCGTATGCTCATCAGAGTTTTGATAAAGTTCTCAATTGGACGCTATAGTTAGATAGATAGATTGCTTTTTATTTGGCTCAATAACAACAGAAAAAGAAGAACAACGAATACAGGAAGGTACAGCTACACAAGAAATTGAAGACATATCCATAGAGACACACGTACTGGTTTGATAAAAAAAAATTGAGTTATAGTTCTAAGTATGGGGACCCCCAATTTATGTTTTTTTTCTATTTTTATGTGATAATCTTAATGCGGTTTACGACGGAGTGCGGCGGAGTGCACGAAAGGAGCCTCTTTGAGGCGCACTTAAATCCTTTCACCACATTGGTTAAAAAGAACCAGTGACACGTTCTTGCGTTCTTGTTCTTTTTTTCTTTCTTCTTCCAAGGGTTCCGTTTTTGCCATTTGGCTACGGAACCCTAAAAAGAAAAAATATTGAGTACTTACAGAAACACAAAAACGAGTACACACTTATCATATGTGCCAACGTTAAAAAGGGTGCCGACAGTAACCAACTATACACATATAATAATAATAATAAATAATATTAATAAATATTATGGACAATTCACACAACACTATCTAGCCCCAAATTAAGCAGAGCTTGTACTATGGGAACGAGATAGCTGATACATACATATTTTTTTTTGTAAATACATTCTTAGAATACAATACAACACCCAGACAGAGAACAAACATCTGCGTTCACCACACAAATATTTGTTCTCGGTGGGGATCGAACCCACGACTTGCGGCGCAGAAGGCAGAGCTACTACCAACTGAGCTGAGAGGCCAGTCATATAGGTATTGCTGAACCAAAATGTTCCTTACTCAGCTTGATGCAGCTTCGCTTCCACCAAGGAGACGAGGCAGAGCTGGTTTTCAGTGAGGACTAATTTACGTTACCATTAATTACTTCATGAACTGTGCTATAGTGACAGTGAATCAGTGTTTGAATTACAATTGTTTTAATGAAGTAGATACCTATTGTAAGCTTAGAAATCGGAAACATTTAGCGGTATTTTTTCAACAAACCTCAATCACTCGCTAATTCCGGTCCGTTTGCCAGAATCATGACTGTTTTAAGAATTTATGGTCATTTTCTGACACAAATTCACCAAAACCACCGGGTTTTTCTTCACACCAGCCAACTTACCTGCATGATGCCCTGTTCCAATTTGAACTATATGGCGTAGGTATAAGGTTGTTTAAGTTGCAGGATATATGTTGGTAGGTAGTGACCCGTCATAAATTGAGTGAAGAGTCCCATATGTTTCGAGATAACCCACGTAACTCTGATCGTGACGGATGGTTGTGCGCGAGTTTACAAAAATACTGGCATCAATGACTCTTGTTTATGATCTTTGTGAAATTGTAGATTTTTTGGAAGTAACAACGCGTAACTTATCATCACCATCATCAGCCTCAAAAAGTTCATTGCTACACATAGGCCTCCACTAATATCATATCCTTATCATTGCATGGAACTGCCACCTAGGCTCACCTAGCAATCCTTGCGTTACAACTGAATACAAAAAGCTGCGGCGTATTGCTAGTCGCAAATAATTTGTACTCATTCGCAAAATAATGCTTCACAAAACCATCATTTTATTCGGTAACCCTCATACCTTCCCCACTACATTCATGGCGAGGTCGTGGAATGCCACGGATATCCGGTAAATAATACCCATTTTTGACATTGATAACGTAATACTGCAGAATGCCACTATTCCACTCACTCCTATATAAATAAATTCCTAACTAAAGAATGGCACGCTGTGACCCCACGAAATACCATCCGAGTTTGGACGGCTCATTGTCTGCCTTGTGATTCTTCCTCCAATGCACAGTGCCCCAAGGTCTTGCTCGTAATTGCTACAGATAAAAAATATTAGATTAATAGTTAGGTTAGGTTAGGTAGGATGGTCTCGGCAAGGTGGGGCGACGATCTGCGAAACTTAGCTGGCAAGCACTGAAGGAGAAGAACCGAAGACCAATAATAATGACACTATAACTGGACAAACATGATCAAACTGTAGTGACCTAGGCCACAGGGAGTGGCAAGTCGCCAGGCCTTTGTAAAGTAAACGATAAATTGCAGCGCAGGTGCCCAGGCCGGGAACGAACCTGCTTTTAGAATAAGCACGGATTAAATTGCTAAGCACATGTTATACAATGCCATATTAAGTCCGAATATTTATATATCTTCTGACAACATCCACAGCTTTGAATACTCTGTTTCGTGATCAGAAGGTCTAGAGGGGTGCTCCAATATTTTATTTAAAATAAACAGATCATTTTATAAAATGTTATTGTTTTTACATTTTATAAAATGATCTGGCCTACCACAAGCTCTGTCTGACTCTGTCTCTGGCTCTGGTTTGAGTCTGTGTGAGTGCTGTCTAAATAAGTCCAACGCTGAAAAGTCAAGCATACAGTATAATACACTGGTGAGCACTCACACAGACACAAAACCAGAGCCAGAGACAGAGCCAAACAGAGCTTGTAGTGGGCCAACAGATTTAATTTAAACGACTTTCTTGGAACTTTAGAGAAGTACTTTTAAAATAATCTTTCTACCTTGGAAGATATTTTATAACAATTTTTCCAAGATTGTATAATGATTATTTTAATTTTTTGTTTGATAACTAATGAAATTGTATCATGACATTGCAGTGCCCATAGGGTGCGGCACTGCAATGTCATTATACATGATGCTACATACCAGAATAAGCAATTAAGCAACCTAACTACAAAGATTAAGCAATTCATAGAAGTATCTACATGTTAGCAATTAATAAATGAATTGAATTGAAGAATCAATTTGATCTAATATTATATTAAGAACTTAAATTCAAACAATATGTTTCAAAGAGAATATCAAAAGCGATCACAATACGTATTCATCCCTCTCCATGGCGTGGTTCGCGGCGCAAGGACAATGAATTTCAATTCAACTGGGTGAGACAGTCACCGACAGAAATACCAACCTTCTCTACGTTTTTGTATAGAAGAATTATTAGTGAAAATGAAGATTGAATTGCCGCCTTCCCGGTTTTTTTTTTCTTTTTCTCTGGCGGGCCTTCGGCTTCGGCTCGCCAGCATTATTCAGCCATTATTTTCATTTTAATAATTTAAAAAATGGTAAATTGTTTGCTCAAATCTATGTTATTTTTAAGAAATAGTTGAAGCTATATATTGATAAAGTAATTTAGAAGATATATTATTTATTTAAAACTATCTTTATGTTATTTAAATTTTAATTTTACATTGCGCTCTAATTAGACTTTTTAAACTTCTTACCGTTGTAATGGGTTTCCAACCTACTTGCTGAATAAAAAGTTGGAATTTGGTTCAACAACCTCCTTGCAGTTAGAAAGACTTTAGAAAGTTGGAACATTGTTGAATAAAATAGAACTTGTTTTTTTTTATAATTTGACAGCTGTCAGTAGAAAGCGATTCTCCCCAGGGCTGAAAGTTTTACTTTCAATTAAGCCCCTCAGGCAACTTCAGACCTACTTTCAGAGTATGAGCAATGAAAAATGTATTTGCGTGACTTTTGTCCAACAATGAACGTTCTAAAACCGTCTGGTAGATGTAAAGTTACTTTTCATGGTGACTGTACCGACCTGTTGCAGAGTCGGACCAATGTCAGTTGAGCTGTCTAACCATCCTTTGACGATGTTTCAATTATTTGAATAACTTTGGTTTTTCGTTGTTAGCGTGTTAGGAGCCTACCTACTGTGTGTTTGAACGATAACAAGAGATAAATACAGCTGATAGCTTTAATGTGTTTTACAGAACCAAGAGCGCTGGTGGCCTAGTAGTAGCGGCCCCGCCTTCCAATTCTAAGGTCGTGGGTTCAAATCCAGTCGTGCACCAATGAAATGTATTCTTTTTTCTGTCTACTATTTTGTTTTCTTTTTGTGTTAAGTACTCTGTTTGTGCTGTGTTTATGTCCAAAAAAAATGTATTTTCTTTTCTTTCTTTTTCAATGAGTTTTCTGCCCAAAAATGTATGTACACTATGCCAGTGCTCTCAAACGGTGAAGGAAAACATCGTGAGGAAACCGGCATATTGTAGAACCCAAAAAGTTCGAAAATATGTGTCAAGTGCACAAAAGGAGCCTCTTTGAGGCGCATTTAAAATCCTTTCACACTTGGTTCGAAAGAATCAGTGACACGATAAGAAGAAGAAGAACCAAAAAGAATCAAGGAGTTAAATAACCCTTACTACTTAAATACCACTACCATCGAACCTGTTTCCAGTTGATAGTTTGCATGTTACACTATATTTTTTTCATACAATTACTATAATTTTGTTCGTGAGTGAATATCTCAGTAACTGCATTACGAATTTCTATTAAACTAAGAGCATATACAGGGTTTGAGACCTTTATTTCTTCCATGATCGTCCACAGCACTTGCTTGTAGCCCTAAAGACATGCTTGCAAGTTATTTTTAAGTTTTAACTGGTTTTAAAATAAGTAGTGGTGGTACGATTTGTGTGGTCCGAAATAACCGATTTGTTTTTTATTTCTTGATTTTATTTTATTAAACAAAACGGCTACCTACTTGTTACCTAGGTGGATACCCCACGAGCGGAGCTGCGTGTTCATGAAAAAAAACATATTTATTTAAAAGAAAACTTAATGCTAATACAAAAGATTATGCAGACTTATTTACATAATGCATCTCAAATTAATTTCCAACAACCGCTTAGGCTGGTTTTAGTCTCACACCGACGCGCGACGGCACGCGTACCATCAACGCTGATGGCCGAGATTAATGAACTTCTAGGAAGCGTGCGCGCTGATAGCTACGCGTCATTCAAAAACGCTTCCTAGAAGTTCATTAATCTCGGCCATCAGCGCTGATCGTGCGCGTGCCGTCGGCGTGAGACTAAAACCAGCCTTAGTTATACAAAATGTCCGCTGCCACGTTTCCACGCGTGCGTTCAACTCGACATTCAACGTGCACATTCACATTCACGCGCGTGGAAACGGTACGCCCGAGCCCGTAAACGCGCCCGTGAACGTGAATGCCGCGAACCGGGCGAGTGTCGGTTTTTTGATGAATGTGCGGGCGCCCGGTGACTGTTTACACGCGCGCGGGCCAAATTGGTGTTGCCAATTATACAGATTTATCTGTATTTATACAGAATTTAGGGTAGTATTACAGATTACAGATTTTACCCTACTTTTATACAGATTTTTGGAATCTGATTTAGTCTATGATAAGATGAACATCTTTAAACATAATAAAGGCAAAAAATATTCATTTAGATCCACTTTTGATAATACTATTAGTATAGTTAATATAGTTACTAAGACTTCACTGTCTGTCCATCTGACTGTCTGTCTATCTATCTGTCCGTTTGTCCCCAGATATTTTGCTTTGGCACGTGGCAACACTGGTGGGCAGTCAGTCTCTCTCGCGCTTTCGTGACGAGTGGACGTTGCTAAAAAAAGTCGCTACGATCGGAGATTACTGTTGAGGTTATAAAAAAAATAAAACCTCTGTGACTGTTGCTAAGACAACGAGTCAATTATTGTTTGACAAATGTCTTCATGTTTACTTAGTTATCTTCGTGTTTAAGCCAAAAATACCGTGCATCTACGGTAATTACCGTGTGCCTGGTAACACTGGTTGCATGCCGCGCAGCTCGCCAGGCAGCTCGCCGGGCTGCACGGCATGCATGTAAACAGCTTGAATGTTCGCCGGCCTGGGACGGGCTGCATGCCACGCAGCCCGCCAGGCAGCCTGCCAGGCAGCCTGCCGGGCTGCACGGCACGCATGGAAACATAGCATGTGAAGCGACGCAGCATTCGATTGATTTTCTTACGGATCTCATGCGCCTGTAAAGGTAAACACGAAGACCGCTCATATGCAATAAATGCCGCTATATTTTAACTTTATAACTCCATTAGTTCATCGTGAGCCTCACGGAAATTGGCAAGCTTTCTCGAGCACCTAGCTTGGTCAGTGGATTTCAAACTTTAATATTTTTTCATCAAATAGATATATCTGCCACAAGGGTAAAGATAAACTGTGTGTTGACCGTGCCTAGGTCAGCGTAATGAAAGGATGCTCTCTGGCAAGGTGGGATAACCATCTGTCAAATATGCTCGTAGACACACACTGGATGAGAAGAGTCAAAGACTGGGTCGACTTTGTGGCGTATCTCAGTTCACGTTCAGCCGTGGACCAGCATTATGAGGCGAATTTATGTAACAAAATTCAGGGCCTAAAAACAAAGCTTAGCTTTTAATTTATAACTTGGTGAAAGAATTTCTACGTTATTTAAAAAAATACGAAGTTACTCAACATTTCCTTTAATTCCCATTTTTCAATTCGTAAAATCGCGGCCACCTACTATTGCTCTGACGTCATCTCTTGCGTTCTAGGAAGAACAATATACTAAAATACAACTAGTGATGGAAATATCTTCGGAATTGGGCCGATACTCGTAGTTCAAAGTTTGAGCATCCGAGGTTGAGGTGCAGGTAAGCCGTAGCGCTCCGAGTTGCCACCATTAGGAGGTAATGAAACGTGAGCTGGCTTGTGTGCTAGCTATCCGATGCTTTTTAATTGCTTTTTGGAGTGCAACCTCTTTTATATGTTATTTGAAAGCATTGAGTACGATTGCAGTATTTCATAGATTCGATTATGTTTCAAAAGATTATTTTTATTCATTTTTATAATAACTTTATAAAAGTTTAAAGAATCACCTTTTTCAGGGTGAAACCCCTGTACAGTTATTCAAAGATATTGTTTATTCTGATACCCGTTTTGTGGCAAGAAATAAAAACAAAAAATTGTTGCAAAAAATTGTTGAGTAACTAAAATCTGTTTACTAAATATAATAATAATAGGTATTGTGTACAATCCACACAACACTATCTAGCCCCAGATTAAGAAGAGCTATGTTAGCCGGTTTTGAGAATAGGACATCCCGTAGGACCGAGCGACGGGATACATCACTAAGAAAAATAAGTTGCCGTCTTGCGTAGTTGTAATGGTTGGCCGTGTAATAAAGTAAAACAGAGTTATATTAGCTATATTTAATGGAGAGTTTCACCGTAACAATATTAAGTTAATACTTAATATTGATATAATTATTTAGTTAATAATGATATAATTATCAGCTATCTGGTTACCACAGTACAAGCTCTGCTTAGTTTGGGGCTAGATAGTGTTATGTGAATTGTCTATAATATTTATTTATTTATCTAAAGTAAAACTTGAGCTTTTTTGATACTGAGCAGCACTGGTTATGAGAAATGAATCATCAGTTGAATAATTTATTATCTTCAAGTTGTTCCTCGTAAATTACAGCCTGCGGGTTATCTCCTTGAAAGTAGACGGAAAAATATGTACCTCTTGGTCTCACGGAAGGTTACATAACATTGCGCGTGCAAACGCGCGGTTATTGCGCGAATTTATGAAAGAAAATAATCAGTATTTGCATCATACTAATTGTCTCTGGGCCTTGGCAGAATACCAGTGTTGCACTGAGTGGGGTGACCTACACGGTGCAATAGATACTGAGCCAGAGCCTAATTTGATCTTTATTTAAACAGTGGTACGTGCCTACCTACCTGTGTTTTTATTGTTTCTAGTTTTAAAGATTTTTTTTTAATTACTTAACTATTACCGAATAACACCATTCGACGAATAAAAACTATCATTTTCAATCAACCCTTGCACAGCGAAAAAACAAAAACTAACGAGCGCAAATTGTTAAACCCAGAACCCACCCAACGAAAAAAGAAAAAGCAAATACAATTAGTCAACGACATTTTTTTAATACGAGTACGTGAAACAAATTTTAACTTTTAAACGCTATGAACACAGTTTTTTCAGAAAACTTTATAAAAATGAAGTTACTCAATGAGGTAGGTCAAATAGGAAAACTACTTTGGTATAACAATATCATTGTGTTTTTAGGGTTTCAATACAGAGTTTTATAAAACCTTTACTTTGTTGACCACTCCTTGTTTTCTGATTTGAATTAATAAAATAAATAATATTTTGCGAGTTTTCTGCCTTACAAAATGGTTACTAGGAAACAGTGGACTTTTTTGTCTTCCAATAAATGAGTTTAATATACCTAACAATTCCCTGAACTATTCGATCTAAACACATTTCATGACACATTTTCTGTATCCCTTCGTTCTCGACTCACTGCGCTTAGCAACGAGCACCCTCACGTTCTGATTGTCCATTTCACGCCTATAATACAATTGTGGATGGAGAGGTTTTATTTATACGAGAATGCGGGGATCTCACGAGTGAGTCGTCGCAGCCTGGAGGGCGTGTATTTGACATGATACATCGGGGTTTAAACCTGTTAGTAGAAAGGACTTAGCAGCATAGAAGCTATTTGTGAGGGGGTGCTCGCCGGCGAAGTGCTGCCAATACCCTTCCTGTTTCTGCTGTCAAGCAGCGTTCCTTTGTTTCAGTTTAAAGGATGTATGTGTTGGTGATTTTACTGGGACGTGGGGATTAACGTCTGTACACCTCAAGTTGATGGTCACAGGGCAGTGTGAAGCACGTTCTCGTGCATGTGTGACCTGTAAAGAAATGCTTTGTTATAGGCAAAGGTTGCCACTTAATATCAGGTGAGCCACATCGTGGCATTTTGTGAATGCCGACAGAATTGAAAACTTAAACGATCAACGTATACACAATATGCAGGTAAAGTTTTTTCATTCCAGACTTCAAGCTGCACCCACTGAGATGAGCAAAGCACACGTGCAAATCTATTAACAAACTTTTATTCATTTGCAAATGTTTCAGCCACAGGCAGTTTACAGTGTAACGAATATAGCAGTTATGTACGTCCAAACTATGACAATAAATTGGTCTACGAATGGTTCGGGCTTCTTGCCAGTTGATATCTCAGTTGATAATTATCTGTACTCTATACTAATATCATAAAGAGGAAAGATTTGTATTTTTGTATGTTTGAAATGAATAAACTCAAAAACTACTGGGCTGATTTCAAAATTTCTTTCACCATTGGAAAGCTACATTCACCTTCAGTAACACAGGTTATAGTTAGATTCGGGGGAGCGGGATGGGAAGCAAGTAGCGTAGAACAATATGCCTAAGTGCGTGCTTACCCGATGGACCGAAAACGCATGCGAATAATGATTTGTTCCGATGCAAATTAAAAATGTTATTCAAAAAACGCTATTCCACGCGGACAAACACATATTGACATACTGACGTTTTCTGTTACCTCTACACTAACCTTGAGTCAATAAGCAGAAAAAGTCTCACAGCCAATAATAATTATTAGTTATATTTGATTAAAGTGTTTTGAAGATGTTACCTTTCTGGATTAATGTAACTATGTCGCGAAGCGTAGGTTCAGTTAGCACGCCACATTTGTTTGTTTGTTTGTCGCGACGGAAACTAAGCACCTAGATTCAAGTAGGTGAATGTGTGGGGCAAGTCATGGGGTCTGGCTTACACTTCCCTTCTTTTTCTCTTAATTTTTACTTCTCAATAGCAATATGAAGTAACCTGCAATGTTCATTAAACAAAAATTAATACTTTTTCTACTTTATTATTGTTTTTGATCTCCAGGTTTGATATCTTACTAAATAAATCGTAGCGGTAAAAATGCTATATCGCAAACGTCACAAGGTCTATTTGGGGCAAACCACAATAGTACATTGTTACCTGAGTGTTGAAAGTCACGTTTTTTGAGTCCCGAGACGGGTTTGGCGCCAGAGCGTAGCGAGCGAGGGCGCCAATGGAGCTTGAGGGACTTTAAAGACTTTCACCCGAGGTAAACACTGTGCTTTTCATTACGAATACAAGGAAAGTAAAAATAAAAACATGAAAGAAAAATTAGTGAATAATGAAGATTGAATTGCCGCCTTCCCGGTTTTTTTTTCTTTTTCTCTGGCGGGCCTTCGGCTTCGGCTCGCCAGCATTATTCAGCCATTATTTTCATTCTCATAATTTAAATTGGTTTTGTGTCAAATCTATGTTAATTTAAATAAATGGTTGAAGCTATATTAATCAAGTAATTTAGAAGATATATTATTTATTTAATACTATGTTATTTAAATTTAAATTTTACATTGCGCTCTAATTGGACTTTATAAACTTCTTACCGTTGTAATGGGTTTCCAACCTACTTGCTGAATAAAAAGTTGGAATTTGGTTCAACGACCTCCTTGCAGTTAGAAAGACTTTAGAAAGTTGGAACATGGTTGAATAAAATAGAACTTGTTTTTTTTTATAATTTGACAGCTGTCAGTAGAAAGCGATTCTACCTAGGGCTGAAAGTTTTACTTTCAATTAGGCCCCTCAGGCAACTTCAGACCTACTTTCAGAGTATGAGTAATGAAAAGGACTTTTTTACTGTGATGAAGTTATATCATGGCTCCAGAATCGAGTTTCTTCTGAGCGAGCTAAGCGTCTGTACCAAGGATCGGCTTCGTGGTATCAAAGAAAAGGACAAGGGCATTTAATCAATTAAATTACAAGGATCTCTTTGAAACCTTCGTTTCGCTTTTTTCTCTTTTGGTAGTAGTAGGGCTTTTGTCAAGGGCTTCACCGGGGAAGTACTTCCGCCATGCCTATTTCTAGCAACTTTGCTGAGCTTTTTTCAGTGTCGGTGAAATTACAGGCACACGAGGCCACCACGAGGAACACCTGTGTGCACGTCTGAATGTGCATTGTAGGACAAGTCTTCGACGTGCCTGACCTATTAAGTTAATTCTTTATTGTAAATGGTGAAAGTGTTAGGTAATAGAAGTGCTCGTTCCATAAGTAAACGTATTATATTTTTTTTACGGTTTAATACGCCATAAGCTTACAAGTTTCAAGTGACAATATAGTTGAGTCTATCGAAGCGTACTGCCTGCGTCACGTTGCCGGCTTAGTGCCGCCGTGTTCCGGCTTCGAACACAACTTAGATACCTTCGATTGTAGCTGCTGTGAATACATTAGCACGGTATAGTTTATGTAGCGTTTCAACAAATCCATAGTTTGTTGTTTTGCTGGGTGATCGATCATAATATTTTTTCTTATGTTTAAGATTTTCATATTTTTACTGAATATTTTTCATTAAAACAGGGAACAACCATTTGTTCGACTGTCTTCTCAGCTCAGTTGGTAGTAGCACTGCCTTCTGCGCCGTACATTCAGGAAAAAAAATTGTTGGGTTGAGAGCCCACCATGGTGTATAGTCCTTGTGTCAATGTTTTTATTGTCATGGATCAAGTTGACAGTACAACAATATTTCTATTGTCAAGAAGTAAATTGTCACTACAAGAATGTATCTTTACCCAATATATAATAATATTTGTACAATAATATAATATGTAATATAATATATGTGCAATATATATAATATATATTATTTGTTCTATGGGACTAATACGTCAAAGAACTGAAAAAATGATTTTGTTCTAACTTTCATGGTAGAATTATTACAGCGAATAAGTACTAGCCATAATGTGCTATAAAACTAATTAAATAGTATTAAAACAGTATCCATACATTCAAACTCTCATATAAAATGAAACCTAAACAATAAAATTTAAACTTGAAGCAAGCACTCGCTGTATCTGATATTCCAGAATTATAAAACAATAGCGGTCGGGGCGGTGGACAAAAACTATTAAAACCATAGAATAATTAGAAGAAAACTAAGTAAAATAATAAAATCCGAGCGAATCACGAACGCAGAGAGATAAGTGAAGAGTCCTGCAAAATAATGAGAGTTCCGTACAGATGAGGAGCTGGCTCCGTGAGGTTTATTATTTTTCTAATTTGGCACCCACATCGGCCACAAGGTAATTTTCTTTCTATTAAAAAAAGATTGTGAGTGTACAACTCATTTATCAATTCAGTCTCTAATGGGGTTCAGTTAGGCCCGTTGTTTGCACAAAACTCGGTGGTGTTTCTTTAGTAATTATCCTAATATTGCCCCAAAACTGTATCACAAGTTGTGTAGTATTCGTAAGCGTTGTTATTACGCTACTGTAATGTACTTTTTTTCCGACACGCAGGCCCAAACATATCACATGCACCGTGAATACCTACTGCGGTAAAAACACTCAAGATTCTATCAACGTGTAAGAATCATACCTACTATTTTTTAACGATAGCTATTATCGAATTTCAAACTACGTGCAAAACGTTACACGGGATAATCCAATCCAAATTCTTACTGCTATAGTTTATGGCTCAAGCTGTCTGGCTCATTATCCCTGATAGAGATCGCTGTTAGCGATAAGGCTGCCTATTTAATCACTGTGACTGTTTAGTTTTAACCTGAAAACTGTTCCTACCTATAATATGTGTCATGGTAATAAACATAGAATTATATATTATCTATCTATTATTCGACTGGCCTCTCAGCTCAGTTGGTAGTAGCTCTGCTTTCTGTGCCGTAGGCTGTGGGTTCGATCCCCACGGAGAACAAATATTTGTGTGGTGAACGCAGATGTTTATTCTCTGTCTGGGTGTTATATTGTATTCTGAGTATGTATTGACAAAAAAAAAGTTATATTAGTACGATATCAGCTATCTGGTTTCCATTGTACAAGCTCTGCTTAGTTTGGCGCTAGATAGTGTCGTGTGGATTGTCCAAAAATATTTATTATTAAGATGGAAACTCTTCATTGAATATAGCTAGAACTCTGATTTACTTTATTACACGGCAAAAAATACAACTACTCGTTCCGACGCCATCTTCTCTCCCTCGACTAGTGATGTGACTTGTCACTCGGTCCGAGTAGGGATGTCCTATTCCCAAAACCGGCGAACACTATCTATCTATAATTTCCATTACCAAAGCTTACGCCACCCTGGCTATTTCAAAGAAAACAAATATCATTAAAAATCGTACGTAATAAAAATCAAGACCTGAATCTTCGTAGTATCCTTACTGTTAGTTCTTGTATTGCGTAGCAAGCCATAAGTCACAGAGGGGAGAGAGGGGAGAGCCGACATAAGTGCATTTACATAATAGCTGCAATTTCGGAAGTGGGCCGAGCGCCTGCGAGCGTTTTGTTTACGGTAAAGTTATACGCATCGCATGTACCTAATATGTTAAGCTGTATTGCAGCTATACTCGACCGTAGTATCGTGTTAAATACTTTGATTTAAAATGGGCACTAGTACTTACTTTACTTTATTTTACTTTTGAAAATAGCCATTATGACGAAGACAACTAAAAAAACAACTATCGTTAAGGCAGACAATTAAGCAACACGGAAATGTATTATGCTCCCTAAAATATCGTTTTAACTATAACTTTGTCCGGGATTTTTTTATAATAAAACCTTTTTGACTTACCAAAATTCATAAGATCGCATCATTTCAAACCATTGGCATTGCAATGATTTGAAATTTGAATGAGAAAGCCCGACAAACATAATATACATGCGGATTGATATTCGCAATATTTGTATTCATTTCTCTATTTGTTTTTCAGGGGTATACTCATCTATGCTCAAATAAAAACGTCCCTTTGCATTTTAAAATTTTTCCTACTGTGAAGTCCTAATATTTGATATGAAAAGTAAACCAAAACTGCTATTTTGCCTGCAACAATGAAGAACCTTGATTGGTATCACCAATAATGTTTGTCAAGCGCAGAGACGCATTGTGTAAGTTCCTCAGTCTGTTCGTTCACAAGGACCTCTAAAGGGCCAAATATGACGGTGTGTGGTATTTTCACATGGGAAACATTATTGAGTGGAATAAAAATCTTAATAAAAAGGTACCTACAGACTTTTTCAAAGTAATTAAAGGCCCCCTTAAATAAGGGGTAAAAGGGATACATTATTGGACGTACAGTGACATAGAAATATTTTTACGATCAACCAAAAAATATAATAGCAAAACGTTAAAACCGTATAAAAACCGCAAGATTGGACCCTAAATAAACCATAGCGATGTAACGATAGCTATGGTGGTTCCTTAAAAAGCCTAAAGCGTATAAAGGCGTATTAAAATCATAAATTCCCTTTATACCCCCAAAAAAACAGACAAAATAAGGCAAGGTTTCTTGAAAAATTACAGTCCACGTGGCGATCGTTAATATTTTAGTACTAACAGCCGCTGCCGGTTTCGCTTGCGCAGTGGCGCATCTCCTGCTAAAATTTCGGAAAAACTTTGTTTAATATTCCAGATTACAACGTCTCTTTATCTAGCACAATTATCCGCATATCGTTACTTTCGCATATAAAATAAGAATATAAGTTGCCGGAAAACAAACCTAATGATGAAGATTTGATTTCTAAAGCATATTTTTTTATCACACAGCACTGAGTTCAGTGACACGTCATGGGAAAGACCCAGACATCAGTAGGCCTACCATGAGCTCTGTCTGGCTCTGTCTCTAGCTCTGGTTTTGAGTCTGTGTAAGTGCTCACCAGTGCATTATACTGTGTGTGTGACGTTTTCACGTAGGATTTATTTTGTCAACACTCACACAGACCCAAAAGCAGAACCAGAGACAGAGCCAGACAGAGCTCATGGTAGGCCTACAGGATCTATTTCCTGTCTAACAGTGGAAAATAACTCCATGGTGATTTCCGAAAGTTTAATATCGGCATCAAAATTACGGTGACCGATAACTACGAATGCAGAGCTTATTACCAGACGAGGGTCACAACCCACTTAAAACCAAGCAATAGAAACTGTTCGCATTTTTATCGCTGAGATATTAATCTTTTTTTATATGACTGTGAAGTTTTTTCTATTTTTACACCTATACAATATTCTGGAGCTGTATTTAAAATGTTTCCGAGGCATTTACTCGTTTGTGAAGTTTAATGAACAGCGACCAACACTCCGGTTTTCGACATTTCCACATTTTTGTACGTACAATAAATAATGAGGTTAGTCTACCATGAGCTTCATATGGTTATGGTTATTAGCTGTCAAAATTGTGTCAACAGTGTCAACACATTCAAACCCAAGAAGAAAATGAATGTGTGGGTCAGCCTGACTATACACAATTTGACAGCCATAGCCATAACCATATGGAGCTCGTGGTAGCCCTGCAGGTGGCAAACTTTAGTCATATTTCGTTTTGTTCACGAGAACATTTTTATTCTTATATTCAACATGGTCACATCATATTATTTTGGGGTGCATAGTTTGTATGTTGGTTACCCATGATTTAGTCTGCATAATCATATAATAATAGAAAATTTAACCTTTTTAAGGATGTACTTTTCGTAAAAATGTTCAATCAATACGAAAGTTTCGATAACTGAATGTTTAAATAAATAAAACTAATATTATAGACAATCCACACAACACTATCTAGCCCCAAACTAACCAGAGCTTGTACTATGGGATCCAGATAGCTGATATAATATTTATATAACACCCAGACAGAGAACAAATACCAATGTTCACCACACACATATTTGTTCTCGGTGGGGATCGAACCCACGACCTACGGCGCAGAGGGCACATCTACTACCAACTGAGCTGAGAGGTGTGTCAGTCAGTTTGAAGTGCTAGCCTGCCAACAGTTGGAGCAGTTTTAATGAAGTTTAGAATAAATATATATGTATGTCGTCGTTGCGTTGCGAGAAGTAACTAAGTGCAAAAAGCTAGTCTCGAGATAATCGCGTTTTAAAGTTTTTGGTTCTTAAAATGAGTGTAACTTATCAACACTTATAGTTACAAAAGAGGTTTCTTCATATAAAATATAGATAATTTTATCTTACACACTAACTTTCAACAAATTAATGTAAGTAATTATATGGTTACTGAGATACATAACAAAAAGTAAGTTAATTAATTCTGGCATACACATTAACGTAATACCTTGATTAAATATTACTTAATTATGATCTGTTGATGACTCTTACCGACAACAGAATTTCATTTCATTCAATAGCTTTTTATCTGCAAGAAATCACTAAGTGACTTTAGTGAGCAGTGCAACCCCAAGACTTGAAGAATATTGTAAGTAAAGTGATTGAATTAAACTACTTAAGATCCCTTAGATGATTTTTGTAGACAGGTTTTTGCCTCTACGGGTAGTTATGCACTTCTGACATTCTTGTATTATCTATAATTTTAGTAAAATCTACTCTTTTACATTCTGAGAAGGTACATAATGGGTTTCAAAACACTTTGGCGTCAATAACTCATTTTGGCAAAAAATGTCACTTAGTGACTTCTCGCACCACAGCGACGATGTGTAGTTCGTAACCTTGAATGGGAAAGAAAACCAGAGACAAGGAGTTTAAAAGCAAAGGAAGGAGTAGGAAACTTGTAATATGATTGTCTCCAAAGTCATTTTGACTTGGTGCTACGTCAACGAGTTATAAGTTCTGTTAATAAGCGATACTTGCAAACAGGTTTTAACAGATAATATTTCGTTGTAAATTGTTTTGTGGTGAAACTTTCTCGATATTGAAGACGCTTTGTTGTTAGAAATATGAATAAAATAATGGTACAAACTTTTGTTCATTTCTCCTTTTGTTTTATTTTTTTCAGTGGATCATGTTTAAACAAGCAATTCACTCTTCACGGGCACAAAAACTTAATGGGTTAATATAATTGGTTATTACTTTAAAACGTTGTCTGAAAACTATCAGAACGATTTGACTAAGTCCAGTCAGCTTCATTCTAAAACCAAAATGTTCCTCGAATGAAACATATTAATACATAGTATTTTATCTTAATTTTAATTTTTGTCATGACAAAAGCGTCTGTGTCTGTGTCTCTGGTGTGTCTCCCGTTCATGCTCGAGTTACATTTTTATTAATAATTCTTCCCTAAGCTCGATTGAACACCCTGTATGCATGCACTCCATGCACTCCACGACATTTATAGAAACTAGCTTAGTGTGGCTCACGCGAGCGAAGCGTACAGCCGGCTATATTTGTATTATCATTAGCCTACCTTCAGACTGACACCAAAAATTATGAAAAATAAATCACAGTTTTTGTTTTTAGCTTATTTAGTATTATAGGTGTGGTTGTACTAGTGTGATTGTAACTCACAATCTGTGCTCATCATAACTCTTACTCGTTTTGAATAGCTAGTTTATGAGGTATTTATCTTTCACTACAGAATTCTAAAGCGTGCAAAAGTATATATAAACTTTCAAGGAACTTTCTGTTTACTGTCCTTTCGGGTAAAACGTGGAAAAGTTTTATATTTTAGTTTCACTGCACTTTTTAGAGCATAGCTTTAAAAAGCAGCATTTATGTTTATTCTTGTTTAATGTACTACCCTGGAATCTCTTTGTAACTTTTTACGTGGAACTTTACTGCTATTTTATATTAAACAAAAAAAAAAAGCAGCCAAGTGCGAGTCGGACTCGCCCATGAAGGGTTCCGTAGCATCAATTAACATAATATAAAGGTTTTTGTAGTTCGTCGAAAGGTAAATTGCGGTTTACGATTTATGACGTATAAAAAAAAAACTACTGACTAGATCTCGTTCAAACCAAAAATCGTTGGAAGTTTGCATAGTAATGTACAACATATATTTTTTTTAGATTTATCATTCTCTTATTTTAGAAGTTAGAGGGGGGGGACCAACTTTTTTCCACTTTGGAAGTGTCTCTCGCGCAAACTATTCAGTTTAGAAAAAAACGATATTAGAAACCTCAACATCATTTTTGAAGACCTATCCATAGATACCCCACACGTATGGGTTCTATGAAAAAAAAAATTTTGAGTTTCAGTTTCAAGTATGGGGACCCCCAAAATTTATAGTTTTAGAAAAAAACGATATTAGAAACCTCAACATAATTTTCGAAGACCTATCCATAGATACCCCACACGTACGGGTTCGATGAAAAAAATGATTTTGAGTTTCAGTTTCAAGTATGGGGACCCCCAAAATTTATAGTTTTTTTTCTATTTTTGTGTAAAAACCTTAATGCGGTTCACAGAATACATCTACTCACCAAGTTTCATTAGTCTAGCTCTTATGGTTTCGGAGAAAAATGGCTGTGACACGTCCGGACAGACAGACAGACAGACAGACAGACAGACAGACAGACATGACGAATCTATAAGGGTTCCGTTTTTGCCATTTGGCTACGGAACCCTAAAAAACAGTAGAATCCAAGCCGTAAGTTTCTTACCGTTCATTTAGGTCGCGTGGAACTGGGACCTAAACGCCCTTAGTTTTAAGACGTTTCAAAGTAATCCTTGTGATTCTATTGATTAAGGACGGTTTGGATTTTGATTGCATAAAGCTTTAAAAATATAACAGCTGCCGAAGTCATCTATCTTGTCGTGTGCATCCACCTTTGCATAAACGCAATCGCTCCAGTTCCCAAGCGGCGGGAAACTGGCGGGAAATGAAAGAACTTCGGACACTCGATCTCGATTAATGATCGGAGTTGTATACGTCGCTTGCCTGTATAAATACCCAATGAATAAAGATACGGCCAAAGCGATGCCACTGCACATTTTAAATCGTTACTAAAATCTTTGACGTACCTATGCAATGTGTAAAGAACATCATTGAAGGACAGGTTAAAGGAAAACGGCGAAGAGGAAGGTAAAGATTGCCGCCGTGTCGGATTAGGAAGTCAAGAAGGCCGTATTCAAAAGACCAAATTGGAAAAAACTGCATCAAAGATTCGATTTTTTGCCACTTCCACCCGAAAACGAAAATCGTTTTTAATTGGCTCGGATGTTTTTATTATTTAGCTCAGCAAGCCGCTAAAGGCCTGTGCACACCATAGGCCGCTGGCGAACACGATCAGTGAAACGCTGTCAAATTTGACAGCGATATTTGACAGCGTTTCATTGATCGCGGCCGCCAGCGGCCTATAGGTGTGCGCAGGCCTTACAGCCTTGTGCACATCTAAGCGATCTGCGATGGCGATCAGTGAAACGCTATCAAATATCATTGTCATATTTAATAGGGGTAATTGTGTGGATTGTCTACATTATTTAAATTTTACAGCAATTATAATGATTTCTGCAATTAACTAATTTTGCTCAAACATTTACGTTCAGATTTACCCTTTAATTAAGTTTTGGTTTACTGACACCGAAATAGCTACAAACAGAAATTATAATTATTGAAATACGAAAAAGCAAAGTCAACACAATTTCAGAGTCTCACGAGATTAATTCTATCAACAAACAAACGAAGACAACCACATTTAAACACATTTAAAACTTCACTTACTCTGGAATTAAATGGGAAAAAGAGGGCTGACTGTTAATATTATTTTATTTATTTATTTATTTTTATTTCTTAGGAAAACAAACAGTACTTATAATCTAATTAATAATTTTAAAAAACAACTATGGACCATTTAATAGTTTTCGCATAGTGAGACTATTTGAAGCTTACTTATTAATTTATATGAAAAAGATAACAAAAATAGATATTATGTGACGAGAGACTAAGGTAGACAGACTATAAAATGAAAGATACATAAAAAATTTTGAAGAAATTACAATTAAAACAGAATAACAAAAAGTACAATAATAAAACAAACCTAGGGAACCTGGGGTTTATTGACCGTGATAAAACTTCTTGCTTGCACATTGACCTTTTTCGATGTATCTATTTCTTATTTTAGTGTCCTTGTGGTTTTTTGATATATTATGTGTGCTTATTATGTAGTAAATAAATAAACATCTATAAAATGTCTATAATATAATTATAGACTATATCTATATATTTTGAAAGATATAAAATATCACTAAAAGTCGCAAGCAAAGAAATTGTGTCACATTGCACATAGTTTTGAAAAAAGTAATCGTACATTTACCGCCACATACATTTTGAAACATAAAAATAGCCTCACAAATTTTATCCTCAGGTACTGTAGTGCGTAAACATCCTTTTGAATCACATAGTAACAAGCTCTAACACCATTTTTTTCCGCGTGGACGCATCGCTCACACCGATCGACTTTACAGACTACTGATTTTTCATCATTGTTTGAGATCACAACCATCGTAATATATCTATAATCCTGTCTTATAGCCCCTTCCCACTGGTGCGTGATATCGCGCACCAGCCCGCACCAGCTCGCACGACACACCATGGGAACGTCTCGTGCGCCGAGGTGCGCGGTAGCACAGGAGCATTTTCTGTGTGCGTTGCCGTGCGTCGACGTGCGCGGTGCGTCATGATCTGCAGAATTATGACTTACGACTTATGACTTAGATGCAAAAAATATTCACTACCAATAAAGCCACGGTATATGGAACAATGGACAATCAGAGAAAACGCTGAAACCTCGGGTTGCCAGGTGCACCTACATCTGTGGACCAGCTGCTGCCGTTAGTATATTGCTCTAGTTTCCCCAAAAGTCATCTTATTGCAAACTCGGTAGTCTCTTTAGATAATTAAAAATTAAGGATCCCAGAAACAACGGCGACGCAACGTGACTTACAACGTGATCGGCAAAAACTTATGTTTGCAGTTCTATGTATTCTGAAATTAAATGAGTTTGTAACCGAATTCAAACAAAGGAAGAGGTTCTAAAGCCTGTATTTTCTAAGTTTTGTTACCACAAAACTCTAATAACTCTATAAACGGACTTGAAAAGTTTTTTTTGTTACGGAGGCGGTTTGTTTAGTTTTTCTAATGTTACAATAGTATAATTTGAAATACAATAAAGATGACGTAATTTCCTTTATATTAATATTACGATGATACGCAAATACAACGCGCGGCGACCTCACGTTAGTTTACATGCATTGTGAAACAATTTGGAATCTCCAAATGCTCAAAACTTTTGACATTATAAAACCATGTAACGAAGCACGCGTCCATATATTTTTTTTTTATTCTATGTTTCCATGCGTGCCGGGCAGCCCGGCAGGCTGCCTGGCAGGCTGCCTGGCGGGCTGCGTGGCATGCAGCCCGTCCCGGGCCAGCGAACATTCAAGCTGTTTACATGCTTGCCGTGCAGCCCGGCGAGCTGCCTGGCGAGCTGCGCGGCATGCAACCAGTGTTACCAGGTACACGGTAATAACCGTAGATGCACGGTATTTTTGGCTTAAACACGGTATACGGTAATGTTTCACTACCGTGTCTGTTTCTACAGTATTTTTAATTATGAATTACCTTGACAGTCAATATGTAAATAATTACGAAGTATTCTCCGATCATCAAAATACGTCTAAATGTAAAAGTATGCCCTTTGCCCTGCCCTAGTTAAACAATCAGTGTATATGAAAATTACCGTACTCTTTTTTTCTTTGATAGTTTTGTTGGTGTTTGATGTTTGGCAAGTGCGCAGTGCATTATTCAGCGAAACAATACTTTTAATTTCGACCATGTTGTAATTATTACGATACTCTGTGATTACGACTTTGTAACCTAACTAAACATGAAGACATTTGTTAAACAATAATTGACTCGTTGTCTTAGCAACAGTCACAGAGGTTTTATTCTAACTGATGCAACCTCAACAGTAATCTCCGATCGTAGCGACTTTTTTTAGCAACGTCCACTCGTCACGAAAGCGCGAGAGAGACTGACTGACTGCCCGCCAGTTATGCCACGTGTCAAAGCAAAATATCTGGTGACAGACGGACAGATAGACAGACAGACAGTCAGACGGACTGACAGTGAAGTCTTAGTAACTATATTAACTATACTAATAGTATTATCGATTCTTTTTCTGTCATTTCGGGAAGGAACATAGCTTTTTGATTTTAATTGTTTTTCTGGTGTTATTTTGAGTTCTGTTGTGTAATTTTGGTGGTATTTTAACGCAACTTGAGTATTTTAACATTACTTGAGGTCTTAGCTCAAAGTGTTAGCAATTAGAATTAAAGTGTATTATGTGATATTCTGATTTGATCGAAAATGTTTCAGATGGTTTTGGAATAAACGGCCATCTTTCTTCCAAAGCCAATTATGTAGGGCCGACTATGACAGAAGACTGACGATTTGACGGAAAAGTATTTTATCTATGTAATATATTATCATCATTCTCAAACTACTCGACACTGGCAAAATTGATCCGAAAAAGGCAGATGCCATTCATTAAGAAGAAGAAGAATAGTATATTGTTTTGTGGTGAAACTTTCTCGATATTGAAGACGCTTTGTTGTTAGAAATATGAATAAAATAATGGTACAAACTTTTGTTCATTTCTCCTTTTGTTTTATTTTTTTCAGTGGATCATGTTTAAACAAGCAATTCACTCTTCACGGGCACAAAAACTTAATGGGTTAATATAATTGGTTATTACTTTAAAACGTTGTCTGAAAACTATCAGAACGATTTGACTAAGTCCAGTCAGCTTCATTCTAAAACCAAAATGTTCCTCGAATGAAACATATTAATACATAGTATTTTATCTTAATTTTAATTTTTGTCATGACAAAAGCGTCTGTGTCTGTGTCTCTGGTGTGTCTCCCGTTCATGCTCGAGTTACATTTTTATTAATAATTCTTCCCTAAGCTCGATTGAACACCCTGTATGCATGCACTCCATGCACTCCACGACATTTATAGAAACTAGCTTAGTGTGGCTCACGCGAGCGAAGCGTACAGCCGGCTATATTTGTATTATCATTAGCCTACCTTCAGACTGACACCAAAAATTATGAAAAATAAATCACAGTTTTTGTTTTTAGCTTATTTAGTATTATAGGTGTGGTTGTACTAGTGTGATTGTAACTCACAATCTGTGCTCATCATAACTCTTACTCGTTTTGAATAGCTAGTTTATGAGGTATTTATCTTTCACTACAGAATTCTAAAGCGTGCAAAAGTATATATAAACTTTCAAGGAACTTTCTGTTTACTGTCCTTTCGGGTAAAACGTGGAAAAGTTTTATATTTTAGTTTCACTGCACTTTTTAGAGCATAGCTTTAAAAAGCAGCATTTATGTTTATTCTTGTTTAATGTACTACCCTGGAATCTCTTTGTAACTTTTTACGTGGAACTTTACTGCTATTTTATATTAAACAAAAAAAAAAAGCAGCCAAGTGCGAGTCGGACTCGCCCATGAAGGGTTCCGTAGCATCAATTAACATAATATAAAGGTTTTTGTAGTTCGTCGAAAGGTAAATTGCGGTTTACGATTTATGACGTATAAAAAAAAAACTACTGACTAGATCTCGTTCAAACCAAAAATCGTTGGAAGTTTGCATAGTAATGTACAACATATATTTTTTTTAGATTTATCATTCTCTTATTTTAGAAGTTAGAGGGGGGGGACCAACTTTTTTCCACTTTGGAAGTGTCTCTCGCGCAAACTATTCAGTTTAGAAAAAAACGATATTAGAAACCTCAACATCATTTTTGAAGACCTATCCATAGATACCCCACACGTATGGGTTCTATGAAAAAAAAAATTTTGAGTTTCAGTTTCAAGTATGGGGACCCCCAAAATTTATAGTTTTAGAAAAAAACGATATTAGAAACCTCAACATAATTTTCGAAGACCTATCCATAGATACCCCACACGTACGGGTTCGATGAAAAAAATGATTTTGAGTTTCAGTTTCAAGTATGGGGACCCCCAAAATTTATAGTTTTAGAAAAAAACGATATTAGAAACCTCAACATAATTTTCGAAGACCTATCCATAGATACCCCACACGTACGGGTTCGATGAAAAAAATGATTTTGAGTTTCAGTTTCAAGTATGGGGACCCCCAAAATTTATAGTTTTTTTTCTATTTTTGTGTAAAAACCTTAATGCGGTTCACAGAATACATCTACTCACCAAGTTTCATTAGTCTAGCTCTTATGGTTTCGGAGAAAAATGGCTGTGACACGTCCGGACAGACAGACAGACAGACAGACAGACAGACAGACAGACATGACGAATCTATAAGGGTTCCGTTTTTGCCATTTGGCTACGGAACCCTAAAAAACAGTAGAATCCAAGCCGTAAGTTTCTTACCGTTCATTTAGGTCGCGTGGAACTGGGACCTAAACGCCCTTAGTTTTAAGACGTTTCAAAGTAATCCTTGTGATTCTATTGATTAAGGACGGTTTGGATTTTGATTGCATAAAGCTTTAAAAATATAACAGCTGCCGAAGTCATCTATCTTGTCGTGTGCATCCACCTTTGCATAAACGCAATCGCTCCAGTTCCCAAGCGGCGGGAAACTGGCGGGAAATGAAAGAACTTCGGACACTCGATCTCGATTAATGATCGGAGTTGTATACGTCGCTTGCCTGTATAAATACCCAATGAATAAAGATACGGCCAAAGCGATGCCACTGCACATTTTAAATCGTTACTAAAATCTTTGACGTACCTATGCAATGTGTAAAGAACATCATTGAAGGACAGGTTAAAGGAAAACGGCGAAGAGGAAGGTAAAGATTGCCGCCGTGTCGGATTAGGAAGTCAAGAAGGCCGTATTCAAAAGACCAAATTGGAAAAAACTGCATCAAAGATTCGATTTTTTGCCACTTCCACCCGAAAACGAAAATCGTTTTTAATTGGCTCGGATGTTTTTATTATTTAGCTCAGCAAGCCGCTAAAGGCCTGTGCACACCATAGGCCGCTGGCGAACACGATCAGTGAAACGCTGTCAAATTTGACAGCGATATTTGACAGCGTTTCATTGATCGCGGCCGCCAGCGGCCTATAGGTGTGCGCAGGCCTTACAGCCTTGTGCACATCTAAGCGATCTGCGATGGCGATCAGTGAAACGCTATCAAATATCATTGTCATATTTAATAGGGGTAATTGTGTGGATTGTCTACATTATTTAAATTTTACAGCAATTATAATGATTTCTGCAATTAACTAATTTTGCTCAAACATTTACGTTCAGATTTACCCTTTAATTAAGTTTTGGTTTACTGACACCGAAATAGCTACAAACAGAAATTATAATTATTGAAATACGAAAAAGCAAAGTCAACACAATTTCAGAGTCTCACGAGATTAATTCTATCAACAAACAAACGAAGACAACCACATTTAAACACATTTAAAACTTCACTTACTCTGGAATTAAATGGGAAAAAGAGGGCTGACTGTTAATATTATTTTATTTATTTATTTATTTTTATTTCTTAGGAAAACAAACAGTACTTATAATCTAATTAATAATTTTAAAAAACAACTATGGACCATTTAATAGTTTTCGCATAGTGAGACTATTTGAAGCTTACTTATTAATTTATATGAAAAAGATAACAAAAATAGATATTATGTGACGAGAGACTAAGGTAGACAGACTATAAAATGAAAGATACATAAAAAATTTTGAAGAAATTACAATTAAAACAGAATAACAAAAAGTACAATAATAAAACAAACCTAGGGAACCTGGGGTTTATTGACCGTGATAAAACTTCTTGCTTGCACATTGACCTTTTTCGATGTATCTATTTCTTATTTTAGTGTCCTTGTGGTTTTTTGATATATTATGTGTGCTTATTATGTAGTAAATAAATAAACATCTATAAAATGTCTATAATATAATTATAGACTATATCTATATATTTTGAAAGATATAAAATATCACTAAAAGTCGCAAGCAAAGAAATTGTGTCACATTGCACATAGTTTTGAAAAAAGTAATCGTACATTTACCGCCACATACATTTTGAAACATAAAAATAGCCTCACAAATTTTATCCTCAGGTACTGTAGTGCGTAAACATCCTTTTGAATCACATAGTAACAAGCTCTAACACCATTTTTTTCCGCGTGGACGCATCGCTCACACCGATCGACTTTACAGACTACTGATTTTTCATCATTGTTTGAGATCACAACCATCGTAATATATCTATAATCCTGTCTTATAGCCCCTTCCCACTGGTGCGTGATATCGCGCACCAGCCCGCACCAGCTCGCACGACACACCATGGGAACGTCTCGTGCGCCGAGGTGCGCGGTAGCACAGGAGCATTTTCTGTGTGCGTTGCCGTGCGTCGACGTGCGCGGTGCGTCATGATCTGCAGAATTATGACTTACGACTTATGACTTAGATGCAAAAAATATTCACTACCAATAAAGCCACGGTATATGGAACAATGGACAATCAGAGAAAACGCTGAAACCTCGGGTTGCCAGGTGCACCTACATCTGTGGACCAGCTGCTGCCGTTAGTATATTGCTCTAGTTTCCCCAAAAGTCATCTTATTGCAAACTCGGTAGTCTCTTTAGATAATTAAAAATTAAGGATCCCAGAAACAACGGCGACGCAACGTGACTTACAACGTGATCGGCAAAAACTTATGTTTGCAGTTCTATGTATTCTGAAATTAAATGAGTTTGTAACCGAATTCAAACAAAGGAAGAGGTTCTAAAGCCTGTATTTTCTAAGTTTTGTTACCACAAAACTCTAATAACTCTATAAACGGACTTGAAAAGTTTTTTTTGTTACGGAGGCGGTTTGTTTAGTTTTTCTAATGTTACAATAGTATAATTTGAAATACAATAAAGATGACGTAATTTCCTTTATATTAATATTACGATGATACGCAAATACAACGCGCGGCGACCTCACGTTAGTTTACATGCATTGTGAAACAATTTGGAATCTCCAAATGCTCAAAACTTTTGACATTATAAAACCATGTAACGAAGCACGCGTCCATATATTTTTTTTTTATTCTATGTTTCCATGCGTGCCGGGCAGCCCGGCAGGCTGCCTGGCAGGCTGCCTGGCGGGCTGCGTGGCATGCAGCCCGTCCCGGGCCAGCGAACATTCAAGCTGTTTACATGCTTGCCGTGCAGCCCGGCGAGCTGCCTGGCGAGCTGCGCGGCATGCAACCAGTGTTACCAGGTACACGGTAATAACCGTAGATGCACGGTATTTTTGGCTTAAACACGGTATACGGTAATGTTTCACTACCGTGTCTGTTTCTACAGTATTTTTAATTATGAATTACCTTGACAGTCAATATGTAAATAATTACGAAGTATTCTCCGATCATCAAAATACGTCTAAATGTAAAAGTATGCCCTTTGCCCTGCCCTAGTTAAACAATCAGTGTATATGAAAATTACCGTACTCTTTTTTTCTTTGATAGTTTTGTTGGTGTTTGATGTTTGGCAAGTGCGCAGTGCATTATTCAGCGAAACAATACTTTTAATTTCGACCATGTTGTAATTATTACGATACTCTGTGATTACGACTTTGTAACCTAACTAAACATGAAGACATTTGTTAAACAATAATTGACTCGTTGTCTTAGCAACAGTCACAGAGGTTTTATTCTAACTGATGCAACCTCAACAGTAATCTCCGATCGTAGCGACTTTTTTTAGCAACGTCCACTCGTCACGAAAGCGCGAGAGAGACTGACTGACTGCCCGCCAGTTATGCCACGTGTCAAAGCAAAATATCTGGTGACAGACGGACAGATAGACAGACAGACAGTCAGACGGACTGACAGTGAAGTCTTAGTAACTATATTAACTATACTAATAGTATTATCGATTCTTTTTCTGTCATTTCGGGAAGGAACATAGCTTTTTGATTTTAATTGTTTTTCTGGTGTTATTTTGAGTTCTGTTGTGTAATTTTGGTGGTATTTTAACGCAACTTGAGTATTTTAACATTACTTGAGGTCTTAGCTCAAAGTGTTAGCAATTAGAATTAAAGTGTATTATGTGATATTCTGATTTGATCGAAAATGTTTCAGATGGTTTTGGAATAAACGGCCATCTTTCTTCCAAAGCCAATTATGTAGGGCCGACTATGACAGAAGACTGACGATTTGACGGAAAAGTATTTTATCTATGTAATATATTATCATCATTCTCAAACTACTCGACACTGGCAAAATTGATCCGAAAAAGGCAGATGCCATTCATTAAGAAGAAGAAGAATAGTATTATCAAAAGTGGATCTAAATTAATATTTTTAGCCTTTATTATGTCTAAAGATGTTCATCTTAACATAGACTAAATCAGATTCCAAAAATCTGTATAAAAGTAGGGTAAAATCTGTAATCTGTAATACTACCCTAAATTCTGTATAAATACAGATAAATCTGTATGATTGGCAACACCAATTTGGCCCGCGCGCGTGTAAACAGTCACCGGGCGCCCGCACATTCATCAAAAAACCGACACTCGCCCGGTTCGCGGCATTCACGTTCAGCGGGCGCGTTTACGGGCTCGGGCGTACCGTTTCCACGCGCGTGAATGTGAATGTGCACGTTGAATGTCGAGTTGAACGCACGCGTGGAAACGAGGCATAATACAGTTGCTCAAAAAGTGGCGTATTGCAGGGACGTATAGCGTTCGGGATGTGGGCTATTACACACGCGTGCTTTTTTTTTACCATTCCCGCACTAGTGCTTTTTCTTTCCCAACTATCAAAATAATGTCTAAAAAGAAAAACCAACCATGAAGTTTTTACTAAAAAAATTCATCGAAGTTTTATGATTCATGCAAATACGTATTATTTCTAAAAAGAAGCTACTAATTTGTTTCATTAACAGATTTAATGATTTGATTGAATGAGTTATGTTAGGTTTCATTTCATTTCATCTCATTAAATTTCATTTTCAATTCATATCAATAAAAAAAATCTAATGAAGACTTGGCTGTATGGGTATAGTTCCCTTTGCCTTCCAGAATGAGTGAAGAAAAAAAAAATCTCTGCTTAAATTTTACGGTTGGCGCTTGGCGCCATTTTTCAGAAATTTTCTTTGCGAGTTTATTTGTTTGTTGCACAAAATGAGTAATTTGGACCCTAGTTTTTTTGAATTAACACCACCGGAACTCAGTATAATTGCACAAAATGCTTCGGAGAACATTTTACCGGAAAAGTAAAAAAGTCGCTACCTACATGCATTACGACGAACTTATTGCGTGGAGAGAAGAGAAAAAAGCAAATGGTATTTTTATTATTTTATTAAATTGCTTAATTTTTTCACAACTGTATTAAAAATAGTCGTTCAGTACACGTGCGGAACCGTCATTGCAACTTGTTCCGACTGTCATACTCGCCTTCGGCTCGGGTAGACATTTGTCGGAACTCTTTGCAATGACAGCCTTCCCGCACTTGTAATGAAATATACTATTTCCTAGTAACGATCAAGTCTCGAGGCACGGTACTTCAGGCAGTGAATTTATTCTATCCGTATTTTGATTTGTGTACTCCACAAAGCCCCTTTCGTTATTTCATAACAAAAGTTTGCAAAAACACGAGTCCCCGAGTGCCATCGAGATCGTTACTACTACGCTCCTCTGACTCCACGAGGACTCCTACGAATTTGAATTTGAATTTGATGTTTCCAATAAAATTGAAATACGACGGATAATAAATCTTTAGTATACTTTTTGAAAATCTAAAGGCTACTACAGCTACACTAAAAGTCAAAATTGTGTATTTTCTGCAGAAAATAATTGTACTTATTGGTTTGTATAAAAGCTAAATTCGGAAGCATTGTGTAAAAAAAAAGTCCCAGCTAAACAGTAAAATTCGCCGTTTAATGAGCTGTCTAAATGCCGTTTCATTAGGTGAATGAACCGGTGGTGAATGAGACGGTGGCGGTTCCACTAACCAAAAAAAAGAAATAAATTTGGACCTCTCTAGTTCCAAATTAAGCAGAACTTGTAATAAGGGAACCAAGTTAATGATAGAATCATAAAGATATGCTATGAATACAATATAACACCCAAACAGAGAACAAACATCTGCATTTACCACACAAATATTTGTTCTCGGTAGGGATCGAACGGCTTGACTAGGTAAGTGATTAAACGTTCCGGAATTATTCAGGCAGTTAATGGAATGGCTAGACAGTTCAATAAACGGCCGATTTTCTCTATGAAACTCTTTGGCTGCGACTTACACAACATAACCTTACCATAAAGCAAGTAAGTAATACATTTGAAGTAGGAAATACATTTGTAAATAGGCTTGTTAAATCATTGCTTCGAAATGTAAATAACACCTATTTTTAAATCAGTTTTAAATAAAAGTAAACATCCTTAAAAGTAGTACACCTAACCTAACCATGGGAACCTAATTGGTTCTCCAAGGTCTAATGTAAAAGCTGTTCTTCAATAAAATAAATGAATATAACCATTCATTTCTCTTCTCCATGATACCATTGTGATTTTTGTAAAATAAATTGTGTATGGTAGAGAAAACTCCTGCCTGTGTTATTTTAATAGGTATCTATAAAATAACACAGGCAATATTTTCAGAGGCTTCGTGGCGTTATTTGCTTGTTTGATCAAATATCTAAGTAATATTCTGAGTAGTCAATATGTTGAATCAAATCAAATCAAAAGTGTTTTTATTCAGTTCAATTCCAAGAATCACTTTTAAACGTCCTAAAGTTAGGTGAGTTTAGGTGCCAGTTTCACGCGACCAAGCCTATAGAAGGACAGGCAACAAACTACGGCTCGGTTCCTACCGTTTTTAGGGTTCCGTATCCAAATGGTAAAAACGGAACCCTTATAGATTCGTCATGTCTGTCTGTCTGTCTGTCTGTCCGTCCGTATGTCACAGCCATTTTTTCTAGTGAGTAGTTTTTTTTTATACGTCATAAATCGTAAACCGCAATTTACCTTTCGCCGAACTACAAGAACCTTTATATTATGTTACTTGATGATACGGAACCCTTCATGGGCGAGTCCGACTCGCACTTGGCTGCTTTTTTATATGATCCTTTTACAAGTCTAAAATAATAGCAGTGAAGTTCCAATGTGGTGCCAATATTTCACTTAGTGAGACGTATGCAATAATATAGAAGCAAAAGTTTCAAAAACAGCACACGCTACGCTTCAAAGTAATAAAAGAGTATCTACACAGCATAATATAATGAAACCACCGATTTTAATGAAATTTGTTTGGGACAATCTGGACGTAAGAATAACCTTACAAATAAAAAAATAATTTTCTAAATCGGTTCATAAATGACGGAGGCTAAAATGGCAACACCGATTTTAATAAAATTAAAATGGAACCAATCTGGAAGCAGTACCTTTCAGATAAAAAAATAATATTTCAAATCGGCTCACAAATGACGAAGTTATGCGGTAACAAACATTAAAAATAAAAAAAATACAACCGAATTGAGAACCTCCTCCTTTTTGATTGGAAGTCGGTTAAAAATAAGATGCGAAAATAGTAGGTACAGACATTGTAAATTGACATTTAGCTTCCGATGGGTAGAGTGACCGGGACATCGCCATGCAATTTTATCATGTATACAAGGTGTATCTAAATATGTGTACTATGCGAAGGTGGGGGGTTTCAGACCACAATGGTGATCAGTTGTGGGGGGGAGATAATTAAAAATTACTATTTTGACAACCCTATCCTTGTATTGTAACCCCTTGACCCCTTGACCTACTACCTCTGTAGGTCTACTACTACTACCTACTACCTCTGTAGCTGAGTTTATAGGGTTGTCACTTTGTATAAAGTCAGCTGTTAATGTTGAAACTTCGTTGCAGTTTTTTTCAGAGATACCAATCGAAGTTCGAAAAGTCGTTGAACAAAAGTTGTTCCCCGGGGGGTGGAAATTCACCCCCCTTCAGGATAGTACACATATTTTGATACACGTTGTATAGCTGCTATCTAGAGTATAATTTCTTTATTCGATTATTCTTAACATAAGCTTTAAACTTCCGAACAGGAAGCTTGGTTGCATTTTCCGGAACTTTATTATAGAAGCGTACAGTGTTCCCAGTAAAAGACCCATTTACCTTCTGCAGACGAAATTTGGGAATATAAAGTTTATTCTTATTTCTAGTGTTAATAATACGTGAATCACAATGTTTCTTAAAGCTGCTACAGATGTGTTTGTGAGTGTACAATAAGTTTTCATATATGTATATTGTGAAATACTGTGAGGATATTAATTTCCTTTATGGGATGGATTTCCAGAATAGGATGGGTGATTGCTTTTTACGTATTTTTTTAGCTCTGGGATTTAAAGCTTCCGTGTTTTATTAATTACGTGCAGTGGTCAGTGACGGTTATAATATTTATTTGAAAGGCTTTACAGCTTGATGATGAAAATGATGAAGCTGTGATGATCTTGGGTAACTCATTAATTAGTTCATGATCTCCCACGTCGCCGGTATTCACAGTTACAAGTATGTCTCACTTTTAAAAGCTTAAACAACTTTAAGTGCTGCTTTTTTTAATCATTTTTTTGATGGAACAAGCCTATGATTTTTTTTGTAGAAAATGGCTGTTGCCCTATGGCTATAACTGAGCAGTCGTCACGGCCCGTCCACTTACCCGTTGCGGTGGCCTGATGAGAAAACTTCTGAAAGCTTGTTAATGTATTTACTTTGCGTTTCTTAATTCTGTTTCTACGAACTTGTGGAGTCAACAAGTTGAACTAGCTCGTATGGCTAAAGTTGATATGAATGTAATTCTGAGAAATATCATGAAACTTTGCAGACAGCGAGTGTTTCAGACGATTCTCATACATTTTGAAGTGAAGATAAAATTAGGAGTATACGCGGCTCGCAGCCAGCGAACAAACATTTTATACAGTCACCAGTGACGTTATGAAAGCTTTGATAAATAATAAAATAACTTACATTTTAATGGAAAAACGCTGGAAGAGCGCTGGTGGCCTAATGGTAGCAGCTCCGCCTTCCGATCCTAAGGTCGTGGGTTCAAATCCAATGAGTTTTTCTGCCCAAAAATTTATATACACAATGCCAGTGCTCTCAAACGATGAAGGAAAACATCGTGAAGAAACCGGCATGTCATAGAATATAAAAATTTCGAAAACATGTGTAGAGTGCACGAAAAGAGTCTCTTTGAGGCGCACTTAAATTCCTTTCACCACACTTGGTTCGAAAGAACCAGTGACATGATAAGAAAAATAATGAAAAAACGCCCCAAACACTAAAATTTGTCAATTCGCTTAGTCTATGATGATTTCCGATATCTCTATTGACTGACTTGAATTGGCCAAAAACTATTTTATTTATGTAATACATATATCCTCACTCGACATTGGCAAAATTTATTCAAAATGAACAGATGCCATAATTAAGAAGAAGAAAAAGAAGACATCACAGGTTACCTTAGATGTGCACGTAGCTTAATTGTGTAGAAAGTTGTAGGTACCCAATTATGTCGGGGATCGCGCATGACAAGAACTTTAACCACTTGAGCGTCCCACTGCTGGACCTGGAAAGCGATTTGCGCGTCCGAAACGCGCCCGAAACGTCAGAAAACATCGCTTCCGGAAGCTTGCGCATGCCCGAATTAATGCCAAAGAAACTAAAAAGTATTTTTCCCAACAAGAAACTACTTTGTTTACCTTATTTCAGTCACTTCCTATTAGAAAAGAGTATGGGTATCATGTAGAATTTACGGCGTCTATTTATGAATTACCCGCAAAAGCCTACAGTTTGAGTCACGAGCGCGGGCAAGGACACAGTTTGGTTTACCGAAAGTTGGCCGCATACAAAATGCTCATCCAGAACTTTGTATCGTTATAGTACTTATTTTGCATTTCTACCAAATCTGCTGCAAATGTGCCAATTAGGATAATAAGAATGTTTTTAAATTAGTTGTTAATGAATTCTAAAAATTAATCTTAACGAAGTCTTACTAACCAAACAAAGTACATAAAGTAATATTTTTATTGTCAGTGTCGTTGTAGTATAATGATTATTACTATCTAAAGAGTGCCTGTGCAGTGTGCATATCTAGGCGATGACGATGGCGATCAGTGAACGCTGCCAAATATCGCTGTCATATTTGACAGCGTTTCACTGATTGCCATCGCTGATCGCTTAGATGAGCGCAAGGTGATGTTTTTTTCGAGGCCGAAATATTGAATCCAGTGTGAAGTGAACGATTTTAGAGTTAAGGAAGTATAACTATATTTAATTAAATTCTACTTGGTTGCACCTATAATAATTATTGTTCGGTCAAAGCAGTTTTCGTCTCAACGCACTGCTTCGCTTGCATGTAGAGCGAGATAGAATATTGTTCTTCTGATTTGAAGTTCAAATGAAACGGATAAACCAACTCTTATTTAAATTTTTACATGAATTGAAAAATGAGCCCGATCCCAGTGGCGGACGTGAAAAAAGTGAAAATATATACCAGATCACGCTTTTTGAACTCGGTGCAAGTCCGCTTTGATTAAACCTCTTTGTAAAACTGTACCAGCAGTAACGGTTCAGCGATGTATGGGATCAGAGTTTCTAGCATTAGTTCAGACGTTATTCTGGCAGAATACAATGCAAAATACAGCAATAAAAGGGGCTTAGCTGAATTCAAATATCAGCCTAAACGTAAATAAATTAAATAAATAAATATGTGGACAATCCACGCAACACTATCTAGCCCCAAATTAAGCAGAGCTTGAATTCTTATGTTAATTTCCATTAAGATTCCATTTCATTCAAAAAAATATCGAATAATATTTTTTTTAACCCAGCTTATCAGAGCTCAGTTGCATTTTGTTTATCACTTTTAAAGGCACAGCTGAATAAATAAAAGCTTTCACCGAAAAACAACTCAAATACATTTTAGCCTTCTTAAAGAATAAGATTAGGTACTCTTTTATTTTTCTACCTAGCATAAAGTATCACCTAGTTTATGCGACGTTTCAAAGTAATCGACACTATATTGATTAAATACCATTTTGATCAAAGCCTGGCCCACATCTAAGCGATCTGCGATAGCGATCAGTGAAACGCTGTCAAATTTGACAACAATATTTGACGTTTCATTGATCGCCATCGCGCTAAATATGCGCAGGCTTTTTTAGTCCATAAGCCCCGACGACGGTTCGGACTGAATTGAAGAATTCGACTGCACGAACGAATTTGACTCTGTAATGTAAACGTATCGTATCCCTAACGTCAACAAAATAAAGTTGAACATCAAATGAATGTCAAAAAGTCTTCGTGACCATTTCATCAGAACCAAGTTCAACTTACTTTTCATTGATTTATAGTGTTTACTACACTTAGGGAAATCACAAAGATTTAATAAATGTCCCAAAAGTTAAGAGCCCAGCGGGATTTGAACCCGAGACCTTCCCCGTACGAGGCTGCGCTGACCGCTGCGCCATTGAATCCTAGTCACGCTTGACGAATAATTTTTAGGGACTGTTGGGCACTAACGTGCCTAGGTCACGGGTTGGAATCCCGCTCGGCTATTAACTATAGGGACATTATAAAAATCTTTGCAAGTTCAAGTATCTTGAAACGCCTCAATATGTCTTACGTCCATACGTAGTCCAAGTAAGCATTATGTCAGAGGTATATAAATCAACCGACCGACAGATCAATCCATCGGCCTCGACCCAGACCTTTCAAGCCCGCAACATTGCAAATCTAACTTCAGATAAACGGTGATAACATTTTATTTATTTATGTAATCTGTTTTGGATCTAAAAGGATCAAGTAGGTTAGAAATTGTAAATACATTGTTCTTTTCGTAAGTAACTAGCAGTTGGTGCTTGAGCTTCGCTCGGTATTTTTTTGTGGTAAACTGTTGTTGTGAATTATATTTAAATACGAATTACTTACAAACTGATGAAATATTAATATTTTTCGATCTTACCGACATAATAATAAACTCCACTACTCGTCAATAGATGGCGTTCTCTGTCCCACTAACTCATGACTTTATCAACAGATGGCGCTTGGAGTTATGATTTTATGATAAAGTTGATTATTTACTTTACGATTAAGGGGACATTTTCTAAAAATGAATCCTAGCTAGATCGTTTTATCGTCCCCCAAAAACCCTGTATACGTAATTTCATGAAAATCGTTGGTTCAGTTTCCGAGATCCTAAATATGTATATTTATATATATATACAAGATTTTCTAGTTTAAAGGTATAAGATATAAGCCCAGATTATCTATGTTTGAAATCAATCTTTAAATACTTTCCTAAGAATGATAGGTAGATAGAAAATTTTAATAAAAATAGCTATCCCATTCAATAAATGAACATTGGGCAGTCACATCGCTATAACGGTGATTTCTTCTAGGCAGCCTATGAAGAGCTAAAACTATGAAAGATTGATTGGGTGCACTTGAAAACAAAACTTTAGAAAAGCATGGTGTGTTTAAATTTTGATTATCCAAGCTCGTTTTTTTTTTAGTTTATTTATTTATATATACTATTACACGGGTATTTATCGCGTATATTACCTTATTTTATTTATTTTCCCGACGTTTCGGCTATGTTGCAATAACCGTGGTCGCGGGCTGACTGATGCTGGGCTTTTTAGTGTTCCGGAGCCAAATGGCAAAAACGGAACCCTTATAGATTCGTCATGTCTGTCACAGCCATTTTTCTCCGAAAACGTAAGAGCTAGACTCATGAAACTTGGCGAGTAGATGTATTCTGTGAACCACATTAAGAGTTTTACACAAAAATAAAAATAAAACTATAAATTTTGGGGGTCCCCATACTTGAAACTGAAACTCATTTTTTTTTCATCAAACCCATACGTGTGGGGTATGAATAGGTCTTCAAAAATGATGTTGAGGTTTTTAATATCGTTTTTTTCTAAACTGAATAGTTTGCGCGAGAGACACTTCCAAAGTGGAAAAAAGTTGGTCCCCCCCCTCTAACTTTTAAAATAAGAGAATGATAAAACTAAAAAAATATATGTTGTCCATTACTATGCAAACTTTCAACGATATTTGGTTTGAACGAGATCTAGTCAGTAGTTTTTTTTTATACGTCATAAATCGTAAACCACAATTTACCTTTCGACGAACTACAAAAACCTTTATATTATGTTACTTTATGCAACGGAACCCTTCATGGGCGAGTCCGACTCGCACTTGGCTGCTTTTTTTAGTTTTTCTCGTTTTTGGCTCTTTGCATGCTATGCTAAAACTGACACCATTGCCATCGCTATCGCAGATCGCCTAGATGTGCACAAGGCTTTACTCAAGACAATTTTAAGTATGCAGTAAGGTCATCTTCAAGAGTCACCATTTATTAATTATTCTGAACATCAAAGTTCGATCATTTTTTACGGCGTCAGCGGGTAGCGAAGCTGTTGGGGATTATCGAGCTCGAGGGAACAAAAACGATTAGGGTCCGTGGCTTGAAGGCTTTAACTGACAGCATTAAATTATCTTTATTACTATATTGATTCCTGAATGACAACACCCGGTAAACGAGGCATTGGACCACCTCAACCCGATGGACCGCCGACATGGTGAAGATCGTGAGATGGAGAAGGCAAAATCCAAAACAAAAAATCAGTAGTAACTTTAATCGTAACCTTAACTTGCTAGCCTATAATATATTGTTTTTTTTAAATATTTAAACCAAACAATCTGTTCTTAAAATATTATTTGTTTATTTAATGTCCTCACTGGGTCAAATGGCAGTGACCAAAGGTTCTGGCGAATAACAGCTGGCCTACCATGAGCTTCATATGGTTATGGTTATGGCTGTCAAAATTGTGTCAACAGTGTCAACACATTCAAACCCGAGAAGAAAATGAATGTGTGGGTCAGCCTATCTATACACAATTTGACAGCTATAGCCATAACCATATGGAGCTCGTGGTAGCCCTGCAGCGCTGAGCTGCCTCTGGTGGTGAAGTATCATGCTAAGCCAGAGCCAATTTGCTGCCGTAGCACACATACACTAATCTCTCAATAATCTCTTTGGTTGTATACATGTTATTTACCTATGAAGATTTCTTGACTTATATTTCGTATGATTTTGGTAATATCGTGATGTCTTTCTGCATAAAATGTATATATTATGCAATAGTTTGAATTATGTGTGCTGAAGCGGGAAATAAATGCATGTATATTATTATAATGTTAGTAGGATGTATAAAAAGTTTCAGAACTTCACACTGTTAGTTTTGTTTATTCAGACACTAAAGTTTACGTTGGTGCAAAGGTGCAAGAATCTTCAGTGCAAAGTAAAATTCACAAAGCGAGCTATCACCAAATTGAATCGGAGGCTCGGAAGCCGCGTCCTGTAAATTGGCAATTTCGAAGCAATCAACAATTTTATTAACTATCTCACTGTTGAGCAAACTGAGCTGCTCACGAATCTACTTTTGTGTCAGCTAAAGCCTTATAGTTTAATTCAGTTCAGCCTTATAAAAAAAAGCGGCCAAGTGCGAGTTGGACTCGCCCATGAAGGGTTCCATAGCAGTAAGTAATATAACATAGAGTTCTAGGAGTTCTAGTAGTTCGTCGAAAGGTAAATTGCGGTTTACGATTTATGACGTATAAAAAAAAACTACTGACTAGATCTCGTTCAAACCAAATATCGTTAGAAGTTTCCATAGTAATGTACAACATGTATTTTTTTTAGCTTTATCAGTCACTTATTTTAGAAGTTAGAGGGGGGGGGACCAACTTTTTTCCACTTTGGAAGTGTCTCTCGCGCAAACTATTCAGTTTAGAAAAAAACAATATTAGAAACCTCAACATCATTTTTAAAGACCTATTCATAGATACCCCACACGTATGGGTTTGATGAATAAAAATTTTTTGGGTTTCAGTTTCTAGTATGGGGACCCCCAAAATTAATAGATTTTTTTCTATTTTTGTGTAAAAATCTTAATGCGGTTTACAGAATACATCTACTTGCCAAGTTTCATTAGTCTAGCTCTTACGGTTTCGGAGAAAAATGGCTGTGACATACGGACGGACAGACAGACAGACAGACATGACGAATCTATAAGGGTTCCGTTTTTGCCATTTGGCTACGGAACCCTAAAAACGCTACGAAAATGTATGTACCTGGAACACTTGGACCTAATATTGGTATAAATACACAACAGTGGAACATCTTAGCGCAGGACCGCACAGAGGAGTTGGAAGGGATTGGGCGAAGCCTTTAGATAGATAGGTAGATAACTCTTTATTGTTCACCACACAAAAATACAGTACAGGACATAAAAGTAAACAATTAAGCAAAATAATGGGCAACCTTATCGCTGAGAGCGATCTGTTCTAGGCAACCTTGGTAACCTTGCCTATGCCCAGTAGTGGGTCATAGAAGGCTTATAATAATAATAATATACACACAATCTTCGGTGTGTCTATTAATAGTACACCAAACGCCCGTGGGTTTATAATAACCTGGTTTTACTTTACTAAAAAAACTTTGAACGTTTACTTTTTTTACTTACTCATTCATTTCATCAATGAATGCCATTATTTCATGAAACTGAAACTCAAGTTGCCACGAAATCATTGAAAAGGTATTCAATCATAAATAATATAGTAAAATATCTCAACGTGTGCTCAGAATATCAAGTTTTCAAATAAATTGAGTTACAGTTACAAGAACCTTTTCTCAAAGACGATATCATAATTTCATTGAGAAAACTTTGATAAGAGGAAATTAATTAAATATTTTGGGTAGTTCACAAGAAAATATTATTACCTATACCTACAACTTAGCAAATGTACCAGTACCTCAATCTTCGATACTAATTATTATTTCTTTTGAATGATTTTGAAGGGATTAATGTAATTTAGAGATTTCTTCAGTCCTTTAGATGCTAGCAAAGCCCCACATCTAAGCGTTCTGTGGTGGCGATCAGTGAAACGATGTCAAATATGACAGTGATATTTGACGTCGTCGACAGCGTTTCAGCTGATCGCCACTGCCATCGCCTAGATGTGCGCAGGCCTTAACGCAATCATAATAATAAATTATGAATGCTTAGCAAAAGTTTGAAATGGTCAATTAGCGACTTAACAGATGGATCTAACGTTTGGGATTAAATTATTCTTCGTCAATTAGAGACAAGTTGAGAGATCTTATGAAATAAAAATGCCTATTTCGTATCTAGGCAGTGTTGTCTGAGCCGAGGGTTTGAGTTGGGAGAGTTGGCGATCGTCGTCTAGCAGATGTGTGTGATACCTGGGGGTTAATTCTCGGGCCGATCTCGATCATTTTGAAATTTTATTTTATTGCTTCATTTCACAACCCCGCACTTTTTGTACGTTTTCCGTATAGCGTAGCTGTCGAGGCTTCTACGATGAGGTTGTTGATGATTACTCAAGGAAATTATCCATTCCCCCTTCGAAAAGAAGCAATAAAATAAAATTTCAAAATGATCGAGATCGGCCTGAGAATTAGCCCCCAGCACTTTACTTCTTGACTTGCTAAATCGCAAGGTCAATAATAAATATTATGTGTGTGTTTGCATTGCGGTATTGTAATTTATTGACAATCATGCATTGACAATTTCTTGCACTTAATTGTACCTAAAAACTGACTAAAAGGACTGATTTTTCCATTCACGGATTTTACGTTTTTTTTGTCAATCTTTAAAATATATCTAAGGTAAACCATACTATTCTTGGCACCCCCCCAATGATTGGCACTCTAGCATAAAAACCCATGAAATAAGAGTTTCGAGCAATTTTTTTTAAGTGACAATAATTTATTTTAGTAGTATATTTAATTTTCTTAAAGGTAACATTCATTTTATGCTTAGAATGTCCTTAGAAAAGGGGGGTGCCAAGAATAGTATGGTGTACCCTATCTCATTTTTAGGCTTGTCAAAACCAAGGAATGTAATTTTTATTCGAAGAATAATGTTTTTCCGTAGATGGAAAAAATTACCCTAAGCCTAAGGTGCATACAATTCGTATGAGGACAACCTGTGATTATCAGTTGGTAGACGGAACTCTCCATTCACTTTTCTACTAGCTCAACAATTATGTAAATTATAGGAAAGATTAATAATCGAAAACAAAATCTTAATTTGAGACACAGACACATCTTAGTATACACCATAGTTGATAACTTGTACCACACCGTCAAAATCCATTTGCATAAGAAGACTCGGCGGCGCAAGCTTTTAGGCTGAACTAGAGATGAGTGTTTGTTCTCGCGAGTGTACGTTTAATGATATTAAAATATGCGACGAACAGGAACTCTGCTCTGCGCCATTTTGTACAATTGTTAAGGCAGTCGGAAGATATATATTTCCAACTTTACTAAGTACTTTTTGAGTTTATTAATATTTACTAAATAAAAAAGTCACTGCTATAATCTTTGCTACGGTTCTCATAAATTCCCACAACAGGCCTCTGCTGCGGTACAGGGCGTTATCTGTTGATAATCATTTTATTGGACTAATAAAAGTTCTTCCACTATGGTAAAAATAAAATTCTATTTTATCAGAGTTAGTTGGAGAAAAAATGTTACACACCGCAACAATTTCCTAATCGCATTACTTTCCTGAAAAAAATAGTCTAACTTGGTGTGTGGTCAAATCAATATGTTTATCTCGGAGCACTGGTTATGAACACTGGTGGATGTGTTGATGAAATCAAGCGACGTATGGCGATTTCTAAGACTGCAGTGGACAAACTGAAAAAAATATAGAGAAATCTGGAAAAAAATGGAACCCCACACCAGAATCGGAAAGGCTAGTTAAAAAAACCCGGCTAGTCAGAGCACTAATATTTCCCATAATATATTTTTATACGCTGCGGAGGCGTGCACTCTGCGGGAGAGAGTCGCGCATTCTCACCTTCTTTGGGCACGTGTCACGTCGTGGAGAGATCTTTATAGAACGCCTGGTGGTGCAGGGGAAGTTTGAGGGCAAAAGAGCTCGCGACAGGTCACCCATGAGATGGACGGACCAAATCAAATCTGCCATAGACGCCCCTCTCAACGAATGCACCAGAAGAGCAGCGGTGCGAGAGGAATGGCGGAACATTGTAAGGCGAGCTACTGCCCCGTCATGACGACCACGACCACTCTGTCAAGAGTGTAACGACTAAAAAGAAGAACTTCAGTTGTAAATTCGATGGTGAACTGATTAACGACAATTTAACAATCGCTTAAAACCTGTGAATGGAGAAGGCTCATCGTTTTGGATATGCGTAGATTTCTGCAGACTGGTGTTGATGATAAAATTAAATGATGAATCATAATAATTCAGGCCAATTAAAAACAACATGATGATGATGATTAACTATAATTCTTGCAGTTTCAGATAAAGTCATTTATTTTACTTTGAAAGTTCTTGAGAGTTATTTCAAACAAGTTTTAAATTGGCGAGTCTTAGTTACTTTCTATTAGATTCTTTCATCACAAGTTTAGTTCTCCGTTCAATTTAAAACTCAGTAGTTAATAATTAATTAATCCTTAGGAGTTGCAAGTCTTGCATTTATGTATTAATTTAGAGAAAGGTGTTCAAGAAACAAAATATAAAATACTTGTTTCATACAAAATATTTTGAACTTAAAATGACAGTACTCTCAAACGGTTATCTAAAACACAATCAGGAAACCAGTTAAAGCCTCACACATATAGGCGATGGCGATGGCAATCAGCTAAAACACTGTCAAATATCGCTCTCATATTTAATTTTATCAGCTGAAACTGATCTCATTAATAACGGCTATGCAAAGTGGATATGTGCTTTTTGTATGTTTAGATTTGCCTCTGATTACCCACCTTAGAAATACTCTGAGATGATAAGGTGCATAGTAATTTGGATCATGAGCCAATTTTGCAACATTTTCCGTCCCAAAAAATACAGATTTAAAAAGTAGTAAGCTGAGCGACACGTTAAGCCTTAATTTACGAAAAGGATAATTAAACCTCGTCACACGACGCTCGACATGGGTCAAAGTGCTTTCACGCATTTTCGCTCTTTTATTACATATTACATTTTAATTATAAAATTGCACGTTATACCAATAAATTCAAGTTGGAATGGCACCTCACTGGCGATGGCGCTTCATCAAAACGGTACTATAACCAAAGCATAGGTTTCTTTTATGATTAGTCGCAGGATGGTGGTTGGGTCTACTTAGCTCTGTTTAGTTTGGGACTCGTTAGTGTTATGTGGATTGTCCACCACAATGTTTTTATTTAATTAAGTACAAGCGGCCGTCTGCGGCTTCGCCCGACCCCTTCCCGTAAATTTTTCGTGATAAAAAGTATCCAATGTCTGTCCTCTGTATTTAAGCTACTTCTCCACCAATTTACAGTCAAATCTGATCAGCTGTTCTTGAGTTATGATATAAACACGACATTCTCTTATTATTGTTATTATTATTAAAAGCCTGTTGCGTCCCGCTGCAGAGCAAAGGCCTCCCTTCCTTCTCTCCATTCATCTCTTGTTTGGGCTACTGTAGACCAATCCTTAACGTAGGCATCTATTTCGTCCCTCCATCTTCGCCTCGGTCTGCCGCGAGGTCGCTTTGCGTTTTTAGGCGTTACATATAATTAAAAACAAATCTTTTCCACGAGAACCATATATTTCGCCGAGATCAAAAGTAGCTTAAGTGTTATTTCAGACCATAATCTATATCTGTCCCAAATTTCATTTAAATCCTTTTAGTCGTTCTAGAGTTATTGAGTTATTTAACATCCATTCATTCATACATACTTACAAACTTTATTTTTTAACGCTAGTGGCATGATTCAAAGTAATCACTGTGGTTATTTAATTATTAAAACTGCTGTAAAAGTTTTGATACGTAGCATTCCATAATAAAAGGTGATTAACTTAACGGTTAATGTTATAAAACCTTGATGGACTCAATTTCTCTGAATATTGATGAACCCCGATTAACGGCTGGGAACGCAGGGTTCGTTTAATTCCTGTCGCTTACGTTATATTTATAAAGCTACCAACTACCATTTTTTTTTTTTTTTTTTACGGGGGAAAATGCTTTACGCATGCCTTCTACTTGGGGAAGAGTAGGAGGGGATGTCAGACTCTCTGTCATACTGACAGCATACTGACTAAAAACCCACCGATGTTCCTTCACTCACCTCAGTGCCAGTGCATCATCGAACCACTCCTCACCTGACGAATGGTCCGATGCTGCATCGGAACTTGACAGAGTCACGGGGTCCCGATTGGATTCTACCGCGGCTCTGTCGGTGATAGTTCGCCTTGGGCGAACCCCTCTGACCTCGTTAAGAGGTGGATGTCCTGGGTCAATTCCTGCAATCGGTAGCCTGTGCAATGCTGGGCTGAGGCTCCCCGCACTCAAGCCCTGCTGGCCACCGTCAAGTAGGAGGAGGCGTTGGAATTGCCGTCGCCTTCTTCCGGTCCTGCGCCTGCGCTGCGGATCAGCGAGAGGGTTATCCTCCCGCACCCGCTCCGCTGTTTCCTTCAGTAGGATAACTTCTTCACAGTATGCTACTACTGCATCCCAGGATCTATCGCTCTCGAGCATGGCCTCAACCACGCTAGGAAGCGACAGATCCTGTCCAATCTCGTCTGAAAGCAACTGGCGCTGCGGCACCCAAGCACTGCACACCTCAAGTGTGTGCTGCGCTGTGTCGTCATCGTCACCGCAGTGGTGACGGGCTGTGCTTGGTTCCCTCTTTGCGACTCGGTGCAGGTAGTGACCAAAACATCCGTGTCCAGATATTATCTGCACTAATCTAAATGTCAAGTGACCGTGTTTACGGCTCACCCACTCCTTCAGAACGGGACGTATACCGTTGATAGTCCAGAGGCCATGCTCAGCGGTCTCTAGATCATCTGCCCATTCTTGCAGGGCGTCCTCTTGAGCAACTCTTCTCAATTGGCTTACTTCTTGTGGGGCGAGACGATACCCTGCCGCCCGCCTATCATTTTTAAGCCGGTAAACCTGAGCTAGCACGTTCGCTTCTTTGTCCCATGGTAGCATTCCCGCAATTACACAGGCAGCCCCGTGTGACACAGTGCGATAGCCACGTATCGCTCTGATTGCCATGATCCTCTGCGGCCTGCGCAGAAGAGCCGTATTGGTGGCAGTCAGAGCGTCCGCCCACACTGGTGCACCGTACAGGGCCATCGAGCGGATGATGCCTGCATATAAATGCCGACATGGGGTTTTTGGACCTTGCAAGTTTGGCAAAAGCCGTGCAAGGGACCCTGCCGCACCTTGCACTCTGGGAGCTAAGACTTTGAAGTGCTCAGAAAAATTCCAGGCACTGTCCAGAGTCAGCCCAAGATATTTCAAAGTGGTATTTATCATTACTTGAACCCCGTCAATCAATATATAGGCACCGCCAGGTGGCCTACCTCCTCTTCCATGGAAGGAGATAACCTCAGTTTTTGTGAGGGCCACCTTCAACCCTAGTAATCGAATGCGCCTAACCAGAAGAGTGGAGGCCACTGTAGCTAGGTGCGCCACCTCCTGGTAACTGCATCCCCGAGCTATAAGCAATGTATCATCCGCATAACAGATAATGTTTGTCCGGGGAAGCAGCGTCCCACGGAGCACCCAGTTGTAGCCTATATTCCATAACAAGGGACCCATCACTGATCCCTGTGGAACACCGGTCGTCATTCGTCTGGCGCAGACTCTCCCTGTCGCATTAAGATAGAGAATGTCTCGCTCTCGCAGTTAGTTTCCCACTAACCGTCTCAGATAGAGCGGTATTCCGTGGTATCGAAGCGCTTCTTCTATGCATCCATAAGGAAGGCTATTAAAGGCATTGGCGATATCTAAGGATACCGCCAATACTCGTTCCTTTCGGGCTACAGCCTCTTGGGAGATGTTCTTTAGGCGTAGCAATGCATCAACTGTGGACCGACCAGCCCTAAACCCATACTGCTCTTCTGCCAGGTCAGGTCCCTCGCAAGAAAGGTGGCTGAGGATGCGGTTAGCCACCACGCGTTCCAACTACCAGGCGTAACCATGCAGTTGCTAGTGACAGGTTGGTTGTACCGTACATTGTGTGATTCTGCCTACGCTTATCCGCTCCGTTGTGTGATGCCAGTTCAGAAAATGAGCAGTTTGCTTTCTGTTGGATTAACTCAGATGTTATTAAACCTATTTTATGCCTTCGAATTAAGAATTTCGGATATGTATCTTCAAACGTCTTAAAAAAGGTCATTTTTAAGAAAATCTCCCTCTTTAGCTACTTTTTCTGTTTTGTTACTAACACCATGGACTTCATAGTTGTCGGAACAAATTAATTTAAATATTTTCATTTCGTATCTTCAAATTGTTATCAATCGAATCATATTATCTGGTTAACTGTGTGCAATCAGTCGGGCAAGTCCCAGTATGCTTGCAACATTTCGTCTACTATAAAATATTATCATTTAGTTTTCATGTGAGCGGCTGTTGTATGGAGAAACGATAAGCGCCCAAACTATCGGACTTATTTTTGAAAGTCTTAGTATTTTCGTCAAATGGGTTTTGATAATTGTGTCAATTTTGTATTCCTTTCAAGTACCTACCATAGTTATTTTTCTTAATCGCATTTGTATCTTCAACTTCCATCATAATGTGAGTGAGATCAGCTAAGTGCTTGAAAATAAGAAATACAATACATTCGAGTTTTAAAATTTATTGCACATGACCGGAGTTAGAACCTGCTACTTGAAACAAGGGCATTACAACACTCTCGATAATGAAATAGGTGTCTATAACCGGCGTGGCACTGGGGCGGTCGGACAGTGAGCGTGTCGGCTCGGGCTTACCCCCACTTTATTGTCACGTAAACCGTTTTACGGGTTGTAACTCAGCCGCTTCTGCAGATTTATGACTTTACGAGATGCAGGGGTGGCGGAAGGCGCTACCTAGAATATTTCACAAGAAAAATAATGAAATAGACTGAATCCTAAGGTAACAAGTAATTTTCTCAATCGTTTCGCTTAAATTATGAGATATAAGTGTTACAGATTGATATAATTTAGAAATTAAAATAAAATATATATACCACAAAAGATGCGAGCAACATTCGCAAATCAGTAAATATACTAAAAATAACTAAGTAATAGCATTCAACAATACAAAGCTCCATAAAAGGTGAAAGTATATGTAGGTAAAGCTGCTTAGGTTTCAGATTATACCTCTAAAGTACATTGGCCCAAGATCATCGCATTGAGAAATTGTATTCATAGAATTTCTACAGCATTAAATAAAGTTCTATAGAACTGGATATACCTACAACTGGTTCAATTCTAAGCCACACTTTCTGCGAAAAATGTTTTTCTTAGTTCGCCTTATGTCGCGCTCTACTGGTACTCTGAGTCCGTTCTCACGCGTTTCCATATTTTACTGCGAATACATTTTTATCGCTCGCAATACAGTGGTAATAAACGAAACAAAAAACTTTTCGATCGACGAAAGTTTCAGCTACATTCAGAAAAATACGGTGAGTTTAATTGTCCATAGCGCCACCGTATTTAAAATGCACATAGTTTGCCTGAGATCAAAAACTGTTTAAACCATGATAGTTTCGAAGTTTTAAATTATCAAAAGAGAGCTCTATTTCTGCGGGGCGTAAATTTTGTAAAACCAGTACCGAATTTTCAGGTTTTATTGTCTGTTTATTCGGATTACGAAGGCTTTTGTTTGGTTATCGTGAATATTCAATGACATAACAAAATTTTAATTAAACCAGTATCACGAAAAGAGATGGTGGGAGGTGGCTCAGAACAGAGAAAACTGGACGTGTTTGGGGGAGGCCTTTGCCCAGCAGTGGGACAATAAAGGCTAAAAAAAAGAGAGGAATAAGATATCTGCTTAGTTTGGGGCTACATGGAGTTGTGTGAAATGTCTCTTGCTCAGTCATCTCGTAAATGGAATTTAAGTAAAATTAATTTATATTTTGAGTCATAATAATATCTTATAATAAAAAAGTCAATATTTAAGTTTGGATACTACTTTGCATGTTTGAATACATTTGCCAGGGCCATGGCCTGCGGTGGACAATAAAAAAGTTGAAGTTGTTATGTGTTTTGAATCAAAGTGGCGGATGACACGTTCGTGTTTCAACGTGGCTGCTTTTCTGATAGATTACTGCATACGTTTTTGTCAATTTTATACTTTACAATGGAACTTCGCTAAGTCATGCCCGAATTAATCAACGATGTAAGTATGTAACCCCACTAACTGAACAAAATTATGGCTCTCCGGTGGGGCCATAAGTAGCTCTTACACGCAGTTTCGTGTTCCTGATTTTGTAAGGCTGTTATTAACACAGATTTGCATTCAAATTGAAAAAGTAACATTACCATAAGAAACAGACGGCTTGTTGCCGCTTGCCTCACGCGACCCAAATCTAACTAATGACGTCACTCTATTCCGATTGCTAAAGTAGGTAGCTAATACGGAGCGCGCACATAATAATACTACCATAATATAACGTACTATAAAATAGCATATCCTACTAATGGAGCTAAAATATAGATTTAAAATAAATAAATAATAAATAAATAATGCGGACAATCCACACAACACTATCTAGCCCCAAACTAAGCAGAGCTTGTACTATGGGAACCAGGTAGCTGATTATAATACTTAAATACTTTTTTTTTGTTAATACATACATATAATACAATATAACACCCAGACAGAGAACAAACATCTGTGTTCACCACACAAATATTTGTTCTCGGTGGGGATCGAACCCACGCCCTCCAGCGCAGAAGGCAGAGTTACTACCAACTGAGCTGTGAAGGCATATAAATGAGTGTTAGCTCCAAATAAATTCCTTGACGGCTGAATAGATTTGGATCATACTTTTTGAGTTGAGAACCTCTTCAATTTTAATTTTAAATTGGTTTATTTATGAATTTATTTACACAAAGAACCTAACAGGTAAACAAATATTTACAAAATGTACAAAATGCACAAGAAACAGTTGAGCTATCTGCAGACCGTTACAAACGATCTAGAGATAGCTCAACTGATCCAATTAAGTACCAGACGGAAGCGTCTCCAAGACGCTGGTGCCATTGCCACGCTTAATAGCAATGCTAATGATACTAGAAATATTATTCATGACGTAAAATGTAAAATAGAAATGTAATATTACACTGTTTGTTGCTATTTATTACTCCAAATAACATTTACTGCAATGCGTCTATGTTGTATGAATTCCTGAATTTGTTAATATAATACAATTTGTTAATATAGTTATGTGTGAGTACACACATTATAGTGAAATGTATTTTATCCAAACTTCATTCAACAAACTGAAACAAGCAGGTTCTCACAACAAGTAAATTATTTTCAGCTTACAACCTAGTAGTTAAGTTTGAGATCTGGAGAGAAGCTCTCGCAATCACATTATTTTCAAAGAAAGAAATTCTATACAAGGGGTACATAATAATTCAATTTTATTTTATGAAGATTTTTGGAAGAACTATATCCAACCAGCCAACGACTATGTACTACGCAATAGATTTTGCAGTCCGGAAACTCACTGTTGCCATTTGAACTGTGCGTATGGCCAACCACCCACATTAGCCACAAGAAGCCCCCGCTCTGTCATCCAGCAAACTGCGAAACGGTTTGGGTTTGAATTTGCTTCTGTATTATCTCGATGACTAGGTATATCTTCTTGAATTTGCTTCTCTATCTACACTTTTTATTTTCAGTCAAAACTGACTTAAAAGTGGGACATATCCGTCCATAGCGCACGTGTTTCATAAGTGTTAAAGTAATAGTAGTAACATCATAGAGCTATCTAACACATCACTTGTAAGGCATTATGCTACGTCCATCTCTCTCATGCTTCACCCGCACCATGCTGGTGGCATGGAAGGGTGCATTATGATGACACGTAGAGCTCCTGTGATTGCAATAACTAATATAATAAACAATAGGTATACCATTATTCCTACCTAAGTACATAATAGCAACTAACTTGCTTAAAAAACAGAATGCAACAATATGGGTTGGACATGTTGGCGGCAGAAATAAGAAAAGGTAAGTACGTATTAATACTTTCCTGAACAAACTCTTACTCAATGAGCTCTTCTACTTCTGGACCTGCTAAAAAGTACAACTGCTGATTCTTACTGATAACATTCTCAATAAAAGCACAATGGTTACCTACATTGAATCGTTAAGTTTCTGAGAAACCTGGCGTTAGGTTTCCTTAATAAAGAATCTAAATGTTTATGAAAAGGACGTTGTCTTATAATGATAAAATTGAATGGATCAATGGCTTCTTAGTTGAACGTTGTTCTGGTCAGATTCTATGAGCCAGGGGCAAAAGGGTCGACAAAATAATTTATCCCCAAAAGTCCAAGCCCCATTTTTCACGGCATTTTTGTCCATTTGCGGACTAATTTTGTCAGTAAATTGTCCGTTTCTTTGTTGTATTGTTGGATGAAGAAGGGACATAACAATGATATCCTGGGGAATTATTTAATTCAGCGCACAATGAGTTCGGCTCTATGAGGACTCTTTGTTGGGATGCTTCTTTGAAGTGCGGTCGAACATAATAAAACGAAATACGGTAGACAAAGCAATAGTTATGGATATCAATATACATTTTAAGCCATAAACTGTGGGTTTGATTCCCGCTGGGAGTTAATGATGCTCAGTTTATTAGGGCCTTTAACTTACTTTCTATCTCATCTTTTTCCTTATATAATATTTCATCAGAGTACAAGTATCAAATTCTAAATAACTAGGATAGAAAGTCGTGTTGTTTTCTTTGTCTCGACACTTGCTTGTGACCTATATTTTGTAAGGCGTCTTATCGGTAAGAAATAATATTTAAAATCATAATTGGGATATGATTTGTCATTCAATGGTTCCATAGACATAGTCAGTCCCACACTAACAAAAAAGGTAATGTATAATTATATCAATCAATAATATAATTATAATAATTATCTTTGAGAAGTGATCTGGTATCCCAATAAAATATAAATACCAATTTTTATGAAATAATACGAGTTTCATGCGGCTGAGCTACACTACCCACACAAACAATTTGAATGTTTTAGAATTGGATGGAGCGAGTAGTTGAGAGCCGTTGTTTGGGCGCAGTGGCGCTTGAAATTGCTCGCGAGTATTTCAAATGGAAATATTCAATTTTACATACAAGCTACCGGCTTCGCGGGCTCTGACGGTAACGGACCCATCCATTCGGAAAATGTGAGTTAAACTCACTTTTTTTAGGCCCTGTAATAATGTAATAAATTGAATTGAATTGAACGACTAAAGAATAAACATCACAAAACAAAACACGTTATAGCGCATAAAGTACAAGTACCTTATGGAGGAGGCTGCCCCTAAAAAAGATTTATGAGAACATCTAAAAGGCCATGTATCCAGATAGTTGTTTACCTCCGAAAAGGTCCGTAAGGTAGATTGAATATATTTTATGGCTCGCGAATTGTTTTTGTTGCCGGTCAAACATTTGATAGGGGTCCAGAGGTGCGCTTTATGAGCGTGTCGTGAAATCTGCTAGCTTCTACTATAAACATGTTTACTATAACTGATAATAAACTCTTATACTCAAACCATGACTTGTAATAACATATTGACAATAAATTGATTATACTGATTAACCAGTAAATATTTAATAAAAAAATATCTTGCTACCAAAATACAAGTAAAAAATAAGTAAACTCAAGTAAAAAACTACCGAAAAAGTCATAGTCTAAAATAAGATCAAAAAAATCATATATTAAGCTGTGGTGTGATGACCTGCCCAAACATAACTACACAATCGTAGGCTTAAGTTTTAAGCAATCTAAAAACTGAAACGCTTTTCTTACTCGGTCAATGAGAAGAATGCTGAATTAATATCAAAACAAGCAACGGAAGCCACAAACAACACTTTGTTCACGTTTACGCGTCACTTTATGTAGACAAAGCGTTTGTTGTGAGTGGATGTGCTGTTTTTCAATCTAGGGACACACCATGCACAGTTTGCGCCCACTATGCAACATGTGACTGCGACAAACTCAGTGGCCGGTAATATTCATTATTTTCATTGAGACTCCGCGACTAGAGAGCCGGGTGTGCTGTGCAGTGCAGAGCTTTGAGTAAAATTACATATTTATTTTCGAGTGCAGCGTCTAGTCGCCAAGCTATCGCAAGTAAGCTATCGAGTGTAAACCGGCTATCATGGGGTGACAAATAAATGTGACCATAATCTTAATATACCGAATGTGTCTTTAAAATAATATTCAAAGAAAGGCAGCAATAAACTGTAAGAAACTTATTTAAAGTTATCAGTAGTTTTTGCTAGTGCCTAGGACTTTGCATATTATTTGTTTTAAAACTTGAACCTGCTTACTCTACTGAATCATGCAAGAAAAATATCCTGGTGTTCTTTGAGCCTCCGTCATTGAACCACCTATAACGGCCAACCATCCAAATGGTGCATGCGCAGAACGTTGCATGTGTCTATTGTTAGGTAAATAATAGTGCTAATTCACCAGAGGTCTTTTCCCTCAGCTATTACATGAAAAGGTTCAAGAAAAATGTAAAAAAAAATCCTTCAAGGTAGGCAACGCAACGACAGCAGACTTGGTGTTGTTAGTGTCTATGGGTGACGGTGACAGCTTACCATCAGGTATCATTTGCATTAAAAAAAATTGTTGATTATCTGGAAATATTTTCTAAATGACAGGTTCTGAATTTTATATGGACGCAAAAGGTTTATAGGTGCTTTGCGCTGCTTGTCAGTCTCGTAAAGATTTTATTCTACTCGTATTTAGAAGAAAATGTGCCACATTTTGATCTTTTTAGGCAGGTTTATGCTGGTAGCGTTTATATATTTTGTTTGGCTAAATAATGCTTACACAACATGTTTTATGTTTTTAAGCTTTTTTATCCTTCCCCTGTATTATGTGAACTTGGATGTTCTATTAAGACGAACACATGAAATGAGATTATTTTTATCATTGAGTGATTGCAATTGCTTCATTTGAATAAAAAAAAATCGGTTGTCTGTAAAGTCGGTTTACTGACGATAGTTGAACGTGATACTGATAACGCTCTAAGAAAATACTGATAGAATGGTTGCATTTTTCAAAAGAATTTTAATTAATATTATTTTGTTTGATAGATATTTTGTATGGATATAATATAGATAAGGAGGTAAATGGAAATCACAATTGAATCGATCAAGTTACATTTATTTGTATTATAAGACGTTGTTTTATAATAATAAGTACATTTTGTATTGACATTATTTCTTTCAGCAAGTAAACTGAAAAAAACCTTCGCGGACTCGCGGACTCGGACTCGGACTCGGACTCGAACTCTCGGACCCGGACCCGGAACCCGACCGAACCCTTACCCTTACCCTCATTTACCCTTACCCTCATTTACCCTTACCCATTACCCGACCCGGGCTCGGGCTCAGGTAAATGGAACGACGAAAGGACGTAACGACGCATGAGTCATGTTTTTTCGTGCGTGCAGCCGGCTCCATCAACTCTCTTTCTTAAGCTCCACTTTGTAGGTACCTTAGTTTCATAGACAACAAATCTTTTATCTTTTTTCACTATTTTTATGAACAACGATGTTTACCATTATAAAATTTTGTGAGTTTTGACTCCGATCTTACCTTTTTTTTCATAACCATCACTAAACTTGTTTTGGCGAGAGTAGTTCAGATACATTAGTTCTTCTGCTGATCGTGTCCTTAACTGTTTTGAACCAGTGCGTTTGGTAAAAGAACTTTGTCTCAAAGAGGCTTTTTTCGCATTGAGATAGGTATAATAAGTGCATAGTTATTATTTTAAATCAATTTCTAACAAAAAAATATGATAAGGACAGACACATAAAAACCGTTCCATAAAACGTTTTGAAACGATATTTTTGAACGAACGCAGAAACGAATCGCAGTAAAAAGTATAAAACGTCTCAATTCTAGATTAAACAAGACCATTATCGTAAAATTACTCGTTCTCTCTCGTGATTCGATGCCAGCTCAGTATCGGGACTACAATAACATTTTATGAACTCGTTTCAATATCACTGTAATATTTGTGAGATCTTTGCCTCACTTGCTTTAATCATTTGCTCAACTTATAGTATCGAGTCATTACTTACCTTGAGAATAAAATAAATTTTCACGGATGAATAATATAACTTTTAAGACAATTTCAAAAACATAAGTAAAAACTAACCTGAAACTAAAAATTATGATCAGTAGGCCTACCACTAGCTCTGTCTGGCACTGTCTCTGGCTCTGGTTTTGAGTCTGTGTGAGTGCTGTCAAAATAAATTCTAAGTCAAAATGTCACACACACAGTATATTACATTGGTGAGCACTCACACAGACTCAAAACCAGAGCTAGAGACAGAACTGACAAGAAAACCGTACAAAACAGCAATAATGGCATAACCACGTATTTCATTCTTTTTAGAACATGATTTGCAGTAGCCTAGTTTTTTCACTAATTTTTTTAAATATTTTAGGTATTTATTTATCTTGTCCATAAGAGCCCAAAAGTTATTTTCATCTGAAAGCTCCCGTGAAACTTTCTGACCTGGAACTGGCTTTGATTTATGTACATATGTTAATAATGTACTTATTTGAGGTTTCATGACCGAACTCATGGCGTACTGAAACTTTCGAAATGTTACCACTTTTCAGAGGTAGGCACAAGTAGGTACTGGTTAACGTATTGTTTGTTGGTTTCAGGAAGTTTACAAGCGAGTGACATAAAAAACTCTAACATAATTAACACAACAAACACAACATCTAGAATTAAGTATCTCACATTCACGTGTTTTTAAAATGGGTTCTCTACTTCTCTATATACCCGGGTGTATCCACAATCACTAAAACCTGGCACAGACGCATAAAAAAATATGTTAACATGGGCTCGTACATGAACTACATGGGTCAAGCCCAAAAATAACATAAAAACTAGCTTATGAGCAATATACAATTCAAAACAAAATCAATATTAGTAACAGCCACACTTATTTTTGATTATTATGAGATTTACCGACTATTCGTTGGTATGAAGCTAGCTTCCGTCGCTTCCGCAAAGGGGTAACAAACAGGTAGCGCTAACAGGTTCAAATCTCGGCCGAAGCTCCACATTCCGTGGATTCAGCGCAAATCAGCTATAACTCAGGAGCTTAAGCCTCGACCTCTCACGATACTGCGACCCTCATTTAGCAGCTGGAGTTGGTAACGTCCTTTTGTAAATTTATCTTTAGAAAAAAGGTACATAAATGAATTGAGTACAGGACAAAATATGTTTAAAGAGTTTGTTGAAGTATTAGTCAATTATGTCTTTATTCAAGGATCTACAAGGAGTACAGGACAAAATATGTTTAAAGAGTTTGTTGAAGTCTAAGTCAATTATGGCTTTATTCAAGGATCTACAAGGAGTACAGGACAAAATATGTTTAAAGAGTTTGTTGAAGTCTAAGTCAATTATGGCTTTATTCAAGGATCTACAAGGAGTACAGGACAAAATATGTTTAAAGAGTTTGTTGAAGTCTTACCCCCGAATACTGAAACGCAACTCAGATTTAAGCACGTCTCAAGCGACGAATATTTGACAGTTTTCAATGAAAATCTGTCAAATATTCGTCGCTTGAGACGTGCTTAAATCTGAGTTGCGTTTCAGTATTCGGGGGTAAGCCAATTATGTCTTTATTCAAGGATCTACAAGGAGTACAGGACAAAATATGTTTAAAGAGTTTTTTGAAGTCTAAGTCAATTATGGCTTTATTCAAGGATCTACAAGGAGTACAGGACAAAATGTGTTTAAAGAGTTTGTTGAAGTCTAAGCCAATTATGTCTTTATTCAAGGATCTACAAGTAGTACAGGACAAAATATGTTTAAAGAGTTTGGTGAAGTCTAAGTCAATTATGTCTTTATTTATGGATCTACAAGGAGTACAGGACAAAATATATGTTTAAAGACTTTGTTTAAATCTAAGTCAATTATGTCTTTATTCAAGAATCTACAAGGAGTACAGGACAAAATATGTTTAAAGAGTATGTTTAAGTGTAAGTCAATTATGTCTTTATTCAAGGATCACTTTGAAACGTACTAAAGCTAAGTTAATCGTGGCATTCAGTCTCCTTTTTATACTATTCATAGAATTCAAAACTTTCATTTTCGAAAATCGAGTGCAAACGCCAAACTGCTGTTCAGACCTCTAAAAAGCTTAAAAAGTACTATTAGATTCAATGGTGTAAGATCAGAAGAAATAGCGTACAATGAGCACTGGATGGGAATGGGATGATGAAGAGAAATAGAGGGAATAAATGTTAGATATTCAGATGTTTTCGTTCAGATACCGAAATCATTGTGGTGGACACTGATTCACAGGAAAGCAGAACTAAAGAGTAATTCCAGGCAACGACTTCGAGTCGGGAGTAAATCAGAGTGTACCAGTTTATCAACGAGATTAGCTACCTACCTAGAGCCTCTTTACAGCTTACTTACGGTAATAAAGGTACTTTGAATTGAATTAAATAAATTAAAGATACAAGGTATTCACGTAAAATCTTCTATTTTGTAATCATCGTCATAAGAAGTCTGGAGAAGGCTTCAGCTCGAATGTTATTTTTTTTTCGAAGTAAATATTATGGTCATTAGTCAGTAAATTCCATCAGGGTTCATCAATAACCGCGTAATCTTATTATAGGTTTTTGTTTGCAATGTTTTGGAAACAGCTTCTATACCCATTCATAGTCTTGAATTGAAAATATTCCAAGACTCCCTACGGGTAAGGGACTAATTAACGAGCTGCTATTCACAGAATAAATACAGACTGGCATCATATTACTGAGTACTTTTCTCTTATTACCCACGGGTCCACGCAAAAGATGCTGTTGATTTATCACTTTCTCTCCGCGCAGTCTTACCCATGACAATAGGCATATTGGAGTCGGTCCAAGGCAATCGATTCACAAGGAGCACCTTGAAATATTTTACTTAGACGCTAATCACGCTTTGGTCACCCATCAAGGCAAATCACAAAGTTTGTCTTGGAACTGTGTTGTTAAACCTATTTTATTAGCCCCAAAGAGAACAAACTGAATTCAATATAACAACATTTGACATACTCTTCAATTGACATTCAAAACGGCAGTTTAAACTAGGCCAGAAGATTTAATTTCATGATCTTTAACCTTACGCTCAGGAGTTATCAGAGTTTTGACCTGCAAAAAACAATATTTAAAATAAAAAAAAACGCAATGAACGATGAAGAATTATGGAACGTTGATAACAATTTATTCATAACGCTGACAAAGGTGTCAGTTTCTAGATTCCAAAGCGCGTCTTGGATGCGCCGCTATAGAATGAATAGAATTGTTATCGATGATTTGTGTTATTGTGTCGCTGCTCCTTCAACTTCCTGTAGCGACAAATATTTATTTTGCAGACACACTTCCGTCGGCCAATATTCTTTGAAGGACTCGACATTACTTATTTTTTTAGGACATTAAGATGAATCCATAGCAAAGAACAAATAGTATAAAAATATCCAACAATCCAGTGATAAAATAGAAAAAAGAAACTACGATCTGTTTCTAAATATTCTTATACGTAATAATCATGCGACAATCGATAAACGTAAATTAATATCAAATATCTCTATAACGAGAATCAGGATTCTAGGTATTGTCAAAGTTATCAAAGAATGCTTTATGGATGAACCATCTACGAGAGTTCTAGTTTAAATTCAAAGCTATTTGAACGAGTAAAGTCCAAAGCTATGTAGAGTGACAGGAACTTCAGATATTTGTGCGCGAGACCGGACAACTTTCACCAATGCAATTGATTATGGATGATATACTCGACTCCTACTCATGCAGTTTCGTAATACACTCTTTCCATTTTACTGTTGTGACAAAACACATCTGCTAACAACGCTGGCGTGTTACCTACTTCACTGCAGCTTGAAAAGAGCAGATTGAATAAAAAATGATATTGTTTTATTTAATTATGAAGTATTTTCGAAAGGACTCGGTGCTAAATAATGTATTTTACACAGTTGACCAAAGAGCTGTCAGTAAGTAGAGAACAAACGGCACAAAAGTTAGACATTATGTTCTAAGCCTTTTAAAGTAGCTCGGAGGCGTATTGTTTACACCAAGTCTCCGAAGTAGATCCACGGAATATTCAGAAGCCTGTAGAGAATATTTTCTATTCGGAAACAGAAGAGATAAAAAGGAAAAGTTTCACTACGTTTGCTTATCTTTCTTCTTCTATCTTTTTCTTCTTTCTTCTATCTATATAATATATAAATGTTATGCTGGTTTGTGTACGCTTCAAAAACTCTAAAAGTTCTGTACCGATCGAACTGAAATTTTAGCATGCGACAAAAAAAAAACTTTTATTTAAATTTTTTGCGTCAGTCACATAATAATGTGCAACATCGAAGCGTGGCAGGAAACAAATAGTTCACTATGAAAAAAAAAACATTTGAGATCTTAGTATTTCAGCTTACGATTTGAAAATGCTATCAGTTTGTGGTATCGGCCTGAGTTGGAGAAACATGTAATAAATCGATTATCAATGTAACTTTTGAGGGTTATAAAATTGACATTAGTCACGAGGCATAACACCGCCTTGTGGCTTAATTGTAGATGTGTAATTTCATATTATGTATTTCAGGCGCGAGTTAAATTTATATAAAAACCAAAGATCTACCTTACATAACCCTATTCAAGTGGTTCGTATAAGCGAAAAGTATCAGGTTATAAAAGTTAAAAAAATACATAAACTCAAAAACTACTGGACCTATTTCAAAAAATATTTCATAATTACATAACTACATTTTCCTTGAGGCTATTATTTTCCCATATGCATGTGTATTTATAATGATCCTACAGGCATTTTTCCTAGCAATCCGCCCCGGCAGGTGTCATTAAAAAAAAATAACTTGAAAATCTGAAGTCACTGCCTTTGAATTTTCCACCCGTGCGAAGCTGGATCTTATAGAATAAATATTAATTTTCTTTTGCGACCATTGTTTGTCAGCTGAACTGGGGAAACTTTCAGAAAGGATTATTGTACTGTTATTTTCAAAGTTAGTCAATGTTTGTGAGTAAACATGATAGCCCTCCCTCATAGCTCAGTTGGTTGGCTCTGCCTTCTGGAGGGCATGGGTTCTCCTCATCGAGGTCAAGTGTTTGTTTGGGGAATAAAGATGTTTGTTCTCTGTCTAGGTGTAAATTGTATTCTAAGTATTGTAATGCTAAAAATATCCTAGTAAAGGAATAGGTAGCACAAGAAACATAACAAACATAAGAAAACGTAAGATTTCAATAGCTCTATAGGGGTTTGAAACTGTACTACTACACTTCGTTTTTTAGGATCCATACTGTACTTATTATATACTACCTAGAATTATTACCTATAACTAGAAATACATGTTTGGTGACCTGCCTGCCTCGAGTCCGGTTTGGCCACTAATAAAAAGTTGTGTTAGTTAATCCTACAGGTGGTGTAAAGGTTTAAGACTGTCGCAACTTGCGACTCGCAAGGATGCGCTCCGCTGGAGGGCGATGAGCCTGACGATGTGACGATGACGAGCCCTAGGGCGCCGAAGTTAGCGCCCGCGGCCGGTACCTTGGTGCTTCTACGAGCACCGTGACTAATCTCAAGGATGCAATCTAACCACGATCACGTTCACAAGCCCATAGTAGCCTCGGAACGGACCTGACACTTGCAGCTGTGCGATGGTCCACATAGAGAGACTTCGATCGACGAGATGGTGAGCGGCGCCTCCTGTTTCGGCGGGTGTTTGTTGCCAGGGGTAAGAACCTAGGGGCTCCTATCCAACAGTAAGCTCCGGGGCTCCAGAACTGCCTCACCTGGGCAACGGAAAGAAAACAATAGTTCAACACTCCATTATCAACGGCAAATTATTAAACTATTCAGTTTAGAAAAAAACTATATTAAAAACCTCAACATCTGATTTTGAAGACCTATCCACAAAACCCCCCCACACGTACGGGTACGGTACGGGTTTGATGAAAAAAAAATTAGGTTTTATTTTTATATGATTCACACAATACATCTACTTACCAAGTTTCATTAGTATAGCTCTTATAGTTTCGTAAAAAAGTGGCTGTGGCAGTCGGACGGACAGACAGACAGACGTGACGAATCTATAAGGGTTCCGTTTTTGCCATTTGGCTACGGAACCCAAAAACGTGTAAAAGTATTACATCAGCTTCATGGTTTAACACAAGCTCCGAGAGTAGAAAATAGTATCAAAATGGAATAAATATTTTTACTACGTACTCTTATATGTATAACAAAAAGTTTAAGTAAAGCTTTTCTCGTGATTAATGGCATAATTAATATATTATTATCATCTACAAAGGAACCACGAGACCTAGATTAAGCTAGATAGATTAATTGAGTCTGTGCAGTCAGATCCAGACTTATACTAATGAATATTAACCATCTGTTTATTAGCTATTTAAATTAATAATTACTGCAGGTTTTGGATTTGAATTTGCGTCTATTGCTTTCGTATCAGTAAATGAAAATAAATGAATCTAAAATGTTTAGTGTTTATTGAAAACCAAACCCCGAACCAAAAATAAAATTATTCATTTATGCTCGTCGTTTTATTAGAAAAGTGATGGTGTGTTTGGCTCAATCCCGCTCTAAGCCTTGCGCACATTAAAACGTTCTGCAGTGGCGTTTGTTTTACTGATCGCCACTGCAGAACGCGGGGCTGATCGCTAGTTTATCATATATATTAACGAGCGCATATAATAATTAAGCAGAAATACGAGTAGATATGTGGTAGGATCCCGGCGGACAATCCGTCGTGATAATTGATATCAATTCAGTACACAAACCACCGCTCATTGTACCCAACGGTCAATTATTCAAATTATCTACGTACATAATTAAATTAATATTTTGACGCCCAAACCACAAAAGGTCGGTTTCTGATAATATTTTATGATAAGCCTGACCGAAAATTATTTGGCATAAAATAATAATAGCTTTGATTGAAATACAAAAGCAGTTCAGCTATACACCAATACAGTACAGCTCGCTTAGTAAAGTAAGCTAGTTTTGGGTTAATCTTGTTAAAAAATAAAATAAATAATAATGGAAACGGCAAAAGTTAAAAAGCGGCCAAGTGCGAGTCAGACTCGCCCATGAACGGTTCCGTAGCAACAAGTAACATAATATAAAAGTTCTTGTAATTCGTCGAAAGGTAAATAGCGGTTTACAATTTATGAGGTATAAAAAAAAACTACTCACTAGATCTCGTTCAAACCAAACATAATTTTATGTAAATATAATACATAGCATATAATATAGGGTAAAACCAGGATAGATGCCGCAGCGGGATAGGTGCCTCGTTTTCTAAAAACACAACTTCCCAAAATAGTATCAACGAATTAATAGGTTAAATAAGGAGCGCATGCGTCACAAACCTTCGTCCCCTGCAGGCACTTGTGCAGGATAAACCTGTTTCGCTTGTACGTGCGACCATCTCCGCGGCGAACGATAAAAACGCGTCAAAGTTTCAGAGGTGAGTATTCACTGTTGCATAACTTTATAAGTAGTCATAAATTCCATTAAATTTTTCTTATGTTAATACACTGATACATTGAGTTACACACCTAAGTGTAAATAACAGCTCTATTTTATTTGGTTTAGTTCTAAATTAGAAAGGCATCTATCCGTATCAAAAAGGATAGCCGCCTCAATATTTGGCGGTATTGGTGCCCTTAGGGGCATCTATCCCCCAGAGCATCTATCCATCTATCCTGCCTGAGACTTCTTCGATGGATCACCAACCAGAGCATGTGAACGGAAGAGAAAATATTACTAGAGCATAACAAAATGAACAAACACCGCCAAATCTGATACAGAGTCCATTGGGTAGAGAATCTCCTAGTCTTATAATAGATCCGATGGTTTTGGAGGATATAAGCTTTGTTGATATTGGTGATGATACCCTTGCACAGATTCTTGATAGCATAGAAAAGGAAACCCCTTCGAAAATTCTAATTGAAGCGTCTCCAATACCACAAATTCCTTTGACCATAGCTAAGAGAGCCAAGCAATCGGCAGACATTTTGAATTCAAAAGAAAAAATCGAAGAAAAGAAGGATATTACTGAAAGGAAGAAAAACAAAGAAAAAACTAAGTTAGACAAGAGAAACCAGACTGAAACCAGCAAAGAAAAAGGAAAAGTCGAGAAAAAAAATAAAGGAACCAAAGACAAATACGACAAAAAAGTTAAGAAAGTAAAGCCAAAAAACCTACAATATTCCAGCGAAGAAAGCGATGACGATATTACTGATCATAGTGATAAAGAAAATGACAATGGTTTAAAAATAAATGAAGGTCGAAAATTACGAAAAAGACATTTGATTTACAGTTCGAACAGCGAAAATGAAGACAACTCACCCAACAATTACTATAAAGTTAAGGGAAAGGAAACAAAAGGCTTGCCAGTGAAATTATTACAAGTGTTGGTTATTTTAATATTTGTAATGATTGATTATGAACACTAAAATATAAATGTTGATTTTTATTAGACAAATGCCTAAGTTTCATTGTTATTCTATATGCTCAAATAATTAATAAATTAATTTTAATTTAAATAAAACATTTTAATTCGTATATTTGTTTGTTCTAGGGCATCTAACCTACACCACTGGCATCTATCCTCCTTAGCATTTTCATGGTGGGGCATCTATCCATACAGATAGGCAGCTATCCTCAAATAAATGGTTCTGCGAAAACGCAATTTCTGCATACTCAGTAATCAATAGGTCAAAAAAGGCAGCCCGTAATGCAAGATAAAATACTTAACTAGCTATATTCATAAGAGTTATTCATAGTAAATTCATAGTTTTAAAATAACGAGGCTCTTTCAAAAAGTGGGGCATCTATCCCGGTTTTACCCTACATCTTTGTTCACCACACAAATTATTTTGTTCACGGTGACATTTGAAGATTCTTCTTGGTTCGATACCTACTAGAACGTGATGTGAAACCGCTGTACCAAATTAATATTTATTGGAAAGCTGTATTTAAGGTTTCATAAAACCTTCATTCGGAACTTTAGCTGGTACGTTTAATTTATATTTAATCAGGGCAATACTTTGATATCGGCAAATTGACAAAATGGTAAATTGAATTTCACACTTGGTAGGCATCAATACTTGCCAATTAGTTGAGCGGATTAAGCTTCTGTTAAACTCTCTGTCTGTGTCTGTCTGTAACGTGTTTTCTCGAATAAATACATATTTTTGTATTTTGTTATGCAAGTGGTAAACCCGTGTTTGAAGTATAAATAAATAATAAATAAATAAATAAATATTGTGGACAATTCACACAGCACTACCCAGCCCCAAACTAAGCAGAGCTTGTAATATGGGAACCAGATAGCTGATATAATAGGTACTTGAATGCATTTTTTTTTGTAAATACATACTTAGAATACAATATAACACCCAGACAGAGAACAAACATCTGCGTTCACCACACAAATATTTGTTCTCGGTGGGGATCGAACCCACGACCTACGGCGCAGAAGGCAGAGCTACTACCAACTGAGCTAGAGGCCAGTCAAAAATCACGAGTGCAATGAGATAGAAACTTCGGAACTTGTGTATAGAGTGTTTACGTAGTCATTTAGTTCCTAAACTCGTCAATCGTCAATAGATGGCGTTCTCTGTAAACCATAATCTTTGAGTTCTCAGGTTCTCACAGCGCTTAGTTTTTGCTTCTGAGCAACAGACGGAGCTAGGAGTAATGATATTACGATAAAGTGGTTTGTTCTTAACTGGGAAAAGCCAATATTTCCTAAAAATGAATCCTGGCTAGATTGATTTATCGTCCCCGAAAACCCCTGTATACTAAATTTCATGAAAATCGTTGGCGCCATTTCCGAGATCCTGAATATATATATATATACAAGATTTTCTCGTTTAAAGGTAAGGTAGATATCAGATGGATGAACGCTTGTGGCATTGAATAGAATTAAATAGAATAAAATTATAGTTTATTTGCGAAACAAGCCCTTACACTAATTTATAATAACCTAAAAAGAAATCTTAATACTACTTGTGTGAAGCTTGTGCGTCGCAAAATGGTCTCTGACTCAGCATAACCAACGCTGGTTTTCCGTCAGAGCCGGTCGGTGATGCCACGGACAATCTTTCCCCATTTATTTTCTTTTTTGTCTTTGTTTTTTATTTTTTTTTGTGCTTCCGTACTTTGGAGGGCACGTTTAGTTATTATTCTATTTATTCAACCTAATAATACATTACAGTTAGAGAACGTTATATAATAATAAATAATACAGGCGGCAACAGACAAATTTCTTATCAACTTTATAGTCTATGGCAGCAGGACCACAAAATATGCTGATTCCCAATCAATCCGAAAAGTCATTATAAGTTTACACAAAATACCAAAACTTATTGTTGCCAGTATAAAATAAGAACGTTTTACGTCAGATATTGAAAAGTTATCGATATTTTTAGTCGATTATTACCTCATTTTTGCCATGAGTCACATTTTTAGGGTTCCCTAGCCAAATGGCAAAAACGGAACCCTTATAGATTCGCCATGTCTGTCTGTCTGTCTGTCCGTCCGTATGTCACAGCCACTTTCTTCCGAAACTATAAGAGCTATACTGATGAAATTTTGTAAGTAGATGTACCTACTCTGTGAACCGCATTAAGATTATCACATAAAAATAGAAAAAAAAAACATGAAACGTACTTAGAACTAAAACTCAATTTTTTTTTCATCAAACCCGTGCGTGTGGATGGGTATCTATGGATCAAATCTAGGTCTTCAAAAATAATGTTGAAGTTTCAAACATAGTTTTTTTTCTAAACTGAATAGTTTGCGCGAGTGACACTTCCAAAGAGGTAAAATGTTTGTAACTTCTAAAATAAGAGAATGATAAAACTAAAAAAAAATATATGTTGTACATTACCATCCAAACTTCCACCGAAATTAGGTTTGAACGAGATCTATTTATAGGTAGTTTTTTTACAAGAACTTATAAATTATGTTACTTGCTGCTACGGAACCCTTCATGGGCGAGTTCGACTCGCACTTGGTCGCTTTTTTGTATCAAGTCAATAGGCAATCTGGCTTTCAGCTCCCGTAACATTAAGCCCCTACCCTACGAGGTGTGAAAACCAAAGATGGCCATAACATCCGAAATTCCTTAAGCCTTGCGCACATCTTAGCGTTCTGCGGTGGTGATCAGTGAAATGCTGTCAAATATGACGGTCATAATTATTTGTTAGTACCTAGTGCTAAATTTCTTAATACATACTAACTTTATATAAATAAACTTGGGCAGTTTCCACGCGCTAGCTTACTAAATGAATATTGAATTATATAATATTGTTAATTAAAACAAAATTGAAAAGTTAATAACAGACGTACGACAATAGACTATTATTCATGCTCATGAATAATTTATAAAATGAACTCTGTTTTACAAATAGTATTTAAACATTACAATAAATCTTGGATTTGCATAAATATTGATAATTTTATGCTATTCAACAAAATCAGAATCACGCTATTTGAGCGGGGTAGGTATAGGTTTTATCAAAGTTATTCTGTGTTGTTACCGTCCAGGTAGGTAAGGCCTTTGCAAATATTGTAGATGATTTATTTATGGGCAATTGGTGATTACTCATGTCCCTACTTACGGGACGCTACAGAGCCTGGGACAGGATTTTAGATGGAATAGGCTTGCCCAGTACCTATACCATCTTGACAGCTTAGTCAGCCACAGGAAAGACATGGTCGATACGTCCGGTTGAGTTATTTAAGCCGCGGGTTTCCTTACGATGTTTTCCTTCACCGTTTGAGAGCACTAGCATTGTGTACATACATTTTTCGAAAGAACAACTCATTGGTACACGACTACCGCATACGTATGTACATATTGGTACCGTTCAATAGATTTTATAATGTACTACAAATAGCTAAAGCACTGATTCCCATACAAAATACTATGACGCAATGATAAATTACCTGAAGCCTGATTTTCAGGGAAACCCTACAGTGCCATCAGCTGCTGGAGGAGGTGAGTAAGTCCAATAGCATCATCCTGCAATGGATCAAAGGACATAGCGGATCCAGAGGTAATGACGAAGCGGACGCTCTGGCCCGGAGAGGCTCGGAAATGCACACAGCAGGACCGGAGCCGCAGGTACCCCTGCCATTCAGCCAAGTGCGTTCATGGATCCGCAGGAGAACACTTAAACTGCATCAGGACTACTGGGCAAGTATACAGGACTGCAGGCAGTCGAAGGAGGCCTTCCCGGAGTTAAACCCGAGATACTCCCGCCAACTCCTCAGCCTGAAGCGTGACAAACTCCGCCTTATCGTCGGAATTGTCACAGGACATTGCTCGCTGAACAAGCACTTGTTTACACTAGGTGTTACAGACAGTCCTCTTTGCAGAGGATGTATAAGCACAGAGGAAACCGCCGCGCATGTACTCCTGGAGTGCAGCAGTGTGGCGCCTCAACGAGCACAACATCTTGGAGCACCAAAGACACCTAGGGAGGCCTGCGCCCGAATCCACCAGCTGCTGGCCTTCCTGGAAGACATCGGGTGGCTGAACTAGCAGCATCCACCCGTCACGCAAAAAGGGCCCACTTGCGGCCTACTTGCGGAAACCAGTCCGCTCATCAAGTAAGTAAGTAAGATTTTCAGGGATTGCTAACGACTACTAAAATGTTATATACATCCATATTATAATTTAAAGAGGAATATACTGCTGAGGGCGGGCCATACTAACACTTTTAATATAAATAATTTAGTTTTTTAAAGTTTTTTTTGGTGTGTTATGTAACATTTTTTTGTATATTTTTACAAAAAATATTTGAAAGTTATTTATCTCAAAGTACTAATATTTTGTGCTATCAATCCCTGAAACGGCTCTTAATGGTATTGTCAGAAGTAGCAAACAAAATTAGGCATGTTTTGTTAAATTATTATTAAATTTGTAGCCGCTACTAATTATTTTAACAACTTCAACCAATACTATTTGCTGCAAATGCTAAAATATGATAAGTAAAATAAAAGTAACAGCGGCAAATAAGCTAGGCCAATATTATAACTTTTCTACGAGATGTCCAAATCTAAATCTTCGTAGGATGCCTGTGCGTGCAGTGCACGTCAGACCTCATAATATAATTTCGTTTGGTATTCGCGGAACTTTTTCATAAAGTCGGATTAGTAGTAGCGGTGTACTGCCTTGTGACACAGTGGGGGTGAATATAGAAGGGCAAGTCGCAGTTTCACTCGATCTGTTTGAACCATTTGTTTCGTGTACGTACTCTCTACGTGTCTCTCTTTTGTACGAGGGAAGATGAGACAACAACAATAAGTTACGTGGAAACGATCAAAACGAGTTTTTGTTTCATCATTTCTCTATACAAAAAAGAGAGACGTAAAGACGTAAGTGAAACAAATTTTGCAAACCGTTCGAGTAAAACTCAAACTCAGGTTAGGGGTACGGACTCTGATCGCCAGACAAGACGCCTAAATTAAAAAAAGCAGAGCATAATGCATGTATAAAAACTTTATTATGGACACTTTCAAAGAATGTTTATGTTTTTCTAACTTGCATCGGTCTACCTACCCTCGTACCAGCAAAATTCACAGAAAGTTAATATAATCTGTAAGTACTCTTTCTGAATGTTCCGTGAACTGTGACAATGGCAACCTATGCGAATACGTGCGAACTTGCAAATTAAAGTGTACGGCTTGCAAGAATAAGAATTCAGAGCGCGGAGTCGGAGTTTGCGTTTCGGCCTTAAATACTCATAATTGCAGCATTTTTAGCGATATTTGGAGCTCTTAATATTGTTAATCTTCGTCTAATCGTAATACTGTTTGTTTTATTTAACTTGTAATCTGCTCCATAATTAAAGATATTCAAATAAACTTCATTTTACATCAAAAAGAATTAACAATATTTAAACGTCATACATAGCTGCAACTAAATAGGTAAGGTACACAGAGGGCTAATTAAAATAAATGAAGGTAAACTACCACGTGTCAAACTTTCAGCACTCGCCTCACTCGCGGTGGCCACATCTAAGCCCAAACAACTAACAAAGTTAAATAGCAAAGCTTTCGTTGAGTACGACTTGGTTCATTTTCCATGCTGCGTGCCCGTATTGTTAATCTGCCGCCATTATTCGATTTAAGCCCTACTGAGCTGCGAAAATTATTGCAGAAAAGTAATCACTCGAGGGAGCTGGTTATTACTATTTAGATAATCTTATATAATTTAGTTCCTTTATTATCGCACCCTTTTCAATTCGATGACCTATGGTTTACCTTACCGTCTCCAGCACGTGGGAGTGACGCGGCTCACCTGCTAGTAGTTTTTTGGCAAGTTTTTATCATGCGCACTTGATGTGCGGGCAGGTTTTTCCGCAAGTAGGCCGCTGGTGGGCCCTTTTTGCGTGACCCTTGACACGTGTTGCTCGAACTTTTTTAGGTTCTACAACACGCCGGTTTCCTCACGATGTTTTCCTTCACCGTTTTGAGAGTACTGGCATAGTGCACATAAATTTTTCGACAGAAAAACTCATTGGTACACGAGTGGATTTGAGCCCACGACCGTTGATCGGAAGGCAGGGCCACTACCACTAGACCACCAGTGCTCTCTCACCTGCTAGTATTTGGTAGGTGTTTACTGTACGGCTCTTTTATAAGGCTCCAGCTAGTGTGGTCAATTATAGACGAGAGCTAAATACAAAATATTGTTGTAAATTATTAAATAATGTCGTAGCCCGTCAACAGTACTAGTCGTGTCTAGGTCATGTTGGTACTCCGGTCAATTTAGACCGAAAAATTAGAGTGAAGGTGTATGAAATCTCAACAAGCTGAAAATCAGTAAAACGGTTCAAAACATAATTATAAATCAAATATGAAAGTTCCCCATAATTTCCATGAATAGAAAAAAATACTTGAGGTCAAAGGTCAAACATTTGAGTTTGTCGCGATTTTCAGCAATATGGTAAGTTTTATCATAAAAATACCCCAAACTAAAATTATGTATCATAAAATGATCTATAAAAAATGTCTTAATACTTTTTTCTACGAGCCACCGTTTCTGAGATATAACGATAATTACACGGGAGTGGGGAAACTTCAATTTTTATTTAAATTATATTTTGAACCATTTTACTGATTTTGCTTGTTGAAAGTTTATGCATCTTCGAATGTCTAGATTGACCGGCTTATTGGAGGAAAAATCAAGTTCAAAATGCATTTTATGAATGAAAAATTTCGAAATTTCTAAAGTTGTAGAATAACGAACGTTTTATAGTATCCAATAGAAACACTGCTAACGGTCAGCCATCCAAATGATTACCAGACTGAATTTTGCTATTTGGCCGATTAATCCAGAAAAGAAGATCAACTACGCAGCAACATTTCAGTGTAAATACGCACAAAGAGTTCGGAGAAATCTGAGATAACTTTCTCTTACAAAGTGATCAAATAGTGAACATTCCCCGCACGCTTTAGCCGCAAATCGGTAGTTCAGCCTTCCAGAATAGAGCTCAGAAATACAACTAAATGTACGTATTTGCCACAAAGCTCCGTGTCGCTGTAGAAGGCAATAACGTAAATAAAAGCCACTCTCGTTTTCAGGTACACTCGGTAACACAAGCTAGATATTATGATAAATTCGTTTTACTTGTCACAAAACAAACACGTCCATTTCCATTCTTTTTTTTCAGCTGAGCAGTCAAGTCATTATTTTGTTTGAATAAAATCGCATAAACTAGCAAGGTAAATGGAATTGATAGTTATCAAGTAACGGGTCTAGATAAACGTCATCGCTGATAAGTCTTATTGACTGGCCTCTAGCTCAGTTGGTAGTAGCTCTGCCGTCTGCGCCGTATGGTCGTGGGTTCGATCCCCACCGAGAACAAATATTTGTGTGGTGAACATAAATGTTTGTTCTCTGTCTGGGTGTTATATTATATTCTAAGTACAAAAAAAAAACGTATTCAAGTATTATATCAGCTATCTGGTTCCCATAGTACAAGCTCTGCTTAGTTTGGGGCTAGATAGTGTTGTGTGGATTGTCTATGATATTTATTTAAAAAAAAAGGGCTAAAAAGAATATCACTTTTTTGTTTTATTATTATTAGAAAGGATTCTGTGGTTGGTATTACCTATGTACATCCGAATTCAGAATAGGCGTGTTCATTACCATGATGAGAAAACTTGGGTGGTTACACAACACACTCCAACTGCTGATGGTACGGCTACATCGCTACATATTACTCGGGAAGTTGCGGTTGACGCCGGATGTCTTGACACAAGCTAAAATAGTTCTTATTCTCATACGCATTAGATTCAAAGTCCTGACAGACAACGCACAGCCTAATGCGATACTAGTCCCAAAGCCTAAGCTCTGGTGGTCTTGTTTTACAACTCCGCCTTACGATCCTAAGGTCGCGGATACGATTTCAGTCATGTATTTTTAAATATAAATATTTATGTGCGCAAAACTAACGTTCTCAAATTGATTAAAAAAACATTGTAATTAAACTCGCGGCATAACCAGCTCCGCACGTGTGTACCGCGGGGGAACAGAATATCTATAAGTACTTACGAAGTCACGTGTAACCACCCGTACGTAACGATTTAATATCTCCCATGCCTCAATAACAAGCGTTCCCTAATGATTACCCTTTTAATGGCCAAGGTCCAATGAACTGTAATTTGCCTTGCAAGAGAGAGAATGAAATTGGCACACGTTAGATTATCACCTCAGATGGTTTGAATCCTGATCCTCCTGTCCTGTCCTGTATATATAAGGTCCGAGGTGTATAAAGCGTTCTGCGATGGCGATCAGTGAAACGCTGTCAAATATAGCTGTCATGTTTGTCAATCGCCACTAAACTGATCTCCATCGCAGAACGCTTAGATGTGTAATCAGAAGCATATCCCAACATAATAATGGTGTAACTTTTTAGGTTCTAGAACTTGCCAGTTTCCTTAAGATGTTTTCAAAAAAAAATTCCGTGCATCGTGTTTTTTTTTATGTTGGTAATAAGTACCTACCTTCTTTGTTTTACCTCTATCTGGTCAGAACAGCTGCAAGCTTATATTGTTATTTTCTTTTATAGCCGAGGTTTTCAGTAACCACATGAAACCCTCATTTGAGACCATTCATGTCCCAAAATACGAGTCGGATAGAAAGTAATACGGTCTTCCTCTTTAATAATTACAATAAGTATGGAACACTTCCCGCAAACGGCTTTTCGCTTCGGGTCTCTTCGCACCGGTTAGCACCAGGACATTTTTTTATTTTGCAAGTTTTTTCCTTCTTTCTCCTTTTTCTCAAAGTCAAGGATATGGTACTTTTTTTTTACTTTTAAGATATGGTTTTTTAGGTTTTTGCTGGCTCCACTTCTCAACGACGGTAGCACTCATGTCAATGCTCCAGTCAGCCCACGACCACGGCTATTGCAACATAGCCGAAACGACGGGAAAATAAATAAATTAAGGTAATTAACGCGATACATACCCGTGTAATAGATTCAGTATGTCAAGGATATGGTTCTATAAGGTCACTGAACCAAGATTCCGTGAAGCTATGTAGCTCGAACCATCATCAAAACTTTAGTAAATAGGAGGCTAGTTTTATGGTTTTCTCATTAGTTTTATTTCAAAAACAATGATCCAAGCCTAGAAAAAAATCGGTTGTCTGTAAAGTCGGTTTACTGACGATAGTTGAACGTGACAACGTCATACAGCTGTCCACGCGGACGCATCTCTCACTCAAGTAGGAGAAAGACAGATGTCGAACGCCGCCGAACGCGGAGGCCGATTGTGCCTTTTTGTCGCTCATTCCGCGCTCTCTCTTGCACTTCAAGCCTTAAATGGAACGCCTCGCGGACTCGGACTCGGACTCGAACTCTCGGACCCGGACCCGGAACCCGACCGAACCCTTACCCTTACCCTCATTTACCCTTACCCATTACCCGACCCGGGCTCGGGCTCAGGTAAATGGAACGACGAAACGACGTAACGACGCATGAGTCATGTTTTTTCGTGCGTGCAGCCGGCTCCATCGATTTATAAGACGTTATCACGTCAAAAACAGGCAAGGCAACTTGTTTTTACTGTTTATGTTATGTCGAGAAAGTGGTGCTATGGGTCTTAAACCTACTGAAGCCGGACAAAGCGATTACCGTCCGATCTCAACCCAACCCTTCGGTAATTGTTTTCACATTCAACAAAATGAAACCGCCCGCTAATCTGCGATTTGCCAACGGTGCAGTAAAGTATTGTCCGAGATAAAATTTGGTTGAAATTTTTTGTCCGGTTTTTGTCCGTTTTTCTGAGTCTGTAGGCCTACCATGAGCTCTATCTGGTTCTGTCTCTGGTTCTGATTTTGAGTCTGTGTGAGTGTTGACTAAATAAACGTCAAAACGTCACACACACAGTACAATGCATTAGTGAGCACTCTCACAGAGTCAAAACCAAAACCAGAGACAGAGCCAGACCGAGCTCTAGATCTACTGATCACCTAGATTAATCATAGCTTGAACACGTTTTAAAGTGATCCTTCTGATTCTATTGAGTACCTTTTGAATTTGGCTTTGATTCCCATCGTTTTATCAGCCAATTCATTAATAAACCGTGGTGTCCGTGTCGGGAAAAGATAACAGCGACCGTAAAATTGTAGTTTACAATCGAAAATAGCGGTTATTTGGCAAAAACCCGTTCATAAAAAATACTGTTGGTGAACCGAAACAAGCTTTATAAACATTTTAATTACAGAATATTCAATTTTAAATATTCAGTTATACAGGGTCGGGCCCATTGGAGATAATTAATTTATATTACGTGCCCTCCCGTAACAAGGTGAAAGCTTTATCACTCCAAAACAAATGTATACCTAAAACAGACTTTATAACGTTGGATTTAATATTAAAATTTCGTCAAGAGATCATGCAAACATTTTATATCTGTTGTTTATATTAGTCATTTTTTAACTGTATTTAATGTTTTCGTACATTTTTTCTAAGGAAATTAGTGTGCCATTTTGTGCCTACGGGAAATAAATAAATGATGAAAATAGTAGTTCGGAGAAAAAGCTGTGATTACGATAATTTTCCAAGATACCCAATACCTACAAGTATTATTGATTAAAGTACTCAAACACGCGAGTAATACTGAATAATAGATTGACAGCGTGGAGAAGCTACTGTATATAAGTACTATTCTGTGGCACGACGGTGATAAAACGTACTGTAAGCGCCCCGAGCGGCTGCCTCGGTTTATGGCCCAACCAGACTGCGGCAGGAATAGGTGGATCACTCTCTCATTAGCCGACACTATTTGACCGACTGCTAAAGATGGGTTACTGCTGCATGGGAGAGGCAGGCTACAAGGGTTATTTTATTTATAATAAAATGGACCTGATTCAGCGAAAATATTTTCTTTCAAACCATGCTTCAATACTTTTTTTATGTATTGAGTAAGTACGTAGGTATTGACCCACGTACTTACTCAATACATAAAAAAAAAAGTTTTGTAAGTTCCTTTTTTATGAATTGGAAAAAAGAGAGGCTTAAAGAAGTTCGCCGCGCAAGTGAATCCCAGCTATTCCAGCTTATCTCATCGCTGTGTTATCTAGGAACGTCTTAAATGCGCCAGGTGCGCTTGTGAAATAAGACATTACAACAGCATAATATAGTCAAGAATGTTATAGTGCCGTAGCTCCCCACGAGCGCTGGGAGCGTGTAAACTAAGCTTACTATCCAGATGGCAGATAATTCATTCATATGAATAGAGCCTTATATCATCGTAACCGTGGTGCTACGTGCGTAGCTCGTACGTCCCACTCGTAGCACTTACCTCTACGGAAGGCAGCATAAATCAAGCATCTTACATCGTTCGCTATGAAGACATATCTCTGGACTTAAGGTCGTACCCTGACCCACATTTCAATGTAATGAGTCGTTGTGTGCCATTTCAGTTTGACACCATGACTCCAAGCTTAATGCTACTTGCGACTGATACCCCGAGCCCTGTATAAGCCATTTAGTATATACTTAGGCGGAAAGAATACATTCATGATCATCAGCCCGTAGAAGTCTATGAGACAGAGTCCCCTTTAAATTTTCAGGAAGAAGGATTCTGACACTTACCTACCTACGTTTCATCTTCCGGTTAGTGGTCGCACCACTCGAGAACCTTTATCGCTTCGCAGAGTTGACTCCATGTCCAGTCCATGGACTGTTTCATTGGTTACATCAGGCCCTCGCCTTTCATAATTATTTAAAAGGCCATCTCAAATACCCGAACCAACAAAATACTAAAAACAGCGTTACAATTCGCGCTAATTGCATAAAGGCCGCCGGAATGAAAAGAATTTTAAGCCGACTTTTTGCTTTTTATCCCTGTCACTTGTTTGTTGAACATTTTCATTTAAATTTTAAGCTGACTCGAAAATAATCCTTGTACTGCAGAATTAATTAGAATAAGTAGAAGCATTCGTTGTGTTCCTAGTCGTTGTCGACTAAGTTAAGCAACGTTCTGCGCGATCACAATTTGGATGGGTTACGGATGGCCGTTATTGGAACTTACCAACACCTATGGCATAGGTGTTGGTAAGTTCCACTAACGGCCATCCGCGCATAGTATGCGCTCGTAAGTTCTGACAGAGAGACGACCTACAGACAGTAAGTAGTGACTTATTTAGGTAAAGTTCCCTAACACCTAGTTAGTAGGTAGTAGTAGTTAAAGTACATAAACGAAAGTTAAATATTTGACTTGATTTATAGCGCTTGCCCACGCATAAGGAAAGCAACAATGTTCGCCTAGTAAAATAAATAACTTTTGTAGGCCAGTTTGGCGTCGGTTACAGATTTACAGCTTCTTTGAGCCAAGACCAACAAATAATGAATAAAAGCCTTCTGAAAAGGTCACTCATTCAAATACCGCCGCCTTCATATTTCATTATTTTGTAGCACCAATTTAATAAAATCTAGTAATTAACAGAAAGCGTCGTTTATCATGGCGCGGACACCAAACAAAAGAATGTAGGATTGAAAAAGCTGTGATTAAAACTGTAGCGTCAAGTAGTTATGTTAAACCAGTAACACAACTACAGGACATGGAGTTTCAACACGTACTGGCAGCCATTCGTACATTTTAGAATACAACCGTACATTGCAACCAAGACGTTAGTTTGACAAAGTTTGACTATGCTATTGAGAAATGGCTGAACATACTGCTGGCCCTTCTGATGCTGAGATGTTACCTCTGTTTTTAATAATTGCAGTACCTCAACCTCAAAAAGGACACAAGTAAGAACAAATATAGAATTAGGGGTATCGAAAAATGACATACCTAACAATGAACATCACTACGTGTTTTGTTGCATAAATATTATGCAACAAAAAACGTAGATCGAGTGAGCGAAGCGAACGAAGATCTTACAAATAATATGTATTTATACAAACAAACATAAATACATATTAGAAACAAACATAAATACATATTATTTGTAAGATCTTCGTTCACATCGCTCAATCGATCAAAAAACAATATTATGCAACAAAAAACGTAGGTAGTGATGTTCATTGTTAGGCATGTAATTTTTCTTAAACATGCGCGGAAATATTGTCATTACTTTTGAATATAGAACACGCGAAGTATCATATTTACGTAGACTGAAAAACCAAAATCACTTCCCGGCGCGTTCTCGCTCCGGCAATGTTGTATGAAACGGTGTGCTGTTTGAATTTAGAACTCTTTCATCTATGGTACACATTGCGTTCTCGTGGCTGTATAGCCACAGATGCGTTTACCTTTCGGCAAAAAATTTAAAATAAAATAAAAAAATTGGCGGTAAAGCGGAGTTCGTTAATAATTCGTTAATAAAAAATAAATTTATTGTGTGCTATTTTTTTTTTTTCCTTGCATTTTTTAAGAAAAGCACTATATATGCCTCGGCCGAAATGGCAATTGCCTGTCTCGTATCATTGAAGTCCTCGCCTGCGGCTCGGCCTTCAAACTCATACTCGACCTGCAATTGCCTATTTCGCTGCCTTTGCAATAATGTACTATTCCGATACCCCTAATTCTATATTTGTTAAAAACAGAGGTATCATAATAATATATTTGTTGGTCTTTGCGTTCCATGCACGTGTGCCGGGTAAGTTGTTGTACTGTTCCTCTCGTTATCTGTGTATGAGACGTGTAACGAGAGAGCTTGTGGACACTTCTGCCCTTTTTCACCGTCCTATCTGTATACAGGTGCGTACTGCGGCCTCTTCAATGCAACCTCAACTTATAAGCTTCAATGCAGACCTTCGTAGGATTACGAAAGTGTTTTTTTTTTAATTGTAGAGTTTTGCGACTATGTACGCGTGTAGCTTTTGAATTTTTTTTAACCTTATTTTACCATTCAGCAGTAAGTGCGTAAGTGGACTTTGATTTATAAAAAAAGTATGATATTGTCTACGACTTTTAGCAGTAATAGAGCTCTTTGTGAAGGGCACGGCCGGGGAAGTACCACTACCACGTTTATTTCTACTGTCAAGCAGCTTGCTGTGTTTTGGTTTGAAGAATATGTCGGTGAAATTACTGGCACGTGAGGCAAACATCTGTACACCTCAAGATGACGCAGGGCAGTGCATTGTAGAGTATGTTCTCGACGTACATAACCAGCGAAGCAATATTTTATTATAGGCGATGGTTACCACTTAATATCAGGTGGGTCACATGATTGTTCCATCATGCAGCAATTTGTAAAAAGAAAATATAAAATTGGTGGTCGAGTTCAGTTTCACTCTCTGCTTTAAAACATAACTCTCATAAAGTTATTATACAGCTTATAGACTTTCAGACAATACAAAAATTATGGACATTAGGATCATTTTGTAACGTCTTGCTGCTGGCTGAAACCAGTTCCACGCGAGCCAGGGTATAAAGACAAAAGCCATAACTGGCTTGATTTTTATCATTTTTGTATAGGTACAATTGGTTTCAAAATTAATGTAATAATTAAACTCGTGTGTGTAGTTTAGGGTGACAATAATGAATTATATCATTAACACCACAAAGTAGATAACACGACACATTATTACGGTCGCAATCATAAACATAACTACTGATTTGTGTACTAGAAACAATAGCCACGCCGTTTTGGCAACAAAAACGCTTTTACGGCGCGAAGCACAACCACTACTTCTCATCAAAAACAAGCGATATTAAACCTTAGCGTGAAGGGAATAGAAGATGAAGAGATCGAGAGAGTTGATTTGTCCTACATTAGTTGTCGGAGCCGTGATATTGTGCCGGCCATGCATCATACTGATATATGACATAATGAGGATGGGAGTTTACCGACGTAAAAAGGTCTAAAGACAGTATTTGGGGCAAACGTAATTTGGTCCTAAAGCATGTGTTATGGCGGACGTGATGAAGCCCTCATCTGTTACGGGTAATACTTTAAGGTTTCGTTAGAAGCGGTGACTGTCACATACCAGTGTGAGGTCTACAATTCAAGCAGGCCACAACAGCTGGATTTAGACCTCCTCTATACATTTCTAAGAAAAACTATTTAAAACCTTCTCCATGCATCTCCTTACTTCCAATGTTTTCGGTCTAGCGGGCAGTAGCCGCGTCTCAGACTTTATCTTCTAGTTCAGTGGTTGTTTGTTGGTTCCACGAGCTATTATGGACTGCCTCTTGTCCCTTCAAGTGGCTCATTTTGCTAGCTATGTCGGTGACTCTTGGTTCTTCCGCAGACTTCCTCATTCCTGTTCTTCTCATTTACCGCTAGTAATCCGGCATAGCTAGCTCTATACATAGACTGTTGTACGTCTTTCAGATTGTATATCTGGCCACTAGTGTGATCTTTCGTCTTGAAGCTTTGAGGTTAATGATCTGTGTCGAGAAGATGGAAGAAAATAACGCTTTATGACGAACACCGTAAATACAGAAACATGAGATTTATGAGCAGACGCCGAGATTAGAAGCATAATCTCTACGACGTACTCATTATTTTGTCACTCAGTATATGATTTATGATTTAGGACCATAACGATGAATTGATTCACCATTTTGAAAGAACGGGTAATAAAAATTACCTATATTTTCTTTCAAAATTTGTTGGTCTTCGCGTTCCATGCACATGTGCCGGGTAAGTTGTTGTACTGTTCCTCTCGTTCTCTGTGTATGAGACGTGTAACGAGAGAGTTTGTGGGTAAAAAATGTGGGTGTTTATAATTATTTATCTAAGGAGGACTGTCTTGTCCATATTCATATTAACAAGATGAATATAAAACACACTTTTCCATGGCATGAGTGTTGACGATTCTACACGTTGAAGTCGAGCGACTTTTTGAAAAAATGCCCCCGTGCTCGTCAGGTAAAAACACAAGTCCATCTCCAACAGTGAATATTTTTTGTACCAGCCCCGGCCGTCATGTCTCCCTCGGGATTCGGAATGATCCTATTTGCACTCGCCAAAGCCGTATTCAAGTAATTTTATTTTCCCGGAATGGCATGAGGCTACCAATTTAGAGGCGCTTGCAATTACCTTACATGCGACGGACCTGCCTGCATCAAGTATTCATCGGCTCAGTTGACCTATATATCTGTACCTGGATACATTCACGTGGACTACTTTTAAGCAAGTAATTTCTGAGTAAAGCACACCTAAGCGTTCTGCGGTGAAGATCAGTCAAACGCTGTCAAATTCGTCAGCGATATTACCAACTCAGCTGTGAAGGCTGTTAAAAGAGTATCTTTGTGTGGTCTCTGAACTATAATAACTATAGCTTTGGAGTACAAAATATCAAAATAATGTATGTTTTTGCTGTGGTCTGTGTTATGAATGATACATAACTAGTAGTTCGCCCCAAACTGAGATCTCGTGATGCGATCCAAATGTTCTGAAAATTTAAGTACCTAAGTAGATGGTAATCAGAAATTCTGTTTGGCCTTACCTCTGACTATCCCTCACTAACTTTGTATGGTAAACAAGTTTTAACTCAATTGGCCAATTGATTGAAGAGTTCCGTTTGCTCCATCATTAAACCAAGTCGCTTTCACCATTTAAGACAAATGAGTATCTCCTTAATTTATTTCAAGAAGAAAAAAATAAGTAAAAGAAACAAATTGACCGTCCAGTAGAAAAACCTTGATGTCATCGAAATTTTTTGAGATGGGAGTTCCCGGGTTGCTGGTTATCTTAATTTAACTTTTATTTTGTATAGCAAACACTAAGCGTCCTAGAAAAAAAGTAAAAACTGTTTTGAAATGTCCAAACAGAGTTCTTTCAATTATGACATGTAATTTGAGTTTTTTATGTCACTTTTTTTATTTTTGCACCCTTAAAAACCCCATATCTTAATAACCCCTCATCCGATTGTACTCATATACTTACCAGTAAATTTCTCAAGTACCTACTAGCTATCGACTTATCAAATTTCATGCAGATCGGATCACGGGTTCGAAAGTTATAGTTGGACAAACATACATACATACATACGCACATAAAATGCCAAATCGCCCAAGTTGTTTGTAAGATCTCGTTCGCTTCGCTCACTCGATCAATCAACACAAAAATTTACAAACGTAAAACCAGACTCCGCCGTTTAGACAGTAACCGAGTGCTTGAAAAGGGCATTATTATGCTTTTGAAATGTCCATACCAGCAATTTTTTGCGCAAAAATTCAAACGGAAGTTCTACAGCTTTTAAAATAAAGAATTTTGAGGTGGATAAAGGTGGCGTGTTCGGTATATTCAGTTCAGTATTGAGATAGGCTTTGTGACGATTTAAAAAAGTAAAAATATCTCTCAAAATGTTTTACATAAAAACCTTAGGCATTCTGCTTAAAAAAAAACTTTGCGCAACTCTAAATTTATTTATATTTACCATGTTTTGAAAACTTAAAGAGCCTGGTTAGTATTTTATTTCCAAAGGAACATAATACAATCCTAAGAAAGATGAAAAAATAATGTTGTCTATGGAAGTTGATAATATTTGAAAGGCATAATTATGGGTCGAGGGTTTAGGTACTTGACTGAAGACGCGAGTGAAAACATACCTACAAAAAACTGATTAATATTTATTTATTACCGTTAATATTTTAAATCAGAAATATTGACTAATAATTGTATGAAGTAACCGTTGAAAGTATTTAGGTAGGTAGGGAAAATTGTTTGCAATATGGTTTAGTTTTTATCTATTACGAACGTACAACAACATGATGGAATGCTTGCACCCAATAACAACGACACTAAACTACAAATATTTTTAATTACCTACTCACTCTGTAATGTAATACTCATCCAAAATATCTAAAAAAGCATTCATGTCAGTGCAAAACTAAAAAAAAGCGGCCAAGTGTGAGTCGGACTCGCCCATGAAGGGTTCCATAACAACAAGTAACATAATATAAAAAAAATCTTTTAGATCGTCGAAAGGTAAATTTCGGTTTACGATTTATGACGTATAAAAAAAACTACTTACTAGATCTCGTTCAAACCAAATATCGGTGGAAGTTTGCATAATAATGTACATCATATATTTTTTTTGTTTTATCATTCTATTATTTTAAAAGTTACAGGGGGGGGACACATATTTTACCACTTTGAAAGTGTCTCTCGCGTAAACTATTCAGTTTAGAAAAAACTATATTATAAACCTCAACATCATTTTTGAAGACCTATTCATAGTCCAGTAAAAAACAAGGACACTAAAAGAAGTAAGATACAAACAATACATCGATACTAGAGAAGTGCGTCGTGAATATCGAGAATACATAATTATACTCGCCAAGTTTCATCAGTCTAGCTCTTACAGTTTCGGAGAAAAATGGCTGTGACATACGGACGGACAGACAGACAGACATGACGAATCTATAAGGGTTCCGTTTTTGCCATTTGGCTACGGAACCCTAAAAATTGGTAATTGCTTACCTGAAATTCGTTTTTTGAAATGTACGAGTCGGCTTAAAAACTATCTATGCTACGAGTAGGGTGAAGCCCCATTAGTGCGTTGCGCTGCGTTGCGTCGTCGCAGCGTCGTCGCTGCGTCGGTTTCCATATATTTTTTACGACATGACCCATTAGACCGTAGCGTCGTCGCGCGCGACAATTCAACGGATCGACGGACGAGAGACGAAGCGAGGGGGAGGGGATGCGCTGCGTTGTCGGAGCTCCGCTGCGACGACGGACAGTGATTCACTGCTAGAGGAAGATAGACGAGCGTAACGACTAGCTGCGACGCTCTTGCGCTGCGACATCGTGCGTCGTCGCAACGCAGGTGTGGCATACAATTCGCTGTTCCGTTGCGACGACGCGACGCAACGCAGCGCAATGCACTAATGGGGCCTCGCTCTACGTTGTTATTATTTGTGAATAAAAATTAATGATGAAGACTAAGGATAGTAGCATTTATTCACAAATATTTTGGAGTGACTTCATGTAGCACTTCTATCACAAATCGGTCAACACTATGGTACACTACAACAAACCTACGTCGTGCATGGTAGACGGCACATTCATCATCACTTGGTCTGTCTCCTAGGCTTTTCACATAACCTAAACTGAAAACTTATTTAATACCATTGCATGTTACTGCATTTATTTCTGCTTTCCTAAACAAGTTCTTATCCAACTCCATTTCTATCTCCTCTACAGTCTTTCCTTTGGTCTCTGGTAGACAGACTAAAACCAAGCAGCAGCCGACAAGGTTGATCACAGCAAAACACAAGAACGACACGTGAGGGCCGAAATTGTTTGTAATTGGTCCAAAGGTTAATAGTTGTATGAATGCGAAGAACCAGCCTAAAGTCACCAGCACACCCATTACTTTTGCACGAATCTGGAAATATATTAATTTAATTCAATACCAAACAATGTTTTAAATAGAAAAGTCTGGGGAATTAATTAAGTGAGCTTTGTAGTTCCGAGGTAAGGTTATTTGTTTAAATTAGGCACTATTTTTATTAAAAACAACATTTATATATAGTACATATATAATTATGTATGTATAATATAATATATGTACCTGCATAATATATTTTTTTATCAAACTTACCGACCATTTTGTTGTGCTCGCGGCTCATGTTTAAAAATAAAAAAATAAAAATAAAAACTTTTTATTTCAGACCTTGATCCATAGGGGTTAGTAACACGACAAAATAACTTAGAAACTATGTTAGTAATAAACAATAGGTATACACACACACACAATTACTTAGACACTAAGCGAGAGATCGGCCCAAGCACCGCCAACCAGTATCTCATAAAAGATGAGTACATGTCCTCGGCAACGACTTTCAGCAGACTGTTGGTGCCTCCCCGTAAGCGGCTCATCAGGGATGCGGTTCTTTGGCGTATTATAGCATAGAAATCATCTGTGCGCGCCTCCGCAAACATCCCTGATGCGCTACAATAACGTGGTAGCCTCAACAGCATCCTGAAGCCGTTGTTGTACTGGATCCGCAGGGCATTGTAGGATTTCTGTGTGTACTTTGACCACAGACTGCACGTGTAGAAGGATGAACAGTACGCTTTAAAGAGTGTTATTTTAACAGATGCAGTACAGCGTGCGAATCTGCGAGCCAACATATTACACCTCACTGACAATGCCCTGCGTTCCCTTTCAATATCTACATCATCCGACAAGTCCTCGGTTACCCAATGGCCCAGGTACTTAAATTGTTTAACCCAGTTAAGGGGAGCTCCCTCAAAATTGACCGGTGGCACAGTGTAGGTTTAGTACCAGCCTTGATAAGCATCAGCTCGCTCTTTTTGACATTGTACCTGAGCCCGTGGGTCGCCGCGTACGTCTCACAGATATTTACTAGCTTTCTGAGTGCATTCATTGAAGGACTCAGCAGAAGATATAAGCTAGGCAAATAAAAAATCATCATCCGCACTTGGTGTGCGGACTGGTTTCCGCAAGTAGGCCGCTGGCTGGCCCTTTTTGCGTGACAGATGCGTGTTGTTCGATTTTTTTAAGGTTCTATAACACGCCGGTTTTCTGACGATGTTTTCCTTTACCGTATTGAGAGTACTGGCATAGTGCACATACATTTTTCGAGGGAAAAACTCATTAATACTTGACTGTATTTGAACCCACGACCTTAGGATCAAAAGGCAGGGCCATAACCACTAGACCACCTGTGCTTTATACTCTAAGCTAGATAAAAACATCAAAAGATTGTGGGTTCGGAGCAAACTACTATAAATTTTAGGTTTAGAACGTATGTACACTAACTTGAAAGTTGAACATCTCGGACATGATGATAAACGGCATTGGGGAGACTCCGGCGGCATATACGCCTACTGCCAGTGCTACGAAGCTGATGCCGACCCAGCCGGGAACGTCCACTCCGCCGTCCAGCAGCAACAGGATTGCTGCGAGACCGCTGAACGCGACCACCGATACCATGAACGATAATGCTAGAAGCAGCTGGAAAAAATAAATAACTGCGTGGAATTTTATATGACTTCAGTTCTTAACATATTTAAGGCCTGCGCTCATCTAGGCGATGGCGATGGCGATCAGTCATCAATCATCATCAGCCTGAATATGTCCACTGCTGGACATAGGCTTCCCCTACACATTTCCAAGAAGGCGATCAGTGAAACGCTGTCAAATATCGCTGTCAATCTTCTGTGTTTCCGTTCATTATCTAGAACTATAAGCTCTTACCCGTCTCCCCAGTCGCTCGACGCACACCATGGAGACCAAGGACCCTATGATCATCACCAGAGGAATGCTGAGGCTCTGTAGCTCTGGACTGACGGTGGTTCCCAACTGCACTAAGATAGTGGACGCGTAGTTCACGATGGAGAAGCCTCCGTTCATTCCATGCATTATCATTATGAATATCATGCATGTAAACCCGTTTCGCCAAGCTGTATGTTTCACTGGAAATCAGAAACATTAAATGATAAATGCCATTAGTAAGTAATTATTTCAGCAAATGGCTAGTAAAATATGTAAATAGTATAATACAAGTAGAAGTATATAGAGTTTAAATCAGTACGAAAAAAATATCAAAAGGCAGAGTGTCAGAACATAAAGATACATACGTACATACGAGTATTTAACAAATTCATCAAAAAATTAATTAAATGTATTTTTTTAAGTTTTCGCCATCGTTTTTTATTTTCTAAAGGAATGTTGAGTTAAACTGTAAATAAATACTCACTTATCCCCACAAAGGAAACATTCGGGACAGATTTGAATTGTTTGTCTTCGGTTTTGATAGAATCGATTTCATTTTGAACACGTTTGTCGTCGGAGCTGAGGCCTCTGAGCGATGACAACACCGATGCCGCAGCCTGGAACTCAATAGGAATCGTCTAAATCGTGTTTCATACAGCTAATGGCACTTCGTTCTAAATTACAGGCCAGTTTGAAAGCATTGCGATTTGGTATTCAATACAGTTCGGACAGCATTTAGTAATTATTTAGATTGGATGTTAGCTTAACAAATTCATGCTGGAATTTACACTCACATTTTCTTTTCCAATCTTTATTAAGTATGTTGGAGATTCAGGTGCTATGATGGCCATTACTAAAGCGGTCACCACTGGTATTCCAACCACTACGTAAAGCACCGTGTAGTACTCCAGGTACGCTCCCATCGCATACATGGTAAGGATACCGATGTTCTGGCTCATGATGAGGAGCATCCCGAGAGTCCCCCTGATGTTAGACTCGCTGATTTCTTTCACGTACATAGGGACAACGTTGAAGCCACCTCCTGCTCCGAAGCCGCTGAATAATCTGGCAATCACTAGGCTGCTGGTGCTCGCTGAACACAGGGTGATAATCCAGGAGATCTGTCACAGATAAGGTCTGAAGCTTCAAATTAGATGTGATACGTGCACGATAAAATATTTAGTTGCAGTATTTTATTTATAGTAATATTGTATCTATACCTACCGCTTGCACCACACCCAAGCACACAATACACATCTTCCTACCCCAGCGGTCCACGAGGTAGGCGAACACAGAGACGCTTATCACTGCGGCGAGGCTAGGGGCACTGGCCAGCCAGGATACCTCCTCGGGGCTCAGAGGAAAGCCGGTGGGGGAGCGGTCAGACTGGAGCAATGGACTCACTGACGAGATCCACCCGCATTGCAAACCGTATGTCAGCAAGATCATGTTGGCTGGAAGACATAGGAGCATCAAGTGAATGGCGTTTGTTCTTGAACCTGCTATGTTAAGATAGATAGATAGATTAGATACGTACCAAGAATTGCAACGAGCCATTGCATGTAAGTGTGTCCTTGTTGCGATCTATCTCCATCTGTCATTTTTTTGGTGCAATTATCTTCGGGATCTTGTTTTGAGGATGCAATAAAAGTAATTAAATATAAAAATAACAGTTTCTCTATTTATGCAGCAGTTTATGATACGAGGGAGATAGCAACGAATAATTCGTGTGATTGTTGTAGGGCTGTGCTTTATGATTCAATCGTAAATTTAAAGAAGTGAACTGGCTGAAATTGGAGGGTTTTTTTTTTAATGTTGCGCTGTATTTTACATCCCTAGCCTGCTTTCAGAGTCTTTAGACTACTAGTGAAACTAAACTATGCATTTCCAGGATGGGTACTTTGAGCCTTAGGTATTTGGATAAAAAAACGATCCTTGACAGCAAGTGATTGCATAACGCATATTATGCAAGTAAACACAGATACTTATCGAAGTATTCCTAGCAAGGAACCACCCCTATTTCAAAACGTCTAAAAATACGTACATCGTGTTAACAAATATGTACATACATTGCATCACAAACTCACATGCTTTTGCTATCACAATAAAATTATATTTCAATACTTCAGAGTAGATACCAAGTTTGCTGACGTTTATCATCATGTAATGGAATTTCATAAAGTTATCTTTGTTATAATATTATATTTTAATCTTTGTATAAATATATTTTATTTATGACGGTGATAAACTATTGTGATGCAGTTAATTGTGCTCACTTTTAGCGTGCTTGCTAGGTCTGTGCTAATTATAGACAGAAAAACTAGTTATAAGTATAAGGTACGAAGTGAGACTCATAACAAATAATAAAAAAAAACATTTATTAAAATAGATATAAAAATATACAAGTAGGTAATCAAATTAAAATTGTTTTATTACCCTTTTACTTGCCTATTCACATCGATGGTAAGCTAATTAAATATAATAATTAAATAATCACATTATCACATCCACTTTATGATCTTTTTATACTTCTATTTATTTTATCGAGAGTTCTATGTTCTATGTTCACCCAGTCACCCGCTTCCCCACCAACGCATTTTCTATCTGTTCAATATTCTTTCCCTTCGTCTCGGGCAGCACCGTCAGAGTGAGTAGCACCACCAGTAGGTTGGCTACGGCGAAGATGAAGAACGAAACGTGGGCCCCGAAGGTTTCGGTCAGTGTGCCGAACAAGGTGAGCTGAACGAAGGTCATGAACCAAGCCACGCCTGTGAGGATGCCCATCACCTTGGCGCGAATCTGCAAACCAAAAAACGCCTTGAAATTTGAAAAAACTCAAAGGTCAACAACACCTTTGAGTTTTTTCAAACCGGCCGCGGCTGAACGATTAGCCAGTATGTTTATGTATTTATGGAAAAGGTTTCCACTGCATGGCCGAATATAAAAAAATATGCTTATCCTCTTTTTTTGAAGTAAAAATAAACTGTTCTGATGAATATCCTCGAGACAAAACCCAGTAGAATCAGCTTTCTAACAGAAAAACCGCATTCAAATCACAGCATTCGTTTTAAATGTTCAAGGCCATAGATACACAATTATTATTCATTTGTTTCATTTATTTATTACTTTTTGAAAACAAAAACCAAGCAAAAAAAAAATTCAGTGAAATTAAAAAATAATTTAGGAAATAATATTATGGGAATGTTATTCATTGTTTCTTTTACATTATCACATGAATAAATTTAGATCTTATTAGTATGCATTGTGCGGCCAGACAAGTATTTGTTATAAAATGCAATCATAATGGAAAAACATTTCAAAGACAGCCTCCACAGCTAGTTTTGCGCTGGAAGGCGTGGGTTCATTCCCCACACAGAACAAATATTTGTGTGGTAAATGAAGATGTTTGTTCTCTATACTCAGGGAAGTACAAGTGGAATCCAAAGCATCCGAATTTGAATAAGTAATGATCAAAGCTTCGGACTAAGATATTTTCAAATAAAACAGCCTGCAGGTTTTATTCTTTTAGTACCACTTTCTGGCGCTATCAAATTAAATTTCAATTCAATTAATTCATCAACACTAGATTAGGTTAGAAGTTTGTTTTAGGCATAACTAACAATACTGTGACGCACCGAGCGAGTTAGCTTTGTTTACAGCCTTGGTAACTCTGAATGGCTACACCCAAGGTGTTGATACTAAAGTGAGTGAGTTTAAGTACATTGTATACAGTTTACCTTGTGTGTCTGAATGGGAAAATAGAACATTACGAAATTGAAATATCTAATTCATAATAACAATACCTCTAATATTAGTGAGAGTGACTGCTGCTAAGGGTGCAGTCCCCACGGAGAAGTGAAGCGCTTCCAATCACAGGATTCTGCTCCTCCCGTACATTTGCCGGATGAAGCATAAAAAACGTTTATGGCATGATTCGTATTCGTTGAAAGAACGAATGTAGTATTTATCCTTCACACTCGCGCTTCACGTCTTACTCAGATAAATACCTTTTCTATACATAATACTTACTATGATGATTAATCCTAAAACTTAAAATTACCCCGACCTACATAATATAATGATTAATCCTAAAACTTAAAATTACACCGCACAGCAAAGATTTTTATTTTTAACGAGATCAATAACCTTGGTATTATGTAGATCATTTCTGAAACATTTTTATGCACAAATCAAACCTAACTATAGAAAACCACACTCAAATTTTAAGTGCGTAACAAGATGTTTAAAGTTCTTCATAAACTATCAGCACAAGAACAAGAATTAACACAATTCGTACAGTTTCTTATTGGATCAGGGCTTTGGGGGGGAACTCTCTAGTGAGGTGAACTTGTTGAAATTTAAGGAACAAGTTTATAGCTTGTATTGAGAGTACACGGAGGGAGGTAATAGAGAACCGTTCTATCTACTTGAGCTGTAGCGTTGCCGTCGAGAGGCTGATTCTTCAATCTACAAAGGATTAGGTTCCCGGGAGTCCACGACTCGATATTTTACTATACATTTTGTTAACAAGACTTCATGCTCAACCGTTTTGCTTTGACGTTTATTTTTGAAGTGTTTATTCAAAACAACGGATTTAAAGAGAACAAGGAGAAAACCGGTGACTTTTTTAACCTATCCGTCCCTATCAAGGAAAAGTCGCAGGTACAAATTCCATTCGATTTTGAACCTAAACGAAAATAAAAATATTTTAATATGAATTGATGTTTTCATCCATTTTTATACACATTTCAAATCCCAGTATTTAATTGATAACGCGCTTCTTTACATTGTGTTTCCGATGGTGATAGGCTTTGATTGTTTATAATATGATCAAAAGGCTTACGATCTATAAAGATAAACAAAATAAATAACTGACTGACACAATGATTACACCTATTCAAGTATTTACTTGTGTTATACGTGGTTTGTACCACGTGTCAGTCAAGTCAGTCATATCAAGTAAATTAGAGGCCTGCGCACATCTAGGCGATGGTGACGGCGATCAGTTGAAACGCTGTCAAAAATGACAGCGATATTTGACAGCGTTTCAGCTGATCGCCATCGCCATTGCCTAGATGTGCGCCGGTCTTAAGTCAATGCACATTCCGACGGCTATAGGTATAGGTACGGACTTCAAAAAATTTACATCATCATAAACCTTCATGTTAGTCCACTGCTGAATGTGGGTATCTCGCAAAACGCGCTACCGAACCCACTCTTTGGCTCTTCTCATCCAGTACTTGCCAGCTATTTTAATAAAAAAAAATGCTAACCCATCTATAGCTAGTTTAAAAAACACCTGTTTTAAAACAAATAACAAGACGTATCAAAAGCTAATTATAAAAGCTCTACGACCATCAACAAGTCATCTACTCACCCCATCAAAACAAGAAACTCTTTAAAAGCATTCGTTTCATCCCAGTCGGAATACTTAGGAGATTAAAAGAGAATCTGAGATAAGAGAGCTCTTTACAGAGACTAGTTTGTACTCCCTGCAATGTAAATAACAAGAATAAATTAAAATTAGCTGTCCAACTGGCTCGGCTTTATACGAAGCGCCGTGAAACAGACACTTTTGATTAAGCTATTTACCAGTATTACAAATACAAATGTTTATTAGGACACAATTGTAGGTACACGTAAGAATTCAAATAAAAATTACTTAAAGATAACACACAATACAATAACCAAGGAACATAAAAATAAACTATAGCTAATTAGACAAAAGTATTGGGGACATCCCGTATGAAATACTTTACAGAAAACTGCAGTCGAGTCAACGTACTTTTAGCGACATTCAGTGACGCAGCTGTCACGTAACCCGCAGGTGTAAGTAACAAGGGTGCTGGTTTAATTATTATTACTGAGACAGGACAACATTTTAGTTAAAGCTACACTGGGTATGACTGGATTAATTGCACTAATAATGTATGAGAATCGAAATCCAAAACACAACTTGCTACCTATTACAATAGACTGGTACCTACTATCAACGAGTAGAGTAGCTAATCAGGGTCCTTTTAGGATACCTATCATTCAGTACGGGCACAGAACTGCCTTAGAGCCAGATCTAAGTAGTATATTTGGTTTGTTTCTTTGTGTTTTATTAAGTAACAGTTTGTCTTTACTGTTTGGTAGAATGTTCATTCTGTGTTTTGTGTTACGTCAAACCTATGCAATTTTTTTCTGTTTTGGCTATCGTATTACATAGTACCTATGTCATGGAGTTTTTGAGTTATGTAATTCAGAGGCTCGTACATCATTAATCTACTGCACCACCAAAAACATTCAACTAAAAACTTGTAATGTAAATAACTGCTGACCCACTTCCAGAACGATCCTTCATTAACATTATCATCTTTCTAAGTAATATTTCAGAAATTAAGTTTGCTCGAAGCCGCGAGCTCTCGCTATGTTGTTCCGCTATTAACAAAACAATCTACATAAAATAAACCGCTCAGAGAGAAATACTGATACCGGCTTGACGAACCGGTCTCTTAATCCGGCTTTTAGCTAAACTACTACGTCACTAGATACACGCCTAGTCCAGCTTTTTGCTGGAAAACTGACTCGAATGCGAAGTCTGGACAGTTAACATTGGTTCGTAAAAAGTCCTATTTCACGCGAACAAACCTGTAAAAATAGACTGGTGAGACGACAAAGCGCTGAGCATTCAAAGCGATTTATCTATTTTCCAAAATAGTCACACCATCTATACTCTATAGCCTCCGAGTTTGGCTAAATCTAATGATGGAGCTGGTTATGATGATATGGTTATGGTGGCTGGTTATGGTTATGGTGATAATGTAACTATTATTAATGATTCTATGATATCCCAAAAAATACGAACCGAGTTGGATTCGAACCTACGATCCTCTCCTTGATATGGGGATGCATTATGCAATGCCTAGTCTAACCAGCAGTTTATTTATATTAGACAAATCAAGAAGCGTATCGGATATTGGTACTTAATTTTCCGGTTTTTCAAATATCTTTAAAAGCAACCCTATTTTTGAGGGGCGTTTGATAGCACCCACATTCATCTTCGGAAGACAGGATGAGCTAATGCGAAGCCCAAAAATATCTAATGTGCTTTTTATCGCCTCTCTAAGTTACAAACAAACTTCACCGTTGTTCGTATTCCTGGCAAAGATGTTCCTAGCATTGAATGGGGATCGACACACCGAAACAAGTGAGCATAAGTAATTAATAGCATCTTTTCCAAGACTAAGCGATAAAGACATGCCACTTTACGTGAGAGGAATCAATAATTGGCATTTTGCTAAGCACCTACTACTATTTTAAAAACGACGAAACGTTTTTTTATTTTTACAAGAGCCTTTTTCAATGATGTGGAATCGAAGCCGATGGCCGAGTGGATCGACCCATGTTTACAGGCACGAGTCCCACTTTAGTTTTAATTAGAAAATGTTTTAAGATAGGAGTGAATAAGCGTACTACACCATCGACCACATTGAGATTGCGATCAAATGCAAGCTTATAAATTGTAAAAAAGCGAATAGAGATTATGATGTTGCTCACATACCTATTTATCCGCACTTTTTATTTCAGCGCTTTACAGGGTGTCCCACGGGTATGCCACATGGAAGGAAAGTACCTTGAATATTGTAGATGGAACATTTTACTGAAAGAAAACATTATTTGAATTGAAAAACAATTTAAACTGAATTTGCATGCCTTTTGATCGGTGCCGGATTATATTTTACTAAATAACATAGTATCAGAAATAAAAGGAAGACAGATTAATACAAAATTAATCAATTATTTATCAAATGCTCAAAGTTACTTAAGTATAGATAGTGCAATCCACGAAGGCGCGCCCCACTTTTCCTCCTAACCGCTTATAGTATATGTGTGCAAGCTTCCGTCAATGTTTGAGTGTTATCGGTACACACTAATTACCTATGAGTGCACACGCACACTACAATGAATAGACTACGGTTCGCGACTGCCGCTGCTCGGAGCAAACTCCCCGCATCCCGCGAGGGGCGCGTCTTCGTGAATTGCACTATCTATATCTATGAACGCAGTTAAAATTGTTTATTAAATTCAAATAATGTCTTCTTTCAGTAAAATGTTCCATCTACAATAATCAAGGTACTTTCTCTCCATGTGGCATATCCGTGAGACATCCTGTATAACCGTGACGCTACCAATAATTTCAGAAAAGATAAAAATAGCTCCCATGTACTTTGTAATGGATGGTGCGACGGAGTCACGTGCACCCTCGGTATTCAGCAGTCGTTCCATCGATCCGATTACTCGCGATATAAAATACTTAGCCCATCCTCTCAGCTTTGCTCATTTACCATTCAGTGAACAAATGTTCACTGAATGGTAAATGAGCAAAGCTGTAATCGTGTTCAAATGAACACGATTGATCAAACTGCTTCACTACAGGCTTGAAGAATGTTAAGAAATGAGGAAAAACTTGCTGATCACTTCTTTTTTTCATTCGTTTTCTATGAAATAAGGTAGCTGGTAAAAGAATTATGATACCAAGATCACCAACGTGGAGAGATCTTAAAGTTAGCACGTTGTAGTAGCAATAGGCAGGGCATACCAGAGTGTGGAACCAACACTCTCTGGCGAAAAGAAACTAACGCGCACTAGCAGACGGCCCTCCCTCTGATGTCTATCGACGACACTATAAAGATTTGGAAAAGTTGGATAGAGAATGCTCAAAACCGTTCTTCCTGTAATGTATAGGAAGAACGCTAGTACTTACTAATACTCGTAATGATAACGTTGTAAGTATATCTAATGAACGAATATTTTCCGTCCAAGATACTAGCAACACGGTAAGAGTAAACGCAGGGCCTTAGACCCCGTATCCCACGTCCATACAAATGAGAAACGAAAAGTTTTATACATTGATTCCCAGTCAATGCCAATGACGTATTTGAACAGCATGAGACTGTTAGGAACCTACTTTAAACTACCAACGGAAAAACACATGAAAAGAATTCCATCTAACTTAGATTTATCAATCAAATATATACGTACCAATACGTATGATACGTTCCAATATACCAAATTGTGTCGAGGCGGGTAAAAATAAGAGGTAGGTAAAAATACTTTCCTAATAAAATCCAAGCTCCAACTGAAGCCAATGACAGCCAAATAATATGGAAAGGACTGGACGAAACAGTATTCTTTCGGAGTGACTTTATAAGGCGCTATGCCATATCACGATACCCACAATAACTTGATTCTATCTTCGTCCTTCCGATACCACTCGGCCATCAATTGCTTTATTTCAGGCCTGGGCAGTATATTATACCGCTGGCATATTAGGTACTACGAAGAGGCTGTAATTATCAAAGCGCACGACCCTTTACAAGCAAATGTGTTAGAAGAGACATTACATAATTGGAGCTCTATACCAGCAATCCCAACGTAATCGCCCAAATATGGCATAGGCGTACCGAATACCCCAGAAGCATCAAAGCTGTTTGCATAATAACTGAGTATTTGGTGAAATTTTAACAAAGCAATTTGCAAGTAAAATGAAACTTACTACAATTATCCAGCTCGCTTTACTTCAGATCGAGCAAATGAAACTAATATACGTAGCAATCATATTACTGGAACAAGTAAGTTTAGCTAGCTGAACTCATCAAAATCAAAAATCGTGAGCATTGGAATCCGCATCCAACTTTTGTGATTTATAAACGCAGTTAATTTTTTGCTAATAATTACTAATCATAATTAAGTACTTAGGTAAATAATAAAAATAAATATTTTGACCGTAAGACTAGGTATACAAGATTAGTTGAAAAGTATGAGTATGTATATTTTAAAAGTATGTACTACATACTATTAAAATATACATATAGCTAGAATCGGTAGCTTAGAACTTGATTGTAGCCTATCTTATCTTATACCTTTAAACGAGAAAATCTTGTTTATATAATATATATATATATACAGGGTGTCCCAGAAAATATGGTCAAGCGAAATTCCAGAGATAGAACACCCTTTGGGGTACCCGAATCACCCCCATGTATGTTCCGCGATTTCTTATAGTTTTCGAGTTATGAATTTTTTTCCGAATTTTAGAAAATTTTCCACTTGAACAACTTAAAAAATTCTAAAAAAAAAAGTGGAAAACTTTCTTAAGATTTTTTTTTTGCCACTGAATACTGATGAGTGTTTCTTTTACGCATAAAATAATTGGCGACGTAACTTTGATAAAAACTATGAATATGTTGGTGTAAAGTCAGAAAATTACATTCGATGAATTATGACTTCAATTTTCAACTTTAAATTAAAAATCTTAGCAAGTGATTCCATGGTTTTAAAATAACTTTAAAAATTTTTACGAACTCCCAGCTTTCATAATCATTAAAAAAAATAGTGCTTAATAGGCTACTTTGGCTAAAATCAGCCTTCAAAGACGGCGAGGTGGAAAATTCCTAAAATTAGCTATCTGATTAGAAAATAGATTTAGACCATTTTATCATTCCTAGGCTTAATTTGTTTGTTAACAAACCAAAAAAACTGCGAAAAAAGTTATATTTAATTAATATTTGAAGATATGAGTAACATTTACTAACAAAAAAAAATATTAATGTCTACCTTCTAGGTCGATACAAATCATAAAAAGTTTTCCTTTAATCGTTTGAAAGCTATTCTATTTGCCTTATTTTTTCTTGGGCCTGTCTTAATTTTTTTCTTAATTCGGCCATATTTCTGGTTTCTTTGGCGTTAACTAATTCTTTGTAGTAACCCCAACACAAATAAATCGATCGGGTTCAAGTCGGGGGACCACGGCGGCCACGCAATAGGTCCTCCACGGCCGATCCACCTGCCTCTGAATCTTTCGTCCAAAAATGTTCTCTGACAATTCTCGCGAAGCGGCATGGAGCGCCGTCGTTTTGAAAATAATGTTTGCTACCTGGTCCATATCTTCTAATAGGCCGTTGAGGTTATTTCGCAAGAAATTCAGGTAGGTAGGCCTGGACTGGACTTGAACCCGATCGATTTCTTTGTGTTGGAACTACTACAAAGAATTAGTTTACGCCAAATAAATCAGAAATATGGCCGAATTAAGAACAAAACAAAGCAAATACACACAGGCCCAAGAAAAACATAAGGCAAATAGAATAGCTTTCATACGATTAAAGGAAAACTTTTTAAGACGGTGTAAGATTTGTATCGACTTATAAGGTCGACATTAAGAATTTTTTTTGTTAATATAAATGTTACTCATATCTTCAAATATTAATTAAATATTACTTTTTTCACAGTCAATTTTGGTTAGTTAACAAACAAATTAAGCCTAGGAATGATAAAATGGTCTAAATCTATTTTCTAATCAGATAGCTAATTATAAGAATTTTCCACCTTTTGAAGGCAGATTTTAGCAAAAGTAGCCTATTAAGCACAATTTTTTTTTAATGATTGTTAAGATTTTTAATTTAAAGTTGAAAATTGAAGTCATAATTCACCGAATGTAATTTTCTGACTTTACACCAACATATTCATAGTTTTTATCAAAGTTACTTCGCCAATTATTTTATGCGTAAAAGAAACACTCATCAGTATTCAGTGGCAAAAAAAAAATCTTAAGAAAGTTTCTACTTTTTTTTTTAGAATTTTTTAAGTTGTTCAAGTGGAAAATTTTCTAAAATTCGGAAAAATATTCATAACTCGAAAACTATAAGAAATCGCGGAACATACATGGGGGTGATTCGGGTACCCCAAAGGGTGTTCTATCTCTGGAATTTCGCTTGACCATACTTTCTGGGACACCCTGTATATATATATAATCTGAATTTCGGAAACGGCGCCAACGATTTTCGTGAAATTTTGTATACAGGGGTTTTTGGGGACGATAAAACGATCTAGCTAGGATTCATTCTTAGAAAATATCGGGTTATTTGTGTAGTAAATAATCAACTTTATACTAAAATCATAACTCCTAGCGCCATCTGTTGCTTAAGTCATGAGTTAGTGGGACAGAGAACGATATCTATTGACGAGTAGTGGAGTTTATTTTTATGTCGGTAAGATCGAAAAATATTATTTATATTTCGTCAGTATGTAAGTAATTCGTATTTAAATATAATTCACAACAACAGTTTACCAAAAAAAAAAGTACCGGTCACCATCTGCTAGTGTAAAATAAAATTGACAACAAATTGAAACTGCGGTTAAACCTCAAAGTAAAATTACACCTCAGTATCAGTGAAACTTATGTGTCATAATTGCTAACAAATCTAGCTTCGAAGAGAACTAAACCGGACTTATTGGTGGCAAAAGTGTCAAGAAAGTAATTTTTATTCGCCAACAACTAAAAAACTACCTAAAAGTCGGAGGCCTACGAGTATTATACAACGTGTATCAAAATATGTGTACTATCCCGAAGGGGGGTGAATTTCCACCCCCCGGGGAACAACTTTTGTTCTACGACTTTTCGAAATTCGATTGGTATCTCTGAAAAAAACTGCAACGAAGTTTCAACATGAACAGCTGACTTTATACAAAGTGACAACCCTAAACTCAGCTACAGAGGTAGTAGGTATTAGTAGTAGACCTACAGAGGTAGTAGGTCAAGGGGTCAAGGGGTTACAAGGATAGGGTTGTCAATTTATTTAGGCATTATGAAATTAAATATTTTTGTATGGGAAACTGAAAATAGGAATTTTTAATTTTCTCCCCCCCACAACTGATCACCATTGTGGTCTGAAACCCCCCACCTTCGGATAGTACACATATTTAGGTACACCTTGTATATAAGACATTGGCGTCTTCCATATACAGTATTTCCAAGGAGATCGATCTCGAACCCTTTTCATGATCCGTCTGCCCGTAATTCTCCAAACTCGTTATTCTATCGGGTTGCTACTCAAGTTTTTATTGCATTTTAACTGCTTTGGTGTAGTACAATTTTATTGGCAAATTGATCCTACCTATCCTTACCTTTTGAAAGAAAAAAAACACAGAACTCATATAATTATGAAAAATCGACTATTATGTGTGCAATAGTATTGCACCCAGTTTAACAAAAAAATAGAACCTTACGAGTTTTCTTACCAAAAAGTTTGCTTTACTTGCTGGTTTTCGAATAAAAGTAAACGTTTTGTTGGGAAATCTGAAGATTTGGCCTCCCGCTAGCTCCACCAATCATACGGTTACACCAGTATAATAATAAAATACTCGTAGCGTAAAGTAATTGCCAAATCTGAACAAAAGGTACGGTCTTAGAGAAATAAACAAGGCAGCCTGTGTTATTCGAAATCAGGCCGCTATTACTCTAACCTTATTCAAACATGCGTTTATGTCCAATGAATGAGAACATCAAGATTCATCCCACACGAGCGGGTCAAAATAACGCCCATTCATCGGAGCCATTGGGTCAAAAGGAAATAATAGATGTGGACGCGAGCCGCTGGACCGTGCCACCTGGTGAACCAACTGTCATATCCTACTACTGTGTAGGTATATGTCGCAGCCTACTGGTTCAATTTGCCCTCAAATACGTCAGCTTGCTTTCGACGGTTGAGCACGCACACGAGGACTAAATTAAATCACTTATCTCTACAAAACAACGAGAATTCAGTACTGTCACTAGTGGTTGTCATCAACCAAATCTATGTAAAAGTTATTTCAATTTCACTAGGAGCAGTAATTAGATTCAAGTATAAGGTACACGCATTAGCTCTCTCTTTACCCCGGTTAATATTTTGGAAATATTTTGTAACGTCTTTTCTCGGGTAAACTTTCATTAAGAGGTCTTCGCCGAAGAATGGGTTATTATAAGCGTAAGGTAAGTACCGAGGGCCCACAAATTTTTACGACGCCGCTGAAGCCGGTACAAAAGGCGCAATTAATGTTTTATCGTCACCTCAGGGGATGCTCGTAAACTGTTTTTATATTTTGCTCGGATTTTTTGATAGGATACAATGGATTTGGAGGGTTAGCTTCATGAATACTGTGGACATAAAAAGGGACAAAAGACGTATGACTGTGAAACAGTTTTCAATACAAAATTAATCTTTGAGATCAGAGCTTGGAAAATACAGAGATATTTTTTTATACAACTAAAAATATAAACGAATAATATAATATGCATAATATACTTATTATTTCTGTATTTTTATATGTTTTCTCAGCGTGCTAGTTTACTCTAGCGTCCTGACTAACACACCAACCAAAACAAGACTCAAAAGTATAAGCTCTAACAGCTCCCCGAAAAGCAAACATTTCTGAAGCTAACAAGCCTCAGGACTCACGGTGATATAAAAGCGGCCATGCAAGAGATGTAATTGCAACTGCAGCCACAGCTTACCAAACAGTTAGTACACTACCTGTTACAGGTTATAGAACAGTTAGTACGGAACCTGTCAAGGATGATGGCACAGTAGTATCCGCCCTGTCACGGAGTATAGAACAGTTTATAAGGGTGCAGTCGTCTTGAGTGCGCGTCTTTGTGTCACGAACAATGCTCCGCTGTAATCTGTGAAAGTCCTTCAGTAATGAAAACTTGTAGCCACATCTATGCAGACTATGCAGAAGCTCAGTTAAAACAAAATTACTCACATTGATAGTCAAAATAACAACCGTTGAGTAAACGTGAGTATGTTATCATTATCATGCCTGAAGTGTCCAGTGCTGGACATAGGCCTTCCCTTTCATATTTCCAGGAAAAGCGATTTTGAGCCCTTTGAGCATGAAATAAATCATGAATACTGACTGATCACCTGACATAAAGCACTATAAAAATTTAAATAACCTATGATGTTTATTTCAGGATAGATTTACAATGTATACAAAAAAACGATGATAATTTAATTAGTTCTTAGACTGTGTCGCAGCTACCACCACCCGCCTCCTTAAACTAGGAACGTACGTTCCAAACGTAGTACGTTCCAAATTCTACTCAAGTACAACTCAACCATATAAGGCACTCCATTGCTTTCATCATGACTGTGTGGCACTCTTCTTCTTCTTATCGTATCTATGGTTATTTCAAACCAGTGTGGTTAAAGGGCTTTAAGTGCCCAAAGAGACTCCTTTCGTGCACTTGACTTTTTAGGTTCTACGGCATACCGGTTTCCTCACGATGTTTTCCTTGTCTCTTTGAGAGTACTGGTATAGTGCACATATTATATTTTGGGCTGAAAAACTCATTGGAATATGACTGAATTTGAACCCACGATCGGAAGGCAATCGGAAGGTAGGCAGGAGGACGGGCCACCACCACTAGGATGGGGTTGAGCTACTGTCATCGGCTGTACTACGTGTGAAATCTTACGCCTAAGAATGTACGACTTGCAAATAACTAGTTACAAGATAAAACGAGAAGATTAAAACTCGTACTTATAAAATCTAGGTTCAGATTATTTTCTGTAAGTATAACATATTTTATTTATTTATTTGTTTATCGCGGTAAATGGCAGTAACGGCTTATATACTGAGTATAGGTGCATTATTATTACATACTTTTAAGCATAGCGTGTGCTGTCTTTGAAACTTCTGATTTTATATTGCTTAGGTCTCACTAAGTTGGAGTGGCACCACACTCCTAATTTTATTTTTGTTTTGTAAAAGAAACAAAACGGTAGAAACCCAGCCGTAGTTTCTTGCCTTTTCTAATAGCAATGCCTCGTGGAACTGGAACCTAGACTAAACAATAGCTTTAAGACGTTTCAAAGTGATTGTTGTGATACAACTGAATAAGGAAATTTTAGAACTTGAACTGCTGTCGTCACGAGAAACGAACAAAATTTTTATAAAATAAATATCTGAAATCAACGATAGATCTGGAATCTGGATTTTTTGTTTTGTGAACGTTTTTGTGCTTGTTTTTATTATGACTACAGCAGTGTTTATTAGGCACAACACGGACTTGTAATATCATTACTTGAGACTGCGTAAGGCTCGCTGCTATATGAAGTGTTCTCTAATGAATATTGGAACAAGTTTAAGGGAAAAGTAAAGTGCCTGGTGAGCAAAACATTGAAAATCACATTTAAATATAAATTTTACATTCTCGGCTGTAAAGTAAACGAAGTTCACCTTGTTAGGTTTCTAGAATGAGATTTTCTGTAAACTCCTTCTCTGGGGAATGGAGCGAAATTTGATTTTTATTGGATTTGGGGAAATGTCTGTATTGTGTTGTGAGGAGTGGAAATGGGTTTTAAAGGTTTTGTATTGAACGCGTTTAAGAACCCCCTCGATGGACTATGAAGTCTGGCTGAAAAAGTAGGTCCGTGGACCCTGGGGCATGGGGGGCTTATGTTAAATGAACGACTTTAATCGATCTTTTAGGTTTTTTTGTAACACTGAAACTATAATGACGTACTAATTCTCATCTGTACGGTCCTTGGTACGGTCCCATGACACAACTGATGCGGCTGGATTTTCTGTTAAGATATTTCTCAAAAGGCCTTAATAATTTTTTAAACGAATGTGCAATATGCCTTATATTATTAGTTTATAGACGACGACGCATTTTTTTTTCTCCTGACAATAACCGTAGTGCGGTGCGGTACGGAAGAAAGAAGATTAGTATACAACGGGATATTAGGTTTCGTATAAGACAAGTCGAACTATGGTATAAACTATGTTTAGATTAGAGTAATTTAAAGAGCTAAAAAGTATCGTTTTCAGACAAAACCATCAGATCCCGAATAAAGCTTGTTGATTAATCAGAAAGCTGAAGCGTATATATAATGATGTTTTCCTATCGCTCTGGAGGTAGCTAATTACTGGCATCAGATGCGCCCCGAATAACTAGACAAACACCCATAATTACACTGTTACCATGTGGGAAAAATATCGGTCGAGACTTGCCTATTTCATCTTGGCAAGAAGGCCTTATTCACTTACACAGTGTCACTGTAACTACAGCCTTGGCGAGTTACATTAAAGTGTGTTTTGGCGTGACATGATGTGATAGTAAGACTTGGAAATTAAAACAGTGCTGTACGTGATAATAGCCTCGTTAGAAGCAAAATCCTGTTTTGTTTTCTAGTATGCAGTTCCTCGTCGCTGAGCGCTGAAAGCAAGTTGTAATTTTTTGTATTTTGTTGAGACATTAGTGAAAAAATCAAAACGGCAAATATCGTTGGAAGTAGTGGTAAGTTGATAGTAATGTACAACATATATTATTTTTAGTTTAATCATTCTCTTATTTTAGAAGTTAGAAGGGGGGGACCAACTTTTTACCACTTTGGAAGTGTCTCTAGCGCAAACTATTCAGTTTAGAAAAAAACAATATTAGAAACCTCAACATTATTTTTGAAGACCTCTTCATAAATACCCTACACGTATTGGGTTTGATGAAAAAATTTTTTTTTGAGTTTAGTTTCAAGTATGGACCCCCAAAATTTATAGTTTTATTTTTTATTTTTGTGTAAAATTCTTAATGCGGTTCACAGAATACATAATTATACTCGCCAAGTTTCATCAGTCTAGCTCTTACGGTTTCGGAGAAAAATGGCTGTGACATACGGACGGACAGACAGACAGACAGACAGACATGACGAATCTATAAGGGTTCCGTTTTTGCCAGTTGGCTACGGAACCCTAACAGTAGGGTGACTAGAATTTAAATGTTAATTTGCAAAATGGCAGCTGCCTAAAAAATCTATTCTTAGCGTCACACACAAGTACCTGAAGTATCTGATAGCCTCTGCGGTAGCTTACGTGAGGGTTAGCATGGGGGGCCCTTAATAACCGCCGCCAACAGCCTGGAACTAATACAGTATCCCGCTGAATGAGAAGCGTTTAAGAATTTTAAAAAGCGTTGCTTTACTTAAGCTATGGTTCAATAACACTATGCCTGAGTTTACAGTAGAAATTTTCTATTTACAAAGGTGCAATTTTTATAATATTTTAAAAGCTATGAGCCGAAACCCTCGACTTTATATTAGTAGCGGAAAGTTAAAAAGAGTCTCTTCAATAAAAGGTATATTTTGTAAAAACTTGCGAGAGTTGTCTCTATAGCGTGCAGCTAAAGAGCAATAAATTTATATTCGTGAGTATACATACTTATACGTTTTTAATTAACGTTCGGCATCCTGAACATTTGATAATAGATTTAAGGCTTCGCATTTCTCCCCGAACGCCTCATTACCAACCCGACGAACCATTACGAGTTTGCGCCAAACCCTTTTCAGAAAGTCATCAAAAGTCCGGATGTGATCAGCTAAGCGTTTCATGGCTGCGGAGTCTGTCAGAGGAGACGGACGTGTTTACAGTTAACTACTAGCACTGTGCCACTTATGACCTGTTTAGCACGCATCAGTAGGCACTTAGGGCGAAATATGACAATTGTTAAAAAAAAAAATAGGCAAATGATTCTGATTCTGAGTTACTTTTTAATCTTATCTTATACCTTTAAACGAGAAAATCTTGCATATATATACAAGATTTTCTCGTTTAAAGGTATAAGATATATATATAATATATATATATGTATATATATATGTATATATATGTATATATATATATATATATATATATATATATATATATATATATATATATATATATATGTATGTATATAATATATATATTTAGGATCTCGGAAACTGAGCCAACGATTTTCATGAAATTAAGTATACAGGGGTTTTAGGGAACGATAAAACGATCTAGCTAGGATTCATTCTTAGAAAATGTCCCCTTAATCGTAAAGTAAATAATCAACTTTATTATAAAATCATAACTCCTAGCGCCATCTGTTGATTAAGTCATGAGTTAGTGGGACAGAGAACGCCATCTATTGACGAGTAGTGGAGTTTATTATTATGTCGGTAAGATCGAATAATATTAATATTTAATCAGTATGTAAGTGATTCGTATTTAAATATAATTCACTACAACGGTTTACATACAGGGATTTAGTACATAAAGGTGTAATTTTCTCATGGCATCAGCAAATTATTAACGGGTCCTTTGAAATAAGTTGAGCCGTTTAATTTGATAGTCATTATATTAGGAAACATAGCCTGATTCATGCCCAATACCTGTTCTACTATCTTCTTATTTTTGCCCTTATCCCTTAAAAAAACTTAACTTGCCATCATCATCGTAGTTTATAGCGAGTAGGTAAGTTACGTAGGTTAATCAAAACTGTTTTCACTACATTTTATGAACGCCAACCTCTTTGTTTTTACCTGTCAAGGTTGGCTGGTAGAAAATGCTGTCTAGCATTAAGCTCTCCTATTGTCACGTATTTTTGGTGCAATTAAGCAAAAATATGTTCATTACACACACATATTCAGTTCATGGTTTGAGTAAGTTGAGCAGTCCGTTTGTTCCCAGTAGTTTGGTTGAACAGTTGAGCAGTCACCACTCCACGCTTGGCAGGCAGATCGGTTCACGCAGTGTTTGTGTTAGTATGGTTATGTATCATATAGTTTGTTACATTTATGTAACCTGGCATAGTGTAAATCATAATAATAAGACATAGACAATGACATAGACATTCATTTATTTACTGCTTCAGCACATATACACACTATTAAAATAAGAAATGAAAACAAAGAAAGATACACGATATTACAAACTAAGTACTAAAGAAAAATTACATTGAAAAAAATACATACTAAAACATAATAGAAACAACAAAAAGAGGTCAGTGTATGTGTGCCACTGCAGCAAATCGGCTCTAGCTTCACCACCAGCGGCAGTTCAGCGCTGTTATTCTGCCAGAACCGGTGGTCAGAGCCATTTGACCCTGTGAGGACATACAAAAACAACAAATAATATATTATAGGCCAGCAAGTTAAGGTTCTCCTGAGGCACCAGTCTCTTAAGAGTCTGGGCAACAGGAGATACCGTGTGAATAACTTGTGAGCTATGCAAACGAAGCCGGACAGAAGCTACTGATGCGTAAGCAACAACATAAAAGTTCTTACAATTTCTTACCAAACCCAGATCTAATAACTTTCAATCTAATTCCATTTCCCTTTCAATATATTTAACTTATTCAGGGAGTAGGTATTATGTACATAAAATATGTTATTATGCAAAGTGACATTATCATACTTTACCGCACCGAGATCCCAGGCTTACGTAGGTACTGTCGCCGTCGACTGAAGCTCTGGTTCTGAAGAATGGTGTCAACATTTTGTATATTATTTCATTATTCATAACAAATTCCAGCGTGCTCTCGACGGTGAATCGTAAGGAAACTAATTAGTATTGTTTATATTAAATCGGAGTGCTCGCGATCACGTAATATTTATACTGGGCTGGAGTGTGACGCGATAGATTAGTTCGATAACTTCCATCCGCTTCGACAAGCATCATAGTTCTTATTGTGCTTTTATTAAAAGTTTGTATTCAGAATAAGGTATTATAAAGTTTGTAATCTAAACAAATTAATACATTAAGGAAATTATAGGGTTAGTTAAACTACAACCGTTGGGGAACAAAGGTTCTCGAATGGTGACCACGAACCGGAAGACGAAACGTTGGGTGCCCACCCACCAGATGGATAATCTGAGTGCTGTCGATAATATTGCTAAGATCGCGGAAAGTCGGTGAATGAAAAGGGCTCAGAATCATTCTTCCTGGAAATGTGAACCCTATGTCCAGCAGTAGACTTCTTCAGGCTGATAATGATGAGGGTTAGTTATTTTATAGTGCGAATATTTTGTTTAGTTCTCTTTGTTGGTGAGCGTACTTAAGTGATTGTATACTACAATGTACTCTGTGGCTTTAGCAAGAAACGAATCCAAGTTTATGACTTACGAAGTTTTGTTTGACATTTTCGATGCTATAATTTTATGATGGGGATCGAATGACTTGATTTAGGGAATTCCCGGTTTACGCGCCATTTCACGCTTTATGTTTAGGTTGATTTGATCAAGTTGATTATTCTCATATTTCGTTTTGTGTTCCAATCCAATCAATACATTTAGATTTTGGTTATTTAGGCATACCACCAGCATATTGTATACATTTTATGGCATGACATAGGTAGATCCCTCAGACTTCAAACGCCACTGTTCCTTTGAACTGCTGCTGCTTTGAGTGGCTTTAAAATATACTTTCCAAAGATATGAAAAGAGCTTTGAGACCATTTTTTTCCAGATCCCGATAAGGTATGTTTATATTTAACTTGAGCATCTTGGCAGGCTCCATTCCTGAGAATTGCAATTTAGTTAAAGTATTTCGAGATTAGTGAAAACTTGGCAGAAGTGACACGACCACTTCAAAAGTTCCATTTAATTCACTAATTTTAGAACATTTGTGAGAATTCCGGTTTTAATTATATGATGAAATTATCTTTTGACTGAGGTGAGGTGGTTCTCAAATCCTTGATAGTTCTTAATGTCTAAGTAGTGTAGTAGTAGTCAAAGATCCTTACATCATCGCATCCAAACGCATACGTAACGTGTTTTGTATTGTGCCGGATGGGACGCACGTTACCAAAACACGTCACGAATAAACGGATGGATCGTATGTACGTTTTGTACGATAAACGTCATGTCACCATCCCGTCATAAGTACTCTCCCATCACGTATGCGAGAAGTAAAGGGATATCCAATTTCTTGTTATAAAAAAAATATACATAAGTAGCACTGTGCAGTATTTAAAAAATTCTAAAACGTATTATATCTTATGTTACTTTAAAATCACTGTGCCTTGTACATAGCTTTTTTATTTTGACTTACCTTAAAGCTTTTCTATATGTTTTATAAGTTCGAGTGGTTATTTCGTAGTTATTTTATTTACTCGACTGCTGCTGAGTTGATAATAATGAGAGAGTGAAGAATAGCATCGTGAGGAAATAATTGTATTACAAAGTTAATAAGTTGTCCTTAGTTTTGGCATTCAAAAGCAAATATTGCAATGTACTGCGCATTGCAAGTTTTGCTAGGTGTCGTTACACCAGTGCGAATAACATTTGAGTAGATAACGCAGAGCGCGATACATCCCGCGCTTGGCGCCGCGCCAGCGACCACCGCCACGGAACAGCGCCGCAACTCTACTACTTCATCTCCTTGTCACTCGTTCTTTTCAAACAGTATGGTGAGAGGATTTTGAGTGCGCCTCAAAAAGGCTCCTTTGATAGACTTGACATTATTTTTCGACCGGCCGGTTTCTTAAAGATGTTTTTCCTCACCATTTGAGAGTACTGACATAGTGCACATATATTTTGAGTAGCAAATTAGGGAACTAACATAGGGAACTTATCTCATCTTCGGAGTTTTCTACTACCATTAAATAATCACGTGGTAAAGATCTAGTACTGTGTGTTGTCTACTATGCAGTTAGTGTGCCTGTTCCAAAACTTGCTTCTAGTTTGCGTTGATCGCAACGCTGCTCCGGTGATTGAGATGGACGAGCAGTCCCAATGTGTTCAAAGCAACCTACAGCTACTAATAAATACAGAGTGCAAGTACTAAAGCGCAGGCATTTCAATCACATTTATGACCATACACTGAGCCTAGATAGACTACACTATAAATAAATAAATAAATATAGTGGACGACCCACACAACACTAATCTAGCCAAATTAAGCAGAGCTTGTGCCAGGGGAACCAGATAGCTGATATACTTAATTGCTTTTTTTTTTGTAAATACATACATAGAATACATTATAACACCCAGACAGAGAACAAACATCTATATTCACCACACAAGTATTTGTTCTCGGTGGGGATCGAACCCACTACAAATATAGACTTACATAGTACAGATGTGCTTTGTAAGTAGGCATTTACAACACGATGCATTGTACATTTTCAAATAATATTACCATCACATTATACTTGACATGTAATAGTTAATTAAGATCTAATCTAGCTATCCTTAACTCCTTGCTGAAACTCTCTCTTTTCTCATAAAATGATAAGTTTTCTTTTATGATAAGTTTTACTGAAAAACAATTTTATCAATGCAAATAAACAATATAAATAGGTTTAGAAAGTATATTATGCTCTAAGTAGAATTCTTACCTCGGTATTAAGCAGCTATTCCACCCTTGAATTCTCTAAATCGTCTAAATGTCTCGGGTCTACTCGATCCATTAGCGCTCTATGCCCGCTGCGGCTCGCATGGACACATCTTGTTCTGCAATAGCTCACTTACTGCCCTCATGTGTAACCTCATGTCTGTATAAATAGGTGTTTGTGGGTAATGATGTCCATGATATAGCCTCGCTGGCACCACAATGCCTGCGGGCTCATTGATGTAACGTGCCTTCATTTATAGGTCTATATGCCTATTTAAGAAAATAATAAAATAAATTATCGAAATTGGTTTAAGTATGGCTTAAGCCTTGCGCACATCTAAGCGATCTTCAGTGGCGTTCAGTGAATCGCTGTCAAATATGACAGCAATATTTAACAACCTTTCACTGATCGCGACCGCTTAACGCTTAGTAGGTTACTTTACTTGATCAGGCTAATGAAAATCAGGTGGCTTCACTAGAGAATGCGAGGTAGTAAGGCTAAAATGACTAGTGTAATGTCAAGATATTCTTACCCGCACTTATTGTTCAACAACTATCGATTTACCTGAACTCTGTAGAGAGTAAGTGTGGGACGGCCATTAAGCTGCGGCTGATTGATGAAAAGAATAAGTGAGGTTAACAAAAGGCCTTAACAAAAGGTGCTGGAGTATTGATGGCACGCAAATTGATGTTGAAATGCTGAGTGGGGATACAATCTTCTGCTTTCATAGTTTTCGTATCGTTTGGGATCAAAGAAATAGGCAGACATTGATTGAACCAGAAATCGCAAGGGCAACAAGTCAGAGTAGGCAGAGTAATAAATTAAACTGCTCATACATTTTAATACTTTTTTTTATGCAAATGATAGATAAACGGGCTAACGGCCAATCTGATGGTAAGCGGTCACCGTCGCCCATAGACACCAACAACACCAAGGGTGTTGTCGTTGTCTTGCCTACCCTGAAGGATTTTTTTTACATTTTCCTTGAACCTCATGTTAAAGCTGAGGGGAAAGACCTCTGGCTCTCTTCTTTGAGGCTCTATCTCGAGTCGCCTCGAAGAAAGTACAGTAATTTCTCGAACTATTATTAAGATTTATGTTAAGGTGATTGTAGCTACGTCTGTAATGGGCCTTTATGTACTTACGTACTACGGGAGAGACACAGACTAAATTTTGCAATTCACAAAAATGAGCGCATTGCACAGGGCAAAAAAGGCCAAGTGCTTTCAAATTTATTTGATCATTTATTGCTATTTATTATTATTTTTTCAAGTCAGGTAAAAATTATTATACCTTATAGCAGTAGGCCTACCACAAGCTCTGTCTGGCTCTGGTTTTGAGTCTGTACGAGTGCTCACCAGTGAAATAACACTGTGTGTGTGACGTTTTGTCGTAGGATTTATTTAGACAGCACTGGCACAGACTCGAAACCAGAGCTAGAGACAGAGCCAGGCAGGCCTTGTGGTAGGCCTGCAGGTTTACTAATCCTTTGGCTTAGCTAGGAGTTTTATTCATTAAAATGCCTTTTCACTGAGTCAATCTCGGCGCTAGTTTAATGAAACTAGCGCTGAGATTGACTCAGTGAAAAGGCATTGAGAGGCAAGAGACGCATTAATGATACAAATCTTCTGAAGTAAACCTAACAGGCGCCCTGTATCAAGATCCACTGGTAATTGAAGTAAATTACAAATATTATAGACAATCCATGCAACACTATCTGGTCCCAAACAAAGCAGAACTTGTACAATGAGAACCAGATAGCTGATATCAATACTTTTATACATTTTTTTTGTAAATACATACTTAGAATACAATATAACACCCAGTCAGAGAACTAGGTATATAACATCTACGTTCACCACATAAATATTTTGTTCTCGGTGGGGATCGAGCCCACGACCTACGGCACGGTAGAGCTACTAACAAAACAAAGGATATATGTATTATATCAGCTATCTGGTTTCCATAGTACAAGCTAGGCTTGGGGCTACATATTGTTGTGTGGATTGTCAGCATTATTTATTTATTTATTTAACTATTTCTCCTCTACAAAAGATTATAATTGCCTTCGAAGATGTGCAGGCACAGTCTGGTTCCTGTAACACAGTTTTTTACTAGTTCGGGAACCCATGGTTTTTTTTTTATACAGCTAAGTTGACAAACAAGCATACGGCCTACTTGATGGGAAGCGGTTACCGTAGCCTATGGACACCTGCAATACCAGAGGCATCACAAGAGCGTTGCCGACCCTTTAAAACTTTTAAAACGCCCTTTTGGAAGACCTCAGCAGGGAGATCATTCCACAGCCTGAGTGTTCGCGGGAGGAAGTTCCTCTGCAACCGAACGGTGCGCGACCACCCAGGCTCTAAGGTGTGAGGATGAACTCTCTCCCTATGGCGAGCAGTGCGATGGTAGAATGTAGCAGTTGGCATGATGTCAAACAGTTCTTCAGAGCATACCCCATTATACAAGCGGTAGAACACGCACAATGAGGAGAAGTCTCTCCTCAGACTTAAGGGCTCAATACCGCTTGTGAGCTTGGGATCGTCAACAATTCTCACAGCACGTCTTTGGATCGAATCAAGGGGTCCAAGCTGGTATCCAGGTGCTTCTGCCCAGAGCATAGCTTATTTGCGTAGCTTATTTGCTACGCCGAAGCAAATAAGCTACGTCCGTAGACGCTCTACGAACACTCATGATTGCAACTATGCAACTATTAGTTTACTATCACAACTCTAGTATTCACTTTGATTAAGGGTGTTATTGGATTACCCCAAATCATGGGCCAAAGTGAGCGAGCGAGCAAAGCGTCTATGCATAAGTCAACTCCGCTAAAATTTGGATTCCCCTATCAGTATGTTGGTTCTCCTTACGTGTCGTATTTTACTATACGATTTGGACTGATCTGGTTTAACGACTTTGTATATTTTTGTGTAGCCGGGGGTTTTTGATTGGGTACTTTCTCCAAACAAAATAGGGACGAGAACCCACCAAATGAGATCTGAAATCGATAGTTATGTTATTTGAAAGGTACTGTAATAAGCATCATAAACAAAATAACATTCCAAAGTTAGTATTTTTTATTTGTGACGAAGAAAAAGTTGTTCTTATTGGCTGTCAATCTGACTGACAAGGGCTTTATTTGTGAAAAAACGATAAACAACAATAAATATGCGGAAAAATGTGCGTAATACACTTTATATATATTTGGAGCACACATTCATATTGAAGTAGTACAAAAACACAAAAGGTTTTAGATATTTAGGGATAAAAAGTAGCTGATTTGTTAATCCAAGTTACAATCTATATTTGTTTTCATATAAATTGGTCTAGTTCTTAGGCCGTGATAGACCACAAACATCCAAACAACATTCTCAATTATAACTAACTAGTGGCCGCCCGCGGCTTCGCTCGCCCGTTCCCGTAACACCCCGTTCCCGTTGCTTTTTCGGGATAAAAAGTATCCTATGTCCTTCTCCCGGTTGTAAGCTACCTTCCCACTTATTTTCTGCCAAATCGGTTCAGCCGTTATAAATAGTGTAACTAACACGACTTTCTTTTATAAATATAGATAGTAGGATTCTATACGAAGTCAGAAAAATTGAAGGAAAGCCCGCTTTTATTCATTTCCATAAGTGGTTTTAATTGATATTACAGCGCGTTTAGCCTTGCGCTCTGCAATCTGCGATGAGGATCAGTGAAACGCAGTCAAATATGACAGCTTTTCACTGAGCGCCATTGCCAACGCCTAGATGTGCGCTGGCCTTAGTACATAGTTACAGATAAAATTAGGAGAAAATAGTGTGTTATTTGTTAATATTCGTTTGGATCTGTAGAGTGGTACAGCGGCACAGAAACTTTTTCAATAAATAGTTTGTTAGCATCAGCCGGCCCCTTGTGCGCTCTCGAAGAGCTTTCTGACCATTTTATGAGTTTGAAATTTGGGCTACCTGTTCGAAGTAGTTTCCATCTTATTCCTTAGCTATTTTCATAAGCAAAAAAGCGCAACTAATCCCATTCACAGTAAACAAAACTTATTTAAAATATTGTCTTTGTACTTGGCTATTTTTACGAACATTGATCTGATCATACAAATACTGGATGTCGTTGAGGATCTTACGCACAACCTACAGCGTAGCATGAAGAGTTACCAATTAAAATTGAATCCAAAATGTTCTAAACATTTAAGATTCGAAAATAAACATTCTATTTGTAGAACATAATATTGTATTTGTTAATACGAGTATATCAACCTCCAGATGTCTGACGCGTACAATGGTCCCTTCAATAGCAGCTCAATCGGAACTGCGTCTGGAAACTAATCTGTCTGTTTATCTAACGCAACGGATCTGTGCGGTTGACACACAATTACAGTCCTATTACACACTTGTACTCACAACTGCACACGATTTACAACCTTATACCCAACACTATACGACTCATTTCATATACCATTGCGAACAATAAACGATTATTAAGGAAGGAGTTGAACCTTATTCTTCAGACAGTAAGGTTGAAACGAATGGTGTTTCTGTAGGGTTGGTTGAAAGATGTTTGCCGTAGATAGTGCGGTTGGTCGCTAGACTGACTCCTTTAAAATGAAGTGAGACTGTCTCTTAGATAATTGTTGTTTTCTTTTGTTGCAGAAATCAGTTGAAGTTTTCTCACAAATTTCGTGAGAATACTTCAAATTAACGTTGCCTTATTTAAAGATAATAATGTCCATGGTTTTAATTATTGATTTCGTAGAACTGGTACTTCTAAAAGATCCTTGCAGCTCGAGTGATAGGTAAATTGATATCCGTTCTTACTTAACTAAAGTAAATCAATAAATGCTTAAAATAAATGTTTGAAACATAAATTTAACAGTAGGTACCAAGTTAGCAGTCAGATGAATAATATCATGAGATAGCAACAAATTAGGAATAATCACTGGAGAGCCCATCAATCACTGATTTAGACTCATTTCGTCATCCGTTCAAACTACATCGATCTCTCAGTACAATACTGTCTTTAATATCAATGGGATAAGGTTTGCTTTAACACCGCAAACCTAGAACCACATCCTTTTAGTCAGGGTAAAAGAAACGTTGTGCTTAGCATCCAGCGTTCAATTTCACGTGAGGATAAGCTTAATATTTGGAGTCCATAAGAATTTTTTCACGCATTTTCCTGGATTTTCACCGTTTGACGCGACAAATATACATTCATAGGGACGTTTATTGGGTGACGTTGATTTATGAAGTGGCTAGGGGACTGAATATAGTTTTATTTATATTTGGAATGAATACCGCTATTGGAAAAACAATATCGAGGAAGAATGGAATAAGATATTTTTTCTTATGATAATATTATTAGTTCGTCCTTGGAAGTGCTGCCACCGTAGATACCTATTTGTTTCGCTATAGGCAGTGCTGCTCACATAACTTAGTTCCAGCCGGTCGGCCTACACCACACCTGTACCTCTCAGAGTGATGGATGAATGCAGTGCCAATGAGCGCCCTCAGTGAACGTGACAGCGTAATGGGTGAAGAGAATCCAATAACATCCGCTAAAGACATTTGCATTATAGTCGTCTGGATGTTTGGATTGGTTAATGTATAGAATACATCGAAAAGCTTAAGACAAACAGTATTGCGATGAGTCTAAGAATAAATAAATATACATAAACATGTGTAAAGGTTGTAGTGTCAGTCCAGCAGTAAGCTTCTTCAAGGTGATGATGATGATGCGCATCCAACAAAACTATACTTTTCTATTGTTCCCCCTTATTTGACCTCACCTGGAAACGATACGGTGATAATGTGTGGAGTTTGAAGAAAAGAACCGCTAGTTTTAAAATGGATTTTAACCCCACGGCCATCAGATCAGAAGTCGGAGTGGCTACGACTACATCACCAGTGGTTTTCTATCACAAAAATGTTAAGCAAATAATAAACCGTTATGTAAATACAGAAATTGTTAAATGGCAAAACCCTTGGCAAAACAATAAGGATAATTGACAAAAAATATGATTGCTTCCAATTTTACTAAGCCCGTCCAAATTAAAGGTACAAGCCGTGCTCACTTACGCAAAACGTATAAACAAATCTGCTTACAATTATCACTACACAGTACATTGGTGTGTTTTTTATTATTTTAAGACTAGCGAACCAACCCGGTTTCACATGGGTGGAAATTGTTTAAAAACAAAACATGCTTTTTCATAATATTCCGTTTCAGTAGAATTAAATAACTATGTAAACACATCTTAGTTACGTTCAGCAAATTGTGCCTTTGTTGGCACCAAAACATGACACAATGCCCCGTGAAAACAAGTCCCGGAACCTGGTCCCACGTCTCGCAAGAATAAATATCACGGCTCGTTGCCGACCCAACTTGTGCTTTACACGTCGTGCGACGTTCCCGGCCCGCAAGTTACGACTTACTCACTACCTTTCGAAGGTAGCCCGACATCGCATTATGCTAAGTAGGTGTCGCCTCGCACGCACGCCGGTGACAGTACACTTTTCAACAAACAACTAAAAAGTAAAAGGATATGCCTGCTGGCTTGTTGATTGTTTGGCACCCACTCAAACATCAGCAGGATTATTCAGAGCTTAAAAAGTAAAGGCGGAAAAGGTTTATTTATTGCTTTTCATTGTAAGTCAACTTGATCTTTTGCTGCTTTCTATTCTACCTATAACGATGCTATGCTAGCCCAGCAAAAAAAATGTCCTTAAGCTACCTTTTGATTTTCTGACACATGACCAGGCGTCTATAAAATCACTGTTGCTGGTACGAGTCACAAAAGTGTTTGCTTGACAGAGTTGACAGCATTCAACGCTGTTGCAAACCTGCCACGGAAACATCATATTCATGTTTGTGTGGTTTGAGAACTAAGTGTTGCAGCGAGAAAGCTGAAAATGTTTTGAAACGGCAGATTTCGCTCGAATTAAGTAAGAAATTTAAAGTAATATAAGGAAGGAATCTCATCCATCTTCATCGCTTTTGTTTTGGTCGATCTCTGAAGTAATGCACTTCCCAGAACAACCATTTTAGCTACGCTCTAGCTGAGCTTGCAACGTCAATCTATTCTCAAAACATTCAGTAAGAAAACACTTTTGCTGCGCGTATCCAGTTTTTTTGCAAAAGATTACTTTAAGAGACCTGAAACTTTTCATTCATCATTTTTCACTGATAGATCGACCTTGATTTTAAAAAACCAATGGAAATGCAATACTTTTTTTTCACTTCATTTATACCAAACCAATTGAGCCGTTTGGATCCTACGCGAGAGGAAAGAAAATAGTTTAGCTCCATAACAACAAGCGCGTCATTAACATTACCCTCCTTAAAAACTTGCGTTTAAAACTTCTGGTTCCATGGTTCACCTGGAAATATCTCGGCTTCAGGCGGGTCGCTGCGGGCATGACAATCAAAATGGAAATCTTCAGACCAGGCAGAATTCAACTGCGGGGCAGACTATAAGATCCCTGTGATATAACTGAATAGAGACATTTTGAATTTGATTGGTACCTTGCAGAGAGTGCACCAAACACTTGCTCTTTAAAATACCTGTGTGTCACCAAAGTAAGTGCCATTTACGTAGCTTTACTTCTGAGTAAACAAACCTAGAGAGAACCATCGACATAACACTCACAAGGCCCGGTCCCATCAAGGCAATAACACAGCAATCTGCAAGTGTTATAGCAGATTGACGGTAACATAGAATTACGATGGTAACACGTCATAAAAGAAGCAGTACAGTTGTAACCAAGACCGTCCTACAGGCAACTGAGCTACAATGAACTAAGCGCGGAACCCATCGCGTTGTTGTTTGCGACCACGTAGGATACTTGAAAACTAAATGACGTCAATTAAAAAGACACTTACCCCGTCGTGTTATGGCCGCGTTTGTGTTGACAGCTCATTCGTTTTGCTACCTACAAGAACACAAATGGTTCGCTTGCGCGGAACATTTTAATTTTGGATGTTTGTAAAGTTTTGGCAAATTAAAATACTTGCACGCTTCAGCGTTGGGTTTGAGACGAAGTTTAAATTACACTTTGAGTACTTTAATTGTGGTGTTTGAGTGGCTTTTCGGTTCCAAAAGACACAATAAAGACTTTGGTAATAGTAATTGCAACTTTGTGTCGACTGCCGCTCATACTAAGTATAGACTGGTATAACCTATTGGACGAAACTTATTCGCAACGTTTTTTCATCCAAATGTTATTCAGCAAAAAGGGAAAGCAATTTATTATTTAACTAATAAGTATAATTATGTCTTACAGAAATACACTTAATTTTCTGAAGCAGAATTCCAGTCTAGAGAATTCTCTGAATATCATATTAATTATCTATGAGTCAGACATAATTTAGTTAGACACAGCAGCCAAGGATAAAAAACAAATTACACGATCATTAATGGGTATAGAATATCGGCAAAAGCATATCCGCAATAATTTATTTACAAAAACTACGAGTAAGAATTTCAGCTTGTTATCTTCTAAATATATAAAACTCTTACGTTACTGACTGACTGACTGACAATCAACGCTCAGCCTAAACCGTAAGTCCTAGAAGCATGAAACTTGGAGGATGTGTTTCTCTTATAGCATAGGGGTGCACTAAGAAAGGAAATTGGAACATAATTTCCCTAAGCGGAGAAAAAAAAGAAAAAACTTTTAAAAGAAAAATCAACGGGGCGAAACGGCAAAGGGGCGAACGAAGCCGCGGGCGTCGGCTAGTTAACCATATAAACAGATGTACAAAGACGACCAACAAACGGCACCAGCGTACAAAAGGGCAGCAAATCACAATGCGCTCATTGTGCGTTGCGCCGCTTCTTACTCACCCATAACTCTGTTCCAGGACATACCAGGAAACTAATGCTCTGCTTCTACGGAGACAGAACTTTGGAAAATTATTGCAAGAATTTTGTTTGACTGAAGTATCCTGCCGTTTCGGGAGTAGTTTACACTTTAGCGCACTGTTTGTAGGTATACTCCCTAGACCGATGTGGTCCCAGCATAGAATAAATACATGACATCTTTAGGTATCGTAAAATTTGACAAAGGAGACGTACAAGCTCAGAAGATGTTGCTACCCAGATAGAAGGTTCTTTCTAACAACATTACTCAGAAAATGCTGCAGTTCACCAGCTCGCTTGTCGAGCTTGGGGTTACGGCAAATCATCCTCATCAAGGCTTTCTTTGTATGATGGGTCATACAAAGAAAGCCTGTGGCAGCAATGAACCTATTGTTTTTTTATGCTGCTGACCTCTTTAATTGTATTTGCATTGCTCTATTTCTTTGAGTTTGGTCCCCATTTCCTTCGGTGGATTATTTGGTAATCCTTAGCATTAACCTAACAAGTAGAGAAGAACACTTTCCCAAACAAAGCTCCTAAAAGCCATAGTTCCGTTCTGCCGGGGAAGGGATTAGTATGCGCCGCCCGAACAGAGACATACTCAGGGCTTGTATTTGGGACCTATTCATATTTTTTTTTTCTTACAATCTATATGGAAACGCTTGACCACGACCTCACGTCCGTAAGTAAATAATGTCGTCAACGGTATAGCGCGCTCACCTAGAAGGTACATACATAGACCCTCTTCTTTCGAAAACTTAATAAATAACTAGCTGCCTGTCCCGGCTTCGCACGGGTGGACATTTATTTTTTAAACACATAAATATAGCCTATGTTACTAAAGGTGAACCTACGTCCAGCAGTGGACTGATATCAATTGATGATGATGATGAAAGAACATTCTATAAAGTTTAGGAGCACTATTTTCTAGAACATTTTGTCCAAATCTAGAATTCAGAACCGTTTGCATGGGTATATTTGAGTATTCTAGATAATTCTGGATTACTAACGTTTGGAATGGGAGCATTCCGGATGCTAACCGACTTTAAATTTGATTATTCCAGATCATTCGAGAACCATAAATAACATTCTAGAGCGTCTATGTGCATTCTGTTCTCGTCAAAGCCAAGGATTTTCAGAAAAATCCATAAGTGATAGAATAGGATAGACATAGAAAAGTCCCTACGTGTTAGAAAAGGATAGACATAGATTACGAAACTTTTGCCCCTTATAAATTAATAACACCTAAATATTGAATATAAACTATCCTATCTTTTAAGTCCGACCATATTATAGGCAGTTGCAAAATTTTATCGAAATCCGTTCAGTAGTTTCGGAGTTTATCGCGTTCCAAATTGTGACAGGAAAGATTTATATATATAGATGTATTTGAGTGAGGAGTTTCAAAGTGGTCTTTGTTATTTCTACTGAATACAAATATGATACTGAATATGTTTTCACTGTAGGTAGATCAAACTCGCATCGTCTGCTCATATATTATCTGAGACTTATGCCATAATGATTGGATGTATACTAATACATTGTAAATATAACATTAAGTAAAGTTTGCCGCCTTCCACTATGGGCTGATAGACGCAGCAGGCAGTTCTTATGTACGACCCTGTGCATGTCCAAACAAAACTGGCAAATACACTTTTAAACTAAGTTATTTTCTCCCGGCCTGATTCAGGGTTTGGAGAGGTTTTATCTGCACCCACAGAACAGACGTGTGATTTTAACTTTGCAATGTTTCAAACATTGTAAAGTTAAAATTAACATTTTCACTGAAAGATTCCGGAAAGTCTCTCGAAACACCAGCTGATTTTCTTTTCAAGAACTTGGTTAAACTTCAATGGTTCACAAAAGTAACGTGGTTCACAAAGCAAAGCACGGAGTGAAATATATTTCCTCGAAGATGCCATCACAGAATTAAAGGCTCACCGGTAAACGAAATGTACGAGATTCACGCGAGGATGGACATTTTCTCACCTCACATTCGGAATTAAAAGTTTTCATTCACACTCTGCATAAACGAGCTTTAAAATTAACTTACAAACTAATCGAACTTTTATATTCATAGAAAAGTATCGATAGACTTTAAAAAAATGGAAAATTTGATGCCGTGGGTTAAATTCTGCTTAATTATCACGTGTTTCTTAGATTTTTACTATGAAATACCTTATGTAGTAGACGAGTTCGTCAAAGCTGAGAAAGCCTGACAAAGCCTAAAGAGATTGTATCTCGAAAACATGGAATACTTTTCTCATGGTCCTTTTATTTTCGTCTTTGATGTAATGTAGGACGCTGTAAGGCGACACTATGCACTAAAGCCGTCTTGAAAGGTAACGTAGGTGTTATATGACGGTCATAAAATGTTGCTAACCAAACTTTGCCATAGTTTTATGTAAATAAAGTAGGTATAACTGCATCGAGAGAGCAGCCGCGACAACTTCATGAAATGGCATTCCCACAACTAAAGCCAACAACAAGTATTCCCAGATCTTGCTAACTAATTTCACTGGATATCAATCCTCGAGCGACTTATCAAGCTAGCTGTGCAGTTGCCGAGGTCGACCGAAACCACTCGAGTAAGTTGCGTACTTTAACGCTGTACCAGTCATCATGACGGTGAACGGTTCTCGGGTAAGTATCCTTAGCGAGTACTGCCAAAGGCGGAGGAGGTCGGTGGGAGCTTGGTAGTAGGTATCTGGAACATCGAGTGGTCCAAGTTAAGAAATAATAGAACTTGGAAAGTTATAAAGCTGCTGTTTTTTTTCTGAACGAGTCTAAGGCTCTTTAGACCAACCAAGTGACAGTAATGAGGGAGCAAAATGAGATAGAACCACTGCACTACATACCATTTGAAACACTGCAACTTAAAAATTTTGGATGCGTAGGTATTGATTTGAACTTTAACCATGAGTAAATCATACCGAAATGCTGATCATCACCCTAGCTGAAGGTAATGACAGCTTACACTTTACACCTCAAGACATCGTCCGTGCAAATATTAGCGGAGGCGAGCGACGACGACGCTCCTGCAGCATAACTTGCCGAACCCCGCGCTCAGCTCAAGAGCTTTCACACAAAAAAAGTCAGGCCACATTGTTGTCACAAAAAAATAATTACTTTGAAAAATGTAGTAGGAATGTTACACCGCAATTACACTTTGCTTTCGTATTTATCGATCATTACTGACTCAACACCCCAAAATAAAACGCGTCTCCAACATAAAACAGCAATTCACTTCGATTGTTATAGCGTCTATTAAGTTAGGCGCGTACTCTTTGACTAATAGACCTCGGTTCGGGACTCTCTAAACAGTGTTGAACTAAATAATGTCAGCGGTTGATTTTAATGGATTCATTTTGTGACTAAAATACCGTAGAATCGGTCCGTTGAGTGAGGGGCTGAAAGCCACGCAGCTATAGGGCGGCAATAATAGAACATTTTGGTACTTATCACTGAAGCTATTTTAATCAACAGCCGAAGTGGTAATGGCGAAGTTAGATATTAAATGGCTTTAACTTATTACTTTGGTTATATTATATTCATGAAATTTAGACAGTTGTTTTCGTGAAACACTTTGCATAGTTTGGATTTAAATTGCAAACACTCACCAAAGACTTTATGAACTTGTGTTGCGGATACGTACGGTGCAAGCCTAGCTACATTTCAGATCAGATCATCTATAAAAAGTCCTCACGAGAAGACAAAAGATATTTATCATAATAAATATATTTGATCCGTGAAACCGGCTCTTAACCACCTTATCAGATCGGTTCATTGTCGCCCTTCTAGCCCTATAGTACTGTCATCAAATCTTGAAAGGTTTACCTTTATTATAGGACCTAACCTACCTACCTAATCAAAGGATTATAGGTGTATACTAGTACGTGCACAAGCGTTCTTTAGCTGCTAAATGATCCCTTGCTCACCTAAAGTGGCCTCCTCTATAGTAAAACTCATTTATTTTAATAAAAAGCAGGGCGAACGTAACAACAACCTTTGATAGCGTGATGTAATCTAAAAGATTTATTTTTATATGCCTCCTGTTTTGTGTTATTTGACATTATCGCTGCACGGTGTAAAATATCACCGCCATCTTGAAATATAATCTGTGGCTGCAATAACTGTCACTCCGTCGATACATCACGATTCCGATTAGGGATTTTACACGGGAAAATATTTTGCCGAGGTTTTCATATGATATTGACAAAGATTTTTATAAAAATATAAGTAAAAAGAACTGCCAGAAGACATTTTAATTGGATACGTGGAAAACATTATAGAACCAAAGAACATAATACGAGTTAAAGTAGTTACTCATGTCATTTAAGTTTATTGTAGCAGTCGGATACTAAACCTACCATTTGACTGAAGTAATATAAGAGTAATTCTGCGGGGAACCTACTGTTAAAGTCCCATCCTAAACTGCAAGTAGGTCTCAAAAAATGCTTCTCTGCGAAGAAAACTGTTTTGCGTTCGTAAAACAGAAGCACTTAAATCTTGCACAGTCAAGAGCTTCATTACCTCACTGACGTTAGTTTAGGTTAATTGCTGCTGTAAAATACTAAACTGCCTTCAGTCAGTTACTCGAAATACTATTCCTACTTTTTAGACTTTGGCCAATTAAAAAAGTTACTCACGTTAACTGAAAAAAATCCAAGCTTACGTACTACGGTAGAGGCTAGTTAATAATTATGTGGAGTGTTAAAAGTATTACGAATCACCTCACCTTTACCAATGATGAAACCTCGCTCGCCAAGTAATGAAGGTGTTTTCAAGAATTGATTACACGAGTGCTAGTGAATGACTGCCTTTTCCCCCTTCCGTTTACTTCACTCACCGCGACCCCAATATTGATATTATTATAGAATCGTAAAGGCGATTGTTAGCTTCATGGGTTTGGCATCTGCCATCTTGCTTAAAGGCCTGTGCACATCTACGCGATGGCAATGGCGATCAGCTGCAACGCTGTCAAATATCGCTGTCATATGACAGTGTTTCAGCTGATCGCCATCGCCTAGATGCAGGTCTTTTTAGCAAGAATGTGCGTGTAAGTTTGCAGGTAGCCAAAACGCGTTTTCGTTTTATAATATGGCCATGCACGCCGCGGCAAACAGCGAACTGCCATGGCAAACTGATCGTGCGAAGCATGCGGCGCCATAACGGTGGTAATTATGATCGCCGATTTATGGAACTGTTCGCGGCGATGTGCGCGGCTGCTGTTCGCACAATGAGTTCGCCATCGCAGTTTAGCAATGATGATTTTGTCGAATACTGTCTAATCTGAAACGCCAAACCATTTGAAATGATGGTTGTCGATTTAGACAATGTTCAAACGTTCAATGCTCTTTTGAGACATTATAAAAATGTTCAACCGTGCTAATTTCCCCAAATTTGTTCATTGATAAAACTTTTAATTAAGTAGTCGGTACAAAAGTTGTTGAGTTAATTCGTCTATTCATTAAAAACAATTGTGGTTTTGCCTTGAAAGCCGTCTTGAACACTTCACATCAAAAAAATATAGTGAACAGTCACTGAAGAGTATTAGGTAGCTTGCGTATGTGTATTTGCTTTATTTAAACTAATCGTAAATCATAAGACACGCAAACGAGGCTTCCGTCGAGTCGGACCGTTAGGTACTCGGACCGCAGTCCCACTCGCCGGACTAATTTAATTTTATTATTTTTCTTCCGGCGACTCGGACCACTTTTGAAATGATCGAAAAAACCTATTGTTCAAAGCAATGAAGTACAGTCAATGGAAAAAGTAGGTGCACAAAGTAAACATAAAGAATAAAACTCTTTGATTTAAGACACAATTTATTAAAAAAAAATCTAATTATTAACAGTTATCTCGCTTCTCGAGATCGTTTCTTCCTCATACCCATAAACTGTGGAATGAGCTTCCACCTGAGGTGTTTCCTCTTAATTACTACATGAATAGCTTCAAGAAAAACGTTAAAAAATTTCCTCCAGGGTAGGCAACGCAACGACAGCACCCTTGGTGTTGTTGGTGTCTATGGGCGACGGTGACCGCTTACCATCAAGTGGGACGTAAGCTCGTTTGTCTAACTTTTACGTAAAATTTTTTTTTTTTTTTACCACTTTGGAAGTGTCTCTCGCGTAAACTATTCAGTTTAGAAAAAAACTATATTAGAAACCTCAACATCATTTTTGAAGACATATTCATACCCACACGTATCGGTTTGACGAAAATAAAATTTTTGAATTTCAGTTTCAAGTATGGGGACCCCCAAAATTTATTGTATTTTTGTGTAAAAATCTTAATGCGGTTCCCATAATACTCGCCAAGTTTCATCAGCTTTTACAGTTTCGGAGAAAAATGGCTGTGACATACGGACGGACAGACAGATAGACATGACGCAGTCTTAATTCGTTTTACTTAGATAATACGATCTTTGTTATTTAAATTGTGACTAATATTAAACTTTGTGACTTTTGCACTATTGGGTGACTCTTCCATGACATACAACCAGCCATAATCGATTAAATCCGGTGGGAGATGAGAAAGAGCCTTACGCCACAGACTTCGGTTGAAATGAAAGTAACAGCCTACAATTTGATTGATTTAATTCGTTGCATTACCAATTATCTTATTCGCACATCGCCATAGTTTTGAGCCATCTTTGTTTATTCTTTTTAAATTATATTTATAATCAGCTCTGCACAAAAGTTTACATCCTCTTTGTGTGACATCAATGTGAAAAGATGTCTGTACGAGAGATGTTTTAGGGCCACCTTCTTCCATTTTAATACTTAGTTCTGAAATCGAAATATTATATTTATATTTGCAACGACTAAATAATATTTAATAAAATACATAAATATTGTGGACAATCCACACAATACTATCTAGCCCCAAATTAGGCAGAGCTTGTGCTATGGGAACTAGATAGCTGATATAATACTTATATACTTTTTTTTCTAAATACCCAATTAGAATACAATATAACACCCAGACAGAGAACAAACATCTGCGTTCACCTCACAAATATTGTTTCTCAGTGGGAATCGAACCCACGACCTACGGAGCTGCTACTATCGCAACGTCTAGGATAGGTAGGTACAAATCATCAATAAATTTATAGGATGCAAGTTTATATTTAAGTTAATTTTATAGTCATAACTTTTATAAAAAAATTGGCAATAAATAATATTTTTTAATTGACATTTCACTACTACTTAACATTTCGTATTTATGTCAGATCTGTTTCTGGCGATGACTGTACAATTTACGTCACGTGGTTTGTGGTCCGAGTCGCCGGAAGAAAAATAATAAAATAAAATTACTCCGGCGAGTGGGACTGCGGTCCGAGTACCTAACGGTCCGACTCGACGGAAGCCTCACGCAAACATCATTTTTTAACTTTAGCTCGTAACTATTGTCACCTCTATTCTTCTTCTTCTATATCCCATTTCATCTGAGGTTGGGGCTCTGGTGTCTGCACCGGTTGCTCTGTCATTGATGAGATGTTGAGGATTGTAATTTGTAGCGAAAAAAAAACAGTAGATATATACATATTCGCGTGCACGTGACTCAGTCGTCTGCCCTCTTACTAAACTTAGACATTATTTCCCCACCAGCACAGCGCCGTACTACGCCACACTTTCTTCCCCCCCCCCCGCATTCCCCTCCAAACTCCCCCCGCGCTCCTCCTACACTACCCTCCACAATCCCCTGTACTCCCCACCAAACTCCTCCCGCACTCCTCTCCACACTCCCCCATCGCACTCCCCTCGACACTCCCCTCGACACCCCCCTCGCATCCCCCGTCGCACCTCTCGCATCCCCCTCCGCACTCCCCTCCACTCTCCCACCTCGCACTCCCCTCCACACTCCCCCTTGTACTCCCCTCCACACTCCCGCCCCACACTCTCGCACCCCCTCACTCCACACTCCCTGTGTACTCTCCTTCCTCAACCCCCCAGCACAAACTTTGAATGTCATATTTATTTATGTTTGATCAACAGCCTAAAAACAAATTTCAAGCTTCTAGCTTTTTCGAATTAAAAAGTAACCTATGTCTTTTCTCAACTATCTGTGTACCAAATTTCATTTCAATCGGTTCAGTAGTTTTGGCGTGAAATCCGGCAAGACAGACAGATAGACAGAGTTACAAACGCATTTATAATATTAATAAGGATATACATATAGTATATAAATCGATACTATTTACAAATTGATTCAATGACTGAGAGAACGACTCACTATCCATATTGCGTTGGTGAAGTGTGGACCCGTATTTGATATCCTGAGAGCGTGCTGTGTGCCTAGCCCGCAGGCCACAATGTCGTGTTGATTCACCCCGATGGTTGACCCTATTTGTAGATGAAATTGGTTTATGAACTGTTTATCTTGCCGTAGAGGGAACCAAAGCATATCGGGGCCTATTGTGAGTGTCCCTATATATCGAGAGAATTTCATTCAGTTCAGTGAAGGTCCCTCGGTCCCTAATATTTTTCTTTGCGGTTTAACTGTTTCTAAATACATTTGTTTATTATTATATTTTTCCTTGCCAGGCCGTTATAACGACAGTACATAATAAAAACCTGCACTCTTTATAAAACAGCTGTGAGCCTAAGGCATTTTTTGCGTTCGAAATAGAAACACGAAAAGAATTTTAAATGTTTTTTTATTGCGCGACAAAAACGTATGGGCTAGCGGACGAGTACGCCGATATTTGTGTGACACCGTAAGCATTTTTACTTCTGCGAGTGTCATAGTTCCTTTTATGTTTGATTATCGTAAATTACGATGATCAAACATAAAATCTCATAAAGTGTTCTCATTCCAGGGACGTTCACAAGCTCTGTGACGTCACAAAGATAAGGGCCCACTTTTATGTCCATATAAATGTTTAAACACGTTGGTCGAGCATCACACTGAACTAGTAAATCCTCCGTCCTCTGGGAGTATAAGTGTTTGCACAAACAAACAATCAAATGGAATTGATGTTGTTTACTTGTTATAATTTATTTTAAAAAGACAATTTGCAAAAACTGATAGCGTACTTGGTCCTAATGCATTATTGGTTCACAGTGTAAATCATTGCGCACATCTAAGCGTTCTCCGGTGGCGATCAGTTGCAGGCACGGAAGGGAATGTGCGCAAAGCTTAGCTAGTTCTTTTTCGACGCCTTTCCCACCATTACTTGAATTATTTTTGAAGTCTGAAATCTACCAAACCACTTCCAAGCCCTGTAACATAAAAGCTCAAAAAAGCTTAAAAGCTAGCTTCTAAGGAGCTCCTAAAAGGCCCATAGCCAACGAGAGGGTATCGAGAGAGAGGGTTGCTAATGCAAATCCCGCGCAAATGAACTGTTCCATCCAATTAGACATTCCTGTCCCCTTCAGATTACGGTGCAAGTGCCGGCAGTTCGGACACAGTGCCAGCTGCTGCCAGTAGGACCTAGCTTCAGTTTGTTGTCGTGGGCTTTACGTCTCAAAGGACAATCTTACAGTAAAATGTATTCGCAGTAAAGATAGATAGAAGGATAACTTTTTATTGATTACCATGACATGCAAGGTAAGTATGGATACAGTTTTAAGCTTAAAAATAAACAGTCACAGTAATACAATGGATGGCCTTATCGCTAAAAGCTATCTCTACCAGGCAACTTAGGATGGACAAAACTGAACTGCAGCCTTACTGTCTAACTTGAAATCAATTATCATTATTTAATTATCAATAAACTTTAAGCCGATTTTCACTGGTCGACCCAGTCAGAATTTTGTTGGCATTAATCTAAGGTATCAAAAACTAAGGTATAAAAAACGCTCGTGGTGAAACTTGTTTGATTTATTTCTAATAGATCGTCCAGCGCAACCACCATTTGAATGGGTTCAGTTGTTCAGTTCAGTTAGACTGTGAAGTTGTTCTGCGCGTGTCGTTGCACTGTGTGCGGGACTGCGCCATTCAATTTGCGGTCCCGGCCGACGAGCCGGCCAGTTACCGCCTGTTATTGAAGCGTTTTCACGTTATTATTACGCTAGGGGACCCTGAGAGGTGTTTTGGTAAAGAGAATTTTGTTGCTGATCTAATTTTCAACATTGAGGCATGAGGGTTCCCGCTATTGGAACTAATAAGGGCTGGGTTATTTTGGGCTAGCTATCTTTTCAATTTGTTTTAAGGTTCATCATAATGAATAGCTGCAGGCTATAGGCAAGCTAACGAAATAGTTTTGTACATATATTATTTGTGTAACTAAATATCAAAACTGAAATATTAATTTTTGCTTATAAAAACCATGACATTCACAAACTCACACAGCGGCTAAAGAAACATCAAAACAAATTCAATCAGTAGATAAAATAAAAGTCTGAGCACACTATCATATAGCTACAGCGGGAAGTTGAAGTCATTTAATAAAGACGCTCGATACAAGTTTTTGAATCGCGACCTTGAACTAGAAGACAAGCTCTCCATCCGGTGCACTGTGGTCGTTTGCAAGTCAATGAATGTATACGGATCCCAGAGTAATAAGTAGTACCTAAAGACTGATCAGCTGTGGTATACTTCTAGCTGTTGATGATAAAGTTAGTTGTAATTTTTAAAACACCTCACAGGTGATATGGGCCTTATAGCTGGCTGGGCACATTGGAAAAACATGGTCGAAGTGAACGCTGTTTTTGTTTTTGTTTATTTGTTGAGTCAGATGGGTGATATTATAAAAAAGGTATAATTACAAAAAAATATGGCTATAACCATGCATGTCATGTTAATCAAAAATAATTATACAGATTTTTGCAGTTTAAATAGAATCATTTAAAACTTGCATTCAGCAAACACTTTGAAACAGTCTCATCATCACACGAGTGACTGTGCGAGCTTCCAATTGTTTGGAGCTGGTTAGTTTATCATATTATTTATATAATCATACCTCGCATGAAACTGAACCATGTGTGTGTTGCGACATGAAAATGGCTCAACCGATTTAGCTTACTCACTTGGATGTTCACCTTCCGACCCAATAGGTGATCCTTTACGAGTTAAATGTCCCGTTCTCAGCTCCGCAATCAATTTATGGCGCCTTTCGATCTCCATATTGTCTGAATCTGTAATTCACTCGTTGTTACCGGACCGGACTTAAATTTATAGAACATCCAATAGGAAGTACGGCACGGATGCTCACACGGTGCTAAGACTAACAGAAATAACACTTTGTAGTTTATCAATGTAGTTACATTTACACAGATTTTATACTGTGTCAAAATTCAGGAGTTATGTATATAGAGATTATAAACGCGAGCTTATTTCAGTAAAGTATATTTTCTTATTATTGCAAGGTGAAAAGGCGGGCTTTCCATGACAGTCGCCTCTTATAATGAGAAGTTTTCATTCTCATTCGTCAGTTAGTATTGTGGTGCGTTCGTCCCGTCTCAACTAAGCCGGTTCAAATGCCTACTGAACATGAAAATAATAAAAAACAAGTGAAGCGTGAAACAGCCGCCGTGACAAGGGTACCGTGTTTTAGACTTTCATAGCTATAAAACAAAGTGGTTTTGTCAGTTTGAGTTAACGTTTTAGCTCGCGTCTGTCAGTTTGACAACTGACAAGTATATGCAACAGTTTGCTCGAAGCGTGTTGTTTATTTAGGTCAATACGCAGTAAATGAATTTCATATCATTGAAACAACTTGAGCTATAGTCAAATCTATAGAGTTTGATGAATGTACTTCTGATAAAGATTCCATAAGTGATTCCTTTTTGTTATTTCCTGTGTTATGTAGTAAACACTATAATAATCAATAAAAAAATACTTCTGATAACTTCTAAGCTTTAGCTATTAAAAAGTCTAGATGAACATACCCGTTAATGACGTATTAATGTATATGCTATTAACGTATACGTTTTACGTCGTATTAAGAATTAAGAATTTGTAGCTACAAAGAGACTGGGTTAAATAAAAGAAATCTACAGCATTTGGTATGGCAAAAATGCAAATAGAGGTAACATTTAAAGGCGAGCACAAGGTCCGCACTCAGCAATGTGCACAAAGCGAACAACGCTGACGTTCGAACACGGACACAAAACAAAGGCAGTATCGCGGTATCGGCTCTCCACAGAAAGAGGATAGCACGACAGAGACTGATCTGTTTTGTGGAGCACTACTCTTTCACGGAAAGCAATATTCGTTTTGTGTAAATGTCGAAAAAACCTGTACAATCATTTATATTTCTCCGAAACTTGATGAAACTGATTGCCACTTGATTGATGAACTTGATGAGCCAGACTGATGAAACTTGATGAGTAGATGATTCTGTGAACCGTATTAAGATTTTTACACAAAAAGAGAAAAAAAAACAATACATTTCATACTTGAAACTGAAACTCAAAAATTTTTTTTTCATTATACCTTGTGGAGTATGAATAGGTTTTCAAAAATGATGTTGAGGTTTTTAATAGTTTGTGCGAGAGACACTTCCAAAGTTATAAAATGTGGGTAGCTGTAACTGTAACCCTGTAACTTCTAAAATGAGAGAATGATAAAACTTAAAAAAATATAATATGATGTAACGATAATTGGTTTGAACGAGATCTAGTAAGTAGTTTTTTTTTAAGTCATAAATCGTAAGCCGCAAATTTACCTTTCGACGAACTACAATAACTTTTATATTATGTTACTTGTTGCTACGGAACCTTTCGTGGGAGAGTCCGACTCGCACTTAGCTGCTTTTTTTAGTTGAGCTCCCAGACTGTGAAGCATAATGCCAGCGCACGGCTTTGTCAGCGCCACAATTATAGGTTTTTAGGGTTCCGTAGCCAAATGGCAAAAACGGAACCCTTATAGATTCGTCATGTCTGTCTGTCTGTCTGTCTGTCCGACCGTGTCACAGCCATTTTTCTCCGAAACCATAAAAGCTAGACTGATGAAACTTGGTAAGTAGATGTATTCTATGAACCGCATTAAGGTTTTTACATAAAAATAGAAAAAAAACTATAAATTTTGGGGGTCCCCGTACTTGAAACTGAAACTCAAAAAAATTTTTTTCATCGAACCCAAACGTGTGGGGTATCATGGATAGGTCTTTAAAAATGATATTGAGGTTTCTAATATCGCTTTTTTCTAAACTGAATAGTTTGCGCGAGAGACACTTCCAAAGTGGAAAAAAGTTGGTCCCCCCCCCCTCTAACTTCTAAAATAAGAGAATGATAAATCCAAAAAAAATATATGTTGTACATTACTATGCAAACTTTCAACGATATTTGGTTTGAACGAGATCTAGTCAGTAGTTTTTTTTTTATACGTCATAAATCGTAAACCGCAAATTTTTTTTTCATCGAACCCATACGTGTGGGCTATCTATGGATAGGTCTTTAAAAATGATGTTGAGGTTTCTAATATTGTTTTTTTCTAAACTGAATAGTTTGCGCGAGAGACACTTCCAAAGTGGAAAAAAGTTGGTCCCCCCCCTCTAACTTCTTAAATAAGAGAATGATAAATCCAAAAAAAATATATGTTGTACATTACTATGCAAACTTTCAACGATATTTGGTTTGAACGAGATCTAGTCAGTAGTTTTTTTTTTATACGTCATAAATCGTAAACCGCAATTTACCTTTCGACGAACTACAAAAACCTTTATATTATGTTAATTGATGCTACGGAACCCTTCATGGGCGAGTCCGACTCGCACTTGGCTGCTTTTTTTTGTTTAACCCTGCGACACGAAAAAAATATTTTGCTGAACTTAAAATAAAAGCTTTTTACAGATTTGGAACAAAACGGCGATTATGGAAATCCTCGAGATTTTCCTTGTCATGCTGAGCTGATACTGGTGTCACGAATTACAGATAGGCATTCACTGTATATTGTTTACTTCGTGTTATTTTTTACGGCTTACTATAAGTTATTCCTAGGCACGGTACACATCCTTCTATTGTTTTCAGAGAGTATCGTACACACCATCTCAGGTTGTCAGAGGTGTTCATAAAACTGGTGGTGTATTATTAATGACCAATGCAACAAAAAGGTTTTTAAAAGGATAATACCCGTTTTCTGGCCGTTTTAACTTGCTTTTACATAATTTGGTTAAAAATACAAAATTTAAACTATTATTTTGATAATGCTATTTCGTGAATTGCAAATTCATTACACGTACCAATTTGTTATTACTTGGTATTATTTACCTGCTACCACACTTTTTAATATTAAAAACAATGGACAGCCTCATCTGGCTAAACTTTCTGGAATTAAAAACATTTCTTTTTATTTGATATTATCCTCAAGTAACTGCTGTCACATTTTCATCATAATGATAAATTAATACCATAATGTTAGAAGGAAAGGCTCCTTCTAAGATTATGGAACTAATTTGACATTATTATAAAACCTCGGTCACAGAAAAAAATTAAAAGTAAAACCGAAGGTACATCCAATTTTTTTTGTATTTTTTTGCAAGTAAGAAATTTACAAAATTTTCAAGGCCACAATAAATAAACAAAAAAAAATAGTTGCACATTATCATTACAAAAACTCATGTGCTCTGCTTTTTCTGTCATCAAGGTAGTCTTTGATCTTGTAACCGTACGTCGAGTCTTCACAGTAGGTAGGTAGATACATAACGCGGATAAGCCCACGAATGATCGCTTTAACTGGAACGCAATAGGCGACAAAAAGCAGTTGAGCCACAAAGAGCTGTCATCCCCCATTCTCGTTCTAAGAGAGACCCTACACATTCTCGGAGCTTAAAAGGCGGAAAACGCCTTGTGCGACCAATTCATGCCATCAAAACTGTCGATGACATTATACTTGGGGTTCATTTCAGAGTAAAACTCGTTTAACTTTGTCACATGACCTTCCGAAAAATGCTAGGAGATCTTGCTTCTACTCGATTTCAACACATGTAAACGTGAGCAAAAAGTTCACTTTCCGATGTCGTAAAACGATGTGTGGTTAGAGACTGTGTCAGTGCGGACAGTTTAGTTGGAGTGTACGGTGCCGCTTCTCTCAGCAAACGCCTTTTACGAGCCAAATTAGTGACGCTGCTAACCGACTTTAGCAAAAAGAACGTTAATTTGTGGTGTGTGTTTTTGAATGTCCATTCACACCGACAACACTAAAATGGCCAGTATTTTTTATTCTAGTAATTTTTATTAATTGTTAAATTTTTCTTGTTACAAAATAAAATAGTAGGACTGTATTCAGAAAAATAAATGAATAACCCAACCAACTTTCTCAAACATTAGGTATATCAAAAAGAGCTGTATTAGTTTTATTTTTTCTGTAGAGCCTATTCTTTGGTTAAAATTTACGTATTATAAAATACTCTTTCTAAGAAAATACCCGCTATACCTCTTGCAGATAGACCTAATGTACCTACTAGGGTCCGTTCACACATACCGGCTCGGATAGCATCGGCGCACATTTTTCTTTTGACACAGACCGGATCGTATACGCTTGGAGTTGGTCGGAGCGATCTGAAAGCGAATGCGCTCGCAGCCGTCGAGAAAAGGACGCGATCGGAGCCGGTCAGCTTTTCTTATCACATCAAGCATTTTAAATGACAAAAGCAGTGCAGATGCAAAAATAAACCTTACCACAAACTTTGTTTTCAACGTGATAAAAATCTGCTCTTCTCTCTGAGCCGGTCTGTGTGATCGGACCCTTATAATATAACTATATTATAACTTTTGTGATTAGAGAATTCATTACATTTTGTTGGTAAACAGGCCTTTGTAGATGATTTATGTATAGCGTCACTGGTTTTTTTTACTTACGGGACACTGTAGTGCCTATTCCAGGTATACATTTGGTTTGCACAATAATGCTATATCGTCGTTTTTTAATAGATTTCAGAAATAACCCATCCGCTATAGGTACTACAAACTGGATTATTTATGGTTTTAAATATCCAAACTTGTGCTTGCTTCAATAATTTTAGATTTATATGCTAATGCAATATGATCAGGCGATACAATTAATTAATAATGCAATACACGTTTGCACAAACAGACAGTCAATTCCAATAACGTCTAGTTAGTACATAATATACAGCTTCAATTAGAACATTATTAAGCAACGGCCGGCATGTCAGCCCGAGTTGCTGTCACAATCACTGCAAAAGCAACAACACTGTAACTCACAATATTACTTTTCTAACGGATATAATACTAGTAGTTCTGCAAACAGTAGTCGCGACCACTATTCTCCAACCATTAATGTTTCTGCCAAATATGTAAATTTGTGCCAATTGGTGCAAAGACAACACAAACTAATTATTGTTGGTACAAATTAGACAGTACTTGAAGTGGTTTTGTAAATAAGCGCAAGTGTCCAGATAACAGAGTACCGGTGATCTAGTGGCCGTGGGTTCACATACATTTATATTTAACAGCATTCAAACATACAAACGGCGTATCCGGTTATTGATAAAATAGTAATTACGACTTATGACACAGTAAAGTAAAGCGTCGACACTGTGGTCTTGTTACCTAGAGAGTATGGATCAGTTGAGCAGACTGCGGGTGGCCTCACATCATCGCACGCCCACTATTACTCAATTCGAGTCTGAAGCAGGACACAATTTTAAACGAAGGAGCGACTTTTAGGTAAAAGAAAAAAAAAATATTTTCATTCACAATATATAATGTCTATAACAAACAAAAATATGTATGCCAACATTGTGAAAGACTGGCGCCTGAGGTAAGTTCATAGGAACCTGTATAACAGGCACTCTGCAAACAAATCTGGTATTGTTAGGAAAAAGACCAATAAGGAAAGAGTTTAATAACATGAATAGTTAGGACTAAACATGTAAAGGGAAAGGTTACTTGTATATAAGAATATTTTACTACATTTTCTTATTTTTTTCATGTGTTTTATAATTTAACTCAAAACTTATTTCAACTCATTATTTATAAAAATAATATATTATGATAACAGTTTTCCGCCTGTCGTCAAGCTAATAGCGTGCTAACTACTAGTCAAAATAATTATTTCTAACATCGATTACAAATAATTTTTTTGTTATTGTAGTAACAGCCAGCTCTAGTTCTGTATTGAATCACCATTACCTACTTTAGTGAAAGCCGCACGCAGAAGCAATTAGATTCATGTCGAGTACTGGATAGAGGTTCTTGCGCCACTTCACAAACATAATCCCGGTATGAATACCGAATCAAGGCTTACATAATCCGTTAATTGATTTCATCGTTGCTCCCGCCCTCGCTACCCTCTCACATATTCAACTTTACCAATACGGTATATTCTCACATTATAAATTCATAATTAACGCACGGTTGATGGAAACCTCTTGTTATTTTACTGGTAAAAAATAATCCAGGCGGTATCTTCTGACTTTCACCTCAGCCACAACAAAACAGTTTATAAACGCGTCAAAGTTAAGCTATACAAAAAAGTTTCTTCTCTTCTATAACCAAGCCTCACAAAAACTGGCAAACAATATTGAATAATTCAAAGTGCCAAGTTACTTACGCAAAAATTAAGTGGCTGGGTAAGGCTTTATCGTTCAAGGGAGATCTAATGCGAAAACTAAAAAAAATTTTCATCTCGTTACAAAATATAATTTCTCACAAAAAACAAATAATTAAAACTGAAGTAAAAATGAAAGATAACAACATTAAAGGATAGAGCCACAAAAGTAAGTACTAGTTTATCTCTCCTGATGCTTTATTCTACCTAAATAACTTTTACTATGTACTGAATAAAATTAGAGAGCGTTCGGCAGATGTTCTAAATGACATTAAAATTGTAATGTTACGGCTAGTCCAGATTTATTCATAAAATAATGTCGTTAGTTTGCAGCTTGTGGTATAATATATATAAATAGCTAGAATAATAATATACAACTGCATAATTTACTGTGGTATGATATACCTAATTATATAAATGAAGCTTCTAAAATTGACTTAATTACATACAAATATTTCATTAAAAAACTTAGAGATCTTCGTTAATTAGCATGACAGTAATTTCGGGAAATATGTGAAGTTTACATAATACCTTACGAAATAACTCCTAACCACATTTCAAGCAAATAAACATAGTTATTTCCATTTCATGCCGTATATCGTACATCCTTAGCAAATTAGCTACGCCGTAGCAGTGGTGTAGCGATCTTGTAGCACCGATTCATAGCTTGTAGAACTGCTAAAAGAGCAGGCATAATGTTATTTGAATGGATCAGCTTAGTTATAATTATTCAAGAGAAAGGAGTGGAGTGCCAGGAGCTCATTCTGTTTTAGATTCCGACCTAAGTTATTCTCTCTCCCAGTTATTCTAAGGCAAAAAAGAATCCTAAGTGTTTGAGGATAAATAAAAATAATTTATACAAATCTCCAGAAAAGCTATGCTGTAAATGGAAATGCTTATTATGACAAAGTAAAGAGACCCAATTTAGGCATAATTGAAATTAATGAAAGAGAAAAATTTCTAATTTTCTCTGGACAAGGCTATAAAACAAAAACTTGTCAGCCCCATAAAATTATCCCTGTGCTGAGCTGAGGCTGAAGCTTTGGAGAGGGGAAATTTATTTTCCAGTTTTCAACTTTAAATACTTGGCGTTAGTTTATGAAGTGGGATTACACAAACTTAAAATTGAGCAAATTAAAATTAAATTACAAACGTTTCTATTTTTGCACAGTTAAAATAACCATATGCCATGTGGTGAATAACATAAACCAGTTTTAACTCAATAGGCCAATTGATTGAAAAATTCCGTTGGACAGACCTTGGCTCCATCATCAGACCAGGTCAATTTCACCATTTTATGACAACTGAGTAACTCCTTAATTCATTTAAAAAAAAAAAATAAGAAAAAGCAAACGATTTGACCGACCAGTAGAAAAACCTTGATGTCACCGAAACTCTTAGAGATGGGAGCTCTTGGAGCGTTGGTTGTCTCAATTTATATTTTTAAAGTTCTTTCTTAGGACATGTAACTTGATTTTTTGTGGCACTTTTTTTATTTTTGCACCCTTAAAAAACCCCATATCTTTATAATCCCTCATCCGATTGTACTCATACACTAAAATTTAAACATTACAAATTTCTCAATTACAAGCTATCGACTTATCAAATTTCATGCAGATCGGATCAAGGGTTCGAAAGTTATCGTCGGACAAACATACGTACATACATACATACACACATAAAATGCCAAATTGCCCAAGTTATGTAAGATCTCGTTCGCTTCGCTCACTTGATTAATTATAAGAGTGATTTAGATCAAATTTCGACTGTAATTATTGAGGTCACCGAACACTTAATTCATCTTTAGTATTTATAATACACGGAACTTTGAACTAAACCTTGGAGATGAATTTATTACATCTGTAGATGAAGTTTAACGACGGACGTAATATGCCGCACGTGACCGATCAAACGTCATAAAAAGTAAATGAGTTTTGCGATAAGTAAGCAACAGCAATATTGAGAAGGCTCCATCGCAAATGTCTGTATTCGGTCGCTCAATTTTATGAGAAAACTCGTAAAATGCTTGGAGAATCCGAAATGATAACTTTTATTAGAAGCAGAGAAGACGGGCTTTATTTGTATTGATTAAAGTAGAGTTGCTGTTCCTTAGCGTTAACGTCATGACCTACTAACGATCTACTTTTATCGGACTTATCTTTAGGCCTTTTATTTAAATCAAAAATAATAAACTTAAGGTATTCAGTGTGATGAAAGGATTTTAAATGTGCCTCAAAGAGGCTCCTATTCGTGCACTTGTCTCATGTTTTCGAACTTTATGCGTTAACGCTGTTACTATGAGTTATTGTGCAGATGCAAATATTAGTAAATTAAATGAGATTACTAACCTATAGAAATATTTATGAGTTACTTTACCACTGTAAACATGGCCCTATTTCACTTGGTACTAATCACTTGAACAAACCACTGGATTCGTGGAAATGACGTGCATTTCACAAACCTCCGCAAGTTAGACAACTCCCTTGAGACAAAGCGCAAAGTACGGTAGAGGCCACCAGCGTGGCAGTGACGCCTTGCATAACTTTTAATTGCTAATTAAGTACCTCATTTTGTTCACCATGGGCACAATTTTTTTAAGGCGGATCTTTTAGCGGTTTTTTTATTTACAATTTATGATGACCGCTATTGTTTATAGCATCAAGCTCTGCAAAAATATGTGAAATAGTTCAATATCTTGCTAATATATTTTTATTTTGGATCATCCGATTTTTTAATTTTATCCCATATGAGCTGTGCAGATTTCTTACTAACGATGTGAAACCTAATGTTTTTTTTATATTTGATAAATACTTTTAGTATGCTATATGGCTGATGATGGCATAAATATTCCAACAAAATAGTTAATAATAATAGTAACGAGAGAAGCATTTTAGAGGTGACTGTTGATGAAAGCGTAGTCGAGGCTATTTTCGAACCGTGCCTAAGTATAATAAGAATTAGCTGACTAAAACAAGGTTTCAAGACCAAAAGAAACTGGAACAATATCACACAGAAAGCAATAGGTTCTCATGTAAAAAATAAGAAAGTTTATTATACTCTCTGTGTGTATTAATTCTTTAAATTGTCTTAAATACACAACGGTTCTGGCCGATTAACAGCGCTGAGCTGCCGCTGATGGTGAAGCATCATACTGAGCCAGAGTAGCGAAATGCTGCAGTAGCACCCATACACTGAGCTCTTTTTGTTGTTTTTAATATGTTGTTACCAATGTATTTTTGACGTGCACGCACAAAAAAACATGACTCATGCGGCGTTACCGCGCTCCAAGGCGTTCCATTTAAGGCTTGAAGTTCAAGCGAGAGCGCGGAACGAGCGACAACGAGGAACACTCAGCCTCCGCGTTCGGCATCATTCGACATCTGTCTCTCTCCTACTTGAGTGAGCGATATGTCCGCGTGGACAGTTGTATGACGTTGTCACGTTCAACTATCGTCAGTAAACTGACTTTACAGACAACCGTTTTTTTTTCTTATGTTATGTTTCTTTGGTATGTTTTTGTAATATTGTGTTTTCTTTCTCTGTTTTCATTTCTTTATTTAATAGTGTGTATTATGTGTGCTAAAGCAGCAAATAAATGCATGTCTATGTCTAAATACCTAGTGAATCTAAACGTTTATCTGGCTATACCCCTGCAGTATAGAATCTACTAGCAGCCCGTCCCGGCTTCGCACGGGGTAGACAATATTGTTGTACATTATTTTGTTCTATCGCTAATATTTTCGGCAGCGCATTCGACGAAAGACATTTTAAGACTCATTTTTCTACATCTTCGGTTACATTGTTCAAATTTTACCAAGGGTCCCTAATTTTTTTCAAAATAAAATGTAGCCTATGTCAAATTGGAAGAATGTAGCATTCTATTGGTGAAATAATTTTTTAAATCGGCCCAGCACTTTTTGAGCCTATTCATTACAAACATACAAAAATAGGTACAAATCTTTCCTCTTTATAATATTAGTATAGATATAGATTAGACGACGTACCGCTTTAGTGCAATAACGTCACGGCTATAAAGGCACCCACCCACCATTCTCTTAATGCGTCTCTTTCGCTAGTTACGCTACCAGACCAAACATGTCGACATCTCACTACCTCTCCATTATGTTCACCAGTGTCACCGTAAATCTGAACACATCATAATAAAATAATGCTCAATAAAAAACTCACAGTCAGCGAAAAAGTATTTTAAAATTCAATTTCTATATCAATTTATAGCTTCCACAACGAGCGTGAACGAAGATGGCTTTCGATTGCAATGTAAACTAGACTTTATCTCCCAATATGAGAGATTAAAGCAGTTTGTGTGGGACGTCTTTGGGGAAAACTGGTCGTAGGGTATATCAATGCCGGGTAGGTGTCAAGCTAAGAGGGAAAATGTAACACTCGGTCTCCTTCACATCACAGCTATCGGTTACAGAGTGACCGAAAACATACACGCACTTACCACGAAGTTTTGTGGTCTCTTTTATTAGTCGGTTATTCTACCTTATATTACCGATGACATGAAAACAAAATATGTAAATGTAAAACAAATATTTTCATGTGTTTTTACATTATAATAGTTATAATAACATCACCTACATGAGTAATTAAATATCTTTACATCAATTCATAAATATTTGCTCTGAAAACAAACTCACTACCCCGTTTTCATGGACCAAATTCAAACAGATCATTTTCATAGCTAAAGCTTAAGTATTACAATAAACACTAAGTATTACATAATATGAGTAATTATGTTATTGCAAGTCCTTATTGATGAGCAAACAACAAACTTGGTCATTCATCAACCTGAAACTCGTCTTTGATTCAGAATAATACGCTATTTAGGAAACTCATTTTGGGATTAACAACGTAATTTCGGATTCGTTTCAGGATATTAAAAAGTGGAATAAATTAAATTTTCTTTAGAAATAGGAAGACAGACTGAAATCACGTTGAAGTTGTTTGCTTAATTACAGCGAATATTAACAAACTCAACACAAACACGACAGTCAGCAGCCGGCGACAGACGAATCGATTATTTCATAAATAGTTTTTACTTACATGGTTCAGTCAGTACATACTATATACCACGTACAGAGAGTGTCTCCGAGTGACGCTTGATTGCTATTATGTACATGAATACATATAATAAACAGTTTATACATTAATATATGATTTGGATCAGTTGATCTATATCTATATAGATCGTTTGTTTCGGTCTGCAAATAGCTCAACTGTTTCTTGTGTATATTGTACATTTTATAAATAGTTGTTTTAATTGTTAGTATCATTGTATAAATAAAGATACGTTTGTTAACAAAAATACATAAATAAGTAGTTGATATTTTGTATATGTATAACAAGATTAGCGCGTTCAACCAAACAAACAATCAAACTCTTCAGATTTATAATATTAGTATAGACTTCAGTTATTTGCAGCACTTAATACAAAAAAATAAACATACCTAATAAGGTATGTTTATTTATTTGGTGTTAAAGTGAAACAACAAACTTTAATCAGCATTTGAAAGTATATTCACAACATGTCTCTTATATTTTGTAATCATATTTAATAGTAGTAAATACACGGTCTTTACCGTGTTACTACAGAAGACTGTAAAGGAGGTGTGGACAGAGACGAAGGCAGATGTAAAATAAAATGATTAATTCTCGATTGGCAAAACAGCAATGCAATTTCCACTGCTATTTCAAAGTAACAGTACCCATTCGGAACTAAACTCACAACAACATAACTCGTATTTCTGAGACATTTTCAAACGTAGTTTTGATTTGACGACGTGACACCTTGGCTCAGTGGTGGGCAGCTACTCGTGTCGATTCCTTACGACACTGAACAAGGCATTGCATTGCGTTTAAATGTAAAACAATGTGCATAGTGCATAGGATAGCTAGATAGCTAAAACTATTATAGTACGTATATAAATAGAGTATTAAATTATAATATGCATTATTGAGCGGCAGTATCACAAACAGCTGACGCCAACAACGACGGCATAACGTCCACGATCATTTTAACATCGATGTAATGGAAAATTCAACAGGCACGTCTCGGTCCTATATCGAGAGTAGGGGCTTACTCTGAAACTTCATATATTAATAGAATATTCACCGACTAAACCTTTAGTCTGGAAACTTGGTGGGAGCGTGTGTAGTTGCTCTTATTGAAGTTTAGTGAAGTTACGAAGTGGTTAAGAGTTCATATTGTTTTGACTTCACTGGCATGACTTAACGCTGTTCCAAACTTGATTGGATTTCTTGATAAACAGCTGAAATTTATAGCTGTTAAATATAGATTTTTTTTAAACAAATCGTCAAACACACCATCTCTATAGCATTTGCGTTTTTTAATAACACATCAATCTGTAAAACATCTGTAAACATCTGTAAAAACTTTTGGGGGTGCGAACCTAACCTGGTCTACAAGTGTGCTTTTCTTCTGGCATTATCCTTCAAAATAAGCAATTGGCTCACTTTCTCACATCAACCATGTTATCATCATTATGATCCCGAACTAGTTCATCGCTGAACATCCTCCTCAAAACATTTCCGGCAAGAATTATACCACGGTGTAGTTATGGTGTTGAATAAAGATTACCTAGCATAAGGTTTTTTTACATGCTTCACGTTAGGCGTAAACACTTAAAACAAAATCCACTTGGGTATAGTTTGGTGTCGATATTATGGAGAAGCCTAAAAATATGATTAAATGGTCCATTTATAGCAAATACCGATTATTTTTAGTTGTACGTTTATTGACAACTGACGCAGACTGCCGTTTCAAGTGGCTGGATCCGGTCAGCAGGGCTACCACGAGTTCCATATGGTTATGGCTATGGCTGTCAAATTGTGTATTGATTGGCTGACCCAGACATTCATTTCTTCTTGGGTTTGAATGTGTTGACACTGTTGACATAATTTTGACAGCCATAACCATATGAAGCTCATGGTAAGCCAGCAGGTATAAAACCTTGTACCTACTAGGTAGGTTTTACAGAATAAACATGATGTTGAAATGCTACAAAAGTATTTTTGAGTAATTTCATGGTAGAACCTCAGATAGAACATAGTGCAACGAGTTAGTCGCCACGTGGCACGACTTAATTGTCGATATAAGAGGAATGCATTATTCAACAAGCCCACTCATTCATAGGCGGAATGCTCGGCGTGCTCCGAGCTCCGAGCTCCGTGCTTCGCGGCTGCATTCATATTGGTGGCCGGACATAATAATGAACATCGTTCGAATGGCCGTAAGAATGCAGGGTCGTCATCTTATTCTGGACCCCTTGAGCTTCTCTAACAGTGTTAAGCATAGAGTGGACTGACAACCGATTGGAGTGGAAGAACATGGAGAAAATCTTTGGCAAGCTTAATGCCAAGAAATATAGGATTGTCAAAAAAACATGATAAAATAGGTATTTGTTTGTAATATAATTTTGAAGACAAGGATACAACTGATGTATAAAAAATTGACTCTTACGTTAGTGCTGAGACCGCTTGCGACTATACGGGGTACCCCAAGGAAGCACGCTTGGGCTTTCTCTGTTTATAGTATACCTCAATGAACTACAGCTAAAGACAGACACATCTAAACAGGCTTACGTTATTATGTTTGCCGATGACACCGTCTTGCTATTTCATGACTCAACTTAGGCAGATGTGCGCCGGAGCGTGGAAAAGGGTCTGTCCAGCGTCGTCGCATGGCAGGAAGATAATCTCCTTTCTATCTCGGCGTAGTCATGGACGATAGGTTAACATGGGCTCCTCATATAAATACAGTTTCAAAGCGAATGAGAAAGCTGATACACGTATTTAAAACACTGAAGTGTTTTAAATACGTGTATCAATCACTTTTGCTGCAAACCTACAAGGCTTTAGAAGAGTGCATAATAGGATACTGCATTAGTTTTTGGGAAGGTGCTGGTAAGACGATCCTCATAACAGTAGAGATAAATTTTCTCGATTTTAAACAACGTGGTGTCGGTGACGTGACGTGAGGTCATTGTTTTGTTTTCGACCTCTATAAATGCTCAAGCCTGCCTTGATAAGTTTTCACTTCAAAAATCTATTGACCATAGCAGACAATACGAGATACGATCCCACGAATTTAAACCGCAAAGGGATGTTACACATCAATGCTCTGAAAGGCCATTGGCGGATAGCAGCTTAACTGTAAGCCATCAATCTACTGTATCATTAGCCGGTAAACTGTCGACTGCTCCGAAGGTGGTCCCTGATCCCCCGCAATTAGAAGTGGTCGCTCAGACCTCCATCAATCAGAGCCAAGTATAGCACGAGAGTATCGAACCCTTTAGAAAGGACTACAGATTAGTCTGACACGACACGTGTGGCAACTGGATTGTTATTATAATCTATACTTATACTAATTTACACTAAAATAAACAGGAAAGATTTGGGTTTTTGTTGTCAGTGATATTTTTATAAAAATCATTATTGAAAAATAATTCTAAACAAACATCGTGAGGAAACCCACGGTTAGTCAGTTCCGCATGTATTGACCATGTCTTTTATGTGGATTAGGCCGACTAACCTGTCTTGATGGTATATCAGCTGCTGGCAAACCAATTACGTCTAAAACCCTCTCCCAGTCACTATAGCGTCCCGTAATTAGGGGCTTGAGTAAACAACTGATGCCCCTGACGCTATATAAATAATTATAGATGCGAAGGCCTGTCATTGTAAGTAGTTGCAAAAAGAGTGCGCGCATGGATTTAATAATCTGTTGAAAAAAAACGCACGTGTATAGGAACAGATCAAAATTATGGGCACATAGGTATTATGACGAAATAATCATCGATGCATTACGAAAACGTATCATACTTGGCATTACTGATAGATCAATAAACAGGCAGCAGACAGAATTTGCAGTTCCAAATGCCTGCGCACACCGAGGTCGCTGGCGATAGCGATCAGTGAAAGGCTGTCAAATTAGACAGAGTTTCACTGATCGGCGGCGCCAGCGACCTAGGTGTGCGCAGGCCTTTAATCACATGCGCCTGTATAATGAAACACTTAACTTCGTTAGATAACTTACTAAACTTGTAATAAATGGCTCAGTATTACTCAAAAGTTAAACTATTCTCCAATATAAACTTGAAACAACTAATCAATCACTATTATTAAAATCCATATAATCACTCGAAGTTTTGATTGTTTAATTGTATCTAGAAGTTGTCGGATAATGACGCGCCGCGCCGCTGCCGACTTACAAACTACTATTTAATAGGATTAGCTTCAACCATCGAACTATCTTCTTGGCTTCGTGGAATCGAGGGTACATCCTGAGATGGATTTCAGTTTGCGGTTACAAGAAACTGATCAATTTCAACACAAACTTTCTGAAAGGATTAAGTAACAGTAGATCTCTTGGTGAAGGGCCTGTCTGGGTACTACCACCAGGCCTATATATGTATATCTCTCTCTATAAATATATATATATAGAGAAGGAGAGAGAGCGTAATTTCGCCTTAGTTTTATTGTTATTTTATAATGGTGCCACTTAAAACCAACGCTACAACGGCTACCGTGCCTCCTTGCAGCTAATGCTGAGTGGCTTACTTTTTTTGGCGTCATTACACCTCAGTTGAACTGTACCTATTAATTAAATTAAGTTAACGCAAAATAAACTATTTCTATTTTTGCCGTGAAGCAGCATTGCTTTGTTTCGGTTTGAAGGGTGTAGGTGCCGGTGAAATGACTGGCACGTGAGGCTGAACATCTGTATGCCTCAAGTTGATGGACGCATAGAAGTGCATCGTGGGGCACGTTCTTAACGTGCGTGACCTACGATGCAATATTTTATTATTGGTAATGGTTACCAATAAACATAAGGTGGGCAATATGATTGAAACATCAGCTAGTTTGAAAAAAAATGTTTTTTTCATGAATAAATTCAGTTAATTTACAATATGATTGTATTGAAATGTGCGAACAAGAAGTGGTTCATTAGTTTGAGGGTGGAGGGTGGTCAGCAGGCGCTATCGATCACACCACTTGACAAATAAGTACCCAAATTAATTAGGTATTCATAAGATCGATCAGAGGCCGCATTGACCCCAGGAGTCGAGCCCGGCCGGTCTGCAAGCCATCCATCAATTAACAGCATTCCGCGGCGCAGCGGATCGACCTATTATTGACCTCTATTCGACAAACATTAATCATAATTTACGGTGCTGTCCCTACTACCTGCATTGTCTAGCAAGGGGAGGAGGGGAGGGGTGAAGGGAAGAGGCGAGGGAGTGTGAGGGAGGGAAAAGTACAATCCAATTATCCACCCTGCCAGCTTACGCAATGTAAAGCTTTTTACGCAAGTTCATTGAACCTTTTGAGTGGAGCATACTCCACACAAACATTGATCAGAGAGTGGGTCAAATCAATTGAGATTTTAAACTAAATTTAAAGATCGGTGGTGTATCAGCTGATCAAAAGATTTTTCTATTAATGTTTGTATATCGTAACTACAGCACTTTTCAAATTAACGCGATCGTTATGCATAATTATAAGAAACGGGTATTTATCGCGATTACCTTTTTAATGTCGTAATATTATTATGAACTTTTCTAACTCTGAAGACCAAGTGAAGATAGATGCAACTGCGACTGCTTCCGCTTCTGTGTCGGTAACTCCAATGAACTCCAGTCTACCCGCGACCACGGCTGTTGTAACACGGTTAAAACGTCGGGAAATAATAAAGGCTATCGTAACTTGTTCAAAATGCGCACTTAGTTGTATTGATAAGATGTTACCTAATATATACCGTTTTAAGTTTCACAAAATGTAATCATTCAATAACTACGTTTATACCATACCCCCTCTAAAAAGCTTATTTTATTCACTGGAAACAGTGAATAAAAAGCTCTTTTAATCACTGTTTTGGTGTTTGAATTTGGAACACACGAATAAGGTCAACGTCCATCTCAATACCTTACAACCTCCTTGCGTCATAAATACTCTCGATTTGATTGGTCGAAATTTTTGACAAGGAGTTTAGCATTGGATTAAAAACTGTTTTGTGTTCTTTGTTGTCATTGTCATACATAAGTAAATTGGCGCTATTTTGAATACGGCTCTTAGTAAGTTATGCAGCAAAAAGTTCGATAATAGTAAATCGATTGAAAATGCATTCTAGGAATTAAAAAGATGTGCTGAGTTGTTTGTTGTTCAATTGAGTTGTTGAGTTCATGAAAGAGAAGTAGGTATATTATTAATAATACAAAGTTCATAGTTTTTAATCCTTTTTCGCTTAAATCTTTCTTTTTCTCGAAGTCATGGTATAAAGTATAGTATGCAACTCTTGAATAAAACGGATTTATATCGAGGGCCATGAATCACTCGCGTCGTTTAGGATTCTAACACTTGAATCACTCGCTACGCTCGTGATTCAATCATCATGAATCACTCCCTACGGTCGTGATTCAGTTGTTAGATTCCTGCACTTGCTCGTGATTCATCTTTAGTCCTCGATTTAAATCCGTCTTTTATTCACTAGTTGCATAATATACTATTCTATGTATAAATCCTCAATAGATTCAGGCGTGACTTTGCGGAATTCCATTGTTAAACATAAATTAACTAGAACAAATACATAGTATAGCGGATTAGCATACAAACAAACAATAACTACCACCTATCTAAACACCACACAAACACACACTCACACACACCCTCACACACACCCACATCCACACACCCACATCCACACACACACATCAACACACAAGCAACCTTTCATTTCATTTCATTTCTTTGTATTGTATTAAATAGCAGAACTAATACTCATAGGTTAAGGAGGTGGGCGTTGAGATTGCAACACAGTTTATAACTTTCGCAGTTTCATCGTTTAGCTTTTAATTCGCACATGTAACATTGTTCTGAATAAAACATTTCTATTTCTATTTCTATTTAGCTAATCTAATCTATGTATGTTAACTTAATGTAGATTTGTATGTGCACCCTACGCACCCGCAAATCCTGCAAAGTGAAATAAGGTGCATTACCCCCGAATACTGAAACGCAACTCAGATTTAAGCACGTCTCAAGCGACGAATATTTCATTGAAAACTATAAAAAAAACGTGCTCAAAATCTGAGTTTCCGTATTCGGGGGTTATACAGATAAAAAAATACCACGACAGTAAAAACTGAACCAAGAACTCAAAATTGTTCCACTGAAGTAAAGTGTGCAGCAGTGAGATGGCGGCAGTACTTAGCACATTGCTTCGAGCCGAACGGAACAGATGAATGGATTCCTATTTTGCTTCTCGATTTCAATTTAAAATATATAATTTAAACGATGTATGTGTGTTTTAGACGCGAGCCTCGATAACCAAGATTGGATTTGGAAGCAATTTACTTGGTTGTTGATTGGCAGTTGATTGGCAATATGCAATACTAATCACGGCTGTGGTTATTCCCGTCGATATGACGTTATGCGGTGGGTAGAACTGGGCTCAGCTCTCACAATTTAGATCCGGCAAGGCTAGCAGGCTTGATCGCCGATATCATCGAACCCAACCACAACTCTGGTGGAAGCAGGCTTTCACTTCACTTGCAGACGAAGCCTATGCTACAAGCTTCAGTACCTATCCCATTAATTTAGTTTCGAGACCGTAAGAAGCTATTGGCTAACGTGTTTGAAAGGCTTCACGGCGGCGGTACTGAGCCGATTGCTTTGACTGCAGAGGCTTGCGGTGTAGCTTTACATAGTTTGTATGACGAGTTTATATAGGGAGCACTCGCAGCTGGCTGCTTAGCTTGCTTGCTCATTTCTAATCAATCAACATAGTTAGGTATACATTTTCGAACGCATTCCTACATATATTTTAGATGATCATCAATCATTCAAAAGTGTGTCAGTAATGGTACATTTTTTAATATAGTAGTTAGTGCTAGGCAAATCTAAGCATTTACAAAGGCCATAAATGATACAACTGATACACAAAGGTACATTTTAGCCAGCTGCCAGGCCTGAAACCATAATTTTTTCAACGTTTACTGAGTATTTAAGTTTTGATATCTTGGTCCTACAGTGTAAAAAAGCAGTTTAACATTTGAATGGAATGGAATGGATTTTTTTTTACATCTTAATGAACAAAATAATTATTATAATTTATCATGATTTACCAAAAACTCACCGCGACATAAATAAGCGCAACTCTGCAGAATTCACGGCAACAATAAGAAAGCAGTGAATGGACCATTGAGGGCACAAACCCGGGTTCATTAGCACGGACCTTTGTTACGGCCGAAACACGTGAACAAACACACACCATGCAAAGCATTGTAAGTCTTAGGGCTGAAGCAATAGAGTGTATCCAGGTAAGTGCTAGTGTTATGAAAACTAAATTTGATCTCAATAATTGGCTGCATTATAAAAAAAAACCAGCAAACTGTTGGTTTAAGTAGTTAGCATCGGTTTGTTGAACGGAGGTAAGAGTTGCTTTAATTAACTCGATGGATTTACTTTGTTAAATCCTTGTTGGTATTAGAAGTAGAACTTCGGCGATAATACTTTCAGGTTCTCAGTTAAGAGCGAGCCTCGCTGTCATCATTATCGGCATTAGGATTGCAGTCAAACGTTTGCTCATCACTTGAATAAATGTATGATATTGAAACAATTGAAAATACATAGGCAGTACAATGTTAGTAGGTAGATGCATAGAATAATGTAAACTTAAAACAGGCAACAAGATATCATCAATAATAAATATAGAGCGATCTCAATAAATAGGTTAGGTACCCTAATATGCCTTCCTGACGTATACCATAAGTTGTTTCCTGTTCGCGGTGTTCTTCAGTTCGGTATGCTATCATACAGGTCTTGGTTTAGTTGAGGTACCGAGGTGGAGTCCTCTAGAACAAAGACTGTGCATGAATTAGTTATGTACGATTTGGATCAGTTGAGCTATCCCTCGATCGTTTGTAACGGTCAACAGATAGCTCAACTGTTTCCTGTGTATTTTGTACAGTTTGTAAATATTTGTTTATTTGTAAGTTTTTTTGTGTTATGTACGTATAATATTGTAATTTATCGAGGCCGGAAAATGGGCTTGGAGGCCCGATCTAAAGGTTTTAATTTAAAACCTCTTTGGTCCTCTCAATCTAAGTTACATCAGATTATGTACTAGATCTAATTTTAAACTTACCCATAATCTAAGTGAGAGATATAAACTAAAATACAATCACAAATCTATTGAGCTGGCAGAATAAACACGTGATATATATTTCAGAATTGTAGAAGTGTGCGAGGCAGGTCTTTCCTAAAAGTCGGCGGCCGACATTCACGCGATGTCGGAGTAGTTATTTTGATGTAAGCTTAGGGTAAATTAGTGACATAATAACTGTACCCCATAGCAAATCATGTATTAACCTCATATTTCTGTACAAATAAATTGCTTATTCATAACTAGATCTAAGTCATAGAGTCCACATACAAACAGTGGCGCGCCATGGGAGAGACCTATGTTCAGCACTGGACTGCAATAGATTGATGAAGATGAACGCGCAGCCTCTTATTCGTTCATAAAGCTAGGCTCTTTTTAACAGCTCACTAATGGCCCGAACACACCTAGTTCGCTGGCGGTAGCGATCAGTGAAACGCTGTCAAATATCGCTGTCAGATTTGAGATTTCACAGCGAATATTTGACAGCGTTTCACTGATCGCTACCGCCAGTGAACTAGGTGTGCGCAGGCCTTAAAAGTCTCTTGTTACTGTCACTTTCATGTCAACAAATAGAGATGGCAATAGACTTATTGGTCTGCTAAATGACTGTTATAGGACCATTAAGAATATAATCGGGACGGGTATATTCATAGACTTACTAGTGGCCGCCCGCGGCTTCGCTCGCCCCGTTCCCGTTACGCTCCGTTCCCGTTAATTTTTCGGGATTAAAAGTAGCCTATTCCAGACCATAATCTATATCTGTGCCAAATTTCATCAAAATCCGTTCGGTCGTTTTAGAGTTATTGAGTAACAAACATCCTTGCAAACTTTCACATTTATAATATTAGTGTGATATTTCATCTTACACATGAGACTATGCAACAGGCTTGATACTGCATCGAAGCTTCAAGGAAACATTGTGTTAGGGTTATGAATATTATCTGTAAAATATTTTTATTAATTCTTATTAATTTTAGTGTTTGTTTGAATTTTATATTAATAATAATGATTACACTTCCTGCGGAAGTGTCTTGGTTTTTAGCAGGGTAAGGGTGACACTGGCTCGTAAGGCGGGTAGGGTAGGGATAGTTGGCGACTGGGGCGTCAAGCGTCATCGCCATTCGAGTACTAGCTTTCGATCTGAGCGGCTTTGTGGTTTAATACCCTAATTTTATGTAAAATTGACGTACTAAAGAGCTAGTGATTGTGACATTGGTGTTTTGGACATTATTATCGGACCACCCCTTAAAATTGCTACAGAGACTGGAGACTTTTCCATTAGCTATCATAAATATGGTTATGGTTTCTCAGAAACCATCGCCCGAACCCATTGAATGTGCTGTTTTGCGTCCGCATCTCTATTGAAATGGGAGGTGTCTCCGACAAACGGAAATAGCTATTAGTTGTGCAGCCAGCAGACCCGCGCCGCAGTACATTGCCGACAATTTGCTGTGTAAATGTTGGTTCCATGAACATCCCGTGTTTGCACGTCCGCATCCACCAATACCAACTGTATACTTATTCAATTCCGAAAAGGGTTGTTTTTAGAAAAACCCAGTGTATTTACTTCTATCTTGTAGTACTTTAGAGCCTACAGCACGTTGATTTCAAAACAAAACACAATCAGAAAATTGCTTTAAATAAAAATATACATAGCGATTGAATAATAAGAATTAGTCTATAGATCAAATTCAAACACATAATAGTATAACTCTTTGGTTAGCATGAGGGTTTTTAGCCAAAAACAAGACTGCAAAATACCTAGGGTTTCATAAAACTTGTACAAGCTTTGCAATGGCAAAACGAAACTATCGTGGTCTCTAGTGCCTCGTCCTATTTTTTATTTTTTCATTGGTGGATCAGCTACGCGGCATAATATTTCAAGTGATATTTTCATTCAGCAAACTTTTACTACGAACGAATAACCAGAAACTGTTTCCAAAGCCAAGTATATGTAAATTCTTTCAACATTTTCTTAACAGAATTTAAAGAATCCAAGAAACCTTTCAAGTTTTCAACAAAACTTTTAGAGTTGGAGAGAAATTTTATTGTAAGCTTTGATACTCCGCGAAGTTAGATATTCAGGAAAGTTATAGCGTACATTTTAGGAATTGGACTGTAAATTTTGGGGCTCCACATATTTAGAACTGAAATTAAAAAAAAAAATTTGGAACAAACCCATACCATACGGGGTATTTATGGATAGTTCTTCAAAAATGATATTGAGGTTTCTAATATCCTTTTTTTAAACTGAATTTTCGAGAGACACTTCCAAAGTGGTAAAATGTGTGTCTCCTTGTAACTTCTAAAATAAGAAAATGATAAAATGGAAAAAAATATATGATGTACATTACTATGCAAATTTTCACAGAAAATTGGTTTGAACGAGATCTATTATGTAGTTTTCTTAATACGTCATAAATCGTAAACCGCAATTTACCTTTCGACGAACTACAAGAACTTTTATATTATGTTACTTGCTGCTACGGGACCCTTCATGGGCGAATCCGACTCGCACTTGGCTGCTTTTTTTTTAACCATGATTGATTAGAGGCCGTTTGCCCCAAACACTCCACTTTCCAAGAATCGTAACAGATTCGCCAAGAATTGTTTTAAATGGCCATTAGAAAATTGAAACGGTTTCCATCAATATTCTTAATCACGATCAACAGCTTCTAATGGAAATTAAATATCAATAACCTTCCGTAACGACTCGACTCGATGCCCGAGTAAAAGATTAGCAAGCAGTAGAACAACTCTAAAATTAAATCTAAGTTGTAAAGTTAAGCCTCGGCAAGAGAAGCCTCTCGTGCTCCATGAAATAAAATTATCAATCCAGTGGTACCAGTCCAAGTAAAATACTCGTCTACCTCGAAAGACAATAATAGAGAAGAAAGATTCTATATGTATGTAATCTTTGTATGATATCTCCTGATTTTTTTATGAAAAATAGTTTGTAATATCGAGCGTACGGTTACAGCCAGCGTAACGCATCTATCGATCAAGCTTCATAGAAAAGCTCAACCGATTTTGATGAAATTTCAAAATTGGCAATACCTTCCAAAAAGAAAACAAGTTTTTTTAAAATCAGCTCGTAAATGACAACGCTATGCGATAACATCATTAAAAAACCACCGAACTGAGAACCTCATCCTTTTATTATATGAAGTCGGTTAAGCATACCATCACGCCGCCCTGCCCCGTTCATCTCCATCGCTATAGCTCTAAATATGTACCATATTAAGCTCACCAAGGCCTTGCGCCGCACCCTGCTTTCTCGGTTCGGGCGGTTTAATAGCTCACACGTTGTTTTTGATTCGCGTACTGTAGGCCTACCACAAGCTCTGTCTGACTCTGTCTCTGGCTCTGGTTTGTGTCTGTGTATAATACTGTGTGTGATGTATCGATGTAGGATTTATTAAGTCAACACTCACACGATTCTAGAGCCAGACAGAGCTTATGGTAGGCCTACTGATGCGACACACTTCATGAGACAATCGCTTATAGTTATGGTGGAAAATTATGGCACAATACTCGCGTTGGTCGCCATTTCTGTGCATTTGTTGTATAACAATGACATGTTTTGTAAATTTTCAATAATCATTTAATGCTCAAATCATTCATGAGATTAAAATGAAAATATTAAAAAAGTATAAAATAATTGATGGCTCGGCTACACAAAATGCTAATCAGATGTTTGGTTTTGTTATTTAATTCTTAGCCCAACGTGTGTTAGATAACAAACTACGAAAATAAAACTATTTGAGTAATCATACAACTTTTTGAACTTCTTCAGTCTGATGATGTTGAACTGTGACCATGACGGCTTAAAAAAGGTAGATAAAAGGTTGAACTAAACTTTTAACTTTTTTGTATTTAGATGGTAGCCACATCTGTTATCTTCAAAGAATTCCCAATAAAAAGTGATGATTATGTAGGCATAGCGGCGTCTGCTCCCCGAACTCTGAATAAGCAATTTAGGGAATCTGAACCAGCAACACGCCAGTCACAACAATGTGACAGCTGTACTCTGCCGGGGATTATCCCCCGCGAACACACACACTAGCTCCAGTGTACCCAGTGTACTCTACTCCGTGACGTCACTATTTAATGCACTACATGGCAAGCCCTCTATCATTAATAAGGCCGCTCTTATTGCGTCGTGGAAAAGTTGAAAGTCGCTTAGTGGAGGCTCGAACCTGTGTGTAATGGGGGTAGTCACGCGAAGCGTGCTATGCGGCAGTCGGTAATTGTTTGGATTTGATAGATTCCAGTAGGTATATGGGTTACCTGCTGGCTGGCAAGGGTTGGCGCTAGCGGGCATTCTGCTTTGTTGTTTTGATATGATTTCTTGATAGTGTAACTGGAACATATTTGTTTTTTGTAGGTAATGTTTATGATGCGACTTTACCGAGTCGCTGATGGCGCTGTCTAAAAATAAATAGATGTTAAAAACGACAATTATTGGATCCTTGATGGTTTTTTTAATCTATTGATGATTGTTATCTGTAATATTTTATTCAAACTAATACTTTCTATTTCTTCATTACCTACTTCTATAAGAAAAATGCTCAAATGTTATTCAGAAAACCAGTCAAATTTCAAACGATCATTCACTAAATTATATTAAGAGTTATTTTTGTAGCAGCAATAAGTTAACAGAACAAGTAAATGCGGAACCACAACATGTTTACCCGTTCGATGAGTAGGTGGATGAATGCCTCTTGAAGTACATAAGGAAATAAATATAGAAAAATATTGGAAAAATACTCGAAAGTAGGCTATCTTAGAACATTATCATTACCTACATACATAGGTTAGGCAGAGATCACAGATTTCCACTTGCCACGATCCTGACATACCTCTTTCGCTTCATTCACTCGCATAACATTTTTCATACATGCTCGTCGGATTACGGGAATCACCACCTTAATATTTTATTTAGGTGAATCATTTTATCATTACTGTTGAATATAGTTTAGAATATCAACAACATCAGAAAACGTATTAAGATAAGCGTATTCCGCGCTCTGCGCTAATGAAGCAATCACTGAGAAGCATTACATAAGTAAATACTTAGCTATGTAATAGAGCCCTTATGTAAATGACACATTTTTATTTCAGCCAATCACGACAAGACTCGACATTTGGACTAAAAATATTCTGCTTAAATGTGAGAGCCAAATAGGATTTTGGTTTTTCTTATCATAATAAGATTTTGAACGCTTTTGTTTGAGCCTCAATTAGATTAGCGTTATCTAATTTGAAGAGGATCGACTAATGTGAAGAGGCCTAGCGCCCATAGCCCAGGGCTAAATTTTCTTTTTAGTGCTCAGTGCCATTATTAGCTGTATTATTTAATAGGTTAGTGGATTTGTAAAACGTTCGATAGTAGCCATCAATGTGCATACGAGGAACATATCTGTCTGGGTGTTATATTGTATTCTAAGTATACATATATTTACAAAATAAATACCTATGTATATCAGAAATATAAATAGAAATAGTTTATTTTGCCTCAACTTATAATTAAAAGATACATTTCAAATTAAATTAAATGACGGTAAAAAAGGTAAACCACTCAGCATTCAAACATCTAATCTGTGGAACCTTTTTAGGAGTATCATTAGCATTACTGAACTATCTACTGATTTCTTTCAAAAAATTATTAATACCATTTGCATTTGCATATTCGTTTAGCTTGGGGTGTAAACTGTGTGTAAGATAACGTAGCCGCTAGAATGTGCGGTGCTTTCTTCACATTTTTAAAGATAACATTAAAATGTATTTGATACTGTAAGGTTTTTTAAATGGATTAAGATTTTGCATCATCTTTTTGAAAAATATCGGAGCCCATCACGTGTGCTTACTAAACTCGTTACGAGGGGCCTTGAGGTGCGGGGTGTGGGGTACGAGGTGAGGGGTATAATAACATGTATATTGAACCTGCAGCTTCGCACAAGCACCGCTGCACTAGTTATCAACATTACATGTGGATTGAGGTAATTAGCTTGGAAAGAATAGAGATTTAGAATTGGACCTAGTAGACATGATGGACTCAATAACAATAGTTGTCAGAATATTATACATTTTTAAAATAATTGTGTATAGACTAAATGACCTTTACTGGTATTGGCTACTGTAGAGCTAATACGAGTTGGCTATAAGCTCTAAAATATATGGCGAAATTTTTTGACGTGATAACGTCTTATTCGATGGAGCCGGCGGCGCGGCTGCACGCACGAAAAAACATGACTCACGCGGCGTTACCTCGCTCTCAGGCCTCCGCGTTCGGCAACGTTAGACATCTGTCTCTCTCCTACTTGAGTGAGCGATGCGTCCGCGTGGACAGCTGTATGACGTTGTCACGTTCAACTATCGTCAGTAAACCGACTTTACAGACAACCGATATTTTTTAGGTGAAATCGGTTGTTAGATCCATTTATAAATTAGATTTTTTTTATTATTCTTATTATTTAGCCATTTTCGTCCTACTGCAGAGCAAATGCCTTCCTTCTCTCTTTCCACTCTTCGCAAATCAATTAACGCAGTGACAGGCCACGATATAAGGTGGGAGTCAAGTTCGTCCTACCATCTCATTCTTGGTCTTCCAGGTCATTGCCTTGTATTTTACCCCTTTATTTTTTTAAGTAGAATTATAGCCGTTATAATTTTTTTTTTTATTCTTGTTTTTGAGCGGAAATGACTCATAAAATCACTGAACTTATTTATAGAAAATTGCGAGCTGTGTGCGCTGTACAGTGTAACATAAAAATATTTTGATCCTAACACGTTCCTACTTGACCTAACTGGTTTTCGTAGTGCTTGGAAGATAGTTCACTCCTCGTTCTCTGATAGCTCGTGATTTTTGATGAATAAGTTAAGTGTTTTATATTTTTTAAAAGGTCAAAGTGGGCGAGCGAGTAGTTGTTTCAAGGTTTTCGGCGTCTTAAATGATAAAAGTCACTTCGCATTAGTGTTCCTGTTTAATTTATGATTAAATGGTGCTACCTAAAAAATAAGAAAAGGCAATGGTAATTTATATTGACTGACGTTTTGCACAGCGACATCCTAGATCATCACTAATGTTTGTCGGATGGGAATGGAACCCAAACCCTTCATCGAATTGCTTAATTATTTTGGTTGATTTAAAATCAACCAAACTGTGCAGAATGTGCAGCCAGACATAGACTGTTCAATTAAAAAGACGTCATAAAACCATAACTTGTATTTACCCTAACTGGCAAGCTCTACGAGAGTGCTACGAGAAGCTACGAGAGGCTACGACGAACTACCTCCTCGTAGCATCCGGAACCGTCCGGCCGGCGGACCGGTGCGTCCGGCCGGTCGAACGTTATTTATGTGATGCCTGGCGCGGAGTCACAGCATACATAACAGAGTAAATCATTGGTAGAAATTTGCATCATTTGAGCTAACTATAGATCGTTTGCAACGGATTGTATGAAATTTGTTGGATGTGAAATCAAACTTAGATTAAATACATCTTCATTATTTCATATGAAATTATCCTAGCCAAAGATTATTTTGTTTTGTCCTTAAATAAGCAAATTTTATTTATTTAAATTTTTACTATTTTGTTTGAATTCATAAACTAACGCCACAGATAAGATAATACTATACTAGTACTAACGCTAAAAATATTATTTTATGTCATTCATCATAGTATTGGTTTTAAGCTACTTATTCGGCTACACTGTAGCCCTGCTCCTCTGCTCTTCTAAACGGCTCCATTCCGATCGGACATTAATCACGAGGAGATGCTTAAATGCCACGAGACTGCTCGCGCGGTGCACTGCTAGCTATACTATACTATGCATGCATCGAACTAGGTCGTCTAGCTTTTTGTCCTATCAAATGTTCAATTTATGGGTTTCGTTTTATGCATTCTGTCGTACATAAAATAATAAAAAACACTTGTACTTGCCTGTTTTTCTTAAAATGCAACGTCGTGGTCTTGATCTTAAAATCTTCTGACTTATTATAAAAAAATATTATAGTAAGGGATAGTCAAAAGCAAGGCCGAACAGTGAATCTGGGCAGAAATGTTTTCTGAAAGCTTGCTTTCGCTGCGGTAACAACTCTGGAATTTCATGGTCATCGTACACATAACAATTCAATACTAATAGTCTAAGATCCCGCTATAGAAGGACCTTCACCGAGCTAATTATTTAATGAAACGTATTTTATATATAATTAAACATGCCAATAAATATATTCTATATGGGTTGCCTATAAAATTTCAGTCCAGGATAATTATGATTAATTATTAATAAAAAAAAAAAAAAAAAAAACTTTCCACTGGTTCGTTTATTAAACGAATTCTATACCAATCGAAAGTATAGACCCCAGTATTTTTATTCAATAAACATACCGATGCAAAATGCTAGTATCGATTTACCTTTTTATACCTGGCTACCCGAGAGTTGTGACCGGAAAAAAATAGGCAACCTAACGTTTGCATATTCTATGGGGTCTATACTTTCGATTGGTATAGAATTTGTCTAATAAACAAACCGGTGGAAAGTTAAAAAAACAATTTAGTTTTTTAATTATTAATTAATCATATCCTGGACTGAAATTTGATAGGCAACCCATATAGAATATATTTATTGGCATGTTTAATTAAATATAAAATACGTTTCCTTAAATAACCAGCTCGGTGAAGCTAGCGGGATCCTATACTATAAGTAATGTAAAGTTTGGACAATAAACGATCCGGACTTTGTCGAGTGCGAGTGGAAACGAGCCTCGTTTTTCCATTTTAAATTCCATCACATTGTGCGCTCTGTTGAACTATTTTCACTGTGAACAGAAACAATAAAGTGCACGTTCATCGCGCGTCAATACCTACTCGAACACAATGTTAGTCACTAGAACAACACTTCTAGGCTTCATGTACTTTGTATGACGTTCTTTGTTTTTTTTTTAAAAGATGTAAAGGATCACGCAAAAATGCGTTAGGACCAAACCGTAGTTTGTTGTCGTTCTTCAAGGCTGGTCACGTGGAAAGGTCGCTAGGTGAGTGTAGGTGCCAGACCTACACTCACCTAATCTTAAGACGGTTCAAAGTGATACTTGTGATACTAACTCAATAAACATGTTTTTAACTTTCAGTATGAAAGAGACAAATCTGTGTTGAACCTTCATAGTGTGCGATGCTCATTAAGGTAGTAATTTGCATATCTTCCGTAGACGGTAGAGCGATCACGGAATTGAGCCGAATGAGTAACGAACGGTGTTTGAGTGCAGTGCACGTACTGCACACTAATGCACGGATGAAACGTTTGCTTTTTCCAATCAATTGCAGATTTGATTTATGAAATGTTAGCTCGGCGCCGGAGAGCTCAACGAGATGCTCTCACTTGATGGAATAACAGATCTGGTACCTCTGGTACGTATACTAATAGAGGTTCCTAACTGGGAGCCTATGTTCAGCGCAGTGGACGTCCTACGGCTGAAATAATGATCTTCTCGAGTCTCTGGTTCTTTCAATTTAAGTGCGGTGAAAGGATTTTAAGTCTGCCTCAAAGAGGCTACTTTCGTGCACTTGGCACATATTTTAACCTTTTTTAGGTTCTAAGACATGCCTCACAATTTTTTCTTCACCGTTTGAGAGCGCTGGTATAGTGTACATACATTTTTGGGCAGGAAAACTCATTAGTACACGACTTCAAATCCAGTCGTGTACTAATGCCCACCCATGACCTTAGGATGGGAAGGCGCTACCACTAGGCCACCAGTGCTCTGAATATGAAGAAACTATAGGTACGAGATCAGTCTTGTTAGTCGTCAAAACTGACACCAAACTAGATATTTTCTCATACAGAAAGAACAGTAATTTCAGATTATTCTCGGAATACCTTACTCTAAAGTCAACATCGTATTTCAAATATTTACTTGGATAAAATACTACAATAATATAAAACACTAATATTATTGATATTCTCATGCCTATAAATAAAAGAGAATAAAAAGAAAATTCATTTATTATTTACAACAGAATATACATTATTTACAAAAAGTATTTATTTAATTATTATAAAACATTAAATTATTAAAATAAAAAAATATTTTATAAGAGCAATGAATTAGAAAATTTAATAATAAAGTCTGTTTTCCACCTGTAGGTATTACAGGTAGAAAACAGAGTTCTAATTACCGACCGCAGGCATAATTATGTTATTAGAGATAACATCAACAAGTCGGTTGTTTTGTGTGTAGCTAATTGCTTGTTATTTTTCATCAAAAATATCGGCTATAATCTGATATATTATGTCGTCGGTATCCTATTTTCATCGCCTTCGCCTGGCATTCTAATGTTACACAGTGGGCGTATGAAAAGAAAATGTTCCAAACCGAATCAACTTTCTAACGCACAACTTAGCAAACAGGAATAGCGTAACGACTAAACGTATAGCTAGGTAGATAGGTATAAGGAACGCGGACGGTTTCTACAAGACTAGGTGTGCGACCGCCGAAGCCAGAATCTAGAATGTGAATCGCGCACGGTCGCTCGTTGCTCGTAGACTCCGTCAAGCGACAACTGATGGCACTGGCGTTCCGAACGAATGGTTTGATGATGGATGACTGACGATGTTATCAGCCCGAGTACGACTTAAAGTTTATCTACAGCTCTCAACAAAATGTTACAACTTATATTTTTATTACAATAGTTTTTCCAACAAAGCTGTAATTTGAAATAAATTACATTTATTTGAGACATGAATAACAGTTATACAGTGCGAAGCAAGATACATAGTTGCTATTATTGAAACAGGACAAAAGGAGAAGTAGTGAGGAGTCGGTCGGCGGGATGTCGAGTGCATGCCTCCACACCACTCCTTGCTCGCAACAAACATCTACTACAAACGCACAGAAATAAACGAATCGATTGAACAAATACTAACCGAGCTACTTCAACCCCTCATGGGTATCTGAATCTGAGCGAAGGGAATTACTGCCACAAAAACAAACCAAAACCACATAATTAACTTTTAAATAATTCGTGGTTTCGATGATCGGCCACTGAACACCGATGCAGCTGCGGTCACCAAACTAAACACTAAATATCGGCCAAATAAGCGGGAGACCTTATGTTCATTCAGATGACGCTACGCTGGATGAGAGACATCGCGAGGTGTCATGTCGCGTGGGCGGCATGTCACGTGCGTGTGAGTGATCTAGCTGGTTGCGAGGCGCGCTGTGCCCGCGTTCGGACACAATAGCTGCAACTTGTTAGCAAAACTTCAGACTCCAACATAAACTACAAAGAAATAGTGCACAACAATTTACAGCGGAAAACTACACTGTTGCTAACCACCAAGGGATTCTATTATAGCAATTTTAATAAAATGTTTTTCGACAAACTAGCTGAAACTTTCCTGTATTCGAGCAAAATAATGGAAGTTAAAAGGTAAGTTTTTCTACGGGTGCATGTAATTTCAATTTCAATTTATTTATTCAAGAACAATAATATATCGTATTCGAATGTCTTATGATCTACTTAAAAATACACTGACAAATAATAATATAACAAACACAATATATGATAACAAACAAATTAATTCAAATTTAATTTAATTAATCACAGTGAATGCTACCAGTGTCACGAAACGAAACTATACGAACAATTTTTAAGCTCAAAATTAGTAAGTATCAACTTTCAAATTTGTTAAATAAAATTTATGCAAAAATAAATAAAAAATCAAAAAATTTAAAGAAAAAAAACATTATTTTTTCAATATTTATTCTAAAACAAATAGCATCAAATTTTTATATAATATGAGATTAAATCTCAGGAGCAGTCCGTATCAAAAGAGGTTTTCTAACAATTTCATATTCATTAATTCATTTCAAGAATAAAACGCATTCAATTAAAAAAATATATTTTTGAACCCTGGTAATTTTTTTAAATAAGCTACCTACTTTAATGGACAATTTGTTATACATTACCAACTTACTATAGTCACCTTGTTTTTGAACTTTAGCTAGTCTAATTCTAGGTTTATATATTTTAGTTTTATTTGTAATGCTCCATCAGCTATCTTGCCATAGCGTATTGCTTTGCGAGGGACTAGATAGCAAAAGGCAACATGTCCGTCAATTTTTTCGATTTAAGTATGTACTTATAATTCGCTATTAAACTTCTAAACTAAACTAAAATGTAGTAAGTACCTTAAGGAAGTTGTTTCGACGCAAAGTATTTTCATGCTGAATCGAAAACTATCTATGCTCGTAGGAAATGTAATTCAGACTTTTATTCAGTTCCGTTTCATGAATGCGAAACATGAAAATGGTGGTGAATGTAACTATTCCTCTTCTTTAGAGACTTTTAAAGAAAATAATCCCTTCCAGCAAAAGCTCCGCTTCTATAGAACTCTTGAAATAGGCATTACTTCTTACTGAGCACTCCTGATTTACAAGCTGCTATAACTTTGGAGCGTGCGGTAAGTACGAGTATAACTGTCTCGAGATTCATCGTTCGAGAGCACAAGTACCTACTCGTACACAGCAAACAAATGCGCGCTCACTCGAAGCGGACCAAATTATCGGAAACATATCGCATACGATCCGCGACCGATTTATGATAAATGTGGATAACAAATGTGGACGATGTGTCACCGTGACGCACATCGCTATATACCCGCCGAGGCGCAGTGCCGCTGCGAGCGAGGCGCGGACGCTGACGCGATGAGCATCCAGCGTTTGACTCATTACACGCGTGTGGTGGTTCTCTAAATAGATACCGGACGACCAAGATCCGTACATACAATCTTAATGTATGGATGTGAGGCTTGGACACTGACCCAGAAGGAAGAACACAAGCTTTTGGTCACAGATTCTGGGCCCAACGAGAAGATTGATCCTGGAGGGTGAGGAAGACTCGAGAGGTCATGGAACTCGTGGCTGAGCCGAATATCATCGGTGAAAAAAAAGCACATCGGCTGCGCTGATTTGGCCACGTGCTACGAATGGGGGAGGATCGGGCAGTTAAGCGAGCTTTCCGAAGAGTGCCAGTGGGACGGTGACCAGTCGGCTGATCCAGATACCAGTAGAAGGACGAGGTAGAGAAGGATCTCCACTCTCTTTGACTTTCCAACTGGCAAGAAATGGTGCAGGAAAGGAACCGGTGGCGTTCTATTGTGGCGGAGGCCAAGACTGGCTTCTAAGTTGATGCGACGGTATAGTAAATAAGATGATACTTAGGTTAGGTTATACGAGGTTGCCTGGTAGAGATCGCTGTTAGCGATAAGGCTGCCAATTGTATTACTGTGACTGTTTATTTTTAAGCTACAAACTGTATCCTACTTACCTTGTGTGTCATTGTAATCATTTAAAAGTTATCTATCATATAGCTTAGGTGCATGGCCACGCCACAACTATACACATGATGAAATTAGGCCCTTTGCGTTCAACCTCCGGTTGCATGGTGAACATTTGCTGAATTTAAAATTTTCTTTAGTATTTTTTATTATTATTCCAGCTTTTTCACGGTGCTGATTTCGAGTAATCCGCTCGTCCGTGTATCCGCTAGAAGTGTGACCACAGCCTCCTGTTCCTGTTCCTGTGACGCCGTAAATAGGCAGCTTATGGCAGGTGCGAGGTGATCGATGCTGTATCCCCCTTGCCATATTGAGTGTGTACGCGGCATACGGAAAAGGTATTTTTATAAAAATATTTTATAAGCTCTTGGTATCGTTTCATCAACTTGATTTTTCTCTTCCTTTTTAAATTAAACATTTATGTTCAATAGAAATGTTTGATGTGAGTAGAGTGAAGCGTAGTTATGCGATGAGGTCAAGTGCCACCCACATTATTTAAAATGTGTACGTATAGGTACAGTATAATATACATAGGTATAGTACAGTAGGTATTGCCTTCGCGGTTGGGTTGAGCTGGATTGAGACCCGTATAATAGATGTTTGTAAACAATCACGTGATGGAACTCCAATATTGGCCATTTCCGAACAATTCCAAAATAGATTTGGTTTTGAAGCAATTCAGTAAAAGGCATTTGGAGTGCAGCACGCGTCCCCTGAGCCTGAAACATTTCATTATAAGAGTGAAACTGCACATAGCCGTGAAGCATTGTTTGCTTTTTAGCAATTTAAAGCAAACGTTACGCACCGCTCGGATGAGCACGATACACATAGATAGGTCGACATAGGTCACGCCACTCGTTCATTGTCAGTTAAGTAGAACGATGACTTGTTAAATGGAGGAACGTTTAATAAGCCGGCTCAAATAATTAGGCTACTTAAGCTACGATTACACTAGCTTTTGGGAACGTTAATACTGCGGTCACGAAGGCACTTTCAGCAGAGTTCTCATGCATTTATCTACTTGAGTCAACATCAAATACCCGAATTATTTACGCATGTAATCGACCATTAAAATATTTGACAAATGTTTATCTCAAATTTTGCAAGCAAATATTTGATTTAAACATCTATTAGCAATGCCTGGCACTGGGTCTAAATCAATAAAGGTCAAATAAATCACAATCACTTTAAATCGCTCGTAGCTAAATTATTTGCAAATAGTTATACGCGACCGACATGAAAAAGTTAGTACCTAGTAATAGGTTTGTAGAGACAGCCTTTACAAACAGCCTGCAAGGGTATTGTTTTAAGACTAATGAAGCCATGACAGACTCGCGACACAAAAACCTCTCATTGCCGACTAACAAGCGCCTCGTTATCACAATGCTCGGAACAAAAGTGTCTGTTTTATGCCATAAGAGTGTTATTTCATCAAAATGATCGATCGGAGAGTGAGAGTTGGTACTCGCACAACGAGGCTCATAGACGCTTCAATCGGACGCAAGCGTAGCGAGTAGCGTACCTACCTTTTTTTTTTTTTTTTTTTTTTTTTTTTTGTTTACAGAGAGGAAATTCATTTACGAATAGACCAGCCGGGCGGCTGGAATTATGTCGGACTCGCCGTTGCTACGGAATACCGACTAAAACCTCTCCGGTGAACCTCTCTCGCCATTCATGCCAGGCCACGGGAACTAAAACCATCCGCGACCCGACTGACGAACAAAACCCTCTCATATTGGGCGGCGCGTCTCCTCCCGCATCTCGCATGCGCCAGCCCTCAATCAAATTCACCATTCAACCACCATGTGCGGGGGCCGCTGGCACTCGCACGACCGTGCAAGTGTTACGCGCATCACCCCGCACAATTCCTCCACTCTTTTCACCTTCTTCCCTCATACACCTTATGGCTTCATGGCCCTCAGCCCCACGGCCCACTTCCGCCACCGTGTCAGGAACACGTGACACGATGACGGAGACCTTGAAGAGGAATTTCTTCGATCGATAAGGCCCGCCCCTACGGGCCTCGCGACCGAAGAGCACACACCTTATGGCTTATGGCCCACATACCTCGTTAAACTCTGTCATACTGGGTGGCGCTCTCCTCCCGCATCTCGCATGCGCCACCCCTCATTCAAAGCATGCCCTCAACAATTAGTTTGAATTGGGCAGGGGGGCTGCACTCACGCTACTGCGCTCGTGGTCCGCGCATCACCCCGCCCCATTCCTCCATCCCGATCACCTCTCATTCTGACTCTACTCAGTGGTCTCACCTTATGGCGGTCATCATGATCTCTGGCACTGTGGCTGGGACGGGGCACTAATGCCACCGCCCGCCAAGGCCACTCCTCTCTTCGTCGGCGCCGGGCACGCCTTCGTGCCACATCGGTGCTCTGCAGGCCGACCCGCCGCCGCGCACAGGGTGCAGCGTGGCGTGGCGTCACAGGCACCGGCCTTGTGGCCAGGCACACCGCAGCGATAGCACTGGTCGCTGCGGTCCTCCTCCGATGAGCGTACCTACCTACCTCATGCATCACTAATACCATTAGAATTCACCAGTGATTCGTGCAAACTATACGAAACCGAAACCTTTCAGCTAGGTGTTTACCAAATACAACTCTGCAAGCTCTATTCAATGCTCTATGAAAGCTCGACGTACCATAGGTACATTCGATAGCAGAAATGAACGCATCGATAAACAGCTTAGAGCAAAATGGTCACCGCAGTTCAAATATGGAAAAAGCTATCGAAATAAATCGAAGCGTGCCTCTTGGACTTCTAGCGCTAGCCTCAGAGCAGCCGCCACAATGCACAAGGCGGCTCCGGCTGGACACACTGGACACACAATTCTTACAAAGCAGTGTCAAATCTTAATTTAAACTTATTTACTTATGAAAAAAATATTCAAATCTGAATATAATATAATGATGACTATTGCTAGAAATTGTATATAATAGATAATAATTATAAATTTGGTGGACATTCTACACTATCTAGACCCAAACTAAGCAGAGTTTATACGATGGGAACCAGATATAACAGAACTTAATTGTATTTTTTTTGTATATATACTTGGAATCGGAATACCACACACCACACAAATATTTGAGTGAGGACCAAACCCACGGCCTACTATCACCATTATATTTGCGGACATTCCACACAGCACTAGGTATCTAGCCCCAAATAAAGAGAAAACGTGTCAAAAATTGTTTACCTTTGCACAGATTGTCTTCGCTCAGCTCGTGTGACGTGCTTGTTCTGTTCTCACCGAGCCCCCTCCTCGGGCGACGGAAGCGCCGGCGCCACCGGAACAACGCGCTTCCGCCGCGACGCTGTCACCGCACTAGCACGCAGCCAGGATCGCTTTATGCTAACAATTTAATAACTAGTACTTGAGTATGCATATGCCCAAGCACTAGTTATTAAATCCAATAGGACCTCTTTAATCTGAACCCCTTCTAATCCGAACACCTCTGTGATCCGAACACCCCCATCCCCGCCCGCTTTCACGCGCTGTCTCGCCATGCGCCAGTTGCTTGCAGAGTGTAGAGAAAAAATGCTTTTAAGTAAATTACGAGACAAAGATTTTTATATGTCATCAAATAACTCCCAACAATCAAAAATATTTGGTTTCATTAAAAAGTTTAGTAAATTACGATTTCACAATGCATACTAGTATTCGTTTTATTTCATAAAAAATATCCTATAAATTATATGTGTACTGTATAATCCGAACGCTCTACGAATTCGAACGGGGGTAAATTTTCAGAGTTCGGATTAAAGAGGTCATATTGTGATGGCTTTCCACAAAAATCAACGCTAACTTTGAATTCAAATGTTAATACGTTTTAGGCATATTTTAATACTTCCTAGATAATCTTCTACGACATGACAGCTACATAAAGAACATCATTGAAGGAAAGGTTGAAGGGAAACGGGGAAGAAAAAGGCCAAGAATTAGTTACATGAGCCAGATAAAAGAAAAAGTCGCTGTCATGTCGTATAAGGAAGTCAAGGAGGCCGCATTCGAGAGACTTAATTGGAGAAAACTGCATCAAAACCCCGACAAGAGCTAAGCTCTTAAATTTAAGTAGAAGAAGATAAGCAAGATCCTTGCGACCAAGCCTATATATAGAATTCGATATAGCTCCTAAAGGAGTAATAAACTTTAACTCTAGCACTAGAGAAACCCGCTCTTTGATATAAATATTACTCTGAATTTATAGGTACTTCAACAATACTAGAACCAACCTCTATTATTTATTTATTTTAGGAAGACTAACGCTACACAACTTTGAGACGTCTTAAAGCTAAGTGAGTCTATGTGCCAGTCCCACGCGACCAAGCCTTGAAGAACATAATCAAAAATTAAAATCAAATCAAAAGTTATTTATTTATAAGACTTAATAATAACTATAATTAATCTAAGCTAGATAGTTAGAGAAGTCAATGAGATGGGCACAAAGTCGCCCATCGCAATTATCACGTAAGTACCTAATGTTCAATATTTATTGCAATTCTTATAACTCGCTAAACAGAATATTAAATTATTGAAACACATTTAAGTCATAGTTGTTACTGCGGTGGCACTGATCATTTAACAGTGGTTTTCAGTGCAAAGCTATTTACTGAAACGGAACTGAATGCATTATGCGGGAAAATGTAAATGAATGTTGCAAAATATATCATTTATGAAACTGGCTAATTTAAAATAATAGTTAGCTACATTATTACTTTGTATCATGGTTATAATATCTGTTTGAAATCAATTTTAAATTCCAAAGCTGTAGGCCTACCATGAGCTCTGTCTGGCTCTGTCTCTGGTTCTAGTTTTGAGTGTTGACTAAATAAATCCTACGTCAAAACGTCACACACACAGTATAATGCGCTGGTGAGCACTCACACAGACTCAACACCAGAGCCAAAGACAGAGCCAGACAGAGCTCATATATTATTTAATCTTCACCTAGCATAATACCTAGGGTTTTATGTGGCATAGGTATAGCACAAGGATATTTTTATAGCAGTATCTACAGTCGGTGTTCGATCAAACGAATTAATACTGTTATCTTAGAGACCCAAGAAGGCAACATTTTTAATTAGGTTTAAAGACATTATATAACAGTTACTAGTTAGCTTTAAGTTTTAATTAGTGGTACGAGCAATAGATATGAGGAATAAATACGATCTATTAGGACTCCGATTGCAATCTGATAGTTCGACAAATCACTCCCCAACGAGATTAGTTTTCCGATTGACTCCCTCCTCCAAAGATGTTACAAGAAAAACTGATATTGTTTTATGAACACGACGAGAAATGAGGGCAAAGTAAACTATGAGACAGGTGGTCATTTACGTTAAGTACTATACACAGTCGCTTGGTCAGGAAACTTTTTTACGACGTATACGTTTCCTGCCGTGGTAAACTGTTGAGATTGCCTGTGTTACAGGAATTTGAAACGAGTACAAAAGCAGTCACTAAATCTAGATGCGAAACCATTGTTTTTGAATCAGCGCGTGCGGGGGTTGGAACCCGCACGGGGCGCTCGCTTAAAGCCGGCGCTGCGCTGGGCCGCAGCTGAAGCCAGCATCTTATCGATCGTTCGCGTACTAATAAGATTTTTTGTTAGAGAGTTTTATCAGAGCTATTACCGGCTTAACTTTGACTTAAGTCAACGAAATACAATTTCAATTAATCCGATCCTACAAAATATATTCCTGGAGCCATTCGTCGCCTCGGCTCGGCTATTGTGCCAGTCGGCTAATTCGCGTTATTTGTCTCTGAAGATCTCGCGAGCCATCGTGACTAATGGAAGATACGGACTAAGGTTACAACTATATAGCTAATACTGCCCGAGGCTTTGCCCGCCCGATAACTACATGAACACTGGCCTATTTCCTATTTCAGATCATACATTCATAACAGTCTTTAAAACGGCATGACACTGTTTTTATAAACGAAGTATTTGCATTAAATATTCATAATTATACAATGTAGGTATAAGTGTAGTACTTTTTTTTTTACCTATTTGACTCGTGGAAAAAATAAACGCTTCCAACCCTAACAAGTTTTCTGGGCAACGTATTCCTTTGGTTGGAAGAAAATCGCGAGCAATATTCGGGTTCGGCTTCTGTACATTGTCTGCCGATGTTTGTTTCAAAGCACTGATAGCCCCCTCGAGAAATTACTGGTGTGTTGTGTACCGTCATGTGGCTGAATTAATAAACAGCTAGTGAACCTAATCACCAGTAGGTCTACCACAAGCTCGGTCTGGCTCAGTCTCTGGCTCTGGTTTTGAGTCTGTGTGAGTGTTGACGAAATAAATCCTACGTCGAAACGTCACACACACAGTATAATACACTGGTGAGCACACCCACAAACTCAAAACCAGAGCCAGAGACAGAGCCAGACAGAGTTTGTGGTAGGCCTACAGCTTCCTTGTCTATACACCAGAACCTACATTTACTAACTGCTTATTACGCTGTTAAAAGGGTACAAATTAATAAATAAGTTATAATAAGTAAATACATTTTTATGGAATAAAATAAAAACTGTTTAACACAAAGCGAAGGTAAGGTCAGGCTGGAATCCTACAGGAACAGATGAGAATTCATGAATTCTCATCCCGAGAATTGGCTTTATGTTGGCATCCATCATCAGAGCCGCGATCCTTCCTCAGCTGAATAAACATATTATTTCGGAAGGGTTGCTTTCTTCTCACATTTCGATTCACTGGGGAAGGTAAGTTATGTAATCCCCTTCATTTGCATCAATTTTGCAAAACAGCCAGTTCGGTACACGATATGGTAATGCGTAAAAATAGTAATTTATTATCATGGAGCTATTCCTGAAAGATAAAACCAACTACGTTAGTACGAGTAATAGGCGAGGCAACACCAAGCAGACCACGGCTCAGATCCCCCCACTACTACACCGTAGCATGCCACGACGTAGCCAGTGAAAATAATAGCTCGTTCTAGCGGCTGATGATGCGCCATCAATGATCCATCCCGGACGGTCTGGGAGGGAGGGGGCGGCCGGAAAGGAGAAGGGAGGCGGTAAATTTGTGGCCCCCTTGAGATAACCTGCTCCTTTTCATGTTAAGGTAAACTTTGCGTGTCGATAAACAGATGATTTGGGGATTCGGGCGGGAATACGTAGACTTGTAGAGCCTTAATATATCATCCGTGGAACACATATCGGAATGTTATATTGATTGTTCAGAAGGAGACGATGAATAACGTGAAAATTATACTAAAATACTTAGTTCTATAATATTACTATAAATTTTACTATTTACCCAAATACATATTATTATATAGGTATATCTATACTATCCATATCTACATATATATATAAAATTGTATCTACCAATACAATTTTTTTTGTATAACCTAAAAAAAAAACTACTGGGCCGATTTCAAAAAAAATCTCCATTGGAAAGCTACATTCACCCTGAGTAACATAGGCTTTTATTATGTGTTTTCAAAAGTCCACCCGAGCGAAGCCGGGACAGGCGACTAGTAAAATATAAAATATCTAGACTTTAATGAAAAATCACGAGCATTTGTTACAACAGTTGCTCGTGATTTTTCATTACAAACAAAAACAACAGCAAACAGAAATATCCTATCATAGCACTTATTCCTTAAAAAAGTCAAAGACAAAATATTTATTGGATTACTTACAATACAATCATGGTGAAAATAATGTTACCTAAATTTATAAATAAAAAAAGCAGCCAAGTGCGAGTTGGACTCGCCCATGAAGGGTTCCGTAGCATCAAGTAACATAATACACTACATAACATACACATATATAATTACTGTACTGTGTACAGTAATTTTTAATTTTGTGCAATAAAGAATTTTCTATCTATCTATAATATAAAGGTTCTTGTAGTTCGTCGAAAGGTAAATTGCGGTTTACGATTTATGACGTATAAAAAAAAAACTACTGGCTAAACCTCGTTCAAACCAAATATCGTTGAAAGTTTGCATAGTAATGTACAACATATATTTTTTTTAGTTTTATCATTCCCTTATTTTAGAAGTTAGAGGGGGGGGGACCAACTTTTTTCAACTTTGGAAGTGTCTCTCGCGCAAACTATTCAGTTTAGAAAAAAACGATGTTAGAAATCTCAACATCATTTTTGAAGACCTATTCATAGATACCCCATACGTATGGGTTCGATGAAAAAAATTTTTTTGTGTTTCAGTTTGAAGTATGGGGACCCCCAAAATTTATAGTTTTTTTTCTATTTTTGTGTAAAAATCTTAATGCGGTTTACAGAATACATCTACTTGCCAAGTTTCATCAGTGTAGCTCTTATGGTTTCGGAGAAAAATGGCTGTGACACGGTCGGACAGACAGACAGACAGACAGACAGACAGACAGACATGACGAATCTATAAGGGTTCCGTTTTTGCCATTTGGCTACGGAACCCTAAAAAAGATGGCTTTGCCGGTTTTCATACCTTTAAAGTAGGAAAACGTATTAGGACCAACATTATTTTTTTGCTATAATGTCTGCACTGCTATCTGCTATTTACTATACACACAAAACAGCTGCTCGCGATTTTACAAAAATAAGTTTGGTGATTTTCACCGAGTAGAATTGCTACTCAGTTTCAGAAGGCGTTGAGAACTCTCCAACAATGTAAGTTTATGTAAAGTACTTTTGTTTTCTTTGTAGGTGTACGGTTGCCACGGTTGGTAAAGGAGGTAAATAAATCCTTTCTTGTGGTATTGTTGCCACTTAAAAAGCTTGTGCTTGCGGCAAGAAGCACTAAGACCGTCACGCAACAATAACTTCCGCTGCACGAAGGCAACCACAGTAATAAATCGGCCGCTTGCAAGGCGTGCCTACTTGCCCACTCGTGGTGGCTAGTTTGAAAGTTGCATACTCAACTTGTACAACGCTGAACTAGCGCGCGAGTCCGGCGGCGAGCTTTTGAAAACTTTACGAAGTGGTCGCTCGCAGTCGGCGTTCGCTCGGAACCGATACTGAAGTTCTGCTTTATTCCCTTCACGACTCGCATCGCTTACCACTTGCTGCTATATAAAAAAAATCCTTTGCATCGTATAAGAACGTGCAAGTAGCATTCTTTGATCAAGGTCCGTAGCTCATCCGTTGAATTCCTAATAACTATGGAGCTCTCTCATTATTCATGTTATATCATTTACTACTGAAACTCGCGTAGGAGTTGTTCCTTTGAGTAACAAGCAAACTCATTACAACAATTATTTTTGTGCAGCCAAGCTTATCCAAAGACTATGAGATTATGAGATAGGGTGTTATTAGAGCTTTAGAATGAGTATAGGTGGCTGCCACTAGTTGGCGACGACGACCTCAGTCCCACACGTACCTACTTACACATTAGTAAGTTGTTTCTATTCTTGTGGAGTAGGTAGGGGCTACCCATAGCCGTCGCCGTCGGTGGCCGGTGTGCTCCGATGGATACGCAGGAGATAAAGCTCTGATCGAATGACAAGATTTATAGGTATGTGGGCATGTGCCTTAATGAAATTCTTGATCGAATCTATGAATAGAGCGCATATCCCACACAGGCTCCTGAGCATAGGGAAGCAGGAAAATATCAAAAGATTTAGAATCTGATAATCTGGTGTAAACGGGTAGAGTAAACGGCTTAGTATCACAATAGAGAACCTAAGTACCTACTAACTATATCAATGCAGACAACATGGTAGAAGGTACTAAAATCTGAAGAAGTAGGTACCTAGTTAGCACCGTGGGCAAGCCCTACCCTCCCGTTTGCTTTGCTTGTATATTTACTGGTAGATACTATACCAGACTGCACTTTGCTTTTGACTACAGAAATATGAGTAAGAAGCATTTAGTATGTAAAATCACCACTTTCTCAAAAAAAACTTTATTCCACAAAACAAGCACAAGTTTAATATTGTCGAAAGCTTAATTGAACGCGATGAGCAATAAAAAAGCGGTTGCTCTTTAGTTCTCCGCTCATGTCCCTGCACACTGCAGCGGAAGTGAGCTTTATGTAAACGGCATACCCTATTATGTATTAGTTAGAAGGTGTCACTCACCGAGGATGTGCTACTTCAGCATGATACAGCTTAACTGCCGGCACAACGTGTTGTGTAATTTGTGCAACCTTTCTAATATAAAATGATCGGCGGCTGTGCGCGGCCCGGCCTCCACAATGTATACGTTCATTAATTCACTCGCCGCAATTTCCACGGCTTACATGGTATCCACGTAAAGCTCCTTAAAATTATGATAGATGTTCTCGTTCAATTTATAACTATTGTTGCGGTTTTCATTATTAACCGCTGAGCCACTGGGGCTTAGAAGTCGCTCTATATTTAGGTAATTATTATTGAGTCTCACCTTTTGCAGCCAATTTAAATTACGCCTAAATTTGAATGATCACTTTGCTTGCATATCAACACTCTCTGATCAAGTTTTGAGTAGGAGGCCTCTGGCCTTCGAACCGTCTTTAAGTGGATAGAAAAATTTGTACTGTAATTTCAAAACTGACTACAATTATTATTCTCAATAACAGTGGAAATATTACGCACCTAATATAAAATGTTAGAAGAATTTACAAATTCACTTACAGCGGAAAATACAATTTATCTTAGGTAAAAGTAGATACAGTCTAGATAACATAATTATAAGAACACTACAATAAACACCGTCAGAACTATCGCGGTGTAAAAATGTTGTTGAGAAAATTCTATAAGTTACTAAAAATTACTAGCATGGCTGTTTGTTCGTGTATTTTTCTTTACAAATTTTATTTGTATTTTCCATGTTATAAAATCACCCGCAGAAGCCGTAGAGGATTTCTGAGCTGAATATCGTTACTAAGGTAAGTAGGCTGAGAGCTAATGACCTAATTATACATAATACACAGAGTAGGTATCCTTAAGCTAGAGCAAGAGCTGACCGACATACTTAGTCACAAACAGCCAGAAGGGCAAGTCCCACTTCATTTAGTCATGTTTTCGTTTCGCCTATTTGTCTTTCTGTAGTGTATGGAGAAAAGACAGACAGCAAAAATACGTTACGTAGTTAGAGGTTTTGTCTCATCAATTTTCCATTCAAAAGAGAAAGACACGTGCTCACACGAAAACAACATTTGATAGACGAAATGTGGTAGCAAAACTCCGACTTCGGGTTGTTTATTATTGCATTTCGGTGGACGTGAGGGTTAGATAATCTGCGGGCGCTGACCAGCCGACCACCACTCCCACCACAGCGGCGTGCCACCACTGACACACCCGCTACCGCTGACAAACCCGCTCGTGCTGACCACACACCCGCCTCACCCTATTTTCACCAGTCAATGCGATGTTGCCAGTCTCGCTTATAAGCATCCAGCTCGTCCCTCCATCTCATGCTAATTATTATAGTAATGTCAGCAAATAAATCAGTCATCAAATAAAATTAATATCACTACATCAAAATACTTAATTTATGAAATACAATAAAATAATTCAGTCATGCTGGGCTATTGTTTTTATCTCTCTCCTTTCGCAAAGATTTCAGCTATGTCTTGGGAGTTGTTAGTAATGTGATTATTTATTTTAACCACAGAGCACCAAACACGCTTTTGCTTACGCAAAGTAGAGAGAGTATGATGACGTATTACTAAGAGAACCAGTGTCGCCAAACTCATACACGTAAAAACAAACACACATAGAAATAAAAGTTATGATTGGTCGAAAAAAAACGTTAAAAAGGACCTAAAACCAAAAAAATAATTTAATTGATAATAAACCTTAAAGCTATCGTGACATGGTTCTAAACTTAATAAAATAAACAGTGCTAAAATAAAATTCTATTTGCCAAGAGATGGCACTTCTCATTCAGTATTTTTTTCTTTTAGTCTCTATTTAGTTATAATAAGATTGATAATACAATGGCTGTTACTTTATTGACAACAAAACAAAGCTACTTGACGCTAGATGGCGTTATAGAAAACAATTCTGTTAGTCTTTATCCACAAGGTATAAGATTCATAATACAATGGCTATTACTTGACATAGCCACTCACTTAGTGATGTGCCAAGGTGGATACAAGACAAATGTATCGACATCGATGATTACCTACCTACTTCTTATCGTGTCACTGGTTTTTTCGAACCAAGTGAGGTGAAAGGATTTTAAGTGCGCCCCAAAGAGGCTCCTTTCGTGCACTTATTTAACACATATTTTCGAACTTTTTAAGTTCTATGGCATGCCCGGTTTCCTCACGATGTTTTTCTTCACCGTTTAAGAGCACTGGCATAGTGTAAATTAATTTTTGGGCAGTAAACCTCATTGGTTGGATTGGATTTAAGCCCACGACCTAAGGATCAGAAGGCGAAGCCGCTACCACTAGCCCACTAGCGCTCTCACCTACCTACTGATGTATAACGATCGGTAGCACGTCAGGTTATATATATATGGTGGTCGAAATAAAAAGCTTTTCTTATCTATCTTTCTTTATTTACCCAATCAAATGTTTACAACTCGTAAAATTGTATACTTAACTGTTTCAAATATTGTTTCTTTTTCTTCTTGTGTTTTGTTTTTCCTGTTGCATCGATACATTTATTTTGAATATCGGAAAACTGAAACCAGAATTATAATGTTATTTCTTCAAAATATTTCTGTAATTTTCATCTTACCCAGCCACTGTGGGCTATAAGAATAAGAAAAGAATCAGAATAATAACAGAATAATACATAAGGAATAAAATCATCACTAAAGCAAAAAAAAAGTCAGCTCCCTAAACCTAACTATTTATATGATCTGGGGGGCAATTCTCGGGCCGATCTCGATCATTTTGCAATTTTATTTTATTGCTTGTTTTCGAAGAGAGAATGGATGATGTCCTTGAGTAATTCATCAACGACCTCATCGTAAAAGCCTCGACAGCTATGATATACGGAAAACGAAGAAGAAGTGCGGGGTTGTGAAAAGAAGCAATAAAATAAAATTGCAAAATGATCGAGATCGGCCCGAGAATTAGCCCCCAGAACTAATAAAGTATTCGATAGCACATTCATCACTTTATTGGGGTAGGTACAGCCCTAATTGAGTAGCGAAAGTTGAGATTTATAGAAACGCGACCTTAACGAATGTCATTCACAGTCTATTTTTGTTTGATGGTTTTGCATTCTAAACAAAACCAATTTAAGCAATAAAATAATACTAACCTGTGATACGATATGCCCCCTTTTGTTAAATTATTGGTTCGGCTATCGTTTTAGCACTGCAAAACAGCACAATACGGCATTTTTATATTTATTCGTGTTTTTCTCAGTTACGTTTCTTCTGACAGACTTCAAACACGAATAAACAAAGGAGGGCTTGAAGTCTGCTGTACTGCGCGTACTTGGAGCGTGAGAAGGTCGTCTACATGCTATTTCCATTACTTCTTTATTTCGTGATTTTAACCCATTATACAGTTATTATTGGTGCCCCTAAATTAGTTTTATTTCTATGTGTTAACGACGTTCCATACTTGTTTAGATTTGTTTTCATTTAGATTTTAATTAACTAATAGGATCGTCGAACGTATTTTCTACTAAAGTTGAATTATGATTATTTCTAATTAATTACATAATGAAATTTAATTAGCGTGCCGAAGAACGTTCCGGATGAATGCTTTATGAATAACAAGTTATTTCTCATGAAACCCTCATCATCCTCATAGCAAGGTCGGCTTCCGAAATATTATTCAGCTGCGACTTTTAAATACTGGAGTTCTGAAGTCGTTCATTGTAAGTTTGGGTTTGGCCGATGGAAATATGCTTTAACTTTTTCAGTATGCTTGGCACAATCCCCCGCCCCGCCTCGCATTGCTCTCACCGGGATGACGGTATCGCATCTTTACATATCACGTTATGCCTGAGCTCAATTTTTACATATTTTTTTAGATTTTTCTTTCCATATAGGTACCTACATGGCAGGTAAAACGTCCAGGTACAGTAACAGGAGCTTTACGTCTACACAGGCTACACTACACACCTATCAATAAAATAGGTGAATTTAAGCCAGATCCACTGTAAGCGATTGAAGTCATAGCTTGGAGTTGCACAACCGTGTTCTTTCCTTCGGGACGTGCCGTGCTCTGAGCGCCCCACTCCGTTATTGCCAAACTTTCCGCAGAATATTATCATAGCCGACATCGACACACACGAAGCTAATATCGAAGTTGATACTCAATAGGTTTCACTCATAAACGCATTTCAGTCAAAAAGTTCGCAAGTACCCATCGAAAGCAAGTTCCTCGCGCGAACTCGGTCAAGTGCGTGGTTTCTGTAATATGCACGAGACGCCCTACATACTGCTGAGCACATCTGTTTGGGCCACCCGCGCTCAACTCAACTAGGTAGGTATATTGTTATGATCTTGTAGGTATAATGAACTGATGGGAATCAATCTGAGATTGAACAGACAACAAAGCTAAGCTGGCCTTATTCGTTTTTTAGTTAAATAGTAAGTAGACAAATGCATTTATAACATAAAAACGTTATCCTTCAAAGTTTTCACAATAATAATAAACCTACTACACCCAATGCCGGACGGGCATGGTAACCGCTCGTAAACGCGAGGAATGAAAGTAATCCGTTATTTATTTAAAAGCCCGTGCTAAATTCAGGTCGGTGTTATTGTAATCGCACGCCTACGCAAATAGGTTTCACGATACACAAAATCAATCAATCGTCGATCGCAAACAAGTATTGAACTGAATGCGTCTATTTTTTACAGAACGTGAGCAAATTCATTTATTTGCGTTAGGTGTTTTTGTGTTTTTATCGGAGTGATATCGCGAGTTTAATTACTGGCTGATGGAAATCGAGTTTGTCTTGTTGGTTCTCCAGCTAGCTGGCCCGCGCTGACGAGCCTGGCTGAACTAATAATCGTGCATAATGCGGCATCGCGCGTGACATTGAAGCGGTCGTCCTCCGCGCTAGGGGCGCACATAATAACAGACGATCCATCGTTTCGGGAACGTGACGCCCCTTAACTGGGCTCATTGTCCACGACCCCTCGGCGACCCTCGCCTATACTTATAACGAGCTGCTTCTCAATATTCAACTCCTCGATTTCTGTTAAATAAATACACTTCAATTATTCAACAGCAAAAGGTTTTTCATTAGTAGTCTCTTACTTTTACATCCATCCATAGGATTTTTTTGGATCTTTTTGTTTTGACGCTTTGTAAAAGAATCATACAAAAAACGGCAGGAACCAAGCCGTAGTTTGTTACCTGTTTGTCTAGCCTTGGCCTCGTCGCGCGTCGAACTAGCACCTAGACTTATCTAGGCTTTAAGACCTTTGAAAGTGATCCATGTGATACAACTAAAAAAAGAAATTTGAAAGAAGCATTTACCTAAATCTTTCCTCCGCGTCGTAATTGTTTTACGTATATGTGTATGAAAGAAGGTATTTAGGTATTATTAACAAAGTTGGCGCACGCTCGTGTAACGATTATACCCCAAAAGGTAATTTTCTTTTAATGTCTTTCAACTTTTTGAATTCCACTTCAGATAATACGGAAAGTGTTTTTTTTGCAACGTTATGAGTTAAATTAGTAATGAGTTCGGGTGCCTTCATAATTGACTGAGCGAGCGAAGCGTCTATGTTTCGATATTGGCCAAACATGCTTTTGACCGGTTGTCTGTTCTCACCAAGTCACATTTTTCAACCTTATGTACGCAGACTCTGCGTACAAATAAAAATAAAAAGTCACAATTATAATATACTCTGCGTCGCAGAGTATATTAAAATTGTGACTTTTATAATTGAGTATATTATAATTGTAATTTTTTTTGTAGTCAGTTTAGATTTTATAAGATTTTAATTTTTATTGGAGGGGTACTTCCTCCAGAAAAGGTACAAAAAGGGGGCTACTGGATATCTGCGCCGCATGAGATCCGATGTCGATGATTTTTTTTTATTCGAAAGGTAGTAACTTTGGGTTGGTCTCATAAGGAAAAAATTACTTGTGTAAATTAATGATTTAATTTCATGGGGATCTTTGGCATCTTAACAGAATACGCTCTTTATATGTATAATGCAGTAAATTGCTCACTTTCAGTGTGCTCGCGAGGTCTACAGCGCACAGAGCCACTAGTATACATGTTATGTGATTAATGCGGGCATTATGAATAATGCCCGAGCATTATACATAATGTCTAGCTCTATTGGGCTAAGTGATAAATTCTTCATTATTTATCACATTGCCCGGTCATTAATATATTGCTACATGACAATTGGGCAATTTGATAATAAACACTTTAAAGTCGCATAGAAGACGTAGAAAGCCCCTCCTTTTGATAGCAACAGTATGGAAGCTTCCTTTAAACTCCATTTCCCAAGGGTATAAAAAAAACCTAACCTACTCAAGTCGGGGTGCCCCGTGTTTGTCTCCCAAGGATATAAAAAAAAACCTAACAACCTACCCTACTCAAGTCAGGGTGCCCCGTGTTTGATTTCCTAAAGGATATAAAAAAAAAACCTAACAACCTAACCAACTCAAGTCGGGGTTCCCCGTGTTTGGCTCTGGAATAGCCCAGCCAGAAGCTCGCGAGGTCGTCCATGAGCGGAGCTAGCCAATAACAATTAAAAAATAGTAATTAAATATGTTTGTATTACTCTGCCCAAAAGGTGATGGACAATATGCATAATGCCCGGCCAATTTGATTATTTGAATAGTTATTATCAAATTGCCCTCTCCTATTGGGCATTATACATAATGTCCGGTCATTATGTATAATGCCCCATTTATCACTTGGTCCTAACATACATTTAATTCGGTATGTTACAACATGATTCATTTTTTTAATTGATCGCTCACAAGATACGTCATCAGCATCATCCGTCATGTAAGAATGTTCATTCGACTATAGTAGTTGTTGGATTTTGTAGGTAAGTATTTTTCATTACTCATACTCTGAAAGTAGGTCTGAAGTTGTCTGAGGGGCCTAATTGAAAGTAAAACTTTCAGCCCTAGGGAGAATCGCTTTCTACTGACAGCTGTCAAATTATAAAAAAAAATAAGTTCTATTTTATTCAACCATGTTCCAACTTTCTAAACTGCAAGGAGGTTGAACCAAATTCCAACTTTTTATTCAGCAAGTAGGTTGGAAATCCATTACAACGGTAAGAAGTTTAAAAACTCTAATTAGAGCGCAATGTAAAATTTAAATAACATAAAGATAGTATTAAATAAATAATATATCTTCTAAATTACTTGATTAATATATAACTTCAACTATTTATCTAAAATAACATAGTTTTGAGCAAACAATTTACCATTTTTTAAATTATGAAAATGAAAATAATGGCTGAATAATGCTGGCGAGCCGTAGCCGAAGGCCCGCCAGAGAAAAAGAAAAAAAAACCGGGAAGGCGGCAATTCAATCTTCATTTTCACAAATTTTTCATTCATGTTTTTATTTTTACTTTCCTTGTATTCGTAATGAAAAGCACAGTGTTTACCTCGGGTGAAAGTCTTTTAAGTCCCTCAAGCTCCATTGGCGCCCTCGCTAACGCTCTGGCGCCAAACCCGTCTCGGGACTCAAAAAACGTGACTTTCAACACTCGGGTAACAATGTACTATTGTGCGTTCACAAGATTCGTCGATGGAATAGCAATCCATCAAGATGAAAGTGAGATTACGGGCGTGTTGTAAAACTGCATGTTTACGATGGATGTCATTCATAAGTTCCACGCGCGGACGGAAATAGGTTGACGGTGCGTGGTGGCGCGGGGTCGACGACTAGCAGCCGACTCAAGAGCCGACTAGTATTATTATTATTTTTATCTAGCAATGAATAATTGTACTAAACAGGCGGCCTTTTTGAGGTTATTGGGAAAAAAACATTCTCTGGCACTGCGGCGGCCGCTACCGCGGCACGCTCGCTCTGCTCGCTCGCCTTGTGCGTAATTTTTATGTTCTAACATAACCTAACCTATCCAAGTCGAATCCGCCCTATAAAGTATCAAGGACAAGGTATAAATATCCAGTGCCAGAACAAAAAAGTACCTAAATGATCATGTTTAAATTGCTCCAGTGTGCATGTGGCTAATAACAGTGTGATCTTAATAACATGATGTACATTATCACCTCCCGGTGTAGCGTGCGCGTGCGACAGGACTACTACTACTGTCTTTTTATTGGTTTCGAAGGCGTGAAGCGGCCAGCAGACTGACGGTCTTATAGCCAATCACATCAACAAATAACCTTACTCGAACATGTTTTATTTAAAGTATACTTGAAAAATTATATGATTAGGTTATTTTCTAATAAAAAACAGGAATATTATTTTCATATATAATTTTTTCCCTATTTTTGGTGACTTCGGTTATGGTACGGGAGTCGACAGTCAAATTATATGCATACTTTTTTTACGTACCTAAGTAGTCCTTTGCATTGCGTGCCATCTCCAGACCAACCCTTCCCACAGAACCCTACTTCTTAGAACTAGAACTGTTTGGTTAATAAGCTGTGTGTTGTCTATTCAGAATCTCCCCGCGCTGTATGTCGGCGTGCACTAACACGATCAAACATGATTACTTACTGAAGTTGCGGCGCACATTATTTGTCTAAATTGGTGCGTGTTCCAGTCTGCTGAAACCACAGACTCAATATCAGTAACTGTGTTAACTATAACCACTTGTCATAGAAACTGAGACGTATTCTGCGGGATATGAATATTTCATAGCTTTGCGAATTGATTGTCGTATATGTATATGGAGCGGGTAAATACTCACTGAGCATACGTACTGTGTGTTTACGTACTGTGTGTTTGCATAAGTACGAAAACTAGTGAACAAATTTTTGTTAGGCAAATTTGTTTTGATCAATATGATAGTATATCTGCCGAACTGTGTGCAATGTCGATGTACCTATGCACCACTTTGTTGGTTGCGTTTCAAACTCGCTTTTATTTATTCATGATAGTTTTATCCAAATTGAAGCTATCGGGATACCTACCGCCCCATTGCATTTCAGGCATGTAACCAGGAAGTTTAATGAGATTAACCAATAAATGAATCGAAATAACTCCAATTATTTTTTATTTTATTTATTATATATATATTTTATTGAAAAGACAAACAGCTTAGTAAAATAAAACAAAGTATTATGCATTAGTTTAGGACAGCCAATAACAGGTCTCTCTAAATATAACAAAAAAGTAATCCTAATAATGGGGAACTAGGTCATGTTGCTTGTCAGCAGAATGTCGGTATTAAGTTTCGCGTCGGTTTAATGATGTACCCTTGCTCACAATAACATCGATCTGCCTTCAGCCATTAAAAAGTAGGTAATGGTTACTCAATGCTTCTCAATAATAATTATCAATAAACAACCAAAGGATGTAAAGTTGATATCCTGCACTACTGAGGGTCGGGCCCTCGCGTGCGTATCACTCAGCCGTAGCCGTCGATGGAACGCGTGACGGACTCGCTAATCACTGCAGGAGCAGTAGCTCCATCGCCTTTTTGTAATGTATAATGCGGGGGGCTTCCCCTGTGAGCTGCGGTTTGTCTGCACTGCTTACTTGCTGCCAGCACTCTCAAACCTACTATCAATGGTACGATCTTGACTTTAAAGAAGTCGGTGGATTAGTTAGCTATACTCAACATGATTTACCTCTGTGGCGTAGAACCTTTAAATGACTACCTACGGTTTGTTTTTAATTGCAAAACGAACATTATTGTGAAGAACACAATTTTGGGTAGAACCCATTGTTGTAAAAAACAGTTCATATAATTTCTAAACCATCCCCCCTTGACCCACCCCATCAAAACGAGGTAAAAAGATGGGAAAATGTTATCTTGATTCGCGGTTGCGCTGCGTCAGGTAGGTACCTACCAGGAAGATGCGGGCTCTAGTGGTGTAAATGATCTAAGCTCTTCGGCTCCCTTGTGTTTTTTTGCACTAACTACGAGGTGTTTAAAAATAACAAAAAATATATCTCATGTACTTTGGTGTTTAACATAAAACCCTTTCAGATACTCAGCTCCTGAAATATGTAACTCTTATACAACAGTTCGGGTAGCCTGAAAACTTATATCAAAGTCAAAGAGAAATAGTAAGTGGTTACAATATGCATGAAAAACTTGGAATCAGTAATGTGACATGTTTTCCATCTTAGATGAAAGGGATCGGCGGCGACCAAGCACTCCGCGCAACTTTCGGGACGTCTTCTGATACAAGTTACTGTGTCTCTCATTATTCATGGGAGGGAAGAAAGGTCATGTAAGGGTTATTAGGTACATTTGCTCAAATGGTGAATTTAATAAATATTCTAACAAAGCTTTGGAAAAAACAAAGATGTAGCATTAGAACTTGAGTATTTATTGATATTTACATAGGTAAACGTCAGCATCGAATCTATCTGGGTCACTTATTGGTCTGTGGAATCAATGTTTTAAATTTAAAGATAGTATACACGTTTTCATACAAAACTGAGGCTATTTTAAGATTATTTTTATTTGCTGTAAATATTTTTTGGAACCCAGTACATACTGAGTTTTCGAGGGAAACCGACCGAGTGAGACGTCAATGCTTGTATACCCATAAGACAGCCTTATGACGTTACAAATATACCTACCCTTATGACGTTATAGAATATAATTATAATTTATGATAAAAAAAAAAAAAAAATTTCACTTCTGTGTACACTTCCGGAGGGTTCCTGTTTTTTTGTCGTCTTACTGTCCGTGTTTTCCTCTCTCGCCCTTCACCATCATCACAATTTGTTAGAATTTTCCTAAGACCGACCCTACCAAAATCCTAAATACCGAAGTAATCATCAAAATAAACCTCAACCCTAATGAAGGAAGCTTTGAAAGATATGCATGCATTATTATGTTGTCTTATAGTAACGTATCCGAGCAGCGTGCGTGTCGTAGGAGTGAGTGGATTGGCTTGCGTGGGCCCGCTACCACCGCCTACCAGCCAGCCAGCGCCATGCGCCATGCGCCATGCTCTCACATAAACAGCACGACTCGGACTCGGCACAGATTAGCATGTCAAAGCATCTTGTATATTAATGCAGTAACTGGATTACCGACAGAGGCTAGGTAGGTACATAATGCGCGCGGAGGATCACAGGCGGACCTTAATTGAACCACTTGTGAATTCCATCTCCGGCTCAGCACGGAGCTGGACCATGCGTATTCCAGATTCATAATTTAGTAGAGATTTTAGAAAATCGATGAAAGAAGACCCCACTTTTTCGTTCAACGGTCGCATGATCGAATTTGGAAGGGGACGTGTAGGTACCCTCTAACTACCCAGCATTGAATTTTGTTTTTATAATTATTTGATCTACATAATTACGTTGCACTGGCTCAGTCTCCGCATGGCGGCATCGCGGCAGTTGCAGTTCAAGCCTTAAATGGAACGGCTCAGAGCGAGGTAACGCCGCATGGGTCATGTTTTTTCGTGCGTGCAACCGGCTCCATTGAATTATAAGACGTTGTCACGTCAAAAAACTCAGAACTAGAAAAAGAAGTAAATAATATGAGAAATGTCATGAGCCGCAAAACTAGTATTTGAATCTAGAAACTACCTAATTATTTTGTAGCTTTACGACAGCATTATTTAACTCCAAGGTTTTACTTTTACCTGTCGACTTGAAACAAAGATGAGACCTACTATGACATCAGTAGGGCTTTTTTTTTTACATAGGAAATTCATTTACGAATAGACCGGCCGGGCGGCCGGAATTATGTCGGACTCGCTGTTGCTACGGAATACCGACTAAAACCTCTCCGGTGAACCTCTCTCGGTACAACATCAGTAGGCCTAACACAAGCTTTGTCTGGCTCTGTGTCTGGTGGCTCTGTCTGGCAGGAATTATTAAGTCAACACTCACACAGACTCAAAACCAGAGCCAGATAGAGCTTGTGGTAGGCCTACAGAACCGCAAAGTGGTTAATAATTGATTTGGAATCAGCATCACGTAGCGGTATGATGCCGTAGGTCCTATCTTAGTCGAGAGGCAGTCCGATAGTAAGCTCCCGTACCAACAGCGTGTGTAGTTGAATATAAAGAGCCCTCTACACTCACACAAGAATCTCAGCGAGATTCTAGGCAAGATTCTTCGGAGAACAGTTTTTGGCTCCACGCTCTCACGGTGCTCAGGGGGACAATTCTAGACCAGTGACTTTTTTGTCACGGTAGATATATATCACAAGAACTGTCAAATTTAAATAGACACGACATTTTCAATAGATATCGTATTCCAGCAATATCACTATAGACATTTATCGAGCGAAGGCCGTTAGATATGTGTCGAGTGGTGAGTAGTAGTCGACATTGACATCTCTAATATACTTTGGGTGACTTTGGGCTTTTTTTTTCTTTCGGTCCTTGGAGCAGGCTAGAGTACCAAGACCATACCACCTAGTCTTACTTTTTGATAAAAAGTCAATGATGTTTACTTGTTTGTAGGGGATACAAGTTGGGAGCGAGAACGCGAATAATACTTTCTCATAAACCTACAATAAGTGAGGAGTGATTGAATTTAGCTCGTACTTAGTAATTATTCAATGGCGCAGTTAGAAGAGCAGTCAATCAGACAGTCAACGTCTATACTTGTATCCGGGGTTCAAGCTTCGAGAGAAATATTCTTTTTGCATTGAATGGCCATCTAGTTGATAACCTTTGAATTAAAAATTCAAGTCATCGGAGTCCGTCTCTTGAGTGTAATGATCCTGACAATTACATATTATCTACAACACTTCATAGACAACTGACCATAGATTACAAACAACAAAGTTTACAGTTTTATGGTACATAACGTTCCGTGTGTTTCCGGAATTAATTATTGTAACTAACATTTTGTGCGAAAAGTCCATTGATTACTATCTAATGAAAATGAATCTATTATAAACAACAACAAGAACGCATTATAAACGCCGTTTAATAGGAAATATGTTTATTTGAAGACAATAATAAAGTTAGTGCTATCGAACTATTCTATCGATAGAAACGGAACGTAGATAAACATGAACAACAACGGGATAGTCTGTGGAAGTTCTAAGAATGAACCTTCTTTCTGACATCTCTATAGTAAAAGTCTAACGTAAAAGTCTAACGGTGGCTAGAATACGCAATTTAGCGCGGTTCGATATTATCTTCGACAAATTTGGTGATATGACACTGCTTTCGCGACATTTCAAATCTCTATTTCGAGCGTTAATCTCTAAAAGTCTAGAATTGGCCCCCAGTGCCGTTCTAGCGCTCGACATTCTCGGCATTCTGGCGGCATTTGTTTCGTGCCAAAAAACCGACAAAAAGTGGAGAACGCAGCGAGAACGGGTTAAGAACGATAGCATCGGCTCTACACTCGCGCTTTTCTCGCGCTCTCGCATGATTCTCGCGAGGATGTCGAGATACAATGAACCGCAACCGCGCCACCCCGCCCGCGCCGGACGCCGTCGTCGGGCGTGACGTCACGTTGCGTCGCTCAACATCGTGTCACGTCACGTCGTCGCCTCGCATCCGAGGCCTATCACAACACGGCTCCCGAGCCTAGGTGCGGTTTCCTCTGAGTGTGTTTACCTTGTGGTTATTGGCCCTTTCAGAACGAACATTATACCAACATTTGGAACTAAGGGCGTATTGACGCATTCTAAGCGATCCTTGAATAAATTGAAATTTAATATAGTAATAAAGTGAAAACGCAAAAAATAATTTTTACAGATTTTATTTGCTTTGGGGCAATAAATACTTCATGCATCATATTTTAAATGCTAATAAGAACATCTAACAGCGCACTAACCACAATCGAAAAATCAAAAAATCCAATCCAATTCGTGCAGTTCTTTTTTCTAATTTATGTTTTCATCTCGAAGTGTGCCACCGAAATCCAATTCCTTTTGTAATCTTTTGTTTTCCTGCTACAATTCCCTAAGTTCTATTATTCGCAATGAGTTTGCAGGAACACCTGCCAGTCGAACTTGCTTGAGACTAATTTCGGTTTCCGGTACACATCTCATTAGGTATATGACATCACTTGTTTACAAAAATCGTCTTTTACTTTATACTGACCTGAGGGCCTACTACAAGCTCTGTCTGGCTCTGTCTCTGGCTATGGTTTTGAGTTTGTGTGAGTGCTCACCGGTGTATTACACTGTGTCTGTGACGTTTTGACGTAGGATTTATTTAGACAGCACTAACGCAGACTCAAAACCAGAGCCAGAGACAGACCCGGACAGAGCTTGTGGTAGGCCTACTGGTATAATCGTACACACACTGGGATAGTGCAATTCGTAAAATTAACCACCATATTTGTTGTTTGTTCTCTGTCTGGGTGTTATTTTGTATTCTATGTAAGTATGTATTTACAAAAAAAAAGGATTTAAGTATTATATCTGCTATCTGGTTCCCATAGTACAAGCTCAGCTTAGTTTTAGGCTAGATATTGTTGTGTGGATTGTCCGCATTATTTATTTATTTTATTTTATTTGAGATTTAAATGGTCGGCGTTAATTCCGTGCGCCCGCAATGTCCGTACACTGCCTGTCACTGCCATCAAACGTAGAGTAACTGCAGAGCTATGGAGTGCACGTGTCTGTAGTCTATTGACGGGCACATTAGAGCTCGCATCGCATGCAGACGCTACCAAGTGGCTGCAATTCCCCGCCATTACGCTCCCGTCATCGCGTTTCCGCTGGCCACTTAGCGAACTATCATCGGGAAATGTGTGTGAAACAAGTATGGCGCCCCCTGCAGTTTGACAGCGAGCTTTTCACTGTATTTGGACCAGCTTTAAAAATAGTTATTATTCAAATACGGAAGATAAAAGCTCATCAACGAACTGCAAAAACAACGACTGCTCTAGAAACTGACTACATAATGCGCTAATAAGAAGCCACTCGCCCTTAGGGTGAAACTAAGTTGGCTGGAACAGCTTCTTATAGCTCGGCGAACGGATAATAAACAGATAAAATAAATCTTATGTAAATAAATATTGTCGACTCGACACAACACTAAACTAGCCCCTTGTACTATGGAAACCAGATAGACAGATGGGAATACATGCTTAAAATACAATATAATATAACACCCATGAGAGAGAACAAACATTTATGTTCACCATGCTGATATTATTCTCGGTAGGGATCGAACCCACGACCGAAATTGAGGTTCGGTGGGGAAGGAACGATGCTATGATATTAAGAACCTTGGCTGTTTTGATAATTACCGACACAACATGGCACTGACTATGCGTAGTGCTTACCACCATAGGTACCTATACTAATTTGCACTCGTCACTATATGGCTAGTAATACGGTCACGTCATGTCATTGTCATGTTTATGCGAAACAGTTTGATTTTTGTGAAATAACTTTTTACCCTCCAACTTTAACTCCTGGAACAGACTCACGGACCTTGGAATGTTAGTCCAAAAACTAGAATGTTACATTTTTAATTGTTTGTTAAAATATATAATAAAACACTTGAAATTTTTGGAACGTCAGTTAGCACTATAGTTAGGCAGGTCTATATAAAATTACGATATTATTACAACTCTCCGGCGGCTTTGTGCCAACTGTAATGAATAAAGCAAGCCACACATACATACCTACCTTTATCCTACCTACCTCCCGCTTAGCGGGGGGACGGGGCAGCGGTGCCCCCTTCCGCCCCCAGTTGCGCCCCAACATCTATCTACCTGACCCCCGATTCAACACTGACCCACTGAGCTGCTGTTTGGATTTAAAGCTTAGTGGTTCATCATTATAATAAAATATTCAAGGACAATCAGCTAAATAAGTTTACTACAAGACTATCGTCGATGTACTTTTCGTTCGCACATTTTGACTAGTTCAAAGATATAAAACACTGAACTTATTTATAAAAATCCGTGAACTATCTTTTCAGTTTCATCATCATCATCATCCCATCCCGTTTGCACCCACTACTGAGTATAGGCCTCCTCTTTAATGCGCCATTCTTTCCGGTCCCTCGCGAGTCTCGTCCACTCATTCCCAACACTCGCAACGATGTCGTGTCGTCGCTTTTCAGTTTACCAAAAATTTAATAATAATATAAAAGGAAAAAATATATTTAACTAATATGTTTTCCTATTTTAACGTAAACTTATGTACGACTACCAGTTAGGCAAACGTTTTCATATCTTTTAAAACGTCAAAGTGTGTGAGTGAGAATCACGGAGTTCAGCGTCTTTAAAATCAAGGAACAAAAATTCCTGTAAGTTTTGGTAAGTACAGCCCGGTACGCCGCCGAACCGTGTGTCCTCGAATGAGGGGATTGATTTGATTATAAAATAAGCTGCGCGATGAAAAGTCGCGGATAACGTGATCGCACCACGGGAATTTCAATGGAGCCCGCTCGTGCTCGGCTGCCTCCCTTTTTCAGTGTATGGCTTCCCGCAGGCACCAATCTACCCGGAACTAGCTCGGGGCCGAGGAACTGACGCACAACGTTATCAACACTTTTAAGATTTTAATCTACAAAATATTTATTAATATTTGGAACTGGGCTGGTCATGTCTGCCGTATAACAGGTGAGCTGTGGGCTAAGATAGCCACCGATTGGCATCCTGACCCAGTGAGAAGGCGACGTGGCAGACCAAAACGGAGATGGAGAGACAAGTTTGATGGTTTCCTGACGGACATGGACAAGCATATTAGCCAAGGATCGCGATGTCTGGAGGGAATGGAAGAAGGCCTTTACCCAACAGTGGGACCCGCAGGGCACATAATAATAATAAATATTTATTCAAAAGATCGGTCTTATCATCAGCTTGTGCTTCGTACCGACGAGATCAACTTCGTCAGTGTGAATCCCGGTCGGCTGAAGCCTTTACGATGCGTTGGTCATAATGAGGTTGCCACGTCATGACTTTGAGTGGGTATATCCATCGTCCTGTGACGTCAGCGTCGCAGTCAGCAGCCGACACCCTATAAATCAGCATCATAAATCCCGCGGGTCGCTTCGTCACGCCTCGCGCTGACGGGGCGTGACGTGACGCGACCGACACGCCGCGTCTCGTACCCTTTAGCTTATCAAATCAGAATTTATCGGAGACTCCGTTTTGCACCCTAAAACAAACGATCCCATTTTAAGAAATATAATTCAGGTAATATTCGCTCAACTCGTTTATTTAACGCGCGAATAGAAAATTAGCGATATTATTATAATGGTTCAGTCAGTGCTCTTTCTTTGTCAAACTTGCAATAAAGTTCGCACTAAGTTCTTAACTCAGAATCGTTCTATTAGAATCTAGAAAATAGTAGGAAAGCCTATCCCAGCGGTATAGTATTATCTTATCTGTGTCCCAGCGGTGGAATGCACAAATTGACATGTTAGTATAAATTGACCCATATCATTTGATTCGCAGTTGTAGTCATCATCAGATTGAAGAAGTCCACCGGTGGACTTTACGAGATGCCGCGGTTTCCTAAGATGTTTTTCGTCACCGTTGGAGAGTTACGTTCATATTTAGATTTAAATTATTTGCAGGGTACTTATCCCACAATCAAGTCCAGTCGACGCGACTGACTAGGAAATTAAATAATCAACTCGCACAACAAAAAAGCCACTTGTTCCGTGAATTATAACTGGGAAAATTATTTGTTCTCACTAAAGTCACTTATGTAATAGAAGAAGTGGTCGTTGTGTTCTATTCTGGCGTCTCTCGAGAGCCCTCCAGCAGCCCTTGACAACCCTCGGCAGCCGCGGCCAGGGACAAGCGCAAATACCATTAGGTTTAAGCCAAGAAGGTCAACCCAGAATAGGATATTTGGGTAGTTCTTTAACAACATTTCAAGGAAAGTAACTCAACCACAACCACGACAACGTCACTTTTATTTGCGTTAGTCAGTCGCAACGCACGCTCTTAAAAAGAATCTAGTTTTCTTTAAATTAAACTGGTCTCCTCGTAATCGACCTGCATTTGAGCCGATAACTGCGACTTCCGCCGCAATTCGATTGTTTCGCATTACGCGCTATATTAGGGTTGCCGATAATTGCTTATTCAATTAAAACTGTACTCGTTCATTAAGCTTAGGTTTTCCTTATCTGATTATTTACCCGATATTAACACAAGACTTAGCGACGATTCAATTTCTAGAGCACCATCATACTCTATATAGCAATCGACGCTGAGTACATTGCGTTGTCTTCACGAGCAGATAATACGGTAATCTGGAGCTGGTTTGTGGCACGCGAGCGCAACCCTTGGGATGTATGCACTTAGATTTGTAATGAAATCCGATACCACTGTCATTGCCGTCTCCCGGGCCTCGTGCGCCACAGACGACACAGTAGTCACTATAGTAGAAGCTACGCTGACCTCGATGCAATATTCAAGTCCGTCCGAGCACGTCCCCTTTATTCAGACGTAAAACGTGGAATTGCAAAGACGACGAGTACAATCGAGCGTGAAGCTTGCAATCCTCGCTCGAACAGATCGCAGATCGGAGGTGCTCAGACGCTGCGTAGTATCTTGTGAGACATGCCAGCTTTTTATAAAAAAATATAATGAAAGGAAAGGTAGCAGGAAAGAGAGGAAAAAGAAGGCCACGTTCGCTAAGAAGGTCATGTCGTTTTAAGAGGGTCAAAGAAAGAGGTAACGCTGAAAAGAAATTAAAACGTAATCCTATCGACATCTTATCCCCACGTTGGGCGCCAGTGTGCCGTCTGCCTAGTTATGGAATAAAACAAGACTTGTTATTTTTTACCTTATATTAAAAAAACAACAAATAGGTAACCAATAACTAGGCAACAACTAGTCCGTCGAGCGAGCACACAAATTTGTAGGCGTGGGTAAGATCAATCTGTTTCCACCTGGAGCGTACGAAGTACTCCCCTCGTATGTAGTGGGCCGTGAGGTGGTGGAAGGTCCCAGAACGAGTACGGTGAGTGTCCTCTCAGTGTGGAATGCAGGCAGCCAGGGTATAAACAGCCCCAAGCGCACCGTCCGATCTCTTTGTGTAGGTAGCGGTTGCAAGAATAAATTTGTCCACCGAAGAATAATTTTCATCAACAGCGGTTCCCAACCGTGTGGACGTTCCTGGAATGGATAATACCAAATACTAAATATTTGCATTACCAAACTCCCGTTCTGAGGACTCACCAACGGCCTTATGTGAAACCAGGTAAGTACTGTACTTACCCGTAGAATAGTTTTGCCGTGGTGGTACTACAGAACGGAGTTTACAAAAAAATATATATACTAAGCTCAAGCAAAATGAAAGTTAAAATTGAAATAAAAGAATAGAAATACAAGTAGAAGTTATTTTAAATAAGGTCTAGGGTAGGTACCTAGTAAAAAATCCCAACGGACATCGTCAATGACATTGAGCCTAGGACATGTCATTGACATCACCTTGGTTGGTACTTAGAAAAGTCCAATATAATTTACACAGATTAACATTCACATATTCGTATTCTGACAATATCAGAATATCCTAGTACCTAAGAATAAGCATTACAATATTTGCAGTAGCGAAAAGCATCTAGCTACTTTGCTAAAGCATGATGGATGGAAGAAATGACGATGTGAGTTTTATGTGCCGTTCAAAACTTACCCTATATCGGGAAATTCACTAACACAGTTTACTTTTATTAAAATATAATGTCGCACAGCCGGCTAGAACGCTCGAGCTGGCGAAAAGTTGCGTGGACTAATACTAGTGGTGGTCTCGTAGCAACTGACGGGCCGCGCATTGATTGTGCCACGGCTCGCAGGCGCACGAATAACGGTCCGCAGCCGAGTAGTACCGAGCCTTACCGAGTGCGGCCGAGCTGCGTTCAATCATGAACTTATGCATTGTTACAAGATCTAGAATCTTCGGAAGCAATTTTAATGTGATAAATAGAGAAAATTACGTGTAAATTGTAAACTGATAATGCTGCATGCAACAGACACAGGTCGGTTTTTGTGACAGAAGTTGTAGTAAGTTCCACGAATGGAGATAAAATGGTCCTGAGACGCGCTTCCTCAAACTTCGTTGTCCACAGTCCAAGTCTAAGTGTGCATAAAAACGCCGGCGAATAAACTTGACTAAGTGGATTTTACTCTGCGATGCAAGAAAGCTTACTTGCTTGCAGCCTCATGCTGATCTTAACTTTATCGTCGGGTTATATCTGTCGCAGTGCGGAGAGGTGCATCCTCTGAAAGAAAGTGAACATAATAATAGATAAGTACATAACGATGGTTAGAATGATTCAAAGCAGTGTAATGACGGCGGCCGCCAGCTGGAGTTGTCGCGCGAGGGATCGCCGACCGATCGACGACGGCGCGTCTCCGCTCATTAGCGCGTCGGTTGCGTGCCGGATGACGCGCGACACCTGTTGATCTGACATGGTGTCGTCCTGAATTGTCTCCGCGTTTATTCCCCGACACTTCGCAAGACGATTGGCACCATTATTTAGCGCACCCTCCGTATAGAAAGGCTCCCCACTAAACGGTTTAGTTTACTTACAAAGAAAGTTAGACAGACAGATTTCATGGTTTGATGCAAATAACCACTGATAAATGTCAGTTTTGTATTTCTTTAAATTTGTTATAGTAGAAATAGGTAGAAATCAATGAATAAAACTGTCCATCTAACATCATTGTATTATCATTGCATTGCAATATCAAGTACGTAAGTAATAAACATAAATTGTAGGGAGAGCCGTCGGCACGCCCTCACATTTCACATGAATATCCCAAATTAAGTATTCCCTTCCAATTGGAGCCATAAATTTAAAGAATCTTCCGGCGCGTTCAGTCGTTTGCTTTAATATTTGAAGGGCGGTAATCGAGTTCAGGCATCGCGGCACGGCGTAGCGGCTCGTAGCCCCGCGTAGCGTGTTGTAGCGCCGCGTAGTGTGTCGTAGCAGGTCGTAACGTAAAACCGTAACCGTTAAATTATAAAATGTACTGACACATAAATCACCTAATAGCTAATTAACTAAAACGGATTGTCTGTGCCGTATAATTACATTATCTTCGCAAAGTAGCGATGCAATAGCAATGAAGAAGTAAACACAAAATTTATTGCACAACTATTAGTAACCTCATCATCATTTTCTTGTCCGTTCATGTGGGGTCGGCACAACAAGTTTTCATTCTCCACTCTTCTCTATTTGCCGTCATTTCAGCAGTCACTCCTTTTTTACCCATGTCATCGTTAATACAATCCATCCATATTTTCATTGGCCTACCTCTACTTTTTTATCTACCAACATTCGCATCGAGCACTCTTCTCGATACATGATATTCTTCTTTTCGCATGACACGCCCACAGCATTCTATTGCACCTTATCTCCTTATCTGGCGCTACTTTCAAACTGGCTCAGATATATTCCTTATTTTATCCGATCTCGTCACTCCGCACATCCATGTCAACATTCGCATCTCTGCTACATGCACGCTTCTTCATCAGTCTCTTTGGTGGTTCAACACTCAGACCCACAGCTATTATTTACCTGACTTTAGGTATTGGTTACAAACGAATTCTAAAATTAAACTCAGTTTCTTTCGGGCAAGTAGGTATTTTACGTATTTCCGAGTACCTACAGCACGTACATAAACAAATAAAATAATGTTGGGGTCGAAACCATTCGCAAGTAACAAACCTATCTCGAAATCCTGCTTCCGCAATGGAGAAGGGTCCCACAAATTTCCTTGACTATTTTACCCAAATAAAATCCTTGTACGTACCGTTATATTACCTAGCAAGAGTACCTACTGCCTACATACTCGTAATATAATACCCTTGTTATAGATACAGCCGCCTTTTTGTACATTTATACGTTACTTAGAACACCTACGTTTCCCTTTTAAACTAATAAAAAAAACCACGGAATGAAACTAAACTTTCACGTTGGTAGAGTCAGCAAGGAAAGATGATTAACAATTGACTGACGGTCCTCACACCTGAGTAGGTAGAGCAGTGGGTAACTAGCTTCTGCGCTGCAGGTCGTGGGTTCAATATCCACCGATGACGAATATTATTTGTGATGAAATAGATGTGTGTTCTGTGTTTGGGCATTATGCGCATTTTGTATTATTTTAGTTGTTAAGCCAATGCCTAACAACAATCATTACAATATAATAAACAATAAACAAATGATAAACATGATACAATTATCATGATGATCATGAATGTGTTGGCTCATACTCATTTTGTATGCACTGTTACCATACATCTACATAATATGGACAAAAAGAGAGAGAGAAAGACAAAAAGCGTTGGAAACCTTAATATGTTAGTGAACTTCAGTTGCTGCCTGTAGTTGAGGAAGTAGTACGCTAGGCAAGCCTTGTACAGAATTTATAACTTGCTCTGTAGGTTGTTGGATTAGAACTACTAATTTGTTGAGGAAGATTCAAACAAAGCTAAGGACCTGAAAACGGGTTTTCAGGGCTGCAGCAAATTGGTCGAATTTCTGAGAATGCGGGAGGTGATAGAGCTTCTTCTGAAATATGCTAAACCACTAACAGCCTGCTGTAAGTGTTGCTAGAAATTCGCAAAATATGTTGTTAGGTGTTCGGCGCGGCGTAACAGTACTGTTACGGAGGTGCGTGGAGTGGCGAGATGCCGTGGGGATTAAAAACACTTTTTATAGGAAGATAGAAGAAAACCGGCCGAGTGCGCGCGGACAAGCTAGTGCCCAGTACCGAGGTTCTAATCCAACTATTTTGTAGCTATCCGCGCGCAAGCGGGGGTAGTCTTCGGTTTATTTCAACGAACAAAGTAAGTACATTTATATTTTTTCAAATCTACCTACACTTATAATTTAATAATTTTTTATGTTTGGTTTCAGGTTCGCGAGGTGCGTCGTTTACACTCTCCGCCCAGTGTCACGTCAGGGACACTAATTAAGCAACGGGAAGCAGCGCCAAGCGAGTAACTGGTCAGACCAACACTCCAGACTTCGTCTTTATTTCTACGTATACGGTCGTCAGATCCAGGCAACACTCTCTCTACGATACCCTTCGGCCAAGTGTTTCTCGGGAAGTTAGGGTCGACTATAAGTACTAGGTCTCCTGGCTTCAAATTAACTCTTTCTTCGTACCATTTCTGTCTAGGCAAAAGGTCCGGTAGCACCTCTTTGATCCAGCGTTGCCAAAATAGGTACGGCGTCAGTTTGCGTATTCGGCTGTCAAGTTGTACCTGTTCACTATTTTTCAATAAATGGATTTCCGTAGAAAATGATTGCATCTGCGCGTAGCGAGTTAATAACCTTTCTGCTCGCTGTAATAACTCTGTGTCAATTTCTTTTTTACAGGTTTTCTTGCATTTTTCTAGGAACAGTAGAACGGTAGCAGTACTTCTCATAAGACGAAGCCATGACGAAAACTTCTTGGGGTCCGGAACAGGTAAAGTAGCGCTCTCAGTAGTGTATACATGGTGTATCATTTCTAAAGTTTCTTCATTAATTTTTATTTCTTCTTTTTCAGATGCGGTCGTTTTCCAGGAGCTGTCTCTTTCATAAAGGAAACCAGGGCCTTGGAACCATTCACAATCATTGTGTAATTTTAAATTCATATTTTTTGTAGCTACATCTGCAATATTTTTATCAGATCGTATGTAGTGCCATTCATTAATTTTGCTCAACTCGTCGATTTCACCCAGTCTATTTGCTACAAATGTTTTGTAATTGCGAGTGTCATTTTTAATCCAGTGTAATACGGTCATAGAATCCGTCCAAAAAAATCTTTTACTCGGTTGTATTCTGTGTTCTTTTTGTATAACATCGGCGAGGCGGCATGCGAGTACAGCGCCTTGTAGTTCTAGCCGAGGAATTGAATTAGGTTTGATCGGTGCAACACGGATGAAGGATACGCACACATTCATGTTGTCTGTGTGTACGCGCCAGTAGGCTACAGCGGCGTACGCGGCGGGCGATGCGTCACAGAATATGTGAAGTTCTATTGTTTCGCTTGAACTCGCTTGATTGTTGAAGCTTTCGTCAGCTGGAACTTGTTTTGTAGCAGAACGAAAATACCATCTTGGTATGCGAATATCTTTTATTTCTTGTAATTGACAAATCCACTTACGAAAAATTTCAAACTGTTTTGTAGGTATTTGTTCGTCCCATTTTTTTGTAGACTTCCAGGTATCTTGAATAATGATTTTTGTCTTTATAGTGAACGGTGTCAGTAGGCCATAAATGTCGAATATAGACATAACAATGCGTAGAAGTTCCCGCTTTGTAGGTTTTTGTTCGCATGTCAATATTTTCTCTGGAATCTTTTGCAGTGAGAGGTTGAAACCAAATGTGTCGGTTCTCGGGTACCATAATAATCCTAGGGTGCGTTCGCACAGATTATCTTCTTCTGTTTTGAAGTTCACGACGGATTCGCTTAAGGCTTCTTTAGATATATTTTGACATACTTCAGGTTCGTTGGACGTCCAATTTCGTATCTCGAAGTTGCCTTGTTTGTGTATGTATGTGACATCTCTCATCGTTTTTACGGCCATGTCTACATTATCGAAGGAGTCTATATAGTCATCCATATAATGGCTATGTACAATAGCATGTACGGCTTCGGGCATCTCCTCGGTAAATCTTTGCGCATTTAAATTCTTTACATGTTGTGCTATGAAAGGTGAACAGTTGGCGCCAAAAATTAGTGACGTCATTTTGTACTTTTGTATGGGTTCGTTTTCGTTCTGGTTGTCTCGCCAAAGAAATCTCAAGGCATCTTGGTCGCTTTCTTTTATTTTTGTTCTAAGAAACATATCTTTTATGTCACCTGTAAGTCCGATTGTTCGTTCTCGGAACCGTAACATGATGCCCAGTAGGGATTCTAATAGGTCTGGACCTTGAAGTAAGTAGTCATTCAAGCACTGACCAGCAGAAGTAGCAGCGGCGTCGAATACAAGACGCAATTTTTTCTTATTCGGATTGTCAACTCCGAAGTGGGGGAGATACCACTCTTTTGTAGCTCTATGGTTATTTTCATTAGACTCGATTTTACAGGCATAGTCATTGACGAGCAAATGTTGCACTCTTTCTTGGTATCTTATGGCAAATCCTGGATCTGTTGACATTTTCCTTTCTATGGTTTTCAATCGTCGATAAGCATTTGAAAATGAATTTTCCATCTTAGAATTTTCATCTTTCCACGGTAAGCCGACTTCCCATTTTCCATCAATTAATTTTGCAGATTTTTCTACGATTTCTTTGGCTTTCATTTCGTCTTTATTTTGTCTCGGCTTATTGTGAACACCAATGCTTTCGAACATAAAAGATTTTCGAACCATTTCATGTAAGCGCTCGTCATTCTCAGAGTCCGTGTGTATCAAACCGTATTGGCGATAACAATAACTGCATTCATTCGTATTTACATTTTCGATTGTGTGGTCCGATGAGGTGTCAGCTGTGATCCCACAGGCGCCTGTGTGCGTGTCCACCAGTGGGGAAGTGTTGGCGGCAGCGCAGGTGCAGGCGTGGCGGGGTAGGCAGCTGGAGACTGAGGCGAGGGCGCGCCTCGGTTGATTCACCGTTATCATTGCACACTCTGATACTGAACTTGAACTTTTACGTTTTAATGGGCACACACCGTGCACACACCAACCTAGTGGTGTTAGTGTGGCACAAGGTTCATTTTTGCTTCGCATTATTGTCTTTATTGGTGCAATAAGATGATAATTGTCCTGACCAATTAATAATTTTGGCTTCACATTCACACTACATGACATGTTAAAGTTCACGTTGTTTAAATAGGCATAGTCTTTTATTTTTATGTTGGATAATTTTTGTAGCGGTAAATTTAGTTCATTTATTTTTCTGGCACTGAGGTCGAATGAGTCATTGTTTATGTTTGTTATTTTAAACTTTATTTTTTCACTTTCACACATAAGTTCCGAGTCCCACGGGCCACGAACACAAAGGGTTTGTTTTTGTCCATGTAAATCGACACTATTGGCGATATCAGCTGATATCAAGGATACCGTGGCGCCATCGTCCAGCAATGCATGGGTACGGACCACACCTTTCGGTCCGTGGATGTTTACGGGTACCACTTTCAAAAACACACACGATGTTGAGTCGTCCATAGCATGGGTCACAGTCTCGTTATTCACTAAGCAGTCACTATTTAATTGTTCTACTTTTTTATCACTGGTTATCGCACTATTGTCATTATTGGTAAGTACTTTTTCACTTTCAGTTTTTTCACTATTTACACTTTCACTTTTCAGGGCTTTGCGCTTCCAGTGTAAAAGACGGTGATGCGGTAGTCCACATTCCTCGATGGGGCAGGAAGCTGCAGAGCAGGTGTCTCTGTTGTGATTAGTAAGTAGGCATTTATGACACAGGTTGTTGACTCGTATGAAGCGCCATCGATCCTTTGTCAAAGCTCGTTTGAATCGTGCACACTCAGGCAGCTTGTGTTGGCTAGTCTTACAGAACTTACAGCTGATCGTTTCGTCGCGCTTAGCGCCGAGTAGAACTGAGTGCGATTTTCGCTCTTCGGGCTTCTTACGGTAATCTGATAGACTTTGTAAGTGCGTCAAACCGGCGGCTGATATTTTATTCGCTTCGCTGTATAAGAATTCGGCTAGCATTTCTAACTTAGCTTTTTCTATGTTGCAGTTAAAGCTGTAATAGTCGGCCCACTTGTTGACGAGTGGACTAGGACACTTGGCGAGCACCGAAGATACCAGCTCAGGACTTCTTAGGTAATCAGTTTGTTTCACTGCTTTTACTGCGGCCACGAAATTTTTGATTTTTATTGAAAATGACACAATTTCGTGGTGGTAGTTTTGCGATAGTGGTGGTATTTTTTTCAGTTGAAATGTAATTTTGTGTATTATTGTTTCAGGTCTGCCGTGGCGGAGTTCGAGCGCTTCAATGATGGTTTGCGGAGCCGTGGTCCCGATGAGGAGTGAAGAAACTGTTTCTTTTGCTTCTCCCTTTAAGGACTTGCGTAATCTCCACACATTTTCAGCATCACTGTACTTACATATTTTTGTAGATTCATCGTAAGCAAGTTTGTACGCCAGCCACTCGAGAGGATCTCCGTAGAACTGAGGTAAGTCTTTTGAACCAGCAAATCTTGATATTATTTGTTTATTTTGCAGGTTAGACTGGTGGATAGCACTAACGAGGTTTTGTATCTCGGCTCCGCCGTCAACACCACCGCCCGCGCCGCCGCCGCTGGCGCCGGCCCGCGCGCCGTCGCGGTCAGCGTCCGCGCCACTGTTTTTTAAATTCTCAGCTAAGTGACTTTTATTGAGCCACTGTTGCACTTTTCCGATTGAGTCTATTTCAGTAGGCTGGTACAGAGAACTTTGACGACTTTTGGACGCGCTTTCTAAGGCCGCTATATCCGCGGCTAACTTATGTTCGATTAAAGATTTTTCGAGTTGAGTCTTCTTTTCGATTTCTCTTCTTTCGATGTCAGCCCTCGCTTTGGCGGCTTCAAACTCAAGTAATTTCATTCGTGCTTCTATTGACTTAGATGTCGAGTTGGAGTGCGGCTTGGAAGAAACGGGTTGCAAACTGTGGGCGCTTTTTAGGCAATCGCCTTCAGTTTTAGGTCGCGTGATGACACTAAATGCCGTTTCAGGGTTTCCCTTTTTCACTATTTCCGACTGGACATCGCGCTTCGGGTCTTCCTTCATTTTCAGTTCTTCCTTTTTCCACGCACTACGTGTCCGCACCGTTGTTGTAAGATGGCGGCTGCGTTGCGGTGGGGTTTTATACATTTAAGCGACTTCTACACAATGTTCCACGTATAATCCGGCTCGTAAGGACTTTGTTACGGAGGTGCGTGGAGTGGCGAGATGCCGTGGGGATTAAAAACACTTTTTATAGGAAGATAGAAGAAAACCGGCCGAGTGCGCGCGGACAAGCTAGTTGTCAGTACCGAGGTTAAAATCCAACTATTTTGTAGCTATCCGCGCGCAAGCGGGGGTAGTCTTCGGTTTATTTCAACGAACAAAGTAAGTACATTTATATTTTTTCAAATCTACCTACACTTATAATTTAATAATTTTTTATGTTTGGTTTCAGGTTCGCGAGGTGCGTCGTTTACAAGTACTATGTATTTTGTAGCATGTTAGTTTATATACATTCAAACACGATTTGTAAGAGGATTGTTAGTGAATAAATGAAAATGAAATGAAATTAATCTCTGTGCGCTGCCTTTAGAACACATCCGTAACGGATTTACCTTGGAATGTTTCCAAGAACTAGTGCTGCTTAGACCAACTTCCAGAACTTGTTGTTTTCAGTAGGCCTACCACAAGCTCTGTATAGCTCTGTCTCTGGCTCTGGTTTTGAGTCTGTGTGAGTGCTGCCTAAATAAATGCTACGTCAAAACTTCACTCACACAGCATAATTCATATTCATTCATAATTATTTATTTATTTCGGTCAACATGGATCATTTTGTTAGTAAAACTTAAATTTATTGTCAGTAGTACTTAATTAACCAATAATAATACAGCACAAAACAATACAGTGTATTGTTGTTGTTAGAGTGTTTGTTGTGTGTGTGTGTGAGTTTATTAATAATACAGTGAATTATTAATAATAATACACTGGTGAGTACTCACACAGACTCAAAACCAGAGCCAGAGACAGAGCCAGACAGGGCTTGTGGTAGGCCTACAGGATCCGAGAGGTTATAAATGTTGTTTTACCACTAGCAGGTCTTTTATCTCACGTTAAAAAGCCTCATCTAGGGTACATATTATGTATATAACTACCTACTAGTTGTACATGTCGCAACTTGTGAATGTGATGGGCCGATCTGGAAGTCATCCTCTGTGCTGTTGCAGGCAACTCCATATCTCGCCAGCACGAGCAACGACCAATACTATGTATTAATATTTGTATAAATATAACAGATTTTTTACATTTATAATATCGAATGTCCTCTGCTTTTCTGGAGCAATTACAAATGCGAGTTGGATCGTTCGGCAATGAGTCGAGCTCTCCACCCCTTCTACCTGCGACCCCTCACCCCTGGGCGAGTCCACCCCACTTGCGAATCACAACAACGGAAACGAAATTTAAATTTGGATGTACTTTTAAGCAGATAATAGTCAACACCATTAAACCATTATGTCGATCGAACTAAACCCGATGAATAGCCGTGTTTTCATTGTTCGAAGAGAATTGCGTTTGATTTGCCATCAGAGCCACTGCCACCGAAACCGCCACCGCCAATGGCGCAAGGCGGCGGTGGCGACCCAAAGACTCATCTTATCAAGATTGATTGCCTCTTCTCGGTCACTTTAAGAACTGGAACTGTAATTTTGAACAAAATATATTTTTTACAGAATTTCAATAAAGAGCCAATAAATAAAATTTGAGGTTTTCCGGTCGTTTATTTTATTGGCGACAAAAATGCTCTGCATATTTCATAAGGTATAGAGTGAATTCATCAAAATATGGGAATGATCTTATATTTGAATTTGATCTCTTATTAGAAACATTGATAGAGTGCCAGTACAGCGGTCAGCAGTTACCACGTTACGCGTCAATATTATAGTTGAATTATGAAACTATGTGTATCGTGTTTTGCAGAGCTCCCCCAGCTAGTTCGGAGGAAACGCGTGCTTTGCTATAATAAAGCTTATGAAAGGCCGCAGTTTTAGCCAATTTCGAATGTGAAGCGTTCTGCGTTCCGCGACAGTCGACGGGCACGCGTCTCGGTGAGGTGGTATCGCATGCGGCATGTGGCTTGTGGCAGTGCGACCCACTGACCTGTTTCTCACAATTACCTCGCTGGTATCTTATCGGGATCTCAGCGGCAGCCATCCGCCAACGAATGGAGCGATGCATAAACCATGAGGAGCATGAGTTTCGGTACTGAACTGTCGGAACCAGGTACCTACTCGTTGGTACGTTACGTACTCTACCTGTGCTGTGCACTGAGCTCCACGGTGGACCACGATTCATTTAGGTAATATTAGCGTTCCTCTCCAGTTTTACTCTCTTCCGTGCACGGCGAGTAGGTACATTGACTTGCAGATTTAAAATTAAAAGCTAAGTAAGACCGGAAGAGTTAAACAATCTGAAACGGTATATCAAATAGGAAAAACAATCCTAAGGGAAACCTACCACGGCTTTGCGTCCTTTTTATTATCAACATAGTCCATGAGCTCACGCTCGTGAGTGTGAGCACGTGCTCTCCACAGACACATCATTGTGGGCGCGCTCCATTGCAATACGGCACCATTGTGGTCCTGCCTTGCGGTCGCGTTCAATTTTCGGATGCTGATAATCTGTGGGTCGCGCAACATTTCTATCAACGCGGCGCGCGGCGGCGGCGGTGAATGTCAGCGTGATTACGTTACGTACAGATGGTAGGTAACACGCGTAGTCGGGCGGGACAGACGAGCACAATGCCGCAGCTTGGTATCACCCAGGATGGTATTGTTGGACGGGGGACGCGCACCGGCCGTCTATTCATTTACGCTGAAGTATTGTCTGTTTGTTCGGCCGCACCACAGTCCACCGTCTGTCGCATTGAAAATAAACACTGTTTGTGTCAAAATGAGAACGAGCTTTACAGTCAATTATTGTTCTAATGCTTATTTAGCCTAGCCTCGTTCGAGTTCACTAGAAAAAGAACATATAACCGAAAAACCTCCGAGATAAAGTACGGCTGATAGCCGGATAATTCATAATTCATATTAGAAGTTCCCAGCTACATATTGTATGTTTGTATGATATGATACAAACATACAGCGCCATAGTTAATGCTTTTCACATCCGTGAACTCTCGACTCTTGCTCTAAGATCTACTATGGCTATGACAGTTCGGTTAGAGTCATGCAACAGGTCTTACTGTCCGTCCATACTAACTAGTGGCGGTGCTTTGCGTGGGCGTGGGACGAGTTTTACATAATTGAAACGAAAATGCGTAACCGCGCGTTTGCACAACAACTCGCTTTCCTGATTCAACACGGCACGACACCCCCTAGCTCACTGAATTTACAATTGCCCATTTTACAATTAGTGGACGTGCAGAAGTGCATAAAATATGGTAGCGATGCTGTCGATAGCAGCAGTAAGTAGATGATCATCAAGTCAAGACAAAGATCGCCTAAAGTTGTTTAATATAATTATCTGCATGTGACTTTAAGGCCCGTATTCTGAAACAGTGCTTAGGTCTGAGTCGAGCCTTCAAGCACAGATTTTTGACACTTTTCAATGGAGAACTGTCATAAAATCTATGCTTGAGGCTCGACTCAGACTCAAGCGCTGTTTCGGAATACGGGCCTAAGAGACGATTTCACGAATAACTTTCAACCGATCAAATATTTGACAGCTGTTTATCTCCATACTATAAACCATTGTCAATTATTTGATTGGTTGATTACTCATCCGTGAAACTATTTACTTTGACGTTTAACGCAGGCATTTCAGCCGAATCGAACTCGGTTGTATACGAGTATAAAGCGTCGGATCAGAGGAGAGCGAAGCTGCGGTCTCATATAACTCTTGTGCTGTATTCTTGTTTGATCTCCGCTGCCTCTGGCATGTAATTATAATGATTGCGATACGCTCCCTACCTACACATACCTACGCAACGGCCCAAACACCAAAATTCAATTTCGCAAGTGTTTATCTACTTCTAATCCTGAAATAGATTTCGTAGCGGAGTCTGTCAAAGTTAGTCAAATAGTTGAATAACTTTTGTTAAAAAGATTTGGAGCTTGGCATTTAATAAATAATAAATATTGTGGACAATTCACACAACACTACTAAGCCCCAAACTAAGCAGAGCTTGTAATATGGGAACCAGATAGCTGATATAATACTTGAATACATTTTTTTTTTTGTAAATACATACCTACTTAGAATACAATACAACACCCAGACAGAGAACAAACATTTATGTTTACCACACAAATATTTGTTCTCGGTGGGGATACTGGGGATCGAACCCACGACCTACGGCGCAGAAGGCAGAGCTACTACCAACTGAGCTAGAGGCCAGTCATTTAATTTCCTGGTTAGTTCATGTTTTAAGTAAAAAGTAAAAAAAGTAAAAAGTTTTTTATTTTTCTTCACAATGTATGTATGATAAGACTTAGGTCGAGAAAACAAGTTCTTAAGTGCCAACATTGTGAAGGACTGGTGCCTGATGTAGGTTCGTAAGAACCTGTATTACAGGTCACCAGGCCCCCCCCACTCTGCGAACACATCAGGTCTTGTATAAGAAGACCTCCGGGAGACTTTAAAATACTATGACATTGTTAGTGCAGAGGAAAGTACAATAAAAAGAGTAACAAGGTACAATAAAGGTAGGGTAACAAGATACACTAAAAAAACAAAAATAACATACTAAAAGTTTTCTGGTTTTAGTTCGTTTAACAATCATAAAAACAATTTCATAATGGTATTCGAATGTCCTATCTAACGATAGCACTCCGATCTAGCGATAGGATAATCTGTATTGTTACTACAGAACGGAATAAGCTATTCTGACCTTTCGAAGAATGCATATTTGCAGGGAAATTACTTGAAAGTAGTAAATTAATAAAAAAAAAAATACGGGTTGCACTCCGGGAGTGCCGGCAGAAGTGAAAACTTGATTATTAACGTTGAGCATGTTTGATATTTTGGAATGGTTAGGGGGGGCTTGTTTGTTATTTGGCACGCTGTAACATACACGAACATTCGCGCAAGCGCCCTGCGCTGCCTAAACGAAACAGTAGGCCCAGGCATACATTTTCGCCGCGCCGTAGAGAGGGGATAGCTGTCTACTCTCCATCCGTCTTACGCTTTTTCGATCAGGTCACGTGTCCTGACGCGCTGACGCGAGTTTAAGATTTTATACCCATTACAGAAAAAGTGCTCAACGCCGCTAAAGAAGTTTTCACTTCAAAAAAAAATGACGGGTTGCACTCCGGGAGTGCCGGCAGAAGTGAAAACTTGCCGCTCGTATTAAAACTTATTAAATTTTCATCTAGTATATTTATAAAGTACTCACTCATTTTCTTTCGCTATTTCTTCATCACTTTTATCATTAATAGATGCACGAACCGCACGCGCCGCCCCGCCCCCATCGTAGCAACAGTGCCGGCCGGCGAGCGAAGCGGCAACGTCGCACACCGGGTACGGCGCGGTCAGTCGAGCGGAACGGCAACGTCCTCTCCATCCGTCTTACGCTTTTTCGATCAGGTCACGTGATCCTGACGCGAGTCAGGTCACGTGATCCTGACGCGAGTAGTCACGTGATCCTGACGCGAGTTTAAGATTTTATACCCATCAGGGCGCTTGTACACGCTAAGAAAAAACGCCGGGTCTACCCAAGAATTCGTGTCGTAACAAGAAAATAACTGTGTACACTGCTCGCAGCGGTGCACGAAAAAAATCTTATCTACTATTGCCATCTCTTACCACTGGGTAATGACAAAAAGTGACAGGGCTAACTTTAATTTAAACCATGACTAAACTTAAATTGCGTTTATTAATATGGCTGTGAGTGTTTGCACTGCAGACGTACATTGCAGTGCGATACTACCATTAGACCTGATGGAACACTCGGCGGCTTCGTACACAATACAGCCGCTCTCACCGATCTATACTACGTATAACATTAACAAAATGTTTCGTTAGAACGTAACCCTTGGCACAACGCCGCCGCCGCCTTTATACAATATTACCACCCTTATTGACAGGGAGCACAGCTCAGGGTTCCCTGTTAAGGTGGCTCGGCGGCTCGATCTCGCGCCGCGCCCCTGTAAGTAGGATGTTGGTAGGATCGGCTCGCGCTGCCAAATGAACCGACATTAACTTCAATACTGGCGGCTGCCAGCGCCCCGGCTTGTAAATATGGCGTGATTAGCGACCTAAAGCAGGCCCCAGACCCGCGACGACGCGGACGGTGGTTTCACCTAATCAGCGTATTTATTTACCTACCGCATTGTATTCCATGTTGTTTTAGATCTAATTAGACGGTGAAATGTGGTGGCTGTAAGCAGAACGGTTAGGAGCATTTTATTCTAGAACATTTTGATAAAATCTAGAATTTATAGAAGAGCCCTTCCGTGATAGAAAAGGATAGGTAGCCATAGAAAGGTCCCTACGTGTTAGAAAACGATAGACGTATTTATGATTGTAGATTATAGTGTCGAGGAAATGAAATCTGAAAGCAAAACGCTATGCTGTATTGGGAAGTCAGCATTGCTTCCGCCGTCGGTAGTTTTTTATTCTGAGAGGGAAATTCAGTGGAAATTACCAATCCTTATCCTGAAAAAAAGCAGCCAAGTGCGAGTCGGACTCGCCCATGAAGGGTTCCGTAGCACGACAAACTACAAGAACCTTTATATATGTTACTTGATGTAACATAATAAGGTTCTTGTAGTTCGTCGAAAGGTAAATTGCGGTTTACGGTTTATGACGTATAAAAAAAAAACTACTGACTAGATCTCGTTCAAACTAAATATCGTTGAAAGTTTACATAGTAATGTACAACATGTATTTTTTTTAGTATTATCATTCTCTTACTTTAGAAGTTAGAGGGGGGGGACCAACTTTTTTCCACTTTGGAAGTGTCTCTCGCGCAAACTTTTCAGTTTAGAAAAAAACGGTATTAGAAACCTCAACATCATTTTTGAAGACCTATTCATAGATACCCCACACGTATAGGTTCGATGAAAAAAAAATTTTTGAGTTTCAGTTTCAAGTATGGGGACCCCCGAAATTTATAGTTTATTTTTTATTTTTATGTAATAATCTTAATGCGATTTACAGAATACATCTACTCGCCAAGTTTCATCAGTCTAGCTTTTACGGTTTCGGAGAAAAATGGCTGTGACATACGGACGGACAGACAGACAGACAGACAGACAGACAGACATGACGAATCTATAAGGGTTCCGTTTTTGCCATTTGGCTACGGAACCCTAAAAACTATACTTGGATTAAATTTGAAATTAGCAAGGTCGTACGAATATAATTGGCCCACTGACTGGTGATATCCATCTAGAGGTCACCCATCCAAATGGCAACCTCGTAGACCGTTGCTATATAGGTACATACGCTAAGATTAGAATGCTTCCCGAAACGTCAAGCTGATCTCTGATTATTATTTATCGTTACCTATGTAATGCAGGTCAGGCAGTCAAGCCGTAAATGTATTCTTCTAGGCTTGATTTAAATAACATCTGACCATACCTTTTGGTGTTCCAAGCATGCCAAACGAATGCAAGACTCTGCCAACAACTAAGTAGGTACATCGATTTCGCAATGAGAGCATCCAAAAAACTTTTAGTTGTTCACATAATTAGACTGTTTATGGTCACTTCAAGTGCTGGATAGAAGGTAGGTAAGTTTCATGCCAAATTGGGCAGACGCCCGGAAATTCAGGCAGCGTGCGTCACTTCCGGCAGCCGAGACGCCAAGCCGCTGCCGGTCGCCGACAACCGACGCGGCGCACCGGACTGCCTCGCTGCCGCTGGCTAGAGCTAGTAGTAAGTACTCGTATACTAGCTGGCTCTGGCTGTCCCGCCCAGCACGCGATGTTCCAGCCGCAACTTGGGCTCCAGTTTTAATTGCAAAATTGAATCGTAATCTGTTTCCGAGAACGGGGCGATGGCGTGTGATCGACGTGCTCGCCCGCTGCTGCCGTGATCCACATCATAACCGACCTCTATCGTGCTACGGGAATTAGAACTTTATACGCTCACAATACGGAGCCGCATAAGGACAGGAGATTAGAGTCACACATCCCGTGTATCGTTAGATTCGAACGGTGGCCACACGGCGGCGGCCATTTGATTCGATGCTGTTCATTTTATGGATCACACGACGCGTGCGTCGGTTTGCGCTGTTTCCTTGTCGGTCGCTCCGCCACCATTTCACTTCTCTCCAAGCAAATTATAATAGGTAATGATAATTATATTTTATACACTGTGTAGGTTAATTGGTTCATACACATATTGGTTGAGGAGAAAGTCTTGACTCGAGAAGAAGAAGGTTCATTAGTATTATTTTGAAGCGTAGCGTGTCCCTACTGTCTTTGAAATTAAGTTGGAGTGGCACCACACTGGAACTTCTCTGCTATTTTTATTTTGTAAAAGGATCATAAAAAAGCAGTAGTACACAAGGATACGCATCAGACTATATACTGCTAGCTCTTATGTCGTTACGATAAGCGTCATTTTTCTTTGTTTTTAGGTAACTTGAGCTGTATCCCACTGTACCAACCTAACGTTATTGTAGTTTGTTGTCGTTCTTCTACATCTACAAGCTTGGTCGCGTGGAACTGGCACCAAGACTCACCTAGTTAAAAAACGTTTCAGGCAGGCAAGCGGAGCCGGCGTGCGGCGCCGGCGGCGGCGGCTCCGTGATCTCACTCAATGGGACCAATCTGCAAGTATGTATTATCTTGCAGGTACTTAATAAAATAAAATACTGTGCTACGCGCATGCGAATACTGAATTTTCCGCTGCAAATGAGAAATGGTACCTAAATACACCATTCCACGCGGACGAAGCCGCGGGCACAGCTAGTAATCTACGGACGGAATGCCTGCCCGCGGCGCGTGATGCACGTTCCTCCGCGTGATGACGTCATCACTTATTATATTAGCCGCGCGACCGCGGAGAGGTCGCATTTCGGGTCTATTGAGGATTAATTACGTGTGTGGTCAATTGAATGAACAATACATATAATATGCTGGAAGGGGCTTCAATTCGCGCCATCATTAGGTTGCTCTGATGATCGATGGGGGGGGGGGGGGCCTGTCGCTCCGGGTGCGACTCGCTTGACAGGTTTCCGAAACCCAATATCTAGGTATAAGCATGTATTAGTGGCGCCGCCACTGCACTGGCCGGCGATGGCGGTGGCGGGCACGGATTCACTACAGCTTAGCGAATTTGTGTTTATCTAAAATAATCTGAATCATCTAGGTTTCTACTTACATCGAACAGTTACTTAACAAATAACAGATGGAACCGATTATACAAAGAAAAAAATACACAAGAATAATGTAAGAAGGTACCTCTCTACCTACCTAGTTGTTAGGCGTCCCTACCATTATTTAGAGGACATCTATATTTTCATTTTTTGTAATAACGCACGCGGAAGTCCGTTGCTAGTTGGATTGAACTGTGTTGTACAGAGCCATAGCATAGAGATCAGCGCGGTCACCGACCCGCCTATATATAGGTAGATCTTGTTTGAAGCGGCGGCCGTCGCTTCTCACCCACACGGGCTGACATGGGGAAATCTCGTAAAACCATTAAAAGAATGTTGTGATGTGAAAGGAATCTAATTAATAAAGTTAATTTAGTTTTCTGTCGAAGCAGCATTACGGATGTGACGAAATCCGCGAGGAATAGGCCGAATAGGTAATCTAAACGATCAATGTCTTTTAGCTTATGAGTGCTCTCGCATTCTCGCGTCCTTTGTCTCGTGCAAAAAAACCGACAAAAAGTGAGAACGCAGCGAGAACGGAAGCATCGGCTCTACATTCACGATTCTCGCGGTGTTCTCGCGTTCTCAGGAGATTCTCGTGTGAATGTAGAGTGGGCTTTAGAGATTTTTGCATAGTATAGCAGCTTAGAACAAACAAATCCTGCCTAGCTAGATGAAGCTGGATCAACAATTTTACTTAACTTAACTTCATTGATTTCCATGTTATCCCGTCCGCAAGCGGAGTCCTTGAAGCGGACTCGACGTGGGTAGATACATACCTACTAAATTATTCGCAGAGCTCGGCGCGCCGCTGTCGTCAGCTCAATGCGAGGTTAGGCTGTGCCTAGGAGCGCTGCCTTTTATCATAGTACCTACGCCCTTGGCTATTCCAGTAAGCGACCCAGTAATCGCCTTACTTACAAGCGTTTCGCAACTCTGACCGCCAACAGTGACAAGGAATGTCTCACACACTAGTGTACTATTCAAACAGTAAGTACCTGCCCGATTGAAGGCAGGTATCCGTCGACTCTCAGCCAATAGAGTATATCTGCCTATCGGCCGCCCCGGGGGAGTTCTTTCTATAAGCTCGAGTTATTTGCCATGCATAAGGCACATCGTTCTCTGCTAGGGCGGCTCTTGTTCCGCTGAATCGGGACATGAGCCTACTGCGTTACGTTCCGACTCTATTTCGACATGGTTCGTGGTGAAAGTCATTTTATAGCGACGATATACGTACCTAAGCATAGGCAATAGTTAGGTATTTGGTATAGATAGGTGTTAGTGCCTATGCTGTTAGAGCGATGCGAGGCGGTGGCGGCGCGCGGAGGCACTTGACATCATTCACACTTTAGTCGTGATCTAGATCTAAAATTTAGCTGTTCCACAAAGTTAAGCAGGCGTTTAAGTCACTCCCGACAAATAGACAACATCGTTGACTGAAATTTTATTAGTACCTAGACTTATTATTAGAAACTTCATTTCTTTTTTCAGTTCACATTGCATACTATCTCATTGCCGACGCGCGAGCAGTCTACAAGTCAACAGCCTACCTACGATTAATTACATAGTGCGTGGTGTGCCTGCTATCAAACTAGTAGGTATCAAACATTCAGTCCGCTATATTTCCTAACTGCAGTAAGGTCATCGGAACAGACTACCTTACCTAGTATCCCAACCATCAGGCTATCACAGAGAAATTGAGAAAAGCACAAAAGTTACAAAACAATGTTCTGCCAAGGTTTTAACGCCTTTTGTCGAACTTTCCTGCTATTTCCTGTCTAGTCTTGCTTGGACACGAGTGTGTTTTCTCCGACAAGAACCATGTCAGGATAACAAAATAAAAGTCGTTCCGGGATAAAAAGAATCAATCTCCGGGAGCACATTGAATGGGACTACATTTATTCTGTGTTTGTTGCGTTGCTTTTACATTATTACTAACATTTACATAGCCTGTAAGTTTACTAACACAAATTGACCACAAAGTTGCCTGATACATCATATTATAATTACTTACTTATGTAAGTACCAATCTTCTCCTATCTTAGAAAAATGAAGTACCTACTCTTCTTCTATCACCCATAGGTACCTATAAGTTATCATCTGAGCAAACAAAACAGTGGTCGGTGAGTCAAGGCTGTTTTATACGAGGTAAGTAACTGACGCCAGTGCCGAGACAGCGCTGGCGCCAAAAACTGTCGCCCACCGTTTACACGAGGCCAGTCGTCGAGGATATTTTGTTTGGTGCACACACGTTCGTAAAATGAATAATCGAAAACTACAAAAAACGAAAGTGAATAATTGTTTAAGAAAAATAACCTTTGTGATGCCCTCAAACTTTTAATTTTATTTTTTACCTCGGAAGGGCCAATCTCTTCTATACTCAATTCTTGTGCAATACTCTGCAATGCGGTTGCACGCATATCCTTATTTCTATAATGTATAGATTTGTTATCCCACAGGCACTCATGTTCCCTGTATAGTTGTACGAGCTTTATGTTTTCGGCTTCGTTCAGTTTTTTCGTCATCGTATCGCGGAGCGATGCAGCGTAGTCACCATACAATACACCGACAGTGACTGGCTTCGGCGTTTACACGAGAACAGTGGCGCTGGCGCGGGTCGCGGGGGGAGCGGACTTGCGCCGAAAAATATGAAGCGGGAATATTGAAGACAGCGCTGTCCGACAGTACTGCGCTGTCTTCAAAATCGATTTACACGATGGCAGTGGCAGGTCAGCGCTGACTTGTCTCGATTTCGGCGCCAGTTACTTACCTCGTATAAAACAGCCATAACGCCTTGACTTTGAGTCAGCGCGTGATTCATTGAACTCCGAGAGCGGCGCAGTATCAGTATCGCACGAGTATGGCCCGATTAGCGATCGCATTCAACTAACATGCAGTGACTTGAGTGTATAGGTGCTTTAAGTACTAACGACAACGCCCACGGAAATAACCGCTGGTTGATCTTGCGAAATGTCCTCGGCCGACGCCTGACGCCGATACTGGAGATTGGCTTTTGAACGCAATATATCTGGGTAAGTAAGTAAATACCCACCTACTCCGGACACGTATACAGACTGCATGATGCAACGACTTTCGAACACATAAACTGAATGGAATTGACACCAAAATGAATTTAATGTAAAAACGTTTGTTCGAAATCCTATGAAACCCTATCGTTAAAGGTCCCTTTAATTTGCCTCCTAAATAGAATTCTATTTATTGGAAAACCAACAGCGCTAGTAATTGAATAAGTAAGTACTTGTTTACTAGAACTTCAAAGTATGGACCTACCGTATTTTTTTACGCGAAAATAGGAGGTAAAGTTAGTAAAAAACTTTGATTGGGGTTACCGGTTACACTGCAAAACCCAAAGAACACAGTATAATCCTCTATAAAATTGTGAGTAGGTAGGTTAGCGTATAAGTACGTCAGCTAGTAAATTGTACACCACTGTCAATTTGATATTGCTGTTAATATACTAGCTAAAACTTTTTTGGCTTTTATTGTTTTTTACTATTTTTGTGGTTTTCTAGTTAATTAAGCTGTTTATGTTTCTAGTTAATTAAGCTGTTTGTTTTGCAAGAAAAATAAAATAAAATAAAATATATATTTTTTCTTTTTTAATTTTCTGATCCATCATGTTTTGTATGAGTCGAGTAACGCCGGCAAGCCACTCGACTCACCGTTGCTGACGAACCGAACGAAGGTCCACTATCCATTAGATCAATAAGACCTGTATGTAAACGTTTTACTCAGATATTGCAATAACCCAACAAATCCCAGATGCAGAACTACTTTTTTTATTTGAAGTGCAGTAGAAGATACAATTATTAGCCTACAAAAGTCGATCAGATCGATCGTTGTTGATTAGACTATGAATCCAAACACTACCCTTTGGGAGTAGTGATTTCTAGTGGTGTTATGTTGATGCTATTGGCGTAGAAGGACATGAGCGTTGGTGTCCCAATGAGGCTGAGAGTTGAAATGAGAGCACCGCCAGTGCGACACGCCACGCCGCAGCAGCTTTGGTGCGAGGAGGCGAGGTGATGGATGATGATGACGAAGAAAGCAGGTTTGATTGCTTATCAAAATATGTAAGCATCTGTTACTACCAACAGGCTACTTATCTATGCTCAATACTCAATACATTTATTGCATAAACATGGTTTAGTTTAGGCACATACATAGTTCTTAGGTGTAAGTCAGTATCACATGGACCCTGTGAATAGGGTAAAGCAACATGGAGGTATGCTACTGCCGACCTGATCCCAAAACGAATAAGATACCAATTAAATCACTGTGAAATCGGTAAAATTAAATATTTTTCCGACGATGAACATAATTAATTTGTGGAAACCTCGGTTCGGTACACTTTACTCTGAAATAGTCTGAGCGTAGGTACCAATTATTGTCTGATAAAGTCCACAATTAAAGTCCCACACTCATTTCAAACGTTTGTAAAAGTTGTTGTGAAAGCGATCGTTCGTCTGATATGCTTCCAAACTTCCAACCTCGCCACGGACGGAACCCTTTTCGAGATCTTGGCCAATGTTTTCTTTAGCATTGGCAGTATTTCCAAAAAAAATAAAGCTTATATAGCTTATATAGATTCTCTCCCTAGGTACCTAGATCCTTCCTGGCTTCAGCTAGAATACCGTTCCATAGTTGGATTAAGTACCTATACAATATTTTGTTCAATATTTCTATCCCAAGTTCATATTGGAAAGCCGACTCCGCAAAATGTTTTTTCATTACTCATACTCTGAAAGTAGGTCTGAAGTTGCCTGAGGGGCCTAATTGAAAGTAAAACTTTCAGCCCTAGGGAGAATCGCTTTCTACTGACAGCTGTCAAATTATAAAAAAAAACAAGTTCTATTTTATTCAACCATGTTCCAACTTTCTAAAGTCTTTCTAACTGCAAGGAGGTTGTTCAACCAAATTCCAACTTTTTATTCAGCAAGTAGTTTGGAAACCCATTACAACGGTAAGAAGTTTAAAAAGTCTAATTAGAGCGCAATGTAATATTTAAATTTAAATAACATAAAGATAGTATTAAATAAATAATATATCTTCTAAATTACTTGATTAGTGTATAGCTTCAACTATTTATTTAAAATAACATACCTAGATTTAAATTATGAAAATGAAAATAATGGCAGAATAATGCTGGCGAGCCGAAGCCGAAGGCCCGCCAGAGAAAAAGAAAAAAAATAACCGGGAAGGCGGCAATTCAATCTTCATTTTCACTAATTTTTGAATTTTTCTTTCATGTTTTTATTTTTACTTTCCTTGTATTCGTAATGAAAAGCACAGTGTTTACCTCGGGTGAAAGTCTTTTGAGTCCCTCAAGCTCCATTGGCGCCCTCGCTAACGCTCTGGCGCCAAACCCGTCTCGGGACTCAAAAAACGTGACTTTCAACACTCAGGTAACAATGTACTATTTTCTCAACTGTGTGTATGATTTGCATGTGTTTAGTTAGACTGCTGAGAACTGAAGCCGGCATTGAGCCAGTTAACCCAGTCCACCACATGGCAGGCGCCGCGCTCTGCCACAGCATAGCATGCTTACCACTCACTATTAGTTTAAAATAAAGAGAGAACAAAAGTTTAAATAAAGATAGAACAATACATACTATCGGCGACGAATACTCACCTATCTGTGTGAGCTCGTCACATTCGCTGAGATGAAGCTTCATGGTGTTATGAAGGCGCGCCGTGGTTGCTACGATCCGTGATGGCACAACTCGGAGTCCGACCGTCAGTCATTATGACGTGCGGCAGCTCAGGGAAACCGCCCGCCCGACTGTTTTTATGGGTTTTCTCAAACAACCTTCTTCGAGATAAATCGAAATTGCTGTACTGGCCAAATACATGCGAGCAGCGGCCGTTAAAATCCATCTCGAAGAAGATTTTCGAAAATCGAAAATCCAGATCTGTCGTGTTTAGTGGGCCAATTACATAGTAAACTCATATCTGTCATTTAATCTAAAAAAAAGGGGTTTAATTCCGAAATATGTAAACCAAGGCAACTTATCAAAGGTTTATTTTTTGCTTAACTTCGTGAGAGATTGCACACAAGAAAGCGGTATAGAAGTTATCCATAAAGTTCAAGTTACGGTAAAGTTAAAGTCATTCATAAGTTCAGTTCATAATTCCGACCAGTTATGCAATCACGGTTTTATATGAAATGAAACGGGTTATTTACCAATAGCTGCAGTGCGCTTCGCCCATGCTTCGCCGCTCGTTATAATGAAACATAACGTCGCGGTCGCGTCATTATCTGTCGCGCGTCACGTCCCGTCGCGTCGCGCACGCCGCCGCGCCCGCCCCGCTTCGTTCGTCGATTGTTTCAATGTGAATGGCTCCTAGAGTCTGTTCAGAAAGAGAACCGTCGTGGCCAAATTGAGAACTAACGTTTCGATTTTTATATGGCAGCTCTTCCCTTTCTTTCTGTCAGAATTTTGCATCATAAAAATTAAATAAAGGAATAGTACACTAGTTGTGATAGAATCAAAACGCAACAGACGTGCTATTGTATTGCCCACTAAGCAAAAAAGCAGCGCCCTCCAATCCCACGACGGTTCTCTTTCTGAACAGACTCTACTCATATTATTGCAATTATTATGTTACATGGGGACATGACATAATGGTGGTGGTGATGTCGTGTGTGGTATATATTGTAACTCGTGGCTACAGAGGCGGCTTGCAACTTGCATTGCATTGTGTCGGCATCGGCCGCGGAGCACGGACTCGTGGTCTCGCTGCTTCCGCAACATGCTTCCAAAGAGGCATCCGTTGGTGCTTGGTGTCGCGCCGCTAATGGAGACCGGCCGGCGAGCGGCTCGGCATGGAAGGACATAAAGGCCACAGTAGCTAGAACCAAATGTTCATAAACATGATGCCGGAGGGTCGTAAGTCATCTGTTCCCGCAGTTATTTCAGTAGGCTCTTTAATTACACAGCTTTTTGTCCAACAAGTTAAAGTTACCACCCTTCCCCCTATCCCCCATACCTCTTAGCTGCCTCCCCTCACCACAGACCCGGGCACGCCAACTGTTTACTTCATTTTACTACCGTACTACTTCTCTAGCGCTACCTCCTGACTTATTAATGTTGGCACTAGTCAGGTGGCGGCGGCGGCTACTTACTACTCACGGCATGGCAGCGTGCGTGTACGGCGGCCGCGGCCTATGTTCCACTTACTGTCGGATTCTCTCTGCACAGAGAGTGACTGGAACTATGAATGAACATAAATACAATACATTATAAGATTGGGTGTAGCGGTGAAGCTATTTGTTTTCAAGGCATGCAGTCTCTGAGTCTGCATGCTGACATTGCTGGAGTGGAGAATGGTATTTAATTTTTCACCAAACTGGCAACACTCCTCGGGTTGAAAGGCTGTGAATGTGAACTCTGATCTTTTATTGCTTGAACGACAGAGGAAGCCGTATAAAAGTGAGGATGCGGTTAGACGCTGCCTATAGAATGTAGTATATATACCTAGGTACCTAGGACACCTTTCCCAACCAGCGTGTGTTCGTAGAAGATAATAGGTAAGTGCTTAATTTCAAAGGGATTAAGATGCAGTTAGCGTGCCATAATACGATAATAATGCAACATTTTTACACAATAAAATTAAATGCACAATTCGCGTAAAAACTTGGAAGAGGTAACCTATTGGTTTATTTGGATTAAAACAATTCAAAATGGTATTGTAGGACAAAAGTTCTAATAATGAGCTACAAGGAAACAAAAAAATTACGGTCGTAGAATTAGTTTGGCTTTGCACATGAAGCTCGAAATCGGCTTTTGATTAAATAAAAAGCAGCCAAGTGCGAGCCGGACTCGCCCATGAAGGGTTCCGTAGCATCAATTAACATAATATAAAGGTTTTTGTAGTTCGTCGAAAGGTAAATTTCGGTTTACGATTTATGACGTATAAAAAAAAAACTACTGACTAGATCTCGTTCAAACCAAATATCGTTGGAAGTTTGCATAGTAATGTACAACATATATTTTTTTTAGTTTTATCATTCTCTTATTTTAGAAGTTAGAGGGGGGGGGGACCAACTTTTTTCCACTTTGGAAGTGTCTCTCACGCAAACTATTCAGTTTAGAAAAAAACGACATTAGAAACCTCAACATCATTTTAGAAGACCTATCCATAGATACCCCACACGTAAGGGTTCGATGAAAAAAAGTTTTTGAGTTTCAGTTTCAAGTATGGGGACCCCCAAAATTTATAGTTTTTTTTCTATTTTTGTGTAAAAACCTTAATGCGGTTCACAGAATACATCTACTCACCAAGTTTCATCAGTCTAGCTCTTATGGTTTCGGAGAAAAATGGCTGTGACACGGCCGGACAGACAGACAGACAGACATGACGAATCTATAAGGGTTCCGTTTTTGCCATTTGGCTACGGAACCCTAAAAATCCTGAATAACTTTAAAAACGAAATACCTACCTATCTCGGAACATGCAGGGGGGTTTAAGGGTCACCGATCTGACCGCGTTGAGGTCATCATTCTTCCTGCCAACGATTATCCACCCTTCTAGATAGGTACACCCTGCATTGCATACACCGAGGAAGTAAGGAAGTTATTAAATCCATATGGAAGTTAGGTCACTAAACGAGTTAGTTCGCTGTTACAACAGAGTTGTTACCATTATCATTGAGTTTCACTCGCGCGCTAAAAATAATGCACGTCTTATTATAACGTTCTGTTTAATGAAAGCTCACACAGGTACATGCATATACACACTTACACAGGCCGAACACATGGCGTGATTATGTCACGCGTATCTCACCGCAGCGGGTCGCAGCGACCGCCAATAAAGGTTAATGTTCAGGGTTAGATGCAAGCCAAGGAATGTGCGAAGCCGAAGTACGATGAAACCGAATGACTGCTATTGTGCCGAGCGCCACCGCCACCGCCACCGCCACTGCCACTGCCACTGACCACCGCGCCGCCACCACCTACCACCGGCCGGCCGCTGCCGCCACTGTGCGCTGTGCAGACGCGCTGATTGATCGCACTAGGCTTGTTGAAAAAATATCGATACATCGATATATCGATATTATTTTTTCAATATATCGATATTTTTGAGCGATATTTAATAGTTCGATATATCGATGTATCGATATAAAATTCTAAGTATCGAAAAGGTATAAAAACCAATATATTTTTCAGACCAATAAACATTTATAAGTTTTAAGATTAAAAAATCCCAAAAGGAAAAAACTTTTTTTTACTAACATCCTTTATCAAATTATATTTTATGTATTTTTTGTTTTTGGTCGACTTGATTTGCTGTTTTATAGTTTGGTTTTTAAGTTGGCACCGATATATCGATATTTTTTAATAAAAATATCAATATCGATATTGATATTTTCAAAAAACATCGATACGATATACTATATTGATACTTTATTGCATTTCCGACGTCTCTAGATCGCACGCTGGCGCGTAGGCTCTAGTCTAGCTCTCTTGACTTTGATATAAGTAAAGTTATATCAAAAGTTATAATATAAGTAAAGTAAAGAAAAACTAGTACACGAATTTAAAATCTTACACCTGCCTTCTTTCATCTAGCTAGTAGGTAGTACTTTTGGTATTAGTTATCAATGGATAGAGTGAGATAGAGATGGCGTTATCGGCGGTGGGCCCGCGTTGTCGCCGCGCCGGCCGCGCCGCCGGCGTCGTGCCCTCTGAGCGGTTATCGCACTACATTCAACTCTCGCTATGTTTGCCTTCCACCGTTCTATCGAAGAAGGCTATCTAAGTAGCTAACTAATCGGTAATCGCCCCCGCTGGATGCCTCGCAGCGACCGACGCCGACGTCCTAATTCCATGTTTGATTATGATTACCTACTTAACGCAGTTATAATGTAGATTACTAGCGATCCGCTCCGGCTTCGCAAGGATGGAAAAATGACACCCGTGTAAAGTTGCTAGTAAATAACCAATGTTACGCAAGGATAGTGTAGCTTTCTAATGGTGAGAATTGTTGAAATTGGTCAAGTAGTTCATGAGTTTATCTATATCTGTACCATACAGGGCGTCCCAAGGATATGCCACATGGAGGGAAAGTACCTTATCTAAATATTATAAATAGAACATTCGACTGAAATAAGACATAATTTGAATTTAAAAAAACAATTTAAACTGGATTCATAGATTTATTTTCGCATTTAGTAAATAATTAATTGATTAATTTTGTATAAAAAAGTTGACCTCATGAGAATCCGTTGAAAAAGAAATGTTTAACTTACTAAGATGATCTTTTTTTTTGGAAAATAAATTCTTCAATATTTTTTGTTAAATCCCCACCTACAACTTCTTAGGTATTCATTGCTAACTCTTACCAAATTATTGTTTCTTAGAGTAATTTCTAAGAGGAGTGAACATTTTCGAGAATGTCAAGCAGGTAGAAAATGTCTGAGTTACCGTTTGGGGATGGGGAGTGAATAATATTCCTGCTGCGACTGTTATTATTCTTAAAGAAATTTTAAGTAAATAAAAAGTGGCGAAGTGCGAGTCGGACTCGCCCATGAAGGGTTCCGTAGCATCAAGTAACATAACATAATCTAAAAGTTCTTGTAGTTCGTCGAAAGTTAAATTGTGCTGTAGGTCTACTAGATCTCGTTCAAACCTAATTTCGGTGGAAGTTTGGATAGCAATGATCATGATATTTTTTAGTTTTATGATTGTCTTATTTTATAAGTTGCAGGGACACACATTTTACCACTTTCGAAGTGTCTCTCGCGCACACTATTCAGTTTAGAAAAAAACGATATTAGAAACCTCATCATTTTTGAAGACCTATCCATAGATACCCTACGCGTATGGGTTTGATAAAAAAAATCTCTTTAGCGACCTTCATAAGTGCTAGACTGCCTGCTTGTTGATAACTTGGATACCTGCACGCTCGATGCCCAATTTGGGTCTAACGCAGTTGTTTTAACAGAAAGTGCCATCTTGAGCCATAAACACCTACTACGTCAAATATTATACGACCAGAAAGGTATGCTGGTGTTTTTAATTTTTCTTAAGCTTTCGATAAGCTGGATAAAGTTCTACCACAAGAGTTACTTAGTATTTTTAAGTAAGTACTGGTAGGGGAATCAGATCAACAGTGTCAAATGATCTAGATGGAGGAATAGGTTGGAATGTGGAGTGAGGCAGGGGGGCTTACCTCTTCATCCTATAGGTACCTATGTAAACAAACTGATGGATGAGCTCAGCAACAGTCATGCGGGATGCTTCATTGACGCTAAAGTACAGTGTTAGTACAGCGCTAAATTACAAAACCAATCGTCCCTTGTGTTCCAAATGGTGAATAATTAATATGTCTATGACGGTAAGAAAAATATGATAATACTGACTTAGTAACACCATAATAATATAGTAGTCTGAGGCCACTGCCTCAGAAATCTTCTGGGTTTGTGTTCAGTCAAGCCAGTACACAAGTCAGGTGCGAAGCTGGCGATGGCGTCTGGAGAGCACTGGTGGTCTAGTGGTAGTGACCCCGCCTTCCGATCCGAAGGTCGTGGGTTCAAATCCACTCGTGTACCAATGAGTTTTTCTGTCGAAAAATTTATGTGCACTATGCCAGTACTCTCATAACGGTGAAGGAAAACATCGTGAGGAAACCGGCGTGTTGTAGAACCTAAAAAAGTTCGAGCAACACGGTCAAGGGTCACGCAAAAAGGGCCCACCAGCGGCCTACTTGCGGAAAAACCTGCCCGCACATCAAGTGCGCATGATAAACTTGCCTTGGCGATGGCGTCCCGACCCGAGGCGTTGCCAATGCCCGGACTGACGGTTTTGCCGCTGTCATGGGGCACAGAATACCTAGCTTCTCTATTGGGAAGGAGAGGCAGTCTCAACAACATAGTTTAGCATAGTGCACGAAAGGAGCCAGGCCCACTTTCACGAAACTGGTTCGAAAAAACCAGTGACACGTTATGAAGAAGAATATGACAGTTTGACAGTCCTATTCTGTCACATTGGGTTAAGGCATATAGACCTGCACATATTTAAGTGATGGCGATGGCGATCAGCTGAAACGCTGCCAAATATCGCTGTCATCAGTGTCAGCGTTTCACGTGATCGCCATCGCCATCGCCTAGATGTGTGCAGGCCTTGAACCAAATACTTACCTTTTTTTTTAGATTTTTTTTGTTTATTTTTTTGAAGTGAAAACTTCTTTAGCGGCGTTGAGCACTTTCTGAATGGGGATAAAATCTTAAACTCGCGTCAGGATCACGTGACCCTGATCGAAAAAGCGTAGGACGGATTTTTTGCAGAAATGTACCCTAAGACTACAACGTAGAGTTCATAATAAAAATCGAAAAAGCGACGCTACAGATACGCTAGTAGTTACTATGACACGGTAACGTCACAGAATAGATAATAGTTAGTAGCAAGCATACCAAGGCGTTTTTCGTGACTGTAGTAGGTATAGGTACATACCTATTATAGATTTTATGAACTAGCGGCCGCCCGCGGCAGGTAGTAGTGGTCATTGGTACATGATTTTATAGATCTACTGTATTTATTTTTCGAGCGGAGCATTGCGGCGAGCGAAGCGAGCCGCCATGCGACCATGGGAACAGCGCGGCGAGCGAAGCGAGCCGTGCTGTGACTCCCCCCAAGCCCCCCAGAACCCCCTCCTCCTGAACCCGGGGGGAGCGTCGCGGCGAGCGAAGCGAGCCGCCACGTGACCACGGGGAACAGCGCGGCGAGCGAAGCGAGCCGTGCTGTGACCCCCCCTAAGCCCCCCAGAACCCCCTCCTCCGAAACCCGGGGGGAGCGTCGCGGCGAGCGAAGCGAGCCGCCACGCGATCACGGGGAACAGCGTGGCGAGTGAAGCGAGCCGTGCTGTTACCCCCCTAAGCCCCCCAGAACCCCCTCTTCCTGAACCCGGGGGGAGCGTCGCGGCGAGCGAAGCGAGCCGCCACGCGACCACGGGGAACAGCGCGGCGAGCGAAGCGAGCCGTGCTGTGACCCCCCTTAGCCCCCCAGAACCCCCTCCTCCTATGTCTGCCGTTTTACTTCATTTAGGACCTACTTGTAGGTCGCGCGACAAGGTCCCTTCTAGCGGTTCCGACCCGTTGAGGATTTGGCTTTACGTAAAATTTAGGGTTCCGTATAGGGTTTTGATTGGGGTTATACTATATTGAGGAATTTGATTAAATGGTCGACTTTTAGGGTTCCTTAGGACTTTGATTGGAGTTTCAACTACACTTAGAAGCTTGATAATGTTAAAATTTTTAGGGTTCCTTAGGACTTTGATTGGGGTTTTACTACATTGAGGAATTTGATTAAGTGGTCAACTTTTAGGGTTCCTTAGGACTTTGATTGGAGCTTCAACTACACTTAGGAGCTTGATAATGTTAACATTTTTAGGGTTCCTTAGGACTTTGATTGGAATTTCAACTACACTTAGGAGCTTGATAATGCTAAAATTTTTAGGGTTCCTTAGGACTTTGATTGGGGTTTTACTACATTGAGGAACTTGATAAAATAAACAACTTTTAGGGTTCCTTAGGCCTTTAATTGGACTTTCAACTACACTTAGGACCTTGATTATGTAAACAATTTTAGGGTTCCTTAGCACTTTGATTGGAATTTCAACTACACTTAGGAGCTTGATAATGCTAAAATTTTTAGGGTTCCTTAGGACTTTGATTGGGGTTTTACTACATTGAGGAACTTGATAAAATAAACAACTTTTAGGGTTCCTACGTTAATAATCAAGTTTTCACTTCTGCCGGCACTCCCGGAGTGCAACCCGTATTTTTTTAATCTTAAATAAGTACCTAGGTAAGTCACCTTGTTTAATTTTTATTTCTTGTCGTAATCCAAATTATATTCTCTGGTCGATGGTGTATTTTGTCTAAATTTCTAATTCCTCCAAGGTCTAAATCTTTGTTGCCTGAAATACCTTGAGCTTTAATTATTGTTAGGTATAAGTAACGTTAGTGTTTGTTACGTGTGCCAAGACGCAGTCAGCAGCAAGCAGAGCAGACCATTTGGATTACTGCTGGGCCCTATCATACTCAAGAGCAAGAGAGAGATACTTTACTCTATGGAATATGGATGGACTTTCAAGAGTGCTGGACCCAGCTGGACCTAGGGAAATGCAGCCCCTGGCCCGTAGCCCGTCCGACACTGGCGGCCGGCGCGGCGCGACAGTACTCCCTCCGCTTCCCCGCACCTCCCCGCCTCCCTCTCGCCCGCCCGCGCCCCGCCCGCGTGCCCGCCAGCCGCCAGTCAGCTCGAAGCCACGGCTTAGAGTGGAGGTATAGCGGTCTATCAAATTGCGCCCCGCACCTCTCTTTTAACCTTGCGCGATAATTCTCTCGCGAGTGACTACCGGAGCATTGCCCGCTGAAACTTCGTCAAAGTGTTGTGAATCGAAATCTTTGTGTGCAGTTTAGTGATCAAATTATATTTTCTGTGATTAAAACCAGTTGATCTCGTGAGTGAGGTCGGTTCTGTGTGTAGTGCAGTGCAGTGCTTGCCGTGGATTGAGCCCGTGTGCTGCGGCTTGCTTGCTGCTTTCTAAACGAGTTTCGACCACCAGGAGACTACCTACTGTACTTTCGAGCTTATATTTATAAAGGTGCCTACTATCTACCTATATATATATCACATGAGTCACTAGGACATTGTGACAGGTGAGAGGCTGGAGTTAAATAAAGTTCATCTAAGTATACCTACCTACCTATAGTCAAGTCCATCTTTTGAAGTTTGAAGCAATCCTTCATAACTATCATTAAAAAACTAACGTGCTAATTGTCAGAACCTACTAAGTAGGTACCTACATAAGTAGAATGAAGCTTACGTAGGTTGAGATAGGGTTTAAAATTACCTCTCTGTACTATCCCCAACCCGCGGATCCCTATGATTATGGAGATATCTCAGGTAAAAGTTTTGTTAGAAACAAAACCAGTAAAAATTTAGGGTCCGGTTAATGTACGTCCAGTTATTGTACAGCATGTTATTGTACACCCAGTTAAAACGAAACCTTTTTTTGTTTTTTGGATTCATTTTAACCTGCCGTACAATAACTGGCTGTGAATTAACTGGGTGAACAAAATTGACACGCGATGTTATTGTACAACATGTTAATTGGATGCCATTAGGGCCCGTGCACACTGAGGCAGTTCAATAATTTCTTATTTTTTTGTAGGCAATGGATACTGCTCCTTAAGAGAATAGCCCCTTTGGGGTAAATGTAAAAAAAACATTTTCTGGCACTGCGGCGGCCGCTGCCGCGGCATGCTCGCTTTGCTCGCTCGCCTTGTGCGTTATTTATATGTTCTAACATAACCTAACCTATCCAAGTCGGATCCGCCCTATAAAGTCTCAAGAACAAGTACAAGTATCCGCTGTCAAAACAAAACAGCAAAAATCAATATTGAATTGCTACAGTGTGCACGAGGCTTAACTGGCATCGTAATAATATATATAAAACTGATTTAATGTTAGAAACTTATTTCATGAATTTCTCGAAAAATATGCAATCTCATGTAATAGGTAGTGATAGCGTTATAATCAGGGACCCAAACCAATTCAACATTGACCCTTTTTCCCCTCCTCCGCGTGTCGCAGATCGTTATAGCCAACCTAAAAAAAATACATTAATGAGCAGAGTTCCCCCCGTTCCCGGTAGCACTCCCATTCAACGGAAACCGATTTACCTATGTAACCTAACCTCAAAACACTTTAAAGTCGCATAAAAGGCGTAGAAAGGTCTCCCTTTTGACAGCAATAATAGGCTCTTCCCCTAAACTCCATTTCCCAGGGACATAAAAAAAACCTAACAACCTAACCTACTCAAGTCGGGGTGCCCCGTGTTTGACTTCCAAGGATATCTTATCTTATACCTTTAAACGAGAAAATCTTGTATATATATATACAAGATTGTGTTCGATTCCCGGGTGTGGGAGAAGAGAATTTTCGAAAATATTTGAATGCAGTTTGCTTTCTATTCAAAAATAAAGGAATGTTTCCTTTGAGTAAAAGTTTCTATCTGCAGTATTAAGAGTACTTTCCCTCCAGGTGGCATTACAAAATTCCACCCTGTATATATTATATATATTTAGGATCTCGGAAACTGAGCCAACGATTTTCATGAAATTAAGTATACAGGGGTTTTCGGGGACGATAAAACGATCTAGCTAGGATTCATTTTTAGAAAATGTCCCCTTAATCGTAAAGTAAATAATCAACTTTATCATAAAATCATAACTCCTAGCGCCATCTGTTGATTAAGTCATGAGTTAGTGGGACAGAGAACGCCATCTATTGACGAGTAGTAGAGTTTATTATTATGTCAGTAAGATCAAAAAATATTTATATTTAATCAGTATGTAAGTAATTCGTATTTAAATATAATTCACAACAACAGTTAACCAAAAAAAAAATACCGAGCGAAGCTCTGGCACCAACTGCTAGTAAAATAAAAAACCTAACAACCTAACCTACTCAAGTCGGGGTGCCCCGTGTCGTGTTTGATTTTCTAAAGGATATAAAAAAAAACCTAGCCTTAACCTACTCAAGTCGAGGTGCGTCTTAGTAGTTTTTTTTAATAGTACGTCATTAATCGTAAACAGCTATGTGTACCTTTCGACGAACTACTAGAACTTCTATATTATATTACATACTGCTACGGAACCCTTCATGGGCGAATCCGACTCGCACTTGGCCGCTTTTTTTTTAACTGAATAGTTTGCGCGAGACACTTGTTGTTGGTCTCCCCCCCTGTAACTTTTAAACTAAGAGAATGATAAAACTAAAAATATATGATGTACATTACTATGCAAACTTCCACCGAAATTTGGTTAGAACGAGATCAGGTAAGCAGTTTTTTTTTATAAATCATAAATCGTAAACCGTAGACCAGCGTAAGTTATTCTAACTTGCTTATGCTGAGTTGGGACCAATTTGCAACTACCTACTCACTATGTTTATATGTATTGAATGTTTGGTTATAAGTTATGTTATGTGTAACCTATTTTAGTTTACAAGGTTGCAAATAAATGTTTTGATTTGATTTGATTTAAACAGCAATTTACCTTTCGACGAACTACAAGAACTTTTATATTATGTTACGGAACTCTTCATGGGCGAGTCCGACTCGCACTTGGCCGCTTTTTTTATACAACTAGCTGATTGAAAAAACTTTTGACCCACCTGACCTGGTGTTTGTTAAAGGCGATGGTTACATAGCCTATAACAAAGCATTGCCTCGTAGGTCACGCACGTCAGGAACGTGCCCCTCCGATACACTGCCCTGCGTCCATTAACTTGAGGCATACACATCATGTTCAGCCTCACGTGCCAGTAATTTCACCGGCACCCACACCCTACAAACCGAAACACAGCAATGCTGCTTCACGGCAGAAATAGGCATGGTGGTAGTACTTCCCCGGATGAGCCCTTCCCAAAAAGCTTTACTACTACTACGTGTAGTGTACGTGTATCGTGTTCGACTGCCTTCACAGCTCAGTTGGTAGTAGCTCTGCTCTCTGCGCTGGAGGGCGTGGGTTCGACCCCACCGAGAACAAATATTTGTGTGGTGAACATAGATGTTTGTTCTGTGTCTGGGTGTCATATTGTATTCTATGGTATATATTTACAAAAAAAAGTATTTTAGTAATATACAGCTATCTGGTTCCCATAGTACAAGTTCTGCTTAGTTTGGGCCTAGATAGTTCTGTGTGGATTGTCCGCATTATAAAATTATTATATAAAATATTTTATAACATACTACCTAATGTAACGAGTCGTTTTCGCCGTTACAGGTGCTGATAAATTTTGTTCAAGAAATTAATAATATTTCGTTTGTTTACGTTTCGTAAAGTAGGACTCAATGCCTTTATTCTTCTTCTTTGGAATATTAGCTTCGTGTCTGTCATAATACAGTAATGACAGTGACAGCTGACACTACAAGGAAGCAGCGCTGTTCAGTTGACAGATTCGAAAGCGATTTTTTTAGCTTGGTGTAAATCAAGAAGCAGGCTTTGCTTTCTCTCCGCCCGGTCTGACGAACAACAATGTCGGATCGTAATTTTTATTTTAAAAATTATTAATCTGTAAAAATCAGGTTGATTTTAATAGATATTGTTATCATGTTTTGTGAAACAATACTGGAATTAGTTTTCTGGATTTTTATCCGTTAATTTGGTTCTTTCGGTGAGTTTTGAGTTTTGGAATCTCGTGGTATTTTTACCTCGAATGTTAGCTTAATGGAAGTCTTTAATTGTTTTAGATTTTAAACACGATCTTCATCGTTTCTTCATCATGCCGCCCTGGTTCATAAAGGGACATTTATAAGAAAAAATAGCGGTATGTATTTTGACAAATTCCTTAACAAAGGCACACGTTCGTTTCTTATTTGGATAAATTGGTAATTATTCTTTGTTCTCTTTGTTCTAGCTCTTCGGCGCTATTTTTTAAAAAACTATTTTTTAAAACTATTTTTCTAGTTTTCAAATTTATCCTTGGAACATAAATTTATAGAAATGACCACGCGTTGGAGCTGAGTCATATTAGTCCCCTTTTTACATTCATTCACCCTTCATTTTGACCCCTTGCTGAACACTACGGAGGAGCCAAGCTGGTTCGCAACCGGAGTCCCCTACCGGACCACTCACCTCGGCCTCCATGGTTTTACTATAGGGACGATTCGTATTAGGCTTATGGGTTTGTAAAGCTCAAACCAACAGGTATTTCAAACAATTCTTTATTTTTAATTTAAACATTCATTCGATGCAGTAACAACAGCGTACAACTTTTAGGCTAAATAGTAAACTCTAAATAAAATAACTATAATTAAGAAGTAACCTTTGGATATAAACTTAAATTTACAACTATCAAGATTCCACGGACATAACAAAAAGTTTTGAATAAACCCCATCTTTCCCAAATTTTACAGTGTTCTATTTTATCCCCCTTTCCTTAGATTAAAGGTCTAGTGACGCGTCTGACTCTCTCTCTATCCAGGTAAATTTATTTTTCTATTAGCAGTAGGCTATCTGGCGCCCGAATATTTTTGTTCTTTGTATTTCTTTAGTGATAGCCCTACATTTGATTATTTTATTACAAATCGGCTCCCACATCGGAGACCTATTACATTCTTTCATTATTACATCACAATTGTCGCACAGCGAACAGGGACTTGAAGTGGTTTCTTGAGGTTTTACTGTCTGTTACTGCATCTTACTTTTTTGTAAACTTTGTTACAACATTTACAGTTTTTTGGTGAATTTGTAAAAACCAATTTTTGATATATTTGGTAATATTTCTTTAGAAACTTTTTAGTGCAATTATTATTATAATTTGATAACTTTGTTTATACATTTGTGCCTTTTTTGCGCAATGTTATTTCTCTAACAGAACTACTATAACTCAGGTTATTTATCCGTTTATGTGTACTTTTCTACAGTGAACTTTATGAATTTGTTATACATTACCCGCTTGATGTTAATGATTTAGACAAAGCTGTCTAAATATTCTTGTATCACCATACAAAAATAAGGATAATTGTTTACGGATGTTTTAAGTGAACCTTTATTGTATTCTTAAGGTATCTTTAGGAAGTGTTCCTTTACATTTCTATAAGTTAATATTAGTTATAACTTTATTGTGAGTGGTTATTGCATCTTTTGAATAATTTGACTTTAAACAACTTAACTTAAATAATTTAAAACTTAAATAACAAATAAACTTTTACACTTTAAATATTTAAAAAATTTTGACTTAACTTTTACATTGAAATATTCTACAACATTTTGATTTTGGAGTTTTTGTCTGTGAGTTATCATGGATAAAGCGGTTCAGTTTCCATCTACTTCTGTGGATAGTCACACTACATTGGGTTCGATAGTTAATAAGCCCGCACCGATTTCTGTGGAGCTTCCATTGAACATGGAGAGTGTAGGAATGACGGGGTTCCCGGATCCTTTCTTGAATACTGATTTGCCTGCTCATAGTTCTTCTACTGCTGGTCAAAACTTACCATCTTTTAATGCGATGAATGATTTTGTTCGAAAAAATTTGCCTGCTTCAAGTAATAAGTTGCCCGACTTGAAGAGAAGCCGGATTATTTTTGAAGGGAAAACTTGTGTTCGTGAGTTTATTACCCAGGTTGAGGAATACTTTTTGTACAAAAACTTCGATGAGTCTTTGTTGGTTGGTTCATTTTCGGATTTACTTTCTGGTTCTGCCGCCAAGTGGTTCCGTACCATTCGATTTAATATAGCTTCTTGGTCTGAGCTTAAGGTTGCGTTGCTCAAGCGTTTTGATAAGCTTGAATTCGATTACTTTCTGGAGTATGAACTTCGTACTCGAAAACAAAAACTTAGTGAGTCGCTTCCGGACTTCATTACTGAACTTATGGATATGGCTAGTCGTCTTGCTACCCCTATTTCGGAGTCTGTGGTCATTACCATTGCTAAGCACAACATGCTGTCGATCTATACACCTTATGTGGTAGGTAGACATATTTCTTCATTAGATTGTTTTATGAATTTAGGAAAAGAATTAGAGATTTTTGTTAATAGGAAGTCTATTAAGGAACAGTTTAAGCCTTTCAAGGTGGAGAAGATTCAGTCTAGTGCTGTTAAAACTGAAAACCCCCTTTGCTTGAAGTGTCAGTCTCCTGGACATACCTACAAAGATTGTACCACCATTCCTGGTATGGTTTGTTTTAAATGCAAAAAATTGGGTGTTATCACAAAGTTTTGCGATGTGTGCAATTCGGAAAAGAAAAACTCTTCGGAGTCAAAAAACTGATTAGGCATCATCGAGTACCAGTTTCTGAGCAAACTTCGGCTGACTCGATGAAGAAAATTGTTAGTCACAGTCTTAAACCGGATGATACCATTATTAAAAAAGAATTTTCTGATTGGTTAAAATATTTAAAAACTTTTTTTGGCGTTTATAAGGCTTCACCTGTACTTTTTGTTAAGAATAACGATTCAAGACCTTTTTTACAATTTTCTATTGGTAATCAAAAATTTTCAGGATTATTAGATAGTGGTGCTAATACTTGCGTTCTTGGTGCGAATGCTCACAAGCGATTTTTGGAATTGGGTTATGAGATGGAACATATACCTCAGTCTGTTCACGATTCTGCCTATACTGCGGACGGATCTGCTCAGAGAGTTATAGGTGCTATTAATCTTCCAGTTACTTGCGATAATGTTACAAAAATTGTTAAATTCATGGTTATACCTTTATTCGATTATGAGTTTATTTTAGGATTTGACTTTTGGATAAAATTTGACCTTGCTAAAGATTTATGGAAAAATATAGTTTTTGTTGATGATTATAATAAAATTCAAACTTGTTCAGTTACTTCAGCTGTTGAATTAGCTCCTTCTGAGAAACAACAACTTGATAAAACAATTTCACTTTTTGAAGATATTTCATATGAAAAGAAAGGTTTAGGTCTTACTCACCTGATCCAACATAAAATTAATGTTACTGGAGAACCGTTTAAACAAAGATATTGGCCGTTAAGTCCTGCTAAACAAAAGGAACTTTTTGATGAAGTGGAAGTTTTACTTAAGGAAAATATTATTCAACCTTCTAAATCTCCTTGGAGTTCACCTGTTTTGGCTGTTGAGAAGAAAGATGGTAGTACACGATTATGTTTAGATTCACGTCGTTTAAATTCAATTACGATTAGAGATTCTTATCCTCTTCCGTATCCTTCTAAGATACTGGATAGTTTGCGAGGAGCTCGGTTCATTACAACTATTGATCTTTCTAAAGCTTTTCTTCAGATAGCGCTGGAAGAATCCTCGCGTGAAAAGTGTGCCTTCGTAGTGCCCGGAAAAGGATTATTTGAATTTGTTAGGATGCCTTACGGATTAACTAACGCCCCCGCTGAATTACAGAGGCTAGTGGATAAATTATTTGGATTTGAATTTGAAAATGTATTGTTTTGTTACTTAGATGACTTAATTTTGGTTACTGATAACTTCAAAGATCACATAGAATATTTAAATAAAATTTATAAAACTCTTAAAGATGCTGGTTTAACAGTTAATTTAAAGAAATGTGCCTTCTGCAAAGAAAAACTTCGTTATCTTGGTTATATTGTTGATAGTAAAGGTTTACATACCGATCCTTCTAAATTAGATACCATTGAGAATTTTCCTCGCCCTGAAACTGTTAAAGAACTTAGAAGTTTTCTTGGTTTATGTTCATATTATCGTAGATTCATTGATAGATTTGCTGATATTGCTTCTCCTCTTACTAAATTGACGGCTGGTAGCAAGAATTCTAAAAGATCTCTTATTTGGAATGATGAAGCGGAAATTGCTTTTCTTAGATTAAAACATGTTTTAGTTACCTCACCCGTTTTACAATGCCCTAATTTTGAAAAACCATTCTTTTTACATTGCGACGCTAGTTCTGTTGGAATTGGTAGTGTTTTGAGTCAGGAAGACGCGGATGGTAATCAACATCCGATTGCATTTTATTCCCGTTCATTGAACAAATGCGAACGTAATTACAGTACCACGGAACGTGAATTGTTAGCGATTTTAGATTCAATAGAACATTTTAGACCTTACGTTGAAGGAATGGAATTTACAGTAATTACTGATCATGCTAGTTTACAATGGTTATTAAAATTGAATAATCCAAGCGGACGTTTAGCACGTTGGGCTGCTAGAATTTCTCAATTTACATTTAATGTTGTTCATAAAAAAGGTTCCTTACATTTAGTTCCTGATGCATTGTCAAGAATTGAAGTCACATCATTATTAATTGCCCCCATTCAAATCGTTTCCCCCGATGAAGATATTGAAGATTCTTGGTATAAAAAAGTGTTCATTAATTGTCAAAAATTTCCTACTAGATATAAAAATTTTAGAGTCGAAAGTAATGTTTTGTATAAGTTTTGTAAAAGTAAATTTAATCCCAATAGTCGTTTGAATTGGAAAATAGTTATTCCTAAGGAAAATATAATTGATACTATTAGATCCAATCATGATGATATTAATTCAGGTCATCTTGGAATTCATAAAACTTTAAAGAAATTAAAACAACACTATTTTTGGAATGGAATGTTTAATGATATTCAAGGTTATATTAGATCTTGCGATATTTGTAAAGCGTATAAGCATAGTACGTCCCCCCCTTTTGGTATTATGGTTAATCCTAAAAAAGTAGATCATCCCATGGTCATGCTTTCTGCAGACATAATAGGAATTTTGCCTAAAAGTTATTCTGGTCATAAGTATATACTTTCAGTAGTTGATGTTTTCACTAAATTTTGCTGGATTTTTCCTTTGGTTAAAGCTACGACCTTATCCATTTGTAGATTATTTGAAAAAGAAATATTTCTTAAATTTGGCTGTCCTAAAATTTTAGTTTGTGATAATGGAACTCAATTTACTTCTAAATATTTTGTAGAATTTATGAAAAGTTACAATATTGTTAAAATCTTTTATAATACATTGTATACCCCTCAGAATAATCCTGTGGAACGGTATAATAAAACGGTAGAAACTTGTATCTCATGTTTTGTTAGAGATGATCAACGCACTTGGTCAAAATTTTTACCTCATGTTCAATTAGCTTTGAATAACAGTGTTAGTCTTGCCACTGATTTTACACCTAATTTTCTCATGTTTGGAAGAGAACTCATTTTTGATGCCTCTTTACACCGTTTTAGTAATTCTTTAGAAAATTTGTCACAAGTTGAGATGGGAGAAAGGAATTCTTTTGCTTATTCTCTTAAATCACTTGGTGATGTTTATGTTAAAGTTCAAGCTCATTTATTAAAAGCTTATAAGCGTAATGCGCGTTATTATAATATAGGGAGGAAAGCCATTTCTTTTGCTGTTGGTGATATTGTTTGGAGAAGGAGTTTTGTTCAATCTAGTGCCCCGGCATATTTTTCGGCTAAGTTTGCACCTAAGTTTGTTAAATGTGAAATTATTGATAAAGTTTCTGATAACGTCTATATTTTGAAAGATTTAAGTAAAAATACTTCCGGTCGTTACCATGTTAAAGATATTATAAAATACTAATTTTTGGATTTACACTTTAAACTTGAGTTTGATAACGTTAGGAGTTAGGCCTCTGTATGAGAAGAATGAGAATTGATGTATGAAAGGTTAGTGTGATTATGGCCTTGTATGATGATGTAGTGTATGGTTAACTTCGACAACATTAAATTTTGAGATTTTAAAGTTCTAAATTAAAGCTTAGGTAATTTTGTTTCACCACATTCATTTTTCCAACATCAAAAGATCTTATGTACATTTGTAAATTTGTTTAGAGGATATTTTGTCCTTGAATTTGTTTTGTTTTGTGTTGTTTATACAACTTAGTTATATTTGTTTGCTTAGAACGTTTCGTGTTGTTCTCACAACCTAAATGTTTATGTTTTTTGGGTATTTTTGTGTTGTTCATAGTTTAGTTTCCCGGATTTGACAACAATTGGTACCACCCTGATTTGACATTCACGTATTGGGATTTTTTCTGCCATTTGGTGCGGACCCCTAAAGTGATAATTTGATTTGTTAGATAGTCCTCGGATCTTCCTCCGGTTCTATAGTTTCGTTTGTTTAGATAGTTCTTGGACCTTCATCCAGTTCTATAATTTGATTTGTATTATTGTGCCTGGTAAGTTGGTGGAGATATGCCAATCACAATATGCAAATATTTTGTTTCCTCAGTTCTCGGATTTTCCTCCGGTTCTATGTTTTTTTGTTCTGTTGTGCCTGGTAAGTTGGTGGAGTTATGCCAATCACAATAGACAAATTTTACACGTTTTTGGTAGGATGTCTGTGTTCGGAAATTTTGGTAGGGTTACGCCGATCACAGTACATTTCTCATTTTTTCCACACACTTTTGGTGTTGTGATTTTTGAACTTGCACAGCCTTTGCTGTGAGGGTTTCCTCGTTTTTAGCGAGTGGAGAAGTTAGGAATTTATGAGTCGGTGACGAAGGAGTCCAACCGCACTTTATAAAGGAGTTTCGGAATTTAAGAGTCGGCGACGAAGGTGTCCAACCGCACTTTAAAGTAGATTATAGAGTTAATAGTTATAGTATTGTTTTAAGAAAATCTATCATTTTCTTTTGTTCTTTTGCTTTGTTGTTTGAATGATTCCTAGAGTCTTAAGATTCTAGTCGGATTTCTACAGCAAAAAGCCTAAGATCGTTTTCTTGGTTTGTTCTATTTTGTATTATTAGCATATTTTTGGTAGAATCTTTAGAATATTTTTGGTAGAGTCTTTAGAATATTTTTGGTAGAGTCTTTAGAATATTTTTGGTAGAGTCTTTAGAATATTTTTGGTAGAGTCTTTAGAATATTTTTGGTAGAGTTTCAATTAAATTAAATTTAAATTTTTTGAACGTTTTGGATTTGTTTTGATGCTTTTCTTATGTTTTGGCATAAAAGAAAGTAGTCTTTCTTTTATTTTTTTTGGGATAGTATGTAATGTAACGAGTCGTTTTCGCCGTTACAGGTGCTGATAAATTTTGTTCAAGAAATTAATAATATTTCGTTTGTTTACGTTTCGTAAAGTAGGACTCAATGCCTTTATTCTTCTTCTTTGGAATATTAGCTTCGTGTCTGTCATAATACAGTAATGACAGTGACAGCTGACACTACAAGGAAGCAGCGCTGTTCAGTTGACAGATTCGAAAGCGATTTTTTTAGCTTGGTGTAAATCAAGAAGCAGGCTTTGCTTTCTCTCCGCCCGGTCTGACGAACAACAATGTCGGATCGTAATTTTTATTTTAAAAATTATTAATCTGTAAAAATCAGGTTGATTTTAATAGATATTGTTATCATGTTTTGTGAAACAATACTGGAATTAGTTTTCTGGATTTTTATCCGTTAATTTGGTTCTTTCGGTGAGTTTTGAGTTTTGGAATCTCGTGGTATTTTTACCTCGAATGTTAGCTTAATGGAAGTCTTTAATTGTTTTAGATTTTAAACACGATCTTCATCGTTTCTTCATCATGCCGCCCTGGTTCATAAAGGGACATTTATAAGAAAAAATAGCGGTATGTATTTTGACAAATTCCTTAACAAAGGCACACGTTCGTTTCTTATTTGGATAAATTGGTAATTATTCTTTGTTCTCTTTGTTCTAGCTCTTCGGCGCTATTTTTTAAAAAACTATTTTTTAAAACTATTTTTCTAGTTTTCAAATTTATCCTTGGAACATAAATTTATAGAAATGACCACGCGTTGGAGCTGAGTCATATTAGTCCCCTTTTTACATTCATTCACCCTTCATTTTGACCCCTTGCTGAACACTACGGAGGAGCCAAGCTGGTTCGCAACCGGAGTCCCCTACCGGACCACTCACCTCGGCCTCCATGGTTTTACTATAGGGACGATTCGTATTAGGCTTATGGGTTTGTAAAGCTCAAACCAACAGGTATTTCAAACAATTCTTTATTTTTAATTTAAACATTCATTCGATGCAGTAACAACAGCGTACAACTTTTAGGCTAAATAGTAAACTCTAAATAAAATAACTATAATTAAGAAGTAACCTTTGGATATAAACTTAAATTTACAACTATCAAGATTCCACGGACATAACAAAAAGTTTTGAATAAACCCCATCTTTCCCAAATTTTACAGTGTTCTATTTTATCCCCCTTTCCTTAGATTAAAGGTCTAGTGACGCGTCTGACTCTCTCTCTATCCAGGTAAATTTATTTTTCTATTAGCAGTAGGCTATCTGGCGCCCGAATATTTTTGTTCTTTGTATTTCTTTAGTGATAGCCCTACATTTGATTATTTTATTACAAATCGGCTCCCACATCGGAGACCTATTACATTCTTTCATTATTACATCACACTAAGTAGTTTAGGACGCCCTCTGACTAGAAGGAGCGACGTCTTGAGCAGGGTGGTGGGCAGCAACTGGATGGGAAGAGCCACGAAATCCGAAGACCGGCTCCAGTGGCGCGCTATGGGAGAGACATTATGTCCTGCAGTGGACTGCAATTAGGTTGATGATAATGATGATATTATGGCCAAAGCTTGTGTAGTATGATGTGTTGTGTAGCTTGTGTAGTAGCTTGTGTGTTGTGTATATAGCTTGTGTTGTATTGTGGTAGGTATTGCGAGGAAATTAAAACTAAGTAGGTATAGGAACTCATTTTGTCATTTACAAATTAGGTACCTACTAGGGCATGCAGTATCGGAACCATTCTCAGAACCGGGAATTTTCGCCCGATACTGGGCTCGGAACCGGGAATTCCCGGGAATTTCGATACTTTCGATACTGACTTAATTTGTTTAATAAAACTGACCGTATATACAAGGTGGAATTTTGTAATGTCACCTGGAGGGAAAGTACTCTTAATATTGCAGATAGAAAATTTTACTCAAAGGAAACATTCCTTTATTTTTGAATAGAAAGCAAACTGCATTCAAAGATTTTCGAAAATTCTCTTCTCACACCCGGGAATCGAACCGGCTAAAATGTGAAAAAATTATACCCGGTACTTTTATTGCATCGATCGTTAGGGTCAATTATAAGGATGAAATCTCTCTAACAAACATGATAAATTAAATGAAAGGAAAACCAGGAAATCTGAAGTTACAAATTCAATGAGTCAAGTTAAAGCTCTTTAACTAACATCCATCTTGCAGACTCCTTTGCGACGAGGTAATTTTGATATGGAATGTTACATTAAAATTAGAAAATTATACAATTTTTTGTAAATAATTAAATTAATTTAAGATTTCCTGGTTTTTCTTTCATTTAATTTATCATGTTTTTTAGAGAGATTTCGTCCTTATAATTGACCCTAACGATCGATGCAATAACAAAGTCCAGGGTATAATTTTTTCAGATTTTAACCGGTGTGGGAGAAGAGAATTTTCGAAAATCTTTGAATGCAGTTTGCTCTCTATTCAAAAATAAAGGAATGTTTCCTTTGAGTAAAATTTTCTATCTGCAGTATTAAGAGTACTTTCCCTCCAGGTGGCATTACAAAATTCCACCCTGTATACAGGGTGTAATCGTTAAGTGTGCACAGGTGATTATTCCGTAACTATTGCAGATATCAAAAAACTTTAAACTGATATCGAAAGTACTTTACCTAATGAGTAAAATGACATTAATAACTTTTTAAAAATAAAACGAGAAATATCAAAAAAAATTACATTAATCACTCCCATACATTTAGTATGAGATAGTAGAAAGGTTTTAGTTTCCTTATTTTAAGTGAAATAGTACCTACTCATTTTACCCTTGTCATTTTATAATTATGTACGATATGAAGGTATTAATGAATTTCAAGTAGATACACGTGTAGATTAATAATACTAATACTATGGGGATTTGTCAAAGACCACGTGTACGCTGAGAGAGTACACAGCCTAGAAGAGTTACAGAATCGTGTACGTCGTGCAATTGCTTTAATTACTCCGCAAATGTTAAGGAAAGTTCATTTAAAAACTGTAAATAGAGCTCGTCATTGTATTGCACAAGGAGGACGTCACTTCGAACATATGCTTTGAACACAAAATTTTGTACTTACTAAGAAATAAAATGTATGGGAGTGATTAATGTAATTTTTTTGGATATTTCTCGTTTTATTTTTAAAAAGTTATTAATGTCATTTTACTCATTAGGTAAAGTACTTTCGATATCAGTTTAAAGTTTTTTGATATCTGCAATAGTTACGGAATAATCGCCTGTGCACACTTAACGATTACACCCTGTATAACAATGAAAGAAAAACTACTGAAAAAATCACTTTTTATTATTGAGATATTTTTTTTTATTCAGAACCGTAAATTAACCCACACACAACTACAAAATACACGAATTATTCTCATTTATTTCACGTATTTCTTCATTATTATAATACTAAAACTCTCTGTTAAAGTTAAATCGAATATCCATCAAATAAATCAACAGTTAGAACTAACAGTAACAAACTGTTCTAACTTGTCTGACATTGTTGAGATGTTTCAGATATGAATGATGTAAAATAAAGGTTCGTAATTTGTGAAAATATCTAGCAATGATGTATACAAAAAAGTGAAACTTAACGCATAACTAGTGTTTTTTATCGACATTTATTTATATCGTACTAGAAAACCCCAATAATTGATCATTGTCATCAGTATCGAAAGTATCGGGAATTCCTTCGTGGAGAACCGGTACTGGAAAAGTTCAAAATCAGCGATAATTCCCGGTACTTTGGATACTGATACTTCCCGGGAGCATGCCCTAGTACCTACGACAAGCAACGAACAACACAATAAATTTTCTAGCGTTGAAGTGTTTGTTTGTGTTTTTAGGGTTCCGTAGCCAAATGGCAAAAACGGAACCCTTATAGATTCGTCATGTCTGTCTGTCTGTCTGTCTGTCTGTCTGTCTGTCTGTCTGTCCGGCCGTGTCACAGCCATTTTTCTCCGAAACCATAAGAGCTAGACTGATGAAACTTGGTGAGTAGATGTATTGTATGAACCGCATTAAGGTTTTTACACAAAAATAGAAAAAAAACTATAAATTTTGGGGGTCCCCATACTTGAAACTGAAACTCAAAATTTTTTTTTTCATCAAACCCATACGTGTGGGGTATCTATGAATAGGTCTTCAAAAATGATGTTGAGGTTTCTAATATTGTTTTTTTCTAAACTGAATAGTTTGCGCGAGAGACACTTCCAAAGTGGAAAAAAGTTGGTCCCCCCCCTCTAACTTCTAAAATAAGTGACTGATAAAGCTAAAAAAAATATATGTTGTACATTACTATGGAAACTTTCAACGATATTTGGTTTGAACGAGATCTAGTCAGTAGTTTTTTTTTTATACGTCATAAATCGTAAACTGCAATTTACCTTTCGACGAACTACTAGAACTTCTAGAACTCTATGTTATATTACTTACTGCTACGGAACCCTTCATGGGCGAGTCCGACTCGTACTTGGCCGCTTTTTAGGGTTCCGTAGCCAAATGGCAAAAACGGAACCCTTATAGATTCGTCATGTCTGTCTGTCTGTCTGTCTGTCTGTCTGTCCGTCCGTATGTCACAGCCATTTTTCTCCGAAACTGTAAGAGCTAGACTGATGAAACTTGGTGAGTAGATGTATTCTGTGAACCGCATTAAGAATTTAACATAAAAATAAAAAAAATACTATAAATTTCAGGGGTCCCCATACTTGAAACTGAAACTCATAAATTTTTTTTTCATCGAACCCATACGTGTGGGGTATCTATGAATAGGTCTTCAAAAATGATGTTGAGGTTTCTAATATCGTTTTTTTCTAAACTGAATTGTTTGCGCGAGAGACACTTCCAAAGTGGAAAAAAGTTGGTCCCCCCCCCTCTAACTTCTAAAGTAAGAGAATGATAATACTAAAAAAAATATATGTTGTACATTACTATGTAAACTTCCAACGATTTTTGGTTTGAACGAGATCTAGTCAGTAGTTTTTTTTTATACGTCATAAACCGTAAACCGCAATTTACCTTTCGACGAACTACAAGAACCTTATTATGTTACATCAAGTAACATAATATAAAGGTTCTTGTAGTTCGTCGTGCTACGGAACCCTTCATGGGCGAGTCCGACTCGCACTTGGCTGCTTTTTTTTAATAAACAGCATTTAATTTTGTGAGCCATTTCGTTTAAATAAAATCTTTAATAAGTTACCTCTTTGGTTGCCATGTTTTGGAGTAACAGATCGTTCCATTTTTAAATTAACACGACATAATTATACTCTAATTACCTAATACGAGTTTAATGAATTTATCTGGCCGCTAAACACGACATTATTTTCGAATAATCTCGCAGGAGGTTGTGAAATTAATGCTCAAACCGAGCATGTTTGAGAAAAATAATTTATTTCATTTCATGTTCTAAGAATCTACAAAAAGCTCGACGATAGCATAATCTCAATAGACGGCACAACTCGTGCAAGCTCAGCACGCACACAGGAACCGCCCCGCCCCCCCGTCTCTCGTCCCGCGCGGCCGGTATACCTGCTTGTTTGTAAACAACAGTGCGGCGTGCGTGTGTGCGTGCGCGCAGCTGCCGCGACCACCCCCCCCTCAACCCCTCCCTCGCGCCCCGCACCGACTGGCGGGGCGTCTGACGCATAGGCACGCACAGGCACAACCAAACCACGCCGACCATTCCGATTCTGCAATCTCAAAATCGGATCTCATAAAGCGGAGATATAGGTATCTATTATCTAATGACCCCCTTTTTGGAGGAAGAACTTAGTGTACTTAGGTACCCCTCCGATCCAAAATCCCTACGACATTTTTTATTATAAAGTCGTAAATCATGTTAACTTCCTAAGGTACCTACAGTAGTCAGACCTGAACCGTTGCTCAGCCTTTTCATTTCACCCTTATACTAGGCATAAATACTGTTTTGATTAATACACGCTAGCAAATATCACGCACGATCTACTGTATCTTTTCAATTCATTATCCACTCAATACCGACTCCTCCGACTAACAATTTTATCTCTTATTATCAAATCAAAAGCTATTTATTTTCATGCCACGCAACAACAAAAGTATTAGACAAGGATTATACAAGTAAAAATGTCAAGCTTGTGCACATAATGTAATAAATAACTATTATACATCTGAGTAAAATAGGAGCTCAGAATCGTCCTTCCTGGAAATGTGTAGGGGAGGCCTATGTCCAGCAGTGGATTTCTTCAGGCTGATAATGATGATGACCTAAGTAAATGATAACTTTAGTCACCTACTAATACAGTTATGCCTGGTTACACGCTATTCTACTTAACTGCCCTGTTCTACGCATTCTGGGTACTGGGTACCTAACTACCTACGCATGTTTTGGGTACTGTCTAGTTCATACTTGGAGGAATTAGAAATGGAGGCGTCAACGTTTAAATCCACGAACAATATTTTCTGCCAAAATTGACGGGGGACGAGGTAAACACGCATGGCACACGCGCATAGCAAAATCCTATTCATGTAAACACACACATTGACAATCCCGCACACGATCTTAAAATTTGCACACAGATAAAAAATATAACGTAGTTACGCAGTGTCAAGACTCACATTAGGATAATCTCTAGTGATGGGCATTCGGTAAGACCGGTAAATTGAACGATGAATAAAATAATGAATGAAATGGGTTTTTAGGTAATAGTATATTATGTAACTAGTGAATAAAAGACGGATTTAAATCGAGGGTCATAGATGAACTACGAGCAAGTGAAGGGTTCTAACGAATGAATCACGACCGTAGGGAGTGATTCATAATGATTGAACCACGAGCGTAGCGAGTGATTCAAGTGTTAGAATCCTAAACGACGGGAGTAATTCATGGCCCTCGATACAAATCCGTTTTATTCAAGAGTTGCATACTATACTTTATACCATGACTTCGAGAAAAAGAAAGATTTAAGCGAAAAAAGTGCGTAGGGCGCCCACCCACCAGATGGACCGACGTCATTGTTAAGATCGCGGGAAGTCGAAGGATGGAAAGGGATCGTTCTTCCTGGAAACGAGTAGGGGAGGCCTATGTCCAGCAGTGGACTTCTTCAGGCTAATGATGATGATGATGAAGTGAAATAGGATTAAAAACTATGAACTTTGTTTGTTATATTCTAATGTGACATTAAACCAATAACTTTTGATTTTGATTTTATTTGAAAACAAGGAAGGTAAAATTAATGCAAGTTTTCTACTATTGTTGGCCGGCCTCTCTTTCATATACTAAACAACTCAATCGAACAATAAAATTCACCACTTTTTCATCCCTAGAATACATTTTCAATCGATTTATTATTACCGAACTTACATAACTTACATAGGTACAGTATTCAAAATAGCGCCAATTTACTGATATGTGACAATGACAACAAAGAACACAAAACAGTATTTAACCAAGGAGTTTAGCATGTCTAAACTCCTTGTTAAAAATTTCGACCAATCAAATTAGAGTATTTTTGGCGCAAGGAGGTTGTATAGTATTGCTATGGAGGTCGACCTTATTGGTGTGTTCCAAATTCAAACACCAAAACAGTGATTAAAAGGGCTTTTTATTCACTGTTTCCCGTGAATAAAATGAGCTTTTTAGAGGGGGTATGGTATAAAGGTAATTTAAATAAGTTATGCACAACAGGTTTCACATTTTGTAACAGTCAGAAAATAAAAGAACTGAATTTAGTTGTTATGTTTTATTAATGGTTATAAGTTTGAATCATTAGTTCTTAACATGTTATAGCATAGTACACATGAGTTTAGTCTTTTATTGAATAATTGTAAAAAAAAATATAAAGTGAAATCACATTACATCATCAGCGTTCACATCACAGCGAAGTTTGTAGTTCTGCCTTCTGCGCCGGAGGCGTTGGTTTGATTCCCACCGAGAACAAATATTTGTGTGGTGAACGCAGATGTTTGTTTGCCCGAGTTTGAGAACTTTCTGCAAAATGTTCCGAGCAAATCACACTCGTTCTTGTTGCATGCCAAGTTGTTTTTTGGCCAAAAAATTTTGTCCACTCTTCAAGCAACAGGGTTTTTTGGAAACCTGCACAGGACATAAAATAAATATAAAATAGACAAAAAAATGTTTTCACTACGCCCACGACTTTATTTTTGAGTATGATGTCATGTCCTATTTTATACATTGATGAGTAGAGGGTTTGATGACTGGTACCTAGGATACCCATACTGTGGGATTTGTGAATAAATGTAATCCGATATATCGTGGCGGCAGCCATCTTGTACCGATTTTCATCAAAAACAGTTATGAACACTCCCGACTATTCACCTTTCAAACAAACAAAAAACCAAATTAAAATCGGTTGATTCGTTCGGGAACTACGATGGGACAGACAGACACACACACAGACACCGCAAACTCATAACATCCCGTCGTTTTTACGTCGGGGGTTTAAAAAACACCAAATACGTAATTAGACAACACATTATGTGATAATAGTTTAACGTTTATTTTATCACGAGCCGGTATGACCGAGCTTCGCTTGGGTTTAAAAAAAAAATGGTATTATTATTTGCCAATAGATGTCAGGAAGAGTCGTATCTTTATTGGCTTATTTTTATATTATTAACAACGCCTTCTAGCTTGCAGTTAGTTGCTCACAATCGCCAATAGATGGCAGGAACAGTCGTATATTGAGTTTATGTTTGATTATTGCAAAACACCAACTTCTCGTCATTTTCTAAAAATGAATCCTAGCTAGATCGATTTATCGCCCCCGAAAACCCTTGTATAGTAAATTTCGTGAAAATTGTTGGCTCAGTTTCCGAGATCTTAAATATATATATATATATATATATACAAGATTTTCTCGTTTAAAGGTATAAGATTCATTCATTCATCAATTTCATTCAACTTTTCCCAACACTATGCCTTCTACCAAGGTTTATTCTTTGACAATGGTGTCGTAATACTGTCGCTAATCTGTCGCAACCGGTATTTCTTTTGAACTTAAATTCTACAAAATTACAAACACAATTGACAAAATAATACTCCCTTGTGGTAGGAAATACCATGTTCCCGGAAGTTTGATGTCTCTAATCGTCTTTTACAAGAAACTACTATGCAATTCACCATTTTCACGGAGCTCCACTTCGCGACATGAAACGACACACAATGGCTGCGGTTGCGAGTAAAACAGTTTTATTAAAAGGATATGATCGAGATCGTTATATGATCGGCAGAGGGGAAAGCCCTGCCTTGACATCTCCAAAAAATTTGGAATTTCATATTACCGCTTTATTCGTCTGAAACTGCGAGATGTTCTTTTTTTTTAATTTGTTTTTATAACGCTTTTATTAGCTTCACCTGTATGTATGTATGTATGTATGTATGTATGTATGTATGTATGTATGTATGTAACCGACCCCTTTGAGCTCGATTTTGTCCTACTTTGAACGATCAGATTTGATTCAAACTTTGCACACCTGTCAAAGGTCGATGACAATGCAATAATATGAAAAAAAAATAAAAAAAAATGAAAAGAAATAAATTTTATTTTTTAAAAACCTACTTTGTACGATCAGATTTGATTCAAACTTTGCACACCTGTCAAAGGTCGATGACAATGCAATAATATGAAAAAAAAAAACTAAAAAGTAAAAAATAAATTATAGTTTAAAAAACTAAAAAAAAATGCTTTTATAACTAATTGAACTAAAAAGTTAAAAATAAAACTGTAATAATCAATTAAAAATTTATATTATTGTACAAAAAGCGTGGGGGGCTTGATTTTGATTGTTGTAAATATTTTATCAATAGTTTATTATTATCTGAAGTTATTATAAAAAGCACCCCACGCTTTTTTACAAGAATATAAATTTTTAATTGATTATTACAGTTTTATTTTTAACTTTTTAGTTCAATTAGTTATAAAAGCGTTTCTTTTTAGTTTTTTAAACTATAATTTATTTAAAGTTAAATGTCGTGGTCTGAGCCTCTGTGTCATCAGTCATTTTTTAAACAGACACTTTTGGTTACGTAAATTTTCAAATATTTACTTACGAAACAGGTTGTTGTTGTTAGGTAAAAAAACTATTGGTGCTTTTATTGTTCAAACCTTTATGAAAACATGCTTGGTTATTGATCTTTAATTTGAAGTTTTATTTATGTGGATATGTTCCTAATTAATGAAATTAGGATCTACAAACCAGTAAGCCTACCACAAGCTCTGTCTTGCGCTATCTCTGGCTCTGGTGTTGAGTCTGTGCGATTTTTCACCAGTGTATTATTACTGTGCGTGTGACGTTTCGAAGTAGAATTAACTTATTAACATCCGTTTCAATAGAATCCCTTCAGTAGTTTTTACGTGAATGTGTAACAAACATCCATCCATCTATCCAACAATCCATACTTACAAACTTTCACGTTTTTATTATACGCAGGATGTAAGATACTATTCCTTGCCTTGCCTTGATACTACATATTTATTGCTTTCTGATTTTGTCCATTAGATTATTTAGTGGTTTCTATGGGCGATCGTTCCCACTTAACATCAGGTGGGCCATCTTGCAGCTCTGTATCAAATCCTCACTGCATCATGAGAATGTAACCTTTAATTTTTGAATTCCACTAAGTACCTACTTTTCGAAAAATGCATACTTAAGGGGGTACGATTTCCATACAAACTTAATTTATACAACTATGGGCGAATAAGTATTAATGTACACTGAAATAGCTGTAATAGGCTTTTACAGTGGTCCTTATTACCGGCCAGTTATATAAAGTTGGAGTGGTAGCCGTTGGTCGTGGCAGTCGGGGCTTCAGAAAAAGAACTAACAGACTTTAACGACTATTTTGAGACATATGTTTTAAGCTTATTCACGTATTCAATGCCGAGTACCCGTTAAAAAAAAAACAATGACGAAAAAATTACTTTTTTGGTTTTTTATTAATATTTCTGTTATCCTACAGTTTTCTCCAACTTTATATAACTGGCCGGCAATAAAGACCACTGTAAAATTCTATTACAGCTATTTCAGTGTACATTTATACTTTGTTTGCCCATAGTTGTGTATATTCAGTTTGTATCGAAATCGAACAACCTTAAGATGGACAAGTGTGCAAAAAAAAAAAAAAAAAAGACGGGTTGCACTCCGGGAGTGCCGGCAGAAGTGAAAACTTGATTATTAACGTTGAGCATGTTTGATATTTTGGAATGGTTAGGGGGGGCTTGTTTGTTATTTGGCACGCTGTAACATACACGAACATTCGCGCAAGCGCCCTGCGCTGCCTAAACGAAACAGTAGGCCCAGGCATACATTTTCGCCGCGCCGTAGAGAGGGGATAGCTGTCTACTCTCCATCCGTCTTACGCTTTTTCGATCAGGTCACGTGTCCTGACGCGCTGACGCGAGTTTAAGATTTTATACCCATTACAGAAAAAGTGCTCAACGCCGCTAAAGAAGTTTTCACTTCAAAAAAAAATCATGTCGTTTGAAGTGGGTGTAGATTATCTGGGCGTACATGAACCGGAGCCGTTGTTTGCAGATGGAGACGCTGGCGCGGACGCTGGCGGCGCGGCGGTGACGACGAGCGGCGCTTCCATCGCCTCACTACATGACGTACGTACTCTCTGCCACTACACCCCCTGCGTCGCCATGCGCCATGCGCCATACCGTCCCTGCACCACCTCGTTTTATCGTTACTGTTCCTTCTCAATGACATTGTAAAAGTCCAGAAGTAGTTAAGTAATAGAAAGTACTACTATCACCAAAAGTTCTGCCTTACCATAAGGGTGCATTTTCTGTGACGCTAGTTACGGATATCCCGTTCTGATTGTTTTTAGGGTTCCGTAGCCAAATGGCAAAAACAGACAACGTCATGTCTGTCTGTCTGTCTGTCTGTCCGTCCGTCTGTATGTCACAGCCATTTTTCTCCGAAACGATAAGAGCTATACTAATTTAACTTGGCGAGTAGATGTATTCTGTGAACCGACGGACAGAGAGACAGACAGACAGACATGACGAATCTATAAGGGTTCCGTTTTTGCCATTTGGCTACGGAACCCTAAAAATGATGTTGAGGTTTCTAATACTTAGTTTTTTTTCTAAACTGATTAGTTTGCGCGAGAGACACTTCAAAAGTGGTAAAATGTGTGTCCCCTCTAACTTCTAAAATAAGAGAATGATAAAACTAAAAAAAATATATGATGTAAATTACTATGCAAACTTCCAACGATATAAATTCCTGCGAGGCATTGCTTTGTTATAGGCGATGGTTACCACTTAACATTAGGAGGGCCATAAGCTTGTTCCATCGGCTAGTCACATAAAGAAAAAATATTTGGTTTGAACGAGATCTAGTGAGTAGTTTTTTTTATGCGTCATTAATCGTAAACCGCAATTTACCTTTCGACGAACATAATATAAAAGTTCTTGTAGGTCTACAAGAACTTTTATATTATGTTACTTGTTGCTACGGAACCCTTCACGGGCGAGTCCGACTGGCAATAGGCTCTTTTTTTTTTTTTTTAATTATAAGGTCCACAAATTGCAACATGCGCATGACTTACATCTAAATATTATACTGACAATAAAATTCGGCGCAGTTACTAAAAACAGTGAACACAACATGCATATTAATAATAATAATAATAATAATATCGTTTATTTCAGACCAACAAATGCACACATTACAAAAATGAAACACTTTGGGTCCATAGTTATAAATACTTAGAGACTAACATACATAAAATAAAATTAAATTACTAATCAAATCTTCAAATCTTAGGGGATTTTTTCTTTAGCGCACCCCTAAAGCGACGAAAGACGATTCCTGGCGGCCAGAAATCCGAAGACATAATATAGATAGAGATATTGGAAACGTGCGAAACTATTTTAAAAGTTAGAAGGTTTATGAGTTTAAAATTTAACATCAAGTGTATACAATAAAAAATATAATATATAGATAGATAGATAGATAGAAAATTCTTTATTGCACTAAAACAAAAAAATTGCATTGTACATAGACGAACTTAATGCTAGAGAGCATTCTCTTCCAGTTAACCTTTGTGTAATTCGGACATTCTTAGCGGGATAAATAAATGAAATAAGAAAAAAAAATATATAAAGGTAAAATGATCTAACAAAAAATAGAGTTGAAATTAAACTAGAACAGCATCTCGAAAGATGCTTTTCTTTGCGGAGGCCAAAGAACCACTAAAAATATCAAAGTTCGACCGGATCCCATTATAAAACTTGAACATTCTATTCAGTGGAGAATGCAGCCCAACGTTCGTTCTACAATGAGGCGGCTTAAAAGACTTTCTATTTATTAGACGGCTACCTGATCTAGGGACATCTAAATGAACATGTTGTAGGACATCTGGACAGTCTACTAAGCCATGTATAAGTTTATACAAAAATATTATATCTGATGCCTTGCGGCGAAAACTGAGTTTTTTATTGTATTCTAAGTAGGTAGGTATGTACATTTAAAAAAAAAATTAAGTATATACTTTATGTAGATAAAATATCAGCTAAGTATCTGGTTTCCGTTCGGTTTCAGATCGGAGCTGGCGCGATGCAGCGGCGCGCCGCGTGGCTCGTGCTGGCGTGCGTGGCGTGGTGCGCGCGCGCCGGCCCCGGCCCTCCCGCCCCTCCCGCCCCCGCCTTGTACTTCACGCAGCCGCTCTACAACGTGACCGTGCCGGAGAACAGCCCCCCGCGGACCTACTGCGAGCCCGCTCCCGGCGAGGCGCCGCCCGCCGCGCGCCTGCCCGCGCCCGGCGCGCGGCTGCGCTTCCGCATCCGGCACGGTGACCGCGACAAGTTCTTCAAGGCGGAGGAGCGGTGCGCGGGCGATCTTTGCTTCCTGTTGCTGCGCACGCGCGCCGGCAACGCCGACGTGCTGAACCGCGAGCGGCGCGCGCTCTACCGCCTGGAGGTGCGCGCCACCGCGCAGCTGGCGGGTGGCGGCGCGCTCGACGCGGACGCCGTGCTGCTCGTGCACGTCGCTGACGAGAATGACCTCGAGCCGCTCTTCTATCCCACCGAGTACGACGTGACCGTGCCCGAGGACGCGCCGCTGCACGCCAGCGTGGCGCGCGTGCGGGCCGAGGACGCCGACCTCGGCCTGAACGGCGAGATCTACTACTCGCTCGCGGAGCCGAGCCGCACCTTCGCGGTGCACCCCACCAGCGGCGAGGTGACCCTCACGCGGCCGCTGTCCGCTGCCGCCCAGACCGTGCACGCGCTCACGGTGACGGCGCACGACCGCGCCTCGCTGCGCGCCGGTGACACCTCGCGGGTAGCGCGCGCCGCGCTCACGGTGCACGTGGCGCGCTGCAACCTGCACGCGCCCCGCCTGCGCGCGCGCCATCTGCCCGACCCACCTGACGCGACGGACGCGCCCGAGGTGTATGCCATCGTGGAAGTGACAGACGCGGACGCGGGCGAGGCGGGCCGCGTCGTAGCGCTCGACGTCGTGGACGGAGACCCGGACGGACACTTCCGCGTGCGCCCCTCCACGCAGGCCGGCGAGTGGGACGTGGCGGCTCTGCCGCTGCGGGACCGTGCGACGGCGGAACGCGGCTACAACCTGACGCTGCGCGCGACGGACGGCGGCCGGCCAGCCCGCACCTCGTACCTGACGCTGCCGGTGGCGCCGCTGGCCGCGGCTGCGGATGTGCCCGTATTCGACCGAGAGCTATACGAGGCGCTCGTGCCGGAGACGGCGCCCCCGCACACGCCCGTGCTGCGGCTGAAAGTGGCCGAGCGCGACGCAGGGCGCCGGGAAGCGCGCGTCTACATCGAGATAGTGGGTGGCAACGAAGGTGGTGAGTTCCGCGTGAACCCCGACACCGGCGTGCTGTACACGGCGCTGCCTCTCGACGCGGAAGCCAAGGCGCTCTACCACCTGACCGTGTCGGCGATCGACCAGCGCGGCGGCGCCGGCGTTGCCGTGCGCAAACAGTCCTCCGCGAAGGTTCAGGTCACGGTGGAGGACGCGAACGATAACTCGCCCTCGTTCGAGCGGGAGGTGCAGCGCGTCTCGGTGCCGGAGAACGGGCCCGCGGGCGGCGTGGTGGCGCGCGTGGCGGCGCGGGACGCGGACGCGGGGGACAACGCCTACGTGTCCTACAGCCTCGCCAACCTGCAGCCCGTGCCCTTTGACGTGGACCCGTTCACGGGTGCGGTGCGCGCGACACGCGTGCTCGACTACGAGGTGATGCGGCGCGCGTGGGAGCTGCGCGTGCGCGCCTCGGACTGGGGCGTGCCCTACCGGCGGCAGGCGGAGCTGCGGCTGGAGGTGCGGCTCGAAGACGTCAACGACAACCGGCCGCAGTTCGAGCGCGTCGAGTGCACCGGCCACCTGGCGCGCAGCACGCCGCGCGGCACCGCCATCGTGACGCTGTCCGCGATCGACTTCGACGCCGGCGACGCGGTGTCGTACCGCATCGCGGCCGGCAATGAGGACGGCTGCTTCGCGCTGGACGCCGCCACCGGCGTGCTGAGCCTCGCCTGCGACCTGAGCGAGGCGCGCCCCGACACGCGCCTGCTGAACGTGACGGCGACGGACGGCACGCACTTCGCAGACGCCACCTGGCTCGCGCTGCGCGTGGGCGGCGCGGGCGCGCTCGCGGCGCCGGCGCTGCAGTGCCGCGACACAGGTGCGGCGCGCCGCCTAGCCGAGCTGCTGGCGGCGGCCGAGCGTGCCAACGAGCCGCCGGATGCCGCCGACGACTTCCCCGCGCAGCCGGCGCGCCTAGCGCAAAACTTGCACGCGCCCGAGTTCATCGACTTCCCGGTCGAAGTGAAGGTGACGTTCTGTTTCATTATAAAAAAAAAAAAAATTGCTTCGATTCCACTCACTTGTTAAAAACAGCTCTTCCGGGTCCGGTTCAGGCTCCGTAGCCAAATGGCAAAAACGGAACCCTTAAAGATTCGTCATGTCTGTCTGTCTGTCCGTCCGTGTGTCACAGCCATTTTTCTCCGAAACTATAAGAGCTAGACTGATGAAACTTGGCAAGTAGATGTATTCTGTGAACCGCATTAAGATTTTTACACAAAAGTAGAAAAAAAAACAAAAAATTGGGGGGGTACACTGCTATGCAAACTTCCAACGATATTTGGTTTTAACGATATCTAGTGAGTAGTTTTTTTTTACGTCACAAATCGTAAACTGCAATTTACCTTTCGACGAACTACAATAACTTTTATATTATGTTACTTGTTGCTACGGAACCCTTCATGGGCGAGTCCGACTCGCACTTGGCCGCTTTTTTCTATTGTGTTCTATAATGAAAGGTTGTTTAGTATAGTGACAAATATAGGTAGGTACCAATAAGTAAGTTGATGGTGCGTTGTGCGTGCATGTTGCAGGTTAACGAGTCGTTGTCGCTGGGTACGACGCTGGTGGTGGTGACGGCGCGCGACCGCGACCTCGGCTACAACGGGCTGGTGACGTACGTGATCTCGGGCGGCGACCCGCACTCGCTGTTCCGCGTGGAGCCGGCGTCAGGCGCGCTGCAGCTCATCGGGTACCTGGACCGCGAGCGCGAGGCCGAGTACTTCCTGAACGTGACGGCGTGGGACCAGGGCAGTCCGCCGCGCGCCGCCAGCCGCCTGCTGCCAGTCACCGTGCTCGACGTGAACGACAACGCGCCGCGCTTCGATCGCGCGCTCGCCAGCGTGCGCCTAGCCGAGAGCGCGCGCAACGGCACGCTCGTGTTCCAGGCGCACGCCAGCGACGCCGACGCGCCGGAGCACGCGCGTCTCCAGTACAGCCTGCGCGCCGCGCCCGCGCCCGCCGCCTTCTGCGTGCACGCCGACACCGGCGCGCTGCGCGTCTGCGGCGCGCTCGACCGCGAGACGCGTGCCGTGCATGAGCTCACGCTGCGCGCCACCGATGCGGGTGGGCTGTGGGCCGAGGCGCGCGTGCGCGTGCTGCTCGACGACGTCAATGACAACCCGCCGCGCTTCCCCCTGGCGGCGTACTCGGCGCGCGTGCGCGAAGACGTGCCGCTTGGCACGCTGGTGGCCGTGCTGGAAGCGCACGACCCGGACCTGGCGGAGGGCGGGCGCGTGCTCTACGCGCTGGCGGAGGGCAACTCCGACGGCGAGGAAGAGAGCGCGTTCGAGGTGGACGCGGAGTCGGGCGCGGTGCGCACGCGGCGCGCTTTGGACTTTGAGACGCGGCAGGTGCACGGCGTGACGGTGCGCGCGCGCGATGCCGGCACGCCTATGCTCTGGAGCGAGGCCACTCTCGTCGTGGAGCTGGAGGACGTAGATGAGAACGCGCACGCGCCGCGCTTCGCCGCGCCCGGCGTGCTGACGGCGCGCGTGCGCGAGGACGCGGCGCCGGGCGCGCGCGTGCTGCTGGCCGCCGCCACCGACGCGGACCCGCCGGGCCGGGACTCGCGCCTTGCCTACTACCTGCTAGCAGGCGACGGCCTGGCGCACTTCTCCGTCGACGACACAGGTGAGTGCCGCTCCCCCCACCTCCGCCCCACCCCCGGGGGCGGGAGCCCCTGCCCCCGACCCGCACTCACGCCGCTCTCGCTCCCGCAGGCACGCTGCGCACGCTAACGCCGCTGGACCGCGAGACGAAGGACCACTACTGGGTGACTCTGTGCGCGCAGGACCACGGACTGGTGCCCAAGCACAGCTGCATCGAGGTACGCTCTCTGCACCTCAGGTACCTGCATGCTCCGCCGGCTGGCCGATCCCGCCCCGAAAATGCTGGTATTGGATTTGGGCTGGATTCAATAAATCACATTAATTTGACATAGATAAACCTAAATAAGTTGTATGACGAACCATTTAGAGAATGCAGGTGACGTGATAATATAGTATTGGTTGTGCGTCGCGGCATCGGCAGGTGTACGTGGAGGTGGAGGACGTGAACGACATGGCGCCGTGGCCCCAGCAGGCGGCGTACGCGGCGCGCGTGCCCGAGGGCAGCGGCTCGCGCGCGCGACTGCTACGCGTGCTGTGCGAGGACGCGGACGCCGCCCCCCAGCCGCCGCCGCTGCACTACGCCATCGTGGCCGGCAACCCGGACGGACTGTTCTCCATCGACGCGGACACCGGTGCGTGCGCGTGCAGCTCCTCTCCGGTCGCGCTCGCTCGCCGCACTCGCACTGACGCTCCGTGTGTGTTTGTGTGTTGCAGGGGAGATATGGACGACGGGGCGCGCGCTGGACCGCGAGGCGCGCGCCGACCACGCGCTGGAGGTGCAGTGCTCGGACGGCGAGCTGGCGGGCACGGCGCGCGTGCACGTCCACATCGATGACGTCAACGACCACGCGCCCGCCTTCACGCAGCGCTACTACGAGCTGCGCGCGCCCGAACCACCACCGCCCGTCCTGCACCAGGTCATTCGATCGCACGCACTTGTTATATATTTTTAGGGTTCCGTAGCCAAATTACAAAAACGGAACCCTTACAGATTCATCAACCGCATCAATATTTTTACACAAAAATATAAAAAAAAAACAAAAAAAAAAAATACTTGAAACTGAAACTCAAAATTTTTTTTTTTCGTCTAAATGTGCGAAACTATTTAAAAGTTTTAATTTTAAATAGGTACAAGAATTTATAATTACTATATTATATAAGAAATTATAATACATTATACAAAAAAAATAACAAGCAAGAAAAAAAGAAGAGAAAGTTACGAATAGGAGGAACAATCAGCCCTTACAATCATCACCTATGCATGCATCACATTCCGGGCGTAGGATGAGAGCTTGACGCGTGCGTGTTGCAGGAGTCGAGCGAGGGCGAGGGGGGAGATGATGGGGGTGAGGGCGAGGGGGCGGCTGCCAGCGCCGAGTGGGACAGCGACGACGAGGAGGAGGGCTCCGGCCGCGGCGCCGCCTGGCAGCAGGCGCCCGAGGCGGCGGCCGTCGGCGCCGTGCATCTCGCCACCGTGAGTAGCCGACCCCCGCGCCCCCGGCTGGGCCCCGTCCCGCCGTCCCGCTCACCCCCGCCTTGTGCAGGTGCTGGCGCTGGACGGAGACGCGGGCGCCAACGGCACCGTACAGTACTGGGCGCGAGCACGCGGGCCGGCGCGCGCGCGCCTGCGGGTCACGGCGCACAGCGGCCGCGTGCTCGGCGCGCCCGGCGCCCGTCTACGCGCCGGTGACGCCTTCGAGCTGGCGCTGCGCGCGTGCGACGGCGGCACACCCGCGCGCTGCGGCGTGGCGCGCGCCACCGTGCGCGTGCTGGCGCCGGGTGGTGGTTCGCCCCCGCGCCTGCAGCCGCCACCGCCGCTGCAGGCCGCGGAGCTGGACGCGCCCGGGTTCGTGCTGGCCGTGCTGCAGGCCGCGGACCCGGATGGCGACGCGCTCTACTACGACATAGTGGGTGAGCACGGGTGCTGGTGCTCGCTGGCTGGGCGGCGGCGCGGGGCGTGCAGCGCAGGTGGTGATGCGGCGTCTGCTTGCAGACGGGGACGGGCGGCGCGACTGGCGCCTGGGCCGCGAGGACGGCAGCCTGGCAGTGGCGCGCTGGCTGCGCTGGGAGACGCAGCCGCAGTACAAGCTCAACGTGTCCGTCTCGGACGGATTGCACGCCGTCTTCACCACGGTCAGTCTCCTTACCATTATCACTGAATTTGCATCAATATTATTTTATCAGCATTTTAAACTAGTACACGGTTTAAATTCTTCTGGGAACTCCATCATATACTTACTACAGGCCGAGGTAACGGATTTTTTTTGTTTTATTATTCTCTTATTTTAGAAAAGACAGGGACCCATTTTATCACTTTGGAAGGGTCTCCCGCGTAAACTATTCAGTTTAGATAACAAAAATATTAGAAACCTCAACATCACTTTTGAAGACCTATCCATAAATAGTTATACTTCATCTCGCCAAACACGTACCTATGGGATTGATGAAAAAAAAATTATATTGTTTTGGTTTGTATGTATGTAATGGAATCTTTGAGAATAATTTTCACCGCGGGGATGGTGCACGGTGCAGGTGGTGGTGAACGTGGTGAACGACGGCGACGAGGGCGGCGTCGCCTTCCTCCCGGCGCAGTACGACGTGGCCGTGTCGGAGGCGGCGCGGGCGGGCGCGGCGCTGGCGCGGCTGCAGGCGCGCGCGGCGCACGGCGGCCGCCTGCTGTACGGCCTGCACGCCGCCCGCGCGCCCGCCTCGCTGCACCTCTTCCGCCTGCACGAGCTCAGCGGCGCGCTGGAGCTGGCCGCGCCGCTCGACCGCGAGGCGGCCCGCGACCACGAGCTCACGGTGTGGGCGCGGGACGCGGCGCCGCGCGCCTCGAGGGCCTTCGCGCGCGTGCACGTGCGCGTGCGCGACGAGGACGAGCACGCGCCCGCGTGGGGCCGCCGCCTGGCCGAGGCGCGGCTAGAGCGCGGCGCGGCGCCCGGCGCGCTGGTGGCGCCGCTGCGCGCGAGCGACGCGGACGCGGACGCGGGTGCTCTGCGCTACTCGCTGAGCGGCGGGGACGCGGGCGGGCTGTTCGCGGTGGACGCGGCGCTGGGCGACGTGACGCTGACGCGCGCGCTGCCGGCGGCGGGCCCGCGCGAGTACACGCTGCACGTGCGCGCGCAGTCGGCGGCGGGGCTGCACGCCACGCTGCCGCTGCACGTGCTCGTGCTGGAGCCAGACGACGCGCCGCCCAGGTACCGCCACCATCATACACACATAGGTACACATACACAAGGTGCGTCGGCCTGCCTGCATTCAAGCAGAGGCCCGAAGATCGCTATCTCCTGCATGTCATTTTCAGATTAAGTGTAGTAGATTGTAACACTAGGGCAGTAAAGTGAGCTATTGCGAACAAGATCATATTTTTCATCATTCATGCGAGGTCAATTTTTAACCAGGAACAAGCATATGGTTTGATGTTAAGTGGTCGCCATCGCCTATTAGCAAAGCATTGTCTCGTAGGTATCGCACGTCAGGATCGTGCCCTACGTCAACTTGGGCATACAGATGTTCAACCTCACGTGTCAGCGATTTCAGCGGCATCCACACCCTTCAACCCGAAACACAGCAATGCTGCTTTACGTCAGAAATAGTCACTCAATACAAAAATAACACAACATTTTTATGCTATAACAAAATGGTCTGTCCACCAGATTCACATCGAATGAGATCGAGTGCTCGGTGTACGAGAACGAGCCGGCCGGCACGTGGGTGGCGACGCTGGAGGCCCGCGGCGGCGCCTCGCCCAACTACGAGCTGCACGGCGGCGCCGGCCTCTTCCGCCTGGACGCCGCCGCCGGCGTGCTGCGCGCCGCCGCGCCGCTCGACGCCGAGACCGGCGCCAGCCACAACCTCACCGTCACCGCCACCAACATGGTGAGTGCAGCGCAGCAGCTCAACCACACCCGCGCGCCCTCACTCACTCCTTCCCACACTCACCCCTCCCTCGGCGCAGGGCGGCGGCACGGCGCGCGCCTCCGTGCTGGTGCACGTGCTGGACCGCAACGAGTTCCCGCCGGTGCTGCGCGCGCGCTCGTACCGCGGCAGCGCGGTGGAGGCGGGCGAGGCGGGCGCGCCGGTCACGCGGCAGGACGCGCCGGGCCAGCCGCTCGTGCTCGAGGTGGTGGACGCGGACGTGGCCGCGCGCCCCGCCGTCACCTTCGACATCCAGCCGCCGGCCGCCGCGGCGCTGTTCCGCGTAGAGCCGGCCACGGGCGCGCTGCGAACGAGGCGCGCGCTGGACTACGAGCTCGCCGCACGCCATGAGTTCACGGTGCGCGTGCTGGACGCGGAGGAGCCGCCGCAGCCGCCGGTGGCGGCGTCCTCGGCACACGTCGTCGTGGACGTGGTCGACGTGAACGACTGCCCGCCGACGTTCGAGCGCCCCTCGTACTCGGCGCGCGTAACGCTGCCGACGGCGGGCGGCGTGCGCGTGGTGCGGGTGGCGGCGCGCGATCCGGACCCGCCGGCCGACGCCGCGCTCGCCTACGACATCATCTCCGGCGACGAGGCGGGCCTGTTCGCGGTGTCGGCGCGAGGCGACCTGACGACGACGGGCGCGCTGGCCGCCGGCACGTATCGCCTGCGCGTGCGCGCGTCTGACGGCCGGCACGCCAGCACGGCCCGCGTCACGGTGACGGCGCAGGAAGCTGCGCCCGCGGGGCTCGCCTTCCAGCGCGCCGAGTATGTGGCATCGCTGCCCGAGAACTCCACCAAGCCCACCACCGTCATCGTGCTGGCCGTGCTGGGCGCCGCGCTCGACGAACATGTCGAGTTCCGCATCCTCAACCCCACCGACGGATTCGAGGTGAGTCCGCCGCTCCGTGCCTTGACTGAGTACACCATGTACATTATGTATTCAGTATTATTATTGCCTTATTATGCATGTACATTATTGCAAAGGCAGCGAAATAGGCAATTGCCATTTCGGCCGAGGCATATACAGGGTGTTACCAGACCACTACCGAAAACTTTTGGGGGTGAAAGTACCCATCAATATGAACAACTTTTTCTAAGAAACCAACACTGTGAACGCGAAAAAAAAACAGCAGTTCCATACATAAGTTCAATACCTACTTGGCTAAAGTGTATGAAACAGCTGTTTTTTTTTCACGTTCACAGTGTTGGTTTCTTAGAAAAAGTTGTTCATATTGATGGGTACACATTGACTGGCCTCTAGCTCAGTTGGTAGTAGCTCTGCCTTCTGCGCCCTAGGTCGTGGGTTCGATCCCCACCGAGAACAAATATTTGTGTGGTGAACATAAATGTTTGTTCTCTGTCTGGGTGTTATATTGTATTCTAAGTATGTATTTACAAAAAAAAAAATGTATTCAAGTATTATATCAGCTATCTGGTTCCCATATTACAAGCTTTGCTTAGTTTGGGGCTGGGTAGTGTTGTGTGAATTGTCCACAATATTTATTAAATATTTATTATTATTATTATTATTACTTTCATCCCCTTAAGTTTTCGGTAGTGGTCTGGTAACACCCTGTATAGTGCTTTTCTTAAAAAAATGCAAGGAAATAAAAAAGGGTCTTTTTACATAATAAATTTATTTTGTATTAACCAAACTAGTTGGTAACCGAGCTTCGCTCGGAATTTTTTTCGTTAATTTGTATATTTAAGAAATCCTATGAGTCATATTATTATCTTTACTGGTTTATTCTTACTGAACAACGCCATCTGCTAGACATGCTTGCAGTTAGTTTCTCACAATCGTCAATAGATGGCAGGAGCTGTAACATTCAGTTTACGTGTTTAGTTTTTTAACGAACAGACTCATTTTCTGAAAATCAATCTTATCTAGATCGATTTATCGCCCCCTAAACCCTCTGTATTCATAATTTCATGAAAATCGTTGGGGCAGTTTCCGAGATCCTAAATATTTTTTTTTTTTTTTTTTTTTTTTTAATTTACAAGATTTTCTCGTTTATTTTATTTTATTTTTTATTTTATTTAAATTCACAAAACAGATTACAATCAAAAGGCACATAATAATCATAAAGTTCATTACATTCGTCTAGATCTAGATAAAATAAGTAAGTTTCGTTTAAAGGTATAAGATAAGATAACAACGAACTCCAGTTTTTTTTTTTTTACAGTTTGTGCCGAAAGGTAAACGCATCCGTGGCTATACAGCCACGAAAACGCAATGTGTACGATAGATGAAAGAGTTCTAAATTCAAACAGCACACCGTTTCATACAACATTGCCGGAGCGAGAACGCGCCGGGAAGTGATTTTGGTTTTTCAGTCTACGTAAATTATGATACTTCGCGTGTTCTATATTCAAAAGTAATGACAATATTTCCGCGCATGTTTAAGAAAAGTATAATACCATTTCCCCATTAGGATACGCTTCGTCATCATTCGAAGTGGGTGGTCGACTTAAAGGCTGATTCACGCTACACCGGGTCGGAGCCGGGCCGTGCCGCCGATTAAATTTGAACCTTATATCTGTACGTAATTTAGTGGAATTCTCGTATTGGGCTCCGATCCGGCCCGGGCACCGCCGACGGAAGATTATGTTATATAAATTCTACTCATTGCACGAACTGATAGGGTTCAAAATCAATTGACAGGTCGCCTTTAATGTAACGGAAGTGTCTGCTTGTCAGATTGGCCTCACGTCCGGTGCGGTGCGCAGCACGGGAGTCGCGCTCGACCGCGAGTCGCGCGACCAGTACACGCTGGTGGTGGAGGCGCGCTCGGGCGCAGTGCGAGGCCCGGGTCAGGGGGAGGAGGGGGAGGGGGGGCGCGAGGCGCGCGCGCTGGTGCACGTCGCCGTCACCGACGTGAACGACAACTGTCCCGAGTGGGTGGAGCTGCCGTACGCGGCGGGCGTGGCGGCGGACGCGGAGGCGGGTGCGCTGGTGCTGCGCGTCCGCGCGCACGACGCGGACACCGCCGACAACGGCGAGGTGCGCTACGAGATGAAGCGCGGCCCCGGCGACCTGTTCCGCGTGGACCGCCGCTCCGGGGAGATCACGCTCAAGCGGGCGCCGGACGCGCGCCGCGACCCCTACGCGCTGCAGGTGGCGGCCTTCGACGGCGGCGTGCCGGCCTGCAGCGCGCTGGCCGAGGTGACGGTGCGCGTGTGGGCGGGCGGCGCGGCGCCGAGCTGGCCGCGCGCGCACTACGCGCTGGCGGCGCGCGAGGACGTGGCGCCGGGCGAAGCGCTGGCGGCGCCGCTGCTGGCGCTGTCGCCGCTGCAGCGCCCGCTCATCTACACGCTGCTGGAGGCGCCGCCCGACCTGGAGATCCGCTTCGACACAGGTGAGTGCCCCCACCGGCCGCCGCTCCCTCCGCTGCAGGAGCGCTTCTCTAATCTCCGATTGGTTTTGTCCCGCAGCGCCACACGGAGGCACTAACCCATGTGAGTACCCCGTAGCGAGTGACTCAAGTGTTAGAATCCTACGCGAGTGTTTCATGGCCCTCGATATAAATCCGTTTTATTCAAGAGAGAGAAAAAGAAAGATTTAAGCGAAAAAGTTACTTCTCAAATCGACCAACAGCTTCTGCAAATGGACTTAAACAATCTTCATTCTTACTGCTTGCTTAATAAACTTGACCTTAATGTCCAGAAATGCTTTTGCGTAACTTTTAGCAGGTCGCCTAATTCTATCACATTCAACTACAATATAAATGGTCAGTCTCTTACTAGAACTAACTCCGTGCTTGATTTGGGAGTTACTCTCGACTCTAAACTTTTGTTCGACCAGCATATCGAAAATATCACTTCTAAAGCATTGAGGATTCTTGGGTTTCTTTTCAGGGTCACTAAAGATTTTAAAACACTTAAAACCCTTAAAATATTATTTTGTTCACTAGTAAGAAGTCACCTGGAGTATGCTTCCCAAGTTTGGAACCCTCGTTACGATAAATATGTTTTAATGTTGGAAAAGCCCCAAAAGAAATTTCTTAAATTTATTAACTTCAAGCACAAAAACTTTATTCCTGACTACATCGACAGTTGTAGACACCATCACCTGTTACCTCTAGAGAAGAGAAGAGAAGCTGCTGATCTCACACTCTTACATAGCATTACACTCAATATAATTGACTCTCCGCAACTCCTATTTGAAATCAAACTTGCAATTCCATCACAACGCACTTCCCGCAGAAACCACCTAAAACTTCATGTTCCTTCGTGTTCTACTAATTACCGGAAGAATTCTTACCTATTGCGCACTGCACATATCTTTAATACCGACTATTCGACAAATGTAGACCTCTTCAACAGCTCACAAAATATATTTAAAATCATAATCAGTAGGGACTTCTTCTCGTCATTATCGTAAAAATATGTATATTATTTTTACAATTTTCTATTAAGTTCGTATAATTTACATACTTGAATTTTTAATTAATAATTGTATTTATTTATAGAATTTATTTGCCTACCGGACACCATAGCACTACTTTCGTTAGTTTATAGATTTATATGGCTTACTTATTTATTTTTCTCCATTGGTATAAACTCCTTAAATTAGGGAATTTTACTTTTACTTTTACTTTTACCGCAATAATACTATACCTACCTACCTTTTACATTGTATTATCTAAAGTGTTCTATTAGCGAAAACTGTTTAGCTTTTATTGTTCTATAGTACCTACCATTATGTTTCTAGTAAAGCTGGTTGTTTTCCTTGAAAATAAAATAAAATAAAAGGATTAAAAACTATGAACTTTGTTTATACTATTCTTATAACATTAAATAAATAACTTTTTGATGATGATTTTGATTTATTTGAAATAAACAGAAGGTAAAGAGGAAATTAAATGAATGTTTTCTACTATATTGGCCGACCTCTCTTTCATAAATTCAACAATAACAACTCAGCACATCTTTTTAATCCCTAAAATGCATTTTCAATCAATTATTACCGAACAAATTGTTGCAGTTTTTGAAGTGAAAACTTCTTTAGCGGCGTTGAGCACTTTCTGAATGGGGATGAAATCTTAAACTCGCGTCAGGATCACGTGACCCTGATCGAAAAAGCGTAGGACGGATTTTTTGCAGAAATGTACCCTAAGACTACAACGTAGAGTTCATAATAAAAATCGAAAAAGCGACGCTACAGATACGCTAGTAGTTACTATGACACGGTAACGTCACAGAATAGATAATAGTTAGTAGCAAGCATACCAAGGCGTTTTTCGTGACTGTAGTAGGTATAGGTACATACCTAATATAGAACTAGCGGCCGCCCGCGGCAGGTAGTAGTGGTCATTGGTACATGATTTTATAGATCTACTGTATTTATTTTTCGAGTGGAGCATTGCGGCGAGCGAAGCGAGCCGCCATGCGACCACGGGGAACAGCGCGGCGAGCGAAGCGAGCCGTGCTGTGACCCCCCTTAGCCCCCCAGAACCCCCTCCTCCTATGTCTGCCGTTTTACTTCATTTAGGACCTACTTGTAGGTCGCGCGACAAGGTCCCTTCTAGCGGTTCCGACCCGTTGAGGATTTGGCTTTACGTAAAATTTAGGGTTCCGTATAGGGTTTTGATTGGGGTTATACTATATTGAGGAATTTGATTAAATGGTCGACTTTTAGGGTTCCTTAGGACTTTGATTGGAGTTTCAACTACACTTAGAAGCTTGATAATGTTAAAATTTTTAGGGTTCCTTAGGACTTTGATTGGGGTTTTACTACATTGAGGAATTTGATTAAGTGGTCAACTTTTAGGGTTCCTTAGGACTTTGATTGGAGTTTCAACTACACTTAGGAGCTTGATAATGTTAACATTTTTAGGGTTCCTTAGGACTTTGATTGGAATTTCAACTACACTTAGGAGCTTGATAATGCTAAAATTTTTAGGGTTCCTTAGGACTTTGATTGGGGTTTTACTACATTGAGGAACTTGATAAAATAAACAACTTTTAGGGTTCCTTAGGCCTTTAATTGGACTTTCAACTACACTTAGGACCTTGATTATGTAAACAATTTTAGGGTTCCTTAGCACTTTGATTGGAATTTCAACTACACTTAGGAGCTTGATAATGCTAAAATTTTTAGGGTTCCTTAGGACTTTGATTGGGGTTTTACTACATTGAGGAACTTGATAAAATAAACAACTTTTAGGGTTCCTACGTTAATAATCAAGTTTTCACTTCTGCCGGCACTCCCGGAGTGCAACCCGTATTTTTTTTTTTTTTGTATATTTCTTTTAGTAAAACAATAAAAAAAATATACAAAAAAACTACAACAATTTTTCTAATATGATACTTGGCCGCTACGGAACCATGCATACATGGGCGAGTCCGACTCGCACTTGGCTGCTTTTTTTTGTTGCACTAATGATTCGAAAACCTCACCAAAGCTGGAAGAATAGTCACTGGTCCAGTGGCGGATTTACGGATTTGCCTCCCGTAGGCTATTCAATTTTTGCCGCCCCTAAATTTTGATATCTTAGTCCACCATCATATCAATTTTCAATCAATAAAATTCCACTTTATGTGTTGTGCTCCATCATCCTCGTTACATCAAATTTTCCCGTATATCATTAGACTATTTAATTATCATAAAAATTATTTTTTCAGCTATGATTAAAAAAAAAAGTGATTTTCACAGTAAACACGATTACTTTCGAAAAAAACATTTTATTCACTTCAATTTGGTTTTAATATACTCATTTAATTGGAGAGAAGCCGTTGAATCAAAAATTGCAGCTTAGTATTGTTTTTTCTTATTTTAATTAACTCAATCCGATTGGCATTTTCTGAAAAGTTGGCTTTGCGAAAAAGTTTTCAAATCTACTAATGTAATAGTAGTTTATGATACTGTTGCATAATAAGGGTTCTTATAACATGAGTGTGTTTTAAAAAAACGAGCTGTAGGCGAGTTTTTTTATAGTATCACACGAGTGTTATAAGACCAAGTTATGTACAGTGTCATACACTACTTTATCTACTCTCATACTATAATACGTAAAACAATATTGCAAATAAAACGCTGATACAATCAGCTTGCTATATTTAGTTATGTCAACTTCGTTGTAAATATTGAGTGTACCTACTTTTAATCATGGAGTCTTGACACTTTATATTTTTCAGATAACTCTTGAAAGTACGTTAGCAACACATTTTCAGAAAATGATGTAGGATTTTTAATCATTACAAACAAAACCAAACTTTGTTAAAATATTGAAAAGATTTTTTAAAATGTCAAATGTTGGCGCCAAGTTGCAAACATCGATTGCGCATGCGTGTTGCGTCGTCCGGACTTGTTCACTGAACCTTTTTTTTATTAAAGTAGAGCTTCAACCTCCTTGGTCCAGCTGAAGGTTGTTTAGGTGTATCGTTATGATAAAAAAGTTATATTATGATACAGGTGTCCATACAAGACCTGTAGAATATAAGCAGAGATTTTTTTTGTCTTCACCCATTCTGGAAGGCAAAGGGAACTATACCCATACAGCCAAGTCTTCAGTAGATTTTTTTTATTGATATGAATTGAAAATGAAATTTAATGAGATGAAATGAAATGAAACCTAACATAATTCATTCAATCAAATCATTAAATCTGTTAATGAAGCAAATTAGTAGCTTCTTTTTAGAAATAATACGTATTTGCATGAATCATAAAAACTTCGATGAATTTTTTTAGTAAAAACTTCTTTTAATACACTTTTTCAAAAAGTGGCGTATTGCAGGGACGTATAGCATTCGGGATGTGGGCTATTACACGCTCGTGCTTTTTTTTTACCTTTCCCGCACTAGTGATTTTTCTTTCCCAACTGTCAAAATAATCCTTATCCTTATCCATACTAATATTATAAATGCGTTTGTAACTCTGTCTGTCTGTCTGTCTGTCTGTCTTCCTGTCTGGCTTTCACGCCAAAACTACTAAACCTATTGAAATGAAATTTGGTACACAGATAGTTCAGGGTCTGAGGAAGGACATAGGCTACTTTTTATTGCGAAAAAAGGGTTGTAAGGGGTTGAAAATAGGGGTTGAAAGTTGTATGGAAGTATCGTCATTTTTAGAGCTAGAAACTTAAAACTTATTTTTTAGTCTGTTGATTTGATATAAAAAAATATGACATTCAAAGTTTGTGCTGGGGGGGTAGAGGGAGGGGAGTACAGGGGGGAGTGTGGAGGGGAGGTGCGGGGGGAGTGTGGAGGGAAGTACAGGGAGAGTGTAGAGGGGAGGTGCGGGGGGAGTGTGGAGGGGAGTACAGGGGGAGTGTGGAGGGGAGTACAGGGGGGAGTGTGGAGGAGAGTACAGGGGGGAGTGTGGAGGGGAGGTGCGGGGGGAGTGTGGAGGGAGGTTCGGGGGTAGTGTAGAGGGGAGGAGCGAGGGGGGATGTGGGGGGAGTACAGGGGGAGTGTGGAGGGGAGGTGCGGGGGGAGTGTGGAGGGGAGTGTGCTGGGGGGGTAGAGGGAGGGGAGTACAGGGGGGAGTGTGGAGGGGAGGTGCGGGGGGAGTGTGGAGGGAAGTACAGGGAGAGTGTAGAGGGGAGGTGCGGGGGGAGTGTGGAGGGGAGTACAGGGGGAGTGTGGAGGGGAGTACAGGGGGGAGTGTGGAGGAGAGTACAGGGGGGAGTGTGGAGGGGAGGTGCGGGGGGAGTGTGGAGGGAGGTTCGGGGGGAGTGTGGAGGGGAGGAGCGAGGGGGGAGTACAGGGGGAGTGTGGAGGGGAGGTGCGGGGGGAGTGTGGAGGTGAGTACAGGGGGGAGTGTAGAGGGGAGGTGCGGGGGGAGTGTGGAGAGAAGTACAGGGAGAGTGTAGAGGGGAGGTGCGGGGGGAGTGTGGAGGGGAGTACAGGGGGAGTGTGGAGGGGAGTACAGGGGGGAGTGTGGAGGGGAGGTGCGGGGGGAGTGTGGAGGGAGGTGCGGGGGGAGTGTGGAGGGAGGTTCGGGGGGAGTGTGGAGGGGAGGAGCGAGGGGGGATGTGGGGGGAGTACAGGGGGAGTGTGGAGGGGAGGTGCGGGGGGAGTGTGGAGGTGAGTACAGGGGGGAGTGTAGAGGGGAGGTGCGGGGGGAGTGTGGAGGGGAGGTGCGGGGGGAGTACAGGGGGATTGTGGAGGGGAGTCTGGGGGGAGTGCGGGGGGAGTTCGGAGAGGAATGCGGGGGGGATGAAAGTGTGGCGTAGTACGACGCCATATGTAAAAGTTTAGTAAGAGGGCAGACGACTGTGTCACGTGCACGCGAATATGACGTTGTTATTTAATTACTGTTTTCTTCCGATGCAAATTAAAAATGCTACCCATAGACATTATACCACGCGGACGAAGTCGCGGGCACAGCTAGTGTCTATTATAAAGAAAAACCAACCATGAAGTTTTTACTAAAAAAAACCATCGAAGTTTTTATGATTCATGCAAATACGTATTATTTCTAAAAAGAAGCTACTAATTTGTTTCATTAACAGATTTAATGATTTGATTGAATGAATTATGTTAGGTTTCATTTCATTTCATCTCATTAAATTTCATTTTCAATTCATATCAATAAAAAAATCTACTGAAGACTTGGCTGTATGGGTATAGTTCCCTTTGCCTTCCAGAATGGGTAAAGAAAAAAAAATCTCTGCTTATATTCTACGGTTGGCGCCATTTTTCAGAAATTTTCTTTGCGAGTTTATTTGTATGTTGCACAAAATGAGTAATTTCGACCCTAGTTTTTTTGAATTAACACCACCGGATCTCTGTATAATTGCACAAAATGCTTCGGAGAACATTTTACCGGAAAAGTCAAAAAGTCGCTACATGCATACATACGACGAACTTATTGCGTGGAGAGAAGAGAAATAAATTATAGTTTAAAAAACTAAGAAAAAACTCTTCTTTAACTAATTGAACTAAAAAGTTAAAAATAAAACTGTAACTCAATTGAAAAATTTATATTATTGTACAAAAAAGCGTGGGGGGCTTTTTATAATAACTTCAGATATAATAAACTATTGATAAAATATTTACAACAATCAAAATCAAGCACCCCACGCTTTTTGTACAATAATATAAATTTTTCAATTGATTATTACAGTTTTATTTTTAACTTTTTAGTTCAATTAGTTATAAAAGCGTTTTTTCTTAGTTTTTTAAACTATAATTTATTTTTCACTTTTTAGTTTGTTTTTTTTTTCATTTTTTTCATATTATTGCATTGTCATCGACCTTTGACAGGTGTGCAAAGTTTGAATCAAATCGGATCGTTCAAAAGTAGGAGAAAATCGAGCTCAAAGAGGTCGGTTACATACATACATACATACAGGTGAAGCTAATAAAAGCGTTATAAAAAGCAAATGGTTTTTTTGTTATTTTATTAAATTGCAACTTGTTCCGACTGTCAACAGTAGACATTTGTCGGAACTCTTTGCAATGACCATGAATCTACATACTTCGTAAACTGGATAACGCACTGTTTCCTAAAAACGAGCCCGGTTAGAGCACCAAAGTCGTAACGCATCCCTTTCTAGTAGGATGTCCACTAGGGCGTGTAAAAACCGGGTTGTTTAAAAAAACCGGTTATCTCGGTTTTTAATTTAAAATAACCGATTAATCGGTTAATCGGTTATTTTTTCCAGTTTTTCATATTAAGTCTTAGGATAAAATAAAACCAATTTTTTTTATAAAAATGAACTTATTATTTGATTAAGCAAGCACCAATTAAATTAGCTTGTTAAATTTAAAAATATTTTATTGTACAGAACTTACTCATCATGCTAAATAAAGTTGTAAAAATCAACTTTATAGTCTCAAATAGCGTCCCACACAATGGGCCTCTCCAACTCCCAAGGAGCAAGCGTCATACCATCGTCACGCAACGGGCCATTCGGTTCGAGAACGGCTGATACGTTGACGGTGGTAAATGTCCGCCTGATGATCTCGTTAAAGCTGGCATGGCGAGATATCCAACCGGCGGCTTTATAACACGATAAGCTGTGGCGAGTAACGCACTGGCACTGATGAGGTGCGTAGCACAGTGAACCCAACCGTAGGCCAGTTGCAATACAGAACGTTACGGGATCCATTAAAGTACCAGTGTTATATGAAGGAAGCGCTTGTAACCAATGCCCTGACTCCAATTTAGAAAAAATGGAAGACGAGCACGATTTGCGGCGCTATAAGCCTAGAACACGTAACAGACAATTCGTGTTATTTTACAAACTAATACACATACACAAAATATTACGCAGACTTGGTCTTTGAAGTCCAAACTCAAGGTTTGCCAGCAGGCGATGGAGCGCAGCATTCTTTGGGTTAAATTAAATGACCGCATTCGCAATACTAAAACTGCGCTTCAAGACTAAAATCGCTAACGTAGAGGAAAAAGCCGACTGACTGAAGTGGGACTGGGCCGGCCACGTCTGCCGCATGCCTGACGCACTGTGGGCCTGAATCTCCACATTGTGGAGCCCTGAAACAGCGAGGAGGCGTCGACGCAGGCGATGGTGGGACAAACTGGACGCCTTTGAGAGAGACTGGCAATTGATGACACAAGATAGTGTAGAGTGGCGGGATCGGGGGGCAGTCTTTGTCCAATAATGGGGCATTTCGGGCTATTAATAAAAAAATATATAATAACCAACAAAATAGATACTTTGGTATGTTATGCGTTCCAAAGATAAAGTTTTCTGAGGAGTGTTTTTTTGTATTTTTTTGCAATTTTAATGTATTTTATGTTGTTTTATAATTAGGTGGATTACTATAGGCGTTCTAAATAAAGTTTGCAAGGTGCAGTTTTAAATAAATTGGCATATTTTACTCATAAAAAAATAACCGAAAATCGGTTATTTTGGATGGTAAAACCCGATTAAAAACCGACCTAAAATCAGTCGGTTAATCGGTTTTTCGATTAATCGGTTAATCGGTTTACATGCCCTAATGTCCACACATCTGTACTTTTTATAAAATCGAAAGAAACTGCTTGAGATAAAATGTACTGATTTGTTAATTACTGACTTTCGTTTCCCCCTCCCTTCCCTCTATTATTATAGGTAACAACATAAGCACTTCATGAATATTTCTTTTGATGTTTTTTTTACCTGATTCTTAAAGTACTGTAAGTGTATTTTGTTTATTAGAATAAATAACTACCTATCCTATACTAGCAATATTTGTTTATTTATTTGTACAAACTGATTTGTATTCGTAGGTATATTTAATTACTTTCTTGAAAACGGCTCTAATGATTTCGATGAAATTTGAGTATGACGGTTGACGGGGGTGAATAATCGATCTAGCTAGGGCTTATTTCTGGGAATATATAATATACTTATTTCTGAGAAAAATAGTTTTATTGATTTTCACACGAGCCCAGATACGCAATTAAGTATAAAAACTAGGTACTTACCTACCTATAATAATATGTTTTCTAAAAAATAAAACAAGTAAATGTTAAGGTACAACCTTTTATATTCCAACATGTAGGTATTATAATTGATCGAGTGAGCGAAGCGAACGAAGATCTTACAAACAACTTGGGCAATTCAGCATTTTATGTGCGTATGCATGTATTTGTGTATGTGTTTGTGTATTGGCGTATTAGTATTTAAGTTCGTTTAGGTAGATTTTTCGGATTCTTCTCTCCTAGCTTTTTTCTCAGGTGGTCCTAACGAGCATGGGGCTTCTGATATACTTTGTGGTACTTCTTTCTTTTGTGGGCTTTTTAATATTATACTGCTCAATTTATAAATCACTGCTGTTGGTCTGATCTGTAAATAAACAAAGTACTATATTATCTTTGATGCAATACAATTAAGTAATTTTGAACTTTTGTATTACTTCTAACTTATATTACCTACTTCTTGAAATTATAACATATAAGACCACATATAAAAGTAAAATTGTAAGTCATACAATTTTAAAGGTTGAAGGTACTGTATTCGGTTTCAATTTTTTTCGTGACTCATTAACATAGTCGTCATGCTTGTTTAATAGTATGCAATATCCTACAAAAATTAAAACATAATAATTGTACCTACTTATTACAATGTTTGTTCCTAAGCTCTCTGATATTCATGGACTCCCTATACCACCACTTTTTTAAAAACATTTAAAATAGCTCACCTGTGAAATCTTAAGCCACAAGTTTTTCGGCAAGTTTTATCATACGCACTTGATGTGCGGGCAGGTTTTTCCGCAAGTAGGCCGCTGGTGGGCCCTTTTTGCGTGACCCTTGACACGTGTTGCTCGAACTTTTTTAGGTTCTACAACACGCCGGTTTCCTCACGATGTTTTCCTTCACCGTTTTGAGAGTACTGGCATAGTGCACATAAATTTTTCGACAGAAAAACTCATTGGTACACGAGTGGATTTGAACCCACGACCTTCGGATCGGAAGGCGGGGCCACTACCACTAGACCACCAGTGCTCTCCATCTTAAGCCACAACCGGGATACCATTCCTTATTGCAACCATTTACGCAGCAAAAATGAACCATTTTGACAAATAATATCAATTCCTTTAGCTAAAAATCACAAAAACCACACCAATAATTTTAGTTTAACAAACCACGTCACATCGCCATTTTTAGTTATAGCCAGTATTGCCGCTTGCAGCTGACGAAATATTAATATTACTAATATGACTTCTTTTAAATAGCATTTACAACTTGTAACAACATGCAACTATCGTAAAAATATCAAACACGTAAAAGATAAAAAATATTAAGTTAGAAGAATTCAAATGACCTTTTTTTAATTAAATGTATTGAAATGAGAGAAATCTTCTAAATTTATTTATTTTATTTATTTATTTATTTATATATAACCATTGCCCTATCCTTACAGGAGTATCCTAATACAATAGAGCAGCCTTTCATAATCTGAATTTTAGTTTCTATAAATCTACTAAATACTTTTTCTTTTGCAATGGCAACTTGCTAGACAAGGACAAACTACGATTTTTGAGTCTCTCATGAAGTACGTTTTTCTATTCTGAGTTGAGACAGAAAAAAATAAACTTTATGCTATAGTAATTACAGCGTAAGTTTGTATGAATGAAATATTGATTTTAAATCTTCGTGCGTTATCCAGATAGTATATAAAATCCTTGGCAATGACAGCCTTTCCGCACTTGTAATGAAATATAGTGTTGAGTAGGACATACAAGAGGCACCTCGTTTGTCACAAGCATTCACTCAAAAATGTCCCGTTCCTCATGTTCAATGCATGTACCACCTCACCACCTCACAATATTTGTCATACTCTTTCCGGCGCGCGGCGTCACTTGCGAGAGCGGGACGAAAGAGGAAAATATAAATCTTTCATTCTTGGGAGTGAGTGAGCTGATGTATTTTAGGAATATAATACTCTCTACGAGAGAAGAACCACAACTCCATACATAAAAAGTGTAGATGAAATATCGCATAGACGCTAACGCCATCTATTAGGGATTCCACAGTAACTGCGAGTGCTGGTGAGTTGGCGGGTAGTTTGACATTAGTACCTACCTACGCCCTACTGTTATTGCAATACTATAGGTAGGTATAAGATAAAACGAAATCATGATGATGATGCTTCGTTTATTGGTCTAAAATCTAAATACATAAATTGTTGTATAACAAACAGAAGTACAATTACTATATATATTATTAACACAGCCAAATTCAACGTGAAGGGGTCTCTACACATTTGCCCATGCTGGCCCACTACAGGCCAACGCCAATGTGTACAGGGGGTATTGGTGTATGTTGGCGGACATTGGCGGGTATTGGTGTATGTTGGCGGCAAGCATGGCGCGCAATCGGGGAGTTGTCGGTTTTTTGGGCACACTTCAAAGGAATCGTGGCGTAGCCTGGCATGTGGTGTTTACACAATCGTCCAATGTTCAGTTCGTCACCGGCCGCTGACCGGGATAGAACACTTTTGTGTTGCGTTCTGTAATACTTGTAAACAGTATACAATAAATTATAGTTTAAAAACTAAAAAAAAAACGCTTTTATAACTAATTGAACTTAAAAGTTAAAAATAAAACCGTAATAATCAATTGAAAAATTTATATTATTGTACAAAAAAGCGTAGGGTGCTTTTATAATAACTTCAGATATATTAAACTATTGATAAAATATTTACAACAATCAAAATATACAACGTGTCCCAAAATTCAACGATAAGCCGGCACCAGAGGATGGACCTACGAATGACTATTCGAGAAAAAAAAAGAAAAAAAAAATACCTCTACTTTTTTTTAAACATTTTCCAACAACAAAAATCTATTTTGAGCACATAGTAGAAGTGATTACTATTAACAACAACTTATGAAATTTGGTTCTTGATTAGAAAAAATGTCATTACTTTTTTTTTGTGGCTAGCTTTCCTAAAGTATTATACCATTTTAAAATCTAGGTTAGTTGCGCTAATTTTTTAAAAAACTTGCCATAGTAGTGTCCATATTTTTTTTTTACACTACGATGAGTTAAAGTTTACTGAACGTTAAAACCTTTCAAAATTTTAGGGAAATAATTTTTTTTGGTTGTTTTTTTGTATAAAACTACGAAAATTCAGTAATTTTCAAAGATTATGGTGAATAGTAGTACTACTTAGGTTGCCGATACAAACAAAAAAACTGATATATTTGAAAAATTGTGGTCATGGTAGTTAAAAGTGTCATAAGGGGTATACATTTTCGAAGAATTTCCATTTTTTTTAAGTAATTTAAAAAAAAGTAGAGGTATTTTTTTTTTCTTTTTTTTTCTCGAGTAGTCATTAGTAGGTCCATCCTCTGGTGCCGGCTTATCGTTGAATTTTGGGACATGTTGTATATATTTTTTTTATATATATATTTTTTTTCATATTATTGCATTGTCATCGACCTTTGACAGGTGTGCAAAGTTTGAATCAAATCTGATCGTTCAAAGTAAATAGCCGCAGCCGTAATTACTTCGACGTCCGTCGCAATTGGTTTGCCAGGCAGCAATGAGCCATGCGCCAGTGTGTGAACACCAAGTGATCGTGGTCTACAATTGTGCATTGGCGGAGCCTGGCCCAGCATGGGCAAATGTGTAGAGGCCCCTTGAGGTATTTGTCAATAACCGCAACAATATATTCGAAAATTCACTAATGGTAACTTTTTCTTGTTCTGTCTCGTTTCCTCTTGCATATTCAATATCTTCTGCCTCACTTACTCTTATTCCATATTTTGTAGTCTTCACAGCTTCAAACAAAGATGGATGACCCTGGATTTTGGGACCGAAATGTGAGCTCGTTTGTCGTTGCTTGCTACATTGCTAGTACTTAGCTTCCTCAATCTAAGTACCATATGTAGTAGGTACCTACCTGCTCATCAAGCAAGGCGCCTCACTTTTAGTGAAAGAATTAAAACGTAACCCACAATAGGTAAATAATACTATGTAGAGTAGAGAGAGGCTAGAAATAAATAATGAGACATTCATCAAGCAAGACACCTCAACAGCAGTAGCTCATGAAAAAAAATCCTAGATGACAAATGAAATGAGTCGAGCAAAATGAGTTAGACTCACTACTTTGCAAGAGCATGTGACATGACATTCATTCATCAATACACCTCAACAGCAGTAGTTCATGAAAAAAAAATCCTGGATGACAAATGAAATGAGTCGAGCAAAATGAGTTACACTCACTACTTCGCATGTGACATGACATTTGAAGCATGACATTGTGACACCTCACGGTACAAGAACGAGGGCCTCATACAAACTCTTTTTGAAACGGTGTCCTACCCAACACTAATGAAATATACTATTTAAATGTCAAATGTTGGCGCCAAGTTGCAAACATCGATTGCGCATGCGTGTTGCGTCGTCCGGACTCGATCACTGAACCTTTTTTTTATTAAAGTAGAGCTTCAACCTCCTTGGTCCAGCTGAACGTTGTATAGTTGTATCGTTATGATAAAAAAGTTATATTATGATACAGGTGTCCATACAAGACCTGTATCGTAATATAACTTTTTTTTTATTATTTTTGGCCTGTATACGTAATGTTTGTCATAAGAATTTTTTTTCAGTTTTATTATCTTGATGTTGATTCCTGACGTGATACTGTACGCGCCCAAGACTTATAGTAGTGCGTGTGCAGGTGTGTTGGTGTGCGTGGGCCCACTGGACTACGAGACGGCGCGCGAGCTGCGAGGCGTGGTGCGCGCGCTCGACCCCGTGTCCGGCGCGCACGCCGACGCCGCGCTCGCGCTCGCCGTGCTGGACGTCAACGACAACGCGCCCGCCTTCGCAAGCCCCGTCTACCGCGCCGCCGTCAGCGAGGCCGCGCCCGTCGCCCGCCTCGTGCTCACCGTCGCCGCCGCCGACCCGGACTCGGGTGAGCACGCGCGCCGCCCCTCGTCCCGCGCCCCCTTACCCCTCCCCCCTTCCGCCCCGCACTCACCACCACCACCGCCGCCGCGCGTTGCAGGCCCCAACGGAGAGGTGACGTACTCGCTGTCCACGCTACTCGGAGAGGAGACGGACGCGTTCAGCGTGGACGCGGCGACGGGTGCCGTGCGCGTGCTGGCGCCGCTAGACGCCGACACGTGCGCCTCCTACCATCTGCGCGTCACCGCCACCGACGCCGGACAACCGCCGCTGCACTCCACGGCGCACCTCTTCATCACCGGTTGGTACCCGAATCGACGTTCTCTTCCATTATAATATAAGATCGCCTCGAAACGTCCGGGTGAGCCTTCTCGATAAGTCGATGTTTGTACGTGTGGTGTCGTTGATGTCGGCAGTGGAGGACGTGAACGACAACGCGCCGCGCATGGAGCGCGCGCTGGTGGCGTGCAGCGTGTCTTGCGAGGCGGCGCGCGGCACGGCGCTATGTCGCGCGGGCGCGTGGGACGCGGACGCGCTGGACGCGCCGCGGCTCGCCTACCGCCTGGAGGGAGCGCCCGCGCGCTTCCGTCTGCACGCGCGCACCGGCGTGCTCTCGCTCGCGTCGGCCGCGCTGGCAGACGGCGACGTGACGCCGCGCTCCTTGAACGTATCGGTGTCGGACGGCGCGCACGTGGCGTACGCGCGCCTCAAGCTGGCGCTGACGCCGACCAACTCGCAGCCGCCCGCCTTCCCGCACCAGGTTCAGGAAGCACGCGCGCCTGAGAACCGGCCGCCGCCGCTGCTGCTTACCACGCTGAAGGCGCACGACCCCGACGCCGGCGAGTACGGCGCGCTCTCGTACTCGATCCCGTCGGAGCGGCTGCGCGCTACGTTTGGCGTGGACGCGCGGTCGGGCGCGCTCTCGGCGCTGGTGGCGCTGGACCGCGAGGCACGCGCCGAGTGGCTGGTGCCGGTGCTGGCGACGGACGGCGGCGGGCTGGTAGCGCACACGCTTGTGCGCGTGCGCGTAGAGGACTCCAACGACAACGCGCCAGAGTTCCCACTGCGCGAGTACCGCGCCAGCGTGCCAGCCGACGCGCCCGCACGCGTGCCCTTCCTCACGCTGGCGGCGACCGACGCCGACGCCGGTGACCACGCGCGTCTCACCTACTCCTTGCATGAAGGGGAGGGGGAGGGAGAGGCGGCCGGTCTCTTCCACGTGGAACCCACCACCGGCGCGCTCTCCTTCGCGAGGAACGCTTCCTCCTTCGGTAAGTGATCTTTGTCGAAAACTAGACTCTTATGAATCTAGACTTGCTCACTTTCATATGGACACATTAGCACACAGAAGGAAACTAGCCGACATTGTGTTTCTACACAAAATAATAAATGGTAAAATAGACAGCCCCAATTTACTTCATAAATTTCAATTAGCCATCCCGCGTCCCTCGAGCCGTCTTCAAAATAGAAAAACGTTCAATCTTCCGTTCTGCCATGCTAAGTATAGTCCACACTCACCAATATATAGAATGTGCTCGTCGTACAATGACATCTGTCAAGAACTGGACATTTATTCAACACCAGTCTCGTCGATAAAGAGACTGCCCGCAGGCAAGACCTAAATTTATCATCCTTTTTTTAAGTTTTAGTATCCTTTTCTCTTTTGATTTTGTATGTATCTATTTAACAAATCCATTGTTTTTTTGACGTGATAACGTCTTATAAATCGATGGAGCCGGCTGCACGCACGAAAAAACATGACTCATGCGTCGTTACGTCGTTTCGTCGTTCCATTTACCTGAGCCCGAGCCCGAGCCCGAGAATGGGTAAGGGTAAATGAGGGTAAGGGTAAATGAGGGTAAGGGTAAGGGTTCAGTCTGGGTCCGGGTCCGGGTCCGGATTTTCATTCAGTTCCATTCAGTTTCATTCAGTTTCATTCAGTTTCATTCAGTTTCATTCAGTATCATTCAGTTTCATTCACATTCAATTCAATTCAGTAAAACTAAAATTTTCTTTTGAAAAATGCAACCATTCCATCAGTATTTTCTTATGACGTTATCACGTTCAACTATCGTCAGTAAACCGACTTTACAGACAACCGATTTTTATTTAATTTAGTTTTTGCTCAACTTATATAATTCTTTTCTTTTCTTTTTTTTGCATGCTGTGTTCTCATCTAGAAGGCCGTACACTCGCCTATGTCTTCTCTAGCCACGTACCATAATATTACTGTACCCATAGTGTAACGTCCAGTTTTGAGAACCTAAATAAACAAAAAAAAAAAGTGCGCATAAGCATCGATGCGACGTCTCCTCTGGGCTAGTTCTTTACTCCCATGGAATTGCAAAAATTACATGGAGAGCATGACTGTGTGTTACAGCGGGGCGCAGCGTGCAGGTGTGGGTGCGCGCGCGGGACGTGGGGGGGCGCGCGGGGGAGGCGCCCGTCGCCGTGCACGTGCTGGCGCGGGGGGCGCGCGCGCCGCTGCTGCGCCCCCCGCCGCCCGAGCTCGCGCTGCCGGAGGACGCCGAGCCCGGCGCCGTGCTGGCGGACCTGCAGCCGCCGCCGGGCGCGCGCCTGCGCCTGGCCGCCGCCCGCCACCCGCCCGGCCTGTTCGCGCTCGATGCCGCTGGACGGCTGCTGCTCGCCGGACGGCTGGACCGCGAGGCCGCGCCCCAACACGTCATAGGTGAGGTGCGACCGCGGCGAGCGCGACGCCGCGCCCCGCGACCCCGCCTGACGAGCCGTTGTCGCGTTGCAGGGGTGATCGTGGAGGGCGGCGGCTCCCCTGCGCCCGCCGTCATGCTGCAGACTGTGCTGCGCGTGCTGGATGTGAACGAGCACGCGCCCGTCTTCCACTCGCAGCCGTACGTGGTGCATCTCGCCGAGAACGTGCCCCCCCACTCCTCCGTGATCCAACGTGAGTAGGACCCTTCCCCGACCCTCGACGCCGAGCGCGCGCTCGCCTGCGAGGAGCTCCGCTCAACTCTTTTCCCTGGCAGTGATGGCGGACGACGCGGACTCGGGCTCGAACGGCGAGGTGCGCTTCTCGTTCGCTCCCCCGGACTCGGACCCGTCTGCCCAGGCGTCTAGCGAGACGGACGCCGAGGGCGCGTTCGCCGTCGACCCTTTCACGGGGTGGGTGACGACCCTGGTCCCGCTGGACCGCGAGGCACGGCCGGAGCACCGAATGGCGCTGGTGGCCATGGACGGCGGGTCGCCGCGGCGCCGGTCGCGCGGCACGCTGGTCGTGCGGCTGGTGGACTACAACGACTGTCCGCCGCGGTTCGAGCGCGCCGCGTACGCGTGCTCGGTGCGCGAGGACGCGCCGCCCGGCACGGTGGTGACGCGGCTCGCGCTCATCGACGCCGACGCCACGCAGGCGCCGCTCTCCTTCTTCGTGGCGGAGGGCGACGAGCGCGCGCGCTTCCAGTTGCGCAGCTCGGGCGAGCTGCACGTGGCGCGCGCGCTGGACCGCGAGCTGCAGGCCGAGCACCGGCTGCGCGTCGCCGCCACGGACGGCAAGTTCACCGCCTACGCCGACGTCACGGTCGCCGTGCTCGACGTGAACGGTGAGTGCGAGCGAGGACGCGGCAGTGGGCTCAAGGCACTGGAGCACTGGAGCTGGTGTGACGAGCGCTCCTGTCCGCAGACAACGCGCCGTACTGCGTGCGGCACGGGTACGCGGTGCGCGTGCGCGAGGACGCGGCGCCCGGCACGCCGCTGCTGACGCTGGAGACGCGCGACGCGGACTCGCCGGAGCACGCGCGGCTGCGCTACTACCTGTCGGGCGCGCACCACCACCACTTCGCCGTGGACCGGGAGTCGGGCGCGGTGAGCGTGGCGGCGCCGCTGGACCGCGAGGCGCTGCCCGCCTACGCGCTGACGGCGCACGCCGAGGACCGCGAGCGCGCCGACTGGACCTGCGCCTCGCTGCTGGACGTGCGTCTGGACGACGTGAACGACAACGCGCCGCGCTTCAGCGCCGACACTTACAGCGTCACGCTGCCCGAGGACGCCGACCCGGGCACCGTAGTCACCAAGGTCGGTCCGATAACATTCCCACCGTTCGCGGTCACCAGCACGGGAATCCACTATTTTTTCATTCTGTTTCACGTTCCCGCCTCTCGTCGTCAGGTTCACGCGAGCGACTGCGACCTTGGCGAGAACCGGACGGTGCGGTACTCGTGGGTGGCTGGCTCGGAGGGCGGCGGCACGTTCAGCCTGGACGCTTTCACCGGCGTGGTGACGCTGAGCGCGGCGCTGGACCGCGAGACGCAGGCCTCGCACCGCGGCGTGCTGGTCGCGCACGATGCGGGCCGGCCGCCGCGCTCCGCCACCGCCACGCTGCAGCTCAGCGTCGCCGACGTGAACGACAACCCGCCCGAGTTCCAGTTCCGCGTGTACCGCGCCGCCGTGTCCGAGCTGGACGCGCCCGGCGCCGAGGTCCTGCGCGTGCGGGCCACCTCGCGCGACTCCGGCGTCAACGCGGACGTCTCCTACGGCCTGCTGGGCGGCGACGGCGCCGCCGACTTCGCGGTGGACGCCACCACGGGCGTGGTGCGCGTGGCGCGCCCGCTAGACTACGAGCGGCGCGCCGCGTACCTGCTGACCGTGCAGGCGGTGGACGGCGGGTTGCCGCCGCTCAGCGACCTCGCGCTGCTCAACCTCACCGTGCTGGACGCCAACGACAACGCGCCCCAGTTCCCCCTGGCCGAGTACACGGCGCGCGTGCGCGAGGACGCGGCGCCGGGCGCACTGCTGCTGCAGCTGACGGCCGAGGACGCGGACGCGGGCGCGAACGGGCGCGTGCGCTACTCGCTGGCGCGCGGCGACCCCGCGGGCCGGTTCGCGGTGGACGCGCAGTCGGGCCAGGTGTCGCTGGCGGCGGCGCTGGACCGCGAGGCGCAGGCCGCGTACGCGCTGGAGGTGGTGGCGCGGGACGGCGGCGAGCCGGCGCTGGAGGGCGGCGCGCTGCTGCGGGTCACGGTGCTGGACGCCAACGACAACGCGCCGCGGTTCGCGCAAGACAACTACTCGTGCGTGGTGCGCGAGGACCGGCCGCTAGGGCACGCGCTGCTGCGCCTGGAGGTCACGGACGCCGACGCGCCGCCCAACGCTGCGCCCTTCACCTTCGACTTCCAGGTCACACACATATTTCTATTTTTTTTTAAACTGGTCGTTACACGTTTGGGAACAGTAATATTATGATACGAGGCTAGAAAGACATAGGCGAGTGTACGGCCTTCTAGATGAAAACACAGAATGCAAAAAAAATATAACTGCTACACTAGAACTATTTTCCGAAAAAATTTAAAGATAAAAGCAAGTATTTTGTAGGTATTTATTAAACGAATCCACTGTTTGTTTATTTAAACAGTGGATTTGTTTTATAAATACCTACAAAACTAAAAGAAAATAAGATAATAAAACTTAACGATAAAAAAAACACGAAAAATTTACCATTAATACAAGGTTTGATGTTGAATAAAATGGGAGGCGATAATGTCCCGTAGGACAAATTATCCATCGCTAGATAAAAAAATAATAATAATCGAAATATTCATCTGCGACAGTGTACATCGGCCTTAACAATTTCACAGTGGATAAAAAGTAAATTCGTTTTAACTGGTTGTACATTAACTGGCCGTACCTAACCCTAACCCTACCGGACCCAAAATGTCCCAAATTTCATTTGATTTGTACCAATTTGGCAACGTCCAGGCGGGCAACGAAATGGGCGCATTCCGGATCGACCAGGACGGTTACCTGCGATCGGCGCGCCGCTTCGACCACCGGCTGAAGGACTCGTACGCGCTGGTGGTGCGCGTGTTCGACAACGGCGCGCCCCCGCTGTTCGCCGACGCAACCGTGCGCGTGCGCGTGCGCGACCAGTCGCACTACCCGCCCGTCGCCAGCGCGCTGCACGTGCTCGTCGCCTCGTACCGCGACCGCTTCCCCGGCGGCGCGCTCGCCCGCGTGCACGCCTCCGACCGCGACGCCGACGACACGCTCCTCTACGCACTGCAGCCGCCCCAGCACGCGCTCTTCCGCATCCAGCCCGCCAGCGGCGAGCTCAGCGCCGCGCCCGCGCTCGACGTCGGCGACTACCGCCTCAACGTCACCGTCAGCGACGGCAAGTTCCTCGTCTGGACCCAGGTGCACGTGCACGTCGCGCTCGTCACCGACGACGCGCTCGCCGCCGCCGTCGTCGTGCGCTTCCGCGCCGTCAGCGACGAGGACTTCGTGCTGCGCCATCGCCGCGGCTTCTTGCGCGCCGTCGCCGAGGCGACCGACGCCGAGCCCGCCGACGTGCTGCTCATCAGCGTGCAGCCGAGTGGCGAGCCCGACGACGACGACGACGACGACGTTACCGACGTGGAGCCGGAGGACGAGGAAGGGGCGGGGGAGGGGCGGGCGCGGCGGCAGGTGGCGCGCGACCTGGACGTGGCGTTCGCGGTGCGCTCTGGCGACGGCGCGGGCTGGATGCCGGCGGAGGCGCTGCGGCGGTGCCTGCACGCGCACGTGTCGCGGCTGGAGGAGCGCGCGCAGCTGGTGGTGGAGCAGGTGGTGCGCGCGGCGTGCGCGGGCTGCCCGCGCGCCGCGTGCTCGGAGCGCGTGTGGCTGGCGGCGGACGCGGCGCCGCGGCGTATCAGCACGGAGCTGGTGGCGCTGGTGGCACCGCGGCACGCGCTGCGTGGGCACTGCGTGGGAGCGGAGGGCGGCGCGGTGCGCGTGCTGGCGCTGCGCGGCGACGGGTACCTAGAGTACGAGGTGGAGCGTGGCGTGGAGGCAGGCGCGCGCGCGCTGGAGGACGAGCTGGTGCTGGCGCTGCGGTTCCGCACGGCACGCGCGCGCGGCACGCTAGCGGCGTGCGGCGGCGCGGTGGACGGCGCCGTGCTGGAGGTGGCGGACGGGTTCGTGCAGTTCCGCTGGGAGCTGGGCGCGGGCCCGGGCGTGGTGCGCGCGCCGGTGCGCGTGGCGGACGGGCGCTGGCACGAGGCGCGGCTGGAGCGGCGCGGCGCGGGCGCGCGGCTGACGGTGGACCGGCGCGGCGCGCAGGCGCACTCGCCGCCGCCGCACGCCGTGCTGGACGTGGGCTCGCGCCGCCTGCTGGTGGGCGCGCAGCTAGTGCGACACGCGCACGCCGCTGCGCCTGAACAGGTACCCCACTCCCAACCATCCCAATCAGATCAGGAGATCCTACCTCCAAGCTGATCTGATACGTTGGACCCTTCTCCGATTTATTCCGAAAACCCTTTGGGGTATGAAGTGATAGTTTAGTTCGTAATCACATCATTTTCATTATTATTAAAAAAAAAAAAAAAAAAATTACCTATTAATTAAATTATAAAATAATAGTAGGTGATTTAATGATTAATGATTTGATTAATGATTTGATTGAATGAGTTATGTTAGGTTTCATTTCATTTCATCTCATCTCATTAAATTTCATTTTCAATTCATATCAATAAAAAAAATCTACTGAAGACTTGGCTGTATGGGTATAGTTCCCTTTGCCTTCCAGAATGGGTGAAGAAAAAAATCTCTGCTTATATATACAGGGTGTCCCATAAGTCAACGTCCAGCCGAAAACGGGTGATGCGCCAAGTCATGATAGTTATCAGAAAAATATAAAAAAAATATTTGTTATGTAACTTTTGAGTTATGACTATTTTCAAAAAACAGGAAAAACTGACACCCTGTGATGATCTTTTAAGTCCTGTGACTACAAATATTAACTTTTCATGAAACTTTTTTCTGCAACGTAAGCATGAATAACCCTTCTGTAAATAACAATTCAAAATTAAGCCATAACTGCCTCAGTTTTTAATAAAATCGTGGAGTTTTGGCCAACATTTCATTTCAGATAATTACATCACCCAACTTTAACCATCTGTATCGCAAAAAAAATGAACGACACTATCATGGCAAGTAACTTTAAAAAATGGCGCATTTATCCAGGATTCCAAAATGGTATAATACTTGCTAGAGTACTCCTTAGTTTTGGAAATAAAAAATGTTTTTTCAACTAAACCGGATTTCCAATCAATTTAATTTCATGAGATAAAATGTTTGTACCCTTTAAATCATGGGTTTTAAATGCCTACGCTGCGTTTTTAAGTGACTCACAATTCACAGGTACAAGTAAATACCATTTCGACGATGTAAATAAACAATTTAGAGCCACCATCTTGTCGAAAGAGTAATAACCATGGGTGTTCAAGTAATTTGTTAGTTTTAGGTGAAAGTTTGAAATAAAATTCAATAGGATTATTAGATTCATGTAGGACTGCACTTCAAGTATTAAATGGAACGCCTCAGAGCGAGGTAACGCCACATGAGTCATGTTTTTTCGTGCGTGCAGCCGGCTCCATCGTATTATAAGACGTTGTCACGTCAATAACCATGTTATAAGACAGGCGACGGGCGAAGGCAAACTTTAGATTAAAATCACGATTGAATTTTATTTCAAACTTTCACCTAAAACTAACAAATTACTTGAAAACCCATGGTTATTACTCTTTCGACAAGATGGTGGCTCTAACTGTTTATTTACATCGTCGAAATGGTATTTACTTGTACCTGTGAATTGTGAGTCACTTAAAAACGCAGCGTAGGCATTTTAAACCCATGATTTAAAGGGTACAAACATTTTATCTAATGAAATAAAATTGATTGGGAATCCGGTTTAGTTGAAAAAACATTTTTATTTCCAAAACTAAGGAGTACTCTAGCAAGTATTATACCATTTTGGAATCCTGGATAAATGCGCCATTTCTTAAAGTTACTTGCCATGATTGTGTCGTTCATTTTTTTTTGCGGTACAGACGGTTAAAGTTGGGTGATGTAATTATCTGGAATGAAATGTTGGCCAAAACTCCTCGATTTCATTAAAAACTGAGGCAGTTATGGCTTAATTTTGAATTGTAATTTACAGAAGGGTTATTCATGCTTACGTTGCAGAAAAAAAATTCATGAAAAGTGAATATTTGTAGTCACAGGACTTAAAAGACCATCACAGGGTGTCAGTTTTTCTTGTTTTTTTAAAATACTCATAACTCGAAAATTACATGACAAATATTTTTTTCATCCCACCAGCTCTGAAAGTGTGTTTTTGCTGTTTAATTTCTGACTGGAAAAGCCGTTTTTATCCGCTAGAGGATAAAGTAAATTTGAATTTAGAATATCGTGTTCAATAAGTTTGTGAATACACAACCTATTTACTTCTACCTCCATGGTGCCGAACATAGCATACAACCCTTTTTATTTTGTTAAAAACTCGCACTCGTAACCTTCTTGGTGTATTTGTGAATTCAAAACACCATTAAACCTATTTACTTCTACCTGCATGGTGGCGAATTTATCATACAACCTTTTTAAATTTGTTAATAATTCATACTCGGAACCTTCTTGGTGTGTTACTTTGTCGCGCCATGTTCTTTTTTGCATTTAGTCATTTCCTCGCTGAGGTGGGATGAAAAGTTACGTGTTGCACTCGAGTGCAAAGATTTTTCACCTTGTGCTCTTTTGATTCCTTCGCGACGCTTAGGATTCTAACTTTTAAACCACTCGCTACGCTCGTGGTTAAACTTTAGAATCCTGCGCTTGCTCAGTCATCAAAATTGAGCACGCGGTTAAAAAGCAGCTTTGCACTCTTGTATAACAAATAACTATTTTTATATTTTTTTGATAGCTGTCATAACTTGGCCTATCGTCCGTTTTCGGCTGGACGTTGACTGGGACACCCTGTATATATATATTTTTTTTTTTCTTATATTCTATATTCTACGGTTGGCGCCATTTTTCAGAAATTTTCTTTGCGAGTTTAGTTGTTTCTTGCACAAAATGACTAATTTCGACCCTAGTTTTTTTGAATTAACAACACCACCGGAACTCAGTATTAATTGCACAAAATGCTTCGGAGAATATTTTACCGGAAAAGTCAAAAAGTCGCTACATAATTATCTACTTAGGACGAATTTATTGCGTTTATACTTTTTCCGAGTATGAGCAATGAAAATAGTATTATTAAATTGCTTCATTTTTTCGCAACTGTATTAAAACAGTATATTTCATTACAAGTGCGGAAAAGCTGTCATTGCAAAGAGTTCCGACAAATGTCTACCCGAGCCGAAGGCGAGGGTTGACAGTCGGAACAAGTTGCAATGACGGTTCCGCACGTGTACTGAACGACTATTTTTAATACAGTTGCGAAAAAATGAAGCAATTTAATAAAATAATAAAATACAATTTGTTTTTTTCTCTTCTCTCCACGCAATAAGTTCGTCGTATGTATGCATGTAGCGACTTTTTGACTTTTCCGGTAAAATGTTCTCCGAAGCATTTTGTGCAATTATACTGAGTTCCGGTGGTGTTAATTCAAAAAAACTAGGGTCGAAATTACTCATTTTGTGCAACAAACAAATAAACTCGCAAAGAAAATTTCTGAAAAATGGCGCCAACAGTAGAATTTTTTTTTTCTTTTCGCTCCTTTCGAAGCAGGCTATAGTACCAAGACCATACCACCTAGTCTTACGTTTTGTTTTTTCCCTTGAGTTGGGTTTTTTAAAATTTACGTCTTTCGTAATTTTTCTATAGGTGAAATTTATATCAATAATTGAGCCAACCGTAGAATATAAGCAGAGATTTTTTTTTTCTTCACCCATTCTGGAAGGCAAAGGGAACCATACCCATACAGCCAAGTCTTCAGTAGATCAAATCATTAAATCTGTTAATGAAACAAATTAGTAGCTTTTTAGAAATAATATGTATTTGCATGAATCATAAAATCTTCGATGAATTTTTTAAGCAAAAACTTCATGGTTGGTTTTTCTTTTTAGACATTATTTTGACAGTTGGGAAAGAAAAAAGCACTAGTGCGGGAAAGGTAAAAAAAAAGCACGCGTGTGTAATAATAGCCCACATCCCGAACGCTATACGTCCCTGCAATACGCCACTTTTTGAGCAACTGTATTAAAAATAGTCGTTCAGTACACGTGCGGAACCGTCATTGCAACTTGTTCTGACTTGTTCCGACTTGTTTGACTGGCCTCTAGCTCAGTTGGTAGTAGCTCTGCCTTCTGCGCCGTAGGTCGTGGGTTCGATCCCCACCGAGAACAAATATTTGTGTGGTTAACATAAATGTTTGTTCTCTGTCTGGGTGTTATATTGTATTCTAAGTATGCATTTACAAAAAAAAATGTATTCAAGTATTATATCAGCTATCCGGTTCCCATATTACAAGCTCTGCTTAGTTTGGGACTGGGTAGTGTTGTGTGAATTGTCCACAATATTTGTTTATTTATTTATTTTATTTATTTACTGTCCGATTTGTCGGAACTCTTTGTCATGACAGCCTTTCCGCACTTGTAATGAAATATACTATTTTATGATAAAAAAAGGGATAAAGGTCGCTAATCGGTCGGAAAGATGAAAAATACATTCCACCAGGGATTGTATTTTTGACCTTAAGTCAATAAGTTCGGTCCTCGTTCGAAAAACGAGCCTGAGCGTGCGAGACTGCCGGGCGCCGACACTAGCCGCGCGTGTGTGCGCAGGTCACGGACGGCTTCGACGGCTGCATCTCGGAGCTGCGCTTCGGCGGCGTGGCGATGCCGCTCGACGCCGGCGCCTCCTCCGCCGACGGACGCGTGCAGCTCGCGCGCCGCGTGCGCGTGCGCACCGCCGCGCTCTGCCCCGCGCTCGCCGCGTCCCCCGCGTCCGCCTGCGCTGCACTCCCCTGCGCGCACGGTGGCACCTGTCGCGCAGCGCCCGCCGCGCCCGGCGGCTTCACATGCGAGTGCCACGCGCGCTTCCGCGGCGCGCGTTGCGAGATGGACTCGGCGCCGTGCGCCTCGCAGCCCTGCCTGCACGGCGGCACGTGCTCCGACGCCGGCGCTGGCGCCTTCACGTGCGCGTGTCCGGCCGCGCTGAGCGGCGCGCGCTGCGAGTTCGGCCGCTACTGCCCGGCGCCGCCCGCTGCGCCCGCGTGCCGGCACGGCGGCGCCTGCGAGGAAGGCGACGCGGGGCCCTCGTGCGTCTGCCGTGGCTACTTCGGCGCGCACTGCGACCTTGACGTGGACGAGTGCGCCGGCGAGCCGTGCCTCAACGGCGCCACCTGCCTCAACGAGCCGGGCTCCTTCCGCTGCCTGTGCCCGCCGGACCGCACCGGTTAGTGCCGCCCCCTTCCGCACCCCTCCCTGCCCCGCGCCACCCCCTGACCCCTCCGCTTCCCTGCAGGCATGCACTGTGGCAACCCGCTGCACTCGGACGCGGTGACAGCGGGCGGCGTGTCGGGCGCGCGTGCGCTGGGTGAGCTGTGGCGCTGGGCGCTGGCGGCGCGCTGGCCTCTGGCGGCGGTCGCGATGGCGCTGGCGCTACTGGTGGCGCTGGCGCTGGTACCGTGGTGCGTGCGCCGGCGCCGGGTGCCGCCGCCCGCGCTCGCCGCGTGCGCCGGCAAGCTGGGCGCGGGCGCGGGCACGAAGCTGTCGAACCTGGAGGCGGTGCGGCGCGAGCGGCCCGCCTCGTGCCTGCAGGAGCCGCCGCTCAACAACGTGGACACGCTGCGCAGCTACGGCTCGGCGGGGGACGAGCTGGAAGGCATCCCGCCCGACTATCGCCGCAACCTCAACATCGACGCCGACCGCAAGCCCTGGTCCGAGCAGATGCACCTGCACACCTTCGTCGACAACAAGATCTACAACGGTGAGTGCCCCCGGCGTTCCCCGTACCCCGATGCCCTCCCCCGCCCCCCCTGCTAGGCTGACGGTCCACCTCTCCCCTGCAGACTTGAAGGGCACGCGGATGAGGTATGCGCGGCCGGCGCCTGCGTTCCCGGCGGCAGGTGGCGGCGAGCCCGACGGGCACCTGGTGGGCGGCTACCACTGGGACTGCTCGGACTGGTGCGGCGGCGGCGGCGCGCTGCCCGGCATCAGCGAGGTGGCGGGCTCGGAGCGGCCGGACTCGTCGTCCGCCGCCTCGCCCCGCAACCTGCCGCTCGACACGGACTCGGCGCCGGACGACCTCGACCTCGATCTCGACCTCGACCTGGAGCTCGACGCGGAGCTGGACGCGGACGCACCGTGCCTCGCTGACGGTGAGTTATACGATCTACATGCTTACTGGTTCATTGTGGACGTCCCGGATCTATTAGATGGGTCGATAATAATAATGTATTGTTGTGTTGCAGCGTCCTCGTACCTGCTGCACCCGGACGCGTACTTGCCGCGCGCCTGCGATGACGTCACGCGCGCGGCAGCTGACGTCACGCGCGCGGGAGGCAAGCGGGACGCCGATGCTGCCAGCCTCATCACCATGCTAGGTGATGCCATTACTGATACCACATTTTCTGTTATTGAACTTCTCGAACCAGCCGTGGACATCATTTCATTGAAACAAACATCGGTTAAGTAGGTCCAGAGATTACCTCCTACAAATTCACAAACCCTATAAACCTCTTTATATTGTTAGTATTATAAATTAATAGCTATTTCAATATTATAAATTATTATAAAAGCGTAATACTTATTATCATTCTGCTGAAAAGGAGTTAGTAAAAATCACCATAGGAGACTTGGTTTTAAACATCTTCTTCCTCCCTCCTCTCTTTTGTTCATATACAACCTCTTTTACAGGAACTAAGACTGTTGTTTTTCCTTATTGGCTTGGCAACCTCGATGTTTAAAACATAGGCACTTCTATTCTGTGTACATTAGCAGTACAATAACGTGAACATTGCAGAGGAGCGCGCGTCGCTGCTGGGCGGCGGCTCTCCCGGCGCCGCGTCCGCGCGTCTCTGCGAGATCGAGGACTCGGACGCGGATGCGGACACGGACGAGGCCGGCGCCGTGTGACGCCGGCCGCGCGGCCGCTAGCCGCCCCTAGGCGCCTCTAACCGCCCCGCCCTCCAGTGACCAGTGACAGTGACTAGTGAGCAGTGAGCAGTGAGCGGCGCGCGCGAGAGACTCCGACGGAGCCCGCGCCGTCGCCGGCTAACATAATACTTTATTCGAATGGTGCTCCGATTATAGTTTCATATCATCCTTTGAACTGTGCATTTGTAACGATAAGACCTTCTAGGCTAGATCATTGAATTAGGAATATATTTTTGTAACGATAGTGATGAGTGTTCGGAGTCGCGTCTCTCCCGCTCTCCCGCGGCTCTCGGTGATTGTCTATTAGCTAGCAGGCACGGGAGAGAAATACCGCCTTACCTTTAGTTAGATCGAGGTGCGAGTGAAACGTATCTACTGCGAGTACCTGTACCTAGCAGTAGACTAGTATTCCGCGTTCTTCTTCTTCTTAATGAATGGCTTAATTTGTCCTTTTCGGATCAATTTTGCCAGTGTCGAGTAGTTTAATGAGAATGATGATAATATGGATAGATAAAATACTTTTCTGTCAAAGTCGGCCCTACTTGGCATAGGAAGAAAAATCGCCGTTTTTTCCCAAAACCATCTGAAACATTTTCGATCAAATCAGAATATCACACAATACACTTTAATTCTAATTGCTAACACTTTGAGCTAAGACCTCAAGTAATGTTGGTTAAAATACCACGAAATTACACAACAGAACTCAAAATAACACCAGAAAAACAATTAAAATCAAAAAGCTATGTTCCTTTCCGAAATTACAGAAAACGAATCGTATTCCGAGTTAACAAGTGTGATGTGCCGCTGCTGACTTTGACTATCGGTGATTATAGCTTCATACGCGATGATTTGCGCGATTTTTTTTCCACAGAAGTAGTAAAAGTGTCTTGACTGTTTAAAACTGATTACCGAATCTCGTGTAATACAATAATAGTGCTTAGGTTCTGTGGTAAGGCTTCCTTTGTTGGATGTCCTAATAAATAAATAAATAAATAAATAAATAAATAAGATCGATGAGGTTGAAAGCTCAAATATGTTCTGAGTGAAAAGTTAAATCACCTACATGACTGATATACTTAGGTGGATACTTAGGTGGTGATATAGTTAGGTGGGTTACGTGGGTTGCCTAAGGTTACTGATGTATGCAAAATTCAATACACAACATTTTATTCGACACCGAGATTCCTGTTAGTACGCCTTGTGCGGAGAGACGCGAGTCTATGGGGGCCGGCGGCAGTCCTTGGCGCCGGCCGATGAGACGTATTACTGACACAACAGTGTAGTCAGAGAATGTTGTCGACTGTATGTACAATTGTACATTCTTTGTAATTAAATATTTATTTAAAAAACGTGTACCTGTTCACACAGAGAACCAATAAATATGGTTAAAAATAGTAAATTAGTTTTATTTATCTCCCCAACCACAATTTAGCTGCGAATCAGTCCAGTTGCTCCGGATGCTTTACATCTACATTGAGTAACGTAGTTCTCCTATAGGTAATCCCAAAGGTGTTTAGGCCGAGCACTTGAATAGTTCCACTCCACAGCACTCAAACGCGCCAATTACTGAAAGGTCCGATGTTTTTACAAATCGGCCCATGTATTTCATTTCTCATCAAAATGCAAAACACTCCTGATTTTTCTAGAAAGACGTGGAGCCAATGTGTAGTTTGGAATCACTAAGTACCTACCTACTGACTACTGCTCATCTCCATCTAAGATACTGTGTTTTGTCGACTTTTCTTTACTATCCCTGCGTAACATAAGTTATTTACTAGCAACTTCCTCGGCTTGTTTTAAGGCCTGCGCACATCTAGGCGATGGCATGTTACGCTAAAAATCTCCTAATTAGGGTAAGGTAACACAAGAGAGTATAATACAAGGTGTATCTAAATATGTGTACTATGCGAAGGTGGGGGGTTTCAGACCACAATGGTGATCAGTTGTGGGTGGGAGAAAATTACAAATTCCTATTTTCAGTTTCCCATACAAAAATATTTAATTTCATAATGCCTAAATAAATTGACAACCCTATCCTTGTAACTCACCTACCCCTTGACCTACTACCTCTGTAGGTCTACTACTACTAACTACTACCTCTGTAGCTGAGCTTAGGGTTGTCACTTTGTATAAAGTCAGCTGTTCATGTTGAAACTTCGTTGCAGTTTTTTTCAGAGATACCAATCGAAGTTCGAAAAGTCGTTGAACAAAAGTTGTTCCCCGGGAGGTGGAAATTCACCCCCCTTCAGGATAGTACACATATTTTGATACACGTTGTATAAAAATCGTGATGTCAGAAGTTTCGCGAGTGGAGCGATGGTTGAGCGGGAGAAGCGACGCTCACGGGCGACCTCGCGAGCTTCTGGCTGAGCCATTCCAGAGAACCCTAGGTTGGAACCCTGGAACCGTAGGTTAGGTTTTCTTTAGAGCCCTTGGGAAATTGACTTCAGGGAAAGCTTCCCTACTTGGTGTCAGGAGGGGCCTTCTAGGCTTCTTTTTAAGCTACTTTATCGGTTTTTCTCAGGAATGGTGCATTTCCGTTTAATGGGAGAGTGGTACAAAAGGGGCAAGGGGGGAACCCCCTCTGGGTAGAGGGGGTTCCCCCCTTGCCCACGCTTTTTTCTACAATAATACAAATTTTTCAATTGATTATCACAGTTTTATTTTTAACTTTTTAGTTCAGTTAAGTGTTTTTTTTAGTTTTTTAAGCTATAATTTATTTAAGTTTGATAAGACTTTTTCAAACTTTTATAAGTAAAGTTATGCTTTCTTGTGTAACCATACCCTAACTAGATGTTTTAAATCACAAAATGCATTATTATCAGCTACCTGGTTCCTTTATAAGCTCTGCTTAATTTGGGGCTAGATAGTGTTGCGTGGATATTCAATTTTTTTATATATTACTTAGTATCATCATATCATCATCCACAGCCCGACTTCACCCACTGCTGGGTATAGGCCTCTCTCTGTATGTGCCAGTGAGACATCACTGGCACATACAGAGAGAGCCCGACAGGGCTTGTTGCTAATCTCATCCAGGTGTTCCAATCTTGCCGCAGGACGACCGACGCTTCTATTCTTAGACGCCATTCAGTTAGCGCCTTACTCCACCTGTCATCACCTCGCCTTGCCAGGTGTCCTGCCCAGCTCCATTTTAGTTCCGTTATGCGAATCCCAACATCTTTGACCCTTGTTCGATTTCGAATTTCGATGTTGGGTACACGGTCAAAGCTTGATGATTTAGTATAATTATTTAACATTATGTAAGTATTTGTAATATATAGCTTTTACTGATTATTTCAGATTTTTGTTTCAGGGGGTAAAACACCGCTATTAATGCTAAGACGTTTCATTTTTGTAACGTTCATTTCTCTAGTTGTCTAAAATAAATGATTTTAAAGATAGAATGAAGATAGAAACAAAAAAGAGCATGAGGTGTTAAATCTTTGCAATAAATAATAATCTTGTTTTATAGGAAGACTACCGACGCGACTGCCTATATTTTTTAAAGCAACTATACACTATACTATGTACAAGCGTAAAATGAGTAGTGGTGCCTTTTACCTACCGAAGTGCCTGCCTGCCTGAAACTACACATTTCACCTTAGTGTGGATAGATATCTACCGTATTGTGGTATGATTTTTTGGCTACGAATAAATCAATTTATTAATATTTATGGTGAGGGGCAACTCGCCCTCATTCCTTGTCTACTGGAATCGACATACACACTGACCCGCTAAGGATGAGATATAATTCATATCGCGACTGTCGATCATTTCTTAAAATATACAGAGCTGTCAAAAAGAGTGTCGGTAGGTAACATAACAGTGTCGTGAGTTCAATGGTTTTCTTCCATCTCAAAAAAATGCTGACGCGCTAGAAGGTTTAGCTTCAAATACAGAATGGTCCGCTCACCGACCCCCTCCCACTTGCGGCAACCGCTCGCATCGCACCGCAGCGCGCTAATAGCCACCATGGTTAGGTCACGTGCCCACACATACTTTAGGAATAAAACACCGGCCATATTGTCCAACTTTTTATGCTCTATTTTCATTTCAATTTGCATTGTTTTTCAGTAAAGTGTGGCTCATCGCCATCCGCCGCACATCATAATATCACTATACAATAACTTTAAACACTTAACTAATGACGCGCGATACGCTCGTCCTATACAAAATACAACTCATAAATATAACAAATACAATCATAATAATGTACACAAACAATAACGAATAATTTGTTGCATTCCGAAGAGCTCTCGCCCCGCCCCGTCACGGCAGCCGCCACCGCCACCGCCACCGGCGCGGCTACGGCCGCTAGGTGGCGGCGGCGGCACCGTGGCGACTCGCATCACATCTCTAGCACCGCCAACATATTTTACATCCTCGAAGATGTTTAATTGATCGCTTTCATAAAACGTAGCGTCCGCGACTCAAGCCTGCGGCGTGACGTCACGCCGCCGCGCGGCGCCAGACACCATAACAACACATTTACAAAAATATAAACATAAAAATTAATCAAACACATTGCCTCCCCACACGCAAACACGCAGGGGCGTGCACTAGAGAAGGGTGGGTACACCCTTTTATACATGTTCAGGGTTATTTGTTACAAATGTATTATATTGCAGTCTTCCACCGCCGCAGGTGGCTCACAGTGGCTACTGTAGCTAAGCTGATACGACGAATATACATTATTTTACAAAAACATCTGTTAAATTGGCAATCAAAGTATGACGCCACCCACAAGCAGTGGAAGAGACAAGCGCGCATCGCTCGGAGCGACGCGCGATGCCAACTAGCCGAATGGATATCGCAAACACTAAAGGTGATATCAGACGATTCATTTTTTGTTCATTTTTGCCTTTCATTCGGCACTTTTCACGCGAAATGAAACGTGTGAACACCGAATGAAATATTAGTGTACATGGCATGAAAGAAAAATTAACCATTCACTCGAGTGAACATTCATCCGAGTGAACCGTCTGATATCACCTTAAGCGCCAGCGACACACGAGCTTTATTTTATATTATTGGACATTTACAGGAAATAAAAGAGTACAGGCTTGACTCATCGACATTTGTTATTAAATATAATTTAAAACCATGGGCACTGTTATAGATAAACTATTTTTCCTTTTTTTGAAAGTAAAGGGTGAAATGCAAACCGCTGTGTGTCGCTCAGCTCATTAAATGTTCTTCAGTGAAATGTAGGTATGTTGTGGCTGCGTTACAAAACATTCGCAGTGATACACAATCCCTCCCGATGCTGACTAGTCCTAGTCTCAGGCAAACACTAACATAACCTCTATACATGATTAAAGCTAGATATCCTAGCCTAGGTTTAGGTATCCTAATCTCACTAGAGTCGAAACAGCATCTTACTGTGTACGCCCAAAAGTAAGTACTCCATCTATTTATGTATACTGTATGTACTGTTCATATTAGTTAGTTATATACAAAACTTGAGACATGTTTGTTGATGATAAGGACGAGGACTTTATATACAATACAAATATATGTTTATTTGTACCTGAACTGTGAAATAAATATACAATTGATTTGTTAGTTGCGAAATGAGGGCTTTTGAAGAGTCCTATCGATGTCGATATATCACTAATGCTCTATTTCTATCAGTCGGAGACATCCCTCCTGTGCATCCAACAACCAACCAACAACTGAGTGTGGACGACTCCGACCGCAAGGGAGCACGCTTGTCGGAATGCTGGATAGATGCCAAACAATATCTATTACATATAACCATTTATATACAGCGTTATTTTTAATTTATATTCATAAATACATAAGCTGCCTTCAGAGCAGAGACCCCAAACCACTTTTCCAATAGCAACATGTTGGAACTCTAGTAGAATGAAGTCTCGTCAAATGTTATTCAATTAAATACAAACGTGATGGTAAACTCACGCGCCGTGAAACTGTTCCGCTCTCACTCGCACACTCCTTGTGTCGCCTCTCTCTCTCTCACACACAAACATACAAACACGCACACACTGTACTGTTAGAGAATGCGATACTGTGTATAAAAAGAAGCACACATTCCCAGAGCCGAAAATTATAAATAAATCTAATACTTAGTTACATAATTTTATACATCAATGATTTTTTACGTCGATTTAATATTAACTTTTTCCAAAATATTGTTGGAGATTGGAATTGGCCGAGTTTTAGTGTCTTTTGAGACAGATAGTTATACCTTTACATCTAACGGGAGCCGCGTCCTGCGGCTGTCTGCGTGGCTACCGTGCCTCGCGTGCCTCGCGTGCCGCCGCACCGGGCGACCGATAGCACAAGTCTCATAGACTCCACACTGCAGTTCATTTCGATGCGCGCCTCCATCTACCAACTGTACTGTACACACGCACACACGCACGCGGCACGCACACACGCCCGCGGGTGACGCCCGCTTTCTACATTTTATACATTTGCTATACTAGCCGCCCGCCAACTCTCTACGAATCCGATACCGATAAAAAAATAGGAACAATTCGAATTTTGAAAAGTAATCTCTACGCTACAATTTAGCTTCGTCGCGGGGAGGTGTGGTGAGGAGTGGGGGGTGGCGCTGGCTAGTTGGTGACGTCACCCGAGGCGGCCGCCAGCCGGAGCGCGGCGCACGCGAGCGGCGGCGCGGTGGGGGGCGCGGCGGGGGTCGAGGGGGGCGCGGGGGGGAGCAGCGACCCCTCCTCGCTGTACTCGTCCACCTGGAGGAACACAACAGAGAAGCGTTATAGATAGAAGATATCGGCACGTCGAGTGTCGAGATGATGTGTAGGTGATAATTGTAGTCCATAATCTTAAAATGTATTACTTAACTAGCTAAATGAGTAATTCGACCCTAGTTTTTTTGAATTATTACCACCGGAACTCAGTGTAATTGCACAAAATGTTTCGGAGAACATTTTACCGGAAAAGTCAAAAAGTCGCTACATAATTATCTACATCCGACGAATTTATTGCGTGGAGAGAAGAGAAATAAAAAAGCAGCCAAGTGCGAGTCGGACTCGCCCATGAAGGGTTCCGTAGCATCAAATAACATTATATAAAGGTTTTTACAGTTCGTCGAAAGGCAAATTGCGGTTTACAATTTTTGACGTATAAAAAAAAAACTACTGACTAGATCTCGTTCAAACCAAATATCGTTGGAAGTTTGCATAGTAATGTAAAACATATATTTTTTTTAGTTTTATCATTCTCTTATTTTAGAAGTTAGAGGGGGGGGGACCAAGTTTTTTCCACTTTGGAAGTGTCTCTCGCGCAAACTATTCAGTTTAGCAAAAAAAGCAGCCAAGTGCGAGTCGGACTCGCCCATGAAGGGTTCCGTAGCATCAAGTAACATAATATAAAGGTTCTTGTAGTTCGTTGAAAGGTAAATTGCGGTTTACGATTTATGACGTATAAAAAAAAAACTACTGACTAGATCTCGTTCAAACCAAATATCGTTGAAAGTTATAGTAATGTACAACATATTTTTTTTTTAGTTTTTTCATTCTCTTACTTTAGAAGTTAGAGGGGGGGGGGACCAACTTTTTTCCACTTTGGAAGTGTCTCTCGCGCAAACTATTCAGTTTAGAAAAAAACGATATTAGAAACCTCAACATCATTTTTGAAGACCTATTCATATTCACACGTATGCGTTCGATGGAAAAAAAATTTTTGAGTTTCAGTTTCAGTAAAACTATAAATTTTGGGGACCCCCAAAATTTATAGTTTTTTTTCTATTTTTATGTTAAAATCTTAATGCGGTTCATAGAATACATCTACTCGCCAAGTTTCATCAGTCTAGCTCTTACGGTTTTGGAGAAAAATGGCTGTGACATACGGACGGACAGACAGACAGACAGACAGACAGACATGACGAATCTATAAGGGTTCCGTTTTTGCCATTTGGCTACGGAACCCTAAAAACGATATTAGAAACCTCAACATCAATTTTGAAGACCTATTTATAGAAACCCCACACGCATGGGTTCGATGAAAAAAAAAATTTTGAGTTTCAGTTTTAAGTATGGGGACCCCCAAAATGTATAGTTTTTTTTTTCTATTTTTGTGTAAAAACCTTAATGCGATTCACAGAATACAATCTACTCACCAAGTTTCATCAGTCTAGCTCTTATGGTTTCGGAGAAAAATGGCTGTGACACGGCCGGACAGACAGACAGACAGACATGACGAATCTATAAGGGTTCCGTTTTTGCCATTTGGCTACGGAACCCTAAAAAGCAAATCGTTTTTCAGAAAATGTTATGTTGGCATACTTCTCCGAACTCGCAGCAAAATTAAAACCTTCTGAAAATGTTATGTTGGCATACTTCTCCGAACTCGCAGCAAAATTAAAACCTTCTACGTTATGGTCGAGGTTTTCAATTATAAAAAGTATGCTGAAAATAAGGAACAACGTGGATATAAGTGAATACCCAAAATTAAATGCTTTCTTAAGACAATCAGACGGTTTTACGAGTAAAAAGTCGAAAATATTAACATCGAATGAAGTGGAAAGGTTTTTGAACGAAGCTCCCGATGATCGTTATTTAGCCACAATGGTAATTTATTAATAAGTACATATTATAAGAAATAAATGATTAGTTAGTTGAGTTTATTGTGATTTTATTAAATTGCTTCATTTTTTCGCAACTGTATTAAAAATAGTCGTTCAGTACACGTGCGGAACCGTCATTGCAACTTGTTCCGACTGTCAACCCTCACCTTCGGCTGCGCCTCGGCTCGGGTAGACATTTGTCGGAACTCTTTGCAATGACAGCCTTTCCGCGCTTGTAATGAAATATACTATTATAATATTTTTTATTTTACTTAGTTTTGTATAATTTCTTTTTATAATAAAGTTATCCTCAGCAGTTATGTGTATGTATGTATAGTGTGTAGTGTTGTGTGTATAGTACCGTAAGCAGCGCGTGCTTGAAGGTCTCGTATGTGAGCCAGCAGATGGCGGCGGCCGGCATCTGGTACAGTACGCGCGCCGACGCCCCGCGAGCGAAACCACGCAAGCGTCCCGCACGCCACACCGCCGCCGCCGCGCGACCCAGCGAACTCACGCCCGCCTGAACTCGCAACAAACATACACAACCATTATTATACTTCGGGACTTTCTAGACGAACAAGCTTACGACCCGCCTCATGGAAAGCGACCCCGGTTCGTACCCTGGGTCCCACATCAGCATCCAGTCATACATTTTGTCGAAGGACTACTAATCATCATCGATGTGCATCAGGAACAATGTCAAGGACAATACGGAGCCTTGCGGAACGCCAGCGTCGATGTCCAAGCGATCAGAGTTGATCGGATGCTTCCACCGAACCAAAAATGCTAGCAGGTGAACATTTATTTTTAAACACATAAATATGTTACTCAGGGTGAATGTACGGGTAGCTTTCCAATGGTTAAAGAATTGTTGGATTCGGCACAGAAGTTTTTGAGTTTATTCATTACAAACATACAAATCTTTCCTCTTTATAATATTAGTATAGACTGACAAACATTCGACGGTTCGAACGATTGTAATTCCTATTGAAAAACCCGACGACAGACCGATCGAATGCCTTCGCTAGATATAACCGACTGACTCTTGTGTCGACGGACGGCTGACGACGTGGGACAGGATAAGCACGCAAGTGGTCGTTAGCGTACCTCTTGTGTGTTGAGCAGCGTCTTGCAGACGTCGAGAGGCGTGGTGGCGGCGGCGGCGACGGCGCCCGCCAGCGCGCCCGCAGCCGCGTGCGCGCGCGGGTCGTAGCGCCGCAGCGGGTTGAGCCGCGCCGTCGCCCACTCGTACGCCACGAAGTGCAGCGCCTGCAACGAACCGACGCACGCCGCGTGCTGTACTATACTGTGCACGGTGGTGGTGGTGTGGTGGGTGCGAGGTTAGAGCTAGGTTAGGTTAGAGTGCGCTACACTACCTGGAAGGGCACGTTCATGGCGAGCTGCGTGGGGTAGGAGCGGTAGAAGGCGCGCAGCCCCTCGCGCCGCCACACGCCGCGCACGCACTCCCACACGCCGCGGTACGGCGAGTGCAGCATCTGCAGCCGCTGCTTCACCACTGGAACACCAACACACACACACGCATCACTCTCACGGAACACATACACATACATGCTGAGTCATTTCTGTTCCGCATAGGGCTGGACCCAAGTCCGATTTTTTTTTGGCGTTTTTGTAAAACTATCGCGGAAATAAATCATCTTCGGTCAGGTTATAAGAGTCCAAAGCCCTTGTGACCGGCAAAAACAATGAATCGCCGCAGATAGCATATAGGAACAACAACAATAACAATGATACATTTATGGCTATCGCGGTCACTGACAGTCCCCCCTCCCCCCTTCCGTCTCTGTGACGCCATGAGGCTCGATAACTGACCATGTTGGTCGTTATCGCATAGACATGTTTGTTTTGACTGCTCACTGATAATATACATAGTTTTACTTTAATTCAATGCCCTCTAGCTTGGAGATTCCAGCTGACCCAGAAGATTGAATCAGAGTATTGACTTCAATATAACGAATAACTGCAGAGCCGACAGTTTTGACAAGAAACCTGCGGTAGAGAGGAGTCTAGTCTCCAAATGAAGGCTCCAGCTGAAGCCAGTTGAAAACGTAGCACATTCCAAAGTATTTAAAGAGAAGTGTCGGGTCGGTAGTGGCTCATGTCCAGTGAGTGATAAGAGGTCAGGAGTGTTGGCACAGAGCTCGCGGTCGTCAACACGACGACTAGATAACTGCCATGACGACGCTCAGGCTGCTCATGACGAAACCAACCATCGACCTTCTTCATCTTCTTCTTCCTGCCCTTATCCCACTTTATGTGGGGTCGGCAAAACATATCTTCCTCCTCCATTATCCTCTGTCAGCCGTCATCACTCATCGACCAACAATCATTAGGTGAGAGAGTCTGCCGATCTGACGAGAGCTCGAACGAAGACAGCTGACAAAACAATTTATTTTCAATCGCTATCTACGAGTAATAGTACCACGTTCTTTGGATACTAGTACGATTTTAAGAGCGATGCTATGCACAGCAAAGATTGTGCATAGGGGGACAACGCAGCTAGAGACATTAGCAAGTCATAATACTTAGCGCGGTATCACTAAGACTTTGATTGACTCGACTAGCAAAATGTAAACAGTATTAGTATAAATAGACTATTACTTTGATTGCGGCGACCCACATAGATAAGACACAGGACACATAGAGTATTGAACGAATCTGTGTGATTCTCACTCAAAACATCGATCGCCAAGAGCGATGGAAAAGCAATATAAAGTACGCTTTCTTTAAGGAGATAATTATACTCCTTGAAGCAAGAGGATTAAGTGTATAAATACGCCTCGATGCAGCTAATATTATGTTTTTAATCATGAATGTAGTAAGAAGCATGACTTCACATTCACAGTCATCTGTCGAGAGATACTAATGCAAATGGAGCTCGTACGATACGTACGACCGACGACGTGCCGGTAGTCGGTGTCGGTACCAACACTTTCAAGGTGAAACGAGATTGAACATAATCAGACAAGCATTGTGAATTACATGAAAGAAAGGAGTAGATACAGAGTTGACTGACGGCTGAGGGGAATGAAATGAAAGAGTAAAAGGAAGAGTAGAAGAAAACATGCAGGTAGTGGTGGTATAAGAGCAGGAAGATGATGATAATGCACTATGGTTGGGCTTCTCTTTTTAAACATGTGAATCTGTGACTTTGTCTATACTAATATTATAAAGAGGAAAGATTTGTACCTATTTTTGTATGTTTGTAATGAATAGGCTCAAAAAGTACTAGGCCGATTTAAAAAAATATTTCACCAATAGAATGCTACATTCTTCCAATTTAACATAGGCTACATTTCATTTTGAAAAAAATAGGGATCCTTGGTATTTGAACAATATAACCGAAGGTGTAGAAAATGAGTCTTAATAGTACATTGTTACCCGAGTGTTGAAAGTCACGTTTTTTGAGTCCCGAGACGGGTTTGGCGCCAGAGCGTAGCGAGGGCGCCAATGGAGCTTGAGGGACTTAAAAGACTTTCATCCGAGGTAAACACTGTGCTTTTCATTACGAATACAAAGAAAGTAAAGATAAAAACATGAAAGAAAAATTATAGTGAAAATGAAGATTGAATTTTTTTTCTTTTTCTCTGGTGGGCCTTCGGCTACGGCTCGCCAGCATTATTCAGCCATTATTTTCATTATCATAATTTAAAAAATGGTAATTTGTTTGCTCAAATCAAAAAGTTTCCAACCTACTTGCTGAATAAAAAGTTGGAATTTGGTTCAACGACCTCTTTGCAGTTAGAAAGACTTTAGAAAGTTGGAACATGGTTGAATAAAATAGAACTTGTTTTTTTTTCTAATTTGACAGCTGTCAGTAGAAAGCGATTCTCCCTAGGGCTGAAAGTTTTACTTTCAATTAGGCCCCTCAGGCAACTTCAGACCTACTTTCAGAGTATGAGTAATGAAAAATGTCTTTCGTCGAATGCGCTGCCGAAACTATTAGCGATAGAACAAAATAATGTACAACAATATTGTCTACCCCGTGCGAAGCCGGGACGGGCTGCTAGTAATAAATATAATTATGATTCAGGAACCACAGATTGAGAGGAACATAGTTATCTCGGCTAGAGTGAATCAGTTTGTTCATCAAGTTCGATATGTAATTGCCTAGTTACTAGGCCCTAGTAAGTTACTATAATTAGAATTACATATTATACATTTATTTGATAAACGTAAGTGTATGGAAGCTAGTGGTGAAGTGGGCCACCGCTAGCATGCCATGCCACCATCTAATCGAATGCAGCAATCATTGCACTCGGGGTCTAGGACAGCGACAATATAACACAATACTTGTTTACCTACTTGGGGGTTCCCTAGGTAACTCTAATGTCAACTGCATTTTCCTTGTTTGCTTCTTAGAAATATGATAAATGCGGGGAAAATAGACGCATATACGTCTATTTTTATTTACATTTAATAAGGCTACACAATCATAACTTACATTAATTGCATTTTTCATGCAATCAGAATGGCAGAGTGGCCAACGATAACTTTTTTTTAAATCAGGTTCCACTGTTCGCATTTCCCATGCTCAGGGACACTGTCGAGGGGGACGACGGGAATGCGAGAAACACACGAGACTATACATAATGCTTTTATTTCTTATTCAATGAAGAATGCATATTATGCTCCGTTAATACTTTTATCTCCTTTTCTGTGGTTAGCTTAGAAACGTCGAACGTCATTATTTAAAGCAGACTTAAGACTGCTACCTAGCAAGTATTATTGGTTAGTGCCTACATGGAGTGTATCCGTATGTGCTACGTACGAGTATATTCAGATAGTTTCTTGCGCGTCAAGGCGATGTTTTATCAGTTGGTATGCAAATAACGGGAAATGCACACAATTGAACTGTTTCAAGGCAATTATTATTAACTGATATCGCACTGGCTTTTCTGGTTATTAAAGAAAGTACTTAGTAAAGGCAATAAGAGTAAACAAGTATTTTTTCTCAATTTATTATTTAGAAATGTAGTCACAGTGTCTTTAATATTTGCTTAGGGTTTCATGATATTATGGACTATAGCTAATACTTGTTCCGATCCCGCATTTATTTAGCACATTCATACCTATACCTAGCTAAATACTATAGGTAAGTTAGTAGTACCGCAACCACATGATTGTCACGTATAGCAGATAGTAGATATTTTATTGCAAAAAAACTTGAAGTAATAACAATTCATATCAAAATGTAACTAACTATTGAGATAAAATGAACCAATAACGTACCATTTAGCGCAAAGTTATCTTTTATACTAGGAACAGGCTATTGCTACCCAATCCCACAGGACGGTGTTTTTGAAGGTGTCTGATTGTGCAGAGAAGGAAAGAAAAAGATGCACTATACACGATCCGTCACACGAGACGAGAGGGAGCGAGACAACATGAGGATCTTCTGACACTGAGTCGAAGAGTCGAGCGTTGAGACTGCGTGGGTGGATGCCGACGCGATCACATCACACTTATTGATCGCAGCTCAGTTGCTATACACACCATTTAGCGCACTAGAACTATTTGTGAAAAGCTCGTCCGGGGTAATACTACGCCAAGCAGCAACGCTGTGTTTCGGGTTGAAGCAACCTGCAAGCCTTGAAAAAGATTCGAAGATTGGAATCGGGAGTTGTCTATGCTCGGTGAACTTCACCAAGCTTGGCGATCACCCTGCAGTGCAGCTCAAGAGGCGGCGGAATGTAACGCGTCAACAACACAAATGTCTGTACTCTTTTCCTCAAAAAGAGATGGATGGAGGATTTTAAAGCTTTATAAAACGTTAATGTATAGGCTTATGCCCAGCAGGAGGTTAGACCTGCCTATGATGAATACCCTCCGGAATCCTAATTTTCCGGAAGTTATAATCAAGGCTTTTCAATTGATATTTATTGTTATCTCGATAAGTCTTGATATTGAGTGTATAGAAGATAGAGGCGGCGTGTGCCCTGAGTCATGGTGACTGAGGAACTGCAACGCTACAGATAATGGTTCAGCTCATAGTACAAGATCCGCAGAAGCTACCAGGACGCTGGAAGGAATGACTCGTACGAAACTTACAACACGAACATAGCTTGACCATTCGAAAAAATGCAGCAAGTCTCGCAGCCAATCGGTTGGAATCAAGAATTGTCTATACTCGGTGAACTCCACCGAGCTGGCGGTGACACCGAGAGGCGGCTTTTGGTTTTGTTTTTCAATTTGGAGGATTTTTCTTAAAAACTGCACTATCCGAGTCGCTGATATTGCATGTGTGAGTCAGGAGTCAGGCATAGGTTATCACGGTGTGGGTGCCTCGGGGGGCTCTTTGATCCAGTTATGCAAAATAGTTTATGCCTAGTAGGGAGAAAGTGTCGACGCATTCCAGTGGAATACCATTATGCGTCGCTTGTATGTCTATTGCACGTTTTTGAGTCGGTCTAAACTGCATGACTTTTGTTTTTGTGAAGTTTATTTCCAAATTGTGGGCCGTTTGACTTTGATCAATCGATCGAGCGACAAATAACTAGAAACCACGCACTTATTAACCGAACACGCTTTCTAGTCTTTGTAAAAAACGTAATAAATAGTTTTAAACCATGCAAAGAAATTAAGTAAAAAGTTTTCATCGATTGTTTACTGGATTTACCCGCATGCGTAATCATCTCAGCGCACATCAATAGTAATTAGACAAAGTACATAAGCACAACTCTTTCTAAACATGGATAGCATAAAAATTAATATAGCCACTGAGATAATTGCAGGTTCATGATTGAGAGTTAGGAACCCAACCAACACCAGCCTCTAGCCTCCTGCCGGCCGATACAAGTAGGTGATACAGCTATGATGTAATCGTGTTTTTGTCGGAGGCTGGTAGCGCCATCTTGGAGCGTCTGATTGAAGCACAATAGCAGAATATCAAATCAACGTACCTAACAGGAAAACCACTGCTAGTGAATAACTAGAACCGCCGCGCCCAGGTTCCACCGTCTGCGATACAACTACATTATACCTCGATCTCACTGCACGTGCTTTCATACAGACAATAACTAGCATCCATTCAGGAAATGGACACCGAGCACGTGTTTCACCAACTCTTGATTACGTTAGTCGACAATCAAAGTCATATTTAGACTCTACAAAACCTGAAAATATGTTAGATAACGGAATGCGACGGATAACACTGAAACAGGTCTACAGCGTAGACGCCTAGATGAAACTGATAAGGCCGTATGCAGAATCTATGCTTGGCTCGAACGAGTCGAACCTCAAGCATTGATTACTTTGATGGTTCTACATTGAGAAGTAAAAACTTGAGGCTATAGTCTCAGACTCGAACATACAGCTCAAGTGTCAGTAAAAATAATCAGTAAACAAATACAGAAATGCACGAGAGCTAGGACTCCCATAACAAGGAAAGTAAACTGTCAATCGAGAGGAAGTTTAAGTGATGACTACCGCTCCATCCGACAACCTTCTAGTTCCGGCCATTCAGCGCAAAATGCACCGCTATGCTGTCGTCTGCTTGCCTACAAACGATTGTTGTGGAATCCCGGTGGAACGATACTCTAGCCATCAGGTATTGATGCAGAGGTAGGCCAAAGAAAATATGGTCTAAGTGAAAGATGAGATGACAGATGAAAAATGAGTGAAGAGAAAAATCATGAAAACTAGCTTTGCTGATACTCATTTGGTTAGACTTTCAAAAAACTGAAACTAATTGAATACCGCTTCTTTGTCAGCAATGGACACCAAACATGTTTCCAACATGGTAAAAAAACAGCCAAAATTCTAGAGTTCTAATGATTGAAAGCTCGCGCAAAAGTGTTCTAATTATTTTGTTTGCATCTAAATAGCATGTGACGCAATCTTCTCGTCGTCAGCCATTCATTGAGGTTTCATAAATAAACTGCACGAACATAAAGTTATTGGATCAAGAAACAGAGGTGTTGATCACTCCATACACCTTGTCCTTGGCTAATTAGTAAACAACATGTGAAGATATGCACAAGTACATAATATCGGTTCGATATAAATTGTCAATGCCTGGTAAAACCAGGGTAAGCTATGAAGTTCACATAACGTTGACATCAATCAGAAATGTGATAGCTATATTCCACATCGCACGATCCCGCTCTATCATTAATGGCATTGTGTGGAGTGTGAAGGAGCAAGAGAATGTGTCGAAACTTGTGGGTATAAAATGGCGCGTCCCAATTCAGTGCAATTAATATCTGTCGAGCGACCGAGTGACACGAGCGCAGCGTGCGTCCGGGCGTGGACACAATATAGCCGGGCTTGATCATTCGCAACTACTTACCGTAAATAAAGGTACAATACCATTGAAATAAATACAATTTAAGTAAATACTTAATTTAATTGGTTTCTGATCTATAAAGGAAGGAGAGCATGGTCATGGACTCACCTTCAGCTGGATTGGAGACGGCGTCGTGTACCACCGACGCTATGCATCCTGATAAGCCTGTTGATTATACAATTACAGTCTGATTACTTTATTTTCTCGTATAGAGCTATACAGTGTGTCAGGATCGTAGCAAGTGGAAATCCTTGATCTCTGCCTACCCCCATAGGAATAAGGCGTGATTTTATGTAGATATGTATAGAGCTATATTCATAACCATTATTTCATTCACTCATCTTTTGCCTGATTAGCTCAAATACATCATCAGCCTTATCGGGTCCACTGCTGGACATGGGCCTCCAACGTATATAGGGCAGTCCACCCCGTAGTGGTCATACTCGGCAGCTGTTGGTTGGTAGCCGCAGGATCAGTGTTATGAACTCGGGAGATGCTGCTGCTTGGGTCCTGGTGAATGCATTTTTAGTTCTATTTTATTATGACTGTTAATCAAAAGTTTTCTTCAACAGTTTTAGGGTAAAAGTTTCAGGGTAAAATGATAGTCTCATATGCAATGTAAGAGGAAGCAGTGTGGTGGTGGGTAGTGGGTTGGGTACCGTGTACGATGTGTTCGTGTCGATGTCTCGTGGCGAGGGAGAGGTGCTGCTTGCAGTGCTCGTAGGTGGCGAAGTAGAAGGCATGCGCCGGGCCCGCGCCCGCCACCACCGCCGACATGCCGCGCACCGGCCTGCAACCAACATTTACATACTATTAAGGCGAAAACTTTCATTGATATAGCTAGAACTCTGTTTTACTATGGTACACGGCAAACAATTACAACCACCCAAGCCGCCATCTTTACTCCCTCTCCACTAGTGATGTGTCCCGTCGCTCGGTCCGATTAGGGATGTCCTATTCGCAAAACCGGTTAACAATTACATACAATATAATAATATGTACAACAACAAGAGAACCTTTTTGTACAACGTACTTGTTTATAAATTTGTGAATTATTTTTTAATTATTATGTAGTATGTTAGTAAGATCGAAAAATATGATTTCATCATTCATGCGTTATTAAAAAATACCGGTCACAAACTGCTAGTATTATATAAAGCACGTATGAGTGGTGGGTGGATGAGAGGTGGAGGTGGAAAGTTCCGAAGGCTCCTTTTGTTCAATTATGATCCGAAGAGCCGATAGTTCAAGGTGGAGTCGCCACAGACACAACACCAGTATGTACAGGCCCAGGCCAGGCCTTACCTCGAGCTCCTGTAGAGGGACCACCACCCGACGTAAACTCCACACCCACACTTTAGTCAATGGCTTCCAATCGATTCAAAAAAAATACAAAATACTTAAATAAACATCCATCGAACTGAATATTGATTTTATCAGCTTTACTAAAGAACAAAGAGACTGAATCAAATTGAAAGTGATTATGTTTGTCAGTCAAAATATATTTCATGAATTATTATTTTGTAAAAATAATGTCAAATCATTTAACTTAGTAAGAAAAGTTTATCCCAGAGTCAGTTTTATTTCGGACATATAGCCCAGAAACAGAGTGGTAACCTGGAAAAACTGGTCATCACTGGCAAAGTTGAACGCAAGAGAGCACGAGAGCGAGTACGTTGGCTCACCAAATCCGCTCCCTCTCTCAATATGCAGGACCATGAAGCCATGCAGGTTGCCGGTAACGACCAGGTGGGGAAGTATTGTCAAGGACAGTGATCCACGGAGGAGAGGGGGGGGCACGACCCTCAGCCGTGAGGAGCGCGCGGTGCCTGACGCGCACTAGCACACACTATTGCCAGTCATCATGAATAAGTACGAATCTCAAATGGCAGGCAAAAACCATGCGATCGATCAAGCGAAGTGAAGTTACCAGAACATTTCATGGCATTGGATAGAAAACAACAAAGTCAAAGATTTATTTGTATCGTAAGGATCATTTTGTAAGCTAGGAGAGCGTAGGTGCCAGTTCCACGCGACCAAGCCGACGGAAGTATACATAGGTCAAACAGGATAAAAGCAATTAATGACTTATCAATTGTACGCGTCAGATTAGCGCAATTAAACAATAAGGGTGATAAAAGTGTGCTACAACGATATAAAAGAATAGGAATGTCAGAGGATCGCGTGCTGCTAAGCTAAAGCATCCGGCTACAGCCGTCACAAAGCAACGCAACGAACGTCGGTCGGTAGGCTCATTACTTATATCCCCAAACAATTCATTATTGTTTATACTTTCAACAAAAAAATCTGTACTTGTTAGAGAAACCTATACATTGCTTAACCGGAGTTGAGCCGAGCAGCTGTCTACAGCAGAATACAAAACAGACACAACATGTCTCGTTTCGTGGGTAGCTGTAATAATTGTATTAGATATTACGATAGAGAATAAAATAGTGCGTTTTTCTATTCTACACAACAAGATACAACATGCCCCCCTTGCTTACTGGCGTCTCTTAGCGTAATAAACAAACAGTGACAGTAGCTAACTAAGTATGCTTGTAGGTAAGAGGGAATATGCTTTATGTGTTTAATAGGTAGGTACTATCTAGCGATTGTTAGTGTCGAAGTAGTCAGTTCTATTAGCACTGGTTGTGCATATTTAAAGAACCTCCTTGAAAAAATGAAAATGCCAGTAGCGGTCAGGGTCACCCATCCTCAATGCGAGCACGCTGAACGTCACATAATAAAGATCTCTAATACAAAATACAATATATACAATATAGGTAAGAACTCGTGCTAGTAATCGCGTATATTACGTCAGATTGAACTCTAAATACCTTATCTTGTTATCACTTTGCTGCATTTACTTCATGATAAGACATTTCAACAAAACCTTACTGTATACAATATCGAAGGTGTGTTTTGCAATAAGAATTTGATAAAAGTATTTCATAAGTTTGTAGGCAAAAATCTGATAGGGACATGACTACTGTTCTGTCTATCTATAATACTACGCTACTTGAAAACTTTTTTTAGATAAAAATCATCGAACTTTTCGCTTTAAACATAAAAATATAAAGATGTTAGTAGAAATTGATCAGTGTTTGATTAACTCAAATATAAATAGTTGTTTGTCGTACTTTGTAGTTATCGCCTCGCACTGTTTGCCGAGGTGTAGTATCTGCTATACTAGGTACTATGTAAATATGTATGCATTGTCATCTATACGTTATTAAACAGACATATTCCACTTTGATGTTTTTCTGTATTCCCTTGTTAGTTTTACGTGGTGTGGAATCAAGTATTTTCTATCTATCTATCTATATTGGAGGCTCTATCTTTCCACGATTCGGCTCAAATGACAGAGTATCAATTGATAGAAATAAATAAACTAAGGAAATGTTTTTGCGTAAATCTAAAATACCTGCTGTTGGTATTTAACCCGACAAGGTCGTTGATTATATCTATTCGGAGGTGTTTGTCGTGCCGTATTCTAACTGAAGCAGTGCAATGGTTACGCCGATCAGAAAATATGACGTAGCTCATATAATTTAACTTTAAAATGAAACAGTTTGTTTGCTAAGTTAAGTATGTAAACTATGAATATTCACAGAATGCTAATTCACTGCTATATTGACGATATATGACCTCACACGTTTGTATTAACATGTTCCTAGGTTCATAATTTAATTGTAGCCCAATCGGCAATAAGTAGTAGCTTACAAAAGTGGAATCGCGTCCGTCATTCTGACTGTAGCCGACCTACGACGCGGCTTAGGAGACCTACGCCCAGCAGTGGACTGATATACGTTGGTGATGATGATTCTGACCGAAATCGAAATCTGCTACTGAGCGATTACAAAACATAGATACGATAGGAACCTAACCAAGGCCGTAGTTTGTTGGCTTTTCTTCTAGACTTGGTCGCGTGGAACTGGCATTCTATGATCAGGTTTGTCATCTGTCATATCAAGTAAATGTCAAAGTATTTGGCGCGCGGTCATGATTCAAGAGGAAGAAGGGAGGGATACTTGGCAAATTCGTGGCAACCCCTCCACTGAAAAGCCATACATAAAAGAAGAAGAAGGGAGGAATATATTATGGTGGTTACGTATACTAGAAGCCTAATTGTGAGATTGTGATGAATTAATACAATTCTGTAAACAGTAGAGGGTTTTATTGAAGGCTATTTCCATTAAAGAAAGGCCCCTTTTACACTAGTTAGTACCTATGATCATTAAGCTGACCAAGACTATAAACTGTATTTCTGACATTTCATAGAAGTTACATCATGTTTTTTTCAGATCTCATATCGAAAAACTTTTTCTGAACTGAGAAAAAAGTTTTGATAGCAACAGGTTATCTTGAGAGTAGCCACGCACGACGTGTAGTGTACAGTCCAACACAAAACGTTTATTTAATGTACAGTCCAACTCAATAAATTAGATTATAAAACCCTTAAAACAGTATAATACTTATACAGATAGTATGACTACTTATACAGATAGTATGAGCAGTTAGGGCAAACTGAACTGTATTTATTGATTAGAACAAACAAGCAATAGCACAAATTGTAATGGTGATGGAGCAGAATGTGAAATAGCAATAAGTAAATAGACAGATAAAGGTAGGTTTTCATTATTTTACTGGCTGGAACAGTCATACAGCAGCATAAACATGGTGTGTTCAATTGTGATGGTGAATCCGCAGTTCGAGACGCTCCATCAGTTACAGTCAAAGAACTTGAACTTGAGTTTTACCCACGATTTTACCGAAAACCTCGTTTTCTCGCCGACTGTACACATTTTTTCAGGAGAGCCACTATCTGTCATGCTCGCCGACAAGTCAACATAGTTTCGGCACGTACAAGGATAGCGCGCGATACCACACTGCACCGATAACATACCACATCTCCTGCTTAACAACCAAACAAAGAGCTCTACTATACAGGGTGTCCCAAAATTCAACGATAAGCCGGCACCAGAGGATGGACCTACGAATGACTATTCGAGAAAAAAAAAGAAAAAAAAATACCTCTACTTTTTTTTAAACATTTTCCAAGAACAAAAATCTAATCTATTTTGGGCACATAGTAGAAGTGATTACTATTAACAACAACTTATGAAATTTGGTTCTTGATTAGAAAAAGTGTCATTATTTTTTTTTTGTGGCTAGTTTTCCTAAAGTATTATACCATTTTAAAATCTAGGTTAGTTGCGCTAATTTTTTAAAAAACTTGCCATAGTAGTGTCCATATGTTTTTTTACACTACGATGAGTTAAAGTTTACTGAACGTTAAAACCTTTCAAAATTTTAGGGAAATAATTTTTTTTGGTTGTTTTTTTGTATAAAACTACGAAAATTCTGTAATTTTCAAAGATAATGGTGAATAGTAGTACTACTTAGGTTGCCGATACAAACAAAAAAACTGAAATATTTGAAAAATTGTGGTCATGGTAGTTAAAAGTGTCATAAGGGGTATACATTTTCGAAGAATTTCCATTTTTTTTAAGTTATTTAAAAAAAGTAGAGGTATTTTTTTTTTCTTTTTTTTTCTCTAGTAGTCATTAGTAGGTCCATCCTCTGGTGCCGGCTTATCGTTGAATTTTGGGACATGTTGTATACTTTAAGTGTTAGAAACTAAAGAATGGAGCAAGTGCCGTTTTTAGACACTTCATCTTCCTGCCCTTATCCCACTTTATGTGGGATCGGCACAATATGTTCTCCTCCTCCATTCTCATCTATCAGCCGCCATCTCTGTATTCACTTCATACTTATCCATGTCAACCTTCACACTGTTCATCCATCTTTTCTTTGGCCTACCTCTACCCAAAAATCCCTCCACATTCATACTCATCATTCTCTTTCTCATGACTTTCATCCCTTCTCATAACATGCCCGTACCACGCCAGCCTAGTGCTCCTCAATTTAGCTCCAGATTAACGTTCCAATATGGGATAAGAGTTTTGGCCAGATACCTAGTACAATAATGGAAACGACCTTAACATTGGCTCACTGACCTACTGTCAATCGATAGTCAATTCGCAAGGAATCCTTATCAATAGCATGAGTTAAATCGTCGACGGAACCCGCGCCACCTTGACCCGGTACTATCAGATGGGAACAGTTAAATACTGATAATGAACGATAAGAAAGCCTGACTATACGTAGATAATGATCAGAGGTCCACGCAACAATCATTCGCCTTCGTTTTAAAGAAGTTTGTATGGCCAGTGGAGGGGCCGTCCTACTGAAGGCATATCCTTCAATGATTGTTGATGCTAGTAGCCAGATTGTCTATTTTGTTTTTTTTTCGTCTAGTATGTAATGCGCTGTGAATTCGCATCTGCATCACACAAGCGGGCAAATACAGAAAACGAAAAAAACTCTGAATAGGCAGACACTCTGTACCGACATTTTAGCGCTAAGCTGGAACAAGTGTTCCTGGGAGCTTAGTTCCATAGCAATGACTTGACTTCAGATGCGAGTGACACCTTCTATAATAAATAATGGTATTGAGCTTTTAACGGCTTGAAGATGAACACCTTTCCAGTAATAGTCAGTCATTTTTCAGTTCTTCCTTACAAAAAGACAACATAAAAAAATTTAAATAGTCAATATTTTATTTTATTTTATTTTATTTATAATTAAATATATACTTACAATAAGTTGGTAATTATGTTGTAATGTTTGGGTCTACAAATAAGTAGTATCTATCACAGACAAGATGAGTAACTATAGGTAGCTACGTCCTACGCGTAAGTTATTGATAGAGAAGCTACATACAAAGTTCGTGCGCACTTCAAACTTCGTAGAGTACCTAGTGCGGAGTGGCCGAACTGAACCGGAACAGTGGCGAGGTGGTAACTCTGCGACCTTGCCGAACCTTACCTTTAGCACTTACCAACTATTATCTAATCACTAATACCCACAATAACCTACGATACGAGCATGTCCAGTCTATCCCCATCAGTATATCTAAGACGATAACTACAACCAAACCCAAAACCTTTATACCTAGGTCAGTCCAGCCACAAAATAAATCACAGTTTAATAGTAAATTCCCCATAATATCAGAAACGAATATAGGTAGATTAAATACCTCCTCTACTCTACCGCCTTGACCTCATAACATGGATTGAACTTTGTAGGTTTATTATCGCTAAGGTTCACGTCAGGGATCTTTTTATATAATTCCTTATTCATCAATACGAAAAAGATAACTGTCGTCTATCAGAGATGGAATCACTTGTCTCGTGCCGGTTATCAACTCAATTCACAACAAGAACCAGTTAGCAGGTCGCGAGTCGCGACGGATGCGAGGTACATACCTAACTACTACCGACCTGATAACTAGCTCGCATGCAAGGAAAACATACACATTTACCTGCTCGTTTGTATTGACTAGTAGGTAAGTAGGTACTACACTACACGTCCAGGAACAAACATGCAAGTTCATTGCTGAATGAATTGACCCACAGTTTATTCAACGACCAACAACTACCTTGCATTGTTACTGTTACATAATGCTGGGAATACGTTTGTTATATACCTAGCGAACTCATTTAAAGACCTGTCTTAAAGAACGTACGAGCTGCAAACGTCGCAATGACGAAGCTGCAATAAAACCACACCAGCAGATAGTGTGACGCGTACTAAAACGCACTCTGACCTTGTCAGTCGTATTTTGTATCGTGATAGTGAGATGAGACGAAGAGCCTGCAGACTGGACAGCAGATGTTATCGCGATCAATCTTCCGCGGCATTGTCCTGATATATTCTGATATACCTAACCTGACAATGCGACGCGACGTACGCCGACGGACGGTAGTAGGTAACACCAGCCATTCTGACGCTGTGCGGCGCCACTAGCGCCAGACTACAACTGTTTTCCCGCTTCCCAACAAACAAGGACAAGGTCTTTTTCGCAAGGACTCAACTATAACGGAAATCAAAAAGAATCAAATCGATTTCATAAACGTTTCCAGTTAGCGATGGTCCCACATTGATTATAGCTACTACAATGAATGAGTGAATGAGCGTGAATAATGCGTTACCTGAGCAGGCCCTCGCGCTTCACCATGTGCCGGAATGTCTCGGTGATGGAGCTGTTGTGTGCCGTCCGCAGCGACTGCATCCGCGTCTGCAACAACACAACACTTGCTCTCTCACTCTTACATACCTACATCGATACATCGCATCGCATCCTATCGTCTCGTTCCGGCGCGGAAGACCGCCAGAAGCCTAGCTGCCAGCTTACACTAGAGCAGACAGTGCGGGTCTACTCCCTCTGTCTTTGCCATACAATAAAAAGTCTATGCGAGCCAGACCTAGTGAAATTCCGCCTTTACTTTTACACGTTTAAGTACAGTATTTCAACAGTAAGATAGACCACTAAGGAAGTGGTAACAGGTACATCTTAAGTTTAGTGTAAATATATGTATGTGTTGAGTGAATAATTATTGGTAAGCATGCTGTGTTGCCATAAAGCTGTGCCAATTTAGGTTTTTAGATATAAAAAATCTGGTTACATTATTAATCCTTATCTACTATCTACTATATAAAAATAAGTCGGGTTTTCCTTCCTGACGCTATAACTCGCTAACGGCTGGACCGACTTGGCTGATTTTGGTCTTGAATGATTTGTGGAGGTCCAAAGAAGGTTTAAAAGGTTTTTTTTTTTCAACGGGAACGGTAACGGGAGCGAAGCCGCGGGCGGCCGCTAGTTAATATTATAAATGCGTTTGTAACTCTGTCTTGTCTGTCTGTCTGTCCGGCTTTCACGCCAAAACTACTGAACCGATTGAAATGAAATTTGGTACACAGATAGTTGAAGCCTTGAGAAAGGGCATAGGCTACTTTTTAATTCGAAAAATGTGTTGTAAGGGGTTGAAAAGGGGGATGAAAGTCTTCATTTTTAGAGCTAGAAGCTTGAAATTTGTTTTTAGGCTGTTGATCCAACATTATTAAATATGATATTCATAGTTTGTAAAAGTTAGCATGGAAATAAGTAAGGTTAATGTGAAATCGTAAAAGGTACATCGATAGTGAGGAAGGACATAGGCTACTTTTTATTGCGAACAAAGAGTTATAAAGGGTTGAAAATGTGGGTTGAAAGTTGTATGGAATTATCATAATTTTTAGAGCTAGAAACTTGAAACTTATTTTTTAGTCTGTTGATTTGATATAAAAAAATATGCCATTCAATGCTTGTGCTGGGGGGTTGAGGGAGGTGGGTACACAGGGAGTGTGGAGTGGGGGGTGCGAGAGTGGGGCTGGATTGTTAAGGGGAGTACAAGGGGGAGTTTGGAGAGGAGGGAGAGAGGAGGGAGAGTGGAGGGGAGTGCGGGAGGGATGCGGGAGGTGCGAGGGGGGATGCGGGGGGATTGGGGAGAGAAGTGCGGGAGGAGTTTGGTGGGGAGTGTGGGGGGAGTGCAGGGAGTGTTTGGAGGGGAATGCGGGGGGGAAGAGAGTGTGGCGTAGTACGGCGCTGTGTAGGTGGGGAAATATGTCTAAGTTTAGTATGAGGGCTGACGACTGTGTCACGTGCACGCGAATATATACCTACTGTTTTGTTTTGCTGCGAATTAAAAATGCTACCAATAGACACTATTCTACGCGGACGAAGTCTATATATAACTATATATAACTAATTGGTCCTATGATTTATGTTCAACATCCTTATTTTGATTTGGCATAGGGACTATGTATACGTTTTAGACTACTAAGTAAGTAACATACTGAATCTAATCTATTAATCACAAAGAAAAAATGGTGGTGAGCTCTACTCGACAATGCAAACAAACATTGTCCAACCTATAATTATGAGACAACCTATAAAAAACGAATGAAAAGTGTTGATCATGCAGCATTTAGTAGAAGCATTATATCCAATGACGGATGATAGCCAACGTAAAAATTACAGTTTAGACAATCACACAACAGGGTGTTTCTGACAAACTAGTCTTAATCACTGGATTTTTATGTGATGCTCTGTAATTTAGACGTTTAGTTTGATGGTTCAAGCCACGATCAGCAATCAACAACGGCATTGAGGATGAGTATAAATGTGGGGCTCGGTGGTGGATGATCACAGTGTGAGAGGATGGCGCAGATATTGGTGGCAAGCGTGTTGGTTGTGTTGAGTGGGGCGGGGCTGGCGCGCGGGATGGATCCCGAGATGGCCGAGCTGGCCGCCATGGTGCGCGAGAACTGCGCCGCCGACACGGGGGTCGACCTCGCGCTCGTACACAAGGTCAACGCAGGAACCGACCTCAGCTCCCTCACCGACAACATACTCAAATGTTACATCAAATGCGTCATGGAGACTGCAGGAATGTTCTCCGAAGGGAGCGTTGACGTTGAGGCGGTGATCGCTCTGTTACCCGACAGCTTGAGAAAGAAGAACGAGGCATCTCTGCGAGCTTGCGGGACCAAGAAGGGAAGCGCTGACTGCGACACCGCATACCTGACCCAGGTGTGCTGGCAAGGAGCCAACAAGGCAGACTATTTCCTCATATAGAGGGGAGGGGGTATAACTAACACAAACAAATTTGTGAGGAAACACCTAACAAAAAAAAATTAAAAATTAAATTAATTATTGAAAATTAAAATTCTGCATGTAATGATTAGTTCATGAAATCCAATTACCTACATTACCTATATTGTTTTCAAAACAACTGCTGGAATTTATTTGGTTACATAATATACTTTTACATAATTATATTTGCATAATTCTCAAAATAAATATTTGTAAAATTGCATTTTTTTTTTAATAGCAATAACATTGATTCATCATTTAATTTATACTAGCAGTTGGTGCCCGAGCTTCGCTCGGTATTTTTTTTTTGGTAAAATGTTGTTGTGCATTATATTTAAATACGAATTACTTACATACTGATTAAATATTAATAAACTCCACTACTCGTCAATAGATGGCGTTCTCTGTCCCACTAACTCATAACTTAATCAACAGATGGCGCTAGGAGTTATGATTTTATGATAAAGTTGGTTATTTACTTTACGATTAGGGGGATATTTTCTAAAAATGAAACCTAGCTAGATCGTTTTATCGTCCCCAAAAACCCCTGTATACTTAATTTCATGAAAATTGTTGGCTCAGTTTCCGAGATCCTTAATATATATATATATATATACAAGATTTTCTCGTTTAAAGGTATAAGATTATTATTTATGACATAATATAAAAAAAGTTAACAGGCGTCTATTGTAGATGATTTAAATAGCATCAGGGGCAACTGGTGATTACTCATGCCCCTACTTATGGGACTCTATAGTACCTGGTACAGGATTTTAGCTGGAATAGGCGAGACATAATATAAGACATCATTATAAATATTATATTTAAAATACAGGCAGGCCTAAGACCTACAGACAGACTTAAAGCATAAACCCAGTAGATACATTCTATTCCAATATAATAACAATATAATATTCTATATTTGAATTCATCTTTAAATTAATTCAAATATAATTGATAGGTAGAGCTTTGATATAAAAATCACAATCTAAATATTTTGCTAAAAAATGTAAGTAATAGAACAGTGAAGTGAGCTAATCTAGCTTAGTTAAGTTTTATCAGTGGGTTCAGGTAGTGTGTTAGTGCACTATCATACCATATCATGGCTATCATTTCAAATTCCACTTCAAGGCTCTGTTTTTATCATGGAATGGAACAGGTAAATAAACCAGTTATTGTGTATGTTAAAGTTTATAATATTTAGATTGATGCCATTTTAAAGTTATTGGGATATAAGTAAAACCTGCTTTTCAATAAACAGATGTGTAAATATGATTAGGATGGTAGGTAGGTATGCATGTTGACATGGAGCTAAAGAGAGCCTGACTGAGAGACAAAACAGAACTAGTTCTAGATGAGATGATAGTTACACCCATGTTGTAGGTAAGTGTTTGATTCCATTCCTGCAAATATCTTATTGGACACTTTAACTGTCCAATCTAGAGAATGCTGTGTGTTGATGTGGAGTGCTGTGCTTGACATGACAACTCTGAAATACTGCAACACTTTTAGATTTTTTTAGGTGTTTTAGTGTGAAATCTTCTTGAAGAGGAAGTAGATGATTGAGAAGTCTTTACATAACCCTCAAGTGGCAAATGATCTAGTGGCGTAATAAGCAGCCGCCGTCGTCGAGCTGTCAGCGCACTAGGTTATGACGGCGAGCGAGCTGCGAGCTGCGAACCCGGCGACCAGCGGGCTGGCGGCGAGGGCTTACCTTCACGGAGTCCAGCGGGTACATTACGCAATGCTCCATCACCCCCGCGATCGCTCCTGCGGTCATGTGTGTGACGAAGTTTTGGGTCGGAAGGGTTTCATAGTCCTCAAAGTTCATAATACTCACTGAATACTGACACTTACACGAAATAAATACAGATTTAGGTCAAATTAGAAGGGGTTCACTTTTGTTTTACCGAATTAGAAGTATCATTTTTACCAACTATTTTCGTCACAAGTCATTTGTAATTTAGAACGACCAAAAACTGATTCCATCAACGCGCTTTGAACGAACCGAGCCGAGCACGCGCGACCGACTTTTGCAACCAACCAACCAGCCAGCTAGAACCACAGACTGAGTGACTGACAGAAGACAGAACTGACCAGTGCTGCCAGTGCCAAATGAATTTGGTTAAAATTTACCTAGTTGAATAAAATAACATTTTAGGTGGTTTTTGGAATAACTGGTAGAATTTAATCGTATAGGTACTATGATTTTTATATGAAACTAATGGGTTGCTATTTTACATTTTTGCTTTGTTGGCTGCCATAATATCTACTTCTTTATTTGCTATTGATTATTTTATTTATTTACGACATCCAACAGAGAAATTACACATAATTATAAACAATTTTTTTGAGTTAAGTATTCTGTGCGTTGTGTCTCTCTAATTAAAGGACGCCACAATGCGTGCAAAATGTACTAGGAAGTAAACCAATCCAAAATAATTAGTGTTAAGTAGGTAATAGCTAGAGCTAATCCAATAATAGCTACCTATCGATATGAAGAAAATAGAAACAAAACAAAACAAACAAACATCTGGCCTCAAGTTGATGGATGCAGGGCAGTGCATAGTAGGGCTCATTCCTGACGTGCGTGACCTATGAAGCTATGCTATGCTTTGTTATAGGCAATGGTTGCCACTTAACATCAGGAGGGCCATATTAGGCTTGTTCCATCAGCTCGTTGTATAAAAAAAAGTAGTTATGCAAATAAAAAAACACAATACTTAACAGAATCTTAATTTTAAACTTTCATGTTTCACGCTAAAATATAATAGTAGGTAGGTACCATAGGCTAAGACAATAAAACTATTATCACTTAAACCCTGATTTATAATCTTAGTCTTTTTTAGTAAACAAAGGTAAGGCCATATCACAAAAACGATGTTGAACTGGTACTTTTTGATATTTTTTTAAATTTTGAAAAGTAGCTGAGGTAGGATTTATTTTCTAATCAATATCCATAGAATGGGAAAAAGCAATGGTATCTTGCTATCTCATATATTTTAATTGATTGTTAATACAAAGTTATTAAATGATGAAGAAATTATAGTAGAAAATATTTTACGACACTGGTATCATTTGATTAACATGGGAGTAAATCACAGGGCTACGAAACAGTTGGTGCATTTTGGCATTATAGAGTCATTCAATTTTGTGTTTGTGTTGTTATTTCTATAATCGTCATGCATTTGCATCGTCTTTACCTAAATGTAAAAAAGTAATTGTGGCAACTTTGACTGATTAGGTGAGGTGAGGTGAGAATCCCGAGAACCGAGAACGAGAATCTATCATAGAATAATGTCACTGTCACTATGTCACACTCTGTTATATCCATGAATCTACATACTTCGATAGTATATAAAATCCTTGGTTATATCATCTTACTTCCAGTCAGTCACTGTCACTGTCATATATTTTTTTAACTTCCTTCATTCTTGGACGAGGTTCGCTATAATAAAATCTGAGAACGAAGTAGTATAGTAATTATTATGTACTAGTGGCCGCCCGCGGCTTCGCTCGCCCGTTCCCGTAACACCCCGTTCTCGTTGCTTTTTCGGGATAAAAAGTATCCTATGTCCTATGTCCTTCTCCCGGTTCTAAGCTACCTCCCCACGAATTTTCTGCCAAATCGGTTCCGCCGTTCTTGAGTTATAAATAGTGTAACTAACACGACTTTCTTTTATAAATATTGCTATGCTATGACAATAAGTTTAGTGATACATTGGTGACACAGATTGGTAGGTACAGGTTTCAGGATGTTTTGACCAAATCATCGAACCCGATAAAGTTCCGCTATAGATAGTGCAATTCACGAAGACGCGCCCCACCAATTTTCGGTTGAGGGGATCGCGGGGTGCGGGGAGTTTGCTCCGAGCGGCAGTCGCGAACCGTAGTCTATTCATTGTAGTGTGCGTGTGCACTCAGGTGTGTACCGATAACACACAAACATTGACGGACACTTGCACGCATCTTCTAAATTTAAAAAACTCTTACGTTACTGACTGACTGACTGACAATCAACGCACAGCCTAAACCGTAAGTTCTATAAGCATGAAACTTGGAGGGTATGTTCCTTTTATAGCGTAGGGGTGCACTAAGAAAGGAAATTGGAAAATTATTTCCCTAAGAGGAGAAAAAGAGGAAAAACTTTTAAAAGAAAAATCAACACTCAGCATAAGCTTTTAGTCCTAGAAGCATGAAAATTGGTGGGGAGGTAGCTTAGTACCAGGAGACGGACATATGACTTTTTTCCGAAGAAGTAACTGAAATGGGGCGTAACAACAACGGGGCGAGCGAAGCTGCGGGCGGCCGCTAGTATAGGTACTATAAACGGTTAAGGGGGTACGATTTCCATACAAACTTAATTTACACAACTATGGGCGAATAAAGTATTAATGTACACTGAATTAGCTGTAATAGGCTTTTACAGTGGTCCTTATTACCGGCCAGTTATATAAAGTTGGAGTGTCAGCCGTTGGTCGTGGCAGTCGGGGCTTCAGAAAAAAAACTAACTGAATGAGCTTAAAACATGTCTCAAAATAGTCGTACAAGTCTACGACTATTTTGAGACATATGTTTTAAGGCTTTAAGCTCATTCACGTATTCAATGCCGAGTACCCGTTAGAAAGAATGACGAAAAAATTACTTTTTTGGTTTTTTATTAATATTTCTGTTATCCTACATTTTTCTCCAACTTTATATAACTGGCCGGCAATAAAGACCACTGTAAAATTCTATAACAGCTATTTCAGTGTACATTTATACTTTTTTTGCCCATAGTTGTGTAAATTCAGTTTGTATCGGAATCGAACAACCTTAAGGAGGAATAGTGGGGCGCGCCTTCGTGGATTGCACTATCTATAATTAGAAATCACATAATAAGGTAAGTAGGTACGTGTAGGAACCTATTCGAAGATGATTTTAAATTAAATGACCGTGACCAAGACATTAAGTAGGTAATCACCTACTCAATGCAATAGCTAGGTCTGAGTTAACTACCGAGCGAGCTCTTCGCGCAGTCTTCCTGTACCTATGCACTGAAGAAGTCAGAACCAGCTGTTATGAAGTACCACCTTTAACTTGCCAATATGAAATTAGTGAATTTTTCCCACTTGTTTACCGGAATAGTTTACATGGCTTACCGTAAGTTGTAATTATGCTGATATAGATAGATTATTTAGCGTACCTACCTGCCTACCATCCACTATTGGAGGTACCTACACTCTACTACCATTCTACTTATAGGTACTGTTTTGTTGTTTTAACAGTTGTTTGGGGCTCCGCAAGGGCACAGTACTTTGAGGATCCAAAGTTATACTTCAAGAAGTTTGATTTCGACTGGATTAACCGAGGCGCTTTCAACATAAGCGAATGCTTGCGGGACCTTATGAATTGCTTTGAACTCGTCAAGTAAGTGTAGCTGATTTTGAGATTTTTTGATATATTCTGCTTGGGTAGGTAGATAAGTCTATGTACCTACTTATATCTTTTTGTTTCTAATGAACACCTCTAGCTTGTGGAAATTTAATCTTTTAACTTTACATAAGTAGTACATACCTTACGCAGGTACTTATGTTAGCTGACCTCTTAACCATGTGGCCAAACACCTAGGAGCCATGGCCATGCCAATTTTTATTGACTGCTAGACCTGTGTTTGTTGCAGGGGCGACGTGGTCTGCCAGCACGGCCGGTACGCGGACAGCGTGTGCGTGATGACGCGCGCAGTCTGCCACGACTACCATCTCGACTACGACAGTGAGCATTCATTCAACACAATCATGTTGTACCTAGCGTCAAACCCAACTCATTTATTTACTACTATACTAAACCATATTTTAAATACGAACAACCCCCACTGCGCTAATTATGATTATTACCTACATTTTATTTTTGTCTTAGACTGATACACAAGACTGATACTACGCCAATAACAGGTGAACTCTTTAGTTGAGTATCCTTTTAAAATGTCTTATACCGCATTAGTACAGGTCACCGTCGTGTTGCAGGTTACGGGTTCCACTTCACGATCTCGGAGAAGACGTGCATCGAGAACGTTGACCAGTGGTGGACGTAGATCACTCTTCGCTCCACAGATCATCCTGCACCTAATCTCCATTTCATATTGTTGTTCTAAAGCTGCATGATGCATCCACATCAGGACATTTCAACCTACACGTAAAAAAATAAGATCCGGGTTGCCACAAATTTTGTAACCTGTTCCAATCTACGTCACCAATGCATTAATAAATATTGGCGGCACAGCAACCAGGCAGGCTCTCCGGGGTAAGGCCACATAGCTAAGAGGTCAATACAATAAAATAAAGAGAAGAATTCAATGAATAGCGTTATCCCGTAGTCGGAAAAATCAGGTCTCCTCCAACAGATATAGTGACACGCGGACAATAATAAAGTTAAATGTTCAACCGAATAGCCCCTACAGCCGCTCTATCGCGAACTGCTTCGAGAAAAGGATGGACGGCCCTGCTTTGATGCATTTTTACTCGACCTGGTGCTTATTTTTTAGCTATCTAAGAGATATCTGAATGTGCATCTGCTGACGGATGAAGGACCTAGTTATTTTCTTGTTAATCGCCTCCAAAATAAAACCAGCTGTACATAGTCGGAAATGCAAGTTTATTACTTTAAAAGCATAAATCTTCATTAAAATCACTGAATGTGTTCCTTTCACTCCCGAGTGTAATATGAACATACATTATTATTGTAGCGAGCTCGAGGTACAAGGCGCGAAGTCGCGGGGCTATTATATAAACATAAGAAAGAAGTCTGTCTAATTAGAATACACTGAAAAATCGCGGCAAATTAAAAATATATTAGTTTGGCAAACCATTCAAGAATAGGATACTTGGAATCACATAATTCGATACTTTATTATTATTCTAAACATAGAGCTAGGAAATGTTAGTCCCTTCAGCGATTTCAAATACTCTCTACACTATTTTTACATAGTTACCTATTTTTTAATATGTCACGATTTTTCAGACTACTTTATTTTCACACTCTAGTAGCGATACCAGTCGCAGTTAAATAATTATCAATTAAAAAAATATACATTTGTAAATCAACAAGCAACGATTTCTCTGCTGTCGCTATCGCTTATTGTTAGATAATCGGCCGTCACTGATCCAATCTGGCGACTAAAAAAATAGCCGACATTGAAGACCTTAGCGTTGTTTGGTGACCCGCGAGCGCAGGACACTCATACATCGGGGTACAGGTAGGCACGGTAGGCATCGCTAACGCTGCAAGGGCCACCGTCGACCAAAGCTATCATAATATATCTCATTTATTCTTATACAAGTCGATTTTAATACAAAAGTCAATTCTTACAAGCTTAATACGATTCAAATCCGATAAAAATTGTAGTTAAACATGGAAAGTTGCCCTTATATTATAAAAAAACGCTCAAAGATACTCTATGCTCGATGTTAGTAGACGACGCCTAGACTATGGGCGCACTGTAATAGGTACACTTTAATAGATTGGTAACGAATTAGGCATTTCAACAGTTTGTATTGTAAGCTTCTATCTACACCTAGCTCTATCACTTAATCCTAGTCATCCGTTAGCTCAAGCCACCATTTACAAATAAGAATAATGTGACCTATCCTACCTACTTACCTATTGCAACCAAATTATATCCGTCTAGAATAACATTAAAAACAAATAACATTCCGACAAACATTACTGTCCCACGGCAACTTCTGTAGCTCTATATTTGCAGTACTACCCTCGTGCAGTACCCTTAGTCTTAATTTTACACGATCAGTTTGAACGATTCGTTTCGCCTACGTGTCTCTCTCGTTTATATGGAGAAATGGTGAGACAACTCTCTCGTTTCGATCGATTCTACGTAACGTATTGTTGTTGTCTCATCTCTTCTCCATGCAATAGAGAGAGATACGTAGGCGAAACGTTCAAACTGATCGAGTAAAACTACGACTTGCCCTACTGATTGTCGCGTCCCGCCTCCAGTGATGCTCATCGGTCACTCACACACGCACACAAACACCCACACACAACTATAATTTAGGAATAACGTACATAGTGTACACAGTGTCGACATTATTAGACATAAGGCGAGTAGCACATACATACAGTGCCTAATAACTAGGTGGTTAGTTGATTGCAATCAATAATGAAGACGGCACGTTTCGCTCGCTCTTCTATCGCTCGCGCCAATAACTGAACGAATCCATTTATACCTACTCCAGCAAAGTTCAATGCAGAATTTTTGTAAGCGAACCACAAGGTCTAAGGATATTTATTATTTGAAATATTATGTCGAAAAGAAGTTCAATGTATTCTGCTTAGCTACCACATCAAATAAATCTTTCTCCTTTTGATATTGAAATAAAGAAATTAATGTTAGCATTATACATTCAAAACATCAACGAGTAATGCAAATTCTGTTAACAAAATACCGATAACAAGGAAGTTATTTTTAGGTTAACTACTAAGTACATGTTGTTTTTTCATAAATCGTTTATCGAATTTGGCTGGAGTATAGATTTGTTGATTTATTAACGCCAATTAATCTGTTTGTCAACTAGCAACGAATACAGATAACATATATCAGCACTTTACAGTTCCGCCGGTTTACCTAAGACGCGCTTGAAGTGAGCTGTTTGTGAGTGTCACATCACTGACCTAAGATTCGGCAAACGGCTAACTTCAGACGCGGCAAGTAACGGCCGTAATGTACAAGTTAGTTTATGTCTGACACATTCGTTATTACAAGAAGATATCGTACAAAATAATGATAACTTTCGAACATCACACAAAACTGTTTTATAATGTAAGATGACAATGTAAGTAGAGTAAGTCCTTCACACGATGTGATCGCCTCGCACCCTCGATATGAATGAGAGTGTTCAAACTATCGGTACATCAAAGTAGTTGTTACTACAACGAACATCACATAATGAATGACAAGAGCCAACTGATTCCGTACACAAGCGAGGCTACCCTCATAGCTACCGATACATAGCACTATGTAACTAAGCCTAACACGTATCTTACATACACAAAAATATTTGGTTCTCACTAAATTAAATAAGTTTGACAACGCTCACACAAAATCACAATAATATAGAATATATTCTCTTTATCTAAGAAAGGCATCAATATATTACAATTATATAATATAAATATCAGTATATAGTGTCACTGCGTGACGCTCCGCCCCGAGCTACTGGTGTGACGTCACGACAACACCACAGATACAGGATCCGCAGGCGAGGCGCTCACACGACGTTAGTCTGTGCCAAGTCCTAGCTGACACTCTATAGCCGTCCCGCTCACGCAACATTAGCAAGAACGAGACACACATACGCCAGCTAGTACTTGTTACTAAATCTAGCTCATTTACAAGCGCCATTAGGTAAGCATCGGGATCCTTTAATTTAAACGTATAAAAACATTGACTTATTTATTGTATTCTTATAAAATGCAAAGTGCTGTGCTATGAAGAGATATAGAGTAGGTATATGTGTGCGAGCGAGACGGCGATATGCCGACACGGGGCTACAGTTCTATGAACAATAACTCCGTCCGCTACACCGCACTGCACAAACGTTCAATCTAATATATTATTATGTAAAAACTATTATAATATTCATCACTAGTTATAATAAGGAGGTCGTTACACTCGTAGCGCCGCAGTACAAAGAAAGCGTCTCCCGACTGCGCCGCGAATGTTCGACTACCCTCTAATAATTAAACTATCATTTGATCTTTCTTATAAAAATGTTTGTCAATAAATAAATGACTAATGTCGGATGCACATTTTTATAAGAAGACATCTAAAACATAGGTCGAATCGAACTTAAGCTACGATAAAACATCTGTTAACGACTAATAAAATATAAAATTATGCTTAATGGCCGCCCTCAATGCCGCGGCATCTATACAATATAATATCAATTTGTGGTGTAATAAATAAATGTAATAGAATACGAAGGTAGCACTTGGTTGCCATTCTACTTTGGCAACGTACAATAAAATCAATAAAAAAATATTGTGAATTGACCACGCGATGCCAATCACGAACGTGACAATGACAAGTAACTACAAATTGATTGCGAATCGAATTATGATCGAGCCAGCGTTTAGCGTCCCGGGCGCGGTGTGCGCTAGAAGGAGATGGATGGAGGTGTCGCGGCGCGCGTTAGAAGAGCGCAGACGTAGTTTGAGAGGTTGGTTGGTGTTAGAAGAGCCTGGCGCGGCGCTTGAGTTCGTTCCGGCGCCACTGCGGCAGGCGGTAGAAGTCCTCGCGCCTCGCCTGCAGGATGGCTTCGAACTCCGCGTCCGACAGGTGCCGCTGGAAACCAAAACAACACACGTTATAGAAGTGCTGCTAAACGACAAGATCCGACATTTATGTAAAAGATCAATACAACTCTTTTAACGCCAATTTGACGATATGTCAACGGAAAATCTATTAACGTTAACATCATCCTTACATTATGTCACAGCCTATAGAAGGAAGAGCTGCCTCGTCGTATTATAACTAGCACGGGAGGTATGTTCAATAACTTCATAGTGCATTATACACTTGTTTTGTTTTATTTAATTTAAATATGCTTATCTTTAATTATAAGAACTATGATAATAAGTACTATATCAGCTATCTGGTTCCCATAGCATAAACTCTGCTTAATTTGGGGCTAGATAGTTGTGTGAATTGTCCATAATATTTATTTACTATGTACTAGCACGTTTGACTTTATGTTATACAGTCGCTCGAGTGGATTGGATCGGACCGGATATTTTGATGACCCATTTCACATTCCAACCAATCACACAATATGAAAATGACGTATCATGACAAAATGGGAATGAGTGAATGGATTTCAAGTTAGACAATAAGCCTCCGGGTGTGACAGGGCGGGGTGGGTTGACTTGCCTCGAGGTTAAGTCGGTCGACGTCTGGCGGCAGGCGGTAGTTGGTGATGAGCAGCAGATGGTAGGGGTACAGCTTGGCGGGCTCGTGCACCAGATGCCCCGTCGCCATGTTGGGCAGCGAGCGCCGCACTCCCCCCCCGCCGCCGCCGCCCGCGCCCGCCACGCCCCCCGCGTACGTGCGCGCGCTGTACAGCGTGCCGGCGCCGCGGACCAGCACGCCGCCGTCTGTCGTCTGAAACGCACAAGTACGGTTGTAGCCAATCAATATTGGACATCGGCTTTGTAGAGCGCTATCTCTTTCTGACGCACACTACGCTCTATGAAGCCGAAATTAGCCGATCACACTAATATTATAAATGCGAAAGGATGTAAGTATGGATGGATGGATGTTTGTTACTCAATAACTCTAGAACGACTGAACGGATTTGGATTAAATTTGGCACAGATATAGATTATGGTCTGGAATTTGACATAGGTTGCTTTGTATCCCGGTAAAATATATGGTTCCCGTGGGATAGATTTGTTTTTAATCATAATGTACAAGAGAAAGTCGTGTTTATATTATAACTCAAAAACGGCTAAGCAGATTCGGATGAAAATTGGTGCAGAGGTAGCTTAAATTTAGGAGACGGGCATAGGATACTTTTTATCCTGAAAATTTTACGGGAACTGGACGAGCGAAGCCACGGGCGGCCGTTTGTGTGCCATAATTGTTGCCTATTACTGTATTGTGAGTAGAGCGACACACTGTAGCATAGGTTTACGTTTCACACGAGAGAGCAGGTAGAAGACAATTTAAATATGAGTAACCCACTGAGGTTTGTAAGTTCTACTGCACTCAGGATCGCCTCCTGACGAGGGAACTCCTCGACAATTAACAGCATCGATCCGAGATTGGGTGTACGCATTTTATCACGATAACTGATTGTAAGTTTTATCATGACATAAATAACTAAAAACATGAATATAAAATATGTGATTCAAAATAAATTATAACTTTAATCACTTGAATAATGATGATAATAGTTGAAAATTCTCTGATTCCCTCTTTTTTTTAGAGTAAAAAATTTTACCCATTATCTAAAACCATAGTTAATAAGCTAAATAAAATAAACTCACCACAGCACTCCTGTCCACATCAGTTATGGACCCGGCAGAGACTGTGGACACAAACATTACACATTTTAAAACGAATACTTCAAACAACTCGTAGTGAACAAGCTGAATCAAACTAAAGTTGATGATCAACGAAACGAAAATTTATTAGGTACATTATTATGTTCAGCCAAAAAAATAAGCTCAAATTAGTCCGAAACGTTTAATCTACGCGAATGTGACAAATAAATACAGCCGTGAATGTCGAAGTGTGCGCATACAGACGCGTTACATCCGCGCTGCAAGCCAGCTGTAACATTGCATTCAATTAAATGCAATCGATACAACTGCAGCCACACTCGACCGACTGCAGTCGGCACGAATGCACTAACACATTTGTAAATTTATACTAAAACAAACAAAATTCTCAGTAAAAAAGATCAATAAGCGCTTTGCGGATGAAGGCTGTGAGTTGAGACGTCGACCATTCTCGAAGCCAACTAAGTTACCGATCGCACATAACTACGACATGTCTTGTTATATTGAACCTTAGCGCGATGCGGATAAGGTTCAATCTGTTACAAGCAGTAAGGCGTAGTGCACATGTAACAAGCTCCATACTCACCGCACAGGTCCGTCCGCACTGCGCACAAACCAACAACTCCGAGTCAGTATAAACTCTACCCTTTACACTATTGTTTATACATTGCCTATAACAAAGCATTTCTTTGTAGGTCACGCAAGTTAGGGACGTGCCCTACGATGCACTGCCCTGCGTCCATCAAGAGGCATACAGAAGTTAAGCCTCACGTGTCGGTAATTTCACCCGCACCCTTCGAACCGAAACACAGCGTTGCTGCCGGCCGAGCAGCCGGCAGAGACAAGCATGGTGGTAGAACGTCCCTGGCGAGCCTCACAAAGAGAGTTCTACTGCTACATAGTATACAGATAAAGCGGTTATTTTCTAGAGTAGTAAGTGAATAAGGGTATGAACTCACTATCAGATTTGCCGCTGCTAAAGTCTGTGCTGTGCGTTTTGTCTCCCATGCCGCTGAACGTGAAGTCTCCCTGGAACCACAAGATACAATATTATAGCTAGCTTACAATAAAAATACTTCTAATAATATAATAACTAAAACAAACCCAAAACCTCAAAACGTAGAATTCAAAAGGATTATATTGTTTCGTGAACTGCAATAAAAATGGCGCAGCCGGTAGGATAACAAGATAAACTTAACTTCAAAGTATTCATTAAAACAAAACTATATATATAATTTAGTAATTAAATTCACTGTTATCTTAAATGTTCGTAAATCAAGCAAAGCTTGTATTTCGACATTATCGTAGTAGAAATGCATTATGCACATTCATTTTCTTAAAGTTTTGCATTTTGAATTAAATATATTGTTAATCTATTATAGATGTTTAATATCAGCAGCATTGCGTCTAAAGCGACTCATACGTACGGCACCCCTCAGGTAGATACCGTAGCGTAGTACCGAGTGTACAGGTACTGTCGGTACTGTGTTGGACTTACAGCGGTGGAGGAGGAGAAAGTGTGCGATCTGGCTGCGAGCCCGTACCCCGGCCGCGGCGGCGCCCCGCGCAGAGACGACACCACTGCAACACCACACTTGTACCCCATCCCTCTGCCCATGCCGGCACCGATCCACGAGGTCCCTTCCCTATCCCTTATGCCCTATGCCTAACACAATTGCACAGGACATCCTTTCCGTATCTTACACACTAGTACAGACTTCCGAGATCAGAACAAAATTCCACATCAGAAAACTAGAGCGATTTTGGAGAAAACTATTAACATGATTTAAGAGTTTATAGATTGAGAGCCAAGATCAGTATTTGAAATTTATTTTCAATTATGTACCAATCATCAACTAGCTTTAGGAAATCAAAATTCTGTTCTTATCTATTTTATTCTTAAGATTAACGAGGCACTAAGCTTTACACAGATTTAGTCTACTACTGTTCATCTAAAGTTCATTCTAAACCATGTGAATAGATATATACAGGGTGTAATCGTTAAGTGTGCACAGGCGATTATTCCGTAACTATTGCAGATATCAAAAAACTTTAAACTGATATCGAAAGTACTTTACCTAATGAGTAAAATGACATTAATAACTTTTTAAAAATAAAACGAGAAATATCCAAAAAAATTACATTAATCACTCCCATACATTTTATTTCTTAGTAAGTACAAAATTTTGTGTTCAAAGCATATGTTCGAAGTGACGTCCTCCTTGTGCAATACAATGACGAGCTCTATTTACAGTTTCTAAATGAACTTTCCTTAACATTTGCGGAGTAATTAAAGCAATTGCACGACGTACACGATTCTGTAACTCTTCTAGGCTGTGTACTCTCTCAGCGTACACGTGGTCTTTGACAATTCCCCATAGGAAGAAATCACAAGGCGTGAGATCCGGGGATCTGGCAGGCCAAGGGGTTGCACTATTATTGGCTATTAAGCCATTATAATTGTTTCGTAAGAAATTCATTACAACACAACTAAACTGGAAACTAAAACCTTTCTACTATCTCATACTAAATGTATGGGAGTGATTAATGTAATTTTTTTGGATATTTCTCGTTTTATTTTTAAAAAGTTATTAATGTCATTTTACTCATTAGGTAAAGTACTTTCGATATCAGTTTAAAGTTTTTTGATATCTGCAATAGTTACGGATAAATCGCCTGTGCACACTTAACGATTACACCCTGTATATACATAAGCCGGGCCGGCCGGACAGAATTTACTTATAGTGAGTGTTGTAGTAGACTAGCCGCGTGAAGACCAGATTGCGCTCAGTGAGTCTACCATGAACTTTGCCAAACTATACTTGCTAGCAACTGTAGTCAAAAATACGGCTAAACCACTTTCCATAAATTTTGGTTACAGAAGCAATAATAGTAGGTATAGCAGTCACTATCGAGTACAGTTTGTAGTAAGTCACGACAGAGCTAGAGTCTTGCAGTAGTACTCACGTTGGTGTGTTCGCTGTGTCCCTGGTGTCTCGCCGGAAGCGTGGCAGCGCGTAGAGAGTATCCGGGCCGCGGCGCGCCGTGCACCGCTGTGACACACGCACATACAACCACTACCGCACACTACTGCACACTACCACACACTACAAGCATGACGATGGTTGCTCACGTACTACCAGGTAAAGCTGCCGGCAATCATCCCGCTATTGTACCGGCATTTCAAATTAAACCTGCTAGACTTCCTCTGCGCTGGCTGATCTTTACAAGATTGTACTTGAACGATCTCAATAAAATGACCCAAAGTTAGCTTTGTAGTTTGGTTAATGATAAGCTACTTATCCTGCAGGTAACTATGACCTCAGTTTATTCGATAAAGAAATTCAACTCAAACCGTCTTGTGATGTATGATGAAGTCATACATTTAAAAAAATCATTTTTTTATTACCTTTACGTTTGACTTTAATGGCGCAGCCGGTAGGATATACAAAAATGACAAAATATAATACGATTTTAATTCACAGTTGAGTTCGATATCCCACAGATCGTTTGATACTAAACACCCACTCAAAATTATTTAACATCTTCTAATTATCTTGAATGTATTTTAATTGAGGGAATTAATCAGAGTATGCACTATGCAGTTATTGATTATTGAATATCAATTATTGAGACAACCATCGACAGTACTGCAAATAAAACATATATTTCATCACAAAACAATATAAATAAATAATAGAATAGATACTGATCACAGCCAATAAATTATATTTTGTACATAACAAGGTATTTCATACATTTATATAAGATCAATCAGAAGGAAAGTTTATAAGAAAATGTGTCAAAACAAACATAAATTAAGTATGTCTGTAAGAATAGGGTGCTTGCTAACTCAAATAAAATTTCATGCACGTTATTAATTTCGTTAGTTATTATGATTTGCAACCCAAAAACTTTTTAACAAGTAAGTTAATATGAAATGTGAACATAAATAGAGCTTTTCAAAAATATATAAATTCAATATTATAACGTATAAATAAGAAGCTTTGAGAAAAACGAACAAAGCAAAACAAGGCACGCAACCGACGCCGCACTAAAATAACTATACACATCTAAAATTATATTCAGTATGTGAAATGCATACCCATAATCCTTGGTTATGGGGTATATATTAACTTTAATGTAAACCATTTTTTTAATCAATTAATTTTCAAAAACTTTTTTAAAGCAATTAAATAATAATAAAATACACATTTGGTGTAATATTGGTTGTTACTGAAATGTAATATAAAATGAAAAAAAAAAACCACTTTCATGTAATAAACAAATATTGGAAAAAGATATTATAAGCTGCGGCGTCGTCTATCAGGCGAACTATACGAAAATACCAATTAGTGTCAAATAGCTTTTAGCTCTCACCTTTTTAGAAGAATTTTTCGCGCCAAATACCGCCTACTGATCTCCGTGATTTGACTAGCTCTCTCAACCCTATGCGCACCACAGTATACCTGTGCTTTTCTAACTACTTGGAGTGAAAGAGACAGATATACTAAGAATGCTAGGGTCACCACAAACGCATCACATTATTAACCCAAATTACAATTTCAATATGATTAGTTCACATTTCTTAAATAATTAGACAAAGATTAGCCGCGTTTGTGATGGCAATGGAATGTTTAAATAATATCAGTAGCTTATGATAAATGTATGCAATGAAAGGCAAAGCATGTTTTGTTAAATAAACAAAAATATCTGTATTATTTTTATGCTGACTAAAATAATTGAAGGCATAATATTATGCAAATATAACGCTAGATGGCGTTCGAATGTAAATACAAATGTGCGGTACTATTGCTTACCATTTTCAGTATAGTAAGTTTTTGTTTGTACTGCAAGAAAAATTCAACAAAATATACTATGCCCTTTGCGATATGCCCAAGAATATTAGCACTATAAAGAACCCCGGAGATTATAAACTGAGAATAGGGACCTGTGAACCGGTGCACGTTAGTCATTGGTTAAGTTGCAGATGTTTGAGGACATAATTACTGAGAGAATGATTACACACACTTAGCTTAACATTGCGTTCAAATCTAGATTACGACATTTACTCGTATAAAAATATTGAGTATAATTGGCGAAACCGTTAGGCATCTTCCTCTAATTTAACGGGCAACGGGGCGGGGCGGGGGGGGTTCCATTTGATTTTACGCATAAGAATCCAGCCGCTCCCGCGCCGCCGCTGCCGCCCCGCTGCCCGCTAAATTCGAGGCAGAGGCCTTATGGTAATTTGCAATTATTTCGTTTGTATTCTAAATTTGAACGATACTGGACATACTGCAAAATGTATAGCATCGCATCGACGAGACTCGATGAAGTCTCACCGGGGCGACCTCAAACGAAAATGTGTTATGACAATGTAATGCGTACGTAGTGTAACTTGTGTAGCGTTCATGCTTGTGTTGGTAAAGAACAATAATGTTTCTTACAAACAAACTTACACGTACTTAGTGTTAGGGTGTGTTTCTTGCGTTAGGTGTTGGTATGTATGTGTGTAGGTTCTTCTGCCCCTAATATATCGGGTTGTGTAGATGGATGCGTGTGTGTCTTCTTTTTGTCGTGTCTAAGTCCTTTTGAACTAGTGTAAATATATATAAAATAATGTAATATATCATAGAGTTAAATATAAATAAAATAAATATTGTGAACAATCTATACAACACTTTTAAGCCCTAAATTAAGCAGAGCTTGTACTATGGGAACCAGATATAGCTGATGCATTAACACATTTTTTTGTAAATACATAGAATAGAACATAATTCCCAGACAGAGAAATAACATTTATGTTCAGCACACAAATATTTGTTCTCGGTGGGGATCGAATCTACGACCTACGGCACAAAAGGCAGAGCTACTACCAACTGACCTTTTCCTTTTTTGTGTGGGTGAGTTCTCCTACTATTTAATGTGTGGAGAATATATTATGTCGAGCCTTTAGTTCTTTCGACTTAGTACAATAAAGGATTTAGTGTGCGCCCCAACGAGACTTTCATTCGCTTGAAATTATGTTTTTGTACATTTTTGTGTGTTGGTGTGATGTGATGTGTGTATGACGTACCATTATATGTGGGTATGTGTGTGGAGGCGTGCGTGTCGTAGTCTCGCTCGGCGTCAAGCGCGGGGCGCGGGTGGTCGAGATGTCGCGAGGGAGAGGCGCCCACGGGGGAGGAGTAGCGCAGCCGCGGCACCGCCTCGCGAGACGCACTCGGAGTCCTGCGACACAACCGCACACTCACTCGCAACTACACACTCTTCGCGGATCTACTTATTAAATATTATTTATTTCTTTACAATGAAAATTATTTAATAATGATACTTCTAAGTAGAAAGTTTATGACAAACTTCCTTACAAGTGTTACCTAAGTGTGAGACGTAAAGGGGCACCGTATGTGGCGCAGCCGGCAGGATAAGTATTATCTTTGTTCAATAAAAATGATGTAAATCATACCTGCTCGCGTTCCTTGGGTCCAAGTTCTGTTTCTTCCATTTTTCCATCTTTTCTCGCTCTTTTACTTCTTTTAGGAATACCTGGAAAATCACCACACCATATTTATTACAGAAATTTATTACAACATGATGATCATTATGCTTTTATCCCACTTCACGTGGGATCGGCATAATCTGTTCTTCCTTTCCCCTCTGTCAGCCGTCATTTCTGTTTTCATTCGAAACAGAGGGGAAATACAGGAATATTGGAAAACAAAAATTCTTTTGTTTTCCAATATTCCTATATTCTTTTGTTTTAGTTTAGCACCCATTGAATAGTGATATAATGTGAGATGTACCTGTGCCATCCCTGTATGTATCTTGGCGAGTTCCCGCTCCTCGCGGCGCAGTTGCTGGTGTCCGTTGAGTTGTGTTCCGTTGTGGTTGTGGTTGTGTGCGTGTCCATTGGGTGACGTCACGGGCGTGTCGTCATCACTGTCCGCTACGCCCGCGTACGTCTCCGACCAGCGCCGACGACGCTCTACGCATAACGACGTTTTATAAGGTTAATCTACTTCTAGCTCGCACACTTTTACCTTTTGAAAGTTATCCAATCCCTGAATAATAATATGTTTATTAAAAATGGCAATCATCAATTTCGTGTGCATAACATTGTACAGGTTCGTTCGAATGCAAAAAAAATATTTTGCGCCAAACAAGTTATGGTACCAAAAAGTTTGATTTACTAATTTTCGTACATAAGCAAACTTTTAGTAGGAAAGCTTGTTCGCGTTATTTTTCTAAACGGTGTCAAACGGCGAAATTTTTTTGCTTAAGCTTTTTTTGCAATGATAAGTAGTTTTGTATCTTTTAAAATGTTGAAATGTGCCAGAAGAATATGCCTCTTAACTTTCTAATCATGTAGTATAGATTTATACCGATTTAGTGCCAACATGCACATACATTAGTGACATAGCTTAAGTGTACAGTAGCTATGAGGGGAGAACAATATACCCTGTAGGGCGCTGCAAGCAAGTTCAGTACTTATTAACATTATGTAGGTGAGTATGATTCACACTAGTAGTACGTTGGACTTGTACAATTAGGCAGATGGTAAGTCAATAGTTTGGACATGTATTTGAGTATTCTATTGATGTTTTTTTTTACAATTGATAGGCAACCCAGTGTAAGGGCAGGGGTAGTACCTGGGTCGGTGTAGGGGTAGGGCGGCGCGGGGAAGTCGTCGCGTTCGATCTTGGACTGCGCGCCCGGCGGGGGCTTGTACGCCGACGGGTAGTGAGACAACTCGATCGGCTCCTGAACGCATGCATACACACATATTATTTCCAGTTAAATAGGATTACACATTTTCTGAAATAGACATTAAACGTAAAAATACATCCAGGTCGGAAATAGCAGGTCTAGTTTTCATGTGATTTATTAATGTGGGTGAAGTACAGTATGAGGTATTGGTTGTGTGTTGTATGGGTATTTGTATGTTGTATGTGTTTTTTTATGTTACTAGCTGATAAAACAAGCATGTGGCCCATGGTAACCATCGCCTATAGTAAAACATAGCCTTGTAAGTCTTGCACGTCTATCAACTTGAGGCATACAGACGTTCAACCTCATGTGCCAGTAGTTGTGTGAGTGTATGTTGTAATATGTGTGTTGCATGTCTATTGTATTTATGTTTGCGTAGGTGTGGGTGTGTGTGTGTTAGTACCTCATTGTTCATCTTGGGCGACTTGGGTCTGGGTGTCTCGCTGCGGATGGAGTCGACTAGCACGCGCATACCGGAGGGCGCACGCCGCCCGCCCGTTCCCCCTCCACCACCCCCACCCGCGCGGGACGACACGCGTGAGGACGCCGACGCCGCCGCTGGAACACACACCACACACGTCACTGTACTGTCGCGGGTACATCTAGCTATCTCTGCGGGAATGCTACTCACAAGGCGGTCGGTGGAAGTGTGGCGAGGCGGGCGCGCGGTCGGCGGGGTGCAGCGGCCGGCGCAGGTAGTTGGGCTCGCACGTGAGGTAGGAGTAGGTGGTGATGCGATGCGGGGAGCAGCCGCCCGACCCGTACTCGCGCAGCACCAGCCCGGGGGACACGCCACCGCTGCGGTACCCGCACTGCAATACACACACACCCCGTCACACAACCCACACCTCACACGAGGTAACGTTGCCACAAGCTTTTAGGGAATGATGACTTAAGTCACTGCGTCGCAAGTGAAACGCAACTTAGATTTAAGTCGTCTTTCCTTAATGAGATTGGTCTTACGTTTCCAAGTAAGTTAATAATCCTAGCGTAGCGTTGGACTGGTTGATCCGTGTTTTTTTTTTGTCTCTTGCATTGACATGCAATTGTCAACTCGAACAACTGTGACAAAACACGATTTAGCTACTCCAGAGTTGCGCCAGGATTGTTAATAACACCCTTAGATTATAAGAGCTCCAGCAATTGCACGTTTGTAGTACATAATGTCTTATTATTTTTTAAGTACCTAGTTTAAGACAGACGTGTAATAAGCTGTAAATAAAGTATTTTTCATTTTCATTTTCATTTTCATTTCCGCTCGTGAGGCTCATTATTGCTTAAAAAACGAAAACATTATTTCAAATTGTCTAAACGAAAACTGTAAGGGACAGTAAGTTATAACCCAAAATTGTTATTAAAAATCACATTATTAACTATTTGCAAACATGTCTTGTGTTTTATACCATCCCAAAGATTATTGACAGTGTCATATTTATTGCACATTGTTTTAAATATTTTGTTTGTGATATATATTGTACAGATAACATAAATCAACGCGATTGATTACAACGACATCTATTCTACAGTACACATCCACATGCTTACATTATAGTGCGATAAGGAACAACAGCGATAAAAAAATATTCAAAACATGATTAAAACGAAACTGAAACATGAAAAGGTGTAAATAAAAAAGCTATTGAACTAGAAACTTATAAAAGTTAGTAAAAGTTTAATCCGTTTACTTCAAGATTTTTGCTCATGTATATTTTGACGTTCTTTTTCTTGACTAAACAGGAAAGACCATAAAAGTTTCCAGTCCAAGAGCCAAAATAAACTTAAAAGAAATAAAAAGATGAGTAAAAGTGTAACCTTTCTGTTCAAGCTACTGTAGGGGCTGCAGTAGGAGCCGGCGGCGCTCGGCGTGCGGGAGCGCAGGGAGAACTACAACCAACCGACCACTCAGTACTATGCAGCACTGTGCAGCACCCGCCACTACTAGCACAACTAGCTGCACGCACGGTACCACTCACTTCACGCATCAACACCGAACCATGACCGTTCTTAGAAGTTTATTTTTTATACTACTAGCTGAATGAACAAGTATATGGCCCATCTGATTTAAGTGGTAACCATCGCCTTTAACAAAGCGTTGTATCGCAGGCCACGTACGTCAAGAACGTGCCCTACGCTGCACTACCCTGCATCCATCAATTTGAAGCATACAGATGTTAAGTCTCACTTGCCAATCATTTCACTCACACCCTTCAAACCGACACACAGCTTTGCGCTCACGGTAGGAATAGGCATAGTGGTAAGTGATGCCTGCCAGAGCCTGTCTACTGAAGACATTATCCTTTGTGTGAGTGTGGGTGTGTCTAATATGATGCGCCTATAACTGCACCAGCACTCTTCAACCGAAATGCGGGCATCACGCACAGCCAGAACTAATACGATGTTCGTTTGATGAGAGAATGGTCTATCGGACTTAGTTTAATAAAAATCTATATTGTTCTGTATAGTATAGTAATCTGGTATTGTACAGTACTGTTACGATCATGGCTCGGTACGATACTGAAGTCAGACTCTTTAACACACCTAGCAGCTGACTGCTCGATATTCCATTGTCTCGAAATGTTGAAATGCATGAACTACAATCCTACTTCGTGGTCTCCAAAGTGCCAAGAAAGCCAATGGGTTTTATTTAATCGGGTAAAGCGAGCAGTCTGCCGCTTGGTCTGCAATACCTCACGACACGAAAAGAAAGCATTTCAAAGCAATACATTTTAATGTCGAATGTTGCTAAGCAATGAGCTTTTTCGTAAAGAAAATTAACATGCTACAAATTATTATAGATAGACCACAATCAGTATTATACATAGCGGTATGCGTTGAGTTTTTGATACTTGAGCTTTCTTATCGTATCGTGTTACATTATCATTTTGACCTCTACGCTAAAGATGAAACCAAAATAGTTTAATCCAGCGTCAAAATAAAAATGTAGAAATGCAATGCAAATCATATTTTACTAAACTAGCTGAAACAAAAATAAACATTTAAAAGATAAATAATAAAAAAATATATGAAAGAAGTTTTTATTTTGTTTCAAAATAAGCCGTATAAAACTATACGTTCAGATTGTTTTAGAACGGATAAAAGTGCACGTAAAACATCTAGCAACGTGACAACACCAATATGCAATAACTACACCAACACTGATACTAACTACAGGGCTTCGCGCCGGTGTGTGTCAAATGAAAATGATGCAGATCTTACAAATATTTAGCATAATAACCATCGGTAGTAATCAGAGCTTCCTTCTCCACCGATGCTATGTACTCGTAAATATGATGGAAAGATGTAAAGAAGTGAGATAAAGGAATGCACATTGACAGACTTTTTGTGAGGGAAAGGTGTGTATAATGGAAGGGGGTGTGTGTGAGTAAAATTATGTGAAGGAAAGGTGTGATTGTGGACGGTGTATGAATTATGGTATGTGAGTGTGTATGTACCTGTAGTTCGGAGGAGGCGCGGTCGGCGAGCGTGTCGAGAGGCGTGGGCGCGCCGCTGCCCGCCGCAAAAAGTATGATTGTGGACGGTGTATGAATGATGGTATGCGAGTGTGTATGTACCTGTAGTTCGGACGAGGCGCGGTCGGCGAGCGTGTCGAGAGGCGTGGGCGCGCCGCTGCCCGCCGCGTGCGGCGCCGGCCCGCAGCGCGGGTGCCAGATCGCGGCGCCCTGGGGACATACACCATCAGCTCCAGTCCCATGTCTAATCATTCTCATGCCGGCTCCTCACGCCGTTACTATGCATACCTGTAGGAACATCTCCTCGCCGTCTCCGAATGGATCCCCGCACTTGGAGCATCGTGCGCACGTCGGATGGAAGTGATGGTTCTCCCCCGCTTGTAGGACCTATCACATCCAACATCAACGTTAACAAACCGCATTGAAATACTGTCGGACAATACTTAGTCAATACTTAGTTGCAACCTAACCTACAGAGACTTGGGAATCTCCTTGCTGCGCATTATAGATATTCAGTAATGGAGTTTAGAGCGTGCTTCGCATGCTGGAATCTTCACCTTTCGGCTTTTACAGAAAGTGACAACATCTCCATTCCATACATTACCGTCACCATAGAAGAAATAAGTGGAAACGATCAATAACAATTAATAAGTCGTCCATTGCAATGTGTTTCCTCACCTTCCCGGAGATGTACCGCGCGCAGTAGGCGCAGCGTACGCCAAAGAGGCGCTGGTAGTCGCGCTCGCAGTAGGGCGCCCCCCCGCGCCCCATGTACTCCCCCTGCAGCACGCCGCCGCACGCCACGCACGCGAAGCACCACGTGTGCCATTGTCTGCACAACACACAACACACACACCCCACTTAGTACTGAGCGCAAGCGAATGAAGGCTAGGGATCGTGTACACCTAACTATTTATCTGGCTCGAGCAAAAGCAAGTCCCAATAAGAGGCTAGTAACAGATTGGTCTCAAGATAACTTATCTAGTGTGCGAACGGAGGCGAACGCACGCCAGCTAGACGCCCCTTTATCGCACCTATAAGCCGCGAGAATAGGAACAAACCTAAGACTTTAATCCGTGCTTCGGAACTAATCGAAGAACACCATTGCATGACTGCTTAGTTGACTACTAGAAAGTAGCCTACTCTCTATTGTAATGAGATAAGACTGAATTTAAATAATTCAATAGAGGTATTTGTTTGTGCCCTCACCTGTCTAGCGCTACCAATGCTTGTCCTTCTGATAATTCTTGTCCACAACCGGCACATTCTGAAATGCAACAAATACATAAATCAATAAATGTCCGTCGCAGGTAGATAATACATGTGTCACTAAAGTATGTCCGCATAGCTTTTTAGTTCGCTGACCCCAGCCGGAAACATTGTTTTAAGTAAGTAGGTGTATTTGACAACAATCAAGGAATCCCGTTGTACGGTTTGTGCAAACCGCACAATATTTGTCAAGTTCTCACGGGTCAGCGTTTTACGCTGCGACGTGGTTTTTAGCCAATTACAGACAGTCAACAGCTACACGTCACAGCGTAGACTCGCGCCCAACTTTAAACAAACTACTTAGATCTATATAACTAAATCATTATAACAAACTAAACCTTAAAACAACTGTTTTACTCTGCAACAACGAACACTAACTATAAGATCGTAGGCGACAGACCCTACATCTTTGTTTTTTTTTTTTTTTTACTCGTGGAATGTGCCGCGCCCTACCAAGTGTGTGAATAAATTCTGTGTGTGTGCGGTGAATTTCATAAAACCTGTGACACGACTTTCCAGAACCAGGAAAGTACCTGTACCTACCAAAATAGTGGTCTGTATTATCTTTTCGGTAGCGATTCGGTTTGGCTGGCCTCCCACCAGCGGGTCTCACCAGTTGAATTGAGAAGGCGCATATACTGTAGAGCTTAGTACAAACCACAAACTTTCATAACTGAATAACTACTTTTCAACGCTTACAACATGAGCCAAATTGAAGATATCCTAACAACACAGAACCAAATAAAGGAGGAGATCGAAAAGCTTCTCCGTAACTTTAAGAAGGATGGAGCTGACCGAAAGACTCCACATCACGTCAAAAATCGTCTTGAAATTTTGGATTCCTACTGGATGGAATTTCAATCAAACCATACACGACTCTATCAATTTGAGAACCACGATTTTACATACTTCGCTGAAAACTATTATCAGCAAACAAAGGATTTTTACTCTGCAGCTCGAACATTCATACAGAAATACGAGATCTCCGAGGCTCCGGCCGGTACTGAGAAGAGAGACAAATCTCCTGTGAGGACTCCAACACCAACTATTCAATTAACAAAGCCGCAAGTAACTAAACCTCCAACACCAACTCCAACTATTCAATTAACAAAGACGCAAGTAACAAAACCATCAACATCGCAACCTCATCCACAAACGAAATCACAAGGAAGCGAGAGCAAATCAGAAGAATTGCTCCGCAAACAAAAAAGCAATTTCAAGGCTTTCACTCGAACTCTCGCTAACATCGACGTAGACCAAATCCACGAAAAATGGGAGTTCGAGGACACACTAAAAAACCTTGAATCCAGGTGGAAAACTATCGACTCTCTACACTGGGAGATCGATAGTGAGATAACAATGGACAAAGAGTATGAACAAAATTTCGAAATATACGAAAAGCAATACAACGCCATGAAGAAAACAATAAACACAAAAATGTGGTCCGTTTCACATACGGAGAAATACACTCCCAAAATGGATCTACCGACTTTTTCTGGAACATACCAGCACTGGACATCCTTCAAGGACTTATTTACCGAAGTGATTCACGACAACAGAACACTGTCCAGTGCTCAGAAAATGCAATACCTGAAATCGAAGGTCAAGGGAGAAGCTGAAAAACTAATTCAACACTTATCTATCAGCTCTGACAACTATCAGGTTTGTTGGGATATTCTTAACAACCGGTACAACAATAAAAAACTGATATTTACCTCGCACCTCAACACTATTTTGAACATACCTACTATACAATATCAAACGGCAACTGCCATCAAGAGGGTGCATGATACAACAAATGAGTGCTTGAACGCCATCAAGAAGCTGGATGTGGATATCTCATCTTGGGATCCAATTTTGGTACATCTGTTGTCACAGAAACTGGACACTGACTCCTACAACAACTACATCGAATCTATTCTCGAGCCAAGAGAACTACCTAGTTTAGCAGAATTCATGCGCTTTTTAGAGTCCAAATTTACATCCTTGGAGTCTGTGAGACGCAAACCAGAACGCTCTACTAACGACCACCAACAACAACGGAGCCCAGCCGGCCAGTCCAACAACAAATTTCAATCAGTGAACGAATCTAACTATCAAAACTATGCCGGAAAACCAAAAACCTTCTCAAACAATGCCTACAACTCAACCTTTAACAAAAAAGGTTGCGTTCCCAAGGATGTAAAGTGTCCTCTCTGTAAAAATGAACATGGATTATTCCATTGCAACGACTTTATCAAATTACAAACAACTGACCGACGGAATTTAGTTGTGAAATACAATTTATGCATAAACTGTTTATTCGATCACAAAGGCAAACAATGCAAGTCGGAAAAAACATGCTTTCAATGCAACTTACGTCATCATACATTGCTTCATGATACATCAGCAAATACGGAAAGAAGTACCGATGGCCAAAGCAACTCAACTGACAACAATCCAAGTACCTATGTAACTATGGAGAACATACTATCTGAAACTCTCTTGGCCACAGCTCAAGTCAAGGTCAGAACAAACGATGGAAGAGAGGTCATCCTACGCTCTCTTATTGACCAAGGGTCACAAATATCTATTATTACTGAAAATACTGCGCAACGACTAGGATTACCTCGACAAAGGTGCGGTGGTGTCATTTTCGGAGTTGGAGCCAAAGAAAACAACTGCAAGGGTGCTGTGAATTTGACATGCACTTCTATAAACAATAACTTTAACTTTGACACACAAGTCTACGTTATGAGAAATCTTGTTAACCACTTACCAAACAAGTCTTTCTCAAAGCCTTCATCTTGGACACATCTTGAAGGTATCCAACTAGCGGATCCTGATTACAACATCAGCCGACCTATCGATATACTATTCGGGGCCGATGTTTACTCCACTATAATCCTTGGCGGAATAATTAAAGGAGGTGAATCTCAACCGATTGCTCAACAATCTCTACTCGGATGGATTTTATGCGGCAACATAAAATCATTCCAGTGCAACGTCATTCAACATATAAACAACTTAGACGACATAAGAAAATCCTGGGAGATTGAAGATATCACTGAATCTTCACAAATGTCTACAAAAGATGCTTACTGTCTCCAACAGAACAAAACTGAAACAAAACGTCAAGAAGATAGCCGCTATGTCGTGCCGCTACCCTTACACTCTGACATCGAAGATAAACTTGGAGAATCTAGACCAGAAACAAAAGCTCAATTTTTACAACTGGAAAAAAGGTTTAGAACCTCTGAAAATGTAGCAGAACATTACAAAGCATACATGATGGATCACTTCCCAGCAAACCATATGCAACTATGCACAAATAACACGACACCGAGTTTGTACCTACCACACCATTGTGTGCAACGTGCTGATTCAAGGACTACTCCGCTACGTGTAATTTTTAATGCATCGGCAAAAACAACTACGGGTCAAAGTCTTAACGATTTGATGTACAGCGGCCCAAATTTACAAACGGACCTACGGTCGTCTAACGAGGCAAAACTACTGCAAGGCCAAGGACCTACCAATAACAAACCAGAAGCATACTGCTTCAACCACCAAGAGTCTACAAAGACATTGGGCATACACAAACCCGACGATGTGAACAAGGAATTGAAAAAGGTCCAGGAATGCCTATCAACCCACAGCATAACTATAAACGAACAGAAAAAAGATCGAAAAAGCAAACTTCTACCCTTGAACCCGTATATCGACAACGGAGGATTACTAAAAGTGGGAGGGAGGATTAACAATGCCTTCATCGATTCCAAAACAAACAAGAGCCCAGGTGTAAAAACCGCAAAAAGTGATGAACGACAGGTTGAAAACGAAAACAAAATCACGGAAAATAAACAAATCCAGCCACCAAACAACGAAGAACAAGTTCAAAGCAACAACAAACGATCCAGAAGGAGAAACAAGATGTTTTGTAACTTGATATGGGCGATCTTATCAATCTTTACATTCGTATCGCCCGCTTGGTGTGACTACAGCTTACAAAGCATAAACGCCAATCAAAGCATCTACTTCGACAAGGTCACAGATATGCACCTTGTACGCGATGAGTGGAAGTTGATTGTTTATTACGACATGGATCCTTACTGGCAGGGAATGCAAGCCTTTAAGAACTATATTACTACGCTACAAAAAACATGCACTAGCATCGAGAAACACAACTTATGTGACGTAATACTTCTCCAATTACGTCACGGCTACTCTGAACTGATGCACTACAGCGGCATGCTACTAGATCAAAAATTTAAACCAACTAGAAATAGAAGGGGACTCATCAATGGCATCGGTTATCTATCTAACAGCTTATTCGGAATACTGGACGAACACTTCGCCGAAAAATATGAAAAGGACATTGACACAATCCGATCAAACGAAAAACATCTCGCCCTATTGTGGAAAAACCAAACATCTGTGCTAGAAGCTGAGAACAACATACTAAAGAGAGTAGAACAGTCAATCGAGAACCAACGAAAAATGTATAATCAACATATTAACTCTCTCGATAAGGCCACGAACACACTTGCAACTGAAATGAAAGACGTACAAATTAACAATGACTTTTCTTTGATGTCAATTATCGCTAACGGCATTCTAGTCAACCTTAAAGGACTTCAGGATACTCTTTTGGAAACCATCACTGAGATCCACTATGGAAAATTCAATGTCCACTTATTAAGTCCTCAACAACTTACAGAAGAGCTGAACATCGTATCTGGCCAACTGGCAAAGGACTTAACACTTCCGATAGACAACCTTCAAGTAGATCTACGGAAACTTTATCATCTTCTTAAAGTACAAGCAAGGATGACAACAAAATACTTTATATTTGAAATCAAAATTCCATTGATGACTCGAGACTCATACGAGATCTACAATCTTATAGCTGTTCCTCAACTAAAAAACGAAACTATGGAGAAAATAATTCCTATTGCCGACTACGTCGCTATAAATCTTCAAAAGGACTCCTACATACCGATGTCTGAAAACGAACTACGAATGTGTATTCCATACAATACGGAAACCTTAATGTGCTCGATGCAACGACCAATTTACCATCTTAAGTCTGAAGACTTTTTTTGTGTGAAAAACGAAGAAAATGAACAATGTTTAACCAAACAAACTATTTGTAGAGACGTGTGGATCGACCTTAACAAAATAAACACTTTCATGTACTTCTGTTGTGAACAACGAACAATTAGAATTATCTGCGAGCGTCAGGTTACTGCCGAGCGGATCAGCAAAGCCGGCATAATCGGTCTTGGGAATGGCTGTGTCATCAAGGGCGAAGCCTTCTCGATATACTCGCACATGCAGCTGACTAATCATCTTACTCTTCGACCAGATGGACTCAAGGTCGATGTGCCACCTATCAATTATATTTTCACCGTAACTGTACCAACCACTGAAGGGAAGATACCCAATGATGACGAATTAAACACCATTGATAAACAATTGAACGGAGTTGGCGATCAAATAGAATTGATGAAAGGTGAAGGTGACGGATTATCATCAGAAAGCATTTCTACACATGATGTTCACCAGTTTGTGGTGCTGTACCTAATTACCGGAGCAGTACTCCTCGCAGCTGGTGTTTACTTGTGGCGGCGCTCCCGAGCACGCTGCTCAGCGACGCTCCCAGCGACAACTCAAAACGACCGTCGTCCATCCGAACCCATCGTCAAATTCCAAACAGAGTAAACTACACAGGATTCCAGAGTAAACTACTCACGCGTGGACAAAGCCACGTCTCCTGTAATCATGAAACATTTTAGTGCAAGTGAAGTGCAGTGCAATGAAAATTTATAAGTTTAGATTAAGTTTATTGCTTAAATAATGTATTCATCTTGTGTAACTGCTTTTATCTCGCCCTCGGGAGCATGTACGGTTTGTGCAAACCGCACAATATTTGTCAAGTTCTCACGGGTCAGCGTTTTACGCTGCGACGTGGTTTTTAGCCAATTACAGACAGTCAACAGCTACACGTCACAGCGTAGACTCGCGCCCAACTTTAAACAAACTACTTAGATCTATATAACTAAATCATTATAACAAACTAAACCTTAAAACAACTGTTTTACTCTGCAACAACGAACACTAACTATAAGATCGTAGGCGACAGACCCTACACCCGTTACATCCTGTCCGATGTCAAAGTTGATCCGTCGCGAGCTCGTCTCGACGGCATACATTATACAAGGCGCTTTCTGTGCAAATTCTCGTGTTTGAATACGAGGTTGGCGGGTTTTGTCCGAATTTCTAACAATACTAATTAGGATTGCAAATACAAGTCGATGAACTGGAAATTTCCACACAAAATTTAAATTTGACTAGCATTTTATTAGAGAGTGATGTCATTTTGGAAGCCTCCACGGAATATCTTGCTTGCTTATCTACCTGGGCACGGTTAGTGCTACCGGAATAGTATACATTGTCCTTGGTTATTTGTAGAGCGATGTACCGCACTAGCATAGAGCATTACTTTACTCGTAGTTTTGGTACGTAACAGCAAAGTTGGTAAGATCATGGGAAGAAGGGCGGGCTGTCCGTAGCAATGATGAGCAAGTGACTCACCATTAGGATCTCCGGGCACTCGTTCCGCGTCCGAGTCGGAGACGGGCGTGTGTGTATGCGCGTGTGTGTGTGCGGGCGCGGGCGCGGGCGGGGGAGGCGTGGCGGCGAGGGGGAGCGCGGGGGCTGCGCGCGCCGTCTGCTTCTGCGGCGCTCCACCCGACGCCACGCACGCGGCGCACACTACCTCTGCGCCCGTGTACGTCACTTTCTCGCCAGAGGGAAACGCACGTCTGGAACACGAATACCAACGGTTCTATTGCGGACCCTCTCAAGTTATAATAGGTGCATGTTGCCAGCGATCACTTATGGAACTGGAACTGAGACCTCATACATCAGGAGCCCTTATACGCAAGCTGGACGAGCAACGGGCTTTAGAGTAAGGTTAGAAGTCTTGAGTTTAACTACGTGATGGAATAAGAAGTCCGTAGAAGTGCCAATGAAGAAGGAAAAGTTAGAATAGCCTTGTGAAGTCAACGAGAAAGTGGAAGAAGAAACCCTGTTTACTGACCTCACTTAGCGTAGAATAAGGGCAGGAAGTAGAGTAAGTGATTATGAGTATAAGCATCAAAGTAGCGATAGTATTACTGACTTGCAGCGCGCGCAGGTGAAGCACTTCTGATGGTATGTGTTCCCGAGCGCGGACACCACCTCGCCCTCCACGTACTGGCTGCAGGCGGCGCAGCGCGTGCCGAACGCACGCTGGTAGTCCTGTAACATACCACAGCGCCAGCTTTAAGAACAGTCAGCTTTACATCAGGTTACACTGTGCGCTAGTAGTTCTGCGATGCAACACCACCTGCTTATGGTTCTAACATATGGCTCAACTGCAGGTCCACCTGGCATTGCATAACACGCCAGGTGGACCTGCAGTTTCCATGAGGTTTTAGTAGTAGCCAGGGCTCTTTGTGAAGGACTCAACCGGAGAAGTTCTACCACCAATACCATGCCTATTTCTGCTTTCAAGCAGCGTTGCTGAGTATCCGTTTGAAGGGTGTGGGTGACATGGCAGACACAATGAGTTTTAGCATCTGTATAACTGAAGTGGATGGACGCAAGGCAGCGCGTGAAATGCGACTGATGCGAGGCAATGTTGTTATAGGTCATGGTTACCAGCTAACATTAGGCCGGACATCTGCTTGTTTAATCAGCAAAAGCATAAGGAGTACACACCACAAAGGTTTATCAATCAAATAAGATTCTCTCGATGGGAAGAGATGGTACCAGCCGTATAGTGGACGGATGCTGTAGTACCTGTGGGCAGTAGTAGTGCGAGTCCTTGCAGAAGAAGCCTCCCTTGGCGAGCGAGGCGGCGCAGGCGCGGCACGTGAAGCACGCCGTGTGGAAGTACTTGTCGGAGACGCGCAGCACCTCGCCGCTGCACTTGCCACCGCACGCGCCGCACACCACCTTGCCTGCCACACACACACAACACAAACATTAATTTTACTGTCGGATTAAGCAATGCGGAGACTGACAATTTGGAGTGTCGTGTTAGAGAGGTGGCCTATAGCCAGCAGTGGGTGCATACAGGCTGAATAGATAGATAGATGTGTGGAACATGATGTTGCGCTCTCAATAAACGATAGTGCTCTATCCCGACATCGTTTTTGCACATAATGGGTAGTAAACCGAAATTTTACAGGACCCCAACATCGAACCTTTGAAACTAATGGCCAATAAAAGCGATTGTAATAAATTAGAATTAATCGTGAGGGGTCAATTGGAGGGCGGTGGTCAACGAGGCCGGGCACCGCACCGTCAGTTCCACTGCGGGGTCGTATCGTCGAGCCCAGTGCATTGCAGTGCCTAGTATAGTGGGGAATCCCCATGGCGTTGTATTTATAAGCTTCATTTGAACAATACGTGTAAATGAATTGAGTATATGTATTATCAGAAACGATCGACTGGCTGAATAAATATATAACATAATTAGAGTCACTACAAACAAGAGAGTATTATAGAAGGAAGGATTTTTTCAACAATTAATTCAAATGTAAAAACACGAACACCCCTATATTATTTGTTCGAGGTGTAACAACGAAACGAGCCACGAGTTTTCGCAAAGGCGCAACACGTAATTGGGTCAGACGAGGCGCCCCTTCCCGGCGCCTGTAGGGGCGCAGGCTCTACCCTTCCCCGACGCAGTCTCGGTCGTCATCGTCACTCGTACTGCACTAGGAAACGCATGCTACAGAGAACTTAATATTACAACTTTAAACAACCACTCTATTTTTTTACGAGAAATTAATTCTAAAGTTTTATCAATTTTACGTGACAAGTCACAAAAGAAACAACGAACAACAAAGACAACAAGCGACTAACCTTTTGTCATATTAATCCACGAGGGTTACAAAGGTCATAAAATCAGTGAAATCAGTTAAATCAGGATTTTAAGCTACTATATCACAGAGCATGCTACACGTACAGACACGAAGGGGTCACATCCACCCTTTACCTCGACAAATCGCAGTTTACAAATTGGCTCTCAGCTGCTATATCATAAAAGCCAACAAACGAACCAGTCGACTGTAACAAATGAGATCCCGCCGCAATGCACAAAGCCTACTCGTACAATCTGGCTTGCGGAGGCACGTCTCGTATTGGGGTCACACACAGCAGTCACGCATAGGTCGGGGGTCGACTGCAATGCCACATTCATTCAATCAACCTGTTCTAATTATCTACTCGGGTTCGAGCTAATTGCGGTTCATGGATTCCTAGGTACACGAGTAAAAGAAGAGGAAATCAAACTTTTGTCAAACGTCAAAGGCAAAAAATAAACCAGTTTAATCAAATGAGATAGTATTATGTGTGGATTATCTACAATATTTATTTATCACAAGGATCGCTTTGAAACATCTTAAAGCTAGGTGAGCCTATGTGCCAGTTCCACGCGACCATGCCTAGAAGAATAGGCCACAAATTAAGGCTTGTTCCTACCGTTTACTGGACACTACGGAGTTTTAATATTGCTATATTTCGTCAGATTCGAAGTAAGAAATCTTTTATTCATTTGAAGTACAAGGATCACTCAAAAACTAGACGAGTCTCTAGCCGGCTGGTGCGGCCAGTTCCAGTCATTATCTCACACTCACAGGTGATATCAGTCTGGCTGGTAATAAATTGATCGGTTGATCCTTGTGCCACATCTGAGACCTCAGACAAGTGACATCATTTGCATAGTGCACCACCCACATCCAATACACCTCGTTAGACGCCTAGTGTAAAGGCGAACACTCGTCTGTTCACATAGTACCTAATCTAGTTATCACTGTAACAACATGTGAAGAGTCGCTCATACTTGTATTACTAGTCCAGCTATAAGGCAAGTCTCCCGCGTTATAGCACGATTATGTGACATTGTCACGTGTTAGCACCGCTGACCTCATCGCCTCGTCTGGTATCGATTGGCTCCAAAGCGGGTTCATGACCCGCCTCGATGCCGTGACTGCGTCTCGTGTCGTGACAGGTACAACAATACCAATCACCACACCATGTTAAGGCTACTTCGATTCAAAAGCTTTGTTAATGGAAAAAAATTCAAAAGCACTTACAAAGTCTCGACAAAATGATACCAGTCATGTTGACGACATCAACTGGATAAAGAAACATGAACAAAAGTTTCAACAAGCATGAGGATAAACAAACAGAGTAGTAAGTGGAATAAGGCGGATCAACGACCAGCTGACCATATAGAGAGCGTCAGTTTCCTAATTTGGTCAGCGCACTGGTCACCGCTGATGCAACGGCTATGAAAGTGCATGTTGGTCAGACGGAAGCAAAAGTGGAAACAGCACAAACATCGAGCAAGCATCGGACTGCGGAAGTTTATTCGCTGTTGGATGTGGGGAATGAAAATAAACGCACTAAATAACAAGCTTATTTGTGTTGGTGTGGAAACACGAGTTATGTGAACGGCTTTGAATCAGTGGAATTCAGTTAAACACCAACGTTTTCAGGTCACAAACCTTATGTTATTGATTAAAAATGAGCTTGACTTTAGATTCAGAAGTGTAAAGTGCCATCTACAAGGCACCTTTCACTTGCCTTATAATAATGTTAGCTTCTACTGTTTACGTTACCTGTACTTGGCAAGGATAGCGTGCCATTAATGCACTATTATACGCACGTCCGTCTGTTGATATCAGCCATCACATGATGGCCGGACGTGCGGTCCCGCATTTGGCGCACATTAGTGCGCTCGTGTGCCTCACCAACAAGCCGCAAGTCCTGCGCTCATCACTAGATCCACTACACAGATATTACGGTACATTTGTCCCCACAAATGTACTGTAATTTATTATGTACATTCGTCTAAAAAACACTTGAGTTATGAAGACATTTGACTCAAACTCAAAGGTATATTTATTCAGTAGTATCACAAGGATCACTTTGAAGCGTCTTAAAGCTAGGTGAGTCCAGGTGCCAGTTCCAAGTGACCAAGCCTAGAAGAACAGGCAACAAACTACGGCTTGGTTCCTACCGTTTTTTTTTGTATGATCCTTTTACAAATCAAAAACTCTAAAGTCAGGTCATCCTTGCAAGCTGCCATGTCACCAAAGTGTATTATTTTACTGGTTTGGTGAAATTAGCAAGGATATAAACAAATATAACTCACGATATCCAACAGTGTGAGGATATAAGGATATTAAGCTGGCTGACTATGATGATGGACGAAGCACGCCATGTAAATAAATTCTAAATTCTATTCTATTCCAACGTGCAAGACCTTAAATAGGTAGTGTACTAACTCATAGTAGGTATTCAAACTAAATGCTAATTAAACCTACAGATCTCCACAATATTGAGATGATCACGACAGCCATAACTCTTCCTCTAAAGCGCATCAAAGTCCAGTCAGATTAACGGCGTCCATTTAACCCGTTAAGAGCTGAATGAAATGGATACTCTCGTCCATTAACTAACAGCTGAACATATCTGAACTGGAGGAAAGAGGCCGTTAAATGAGTGGATATTAATTGAAAGCTTTTTTACGAGTCACAATCTGAGTGGAACATAAAAAGGAAAGGAGATAGCGTCATCATTATCACGACATCAAATAAGGAACATAGCATTCTGATTGCATTTGGTACTAAAACGTTTGCTGAATAACGAATTAATGTTGAGTTGACCATAGTTTACAGTACGCAAAAGATAGTATTTAAAATATTTGAGGCAATTCAAGAAACATAGTGTAGTGTAGAGCTTTGAGCCAGTGGATGTATCGTTGCGGAATATTAGAAGCGAAAAACATACTATAATTTGAAGACGCGTCTGAATAAGAGAAAATAAAGCATGAATCAAGATGATAAGATTCTCAGTTAGGCAGTGCGGCGGCGCTTAGAAGGAATTCGTGTAAAAATAAGTCCCGCAGTTGGCGGCGCGCCAGACGCTGGAGCACTGGCATCCCGCGCGTACGGCCCAGACACTCGCCGACAATACGGCTACACTGGAACTAAACACCTGATGGAAAGCGGTTACTGTAGCCAGTGGCATCCTGCGATACTAGAGGAATCACAAGCGTGTTGCAGACCCTTTAAAAAATGTACTTCACCGATTGCTTTATGCCAGTGAAGACATCAAATTAGGGGCCAAGTTTTTTTTATTCGACTAGCTGATAGAACAAGCATATGGCCCACCTGATGTTAAGTGGTAACCATCGCCTATAACAAAGCATTGCCTCGTAAATCACGCACGTTAGAAACGTGCCCTACGATACACTGCCCTATTCCATGTGAGGCATCTGTCTCTTAACCGTGTCTCAAGTTGATGGACACAGAACAGTGCATCGTAGGGCACGTTCCTAACGTAGATGATATGCAAGGCAATGCTTGGTCCAGGCGATTGTTACCACTTAACATCAAATGGGTGATATGCTCTATCCGATGTATTCCAATAAACTTCCAAAGCACCATTTACCCTGGAACTTTACCCAGGCCACCACTTTTATACCACATTATTACTTAATCAAAGTTTGTTTTATACATCACTCTTCTGATTAGATACCTCCAGCCTACATGCGTTTCGTAGTCTGTTGGAGTAGTAAGACAGTTATATTTGCTAGCTGTGTACACCATTCACTTGCCCTGTGGAGTGTACGTCTCGTTATGCACCTTCGGTTTCCGCGTCTCGTCTCCTGAATAGCTGACATTCTCGGACATTATATGAGTGAATATCATTGTATTAATTATATTTACTGCATAAACATGGTGCATAGTGTTTTTCTTTCATAATAATAATTGAATTCTTGAGAGAGATAGATTAAGGTCAAAGAAAAAAAAAAATACGGGTTGCACTCCGGGAGTGCCGGCAGAAGTGAAAACTTGATTATTAACGTAGGAACCCTAAAAGTTGTTTATTTTATCAAGTTCCTCAATGTAGTAAAACCCCAATCAAAGTCCTAAGGAACCCTAAAAATTTTAGCATTATCAAGCTCCTAAGTGTAGTTGAAATTCCAATCAAAGTGCTAAGGAACCCTAAAATTGTTTACATAATCAAGGTCCTAAGTGTAGTTGAAAGTCCAATTAAAGGCCTAAGGAACCCTAAAAGTTGTTTATTTTATCAAGTTCCTCAATGTAGTAAAACCCCAATCAAAGTCCTAAGGAACCCTAAAAATTTTAGCATTATCAAGCTCCTAAGTGTAGTTGAAATTCCAATCAAAGTCCTAAGGAACCCTAAAAATGTTAACATTATCAAGCTCCTAAGTGTAGTTGAAACTCCAATCAAAGTCCTAAGGAACCCTAAAAGTTGACCACTTAATCAAATTCCTCAATGTAGTAAAACCCCAATCAAAGTCCTAAGGAACCCTAAAAATTTTAACATTATCAAGCTTCTAAGTGTAGTTGAAACTCCAATCAAAGTCCTAAGGAACCCTAAAAGTCGACCATTTAATCAAATTCCTCAATATAGTATAACCCCAATCAAAACCCTATACGGAACCCTAAATTTTACGTAAAGCCAAATCCTCAACGGGTCGGAACCGCTAGAAGGGACCTTGTCGCGCGACCTACAAGTAGGTCCTAAATGAAGTAAAACGGCAGACATAGGAGGAGGAGGTTCTGGGGGGCTAAGGGGGGTCACAGCACGGCTCGCTTCGCTCGCCGCGCTGTTCCCCGTGGTCGCGTGGCGGCTCGCTTCGCTCGCCGCGACGCTCCCCCCGGGTTCAGGAAGAGGGGGTTCTGGGGGGCTTAGGGGGGTAACAGCACGGCTCGCTTCACTCGCCACGCTGTTCCCCGTGATCGCGTGGCGGCTCGCTTCGCTCGCCGCGACGCTTCCCCCGGGTTTCGGAGGAGGGGGTTCTGGGGGGCTTAGGGGGGGTCACAGCACGGCTCGCTTCGCTCGCCGCGCTGTTCCCCGTGGTCACGTGGCGGCTCGCTTCGCTCGCCGCGACGCTCCCCCCGGGTTCAGGAGGAGGGGGTTCTGGGGGGCTTAGGGGGGGTCACAGCACGGCTCGCTTCGCTCGCCGCGCTGTTCCCCATGGTCGCATGGCGGCTCGCTTCGCTCGCCGCAATGCTCCACTCGAAAAATAAATACAGTAGATCTATAAAATCATGTACCAATGACCACTACTACCTGCCGCGGGCGGCCGCTAGTTCATAAAATCTATAATAGGTATGTACCTATACCTACTACAGTCACGAAAAACGCCTTGGTATGCTTGCTACTAACTATTATCTATTCTGTGACGTTACTGTGTCATAGTAACTACTAGCGTATCTGTAGCGTCTTACGCTTTTTTTCGATTTTTATTATGAACTCTACGTTGTAGTCTTAGGGTACATTTCTGCAAAAAATCCGTCCTACGCTTTTTCGATCAGGGTCACGTGATCCTGACGCGAGTTTAAGATTTTATCCCCATTCAGAAAGTGCTCAACGCCGCTAAAGAAGTTTTCACTTCAATAACTTGTTATTTGCTAATAGAACGGAATAATTGAGCAAACTTGATTATGCCCCCATCTGTGTATGAATGAACACGTTACACGTGGTTCAATTCAAGGTCATCAATCAGTAAATTCTTCCGTAAAATCTTTTCAAAGTGAAGATTTCGATCGCCAAATTCAACAAATGTGACGAGAGCCAGAGCCAGCACTAATAATTAATCTCGATAGTGTATATCAATTCTCAAGTAAAAACCAATGGTGTATCCGCCGAGTATCTGTACCGAGCAAAGATCGACGAGGAACAATTAGCGTCGAATAACAACAGTGACTCACATCAAGAACAAGAGCATCACACAAAAAGTGGGTAATAGTGCACGTGTATTATAGTCATTTGATTATTACCAGCGTAATTGAGGAACATTACATGATACGAGCTCGATTACGGATACACGTTACGTTTTTTATCGGTATCTTGATATTATTATTTTGTGCGCATTTTCTGACAAGTTTGGTTGAATTAATTTTTGGTACAGGGTTATGATGTGCACTTAAAATCTTTTCACCAAACTGGTTCAAAGGAACAAGCGATATGACAAGAATATCATAACTATTTTAGTCGATTTAAGAATAAAAAGGAGGTATCGAATCTGTGGGATGATGATATTTGACGGTTCATTATTATCTTAAAATTGCAATATTATCTAAAACAAATCAAAACATAGCATCGTCTATGTGAAATTACAAACTTCCTACTATACTTGAGAGCAACATTCCAAAGATCAGGAAAGCTAGCATGCATTAACAATAGCGAACTTCATAAATCAGACAATTTCTCTTAGATTACATGAACCGGACCGAGTGGGAAGTGTTGCCCAACAATCTCGACCCATAGTGGACCAGGAGCATGTACCTGTTTCTCAAACGAACAATATTATCGTAAATTTGACTTCGCAACTCTGTATGGAAAGACCTCGGTTACATAACTCGATGTCTTTTCCTAGCTTTAGAAAAAGCAGGGAATCATCGATCCTTTTTGCCACCACATCCTGTCCCGTGCTGTCTAGTGGAACATAATAAGCGTTTATTATTGTAATTATTAGACGTTTCTTTGAATTGATATCGTTAGCAGCTCTTCTATAAACATGCTGCTGCATCTAGAAACACAGAAGAGCTGCTAACACACATGTGTGAGCAACGAAGGTATCATTCACTTTAAGTGCCTTTTCTTCGTTTACTTGTGTCTTATCTATTAAGAGAATTTGTAGAAGCATGTATAGATTGATCTCAATAGAAAGAACTCTACTTTTTAATCTAACTCATTCAATTAATCCTTGTTGATCCCAATAGATCGAACGATGGAAAGTACTTTATTAATTCAATAAACACTTTCAATTATAAAGGAAAGACACATACAACTACTTTAAGAAGTGCATAGGCAGAATCTAGCAGAAGAAAATAATAAAATAAAATTAAAATTAAAGCTAAAATGAACTATTGAATAGATACAATTGAACATGTCGATCGCCAAAGATTACACACTGCGTCACTTTGTCGGTCTCTCGACAGAAGCGATCCGATAACGACAAATAGCGGCATGCTTATTTCTGTCAAGTAAATCCTACATCAACGTAACAATTCAATAGAAATGCTGATAACAAATCAATAATTGCTGATATTCATAATAACGAATAGAAAGTAACAATTTAAAAACAGTTGGTCAATTCAAACACCCATATAGAATATACTTCGCGAGGGTCAAAAAAGCAATCAGACGTTTCTCGGCAGTAGTTTTGCAAAACAGCAAAAAGAAACCGAATAGTCAGCAGACATGCAAGATCACGGCCGGTCACTGGTCCCTGATAGTTTGGCTGTCAATCAACAAATTGTAACCTTGTCACAATGCCCCTGGCGCAAGTCTGCTGTACACATCAACGGAGGTGCAAGCTTTTAGCTCCAAATGAAAACAGTTTTAGTTTGAAAACACTTAACGGCACTCAAATTTTAGCAAATATGAAGGGTTATAATATGGAAGACGACAACCAAGCTACATTACAATTATACACTCCAAAGTATTTTGAAAAGCAATTTGAAAGGAAATGTAGGACAGATACAATCTCAAGAAAACGGATTAGGAGCTAGTATCATTGGACAACAATGACGAGCGACGACAAGGCCTTGATTAAAATACCTGACGAGAGATTGAACATATCAATGGAAAAAGCTTCCTTTCAATCGAACTCGCTACTACACAGAAGAAAAGCATCAGTATTTTGTAAAATTAAGTGGATACCAGATAGCTGGGTCACTCAGTATTTCTAGCTGCACCCAGCCGAGTTTACAAGTGTTGGTTCTTTCCAACGATGGAGTGCGCAGCAATCAAGGTGTTCTCCGTAAGCTGTGACTGTCGCGAAAGGAAATTTCACTCCCATATAAGGTGTAATGCTTTCTGCAGCATCCATTGCATCGGGAATGTGATTTATGGGGCGATTAACGCCTCGGGTTCCCCCCGAGGCATACGGGATAGTCTGTGGAAGTTCTAAGAATGAACCTTCTTTCTGACATCTCTAAAGTAAAAGTCTAACGTAAAAGTCTATCGGTGGCTAGAATACGCATTTTAGCGCGGTTCGATATTATCTTCGACAAATTTGGTGATATGACACTGCTTTCGCGACATTTCAAATCTCTATTTCGAGCGTAAATCTCTATAAGTCTAGAATTGGCCCCCTGCTCTTTAAAAATCGGTTATCTGTAAAGGCGGTTTACAGACGATAGTTGAACGTGATAACGTCATAAAAAAATACACAGATGTCGAACGCTGCCGAACGCGGAGGCCGATTGTGCCTCTTTGTCGCTCGTTCCGCGCTCTCGCTTGCACTTGAGCGCCTCAGAGCGAGGTAACGCCGCATGAGTCATGTTTTTTCGTGCGTGCAGCCGGCTCCATCGAATTATAAGACGTTGTCACGTCAAAAATAAGAACTGGTTGTTTAAAAAAAAACACGAGTGCAAGTGTTTTCGTAGTCCTTTAGTTCCAAAACTCGACAATAGATGGCGTTCTCTGTGAAACCCTTGAGTTCTCAGGTTCTCACAGAGCTTAGTTTTTGCTTCATCTAAATATCTTGGGTACACTTAGAGATGGGTTTTTGCCTAGGCATTTATGGACGTATTGAGTAAATGCCGAGTAAACGTCCATTTACGCCCAGTAAACGTCCCAAAACAGGGCGGATATATTTTTATTGTAAAATATCGCAAAATTCAAAAATTATGACACAATGCTAAGTTCAAATGACTAAAAAGGTTTTTTTTAAGTTAATCTATAATCATCATCAGGCTGAAGAAGTCCACTGCTGGACATAGGCCTCCCCTTCACATTTCCAGGAAGAACGATTCTGAGCCCTTTCCATTCACCGACTTCCTGCGATCTTAACAATGTCGTCAGGCCATGTGGTGGGTGGGCGCCCTACTTTTCGTCTTCCGGTTCGTGGTCGCCATTCGAGAACCTTTATTCCCCAACGGTTGTCGGTTCTTCGAGCTAAATGACCTGCCCATTGCCACTTCAATTTACTAATTCTAAGAGCTTTAAGTGACCTTGGTTCTTCTACGGATATCCTCATTTCTGATTCTATCACGTAGTGAAACTCCCAGCATAGCTCTCTCTATATATAGCTCGTTGCGCGACTTTGAGCTTGTGTACGAGCCCAATAGTTAGCGACCACGTCTCAGTTCCGTAAGTCATCACTGGCAAGAAGCACTGATTAAAGACTTTTGTCTTGAGGCGTTGCGGTACCTGCGACAAGATGTGGCGCAATTTCCCGACGCTGCCCATCTGAGTTGGATTCGTCGGCTGACCTCTTTGTCGGAGTTGGCTCTACCTAATTGGATCGTTTGACCCAAATTAACATGAGCATTAGACATGATTTTTGTCTTGGTCATGTTCATTTTTTTAGACCCACCTGTTGGGAGACAATTTTGAGGTCTCTGAGCATTGTGCCTTCCAGCGACTCCGCCATTATGACTATTTAGTCATAATGGCGGAGTTGCTGGAAGACTGGAAGACGTCGGTAAATCGAAGGTGAGTGATGAATTCGCCGTTGATGTTAATGCCATACCTTGTCCAGGACACGAGCTTGAAAATATCCTCCAGTGCCGAGGTGAACAGTTTCGGAGATATGACATCCCCCTGTCTCACCCTTTTTTGCATGTGGATTGGATTTGTACTCTGGTCCTGAAGTTGGATAAACATTGCGGCATTCCTGTAGATACATTTCAACACTTCGATATACCGATAGTCAATTTGACACCGCTGGAGCGACTGTAGCACTGCCCAGGTTTCGACTGAATCGAAGGCTTTCTCATAGTCCACAAACGCTAAGCAAAGTGGCCGATTATACTCCTCAGTCTTCTGTAAAATCTGCTGTAGCGTATGGATGTGGTCTATGGTGCCTTTCCGGAACCCGGCTTGTTCGGGAGGCTGAAAGTCATTGAATCATCGAGCCAGACGATTGGTAACTACTTTCGAAACAGCTTATAGACGTGGCTAAGATAGTCAGATAGTCTCATCAGAGAGATGGGCCTATAGTTCTTTAAGAGGGTGTTATTACCCTTCTTGGAGAAGAGCACCACTACGCTCCTGCCCCACGCTTCAGGCGTCGTACCCTCGAGGATGACAGAATTAAAAAGCTTCTGAAGAACCTCAAATATCGGCGTTCCGCCTGCTTTCAGAAGATCTGTCGTTATTCCGTCTTCCCCCGGTGCCTTGTTACTCTTTAGCTGCTTGAGAGCCGTTCGGATCTCATATAGGCTGACGAAAGTAGCGACTTCCTAATTCAACTGAATAGCGGCTGTGCAAAAGCTTTTTGAAGATGGGTAGAGATATCACTTTTCTGATATCAATAGGAAGAGAGTTCCAAATACGGATAGCTTGTACAGTGAATAAGTGCTTATAGAAAGAATAAGAGTGGACAGGAAGTTGTAGAGTTTCAGAAGACCGTAAGGTACGAGAGTTAGAAAGATTTAGGTATTCAAAGCGTTGAGATTAGTTTAACTTTTAGATAAGGGGGGTGGAGGGGTTAAACATGAAACTGTACAAGAGGGAAAGGAGACTAGTATTCCTGCAAAAACGAATAGGCAACCACTTAAGCTTATTACAAAAATCGGAAACATGGTCATATTTGCGTAAACCAAATATGAACCTAATGGAGAAGCAATGGTCAAGCATCAACTTCTACATCCAGAATATTTGAATTAAACCTGACTTTATTATGATAGTACAGTATGGAGCAGTAAGTAAGAGAATTCAGCTAGGTTGGGCGGTATTTGGGAAACTTCGTCAGTTCTTCTAGTAACCCATCCCACAGTGCTCAAAAACGAAAGCCAGTGCGTCCTACCAGTTATAATAACACGTGGACACTGACGGGTTCATAAATTAAAAGTCGCTCAACAAGCTATGGTTAAGGCTATGCTCAGAGTCTCTCTCAGAGATAGGATCTGGAACGAGGTCATTCGATAGAGGACCAAAGTTGTCAACATAGCCCAAAGAACTAGCAAGCTCAAGTGGCAGTGGGCCGGTCATGATTCGAAGAACCGATAATGTGAAGACCACGTTTAGGCAAACGTAGTGTAGGTGCCTCAGATTAGATGGAGCGATGACTTATGCAGAGTGGCGGGCAGCAACTTGATAGGAAGAGTCAAACCGAACTCTGGGCTCAGTGGCGCGCCATGGGAGTGACCATGTCCAGCAGTGGACTTCAAAAGGTTGATGATGATTACGATAGTGACAGCGATTAGCAGGCACGAGTCACGAATACCATGTGCGGTAAAATTTTGATTTAAATAATACCGACCGACTGTGATTCTGCTGATAATTCTGTAATTTGGCAACAAATACATTTTTTATTTTCAGTGAGATCTTCCTTTTTTGTCAATTACTATTTGTTCTAATATTAAAATGGTTTAAACAGGTACATCTTACGAATACTCAATGAAAAAGTCTGATTTTGACTAATTAGAGTTTCCGCCCTGATTTTGGACATTTAAAAGGACGTTAATTCGTTTTTGCCCTATTTGTCCAGTTTATGGCCTTTTCGCCCAACTGGGTTTAAACCCTCTGCCCATCTCTAGGTACACTCGATCCATTAGCGCCCTATGCGGGCGGCGCAAAAGCTCACTTATTGCCCTTGTATTCTAGCAACACATTTGAAATGAAATGGAATGAAACTGAATGAATGTGAATGAAACTGAATGACACTGAATGAAACTGAATAAAACTGAATGAAACTGAATGAAACTGAATGAACCTGAATGAAAATCCGGTCCGGACCCGGACCTGGACCCGGACCCGGACCCGACTCGGACTCGCGGACTCGCGGACTTGCGGACTCGGACTCGGACTCGGACTCGGACTCGGACTCGGACTCGGACTCGGACTCGGACTCGGACTCGGACTCGGACTCGGACTCGGACTCGGACTCGGACTCTCGGACACGGACCCGGAACCCGACCGAACCCTTACCCTTACCCTCATTTACCCTTACCCATTACCCGACCCGGGCTCGGGCTCAGGTAAATGGAACGACGAAACGACGTAACGACGCATGAGTCATGTTTTTTCGTGCGTGCAGCCGGCTCCATCGATTTATAAGACGTTATCACGTCAAAAACTTTTTTTGAGTTTCAGTTTTAAGTATACCCCCAAAATGTATAGTTTTTTTTCTATTTTTGTGTAAAAATCTTAATGCGGTTCACAGAAAATATCTACTCGCCAAGTTAAATTAGTCTAGCTCTTACGGTTTCGGAGAAAAATGGCCATGACATACGGACGGACAGACAGACATGACGAATCTATAAAGGTTCCGTTTTTGCCATTTGGCTACGGAACCCTAAAAAGGGCGCTATCATGAATACTGTACTTAGTAAGTTATGCAACACAAAGTTCGATAATAGTACAAATCGATTGAAAATGCATTCTAGGAATGAAAAACATCTGCTTAGTTGTTTGTTGTTCAATTGAGTTGTTGAGTTTATGAAAGAGAGGTCGGCCAATAGGTATAGTAAAAAACTTTTACATTTATCTTTCTTTTAGATTCATTTATCTTCTTATAGATTCGTCATGTCTGTCTGTCTGTCCGTCCGTATGTCACAGCCATTTTTCTCCAAAACTGTAAGAGCTAACCTGATGAAACTTGGCGAGTAGATGTATTCTGTGAACCGCATTAAGAGCGGGTCGTGCGAAAATTTGAGATTTGTTTTAAAAAAATTCATAACTAAATAACTAAGTGACATTTTAAAAATCGCAAAAGGACTAATTGTAGACTATACATTTGAGATTAATTCGAATTTAAGTGTGTTAAAAAAATATACTATTTAACATGACATTCTATTTAACGCTGACATACGATTTTCATTAGCGTTAAATAGAATGTCATGTTAAATAGTATATTTTTTTAAGATTTTTATTTTTTTACACAAAAATAGAAAAAAAACAACAAATTTTGGGGGTCCACATAATTGAAAGTGAAACTCAATTTTTTTTTTTCATCACATCCATACGTGTACATAATTACGTAACATAATTTTTGTAAATCTATGAATAGGTTTACAAAAATTATGTTGAGGTTTCTAAAATCTTTTTTTTCTAAACTGAATAGTTTGCGCGAGAGACACTTCCAAAGTGGTAAAATGTTGGTCCCCCCCCTCTAACTTCTAAAATAAGAGAATGATAAATCTAAAAAAAATATATAATGTACATTACTATGCAAACTTCCAACGGTATTTGGTTTGAACGAGATCTAGTGAGTATTTTTTTTTATACGTCATAAATCTTAAACCGCAATTTACCTTGCGACGAACTACAAGAACTTTTATATTATGTTACTTGTTGCTACGGAACCCTTCATGGGCGAGTCTGATTCGCACTTGGCCGCTTTTTTACAAATCTGTTATGTCATGATGACAGACAGATGACATGACAGGCGTCGTGGATGAGCGGGGCTGCGACCCGGCGTGTGTCAGTCGAATACATGGATGTACTGTAAACTCATGTGTTTCCTTTTCATAACCTACGGCCAACAATCTATGCAAAATAACAATGGCGACGAGTCAATGAAGAATAATCAAATTACTGTATCTACGTGTGTAAATCTTGTTCTTCTTAAAAAAAGTGGAAGATGGCGAAAGTGTTGGTCGGTAACCTATGTGTATTTAACCATGAGCTACAAGATTGGGAAGTCTATAAAGACCGTCTCGTACAATGGCTGATCGCCAATGAGATTACAGACGAGGAGGATAAAGCACAAACGAAGCGGCGTGCTATCCTCGTGAGCAGTCTATCAGAGAATACGTACAAGTTAGTCCGTGATTTGGCGTTGCCAGAGAAAATCGCAACTTTGAGCTTTGATAAAGTAATCACATTGTTGGATGATCATTTCAAACCAATCAAATGTGGTTTTGCGGAAAGATTTCTATTTCATAGTTCGACTCAACAACAAAATGAAAGCCTGATGGAGTGGGCAGCGCGAATAAGAGGCCTGGCTACGGATTGCGAATTTCCGGCTGAAACTTTGAATGAAGCTTTACGAGACCGATTTGTTCTCGGCATGCTGCCGGGACGCGAGCGGGACAAGCTGTTCACTATGCCCTTAAAAGAACTATCGCTTAGTAAAGCTATCTCGATTGCGGAAGCCCTGCGCTGTGCGCGATTGGGAGCAGCCCGTGGTATCAGCACACCACTGGCAGCGGCGGACGCGCCAGCGCCGGTCTTCAAAGTAGCAGCGGTGCCCGGTCGCAGCGGCGCCTCTACTACACCATCGGAAGGGGCACAACGAGATCCTTGTTCGGCATGCGGTTATAAGGGTCATGAGATATCTACATGCAAGTTTGTGAAGTATAAATGTACCATTTGTGGTGTTAAAGGACATTTGCGTAGGATGTGCCCAAAAAAGAATGTTGTTAAACACAATTTCATCGAGTGTAGCTCCAATGAAGAAGAGGTATCGGATGATGATGGTGAGTGCCTTAAAACAATATCCAATATCCGCTCAGTTAATGGGGAACCCATGCACGAATCTGTTCTTGTAAATGGAGTTAACTTAGAATTCGAGTTAGATTCAGGCTCTCCTATCACCATAATTCCGCGGTCGATTTATAATAAACATTTTTCTCAGTCACCCCTAAAACCCAGCAAACTAATATTGAGTGCGTATAACGGTACTAGCATAAGTACTTTAGGAATTGTCACTCTGCCAGTATCGTATAGTTTTAGATGTAATGACTTGGATATTTATGTTGCTAGTACTGGCGGGGTCCCTTTGCTTGGTAGGGATTTTTTCTCTAAATTTAATTTGAAAGTGTCAATGATTAATTCTTGTAGTTTTTTGAATGAATTTGTGCCCAAATACCCACATCTTTTTTCTGACAACCTGGGGTGTTGCAAAACTACAAAAGTAAGTTTGAGTTTGAAACCAGATGCTAGGCCTAAATTTTTCAAGCCTAGGCCCTTACCTTTTGCCCTTCGAGCCCGTGTAGACCAGGAGTTAAATAGATTGGTGAATTTAGGCATTTTGGAACAAGTTAACTTTTCTGAATATGCAAGTCCAATAGTACCAGTGTTGAAACATGATGGTAGCATAAGACTTTGTGCTGATTACTCAGTTTCACTGAACAAACAACTGCTCATAGACCAATATCCTATTCCTAGGATGGAAGAGTTGTTCGCAAAGCTACATGGGGGTAAAAAGTTTAGCAAACTTGATTTGTCTCAGGCATACAATCAATTGGTGCTTGATGAGCCCTCACAGATGCTTACTTGCATTAATACTCATAGAGGAATTTTCAAATTCAAAAGATTAGTCTTTGGTTTATCTAGTTCGGCAGCGGTTTTCCAAAAGACAGTGGAGTCTATTTTAGCAGGTATTGATAACATTTTAGTTTACCAAGATGACATTTTGATAACGGGGTGCTCTGATGTTCAGCATATTGAAACTTTAAAAAAAGTGTTCAACAGGTTAGAAGATGCTGGTTTGGTGTTACAAAAAGAAAAATGTTCCCTCTTCCAAGACTCAGTATCTTACTTAGGATTTGTTGTTGATAAATATGGTCTGCATAAATGCCCAGATAAAGTAAATGCCATTAAGAATGCGAAAACTCCCACCAATGTATCGGAGCTTAAGTCTTTCCTTGGGCTTGTGAACTATTATAGGTCTTTTGTCAATAATGCCTCATCAATTTTGTGCCCTCTGCATGAATTGCTTCAAAAGAATTCTCGCTGGCAATGGACAGACATTCACGATAAAGCAGTAGCAACAATAAAATATCAGTTATCATCCGATAAAACTCTAGCTCACTTTGATCCTAATGCAGAACTCATTCTTACAGTAGACGCATCTCCTACTGGATTAGGTGCTATTTTATCACAGGTAGAGGGCGGCAAAGAAAGGCCACTGTCTTATGCCTCGCGGTCATTAGGTAAGGCTGAGAGGAACTACAGTCAAATACAGAAAGAGGCAACAGCTATTATATTTGGTGTAAAAAAATACCACCAATATTTGTATGGCCGTTCAAACCCTTTTGTTCTGAGAACAGATCATAAGCCTTTGCTATCTATTTTTAATCCTAAGACAGGTGTTCCTGAGGTATCGGCAAACAGATTGCAACGATATGCCATTTTCTTGAGTTCATATAACTTTGTCATTGAATATGTTAGCAGTGCTCATAACGCGGCAGATTTCTTAAGTCGTTCAACCATAGATCAACAAACTTGTGTTGACAAAGATCCATTTGTCGATAGGGCAACTTACGTTAATTTCGTCTTTGATTCACCAAAATTCTTTACAAGGGAAAACATCGTGAACGGTACGAAAAGTGATCCGATTCTGTCTCGTGTCTATGAATATGTAATGAATGGTTGGCCTCCTACAATAAATGATGATAGGTTGAAGCCATATTTTTCATGCCGTCAAGAATTAGCAACAGAAGGTTTGTGTCTACTCAGGGGGTATAGAATCGTCATACCACACTCTTATCGTGAACGGATATTGTGTGAACTCCATACTGGTCATCTTGGCACTTTTAAAATGAAGGCAGAAGCAAGGTCTAGGTTCTGGTGGCCACATATGTCGGCGGATATTGATACGGTAGTTGCGTCTTGCAAAATATGTATAGTGGCTAGACAGACGCCTCCCCGTGCGCCGCTAACTACATGGCCTTTTCCACCGCAACCTTGGTATAGGGTACACTTAGATTTCCTAGGTCCTCTTAACGGTCGTACTTACCTGGTGATAGTTGATGCCTATTCTAAATGGATTGAGTGTTTTGATGTATCCACGGGATATGGAACTCAAATTGTTATTGAAAAACTGTGTGAAGTTATGTCAAGATTTGGATTATTTCACACTATCTGCACTGATAGTGGAACTTCTTTTATGTCTGAACAGTTTAAACATTTTTGCAACAGGAACAGCATTGTGCATCTGACTTCCCCAACTTATCACCCAATGAGCAATGGGCAAGCAGAAAGTAGTGTAAAAATTGTAAAAAAAAGCATTAAAAGCCATTATAATGTCTGGTAGCAACCAGAAAGATTTAAAATGTAAATTGCAAGAATTTTTGTTTTGTTATCGAAATTCAGCTCATAGCACAACCAATAAATCCCCGGCTGAAATACTATTTGGGCGTAAATTAAGGTGCAGGTTTGATTTAATTGCATCAAACAAACCTCTCTCATCGGATGCTACACTCGATGCAGTAGTGAAGGATAAACAGTCCTTGCAAACTAGGTATTACGATGGAAAGCGTGAAGTAAATTTTAATAATGGAGAAACTGTGTTGGTAAAAATTCCAAATCTGCAAAAATACTCCTGGGTGAAAGGTGTTGTTATTAAAAAACTTGGTAACTCCATGTTTGAAGTGCGAATTAGTGACTCTGGTGTTGTAATGAGGAAACATACAAATCAACTGTTGAAGTTTAAAGGGGCTGGTTACAGTTCTGTGGATGAGTCAGTCCTAGAGCCGCAGTTTCTGCCAGCAGTCGTTCTGCGTGATGAGCCGAGTACAGCCTCCTCTGCGTCGGAGGACTTGCAGGTGCCAGTCCGGGGACATGCGAGTTCTCCTGTACCTCGGGCAGCTGTGGTTGTTGATGACAATGCTTGGCACACTCCAACTGCATTAGCCCAAGAAGCTTCACGTGAAGAACCAGCTCCTACTAAGTCGACTAGTGTGACACCAAAAAGGACACGCAAGTGTGTAGATTATAGGAAGTTTTTCTAGTTGTATGTGGTGTTAGGTATAACTCTTGAGAAGTATAATTTTTCAATGTTTTTGGATTTTGGTGTCAAGGTTCATAACTTTTATCTAAGGGTGGAGGGATGTTATGTCATGATGACAGACAGATGACATGACAGGCGTCGTGGATGAGCGGGGCTGCGACCCGGCGTGTGTCAGTCGAATACATGGATGTACTGTAAACTCATGTGTTTCCTTTTCATAACCTACGGCCAACAATCTATGCAAAATAACAAAATCAAATCAATTTTTTTTTTTTTTTTTTAATATAGATAGCTAAGCATTTGGCTGCCATCACACCTGATGGAAAGTGAGTGAGTGGGATATTTGTTTTAGGTCATATTATAAGAATAGTATAAACAAAGTAACATAGTTTTTAATCCTTTTTCGCTTAAATCTTTCTTTTTCTCGAAGTCATGGTATATAGTATAGTATGCAACTCTTGAATAAAACGGATCTATATCGAGGACCATGAATCACTTGCGTCGTTGAGGATTCTAACATTCAATCATCATGAATCACTCCCTGTGATCGTGATTCAGTCGTTAGAATCCTGCACTTGCTCGTGATTCATCTTTGGTCCTCGATTTAAATCCATCTTTTGTTCACTAGTAGCATAATATACTATTATAATACTTACAAAAAACGTTGATTTTGGTATACCTATTACCTATTTTTTTTAACTTAAAATGACGTACTAAAGTAAAAAAAAATAAAAAAAAAAATTTATATAGCTGCAGTGTATGTGTGCAAGTTTATATTTTAAGTTGTAGACGCATCAGGTATTTAACTGGTAAGGAAAACGAAGTATGTTTATTTACTATTTCTTATTTGGATATTTGTTTGTAACCCGCATACTTATACATATAATCAGTAACCCAAAAAACATATCATGCTAATGGAAGGAAAGTTTTTTTTTTATATTTGTAATCATCATGCCTTTTATTGAATTTATTTATTTATTTATTAAATGACCAACTATGGAATAATGTAGATACATATATATATATATATATATCTTACACCTTTAAACGAGAAAATCTTGTATATTATATTTAGGATCTCGGAAATGGCACCAACGATTTTCATGAAATTTAGTATACAGGGGTTTTCGGGGACGATAAATCGATCTAGCTAGGATTTATTTCTAGAAAATATCGGCGTTCGGAGTTTAGAACAAACAACTTTTTCGTAATATCATTACTCCTAGCGCCATCTGTTGCTCAGAAGCAAAAACTAAGCTCTGTGAGAACCTGAGAACTCAAGGGTTTCACAGAGAACGCCATCTATTGTCGAGTTTTGGAACTGAAGGACTACGAAAACACTTGCACTCGTGTTTTTTTTTAAATAACCAGTTCTTATTTTTTCATCATTCATAAGTACCTAAGTTATCAAAAAAATACCGAGCGAAGCTCGGTCACTAACTGCTAGTAAATATATATATACACATTCAGAAAAATAACATCGGATTCGTCATGACCCATATTTTCACAACACAACATATTACTACATATTACTCTTATTTATAATTTAGGCATTGTTATTAATATGTACTGGATTATATTGTGTGCTTTGCTTATGTAGTAAATAAATAAATGTTTATGTCTATGTCTATATGTTTTCCCGGAAGATACCTATTAGTATGATTACCTACTTGCAATTGAAATAAAATAATTGTAGGTACTCAAAAACATGCATGAGGTTTTATTTCATATTTTCAGTAGGATCGGCAACATGTCATGGTACACTTGTATACACTTGCAGTGCAACTATAAACCTTTATTGCTTTTACATCATACATGCACGGTAAGTAGGATTTACTTTAGCGCAAAGAGGCTGTGTAAGTAGGCGTGTGCCGCTCAGTGCATTTGTAAATGTGTTCCATTTTCAAATCACTTTACTGTCACACTATGCTTGATAAGTCATTACTTATCAAGCATAGTGTGACGGTAAAGGGTAGTTTATTACAGTTCAAGTTATGCAAACCAGCTTGGTGAAACAATCTCTGAAACTGAATGAAACTGAATGAAACTGAATGACACTGAATGACACTGAATGAAACTGAATGAAACTGAATGAAACTGAATGAAACTGAATGAAACTGAATGAAACTGAATGAAACTGAATGAAACTGATTGAAACTGAATGAAACTGAATGAAACTGAATGAAACTGAATGAAACTGAATGAAACTGAATGAAACTGAATGAAACTGAATGAAACTGAATGAAACTGAATGAAACTGAATGAATCTGAATGAAATTGAATGAAAATCCGGTCCGGACCCGGACCCGGACCCGGACCCGACTCGGACTCGCGGACTCGCGGACACGCGGACTCGCGGACTCGCGGACTCACAGACTCGCGGACTCTCGGACCCAGACCCGGAACCCGACCGAACCTTTACCCTTACCCTCATTTACCCTTACCCTCATTTAGCCGACCCGGGCTCGGGCTCAGGTAAATGGAACGACGAAACGGCGTAACGACGACTGAGTCATGTTTTTTCGTGCGTGCAGCCGGCTCCATCGATTTATAAGACGTTATCACGTCAAAAAAGCTGTGCACAATTGTAGCTACACTGAAACAACTGGTTGGCGTTTTTATCAATAATGACAGAACGCTATTTTTATGAAACGACGGAATATTTACCATGTTTAAATTTTTCTGAGTTGACTTCCGATATTTCGGCACAGTTGAATATCCCGTCGTTTCATAAAAATAGTGTTAAAACCATGATAGTTTCAAAAGTTATAATGACAGAACGGTTGAACGGATCTGGATGAAATTTGGGACAGAGATCTCCGGACCGGAGATTGAACGTAAACTTAGAAGATTTAATAAAGGATAATAAAGAGATAGCTAAGAGGTATTTCGAAAAGCCTGAAAATAGTAGGTATAATAAAATGATGTCTGGCAGACGGAAATTGCCGGCATGGCAGAAGAAGAACGATATTTTGAATGCCTTACGAAAATCACAGGTTAGACTTGAATTTCTTATTCCTAGTATTTTGTTTTAAATATAAAGGCTTGTATAATAAAATGCTTGACTGCGCGGTTGACGCTTGTTGGAATATGCTAATCTAATCAAACATTGCAACACTTTTTTTGTCTGTGCACAGAGCACTGGTGGTCTAGTGGTAGCGGCCTCGCCTTCCGATCCGAAGGTCGTGGGTTTAAATCCAGTTGTGTACCAGTGAGTTTTTCAGTCGAAAAATTTACGTGCGCTTTGCCAGTCTCTCATCGCATAAAACCAAAGATACAGATTTATGATACCGTTGATCGTAAATAACTGGGCCAGGGTTTTATAAGCGGCGTCCGTCGCCTATAATGACCGTAAAATAGCGGTAACCACATTCCTTATACATAGCGTGAAGAAGATAGAGTTTAGCTAGTCTTTGAATGAGCCCTTTGCGTATCGTACAAGGTCTGTTTAATTTGGGGCTAGATATTGTTGTGTGAATTGTCCACTATTTTATTCATAAAAAAGTGTGTTGAATTATTCCATGCTAAATAATTATAACTGGAAATTTCGTTTATTCGAGATTTTTTTTTAAGGCGTGACCGCTCGCGAGCGCGTGCCACGTCACGCTCTTTCTACATACACACACACACACACAACGGTCAATACGCAGCGCTCACGGCTATACACATCAATAAGGCGATTGCTGAGAAACAAAATTGTTGTCTATTTTGCTACCACATTTCGTCGTTTGGCCTATTTGTCACTCTCTATTGTAAGGAGAAAAGAATAGACAGCAAAAATACGTTACGTAGAAACGATTGAAACGAGTTGTTGTCTCATCAATTTCCATACAAAAGAGAGACACGTGCTCACTCGGAAACAACGTTTGGTAAACGTTGGTAAATATGGTAGCAAAACTCCCGACTTCGGGTACTAGTTATAAGTTACTAACCTACTTTTCTGTATTTTTTACTAACACCATGGACTTTAACAAGTTGAAGTGCCAATAGGCAGACAGTATACTTAGATCGTTTGTATACCCTACCTACACCTGATGATGACTTCCGCATGTTCTGTGGTGACCTCGGCAATGACGTCACTGACGAACTACTTGTAAGTACCTACTTATTATACATTTTTAAACTTTATATTATCGGGCTGCAGTCTTGAGCCAGTCAGATATTAATCATTTAAATTTAAATGATAAAAAAAGACAAGTAAAAACTTCTGTAAGCGCTTTCTTCTCTCTATTTTTTTCCCGTTTTTGGCAACAAAGCTAAATCAACCTTTAGTGTAACTAGCTGAAAATGGTAAAATCAGCTCAGTCAAAGGTATATTCTTAATAAAATTTAAACCATTAAAAAATCATCCTCGCCAAGATTTTGCTAGCAAATAGCTATGACAATTTAGTTCAGAATTCACAACTAGATGGCGCTGCTAAATTTGTCACGATGCTAGAACGCGCTATCGGTGCGTTTTGCGGAAAGCTACTCACTTGTTCGATATCCTTCAAAAAAAAAAAAAAAAAAAAAACCTAACCTAACCTAACCTAACCTTTTTTTTTTTTTTTTTTTTTGCGACCACGAACCGGAAGACGAAAAGTAGGGCGCCCACCCACCAGATGAACCGACGACATTGTTAAGATCGCGGGAAGTCGATGGATGGAAAGAGCTCAGAATCGTTCTTCCTGGAAATATGTAGGGGAGGCCTGTGGCCAGCAGTGGACTTCGCAGGCTGATGATGATGATGATGTGCTGTATTGCGTCCATAAATCTGAGACGAGAAACGTGTCGTGTGTGTTTGTCATTCATTCGGTCACGCCGTCACGGCTCAGTTGCGCGTTCTAAGAGTTCTTTTCCCGCTGAGACAAGGAACGCCTGAACGCCGCGATGTCTGAAGTTGCAAACACGGAAAAGATAAAAGATTATAAGAAATAAAAAGATTCTTTTGATGAAACACATTTTCTCCAGTTAGTATTTTGTTTTTCGATAGCAGGTTTTATGATGTTATACAATTCATTAAAACTGTTAATCGACATTCGAAAATAAACATAGAATCTTTGTTCATCTTCTTTGTAAATCCTGAAAAATATTTACAAACTGAATTTACACAACTATGGGCAAACAAAGTATAAATGTACACTGAAATAGCTGTAATAGAATTTTACAGTGGTCTTTATTGCCGGCCAGTTATATAAAGTTGGAGAAAACTGTAGGATAACAGAAATATTAATGGTTCAAGGAACTTGAACCTTTTTCCTTTGATTTCAATACATCAACATTTTCATTAGGTTTTGATGATTTTTCTTCATACTTTTCTACATCACAATTCTTAACAAATAAATACTGTTGTAGTTTGCTTGACACATTTGATGGTCCTGCTTCATTTGATACATAACTTTCTGTCTGTTTTTTTCTAAAGCCTATAATAAACCCTTTTTTTAAGCTTGTTTTCTATTTTCAGCGGCTGGCCTATATTATCTAGCAGAATTAGTTGAGGAATACAGTGTCATGGCTAAATATATCATTTCTTGGGCAGTTGCAGTAAGTATAAAAATATACGAGCCGGTATGACCGAGCTTCGCTCGGGTTTAAAAAAAAATAGTATTAATATTTGCCAATAGATGTCAGGAAGAGTCGTATCTTTATTGGCTTATTTTTAATTAACAATGCCTTCTAGCTTGCAGTTAGTTGCTCACAATCGCCAATAGATGGCAGGAACAGTTGTATATTGAGTTTATGTTTGATTATTGCAAAACACCAACTTCTCGTCATTTTCCAACGAATTGCTCAAGAAACTTCTTAAATTATATCAACTTCTTGACGAAGTTTGATGAAATTTGAATCTTAAAGCCGTCATCCTTGTGTTTGTTCTAGTATTTGGTGTTTGATGTTTTACTTTGAAGAAAGCAGATAATTATATATCTTCATTGTGTTGGAGATGTTTGAATCTTTCTTCTAATACAGCAGACCGATTAAATTTACCAGATCAGTCTGAGCGTTACAATTCATACCTAAAACCTCATTAACCTTCCTTTCCCAACTCATTCTACGTACGGATGGAACGAAGTAATTATTTCTTTATTCAAATTCAGATTAGCAATCTACAAAGAGCTTATCAGGAAAAAATCTGTCTGTGGGGCTGAGATGAGTTCTCATTTCATGCTGCCATCGTAGCTAAGAATAAATATCTGGATCACTAAATAAAAGAATGGATTCATTATGGCCAGCGGATCTTGCCGGCCTGAAGTTAACCGTTTTGCAAATCTTCCGTCATTTATCAAATAGTTATCATTCAGCTTAGACGGTGTATATCTAACAAAGATAAGTAAGTAGCTACCTTGCTTAAAAGGCAATCGATAGCAATAAAATAATTACAATAAACAAAGATAATACAAGTAGGGTGACTGGCAATAAAAACCTTCTTGAATAATATTTCCATTGATATATTGTAATAACTGATATAATTATTGTACATTATGGAAGTGGCAATGGGCAGATCGTATAGCTTGTAGAACCAATAAATGTTGAGGAATTAAGGCGACCACGAACCCGTGCATAAAATTTAGTAGAAAACAGTTTTGATATACTTACGTAACATACCTACTCGCTATAAACTACATAAAACATATAAAATAAGAATTATAACAGTCGGTATTTCAAACAATATGCTTTGTTCATGCATCTTTTGCAAGATCATCGATGAATGTGAAAAGGCACTGAGAATTTATTACTTTGTTCGAACTGGCTAATATTGGATGTAACATTTAATTAAATAAATCAAATAGTAAATGATATCAAAAATAACTTCTTACGAATTCCTAATGAATTCTTGGAAAATAATGTAACAAAATTGCAAAAATTATTGCTGTCTTTGTTGTTCTAGTCATAAAAATTACAGCATAATATTTTATGATCACAAATTTTAAGTTTATGCAGCAAACAATACAACCTAGTAACACCAGTCGTTATACAAGTCAATCTCGTGAAAAATTTAGTTTATCCCTTTTTGATAAGGTCTATAAGCTCTGTCTGGCTCTGTTTCTGTCTCTGGGTTTGAGTCTGTGTGAGTGTTGACTTAATAAGTCCTTCTTCAAAACGGCACACACACAGTATAAAACACTGGTGAGCACTCACATAGACTCAAAACCAGAGCCAGAGACATAGCTAGACAGAGCTTATGATAGTGATTAAATTTTGTGGGGGGACTCATTCCTCAAATGTTTGATTCTAAAATAACAGATAAAGTGACATCATTGTACGTACCACCAACATTTGTATCTGTTCAGTCGATAGGGGCAAAGAAGATAACCCAACAAAGGCCTTTACATCTTTGTTAGATGATAATATACAGCACTAAGACCCATTTTTCAATATTAATGGGACGCTACAGTGCTTGGAAAAGGATTTTAGGATCAGTGATGAATGTAGAACGGGTACATGCCGTGATCGCGACACAATAAGCTTGGTCGCGTGGAACTGGCACCTAGACTCACCTAGCTTTAGGACGTTTCAAAGTGATTCTTGCAATCCAACTGAATAAATACACTTTTATTCAACCAACCTTAAACAACCAAATCACGGCAGCACCAAATACATCCACAACCATTCACGAGTGTGCAAGCGTAAATTACCAATAGCTAATGAAACAATGAATACGGTTAAAAAAGACGGGTAAAAACAATTGTAATTTTTTAGCACAACAAATTAATTATTTGTGCTCAGTGCTTTTAATGTGAAAACAGCCATAGGTTTCCAGGTGATTGATTGCGGTCCGTGATGTGATTCTGTGGTGTTTTGTTTTAATTAATATTTGTACTTCCACTACTTTTGCACTGCATTTAAATGTTGTGTTTTCTTGGTTTGTTCTATTTTGTATTATTAGAATATTTTTGGTGAAGTCTTTAGAATATATTTGATAGAGTCTTTAGAATATATTTGATAGAGTCTTTAGAATATTTTTGGTAGTCTCTAGAATATTTTTGGTAGAGTTTTTGCTACAAAGCTGACCATTACTATCTGGTTACCTATGATGATATTCATGAAAGAGTTTATCACACAGATATTGTTGATGAATCTCAAATGTTTAAACCATTAATTTGTTATGATCTTTGATTCTAGGCCCATAAGCTGCGAATACGGAGTAATAGTATTGTACCATGGACAAACAATCAACATGTTTGAAATGGTATAATTGATATATAAGAGTTTTAGGGAATTATAGGCTTACAATGCTACAAGAGATGCATCTTTTGTTTTTCTTTTACGTAGGTTTATTAAAACTAGAACCACTAACATAACCTATTTATCAAGGAAGACTATTAGGCTATACAACGATCCGTGCGAAGCTGGGGCGGATCGCTAGTATTCAATAAACCTGAAAGAGATCTTCAAACAGTGTGCTTGATCAATTGAATACAAGTGAATAAAAAAATAGAATAGTTAGTGGATGCATATTCAAGCTAAATTTTGAGAGTGATCTTTGTACACCTTGTATTTGACTAATAAAAATACTACGTTCCGGCAAACGTCGCAAACAGTGCTCTGCAAAATAAACACAATTCGGATTTAATTGAGTCTTTAGCGAAAACATCTAAATGTTTGTGCTCTCTATGGGTGTGTTATATGTATTCTTAATGTGTATTTACAAAAAAAAATTATATAAGTATTTTATCAGCTATCTGGTTCCCATCGAACAAGCTCTGCTTAGTTTGGGGCTAGATAGTGTTATATTTTTATATTGAAGAGAACTCATTGAAACAGAAAACCATGGTTTCGGTGGTGTGTAATCTAGCCTTTTTGTTAAAAGCTGTGGCAATGCTCAACTGGATAATAATAGGGCGATAACGGCTATTATATCCATTATGTGTATCGCACAATAGGGAGATATAATAAATGCTAAATGGCAGCCATTATTATCAGTACAGGTAAAGAGTAGACGTATAAATAATTTGGTAACATCGGGATAAATATGTGAACATCCGTGCTATAAAGTTTTGCTAAAGTGCTTGTTTCATTTCAAAGTTTTGAACTCTTTCGTCACTCGTCTTCGCAGAATATCAACCATTTTTATTTTTTTGCTTTTTCAAAGTTTAAATCGTTATTTACTTGGATGAAGTATACTATTTACAAGCATCAAAACTATTCGTTCCTAAACTAGTCAAGCGTGACTGGAATGCTATACATATTTATGGCGAATCTATTTACATTGATAATATGTTCTAGATAAAATTACGTCTAAGTACACGTTATTCTATAGAATAAGTTGTATTGATAGTACCCAAAGATAGTGGCACAGCTGTTTGCGCCGTGCTATTGACGACGTAGTGGATTTTTTGGTACAAATGGTGGTCTTCGAAGCACATGTTGATTGCTGCGCAGTACCGTGCGGTAACATCTTGTACGGTACTGGCGTCGATACGTATCCTTCCCGCGACGGTGTAGAATCATCACAGAGCTACTACCAACTGAGCTGTCGTGCCTACCACAAGCTCTGTCTGGCTCTGGCTTTGCGTCTGTGTGACTGCTGTCTAAATAAATCCTACGTCAAATCGTCACACAAACAGTATAATATACACTGATGAGCACTCAACAGACTCAAAACCAGAGCCAGAGACAATGCCAGACAGAGCTTATGCTAGACCTACTGAGAGGCTAGTCAATATCATAATATTGTGATAATAATCATGAAGTTTAATATGGAAATTATGTTCCTAGATGAAATTAGTTTTAAAAGTGAATTGTGAAACTTCGTCGTTTGATCGAGTAGTTTATTGACTATGGTATTATTGTCTTGTCGTGTGTACCCGAACGAGAGCTGTCAGTAGGCGAAGTTACGGCCAGGGGTGGAATTTTTAAGTTACTATGTCAGTGGGTGAAGTATGCTAAAGTATTAAATTACGAAAATTATAGTCCGGACTAAAAAAGATTGCTCGTGTCGATAATATTTGTAGCCATAAAATGTCTACTTTTTTATTTCTTTCAAATTTCCTGCCGTGGTTTAGATAATGTACAAAATAAAACAAATTAATTATCGTTACAGGTGATTGCCACTTAACATCAGGTGGGCCTTATGCTTCTCCCACCAGCTAGTTGTATAAAGACAAGTGAAGTTTAAAAAACTTGGGAAACTGACTTCATGGTCAAACTGCTGAACTGATTTTAATGAAATTTCTATGGGACCTAACTACTGCATCTAACATAAGTGCAATACCTATGTTATTTAATGTAGGTGTAAGTTAACTTTTAGATCGAATTGAATTTTAATATTGTGCCTTTTTTTAATCTCTAATATGTACTTAATTATTTACAAAAAACTTACAACTACATAATACCTTCCGCTGCGCATTTCATTACTTAGCTTAGCACTAAAATTTTAATCAGTCGATCGGTCAAACGATTGAGCGATATAAAGTACAGTAAAAGACTAACATTAAATTTAATCTAATAAATGTTATTTTAAAACGATAACTCACTTTGCGGCGCAGGAAAGGGGGCGCGCGCGACCGCGCTGACCGCATTACGACTAAGGGCCGTCTCTCTCGGCTTCGCAACACCTCTATACAGTTTCAAAAACATTTGGCAACCACATAAATTAAAACTTTAAAACTATTTGACGAGAGAATCGATTAAAATTATGCTTTACACACTTGTATACAAATATGTACAGGGTGTCCTTGCGAGGGTTTCGGCCGAGCCGCTACGATATCCTAAATGCTTGAGCTCCATCACTTACTTACCTACAACGCAACGTTATCGCTTGCTCCTTTACAATTTGGCAGGTTAATTTATTTGTTTAAAATATAATAAAATCCGTATTTATCATAATCGACTTAATAATTGCAATAAAAACTAAAATGCATATTAGAAAACAAATTAAAATTACGAATATTCAAAGAGAAACTTTCCCGTTTTCGTACAAAAATGGGATAATTAAAAATAATAATAATCACGTTCAGTCATGCGCTATGTTTCGTTATTAACATATAATTATTCCATTACAACTCTACCGTTTTCCTAAGTCTAGTGGATGATAAATAACCGAAATACTAATATTAAATATACATACCGATATATATATCAGATAATATTTATACAAGTTTAGCTTAAGTTAAGTTTTAAAGGTCATTTCCCTAAATTGGCCTTGTTTAACATGTCTGTCAAATGTGCTTCATTCCGAGGCAAGCGCCCGACTCACCGTCTCCCTATCGTAAACCGTGCCGCGTCTCGACGCTACGATACGATACAACACTACTACACAAGACTATATACCTACGACATTATAAAACAAATCGTTCTAAAAAGGACAAAAAAATACTCAAAAATCGTAATATTTTGAGAGTTAAAAAACAATAGTAAGCCCACATCCAAAGAGAATATTAAAAGCAAACAACGGCGTACGAGCAAGGTTCGCAACCGCAAACCTACTGTATTTATGTGTCTTGAACAATAAAGAGTCATCTCTAAGTATTTAATTGGCCGATTAGGCATCCGTTGAAAGCGGTCCTAAGTAAATGCAATAAAAAATAACATTATTTTTCATATTAATTTGTGCACAAAGTGATAAACATTGTTTTTTGTTCTGGGTGGCTATGGCTCTAATCCAACTTTCCTACAAAAGTTACGTGTGTACCTACCTAGCTATCAGTCATCTTCAGTAATCTTTGTTCAGTTTGAAGCTGGATTTGTGTGATATGTTTGCAAAGAAGATTGCGCGAAATGCTCACAAGAGGAGAAAGAGAAGGCGGGTGTCGTGGTAGCGTCAATGCTGGCCCACGATCCTGTGGCCTGGAAGATGTTCCTCACCAGGTACGACGGTCTGGACAAGGTTGAGAGGGTACTTGGATAGGTTTGACTGCGAGCTGGTTGAAAACTACAGTTTCTTGCATAGAGATATAAGTACTACGTACTAGAGAAGACACCGTAAATTCCTACTTTGTCCCGTTCAACTGCGGCGATCGCACCGCACCTCACTCAGTCGCCTGAACTTCTCAAGAGGTGTCCAAGAACAAGTCGTAGAAATAAGGTCGAAAATTGTCGAGGATATTCAGAAGTTAAGAGACCGTGTAGCTGAAGCTTTCGAAAACGTTTCAAATAGGCTGATCGACTCCAGCGTGGCGATTACGGAATGTATTGTGGTACGCAGCTCAGAACTTTTTTAGATATAAAAACCAACAAATAATAAAATGATGAGATTATTTGGAAAATAGGATATTTTCAGGATCTTTTTACGCTTTTACAGACTTACAGAGAAGACGCGAATGCTGTTTTCAACGAGACTTTCGCAAAAACTACGCTTACAGTAGTACCTTACTCTGAACTTTGTCTTTTCAGCCATAGCTATAGTCTCGAATCTCTGATATAGATAGTGCAATTCACGAAGACGCGCCCCTCGCGGGGTGCGGGGAGTTTGCTCCGAGCGGCAGTCGCGAACCGTAGTCTATTCATTGTAGTGTGCGTGTGCACTCATAGGTAATTAGTGTGTACCGATAACACTCAAACATTGACGGAAGCTTGCACACATATACTATAAACGGTTAAGAGGAATAGTGGGGCGCGCCTTCGTGGATTGCACTATCTATAGTCTCAGTCCAACAGATAGTCTTAGACCAACAGCAAAATTATTCTTTTTCCAAAATGTTTGTCAGGTTTCGGGTTTTTAGGGTTCCGTAGCCAAATGGCAAAAACGGAACCCTTATAGATTCGTCATGTCTGTCTGTCTGTCTGTCTGTCTGTCTGTCTGGCCGGGGGGCTCGCAGCCTGTGCCTCCAGGTCCAAGGCTAGCAGTGCTGATGACCTGCTGTCTGATGAAGCCTACACGCAGTGCTGCATGGTAAGTTGAAGCTTCCAAAACCCAAATAAAAAACATTATCAATAAAACCCTCACCACCTTTAGTAGTAGTAGAGCTCTTTGTGATGGACTCGTCCGGGGAAGTACTACCACCACGCCTATTTCTGCCGTGAAGCAGCATTGCTGTGTTTGAGTTTGAAGGGTGTGGGTGCCGGTGAAATTACTTGCACGTGAGGCTGAATATCTGTATGCCTCCAGTTGATGAGATATATGATTCTCACAAGACAGACAGAGACACATGTGACCGATGCACGTACGTCTTTGAAGTGTATATTATTCTAAGTGATAGGACAAGTGCATTGGTGGTGAGACCGTTTAAAGACTAGAGTATTCTATTGAAGTTGCGTGTAAGCTGTTTTACCAAAGACCACGGCACACAAAAAGGAATTGGATAGGAATGAAAACTAAGTTTAATAATATTTTACTATATCTATAATAATTATTGTTTTAAACCTGTAGTTTTACTAAAACTACAGAACAGATTAATACTCTTATTGAGAATCAAATTATACAAAAACAGTTATTATTAAAAATAACACAACCTTTTACTGGAACTACTTTGTCTAAACTTACTCATAGCGCACATACCTATTACCCAAATAATAATTGAATTACACTTACATATCCCCAGGATACCGAACATTAATTTTACGCAATCAGAATTCCGTTTAACTATTAAATAAATAAATAAATAAATATTGTGGACAATTCACACAACACTACCCAGCCCCAAACTAAGCAGAGCTTGTAATATGGGAACCAGATAGCTGATATAATACTTGAATACATTTTTTTTTTGTAAATACATACTTAGAATACAATATAACACCCAGACAGAGAACAAACATTTATGTTCACGACACAAATATTTGTTCTCGGTGGGGATCGAACCCACGACCTACGGCGCAGAAGGCAGAGCTACTACCAACTGAGCTAGAGGCCAGTCAAATTCAAATAAAGCTCAAAACCTTACTGCAACTTCTTGATCAAAACTTTAGGTTTTAACTTAGCTATTCTCAGTTTACGCATGTGCTTCATTACAAAGAACATTCCCGGGAATGTAAGGATAAGAAGATATAATCTCAAGTATCAGCTGGACCGGGGTCTGAAGTCCCTTAGACCTATGATGGTGGATATGATCAAAGACTCCAATCGTTTTAATAGGAGTGAGGAGCAAGATTACAATGTGTTGATCATCGGAGTGCCTAACGTTGGGAAGTCTTCATTGATAAACCAGCTGCGTTCAATAAACACGAGGAAAAGTCATGCGTTGCCGGTAGGGGCTGTCGCTGGAGTGACGAGGAGTTTGATGACGAAGGTCAGGATCAACAATGACCCTACCATCTTCATGTTTGATACTCCAGGTAAGATGGCAAAAAAATTCGTCAAATTTATCATGCGCACTTGATGTGCGGGCAGGTTGTTCCGCAAGTAGGCCGCTGGCGGGCCCTTTTTGCGTGACCCTTGACACATGTTGCTCGAACTGTTTTAGGTTCTAAAACACGCTGGTAAAATGAGGATCAGGCAATTGCTTACATAATTCTAATTACTGTTTTGATAATGTTTCTTTTACTCACCCATCATAAGCCCTGGAAGGTGGATTATGCCTGCTCCACAGCATGTAGCATTAAATAAGTCATCTTCATTTAATCATAATAATATAGATACATTACAAACCAGATATAAACAACAGAAATCTTGGATTTTTACAGGTATTCTAGAGCCATCGGTGACAAACATCGAGATGGGTCTGAAGTTAGCTCTCTGCGCTTCACTCCAGGACCACCTGGTGGGCGAGGAGGCTATCGCAGATTACCTGTGCTGGGCAAAGTCTCCCCCAAATCCAACCAACTGTCTCTATCCATCGCTCTAATCCACCATCCTCGCTCGAAAGCGTCGAGATCGTCCCTCCAACGCTTTCGAGTCAATTTATTAATTTACAAAACCACGTTTATATTTGAAAGGTTATAATAAAAAACAGGTTTTTTTTTATACAATTTGAAGATGGTTCATCTGATGTTATGTGGTAACCATCTTCTATAACACAGCATTGCCTCGTACGTCATGCACGTCAGAAACGTGCCCTACGATGCACTGCTCTGCTCTCAGCCTTTGTCCGTAAAAAAGATGCACTGTGCCAGGTACTTTGAAATGATTAAAGAAACTAACATATCTGAGAATCTTAAATTTTGAAAACTTGTTGTCAAGTGCGCGAAGAGTCCCTTAGGGAGGGCGCGCACTGGGCAGTCAGAATATTTGAGCTGCCAGTAATAGCAGCCAATCGACGGCCATTTGTGATCCTTACGTTGAACGATATGGACGTAGAAGAACTTATAACCTACATAAAATACGTTTGGCTGCTACAACAAGTGCGCGGAGACTGACGGCAGCCACATATATTTGCCTACACTCGCTCTGGCTGCGCGCAGCCAATGGGCTGCCGTGCAATCACACGCGCTAATGCTGCTGCAGTCGGGAGTTCAGGGCTGCCATAGTGCGTGAGCTCACATACAGAGTCATATATTCGACTGGATGCGCGGGAGACCTTAGCTGCTTATTCTTAAGTGGGTGATCCATTGGGAAAATAATAATTATATTTGAAAATCTGTCTCGTAGGTTTTGGAGGAAATCGGCGGTATGGTCTTGATTTGATTGGTACTACAGCCTGCTTTGCTTCGAAAGGAGCGAAAAACGAGCGAAAAGGAATCTTTTTTTTCTTCTTCTTAATGAATGGCATCTGTCCATTTCGAATCAATTTTGCCAGTGTCGAGTAATGAATAATGAGGTTATATAATATATTACCTACAAATATAATACTTTTCGGTCAAGTCGAGTCAGTCATTCCGTCAAGTTGGCCCTACATAATTGGCTTTGATCAAAAACACATCGCAATCAGTCCCGTAACCCTGCATTCATTGTCCTACAACAGCAAACTAAGTAGTTCCTCTAGTCGCTGGCTATTCAGAAAAGGAACCTTTTTGAGGTACACTTAAAATCCTTGTGGCACGATAAAAAAAACTGGCTATGAGTGGTCTTTCATTTTTTATTATAATGAACGCAAATAAACATTTGATGCTTTTATTACACACGTTGAATGGGATTTTTCAGAAAAACTGGTGACTATTTTTCTATGATCACTTACAATTTGTTCGGCTGCTGTTGACAAAGTGGAAATAGAATATCAAATTATGACAGCTCGTTAGCGTTGTCAAAACAAACGACAATTTATTGTAGGCGCTACATTTATTGTCTGTGTTCTTTTATATTTTTGTTTGATAGATTTATATGACTTCATTTAAGTAGGTTTTATAGTTATTTTATGCAGCGTAAAAAATATTAAGATATTAATATTACTGTGGCCCAGCCCAGCCCAGCCAGTCTTTGCCTTGCTTTGGTCTGAATTAATTCGATTCAGTGAAGTGAAGTGAAGAAAAAGGAGTAGATAGGTAAGTGAGGTGTGATTCAATTTGCTTCTGCATACGGTATCTTCTCACGATGTTCGTTAATAATGTAATTACTTACTAGTTGCACTTTACTTTTCCCGGAGTTAGGCGATGACTGAATGGCGTCCAAGAACTGGCTATAGAAGCGTTGGACGCCCTGCGGCAAGATGGGCAGACGATGTGGTTAACATCGCAGGTAAGACCTGGATGAGATTGGCACAAGACCGGCAACAGTGGCACATACAGAGAGAGGCCTATACACAGCAGTGGGTGAAGTCGGGCTGTGGATGATGATGATGACATGACTGGATTTGAACCCACGACCTTAAGATCGGAAGGCGGGTCGCTATCACTAGACAACCATCAGTGCTCTACTAGTCTAATACCTCTAATCAGCGATGTCTGTTATTGCTTCTTATTGATTATTTGATAACATTCTTTAAATAATGTACTAGTACTCAGGCTCTGACCATTATTATTCTGATAGTAAAAGCCTTATTAGCCATTATCATCATCGTTATTTTAAGACTAAGAAATAATAATAAAAGCATTTATTTTTCTTTTACAGAGTAGTGAACACAATATATGGTGGAGATATTTATGTCATATAAAAAGTAATTAGATGGGATGTGCCTACCCACTATGCATGAGACTGGAGCTTGAGAGTTTATATAAAAAATAGTAACTTTATCGGTATACATAAACTACTCCTTACTAAACGGTATTTTTGACGAATACAAATGTACAGTCAGCATGAGAATACATAGATCTTAATTTCGTTTTATGAATTAAAATTATATACGCTTTGCGTTTTTATGCAAAATTATTTGAGGTAGAATATTGTTTCAAAACGTTTTATTATGGTTTCAGTATTCCAGTAAAAAGCATATCGCGCTTGTTAGGTAGACTCATTATTTTTGTATGTAAAAATGGTATAGAAATGATTTAATGAGAGGTTAGTTTAGCCCAGCAAAAAAATATTTTTTTTTTCAAAGCTCGAAAAACTTATTTTAATTGAATTATTGTTTTATTAAACAGAAGCAGTGAATACTAACTAAATCATTTTATGAATTTACCCATACTTTCATGTAGGTATAAAAAAATATCCCATTCTAAGTTCAATGACCTACCAGGCTATTCACGCTTCGCCCACCATGCCTATTTCTGCCGTTATGCAGCATAGCTGTGTTTTGGTCTGAAGGGTGTGGGTGCCGGTATTATTATGGCACGTGAGGCGATACATCTGTATGCCTCAAGTTGATGGACACAGGGCAGTGCATCGTAGGGCACCTTCCTGACGTGCGTGACCTACGAGGCAATGCTTTGTTATAGGCGATGGTTACCGCTTAACCTCAGGTGGGCCATATGCTTGTTTCATCAGCAAGTAGTATAAAAATAAAAATAATAATAAATACTCTGTCACAAGGAACAGGAGCCTAGAAACCCATCTCGCCATGTTTGTTAAAAGTCCACTACACTTAATTCAATTTTAAGCCAAAGCAACTGCTGTTGTAAGACAGTTACGCACAGAAGAAATAATAGTAGTTCCGTATAGGCATAGTGTTCCCGCTAATTTTGAATCCGAAGGTCGTGGGTTCAAATCCAGTCGTGTCCAATGAGTTTTTCTGTCGAAAAGTTTATGTGCACTATGCCAGTACTCTCAAAACGAAGTGAAGTGAAGGGAAACATCGTGAGGAAACCAGCATGTCGTAGAACCTAAAAAAGTTCAGCAACACGTCGACATTTATATAAACAAGGCAAAGAGATGTAGAGATGGAGTCGTCCCAACAAGCAGCTGAATATCGCGACGAGCGAGGGCCCGCCCCGGGGACATCGCAATTGTCATGTAAAGCGTCGCCGGGGCTGCAGCAGCCTCGTCGAATCGGAGATTTGCCTCCGGCTGAAAATGCAAAAAAGACGTCTATGTATTTTGTTTTTTATGAAATTAATATGTAGCGAAAATTTACTATCAATAATACACAATTTTATTGTAATAGCACGTTGAAGCCTTATATTACTATTGCTATTGAGGCATGCTGCGATTTTTTTTTATTATCTACATCGTACATCATCATCATCCAAACTTTTGTGGGAATGGGTGAAGCACCCCTTTCCGGCTTATAGGGATAAAACGTACCTTGTATTTTCAATATATTCGTAAAATCTTATATCTTAAATAGTCCTCATAAACCTTACTCTAATCCTAAAATATTTCACACATTTTGTAAAAACATCTTCTTTTTTGTACACGAGGCTCGAGAGGCTTGTCTCAATTAATAAAATACGTGGGTAGAGCCATTTCTTTTCGTATACTGCACAAACAAGGCTCTAAATTTTGTTGATTTATAATTCAAAGCTAATAAAAGCGTTATAATATAACAATCAGTACCCGAAGTCAGAGTTTCGATACCACATTTCGTTACCAAATGTTGTTTTCGATTCGCGTAAGTGTCTCTGTCTTTTGAATGGAGAAAAGATGAGACACTATTTATTGTAACGACAACCTATTTAAGCGTAAACACAACCAATTGATTTGAAACAGCAATGAGGCCTAATTCAAACGATTCGGAAAGACTAAACTCAGTCAACCATGGCATCATACCCAAAAATGTAAACAATCACGAATTAATTTAAAATTCAAATTATCTTAAACACAATGTTCAAATAATTCCGAAACGAACATAAAGGCAGTCGACCTGATAATTATATAAATTTACCACGCATCTAAATAACATTACCAAAACGAATGGTTTAACACTTTGAATGATTCAAATAAAAGTAACAGTGAATCGGGTTAGAGTTAGAGACAACCAAAAGGTGGGAAAAGTGAACCAATTTATGCGCTTACATAAAATACATCTGTAGTAATTTAAACGAATATTACGAGACCCACTTTCCCAATTATTATTTTTAGCCTGCATCGTCACACTGACGATTGTATACTTATTGTTTATTGCCGACGTCACCCAGAAAGCGGCTAGCCTAAAGTGGAATTGGCCATGTCTGCCGCATGTCAAACGATCTTTGGGCCAAAATAACAACTGAATGGGCCCCCAACAATGGCAGACGACCTCGCGGAAGACCAAGACTCAGATAGCGGGACGTTCTTGACGCGTTTATGCAGGACTGGGAATCCATAGCACACGACCAGGTGGAGAATTTCGGCTTCATAGTTATTGCCTACAACCATAGTTGAATTGAAATACAGGACCCATATCTTTTACACCTTAAACATAAAATACATACAGGTCAAAAACCTCATCCATCAAGATCGATAAGTTTTGGAAAATACCAAATTTTCCGGAATAACTAATCATTTTATTAGGTGTTAACCAAGGATATTGGAGGTGTTAACTAATTAATTAACCAATGACACAGATCGGCAAACAGTTACAACCTTTAATATTGTACCTTTAATATTGTATTGTATTTTAATGAAGAAGACATTATTTGAATTTAAAAACAATTAAAACTGCTTGAACCGGAAATCAAACCCATTACACCAGAAAAATTATCACTCTGCAGCTTTATCATATTATTATCTTTTTTTTCACTCATTTTATCATAACTCCAAATTAAAGAGAGCTTGTATTAAGAAAACCACATAGTTGATATAATACTTAACACATATTTTTTGCAAATACTTAGAATACAGCACTCAGACAGAAAACAAACATCTGCGTTCACCATACAGATAAATGTTCTCGGTGGGGATCGAACCCACGGCCTAAACGTCGAAGGTAGAGCTACTAACCAACTGAGCTGAGAGGCCAGTCAATACGACAAATTAATGTAACTCAGTCAATTGGATAGGAATAAAAAAGCAAGTTCCTCACGGGTTAAGTCTAGTCAGATCTCTAACATGGTATCTCCCAAATGGTTCCTGGGGCTTGTCCAGTGGAGCGACATTATAGGTGGTAGGGCTTATTTTCTTATTGATGACATAGGGTCCATCCCTTTTTGGAGTAAACTTGGAGGTTAGTCCCTTAGCTGCTTGGCTAAGGATGTGAGTGTTAAGTAGCATCAAATCATTGATTGAGCCCTTATTTTTTAGGTCCTCGAAAGTTTTAGGCGGGTTTTTAATTAAAACTTTTCACTGATGTTTTGAGTAGCTTACGCGAAGTCGAATATATCCTTGGAAACAATTGTGTAGGCTAATTGAAAGCAGCACTTCACAACAACAACACTTTCACTTTTATTTTCGAGTTAAGTAGTAAAAAATATATAAAATAGATTCTGGTGTAGTTTAGATGAAGCAGGGGAGCACTGGTGGTCTAGTGGTAGCCTGGTAGTGGCCCCGCCTTCCGATCCGAAGGTCGTGGGTTCAAATCCAGTTGTGTACCAATGAGTTTTTCCGTCGAAAAATTTAAGAGTATTCCAAAATACATTTACAAAATAATAGAAACATATTTTTCATTACTCATACTCTGAAAGTAGGTCTGAAGTTGCCTGAGGGGCCTAATTGAAAGTAAAACTTTCAGCCCTAGGGAGAATCGCTTTCTACTGACAGCAGACAAATTATTAAAAAAAACAAGTTCTATTTTATTCAACCATGTTCCAACTTTCTAACTGCAAGGAGGTCGTTGAAACAAATTCCAACTTTTTATTCAGCAAGTAGGTTGGAAACCCATTACAACGGTAAGAAGTTTAAAAAGTCTAATTAGAGCGCAATGTAAAATTTAAATTTAAATAACATAAAGATAGTATTAAATAAATAATATATCTTCTAAATTACTTGATTAATATATAGCTTCAACTATTTATTTAAAATAACATAGATTTGAGCAAACAATTTACCATTTTTTAAATTATGATAATGAAAATAATGGCTGAATAATGCTGGCGAGCCTTTTTTAAATTTAAAAAATAAAAAAAGTAAATCAGTAAAAACTTGAAGTAAATTTTAACTGATATATTATTAATATTTAAAATGATAGTGATGAGTCGCGAGGTATGATTGATGACCAAACAAGCGATAATTACGTGCCCTTTCTGTCTCTGCCTACTATTATTTCACGCGGTTCATCTTTGTTTCTATGCTCCTTCACCATATCTTTAAGTATATGTATATCTATATAAGTCAGCATATCTTTAAATATTATTGCTTATCCAGAAGTCCAGACGTTATGTCCTAATATAACTTGCACACACTATTTATTAAAGACATGTGTGCTGAACCTAGTTGCCGTTCAGCTCCGGTTCTTGGTTAAGCAGGTAAAGTATTACTTAAAGCAGCATTGCTGTGTTTCGGTTTGAAGGGTGTGGGTGAAATTACTGGCACATGAGGCTGAACATCTGTATGCCTCCAGTTGATGACCGCATGGCAGTGCGTCGTAGGGCACGGTCCTAACGTGCGTGACCTATTACCTCATAGGTCACGCTTTGTTTTAAAACATAAAATAGATAACACTTGTAAAAAAGGAGACAACTAAATAAAGTACAATGGACAGCCTTATAGCTAAAAGCGATTTCTTCCAGACGCTTTAGTTATATTTTACACTCATCATCCACAGCCCGACTTCACCCACTGCTGGGTATAGGCCTGCTGGGTATTTTATACTCAACACAACACAAAAATAGAAACATACCAGTATTAGATAGATATATAGTTTTATAGAAGTATTCGATCTTAGGAAATGTCTACTTAGGGCTAAAGTTTTTTGTAATATTCGACTATTTTTCTACTTCTTCTTTCTTTGTAAGCTTAATTACGTTAAATCTCACTGCACTCATTTTACATTGATTTTTTATTAAACGTTTCATCATTAAACAATAATAGGTTGATGATGCACACTAGCAAACAATTAGCAAGCATTTTTTTAAGGAAGTGCTCGTCGCGTCGATCGAAATGCAGTCATTTCGATAATACATAACATACATTCATAATAATAGGAACTTGATTATTCAACAAAATTTAAACAATAAAAATTTTGAAAATCGAACTTTGCTTCGACAGTTTAAATTTCGAATAAGTTTTTGTGCCTGTGAAAAATTTCATAAACTAAAGCAACTTTAATTTAATTTTGAAAATCGAACTGGCTTCCACATTTTAAATTTCGAATTTTTATTTTTATAATTGCATCGGCTTCCACGGGACCCTTCAAATAGAATACAATACATATACATACCAAATCACCTATCTTGATAAGTACAATGTTAAACAGTGATTTTTAAGAAATAATCTGTGATTTAACTTAAGTAATTTTGATAATAAATAATATGTTAATTCAATAAATATTTGTATTTTTTTCGAAATTTTTATTTTTGCTTGCTTCATTCACATACAGCGCCATCTAGCGAGTGTCAATGCTTCGCAGCCCCTTATATTCGAATGAAAATATCTATAGCAGCTGATAAGTAAGGTAAGTATACAATATGAATATTAAATTCGGAGTAGTACCTACTTTTGCTCTGATTTAATTATCAATGAACATGATTTGTTTTATAAATTTGTTCGTAATATTTTATTACTTTTCTCTAAACTTAATTAACCATACCTAAGGATTCATGAAAAAAAGGACAAGAAGAAAATAAGCCATGAAACTATTGCTTATACAACAAACAAGAAAGAAAGAAAAAAAGTAGGTGTATACTCGTACTATACATACAAAAATATGTGATATAAGTGCGGTATACATTTTTTCGAGGAAATAAATATAACTCGCGACTTTCTCAAACGACAAAAGCAGTTTATAAATTAGAACAAATCGTAAAAGAATTAAATGTTTATTTTTTTCCCCCAAAGTTTAATTTTGTTCATAAAATTTTGTCAAAATTTGTGAAAATCGTGCGACTTTCTCCAATCAAAGTAAAAAAAATGTCTTGGTTCTAATTGTCCAGTACAGTTTAAGTTTGGTTATTTACAATAATAAAATTATATTCAGATCTGAGAAAACAAGCTCGCCTGCTAGAAAATGATATAGATGTGAAGCTGGTGGCCCGTTACATAAAACAGCTTATCCAATGTACCTGGCCAAATATTGTTTTAGGCTTTGTTTCACGCGCGTTTTTATTGCTTACGTGTTATTTTTCCTGGAGTTTCGGGTTCCGTTCCATAAAATAAAAAAAAACTTAGGTAAGAATCACTTTTCTGTCCGTCTATAAAAACTCAGGAAAGCTCTCTATAAGTAGTTACCTACCTAGTAGGTAGATAGGTATGTAAGTACCTAAGTAAGTATGTACCTGTACCTACCTATTGTAACTTACGAGTACTTGCAACGAATAACAATATGTTTGAGTCAACAAACAAAAAAATATTTGCGATCGTATGTCAATATGGCCGCAAATAATTTTTCAAAGAAACAAAGGCAATCTAAGGATTGCCATAAATATTCTCGTACAAAAATCTTTGCCAGGCGAGGACTTCAATGATACGAGACAGGCAATTGCCATTTCGGACAACGAACTCCGCTTTACCGCCAATTTTTTTTTTATTTTGCAGTTTGTACCGAAAGGTAAACGCATCTGTGGCTATACAGCCACGAGAACGTTCTACAAATAATATCAAGATTTGTATCCAGACCAAGACAACACAATAGGATACAAACAGAATTAAAATGACATTTACATCAACAATAGTATCAAACTTTTGCCGACCGTACATTGTACTCTGCTCCAGTTTTCATAAGAACGCTAGAGAATGCTAATCACACTAGGAGATTTTAGAGATAGATGTCTCAAGTTATCACCCCAAATACTTATTTTAGGACTCAACTCTATTCTCTGCCTTCTGCGCCGTAGGCGGTGTGGGTTCGATACCCACCGAGAACAAATATTTGTTCATTGACACTTACAACTTCACTGACACACTTGACAGTCTGTCTGGATCTTATAAAAAAACGGTAGGAACCGAGACGTAGTTTGTTGCCTGTTCTTCTACGCTTGGTCGCGTGAAACTGGCACCTAGACTCACCTAGCTATAAGACGTTTCAAAATGATTCTTGCATCGTACTGAATAAAAAATTATTGACTTTGATGTGCGCGCAGATTTAAGAGATCTTCGATCTTTTATGTCTTATTTGTCCAAAAAATCTAAAAAACTTATGCTGCATTGGTACTGAGGCTAAACTAAGATGACTCTGCCAGATCTACGTTTCTTTTTGTGGAGGTTTGCGTCAAAGGGTAAGGAAGAATGCATCCTCATAATAGTTTGGAAGATAAACATCTGTCTCACTGTAAGAGCTTTGACGTCACTATATAGAATAGCAGTGGAGTAGCGAAATGGTTTCTTAACGCCCAGCTTTCGGTCTATCGCATGTATGTGAGGCGCGTCTGACGTCGCTCACTGGCCACACGATATAACCAACCTCTCACTCACACACAAGGAAAAAGAAAGGGAAAGACTTGCTAATATATCAATACAACGATACGTACGTAGATTGAGGTAGCTCTGTCTTATACGGAGCGGCTTGTCGCGGTCTACTTCACAGATTTCTTGAAGAGGTAAGATGCAAAGGTTTTATAAGAGTAATTGCAATGTTTAACATAATGAAACGTGTCAACGACAAAAATAACGGACAGACTAGTAAATATTGTGAAACTATTAAGTCCCCGGTTTTTATTTTGTATAATATAATCAAGCTTGTAATTATAGTCACCTGTCCTAATATACTGTATTTATTCAACTATGTAAACAATCAATGAAATATAGCAATTTCATATAACAAAATATTTTTATTTCTGTTACCTTTGGCTTAGTGAGGTTAACGATTGTATACAGGGTGGCATACCAGCTACGTGACCAATATCTGAGGTATAAATGTTCAGGATTCAATTAATGATTGAGTCGTCCCATCTACAATAGTGTCACTATTCCGCAGGGCTAAAATATCCGGAAATATTTCGGATCGGAAATAAAATTAAAATAGGTTCCAAAACGTTATTTTTAAATTAAATAAATAAATGTTGTGGACATCCAACGCAACAATCTAGCCCCAAACTAAGCAGCTCATGTAATATAGGAGCCAGATGGCTGATATAATTATAGTAATTCTTTATTTAAGTTTGAAAAGGTCGTAAACACAACATAGTCACAATTTTAGTAAGAGAATCCGATATATTTATGTGTGATGAAACTGATGGTGTGTTATTGGAATAATCGCTAATCTTATTATTTGTTCGATTACTATATGTAGTAAATGCTACAAAGTATGGGGTTCTTCAAAAAGGGTTTAAAGATATTTAAAGACTCAGCAACGCGAGTGATGTCTCTGGTGTTGCTTGCGTCCATAGGCTGCGGTAACCGCTTTCCATCAGGTGGGCCGTATGCTTGTTTGCGACCTTAGTTGTATAAAACAAAAAATAAAAAAAGCTCTGCTCTATTTGGGGCTGTTTTTATCTATGTACCTATTCATGAATTTGATAGTAGTGTGTGTATTGCTCACAATATTTATTTATTTTATTCAATAATATTAATTATTATGTATTTTCAGACATTACCAAAAACCTCAAATTGGTCTCAAGCTTAGTATTGGAGGTTATTTTAACAATATTTAGACACTGCAGTGAGTCAGCCAAGTTCAGAAAAGAAAGGTACAGTTTACAGTAGACTCTCAGAGCTGATTCCAAATTTCTGTGAAATTTCTAACTTACCGTTACAGGAGAATTTCTATGAACTGTTCAAAAACGTTTTTCAAACGACAATTTGCTGTAGTTTGATGTTGGTCACTACAAAAAACACCGCGACTACACATGTGGTGTTTTTGTGTTTTTTGCAGTGACGATATGCGAAAACTTGTACAGCGTTTTCATACGAGCGACGTCACGATACGGTAACGATACTACTGTGTCGTTGTGAAAACGTCCGAACAACAGTTCGTGTGTTCGGAACTGCTATATGAAAAACTAGCAGCCCGTCCCGGCTTCGCACGGGGTAGACAATATTGTTGTACATTATTTTGTTCTATCGCTAATAGTTTCGGCAGCGCATTCGACGAAAGACATTTTAAGACTAATTTTTCTACACCTTCGGTTACATTGTTCAAATTTTACCAAGGATCCCTAATTTTTTTCAAAATGAAATGTAGCCTATGTCAAATTGGAAGAATGTAGCATTCTATTGGTGAAATATTTTTTTAAATCGGCCCAGTACTTTTTGAGCCAATTCCTTACAAACATACAAAAATAGGTACAAATCTTTCCTCTTTATATAGACAAAGCTAGTTCTGTTTACACGAAGTGCAAGCTTGCTAGCTTATTATCAACTATCTTAGAACCATGGCACCTAAAAAATAACTTGAAAAATAAATAACACATTTTCTCTACAAGTTTATTTATAAAAATATTGATGAAAAACAACAGTTTATAAAAATATAGTCACTTACAAAAACATTTTTTTATCACAGTACTTATCTCTACAAGGCTGTTACATAGTAAAGGATAATTTAACTATAATAGTTTATTTATCAGAAGCACGTAGATCTGATAAGTTCTAGTACAGTATACATAATTATAGAAATCAAAAAGAATAAATACGATAATAAAACAAGTTGATTTCTATAATTAAGTACCTAGTTATTAGAGTTATACCTACCTTGGTACTAATTGATTTGTCTTTTTATTAACAAAATAACTTAAACTTATTTACTTAGTGCTTTGCAAATTTTTATATTTAACTACATAATAGTGCACGAAAGAAGCCTTTTTGATGCACTCTTAAATCTTTTCACCGCACTTGGTTCGAAAGAACCAGTAGCACGATACGAAGAACTACATAATTATTATGTTTACTTAATTAGTGTTTAAAGCTAGATAATATGTTTTGCTAACATTGGTTTTTCTAATTCCAGTTCAAAAATGCCCCGCCTAGAGCAATCGCCTCCTGAGGACTTCAGACGCGTGCTCCGGGAGAAGGCTCTGTCCCTTGGAGGCCTACGTGAAAGTTCTTTGTTTCGATTTTAACTTATTTTTGTTTTGTTTCAGAAAAGCTGCCTGGTCGATGCGAGTGTGGTGACTTACCAGTGAAGACACTAAAAAATCGGTTAGTGAAGTAAGCGTGAGAAGGTCGTCTACATACTAGTTCCATTACTTCTTTATTTCGTGGTCCAAACATCCCTCCTAAATTAAAATTCGAACGCTATTCAAAAATGGAAATAAAATACGGCTTATTTCATTTTGACGCATTTGTCGAGTTAGCGCATGCGCACCGGGCGGGCGGGCGCGCCGACAAAGGTTGGAATAAAAAACGTTCTAATTTCAAACCGGTCTCCCCCTCGCACGCGCTCCTGCGCATCCCTTCGACCATTATTATGCTGAAGAGGTCATTCACATTCGCACAATGCATCCCATACAAGTCCATACATAGGCGAGCCGAAAGTTTGCATGGATGTTTGTTACTCAAATCATGCCAAAACGGCTGAAGGATTTGGATTAAATTTGGCATAGAAATAGATCTTAGTCTGGAATAGCACATAGACTACTTTTTACTCCGGTAAAATGTATGGTTCTCGTTAGATTTGCCTGCATTTTTCATAAAGGAAAGGATCGACAGTATTTTTTGCATAATATACTGATAAAGAAGAAAGAAAGTTTTCCCATCCAGTTGCTACAGAAGATGAACTTATTATAGACGTAGAGGGAAATTACATACTTTGAGTCGCGGGTAACACCGCGGGTCGCAGCTAGTTAATTATAAACGTAAATCGTAATGGAAGTTAATTAAATCGTATAATTGAACAAATTTGTTCAACTGATTGATCAGCTTTTACACGACGTGAGCGAGTGGCATATATGTACATATAACGCTGAACACAAACTGAAAGCTGAAACATAATTTTAAAACTAATTCATCTAGGAAAAGTAAACAGGCCTTTGCATCTATTGTAGATGATTTGTATAGCGTCAGGGGCAACTGGTGATCACTCATGCCCCTACTTACGGGACGCTATAGTGCCTGGGACAGGATTTTTTAGATGGTATAGGCTTGCCCAGCACCTATTATACCAGTCATCTAGAAGGAAGCATTTATTAATCTTTTTCTCACACATGCGCATAAAGATGCAACACACAAAAAGCATTAACGTCCAAATAATAGAGCAAATAAAATTTTACATCATGCAAATCTCACGTTTGGTCTTTAGGAAATAAAATACAATTGCATATCAGTAAGATAACAGTTCAAAAAGCATTATCATAATAACAATACCCAATAAATTTAGCGTTCATCTTAAAAATATACTACATAAATACGTCACTCCAAATCATCATACACTCTTATTTAAAACACACATAATGTCTAAACATGTTACACAATTTCTCTAGAACAAGGTTCCTAGAAGTAACAAAGTCATGCTATTCAAAAAGCCTAAAGACCAACTAGAGAATCATCAAACTAAATTTACCAATTTAACATCGCGTCAAACCGCAGTGTGAGAAAACAATACTTCTAGATAAAGTGATTTCATAATTCCACATTTGCCCAAATTGAAAACATCTTATTGTCGATTAAGTACGAAATTTTATTGTTTAGCAAAAACAATATTTTTAATGCTAACACGTTTTCTTACTAAGTTTAGTTTAATAAAGTTAAGTTATATGAAACGGTAATCATAATAAGAGATAAACAGGGTATGATAGAATTGAATTATTGGAATTCTTTCAGCAATCCAATTACAGCATAAGTTTGTATGAATGAAATATTGATTTTTAATCTTCGTGCGTTATCCAGATAGTATATAAAATCCTTGGGTTGAATAAAATAGAACTTGTTTTTTTTTATAATTTGACAGCTGTCAGTAGAAAGCGATTCTCCCTAGGGCTGAAAGTTTTAGTTTCAATTAGGCCCCTCAGGCAACTTCAGACCTACTTTCAGAGTATGAGTAATGAAAAATACATTTATTTGATATACATACATAGGTACAGACGTTAACATAGATAACGGTAGATAAAATATGCCAAATAGACTCCGACTCAGCTTTTTGCTGCCTGACAAAGCATTATCTACTATGCCAAGCAGCGCTGGTTTTCAGGCAGAGCCCTTAAAAAGGGGTGATGTCATACAAAAAAAACATTAAAATAAAGCGAACGGCCTAATAGCGAACAGCCTCGACCAACATCTCAAGAGGCTCTCGCTGGAAGGTTGACAAATAACAATGTGGCTGTGTTTATAAATACAATTGAATGCAGAAATATAACATGCTACTTCCGCGTAGATTAGATGGCCTGTTGATAGAAGAGTGTTTGAGTGTCAGCGCGTTGATATCTTTTCTGACATAATAGGTTTGTCGTAGAGCCCGTAGCACCCTCTACGAAATGTATCTTTGATGCACTTTTATTGAAATCTTCAAAACTGGAGCCAATCTTCCATGGTTATTATCATAACATTGATATTATCAGCAGCAGCACGGTTGGTTATACATAGTTATGTTTATTATATAGTACCTATTGTGTGATATTTTAGCTTTGAAGCCGATGTTTTCCTTCACTGTTTTGAGAGTACAGGCATAGTGCTTCAAAATAAAAAAACATTGGTACAAAGCTGGATTTGAACCCACGGCCTTAGGATCGGAAGGCGGGGCCGCTACCACTAGACCAGTGTTTAAAGCTAACAGCAGCTTGTCACTGGAATAAGGAGAAATCACTTACAGAGGTCATTCAAAATGCAAAAGTGTTGTTTTAGTGCATAATAAGATGTATAATAATTGTTCAAAATAAAAGAAGACTACGTGTGTTCTTTTTTTGAAAAATACCAAAGAGGTATACATCATTCCTTGGAGTGCAAACTCATTTTCTATTATCTATAATACAGAACTCGATGTTTGAATATGTTCTAAATTCGAATTTGAGTCTAGATTAAAACCAAAATGAAATACTCTTGTAACGTTGTAGTTGGAGGATCAGCCATGAAGCGATACAAACGCGTGCGGTCAGGCCACTTGTCTAACGTCTGCCGCATCACAGGCAGACGGTTCTGGTACGGTAAGGGCTGCTCGTTACGCTCATCGTACTCCGTGAAGTCATACCGCAAAGCATCAACCAGGAGAAACACCACCCGGTAGCCGGAAGGTGAACAAGGCAAAGGCCCGCCCGGCACACTCAAAATCCTCCTTATTTTCTCATCCTGATTGCACACATCTGCCCCAGGGCTTTTCCTTTCATACCCATTGCAATCGAACTTCTCCAGGGGAACGCATTCTGTCACATCATTAAGGGTTTTACGCGAGAGAAGGAAACCATGCGAGACTCAAGATTTTCGCGATATCGAAATTAATGCAAATAATAACAGTTATTTAATACCTACCTACACCTACCTATTTATTTCTATCAACAGTTGGCAAAAAAGCAAACTTTAACAAGGGGAAGTACTGTCATTGTTTGTGTTCTTATTTTAGTTAATGGCATCTGTCCACTTTGGATCAGTTTTGTCATTGTCAAGTGAGAAAATATTTCATAAATAAAATGTTTCTTGGACCTTCTTGAAAATGGTAAAAAAGCTTCAATTAATATTTGAATTAAGCCTTGCGCACATACTAAGCGTTCTGCGGTTATGATCAGTGAGAGGCTGTCAAAAATGACAGTTGTATTTGACGCGAGAACGCTGTTAAATATCGTTGCTATCAATTTTCCACCAATGTTTAATTCAATTACAACCTTTTCTTTTGTATCTTTACATAAATAAGGACCCGTAGAAACTACACGCCCTAAACCTCGATTCCTTTTTCCTTTCCAATAACAGCCATGACAGGAGGGAACTCCGCGCCCTTTCCGTGTTGAAGTAGCTCCAAAATCCCGACTCCGGCTTCGAAGGACCATTTGTTTGTATGCCTGTCTAAGTGTGCTAAGGACGTGGGACGTAATTACAGGACTTTGGAAACCACTAAAAACACTGGAGAACTTTGAACTTTTTATTTCTTTTCGTAAAATAGGCTGTAATAATTACTCCACGTTACACTTTAATATTTCTCAAACTATACATAAAGACTACACTTTTAAGTTGTATATCGAACTCGTACCAACGACCGACTGCCCCCAATCCTTCGCTCCGTGCCATCGCCAACCGTCTATCCCCACTACTTTACCAACCAACGTCAAGGAGGGAGGGAGTCAGTCAGTGTTGCCAACGGCATTTCTATGAAGTTGACAGACAATTTCACAAACAAATATGACAAGTGTCATCAAATATTCGTCAGCATCGGTGATAAACACTATTATTCTTTCTTATCCATGTCATCTTTTACACTGTTCATCCATCTTTTCTTTGACCTACCTCTACACACATATCCATCCACATCCATACTCATCACTCTCCTAGTCAGATGAGTTTCATCCCTCCTCATGACGTAGGTATGAATAATAATTACTTTGAATTATTATGACGCAAATACATAATAAGAATTAGCATTATTTTAATCATTTTAAAACAGCACACTACAAATCACGCGATTTTTCATTCCATGGTCATTATTTTTCATTGAATCAACCTTGACACAAAAACATGATATGCCTATTACATACTTATAAGAATACACTAACGCTGTAAAATACCCCTCTAAAAAGACTAAAATACTCCACTTTATCTACTAAAAGTCACGACCACGAGAAGACTACATAGATAGATAAAAACTTTATTTGTCAACAAAGTCCACGTCTTTCCGTATGGAAGACCGAGGCCCAATAATTTCGATCAAATTCTCTTTGTGAACTTCAAAGACTTGGCTCCCACTAACGTGGAGTACTCTCATACATGTAAATGGAAGAATGCAAAGATATTAGGGTTTGTGTGGCCGAAGGTGAATGAGATAGCATTTATAACTGATCATGGCATAGAGCTGTTACAGGTGATACCAGAAAAGAAACAGTTGTGCTGGGACCAATAAGTTTAAAATAACCCCGGTAATTTTATATCTGATTATCTTGGAATTAGAATAGAATAGAATAGAATGTTTTATTCAGAACAATGTTACAAAGTGTGCGTATTAGAAGCTAAACGATGAAACTGCGAAAGTTATAAACTGTGTTGCAATCTCAACGCCCACCTCCTTAACCTATGAGTATTAGTTCTACTATTTAATACAATACAAAGAAATGAAATGAAAGGTTGCTTGTGTGTTGATGTGTGTGTGTGGATGTGGGTGTGTGTGAGGGTGTGTGAACAACTTGTAATAACTTTGCAGGATTAATGAGGTGGGGAAGGTCTAGTTCATTGTGAATGAGTATCATTGTGATAGCTCTCGTAGCTCAGGTGAGAGTAGCTCTGCCTTTTGGAGTTTTGTTCCCCATAGCCCCAAATTAAGCAGAGCTTGTACTATGGAAACCAGATAGCTGATATCATTTTTGTAAGTATATACTTAGAATACAATATATCACCCAGACAGAGAACAAACATTTATGTTCACCACACAAATATTTGTTCTCGGAGGGGATCGAGCTTTTAAACTTTGATTAATTATCAGAAGTCGCAATTTAATTTCTGATATAGAGTTACAAAAGTAATAAGTTTGAAATCAACTTATTGCTCTGTATATTGGATTTTGAACTCAGTTTTGACATTATTTGAATATCTGTTACTGAGGCGTATTGAGCACTCTAGAGGGTTTGATAATGCAAGAGTAATGCCTTTCCTCCATTTCATACTAGGTACTCGAAGCTTTAAAAGGTCTCTGATTTAATTGTATCACAAGCCGTCAATTGACGTAACAGAGCAATGCTGGTAGCAAGCGCCCTTATGCATCCTTTGCGCATTTTGAACTCTCCCGACACAAACTTTGTACTTCAAAATCACTAACAAGACTTTTGTACATTATACTAATTTACAATAACATTTTAAGGCCAAAAACAATGAAAACTTGCTCGACTTTGCCAAGTAAAGAGTAATTAAAAATTAATTATAGCCAAAGTGGGTAACAATTGCTTCCGAGAGAGCGGAGAGGTATTGTTCTTGTGCAATTTGTTGCCAAAAGGCTATGACTCGACCCTTACTTTAACCGCTACAGCGCATGCGCGGATGCCAGGGGGATTGTAACAAAAATTGCACGCATTTTTAAGAAAATAAATAAATAGGTACGTACTTAGTAAGGTTAATTACCTACAGTACACTACAGTAAAACTACCAAGATATTTGTTCGCTTTTAAAACCCACTAATGCTATTCGTTTCTTTCAACGTCATAACTAGGAGTTATGACGAAGCTAGGAGAAGTTATGAGAAGCTGCAAAAGCTTGTAAGCAGTGCACTTTGTCTGATAACTTTGGCACTAAATCTTTTTTTTTGAAAATACCTAACAAAGTGTCAGGGTAATTATGCTGTGTCTCAGGAGTAATTATTCAAAAGTAGAGGCTGTGAAGGGTAGCTCTCAAGATGAGGGACAAAAGGTCCGGCCAGGGCACACACCTGTCTGAGATTATTTTACCTGCAATTTGTTACCCCAATAGAACATCAAAGACGACCGAAACAAAACACAACGGCCGCTTTCACGCAAACTGTCACAACAAAATAAAATCACAATTTTAATACCGAGATAAATTAACCTCAGTTTTTTATGTGATTTATAGTGGCCTCGTTTACTTCCTACCGCTATTTTTATATACTATTTGAATGCCTAAAAGAACGCTGGCCATAATGTAATGGTATTCATTGATGAATTTTCTAAATTTATTTGTTGTTGCAATGACTTCCTGGGTGTAAACACAGAAAAATTAAGTCAGCCTTCCCAAGACCTCCAAAATGAGCATCGCATGACGGAATAAATATAAACCTTATAGCTTGGCTACGAGCGTATTTATATGTATTACTAAAATGACTAATTGATTTATTTAATTTATTACTGTTGGTATAAGCAAAGACTATGGTATAAGTTAAATGAGGTCTCTTTTAACGCTCCAATAAATAGTAAAATCAAAATCAAAACTACCAGGCCAACAGCGCCGCGCGGTAGGATGATATAAGCAAAGACCATGTAACTTGTCAAAAAATGTATGCTTGAGGCGTAGACAGAGTATACTTGAGGCTCGACTCAGACTTAAGCACGCGGTTATATCGTACTCTCCTTTTTCGTCCTACTGGTACCTACTATAAATACTTACTCCTATTTTTATCTGTTGTGCTCAAATTTACTGCTATCTTTGGTTATTAATAAGTCACTGCTATTACTTTTATTTTTGTTTGAAATGAATAAATACAAAAGTTTGTAAAGGATCATACAAAAAACGGTAGAACCAAGCTGTAGTTTGTTGCCTGTTTTGTGGAATGTCCACAATAGTTAATAATTTTTACAAATATTTGTTCTCGGTGGGGACAGAGTTAAAAAAATCTAGCTTCTAGGATAATTTCATCGAAATCGGCTCAGCTGTTCTGTCGGAAGCAGACTTAGTTCTAGAACTATTAAATCGACATTATTTTGAAAATATTGACCAAATACAACACATCATTTACTTTTCCACTAAAAATAATCTTAATTCTAAATATTATTTGTGACAGCACCTATAATATAAAAGAAATTGACTTACAAAATTAAGTAGAATTTATCTAAATATTTAACTTTGTTTATTGTCTTTTCTTTTGTACAGAGAACATCAAAAGTTGACGACTTTTCTAACACTTCGAAATTTTAAACAAGTAACTTCACATTATTCCTTCTCAATGATAGTTAAATAAACATTTTTGACGTGACAACGTCTTATAATTCGATGGAGCCGGCTGCACGCACGAAAAAAACATGACTGATGCGGCGTTACCTCGCTCTGAGGCGTTCCATTTAAGGCTTGAAGTGCAAGCGAGAGCGCGGAACGAGCGACAAAGAGGCACAATCGGCCTCCACGTTCGGCAGCGTTCGACATCTGTCTCTCTCCTACTTAAGTGAGCGATGCGTCCGCGTGGACAGCTGTATGACGTTCAACTATCATAAGTAAACCGACTCTATTGACAACCGATTTTTTTATTGAATAAAGTAGTCTTGTACGACATGACAGCTTTATCAGAAATATCATCGAAGGAAAGGTAGGAAAGTACGTCTTCTTATTGAGTGAAACTGTTTGACCGGTAATACTTTTTATAAATTGCTTTGTTTATCTGACTTAAAAACATATAAAATGGCAAAAGTTTCGGACATTGATGGTTTACCGCCGAAGGCTATGGACGTCGGAGTTATCAGCGGCGAAGGCGGAGAATGGATTGTCCACCATATTTTTTTATTTATATGCTAAGTATTTCTTAAGAGCGAGTCGTGCAAAATAGTTGAAAACGATAGTCACGGTTAAATCGATATTATGAATATACTTGCAATAATGAATCTAAAACTTTGTATAAAGTACCTTGTATCATCTCCGACACAGGTTTCAACCATTGTGAAATAAAGACAAAACCTACAGAATTTAGGATAAGTAATTAATATTAATATTAAATTCTTTTAATTCTAACAATGTGACGTGATATACAACTCACAAGACTCTAGTAATGAAACTCTGGCTTTAGGGCTTCCTCCATAATAAATTAGATCACGTAGAAATGGGTCGAGGCAACATGTAGAGGATTAGCCCGTGTTGATTATTCGTGCATGCGTTACACCTATGTAAGCACTCGCCGTTGTAAGCACAAACAATACAAACACGTTGTGGTCTGATTTCAATTATAATGCTTTGTTTTCAACGTGACTATACTTTTTTATGATCTTACTCAGCTACCAGTTTTTATCTGTATAAAAAAAACTAATACTTGTATTAGCTACTGATATTCTGTATCTTTCCACGATGTGCCAATACTGGCACTATCGGTTGCCATCGTAAATGCATGCTCAATTGTTTTGTTTAATCGGATGCCATTTGATTGTTTGATTTAACTTTTATAAGTAGCTGCCTAAACGATGACTTCCTATCAATTCGTCGTCGTTTTAATAACGACAATAAGATGTCTGATGAACCACGTGACTAAGCTGCGCAATACGCATTTCACAAATGAATTTGCATTCAGCGCAGGCCACGTAGTTCGCCATTCAGCGGGCAACTTTTTGTCGACCTTTAAACAGTGCTGCAGTATGTACTTTTTTGTAGTACGATTATGACGTTGAGATTCTTTCTGCTAGGATTATATTGTTCCGTGATACAGTGCCAGGGTCTGAAGTTAACCGTTTGTACAATAACGGCCAATGACTTACGAGTCCCCAAACAGCTAACTTCAGTCTTTCTAAGTTACGCAGGCCGTATACTACCGTACCGAACCTTACTGAACAGATTTTTAAGCTATTCAGTTGACGCTATAAAGGAAGTAATGACACTATTTTTATTTTACTTAGCGATCAGAGCTAAGCTAGCTTTCACAATATTTGATAAACAATTAAAATAAAAAAGCTATGTGACTTCCCAAAATGTCAGAAAACGAATCGGGAGACCTATCAGTAGGTTACTTGAAAAAAGTTTACAGAGTCACCAACTTATCAACACTAACGTTCATCAAAAAGGAAAAATGATGTCAATTCATTTCGCGTCGCTGACGCCTTGCTCAGCAATGCTGCTTCACGGCAGAAATAGGCTGGTGGTAGTACTTCCCCAGGCGAGCCCTTCACAAAGAGCTCTACTACTATAGATACAAACCAGATAGCAACTAGCCGTAGTTTGTTCTCTGTTCTTCTAGGCTTGGTCGCTAGGAACTGGCACCTAGACTCACCTAGCTTAAAGACGTTTAAAGGTCATTGGGCGCAATCCGACCCGGTCGCGGACATGAATTAAAATGATATTAAATGAAAGCAAATATTTGCAGATCTTACAAACATTTATCCCGCAGTAAACTCATTCAAAGCATTGAGTTATATGCATAAAAAACGGAAACTAAAATATTATCGATATAGCCAAATTGGCTGGTGTAGTACATCACTAGCACAGATGCCTAAATCAATACATTTTATTTTACAATAATTAATGGTTTACACTTAGTTTTCATCAATAACACTTATGAAAATATGACTAACATGAAATAAAATTTAATTATTACTGTTTTTCTGGTAAAAAATCTCGCTCTTTTAGCATGTAAAAAGATAAATGGCTGCTGTTGTGTGATGTTTGTGCTGGATTGGAATGTTTTTTTGTGAATTTTACATAATAGTGCCGAACTAGGGGATTTTTCTCGTGGTAATGGGTAAGTAACAAGTTCTGTTATAAATTCTTCATGAATATGATTATATTTTCCTGCATTACCCAAGACAATAACATCTTCAAGTTCGTGTCAGATGTTTTCGAAAAGAAGAGTATTTCTGCCTGTAATACACGATTCAAGACAATTCCTATTTAAATTCTTGTTCCACTGGGGCTTTTTCATTAACAGATTGTTTAAACGCATTGTTGTTGGACTTAACTTGTGCACTGTAATGAAATTTTATGCGTTTGTGAGTTCAGTTTACACAAACATTATGCATTGGATTGCTATTGTAAGTTATAGGTAGTATATCAAACGTAATGCGTGCATTTATGAAGTCTACTTCCAACGCTTTATCAATCCAAATCTATAATACCTACGAATATTAGATTACTAACAGGCCTAATTTGCGTAAGCTTTTGGTCAAAAACTCGTATGCTCGTGTCTTATTTATGAGTGTTGTGTCCTGCGTTTTGCACATTGCTGTTCAGATAACATTTTATCTCATGTGTTCTGGTTTACTGTGTTTAATTTTTTTCAATGCTTCACTATCACGAATGTCTTTGTTCTGCTTTTATTAGCTAAAATACTATACCGATTGTTTTTGCGAAACTCATTTATGCAACTAGTTTATTGAATTGCGTATCTTGATAAGAAATAAAGATAATTTGTTTCAATTCGTGATTGCAATCGAAGCTCAAAGTAATGTCAAAACTGACTGATGCTGCTAGGTTTTGATTGCAAAAAAGATACGCAATCATCCCACTGCCCAGTTGACCAAAAGGAAATAAAAATTACAGTTTCAACAAGCACATAGAAAGGACACACAGATAAAATTAACTATTATAAATAAAGAAAACCATAGGAACCAAGCCATAGTTTGTTACCTGTTCTTCTAGGCTTGGTCCCATAGAACTGGCACTTAGACTCACCTTGCTTTAAGATGTTTCAAAGTTATCCTTTCTTTGAGGCGCACTTAAAATCCTTTCCCCGCACTTGGTTCGAAAGAATCAGTGACATGATAAGAAGAAGACTGAAGAAATACACTTTTGATTTAGCTTTTTGAGAAAAAAAATTAGAAAAAAATTACCTGATGAAATTCAAGTGTAACCTCATTCTTGCCTGTGTTACACTGTGACACATAGTGCAATGGGATCTCAAATGCTGTATTAGAGCCGACATTGAAGCTCAGGACGGCTCCGTTGAACTTAGCTGTGCCCCAGTTCCACCCTTTTAGGGATAGCTCTTTCTCTAACATGTCTTTTTTGTAGCTTGACTTGAAGAATTTGGCAACTTTTTCTTGTTCCTGTAAAGAGGTTTATATGTTGCTGAAGTGAGTATACCAAAGGGTTAGTTAAGTCTGTTTTTTTTAATATCAGTCTTTGCCCTTACCGTCTATCAAACAAACGACTTCTCAGTAGTTATATTAAAACCGATGATGACAGAGGACGTTAGTCATATCGAGCGCAGGCTTCTGTTTCCTACCAGCCCTTTGTTCCGTACCTACCAGTACATTCACCATGTATTTAGACAAAGTATTTTGTTACGACCGTGACAAAATACTCTGCGTATGTGAAAAACACCGGGCCTCGTAAAACACAATGTCAAATTTTCCATTCATATAAGAGGGCCGTTTATTCAGCTAGAATCATATCGTTTAGTACAATAGCGCTAATGCTCTCATTAGCATGCCACCGAGAGTAACAAACAATGCATAATTTGTATAAACTCATAAACACAGCCATGTTGTAGAGAAACGTTAAATAGTTCGCAACTTTTCTAAACTCACTTTTAGAAGTATTTTTCGTTTTCTATATAACATAAAAAATATCTATACATGTATACATAAGGCATTACTTATAAAAATATGTCAAAAGATAAACAGTGCTTAAACTATAGCCATCTCTTACCACTGGGTAATGACAAACAGTGACAGAGCTAACTTTAAGCAATGATTAAATCTAAATTGCGTTTTTAAGTATGGCTGGTAATGTATTGTATTATGTATATCAGTTATCTAGCACGCATAACATAAGCTCTGCTTAGCTTGGGGCTAGATAATGTTGTGTAAATTGTCCAGCGTTATTTATTATTTAATTATTATTAATAACCCAACCCACGTGGTTTATTAACCTCTGTCAATTGATGAATTCACATTGTAGAACAAAACTTCAACAATGTATAATTAAGTTAAAAACTTAAATAAACTTTAAAGTTCTAAAATGATCACTGAAACTAAAACTAATTTTATCAAGACCTTTAAAATGCCCAGTTATCATTTCAAAGGAACCTCCTTTAATAAATATTATTATGTGTGGCTATACAAAAAAAAACTACTTCTCAATGTGATGAACCGATGACTTTGTACGTACAAAAGACGGTCATTCACTGATGTGGTGGCTGCTTCTTCCAAGCTCAAGCTACAGAGGTACAATTAAGCTGAAATCGTTGCCAATAGTTCGGCTTTGTCTCCAATTGATTCGTAATTGGATGCTAGGTGATTGTTGGCGAGTTGTAACAGGTTTTAGAATGTGCTGTAATTTTACAGTCGGCCGGTTCGATAGCTTGTACCGTGCGTTTAGTGAAACTAAACACTGATTTCGTTTGTCGAATCGATTATATCACCTCAGCCTCAAATTGGCATCTGGTCAAATTAGCAGCTAGACAGATAAGCAACTGGACAGATTAGCAACTGGACAGATTAGCAACTGGACAGATTAGCAGCTGGACAGATTAGCAACTGGACAGATTACCAACTGGACAGATTAGCAACTGGACAGATTAGTAACTGGACAGATTAGCAACTGGACAGATTAACAAAGGGACAGATTCACAACTGGGCAGATTAACAACTGGACAGATTAACAACTGAACAGATTAGCAACTGGACAACTCTGTCTAAGTCAAGTAAGATACGATTTTGATATAAAATTAACAGAAAAACACTGAAAATATATTTTCTAAAATATACTAGGGCGGACAATAACGTTTTTCAAAATATGCCTATAACGGCGGCGAACGCAACGACGCCTCCATAAAATAATTGGCGACGTAACTTTGATAAAACTATGAAAAAGTTGGTGTAAAGTCAGAAATTACATTCGGTGAATTAATGACTTAAATTTTCAACTTTAAATTAAAAATCTTAACAAGTGATCCGTGGTTTTTAAATAAGTCATAAAAAAAATTCAAAATCTCGTTTTTCATAATCATTAAAAAAAGTAGTGCAATGGGCTACTTTGGCTAAAATTGGCCTTCAAAGACGCAAGGTTATAAACAATGTGTGCTTTATACAATTTTTATAAATTCTTACCTCATTCAACCAGTCCAGCAGTATAGCTCTCATCCGGGGTTGTAAGTTGGGGTGGTTGTCAAACATGTTAGGGTTCTTCTTTTCACAGGATCGTCTGTCACACTCGCACATACTGTTCCACACATCATTGGGGTCTCCCCAGGAGAGGCCTGGCAGAGGACACTTGCGTTTGGGCAGAACAGGGCAGGCAGGCTTGTTGGGGCTGTAAGATAAGGCTTGGTTCAATACTGCAGTTTCGAGGAGACTCAGACAAGAAGATGATAGACTAGGTTGTCTGCGGACTACTAAAAGGTTCTTGGAATCAGAGGAGCAAGGTCACACAGACATCACAAGGACCCTGGTGATGTCTGTTACTGCTTTGCATTTTGTGGTTTGAAAGGTGTGGGTGCTGGTGAAATTACAGACACATGAGGCTGAACACCTTTATGCCTCAAGTTGATGGACGCAAGGAAGAGCGTCGTAGGGCACGTTTCTGATGTGCGTGACCTACGAGACAATGCTTTGTTATATGCGATGGTTATCTAGAAACAGGATATTTTACAATAATTTGCGTATCTTCAATTCTGCCCGTGATCTTGACGACTGCAATGAAACTGTATAATTTTAACTTATAAAAATTCATTCTCATTCTTTCAATCGAGAATAAATATCGAGTTACCGTAGACAATCTATGTACACATTTTAGCATATTTTAACGCTGTTTAAAATTAACTTATTCTATGTATAGACAATAATTATTTATTGAAGTATTGTAAGCTAAAATAAGATAATTTTTGTATCGTGTTTGTATCTTCTTAGTATAAGATATTTAGTGTTGCATGGCTGAATAGATGTTGATAAACATTATATGGAACCTATTTGGAAGTATAACTTTCAAGATATTTTTTTCCAAATTGGCTGATAAATTACAAAGTAATGCGTTAATAAACATAAAAAAAAAACACAACAGAATTGAGAACCTCTTCCTTTTTTATTTGAAGTTGTTTCCAAAGAGATTTATGCTTTTTTCAAACTGAGATTAAATTTCATTGGTTAATTTAAACACCAGTAATTGTAGATTATGTCTACACAGCTAAATTATACTGCTACTTTAATGTTTTAATTTTGTAAGTGTATCTATTTCTTGACCTTGGACTAGGTACAATCAAACAAAACTATTTGACCACATCATTTGAATAAAATTAGCTGCGTAAACGATGACTCATCAAATCAAGCTTTGAATCAATATTACAAATAATACGAACACATTTCCGTATCACCAATAGAAATTAATTGCAAGCGATCAATACAAAAATATACATATCATTTACTCTCTCTGTCTGCAAAATATCCGGTTCTGTCAAATATTGTAGTCTCCAGACACTGTTCTCTTCTTCCTGCCCTTATCCCACTAGGTGGGGTCGGCACAACATGTTTTTTTCTTCCATTCTCCGCTATCATCCTTCATCTCAAGAGTAGTAGTACTAGAGTTACTAATTTTTTACAGAGAATTATGTTCTTTAGTTCTTTAGCATTATACTTGATATGACGACAGATGACAAACTATTAGATTAGACAAATCAAAACAAGAGTGAAGAACGAAACTACCATCTATACATAATAGTGTGTCAGTCTTTGGAATAGAGTAGCATTTACCTGAGCAGATTTGTATGCAAGCTTTATTTCAACTTCGGAGCATTTGGCGCCGAGCCACAAGCAAACTTGATCGCCGTTGTCCAGAATCATTAGGTAGGTACCTATAACTGTTTGTAAACTTTGGTGAAACATTATTCAGTAACAAATATTTTAACATGCAAAATCACAGTTAGTACATAGCATAGCACAATAATAGCCCATTTCATCACTGGAATAGCGAACAATGTCGCCGTCCTGATAAGCCGGTAATAATGACTTACGCATCAATGCATGGGTATACCTACAGCAGCCACTAAAACAGAGCCTTTATTCAAACAAGCCTCTGTAAGTATAATTTCGGAATCCTAACATAAACATGCCACGAAACACACATTTACGGTAGTATCTTACCTGGGAATGCAATTTGAAGGCGTCCTGTCCACTTCCCAGGCTGCGAAGAGTTTCATTGGAACAGGTTTCGATGCATTAGTCATCTTTTCGGATTTATTTTTCTCGGTCATCGTAAAAGCACAGTTTTCATAGAAAACATGGAGGCAGGCCGAGGTTTTAAGGTAAGTTAGCTTGATATCTTGATATTAGGATTATGAAGTGACTGTTGTAATGTTGTGGAATCATAATAATGTGAAACATCTTTCGTTTCGTTTTTTTTTGTACACAATATTTTTTTTTAAATGCTAAAAAAAACCTGATCCTCTGGGACCACATACTGAGCAATGAACCAGCCTTCATTCTTATGGCTGTAGTTTCATACAACATAGTTCAGAAAAACGCCATTAAAAGGCTGAAGTCTCATGAACAGCTTGATCACTTTTTCCACATGCAAAATCCGATCGATAAAAAGAGTTTCATCAAAAAAACCTATGTCTTGGTCAATGAAACTCCCGAAGATATCCATCCACAGCATTGACAGATAATTGCGCGATAATTGTATCTTCCTGAGTATCTTCCATCCAGTATCTTGCACGCTCGAGTTAAGAGGAAAAAAACAGATTATTTGATTAAAGTAGTAGGTACGTGCATACTCGATTGTATCAAGATTCAGAGACAGTCAGTTAGCATACCTACTAGGTACTTCCCTTTCGTTGAATTCCCGAATTTAATGTTTCGGGGTTTACCTATTTTTTGGAGTAAAATATGATGTCCATGATCTCTTTGTTCTACAAAAATCATGCATCTGTACCCTCGCCAATATAAAGCTTCTGGAAAGCTGCCAAGAACATTTTCGTAGCCTAAAAATTTTAACATTAACCAGCATACTCGAACATACATACCTACACGTGCTGTATGAGTTTATTCGTACAGGAGCAGAGATTTTTAATTTTAATAAGCGATGCAACTTTTTAAATGATTTAGTATGTGAGGAAGTTTTTTGTGAAGAGGATAAATAGTGACACAATGCTTGCAGCTTTTTTATTACGTGTAATGTAGACTTCTTCAGTCTGATGATGATGATGATGATGACGATGATGACAGGAGCCAAGCTTCAGATTGCCTATTTTTTTTATAATACAAACTCTCAATATACTTGAGTATGTTTTAGGTAAATAGTTCAATTATGGGTTTTATGCACCTTTCAATTTTTTTCCGCGCTTGTTTTTGTCGTGGCACGAGCCTTTTAGAAACTGATACTAACAGCACAGAAAATACTGTTGCGGTGAATAACCTAAGGTCTATTGACCTTTGGGCTTATCCAAATTATAGATAAAATGATTTTGGAAATCGAGAAACTTAGATAAAAATCGTCGACCATAGAATCACTTTCTATGAAAAGTCTGAATTAACTTTTTAAAGCAGGTACTGCAGGGGATCAAGGAGGCCGCATTCGAAAGACTAGATTTACTAACAAACGGCAACAAAGCCCCGACAAGAGCTAAGCTCAAGGGGACAATTCTCCATCGAAAAATGACAAAAATCTGTGTTTGAGCTGGAAGGCTAGACTCACTCAAGCACTATTACTGAATACGGGCCTAGGAACCACCATTTCCATTTCTGTTGTTATCGTTGCTGTGTTCCGATTTGAAGGAGAAAACTCATTAGTGACATTGTTTATAGTGCTTACCTGTGCCTGGACTTTATCAGACTGACGCACCCACCACTTCCAGAAAAACGCTGTCTCCACATATATAAACCTGGAAGATAGAAATGTAAAGTTTTTAAGACCTCTATTACCCACACCACCTTCTTGATTTTTATAGTAGGTACAGGCAACTTTTCACTTAGAATATAGTCAGAATTTTACGAGCCTAGTGACGACACAACCTGCCTGTGCCTAGGTTATATCAGACGATATATGGTGGAGATTTCCTTAAGTGTAGTAAACACTATAAAATCAATAAAAAATAATTATGTACGTAGTGTTAGACAGTTTTGGAAATATGACATCACTACTGCGACCGGCCAACGAGACACATCACTAGTCGGGGGATAAAAAAAATGGCGTCGTAATGCGTGAAATAATACCCCAAATTAACTCCTCTTAATACATCTATGTCTATAACTGTTCAGACTTCAAGAGTTTTGAATTTTCAAAGTAAAGTTTTAAAATATGAATGAATCGTTATTGGAGACATGAGACTTTGAGACAGACCATTGCAAATTAATTCTCAATTGAAGCGTCAACTAGTACAACGCGCTGACAACGTGATAAATTGAGAACTGGGTCGCTTTTAATTCGAATCTCTGATGTAAAATAAGACGCAAATAAAAAAGAACAAATAACAAATTTATCTTAAACTTTGAAACTGTCTGAATATAAATTTTAGCCAAAGATACCATAGTAAACACAGTCGTTCTTCATGCACATGTACGTAAGTAGATGGTCGGACTTGTTGGTGATCTTGAATGTAAGTTGGCGCACCATGGTGTTGAAACTTATTGGTCATGCATGGCTCTAAGCTCTATTCTATTGAGTTTTGAGATATGATTAAGTTTCATTTGTTACATTATTATGCACTAGAAATTGGGTCATTTGATGCAGCAAGAAAAAAAAAGTCGCCACCTTCCAAAGAAAATCCGGCACTGACTTTTTGTTTTTAATTGGTCACACGGCCTCTCATCCATACACTGTCGGAGAATAATTGACAACGCTTGTGTGGACCTATCCTGGAAAATATTTAAAACGAACTTTCGATTATAGAGAAATGTTTGAAATGTTACATTTGGTAACAAACGAACTTATAGCGGGATTCAGTTTTGTATCCAGAAAAATGTGGTTCAAAACGAACTTTTAAATGTAGAGCAGGAATTCTTGAAATGTTACATTTGGTAACATACGAAGTTATAACGGGATTCAGCTTCGTAGCAGCAGTGGTAGCTTGTGTTCTTTGGCTGTATTTGGTGACTTCGTTTATCGAGATGAAGCTTGGATTTATAAACTTAATGCTCATTTATTAGGCAAATAATGAGTCAAGAAACCACAAAACTAAATGTTATATGCACACAAGTGGTTTGGGTATTTCATATGACAATGCATTAGAAAAGAAAAAATAATAATGGCGTAAGCTTCGGGTACCTATTAGGCATAATTTGATTAGACTTATGAAAATGTCTTTTCCAAAAGCCAATAATTTATGCAAATTTAAAACTATGAGTAATCTAGGATTTTGAGCAAACAAAATAACATACAAATAAATTGATGAAAAATATTATTCGTCAACCAAAAGCAAAGTGGTTTTTTAGGTAAGTTTTTTATGTATATCATATCAGAATCTTTATTTTTGGAAGGGCAATATTATTATTTTACTTCATGATTAACTACTATCGTTTGGGCTCCATGTTCCTTCTCGTTCCTGGCGTATGTTTGGATATTTTTATCCAATTGACAATAGACGCTGATGTATGTGTGTGTGATGATTTGTGCAAGGTATTATTTTTATCAGTCACTTTTATAGTCATACAAATTAATAGTTATGAACATAGTTCATGAACATGAGCTGTCAGACTGATTGTGACGCGCGCACAACGGATATTTTTCTAAAAATGCAGATTTAGCTTGGACAACACAGATGTTTGTTCTCTATCTATATCGATGTATTCTAACATGTATTTACAAAAAAAATATACCTATTTAAGTATTATATCAGCAATCTGGATTTCATAGTACGAGCTTTGCTTAATTTGGGGCTAGTTGTTTGTGGATTGACAACATTAATTATATTTTATTATTATTCTTTACCTTAAAATTAATAGAATGACAAGAATGTTTCGTTTATTATCAGTCTTCACATAATTCATTCTTTATTTGTTTAACCACAACCAGATCTAATTTCTTAACAAACAGTGCGCAAGCGTCGTTTTACGTAAGACCGGAGCAGCGTACGCCAATCAGAGCATCTCGAACCGTCTCCTTTACGTTGAGTTACCAAAATTTTGGCAATCTATCATTTGAGGTGAAATCGACAGTTCCGTAACTTACTTTATTCTTTAGAAGATAGCGACCGTAAGCAAATTTTGTCATCAAAAGGGCTAAAACATAAATACAAATTGCGAAAGATTAGAAATCGTTTATTTGAAACGTATTAAAAGAAAGTGCAAAATCTAAATGCTAAATCAAAATCCTATTTAATTTAGATGTAGGTAGCACTAAAGTAGGTACGAGCATAATTTACTACCTACATCTAAATTAAGGTTACGTAGCTTGTCGGGCCCAAATCTTGGCAGCTAAAATATATAACAAGATTCCAGAAAAAAAAAATCCAATAAAAGTATAACATTTTTAAAAACACTTGCTTTTACAAAAAACGTACTACAAACCAATCACTTCATGACCTAGCCCATGCCATCAATTACAATGGAATCTAGGCTTAGCTATTACTTATGAATAACAGTTCTAATGACAACAAAAAAAAAACTATCCCATTATTCGCGTTCTCGCTCCCAACTTGTATCCCCTACAAAAAAGTAAACATCATTGACTTTTTATCAAAAAGTAAGACTAGGTGGTATGGTCTTGATACTCTAGTCTGCTCCAAGGACCTAAAGAAAAAAAAAGCCCAAAGTCACCCAAAGTATATTAGAGATGTCAATGTCGACTACTACTGACCACTCGACACATATCTAACGGCCTTCGCTCGATAAATGTCTATAGTGATATTGCTGGAATACGATATCTATTGAAAATGTCATGTCTATTTAAATTTGACAGTTCTTGTGATATATATCTACCGTGACAAAAAAGTCACTGGTCTAGAATTGCCCCCCAGAATCGTTCTCCCTTGAATGTGTAGGGGAGTCCAACAGTGGACTTCTTCAGGCTGATGATGATGATGATGATGATGATACTATCAATAAACCGTTGGAGCTTCGACAGGCGGTCCTTCAATAGGCGATCCTTCTATCTCTTCTTAAAAGGCTCGCAGCACTTCAGTATCGTGTCTGGTGTTGCAGGTCTATATAGACGATGGTGACTGCTTTCCAACCGATGACCCGTTTTTACGTCTACCTGCTATGGCGTTAAAAAAATCCTTTTGTAACCAATTATAGGACATTCAAATGTAGCGGCTCTCCTTGCTCCGAGAAACCAGACTCCCCTGCACCTTCAGAATGTTCCTCTGGGGTGTCCTCATCGTATTCTGCAGTGGACCGATACGAGGTGCCTTCTCAACAGCAACTTGGATCGATGGATGAATTTGCATCTATTGTAGATGATTTATTTAGCATCAGGGGCCACTGGTAATTACCAAATCCTACATACGAGACGCTATAGTGCTAAGGACAAAATTTAAAATGAAATAGGCTTGCCCAGCACCTATAGGTACCATCCTGACAGCTCAGTCAGCCTTATCCACAGGAAGAGAAAGGCAATACTAGAGTAAAAAGCAAGGATCAGTTTAAACCAATAAAACCAATATGTAAAGCTGGATAAATCCGTATTGAAATCACAGATCACCAGAATCAGAAACCCTAATCTACGAAACCTTTCAACAGTTTAGAAGAAAATTTGGTATGCAGACAAACTGGGAGTTTGTCACTATATGGATTATGATAATGTGTAAATATACTAAGCTACACAAACCAGGCTTCAAACTCATTATTTTTATATTTTGACTTGCTGCAAATTTGTCCAAGCCTGGATAATTTTAAGACGACAAGTTAGGTACCTATACGTTAAAAAAAATCTTTGTAAATATTGTTAATCAGCAACAAAATCCATTGGTTCAATATATTACTGGTGTAATCAAAAAAAAAAACATTCGGGTCCATTTCCGTCAAAATTAAAAGATTAAATGCAGATAAAATGCAGTTATTGTTTGCCTTTCTCAAGTAAACAGCCTGTATCGGTAAATTTATCATCCGCACTTGATATGCGGGCTGGTTTTTCCGCAAGTAGGCCGCTGGTGGGTCTTTTTTGCGTGACCCTTGAAACGTGTTGCTCGAACTTTTTTAGGTTCTACGACACGCCGGTTTCCTCACGATGTTTTCCTTCACCGTTTTGAGAGTACTGACATAGCCCACATACATTTTTCGACAGAAAAACTCATTGGTACACGACTGGATTTGAACCCAAGACCTTCGGATCGGAAGGCGGGGGCCGCTACCACTAGACTGCCAGTGCTCTAAACATTTGTATATGTGTATATCACCTGTATATTTACAATGTTATATTTATGGGATACTATTTATTTTTGGCTCAAGTCAGAACGGAAACGGCGACCACACTGGTAGGTGGAAGATGTTAAATGACACAGCGTGTGTGATTCCTGCAATGATTTACTGTCATTTTTATGCATGAAGGTGAATAGTTTGCCAAAAACACTTATATTTATTACAAGCAGCCCGTCCCGGCTTCGCACGGGGTAGACAATATTGTTGTTCATTATTTTGTTCTCACCTTAACCTCAAAAAATATCTTCTTGTAAAAGTTGGAAGTTGCAATTTGTTTCCTCTATTGTGTAAACAGCAACGTCGTACTTTTCAACACCTTTTATTTTGATAGAATGAGTGGGGTTTGACTTGAAACTCTTTGTAACAACAGGCTTAATGACACTATTATATCATTTTACTTTGAATATCTCGAGAAAGTTGTGTTCATTAAGGCAAGCGACTTGCTGTTCGTTTCTCCCGAAGTGACCCAGTGTGTGAAAATGGTGCAGATTGAGGAAATCAAAACATTTTTAGAGCCGCTTGGTGTGAATGAGAAGAAGATAGTTTTCTTTGCGCTGAATGACAATGACACTCCTGACATGGCCGGGGGCTCACATTGGAGCCTCCTTGTGTATTCAAAGCTAGAGAACAGCTTTTTCCACCTTGACTCTTCAAGTGGCAGAATACTTTTTGAGCCTATTCATTACAAACATACAAAAATAGTTACAAATCTTTCCTCTTTATAATATTAGTATAGAATACAATGTGAAACAATAGAATACTATGTGAAGTAATCCTCATGACTGTTACCATGAACTTTAAACTTTATTACATTGTAAATATAATCTACATTTGCGTGTGGTGTGTCTGTAGTTTGTACATTACAAATTCTCTCCATAGCTCCTATCTTACCAAGCGGCAAAACTAAGCAATAAAACAAAGTTACTGCCTAAGTTTTAGGTTATGTGCATCGTTCATACAAATTAGCCGTGAACGTACTAATTGGCTACAGACATACGCGATGAAGAGTAGCGGTCCCATTCGCGCGCCTTGAGAGCTCCGCAATTACACGGGCTTGTTCTCAAAGCGTTTAGAAGACGGAAACAAACTACAACTGAACTAATGTCGGTTTGAAAGCACTTCTACTTTGTATTGATGTAGTATCTTTTACTCTCATGATATTTGCCATGATCTAGCTATAAATTGTAGCCACTGATTTTCTGTAATATCTATTTCGTTCACCGAGAACAAATATTTGTGTCGTGAAGACAGATTTATCTGTCTTGGTGTTATATTGTAGGTATTCTATGTAAGTATTTCCAAAATAAAATATGTATAAAAGAAGAAGAAGAACTCCCGTTAGTGCATATCTAGTTCAAAATTCCCGTACAAGGGTTTAAGCGGAATTTAGGAAGCTCGAACGTCCATGTAGTTTCCGTCGTTTCAAATCAATTATCGTTGCACGTTGACAGATCAATTTCATTAGTGTTATAGACCTTACTGTGATCACCGCTTGCAGTAATATGGTTTTAATGTGTTTAATATTTAATTTTGTGCAAGTTTTGGTCGGAAGTCGTGTGAATTTACCGTGAAAAGTGGTCAAGTTTGCTAGAAAAATGTGACACAACACAACTAATCCAAATGTCTACAGTATACATTATCGTTCCTTATCGACGATAAAAAGTGCTGATAAGTTTAAAAAACTAATTGCTCTAACTAAGTGTTTCGGAGTAGGAAGCTGGGTTTCCGTAAAGTTTTTGATCGTTTAAATCGATCGAGGTAACCCACAGCAGCAAGAACACTAATATTCAATTAAAAAAAAAAATCAGTTGTCTGTAAAGTCGGTTTACTGACGATAATTGAACGTGATAACGTCATAAGAAAATACTCGCGGACTCGCGGACTCGCGGACTCGCGGACTCGGACTCGGACTCGGACTCGGACTCGAACTCTCGGAACCCCTCCGGACCCTCATTTACCCTTACCCATTACCCGACCCGGGCTCGGGCTCAGGTAAATGGAACGACGAAACGACGTAACGACGCATGAGTCATGTTTTTTCGTGCGTGCAGCCGGCTCCATCGATTTATAAGACGTTATCACGTCAATACATATAATTTATTTCGTAAACTTAATAAAAGGAACATTTCATGGGTTCGGCACTCTCTTAAAAGTATGGAAATACCTATGCTAGAGAGTTTAAAATTGAACCAATAAAATGGCGGAGCATAGACAAAACGCTACAATAACATCAGAACGGGAACAAAACTTGAAAGGTGAATGACAAAGTTCAGTACGATCATGCATATTATGATAAAAGCCAAAAATTTTATAAAACATGTTAACCAACAGTGCGATTTGTTTATATACTCGTAGAAGTTAAGAACGTTACATGTATAAAAACACTCGTAAAACAACTGGGAGAAGGTAAAATCGTCTTGAACTCTTGAGACGTCAGACGTAATTACACAATCAAACTCATTCGGTAACATGTTTAGACATGGATGCTTAGTCCGATTGGGATCAAAAACTCCGTCACAGAGACAACAAAATGCTTTTCGACGAACTACAAGAACCTTTATATTTATTCTGTTACTTGATGCTACGGAACCCTTCATGGGCGAGTCCGACTCGCACTTAGCTGCTTTTTCTCATAAAATCCAGATCTGCTATATACGTGCTCGTATATTTTCCTTTTTTTCAGAAACTAAAATAAGTCAAAGTTAAGGCTCTTAGGAAGTGAAATAAACAAATTACAGTATGTTGCGAGAATGAGAATTTCTTCTCATTAGACTACGCGCTTTTAAAGAGGCTTTATGACAATTTCTAGCTGCAATTTTATTGTATAACTACCTAAAATCATTCTGTTTGCTAGTCCCTTGACCGTTGATTCTGAAGCGACCGCACCTGCGCACTTCAATTATACGCCTAGATCAAAAATGATAAATCTTCAGGTAATGTTCCGAATAACTACCGTCAAAGTGATAAAACACGATGCTCGTGCCAAAAACCAATTAATCGTGACCTGAACGATCTTTTTATAATCAAAGAAAGGCCAAGTGCTTCTCATTTTATTGAACATCTTTTGTACAAATCTGATTGAAGTTTTGATTCTTCCTCGCTCGCTTATTTTTTAAGGTTCTGTTACACGAACAAACAGAGTTGAGTAGATCCTTTACAAGGTTCTAGCTCTACGGGAGTACCTACTCATCTTGTGTTGTACGAGTATTTTGAGCTAAGCGTAAGCATAAGCTACGCTTGTGCTACAAATACGCTACGCTTGTCCTACGAATACGCTACGAAGTATCATTAGTTGTTTTTCCACGAATTTGTGATTGATCCGATACACGAACGTTTGTTAGATAAATAATACTAGCAGTTGGTAACCGAGCTTCGCTCGGAATTGTTTTCGTTAATTTGTATTTTTAAGAAATCATAAGAGTCATATTATCATCTTTACTGGTTTATTCTTACTGAACAACGCCATCTGCTAGACGGAATCTCTGGTGGCACTTAAAGACCTGGCCAACAAGCTAGGCTCTGAGAACGTGTGCACTGAACAGTACTTCCCGTCAGAAGGCAGCGGCACCGATCTCAGGTCTTCGTATCTACTCAACACCAAGATTGCGAGTAAGTGGAATACACTAATGAATAAATCACTATGTCTCAAGTGAATTGTAGTGCACACACATTGCATTGAAAAACCGCTTAGAAACTAAATTGTTTGTTATAAACTGTGTGTTTCTAAACTGGGTGTGTGGGTCTGAACCACTTCCCATCAGGTGGACCGTATGCTTGTCTGTCAGTACAGATAGCTGATATAATACTTGTAGTTTTTTTTGTAAATACATACTTAGAATACAAGTGCTTTCAGATTGTTGGCTTTGTTTAATAATAGGTCTTTGAATGTTACTTGATTAAGGCAACAATTTAGTTTTATATTATATCACGGCTAAGTTGGTACTTATTAACCTTATATATAGTACTGTAGCCCTCTAGCTTCTCGCTCTCTAACCTTCTGCGCCGTAGGCCGTGGGTTCGATCCCCACCGAGAACAAATATTTGTGTGATGAACGTAGATGTTTATTCTCTGTGGGTGTCATTATTGTACTCAAAGTAGGTATATAGAAAAAAATGCATTTATAGGCCGCACGCCTCCGCAGCGCAGTGGAATCGAGCATTCATAGCGTTGACGGATTCCTTCTTATTTTTAAACCTGGACCCATCAGGCTTTACGACAACGTCGGTAAAGTCTAGATGGGGTGAATTATTCTTCCCTCTCTCCCTATTTACTACTCCCCATATGGACTTCGAGGTATTATTATTAGCCTTTATTACATTCTCATAATAACTACGTTTTGCTTGTCTAGTTAGTTTGTCGTAGTGGTTTTTCATTTCCAAGATTTGTAATTTTAATAACTCATCATTTGGTGCTACCTTACTTAATTCAATTATGTCAAATAATAATAACTTGTAATTTTTAACATCTGGAGTAACCCAAGATGAGTCAATTTTCCTACAAATACTTTTCCGCAGAGGGAAACATATGTCAAATTTATTCCATATTACATTAATAATTGAATTAAGCATGTCATTTGTTTGATTATTTTTAAAACCCTCGATATATAAGTATTAGTTACTTTAATATACTCCGTAGTACATAACTACTAAGTTTTGTTTTCAGTGTCCATTGAGCCGTACCTAACTAAACTAACTCATAGAACTACATAATGTATTTTTTAGTGCGTAGACTAAGCAGTTTGCAATAAAGGAATGATTGCAGGATGCAGGATAGAAAATACAGAAATACCTTTATGAGCATGTCCGTATATTAATGTATTAGTTTCTTTTCAGATTCCACGGGCCATCCACAAACCAAACATTCCACCTTACATAGGTATTTGAATAACTTGTAAATAATATACCTATTATAATTTATGACAAATAAATTTATTAACACACAGAAAATTGTCTTTTTAACTAAATAATGTTGAACTAATGAAGAGGGCTTTCTTTGTAGGTGCTTATGGTTGATAAGGTTATTAAAAAATCAAGCTACCAATAGAGATAAATATTTTTAAGGCATTTGTAATATTCTATTCATTAACATAACGTAGAAGTTCTGCGCGTCTTTGGCCTTGCCGAAGCAGACCCGCAGGTGATGGGTCCTCTGCAGCCAAATCTCCGTTGATAACTTCTTCGTTTTCGACTCGTACATCTTCGTCCAATGTCACCCTGTTATTAAAATATTTTTACTAAAGTATTAGATAGGTAGGTAACTATACTCAGTTTTTACTTTGCCTAAATTCGTAGTGTAGTAGGTAGGTAGTTCGTAGTTGGTAAACTGAGATCCAAAAATACATTTACACATTCTGTAATAATAGTTCAGTCTAGATCGCTTGCTCAACATTAGTTGTTGTTGTTTGGTTTTCACTACTTCATCAAGAGATAATCATTTATGAAACAAACATAACCGAGAATGAAACAGACATCACTTCAGTACCTACAACAGAGAGTGACCGCATAATCTATCACCGTTTTAAAGTCTACAAGTGTTTTTTCATAAAAAGTAGGTGTCACTTTTTCTCCATAGAGATTGAAATAATCAAACTCAGCACAGAGGAAAAGTTTTCAATCTAGCCCCAAAGAAAAACACTGTTGATAGTTGGTGCAACAGGGTCAGGTTTAGGGCTCATGTGCCGTTGCACAGCAATACCAAATTGATATAATTATTGTTTCCAGAAACCCAATATAAACTAAACTTTATATTAGGTCACTTCATATAATTCCATGTTTTGATAGCAACTAACCTCCGATAAGTTTGTATCTGAGAGACTCAGCCTGGGCGATGGCGCAGAGGCCGCGCGTGGCAACCTTCTCGGCATACAGGTCTACGGACTGTTCCGGGATGTTGAACCTCTTCTGCACGACGGAGGTCAGCTCAAAAAGGATGATACTACGCACCCCGGGAGATGATTTATTTTGAACCTTTCCATCGACTGTGTTCGTGTCTCGATGGTTGCATTGAGGTGGGTTGCGGTGCCGTTTATCTGGGAGCTCGCATAATTAAATTATTGTGGTACACGGGGGCATACATTTCTTGAGATTGGGCAGATTAGACGAGTGCGTGTTCAGACTGCATTGTTTGTTTCTTTGTCGACTTTTCGGAAGTGTGTGAAACACTTTGGCGTGGCCAGTCTTATCGGTCTCGTTTCCGACTTTGCAGATAGCAAGTGGTGCGGAGGATGGGCCGGGCCCACGGGAATATTCTGCTTAACTGACGGACGCTGCCGGCGCTCAGCTGGCACTAGTAGTATGTTCCTATTATTTACATGTCTTGGATGTACCGATGCGATGGTGATGTCCATTTCTACGATGGTTTTGCTGTCGTCTTAGGGGTTAAATAAACCATGCCTAACTAGGTAGGTATCTACCTAGATACCTAGGTAGGTTAGAGCCGAGAGTAGGATAAGAGTTAGGTAGTATACCTAGTAGCTTCGCTTTTTGCGCTGGAGAGCGTGGGTTCGATCCCCACCGAATCCTACCTAGATTTCTTAAAAATAACTTACTATCTCATAAACTGTTATAGAAATGATAAGATTGGAATAAGAAAAGTTGATTTGGAGAAAAATATGCTTAGTATAAAACGCCATCTGCTAAATAGGCGTCGTCATTTCGGTGTGCATGGCTTCGGTCAAGCAACTCACTGGCGACGTATTAAAATTCTTCTTAGAGGGACCGGCGGTTTCGAGCCGCACGAGATTGAGCAATAACAGGTCTGTGATGCCCTTAGATGTCCTGGGCCGCACGCGCGCTACACTGAAGGAATCAACATGTTCTCCCTGGCCTAAAGGCCCGGGCAACCCGTTGAAACTCCTTCGTGCTGGGGATTGGGGTTTGCAATTATCCCCCATAAACGAGGAATTCCTAGTAAGCGCGAGTCATAAGCTCGCGTTGATTACGTCCCTGCCCTTTGTACACACCGCCCGTCGCTAGACTGCCTGTGCTCAATGTATAATGGATATAAAACGTAGGTATAATGGTTACTGATATTACCTATAGCACTCGCACACTCCAACACACAACATACAAAACATGAATGGATGAAATGAAATGTTTTGTTTTCTTCTTCTTAATTACGGAATCTGTCCATTTTTGGATCAATTTTGCCAGTGTCGATTGAGGATATTTACATAAATAAAATAGTTTATAGTCAAGTCAAGTCAGTCAATAGAAGGTCAATAGACAAATCTGCCCTAATTGGTTTTGAAAACAAATGGTGATCTTTTTTTCAAAACCATCAGAAACATTTTTGATCAAATCAGTATACCTAATACACTGTCATTCCATCTTGTAACACTTTGAGCTTGGACCTCAAGTAATATTGGTTAAAATACCACCGAAATTACACAACAGAACTTAAAATAACAACAGAAAAACAATTAAATAGAAATAGCTATGAGTTTTTCTGTTCAAAAATGTATTTGCACTATTACAGTCCTCTCAAACGGCGAAGGAAAACATCGTGAGGAAAACGGCATGTCGTAGAATCTAAGAAGTTTGAAAACATGGTGGAGGCGCACTTGAAATCCTTTCACCGCACTGGTTCGAAATAACCAGCAATACGATGAGAAGAAGAAGCGTGGTCTATTTTATATCATCGCAAAAACAAATTTTGGCCCAAATAAAGTCAACCTTTCTCGGTCAGAGCCCGAAATCTTCATCATCATCATCAGCCCGAAGAAGTCTACTGTTGGACATAGGCCTCCCATATACATTTCCAGGAAGAATGAATCTCTCCATCTGCACTGACTTCCTGTAAATATTGTCGGTTCATTGCGAAGTGCCAATGAAATCTGCTGTTTTTATATTCAAAAAAAGTTCAACCAATTCAGTCCTCCCCGCTCTGAGTACGCCCTTATACGTAATCGACTATGGTCCATTGGTTTTTACTTACCTATGGGACTTAATTAAGCTTCCGAAGTAATCGCTTTTAGTCGATTTACGCACCATTTCGTATTTATCACCATACTCTTGTTATTTAAAAAGCTGTTCTTTTCCAACAAGAATAATAATTATCGTTTGGGTGTCGTAATATGAACGTGGACATTTATAATTCTGAAGACCAAGTGAGGGTAGTTGCAACTGCAACTGCCTCCGTTTCTCGACGGTAACTCCAATGAGCTTCAGTCTGTCCGCGGCCACGGCTGTTGTAACACGGTCGAATCGTCGAGAAATAATACAGGTAATCGCGATAAATACCCGTTTCTTACGTTCAATTACACAGTTAACTTTTCAATATACACAACAATTATAGGTGAGTCTAGGTGCCAGTTCCACGCGACCAAGCCTAGAAGAACAGGCAACAAACTACGGCTCGGTTCCTACCGTTTTTTTATATGATCCTTTTACAAATCAAAAATAGTCTAAATAATAGCAGTGAAGTTCCAGTGTGGTGCCACTTCACTTAGTCAGACGTATGCAATACAATACGAGTAGGTACGTATGTCTACTCTAAGTAAACGCACAAGTATTTTCTTTTTACATAATATTGGCGTGCGTTTGACCGCACTTAGACCCGACTTTAGTGGGTGTGTGATGTGTGTTTATAACCCTGCCAAAAGTGTGATAGGTCAGATTGTGAATGAAGAAACTAGCTATAATATGTGTTTGATGGAGTAACTACCTACTAAAGATATCTACAATGTTGTATAAATGTTTTTATAGGTAGCGTTAAAGATTTCATTTAAATTATTTTATATTTTGTTTAAGAATTATTATTCTGAATTGATTATTGTTATTATTTTCACACTGATTTATTTTAATTTAACTTATATTTTCTACTTTTTGTTTGAATTTTGTATATTGGTCGCTGATGAAGTATGTGAGCCACTTTTTTACATACCCTATGATCTTATAATTGTACCATACTTCTTGCAAATAAATATATTTCATTTCATTTCATTTGTACCAACTGTTGAACTACTCAGTAGTTACTAAACTACAGATGCAGAGTTATTGGTGAAAGAGACTCATTTCCTGTAGGTTGCATTTGCTCGAACTAGATATAATGTAACTATGTTACTCGGGGATAATTCATCATTAAAGAGGCGAAAGAAATTTATCAGTCCAGTAGTTTTTATCTGTGTAATAAAGAACTGCTTTTTTGCTGACAATAAAACTGGCCGAATTTATTTAGCGGTATTGTACCTACTGAGGTGAATATTTTAATAGATATAAACAAGTCTTAAATTTAGCCATAATATATTTCCCTAAGTGGTTAGATAGCCTTCTATCCACTGTTAGTATGATTTGCCGAAGACAAATCATACTAACAGTGGATAGAATTATGCATAAAATGGTCCGTTACTCTTTTGTTGGTATAAAAAACGATTCACATGCATACGAATTATATACAAATGAACTTATAGATTCAGCGAAAGAAGCTTCGACTATTTGAAAGAATTATGTAAAGATTCTTTGTAAAGATGTAAACACGTTACACACACGTGGATATTGAACACACACATGGATACAGTTTTAATTATAGACGATAAATAAATCTATAATAGATTTTCTTGCGTACGGGTGAAATCAGCCAGAATGAACTGGTTTCAGTTCGTGCGAGCAAAAGTTTGAGTTAAACACTGGTCAGTGTTTAATTTGTGAATTAGCAATCTGTGAAACTAACCCTCAGGACGTTGCATCCCTTATTCCAACCCTGTGTTTAGGGAGAATCGCCTTATCTCTTCGCACGAATGCGCAAGGAAATTTAGTATTGGCATTTATATTTCCTTTCCCGATTTCCTTGCAATTTTAATGAAAAATGAAAGCTGGCAGTTCTCACTAAGGTTGGGCCGGTAGTTTTGTGTAGATGGAAATTTATGGGATTCTAAAGATTATTTAACATCATATCCTGTAAGCAGATTTTTATTAGCAGTAAAGTATTTTCTACCTCTGTTATAATAAAAATCTCAAGCAACATGCTGTGTGTGTACATCTACACTAGTTATAAATTATATATTTAAACTATTAAACGGGTATATAAGATCGCGTGATTGAAATTAAGAAATATCCTAATTTCAATCGCGAAGACGGCTTCAGATTTTCTTCATCGAGGAATCCCATCTTTGGGAGGTGTATGCGTCGCGATACCTTACCACAGTAAGTAGATACTATCAGTGTTGTGTGTCGTAGTATTTTTTTTCTTCTTTTTTCTCTTTCTTCTGTAGCTGAACCTGTGTTCAGCTACAGAACTTGATCCGCTTTCTACTATGTCATCTGGAATGATTATTCTTTCATCTTCTACCACTTCTGGAGCGTATAAGTGTGCTCTTAGCCAGCAGGCGTTGCACGCTCGAGCATCAGCATTGATCTGAAAAGGAATTTTAACCACTTAAGTTTTACTACATAATGGTGCATTATAAATAACAACCCTTATTTACTTTTTTATTACCCGTTTTCACAATGCGTTTTCCAATGTAGATTCTTAAGTTTAGCTTACACAATTTAGTTTGTAACCTAGCTACATATTATTATACTGTGTATGTAACATAGCCTACCCGTGAGAACCTCTAGTTGACTCTACGATAAAATATACATTGTGTGAGGTTATATTTGGAAATGGATAAATGTTAGCCTGATGTGAAAACAATGAATGTTTTTAAAACTAAAATTATTATTAAAACTATTTTACCTGACGGGGACTGATGATGTTAGCTATATGGTCTCGCTCAGGACGACCAACAGGTAGAGGACGAGATCGTCTCCCTGTTCTTTGGGAGATTGAAATCCCACAGCAAATGCAAATAATTTCAAAAGGAATGTACAACAATTTTTCAAAATGATATAATAATGATTTAGCTGATTATGCTTCGACCAATATTTATGATCGAAGAGAATATGCAAGTAAATAATGTATTATGTACACAATATAGCTTGATTAATACTGATTTCAAAAAAGTAGGTATTACTTCATAGTTTTAAAACCGAAAACAAAATTGATAATTAAAAACAAATATTTTCATATCGATAACCCATAACATTTATGTTTATAAGGGTGTTTTAAAAGACGATTTTTTTTTAGGATAAGTGGTACACTAAGTACTCGTAATAACGTATCATAGCCAACCCTAAAAGATTCGGCCATCCAAGTTCAACTACGATTATGTAAATATAATTTTACAATGTAATGTCATATTGAACACATTGGATCTGGACGGGGTGGAAATTTCAAGAGTTTATCACTTTACATTAAAATTATTCAACTAAGGTTTCATGTTATTGCAAGTTTATGATTTCTTGGCATTTCTTTGTCTATTTTTTTTAAATATGTATTTGTATTTAGAGACAACCCTAAATTATGTATGGGTGGGTGCTTATTACTAATGAAGCTTGTAAGTTACCTGATGATCATACGGCTTCTCTTCAATCAGTTCTGGTGCCATGTAAAGTGGGGTACCTTTGATAGATGTCAGAATGTGTGTTGCATTAGTCATTATGCGAGCCAGACCAAAGTCACACAATTTTGCACAACCCGAGCTATCAAGCAGCACATTTTGTGGTTTGAGGTCCCTGGTAAAGACAGATTTTAGACATTTTAGGATTTCAGCTTAAGCAGTTGTCAAGCTATGACAGAGGAGAGGCCTCGAGGTAGCAACTACTACCCATAAAACATTACTTCATGGCACTCAGAACCATAATGACAAAGCTGTCTATTGAATATTCAAATATCTTTAATAATTTACAAACAAAACTATGTCAAAATTATTTCTAAATTTTGTGTAAAAACAAATTAAAAATCCATCCAAGTTTATTTTCAACAATCCATGGTATCTATTCAATCCGGCGATCAGTAATAATCTGTGAAAATGGCTGAAAAGTAAGTAGCAAATGGTCGGGTACAGAATTTACTACTAAATTTTATTATATTGGGAATGTTTTTACCTGCGTTTAGAATGTAGTGATTATTTATAGTAAAATGAATATTTAAACGTACCTGGGGACACCAGATGTAGCCTTCGTTTATCATCACGCATTGTGTTTTATCTGCTTTGAGAAAGTATTTCTGTCCAGACTGTTTGGCCTTGCCTCTGACTATCCTTCACTAATGTATGATAAACCAGTTTTAACTCAATTGGCCAATTGATTGAAGAGTTTGGCTCCATCATCAGACCAGGTCAATGGCATCGCTAATCTAATCACCATCTCATAATTAAATACTGTTTGAAACTTACTAATCTAATCATGATTGATTTCCACTCGTCACATAATTTATTTGATGGCCAAACCAAATGGCAACAAACAAAATGTTAGTAAAAATAATTTTTTTTGCACAGGGGTCGAACAAAAGTTAACGTTACTTTTGTTGCGTTGTTCAGTCCGTTGTTTCGCAAAACATCTACTGATGTGGTGGCCCGTCTTCTTACAGTAGGCACATGGTGAGCCAGATTTCTGGTTATCGGCAGACTTGGGTTCACTATCTTTACCTGTACTAATAAGAAACAGTTCTGGTTACAAAACCAATTGTATACTAGCTAGGGCTAGATATGTGTGGATTGTCCATAATATTTTTTTTTTAGAATGAATAACCTGCATTTCAGATATTTCATAGTCTATTTTTTGTTACAGGGACGTTCCATCAGGTTTTCTCTTGTAATTGCCTGATTTGAAAGCACCTGGCTGTACTTTTAGTATTGTTGAATCTTTAGGTCGCTTTAAAAGAATTGGTGCACCCCGAGTGCCATTCTTTAAAATAGGAACTGTAAAATTGTCATTGAACACTTAAATATAAATAACAACAAGGAAAAATAGTTTGGAATTAACCATATTAATGTTAGGCCCTGCAATATCTTTAGCCTCTTCCGGCAGAGTAAACTTATAAAGAAGTTAGGGTTAGTTTAAAGGGGTATATAGGTATTCAAATGAAGTCCACTTGTTACACAACCGATTGTAAGTTACGCAATACATGAATAACCCTTATAGCCTTCCATAGCTCACCTACTACCTATCTACCTTAGTTTAAACTTATTTCCAACGAATTAAATATTCTTCCAAATTATACATTATTTACAAACTTAGTTTTTTATTGTTTCCCGAATTACAGGTAAGTGCTAATGATATAATTTTTCGTAAACAGTACCTATAGTTTCTCAGATACTTTCTTCTTCAGTCATATTCTTTCATACATTCTTCACAAGGAAAATCGAAATAGTATGCATAATATTCAGAGGATGGATAAATCAAAATAAAAAAACTATGCGTTTTAGGGTGTTTATTAAATGAATGCTAAATAGAGCGCAATGTAAAATTTAAATTTTAATAACATAAAGATAGTATTAAATAAATAATATATCTTCTAAATTACTTGATTAATATATTGCTTCAACTATTTATTTAAAATAACATAGATTTGAGCAAACACTTTACCATTTTTTAAATAATGAAAATGAAAATAATGGCTGAATAATGCTGGCGAGCCGTAGCCGAAGGCCCGCCAGAGAAAAAGAAAAAAAAACCAGGAAGGCGGCAATTCAATCTTCATTTTCACTATAATTTTTCTTTCATGTTTTTATTTTTACTTTCCTTGTATTCGTAATGAAAAGCACAGTGTTTACCGCGGATGAAAGTCTTTTAAGTCCCTCAAGCTCCATTGGCGCCCTCGCTACGCTCTGGCGCCAAACCCGTCTCGGGACTCAAAAAACGTGACTTTCAACACTGGTAGAATTACGACACGGTAATGCACGTTTACCTTTGACCGTAGATTATGTCAGATTACGGTGCATCTACGGTAATTACCGTGTATATGGAGACACTATTATGGGCTCCAGTACACATTTGCTTGCCCATGCTGGCCCACTACAGGCCAACCAACGCCAATGTGTACAGGGGGTAATGGTATATGTTGGCGGACAATTGTCAAGCATGGCGCGCAATCGGGGAGTTGTCGGTTTTTTGGGCACACTTCAAAGGAATCGTGGCGTAGCCTGGCCTGTGGGCGTCCACAGTAGCGTTCACGGTGGCGATCAGATCCTGTGAATTACTTTGAGGTAATTTTTTTAAGGTCAGATTGTAGTCGCTCCAAATATTGCTATGCCCTAAACTTTAGGCCTGACACAAGCTCGGTCTGCCTCTGTTTTTGGCTCTGGTTTTGAGTCTGTGTGAGTGTTGACTAAATAAATCCTACGTCGAAACGACACACACACAGTATAATACACTGGTGAGTACTCGCACTGACTCAAAACTAGAGCCAGAGCTTGTGGTAGGCCTATTTAAGGGCCTATTAATGTATTCACCATTTTTAACTTTAAGACATCACCATGTAACATAATAACTGCAATAAATAATATGAGTATCATTATGAGTAGTATCCATGTCCTCACTTACGGAACGCTTTTTAAATGGAGTCTGCTTCTTCAGCTTCTCTTTTTAATCGACTGGATATATACCAAAGGATAGACGACTAATGTGCTCCAAAAAAAGTAGCGTATTTTCGGTGCTTTTCTCTACCGTTTATGAGCACTGTCATGTTTTTGGTGTGAAGGCTGCTCTATATAATCGATTGGATTACCATAGGAAAGAAAACTAATGCCTTTGATCTTGTAGCTCCGGAACGGAAGCTCTCGAAGCTCCGATTAGAATGGAGTTTTAATTTCTTCAAAAGCTGACAGTTTCGCCATGTTTGGTAGAAATCACGAACATAGCTCAAAAGGATTAGTAAGCTGAAGTGGCAGTGGGCCGGTCATGTTTGCCGTAGAACAGACAATCGTTGGAGCAAACGAATACTAGAGTGGAGACCGCGTTTAGGTAAGCGTAGCGTCGACGTCCTCGGTCGGGTCTCCGCAACGTTGATTTATGTTTCCTGCCTCTGAATGAATATATCAATGATCGCCTCACATGGTCCGCCGAGCGTATCGCCATGTTATTGTTGCTGTTCATTCACACCATTCATTACGACAAACGCAAAAGCCAATGTTTTTTACATCCGTCCGCAAATACAACATTCAAACACGATTTGTAAAAGGATTGTTAAGTCAACTTCAGATTTTTTTTTTTTCAATTTCGTATATTTTATTTGTGTAGCACTTTTGATACTGACTGTATATTACCTACAAGAATTGTTTATTTACCATGCAAAAAATATTGAATAAAAAATTAGCAATATTCAATACCATTTTTAAACGTAAAAATGTACCCTCCTCTGCAAAGACTTCTTCATTTCCTGCAGCTATAAAGCTGGTCATTGTATTACTGTGACTGATAATTTTTAAGCTAAAAACTGTATCTTACTTATCTAGTGTGTCATTTTAGTCAATAAAGAGTTATTTATCTACTAGCTGCCTGTCCCGGCTTCGCACTGGAGACAGAAATTGGCTTATGGTTGTCATTCCAATACATTCTTAGATATTTTGAGACTGAAGATCAAATGAAATCTGATGACTTTGGTAAACGGACGAATTGTTTCGTCAATTTCCAGCTCCGATTGTAGTATATACCTAGCTAGGTAGAAAACGAACTCGTTTCCTTAAATGGTTAGTAACGGGACGGCTATACATATAAATAAAGAAGAAATATATAGAAATTGTCATGAAACAGGTCCCCGATGAGTGAGATGATGATAGAGTGTTAGGAGTTTTTTATAGGTAACTCTAACACTCTCATCATCATAGGTTTCAGTTTTAGCTTCGAAATTGTTTTTTAAATTCAAATAATGTCTTCTTTCAGTAAAATGTTGCAACTGTAATATTCAAGGTACTTTCACTTCATTTGGCATATCAGTGGGACGCCCGGTATATCTGCCAGTTTTTTTCCAACCTAGGTATTACTACGCGCTAAACAGGTTACCTATTACCTATAACTTTAGCGCTGAGCGATACGCGGAGGGGATAGCTGCGCATGCGTCGTAGTCTGCTTACATCCACACTGGATGTGTGGTTGTGTGCAAGCGTCCTATTGGTACAGAGAGCGGAGTGCGACTGGAGAACCAATCAGCGCTACGCACGCCCGCCCTGGATTTTTTTTGGGACTCTTGTTTCCTTTTGATGACTTTTATCATTAAATTAAAAGTTCGAGAATGCCAAATTTGGCACCAATTTTGAACTTCGAGAGCGTGGATATTTTTGCAAGTAAGTGTTTTGCTGTATATTTTTTTTTTTACATTTTATGGTCTTTCTTTAAAATATCAGTTGAATTATTTAAGAACCTGTCTGGTTTATTTATGTATATAATTATGTAACTTCAAATAATTTCCTCAAAGCACTAGCAACAGCATCAAGAAACACAATAGAGAAAATAATATTTATTCGCAAATGAAATTCATAAAGGAATGCAATATCACAAGGATCACTTTATAATATAATATCGTTTATTTCAGACCAACAAATGCACACATTACAAAAATGAAACACTTTGGGTCCATAGTAATAAATACCTTAGAGACTAACATACATAAAATAAAATAAAATTACTAATCAAATCTTCAATTGCCACTGCAGTTAGGGACGTACGTACACACTGTCTCGGTAATATTGTCGCTGCAGCTAGGAACGAACCCTTCTGGTAGTGTTTTTTCTAACCAGTGCGGTGAAAGGATTTTTAAGTACGTTCTAGGGCTTTTTTTCTGTAATGTAAACAACATTGATTTTAGTAGGTAACTATATACCTTTTGGTACTTAGGTTCCCAATATTTACGAAAGGTAATTTAAGGTAGGTAATATCTATAAAATACTTACCTACTTTTGTGCAACATTTTCATATCTCTATTTAATAATCATTATAGACATACCTAAAGAAATAAATGCAGAGATGACAGGAGGAAGACACGTTGTGCCGACCCCACATAAGGTGGAATAAGTGCAGGAAGAAGAAGAAAAATTATAGACATAGTGGGCCGATTGATGTCCCTATCCACAATAGGTATAGGCACTAGTCACGAAGTTCAACAATACTATAAATAAACCGCAGTTTTCTCATGAACTAAACGGGTCTTACAAAATATACTGGTAAAAACTAGTTAATTGCTAGTTAGTTTCTTTCTCAGTAATCATAGGACGGCCAGACATTATCTAACGCATTAGATAATCTTACATAAATAATGATTCTACGTTTTAACTGCAGAGGATTACATTCTTTTTTAAATAATTTGATTTGGTAAATGACAAACGTTGTCACAAAATATTTCAGGAGCATTGTCAAATAAATTTTTAGACCACGCTCGTATGACGAAATAGAATAAATCTCTATTTTCAAATCTCGGGAAAGCCATTAAATCAGTGCCTGAAAGAGGTTAAAGGATATTATCCTTGAGATAAGTGGATTATATTTGTAGAATTGAATATTTTTACATAATTTGCTTGACTTTATCACTTACCTATGTTATTTTGTTTATCTATAGTTTAACGTATGAGAGATGAGAGAGACGGTACTAAATCTTATAAGTACCTAACCAACTTAAATATTTATTTGATCCAAGTCCAATTTTTTACTTTTTTCAGTTTTTATTTAAAAAAAATTAAGGTACTACATATAAAAACAGGCTGTATGTATAGCCCAAACTACTTTATTTATGTTAGTAATCTAAAACAAATTCTTTGGCGCCGCGCGCATAAAATATGATTTTGATTATGAAATGTAGCGGTGAATTCTGGATGGCGAGGTTCATAACTTTCTATACATTCGCTTATAGCGTGAGAATATTGCATTTTTTCTCGTATCCATCACTACAGTGATTTATTATTACGTATTACGATTTTCCAATTGAATCATTTCTGATTGCATCTGGTTCACTTTCAATGGTTTCTTTCTTGGCGTAAACTGTTTTGAAATGCCAATTATCTTATTCATTGAATTGGTAGCGAAGTGCAGGTGTGTTGGGCAGTGAGTGGACAATAGGCCTTGTCGACTAGGTGGCCTGCACACTGTCACAGGAATGTGGATTGGCTGTGACAAATAATAGACATGAACGAATAGCTGAATAGTTTCATGACCGTGGCCATTAACTCAGCGAGTTTTCAACCACCAGGGGTCGTGATACTACGCGCGTCGGGAGTTTTTTTTAGAGTACCTATTCAGACACCAGCCCGTGAAAAGTCTTCCCGAAATTCCTATAATATAGCAATATTTCTTGAAAGTAAGAGGTATTTTTATTACTTACCTGAAAAGACTATACTTTTACTACCACTAGTCCTTTAATAAAATAGGTAACCATTCTACTCCAGCATCAGTTCCATCGTCAAGAACATTTTGATTAGACACTGAAAAAAAACTATGAAGTTTACCTACAGCTGTAATAAAATGTGTTATAACTAGGTACGAAAGATAGGATTGACATATTGAATAGGGTTTTATTTATTTTTATCCCCAAAAACTAGCTTGTCATTATTAGTACAAACTATATAGAAATTAGCATCTTGTGTGAGTGAACAGCCCTGTTTAATAATGCGGGCGTATTTTAATTAGGCTCAAATTATGTTCAGTGGTTTGTGTTCGTGGCATTGTCCAAACTCACAAACAATGGCATAAAGCTCTCTTATCATTTGCCATCGCAGTAGGCAGATCTACCAACTGAGGTATGAGAGCATGATCACAAGACGAACGTCACATGCTCTAATCTCGAAAACTGATAATAAAATATTGCAGCTAACTAACTAACCTTTACAAGCATTTCTCAAAAGGTAATCAGTGTTTAGTAACATAACATAGTGTTACCTGCCAACTGCAAACAGTGACTTTAAGCAGTGTCTCACACCGAAGTAACGCTTGTAAGTAAGATACGAATCCAGGGACTGGTATCTTAATCTAACAGACTATGAGTCCAGTCACTGGCCTCGTATAAACGATGCCTTAGATTAGAATATCTCTGTATATTATTAAAACGATCTGAACTGCGTTATCAAGTTAGTAAACAAACTATTCTGAATTAATTGAAGGATTGAGCAAAAGGCTCAATGATGCCTGGAAATGGATGTATGACTAACGATCCGCCCCAGCTTCGCACGGGTCCAAAAAAATCTTTTACTCGGTTGTATTCTGTGTTCTTTTTGTATAACATCGGCGAGGCGGCATGCGAGTACAGCGCCTTGTAGTTCTAGCCGAGGAATTGAATTAGGTTTTATCGGTGCAACACGGCTTTTACTAGCGATGAAGGATACGCACGCGTCCTTTGCTCAATCAGGCTAACCGCAAGCCCGCGGTTTGCAGATATGATAAATAAAAATATAAATTACTAGCAGCCCGTCCCGGCTTCGCACGGGGTAGACAATATTGTTGTACATTTTTTTGTTCTATCGCTAATAGTTTCGGCAGCGCATTCGACGAAAGACATTTTAAGACTCATTTTTCTACACCTTCGGTTACATTGTTCAAATTTTACCAAGGATCCCTAATTTTTTTCAAAATGAAATGTAGCCTATGTCAAATTGGAAGAATGTAGCATTCTATTGGTGACTATATATAGAATACAATATAACACCCAGACAGATAACAAACATGTATGTTTACCACACAAATATTTGTTCTAGGTGGAGATCGGACCCACACCTTCTAGCGCAACAGGCAGAGCTAGTACCAAAAGAGCTATGATAGCTGTCAAATCTATGGTTAGAAAATGGCTACCAATAGAATGTATTTATACAAGCCAGTAAGATAAAGAAATACACACTATGAAGTTATGCAAGTGTACATACTTGCATGCTCCACATACGAAGTGATCAATGTGATGCATTGCTCTGATAGTGTGGTGAAGTTCCGACCCCTCGTTTGTTTTAAAGCGGTAATCGGCTCGTGTTGAAGCTATTGAGGCCAATGATCCCTAAAGATAAAACTTGTCTAGATGGAATAAGCCCAGTGACGTCACCGATAGAATTAGTATAGGTTTTAGGTATGCTAGCTAGGTAGTATGTATTAGTTTTCTAATTAGGAAGGTAGATGTTTTTGTAAAGACTTACCTAAAGGTATAACCATAGTTATAGTATCGTATACCTTCCAACCTAATTACGTATTAAAACCTCGGTTTCAAACTTTGTAAACGTAAGATATTTATTAAAATAACTGTTTATTTCTCATCAGTTGCGCTAATCTATAGATCGTTTGTAACGGTCTGCAGATAGCTCTTGTGTATTTTGTAAATGTTTGTTTAATTGTGAGTTTCTTTGTGTAAATAAAGTATGCATATATAAAAAACGTTGACTTCTTGATATTAATGTTAAAAATGGCAATAGCTTTAGATTTATCATGAATAAAGCCCCCCTGGACCCGAAGTATTGAAGGGTCCTTCTAAGGCATAAGCGAAACTGGACGTCAGATCAAAAGCAGCCACTTCACGTGAACGTGCCACTTGGGACTTGAATAGAGATTAGGTTTGGGTAATGTTTGACGGAAATCAAAAGCCATCTTATAAAGGTAATGATTTGCTATACTAAGTATATACGCGGCAAAAATCTCTAAGGCCGTAGGTACCCGTATTTAGAAACAGTGCTTGAGTCTCAGTCGAGCCGCAATGCTTTTCTTGTAAATTTTGCCATAAATGATAATAATAAATAATGCGGACAATCCACACAACACTATCTAGCCCCAAACTAAGCAGAGCTTGTACTATGAGAACCAGATAGCTGATATAATGCTTAAATACTTTTTTTTTGTAAATACATACATATAATACAATATAACACCCAGACAGAGAACAAACATCTATGTTCACCACACAAATATTTGTTCTCGGTGGGGATCGAACCCACGACCTACAGCGCAGAAGGCAGAGCTACTACCAACTGTGCTGATAGGCCAGTCAAAAAATGACAAAATTATGCGATAACATTTAAAACAAACCGGTAAGTCGATTTGGGTGAAATAAAAAAATATGACTTACAGATGTTGGTATAATTTAAATACATAAACAGATTTTTCTTTTTTCAGGGCAAATGTGGAAAAATAAGTGAACTTATCAACTGATTTCATGAGTTACGAGCTATTTCTCTGTTCATTTCCTTTGAAATGCTGCCGCACTAAAAAGATATGTTGAAAGCTAGGAATTATATGTATCTTTTACCCTTTCCTTTACTCAAGTTACCTAAAACAAAGAAAAATGACCCTTACTGCAAGGACATAAGACCTAGCAGTGTATAGTCTAATGTAAAGATAGAGAGAAGAATAGAGATAGAAGAGAAATATAAAGATTTATAAAGTGTTAGTAAGTAGAGATTATTATTTTTTATTGTATATCGCTTATTGGCTATTTCGATATCGGAGTTTATTAAGAAGGTTTGTTTTACTGATTACAACACCTTTACATGGTAAATTACGTATTGATTATAAAAACTACGCAAAGTTTGTTCGCATCTCCGCAACTTTGGCAACGTGATAGCATTTTCGTAAGCACCACATTCTCAGTAGCGTAAGTTACCGAGTCAACATGACGCATAAAATAAAAATAATATGCATACCATAGAAAGGAAAAAGAGACATGCATGAGTTAAAGGTTTCCCATGCAGCAGTGTAATTTAATTTTACATCACATATCACATTCACGAAGTAGGATTTATTGCTGTGCAAAAAGGCTATGTAAGTAGGCATTTCCAACACAATACATTGTTTAAAACGTTCCAATATGTTCAGCCTCACGTGCCTGTAATTTCATCAGTACCTACCTACACCCTTCAAACCGAAACAGCAATGCTGCTTCACAGCTGAAATAACCCAATTATTATTATTGTTTGTATAACTTTTAAATAAATAATAGTTTCACTGTAAAACCACATTTAAATGATGTTATATATAACTTTTCCTTCCTGCCATTGTTATTGTAAACTTAGGTACCTATCTATAAAATATGTACTGTGAAACTGTACAGTATGCCTTAGTCCGGTAACAATGAACCTCGTTTTATTTTTGGTGAGCGTGAAAAATTATGTCAATCTTTGTTTTGGGTGCTATTTGCATCAACGCAAAGAGGTCCCAATACTATTTTTTTTTTCTCATATATTCTTCTATGTACAGACAACGATCCGCTACTATTTGATTATAATGTTAATATAAATATGTATAGATACAAGAATAATATAAATATATGCCTCAGTAAGTACATGCATGTATTTTCCACGAAGTAAAATTGGTTTTTAGATACAATAATCACTTACAACGGAAGTGGCACCAAGCGCGAGTCGAACGGATGGAAGAGCGCCGCCGAGAGAAAGATGAACACAAACAGAAAAAGACCGAGAACCTCAGACAGATAAATGCAACGCGTAAGGAAATCGCCCAAGCCGCACCAGATAGCCCTAACCTCGAGTCCCTAAAGAAAACCCTTGCCGAGCTACAGGAACAATTTTTTGCTGCTTGGTACACAGCATAGCACCCAATTCATAATTTCGTCGAATAATTGAAGGCGTACGTGGCCCAAAGAGCAGAGGGACCAAATTTAATACCGAGATAAGGTTGCGAATAGAATCCGTATGCCTATATTTACTAGCTAATTTGACTAATGAAATAGTTACAAAGGAGTTTTTGGAGGTGAGGTTCTATGCGAATCCCAAGATTGAAGTGTTTGATAAAGATACTGGAGAAGAATTATACGTGGACGTGAAGAAATTCCACTGGAGAAAAAAGGGAAAATATATTTTTCATCATTGATTTTTTTTCTCTTTGATTCATCAATATACACTACAATACATTCCTGCACTAGATATTTAAGTCGAGAATATGTAGGTATACCTAGTCGCTTCCTACTTCGAATAACTTGCATAACTACCCAAGGTACCTACTTACCTACTTCGAGCCTAAAAGCAAACAGCGCTTGAGTCTGAGCCTCAAGCATAGATTTTGACACTTTCAATGGAGAACTGTCCAAAAATCTTTGTGCTTTAAGCTCGACTCAGAATCAAGCACTATTTCTGCATACGGGCCTAAAACTCTCAACTCGTACTCTCAATCGGTGAAGGATATCATTGTGAGGAAACCAGATTTATCAATACATTATTGATCTTAACCTATTTCTTGAACAGTTGAATGAAAATGCTTTCATTCAGCAGAATATGAGGCCGTGAGACTTATGAGGATTACGGGAAAATGTGTATTCGATGACATTTTTCGGGGCTGTAGAAAAAGATGAAATATAAGGAATTCTAAACGTGACCAGAATATCGTAGACGGCGTCACCTATTACCGGTCTATGCGTTCCTTTCGCGGTCGGGCGGACGAGCGCCGATGAAACCGAGCGTGACGTTCCATTCCTGATATAAAAATGTATAAAAAAGCTTTGTTACACGCGACTTTGCTTCGGCGAAGTGGCAAAGTTTGAAGTGGAAAACTTTCATGGAAAAATCTTTGCAGAAAACGATTTAATTTTAAGTTATTATTAAACGTTCATGATTGGCATCGTAATAACGTTACATCAAGATCCGTGATAGCATCCGTCTCTGAGCCCCATGTCCCATGGTCATAAAAAATGTCGGCCTACGTAATTTAGTCCGTAAATCGCAATTTTCATTTTTCCATTGTTCTCTGCCTGGAAGCATTCTAAGAAACAGTTTACAAAAAAAAAACTCGGCTAGCTTAATTTGGGGCTAGATAGTGTTCTGTAAAAAACTAGGTGGCATCATCTCTCTAGAACAAGAAAAAGAAAATTTATAAACAGAAAAGTACACTTACCAGTATAGAGCTGAACTCGGAAGGAGCTTGCTGCGTATACGCCTGCATCTTGACTTCGTAGCCAGTGTCCGGCATCAGGTGGTCGAGAGCAAGCGAACGCCAGACAGAGCTTGTGGTAGGCCTACTGGTAGAGCATAAAAAACCTATCCAAAATGGCGTCGCTACTCATTACCTCTCACTCTATTGATAACAGGGCGTGAGACAAAATTATTAACAGCAATTTTTATTACATTCGTTTTTTATCTTACTACGACTTGCCCTTCTGTGGTCAAGTTTTATAGTTACGTCATGTCTATGGATCTGCAATCCACCTGCAGTAAGAACTATTGATACACTGGGTACCTACACTACCTACATACTTTAATCCACGTTCAGACGTCGTAGTTTAATCTGTTATTATTGGGCATTACAAGCGTTACTTAGGAATCAGACATTGCTTCAAATTGGCCCCTTAGTACAGGGTGTCGATTCTAAAAACACAAATCACTCAAGCGATCGCGTAAACCGATGTGAGTTGTCAATTTTTGTTTGAAAAATTTGGCCTCCATGATTCTCCCAGTCTCTTGAGAGTCTGGTTAGCACAGAGGGAAGCCTACCCCGGGGTGTGCATGGGTGTGTGTGGGTGTGTGTATGTGTTTGTGTAGGTTTTTCCTATTCTGTGTTCTAGGTTTTTGTTTAAGTCGGGGCCTGATCCTCTGATAGGTTAATAATTCGAGGCATAGAATGGCTGAGGAGCAGGCATACAATGAAACATTAGGTACGCCTCACAGAAATCTAGTTAAAAAAACAAACTACATACCTAATGAGGAAATCAATGTTTCGCTTGTTGTTCATTATGTTCATTAAAATTTGAGGTTAAACAAACTTACCTGAAGTGAAGTTTGACCGTAATTATACGAGTCGCTGCATCCGAACTGATTTTATATTTACCAGGTAGTCCATTGCTTAATGTACTGGGCAACAAACACTTTTTAGAGCTAAAAAACCCTTAAAACAAATCGCTGTAGGTGGCGCCACCGCGCCTCGCTCCGCTCGTTCCGTCAGTCAAACCTTCATTCTTTTCAGAGAACAAACGATTTCAATAAAGATACTCAATTTAAAACGGGATACGTTTTCATGAAAAGAAAACGTATAAGGGAGGGAGGGACTAAAATCAGTTCGGATGCAGCGACTCGTATAATTACGGTCAAACTTCACTTCAGGTAAGTTTGTTTAACCTCAAATTATACGACGTCGCTGCATCCTCTTGATTTTATATTTACCAGGTAGATGTTTAGAGCTTTAGGGAAATCGTGTTAATCGTGTTAGGTATTAATCAGAAAAGTTGAGCATAAAAAGCCATATTTTGATTAATTCTCTCCTTAAACATACAATTTCATAATAAAAGAAGACATGAATAGAGATAGAGAACATACTTCATCACTGAAAGGCCAATCCAATATATAGCGCAACAGGCCTATTGTAAAAGTTTTGAAATAAGAGTAAATAATACCAAGTCACCCTGGCGCGTTTTGAATATTCTACGAGTAGATAGAAGCAAACACCCCTACGATCAGCTGCTAACGTCACTGCAGTGTGATGGGTGTGAATGTGCTGAGAAGACGTTCGTATTTACGACGTTCGTTTACGACGTTCGTGGTTACTTTATGATGTGGCGTTTTTCTGTTAAAATTAACTTTCCATGCAACTAACTGCATCTCTACTGGAACTTGTTATATTTAAGTAAGCTGATAAAGCATATAATATTTGTACATTATTTTTCTATTTATCGAGAAAATAGAGAGTTTCTCAGGATATGAAGTAGTGATTGGATCGCAAGTCATTATCTCAACAATGCAAATAATGTCATCATCATTTTTATATTAGATAACATGATAGACGATAGCTCCAGCGCATTTTGTGCAGTCAACAATTAACCCGTGAGAAGGCGCGCCGAATATTGTAACATGGATAGGCGCGCACGAGTTAATTGCTCACACTACTTTAAGTGCTTATATTTCTACAATATTAGTAGTTTTGGCTTTAAATGGGTCCATAATGAATAAAACAACATTTATTTAATATGAAAACCAGAGTTTTCATCAAAACTATGAAAAATAAATGCAACTTCTACCACAAATAACGAATTAACCCATTTTGAACCTACTATTTTTGGTAGTCTTCAAAAAATTCTCGATAAAAAAAAATTTGCAGTTAAGTTTTAAAAACGTCACTCTACCATGAGTTCAGGACAAGTGTGCCTCTCGAAACACATTATACATGCATACGTTATGTGCTCGGTTTAGAGTAATTGCTTACATGAAGTGCATGCTTTTTTGGACCGCCTATTTTTAGATCTAGGACATATCGCACAGAATCCGCACGTATTGTCAGCACGATTTTGTACCCCATTCTCAGGATCTGCTAGCAAATTATCGAAATCCTCTTCAAAAACCAAAGAAATTTGAAAATGTAGTGCATTATTCAAATCACCTACTTTTCACCTAATCTGTAGATAGAACGAAAAATATAAGCATTCATGTATGTCTTTAGAGTAATTAACCAATAAAAAATCAATTTAACACAAATTTACATAATAATATACAAAAAAAAAACAACATAACTATTTTTGATATGAAAAATAAAACTTGCGCGGATAGGTGCGCAATAAGCAAATTGCCGCACGATGGTATGGGACTTCTACAAGTGCTTCACTGCGCAGTCACAGTGGGGCTGAGCAATGCGTAAGTTGCACAAGGGGAAAGGGGTTGAATAGTTAGGAAGGTACCTAGGCGCCCGGGACGCTATGAGGTCAGGAACACCAAAAACTTTCACAATTAATTTTTGTGTGAGCAAATCGCTCATAGCGCGCCTTCTCACGGGTTAAAGGGAAAAAAGGTGAGTTTTGTACACTCATGAGCAGCCAAGAAACGCTGCATCTTAACTGAACTTAATGCTTAATATTAGAGTGATAACCAATTGAATTATGTTTATTGTTGAACATTATGCTCCCAAACTGAATTGGTCAATAATAAAGTTCAATGCAAATAGAGCTACGATAGACCATCAGTCGTCAAATTAATTTTTGGTACTAAAAATCCACAACCTTACACATATGATATGCCGTATTGTTTCAATGCTCTGTGGAAAGTGCTGCAATTATAATATCAATAATTTATTACCAGCACGACAACCTTGTAAGGCTCCAATTGGCTGTCATGCCTGAAACAGGATATTAGCGAGTCATAATCAGACAAAAAGTTTGCTAACTCTGAAAATCAAAGTTCTGAAACCATAGGGTTGAGCTATTTAAGGGCAACAACGATGCCTGACAGTTCTTCATCAAAGATTTTGCGTAAATATTTCAATTCATGTGAGATGGGAAGAATAATAAGAAAATAAAACGAAAGCCCGTTTATAGAGTAAACATCAATATTAGGGGCCGTTTGGTCTCTTAAACATAAAACGTATTTTGAGAAACTTAAACGAGTAAGTTTACGGTACCCAAGTCTATTGGATATTTTATTGAAAGCAATCTTTAGATGTCTGTTGAAAATATAAAGAAGTGACGCTATTGATTTCGTCGTGATCATTGTACCGAATAAAACTAGGTTCTAAGTTATGATTCAAATTCATCAGGTACTTAGCTTAATTTTAATAATAATTTTTCATGATTTGAAGTGCAAATTTGGGTTAAATTTGCTCCTTCAAATTACTTCGTTTATGCAGTAAGTATAGGCAAGTTCTACAGCTGGCTATTGCAGAGGTATACCTACATAAATAGGTACAGATTCGTAAGAATCCTAATTAGCATTAAGTTATTTTTTGTGCAATAAAAAACTTTTCAAGAATATAAATAAAAATTTCGAATATACGAGGTATGCTAAATCGATACTTGATCATATCAAAAAGTTGTATTTTTGCCAACGGTAGGTAGAAAAGGTAAGTAAAAATATTTTACATTGGTCATCATTATTTCTGCCCCACTGGTGGGGTTATGCTTTATAATAAATCTGAAATCGTGTAGCAAGCTAACAGGTTCTTTGAACATTTTATTCATAATGGAATTAGCCTTTCCCCATAAAGTCAAATTATGAAACATGGTTAGAAGGACATCGCATATCCTTTACCAAAACATGAAAAGTTTAAAAAAAAATTATAAGTTTTAAGATTTAATATATAAATCCATAGTATTTCCCATCCTACGTTGGCTTATGAGAAAGTAGCTCGCCATTCTAATGGGAGTAACTTATTTTTCTTGTACTTATGTATTTAATGTGATCATTAAGTGGGTAAAACCTCATTAAGGCGCACTTAAAATCCTTTTACCACACGGTTTCTAGGTTCAATAGAACCAGTGACCCGACCGGAGGAAGATTATGGAAAAAAGATAGATGATTCCATAGGTATTCGCAGTTCCAAATACCGATGTTACTAGTTACCATATTTTATGAAAAAATATGTATATACATATGTATATATTATATAATAGGTAATATTATAATCTATCAGCGAACCGTTGCCACTGTTAGTTCTTGGCCTCCAGTAAATTGGAATGTTTTTCCGTCTTAGTGATATTGATAATTATATTGTACGGATTGGTAGTTGCTGGAAGACGTCTGGACGGTTGGAACCCGCGTCCATGCCCACCTCTCCGACCTCTCAGAGTCGGTGACTGTGCCTTGGAGGGGCTGAGCTATTTTACCTGGCCAGCCGATCAATTGCCACTGATGGCTGTGACTCAAAATTATCTTTTGATTATTTTCTTTCTTATAATAAAACGGATTAAAAACTTGTTCTTTTCTCTTTTTGTTAAAGAAATACATGTACAAACCATGGATTTTTTTTTTTGTTTAGAGCTATTAGCTGAACAATTTCAAACTCAAAAATCGCAGAATCGCAAGAATCACTTTGAAACCCCTAGTCTAAGGAGCTATTCGACGTGTCCAACGTTATCAACTTTTGTTCAATTTCTTAGTTTCAAGTTGATTAAGCAACTTAAAACTTTTTGAATGCGTTAATTTTTCATGAATTAGTATGGATTTTTGCTAATCCAATAGACAAGCATGATGATTACTCCCCAATGTTCAGAGATCTCGTCTCTAATCTTAGGCGCAAATGTTTCAGGTTTATTATTGGTAAACAAAAATATCGTTGGACCAGAACCCCTGGTGTACCAATCAGTTGCATTGACCGTACAGGACGGTAGTTTATGCTGCTGTGCTGTGCGTGGTCGAGTTTATACCATCTACCAGGTTCTAAAGTTTTACTGCTGGTCTGGATCTGGTGGTATACTTTATACTGGTTGACCAAAATGAGTAATCAGAAACATAATTCTGTGAGGGTATGATACCACGGTCACTCGTCAGAGTTTATTAGGAGGTAGGTAATCGCATTACCACTCAACTCAGCAATAAGAAGTGGGGTTAAGATCGTGATCCCGTCACGATTCGATACGTAGGTAATTAATTCAGTATTCGGTAGTGATCGCATCACAACTCATCTTAATTTTTGATTTATTTTGCAGTAATATGCATTTGTCATATTGTAGGTATGTCTACTGGTCGTAATTGCATAACGACTCAAAATGATGCTTGCTTATTATATGGTAGGTATTATGCTTATTGTGCAGACTGTAATCGCATCACAGTTCTTAAAAAAATGTTAAATACTACCCGTGAAGGTAGGTAGATATCTTGGAAAAATTGGCAAGAGGCCGTAATCACATTACAACCGGATTGTAGATAATTATGTATGCATAACTACATATAGAAAAAATATTATTATTGTACAGACTGCATTCGCATCATAATAGCTATCAGTATATCAGCTATTTGGTTCCCATGGTACAAGCTCTGCTTAGTCTGGGGCCAGTCAGTGTTGTGTGGATTATCCGCAATTATTATTATTATTATTTTTTTATAATTCTTACAAAAAATTTTAAAATACGACAAGTGAAAGTAGGTCGTAATCACATCATGATCCAAGGGTAGATTTAAGTCTACATAAGCACATTATAGAAAGATATTATTATTGTGCAGACTGCAATCGCATCACAGTTCTTACAAGAATGTAGTATTAAATACAAATGAAGGTAATTACATATCATGGAATAAAAATTGCAAGAGGCCGTAATCGCATTACGACTCGAAGGTAGATCATGTCTGCCTAAGCATATATAGAAAGATATTATTATGCTGCAGACTGCAATCGCATCACAGTTCTTATAAAAATGTAGTATTAAATACAAATGAAGGTAGGTACATATCATGGAATAGAAATTGCAAGAGGCCGTAATCGCATTACGACTCGAAGGTAGATCATGTCTGCATAAGCACATATAGAAAGATATTATTATTCTGCAGACTGCAATCGCATCACAGTTCTTATAAAAATGTAGTATTAAATACAAATGAAGGTAGGTACATATCATGGAATAGAAATTGCAAGAGGCCGTAATCTCATTACGACTCGAGGGTAGACCATGCTTGCATAACCACACATAGAGAAAATGTATACATAATGCATAAATATTGTTGTGCATACTGCAATCACATCACAGTTCCTCCAAAAAATTTAAAAATACGACGAGAGAAAGTAAGTTGATATGATGTAATAAAAATGATAATAGACCGTAATTGCATTACGATTTGAGGGTAGATCTATATAGCCCCATGTAGAAAAGAAATAAACCAAAATACTATGATAATTGGGTAGATTGCAATCGCAACACAGTTTTACAGAAAAATACTATGAGTGAAGGTAGGTATAACACCGATCAAAAATGACAATAGGCCGTAATCGCATTACGACTCGAGGGTACAGTTGTATAGATAACTATATATAGAAAAATCATTTGATTAAGCATCTTCGTTTATAAACCGGTAGGCAGGTATGCCTTTAAAATGTTTTGCACTCAATAGCTGCTATTTTGTGACGATAAAGCACAACTCAATCAAGCAGCTAAGTAAAAATTTAATAGTTTATAGATAAAGTGCAAGCGATATAGTTATGTCGCTTTCATTTAGTTATTATCGCAAGCCCGTAACTGTAATGAGCGTTTAGCGATAGGCATAGTTAACAAAACAAAATTCATAAGCAAGTATGCTTGTAGGTACTTACATGCATTTTTTGCTTTTGTTCCATTTCAAAGTGACGTTCTTAACGTCGTATTTCTTCTGGATCTTCGCCATCAAATACACTATACACTATACTAATACAAACTACATAATAAACTTCGAAAATTACTTCGAGAATTGTAAAAAATAAAATTTTAATAAGACGTGTTTCGATGCCTGAACACAAACAATGAATGAAGGTTTGACTGACGGAACGAGCGGAGCGAGGCGCGGTGGCGCCACCTACAGCGATTTGTTTTAAGGGTTTTTTAGCTCTAAAAAGTGTTTGTTGCCCAGTACATTAAGCAATGGACTACCTGGTAAATATAAAATCAAGAGGATGCAGCGACGTCGTATAATTATTTATCAAGTGGCATAAATAATTTTAATGATGACATCACAAAGGGTTCATATAATAGCAGTAGCGAAGTGTGTCTCTTTGGAAAGGGCTCGTCCGAGGAAGTACCTACTTCTTATAAATAAATATAAAAATATTAATAAAACTTATTAAATGTAAAGTCCATCACCGTTGTTGGCGAAACGCGATCACCACAGAATCCCAAGCAAGCTCTAATCTACTCAAACGCTGTTAATGAAACAAGTGAGCCCCTCTCCGCTCCTGCAGTGAAAGCCCACCAAGAACAAGTTTATATTTATAGTGAAATAAGACCCTAATTAATCTAAAATCCAAACGAATTGTGTCCATTTCTGTACAGCTAACTGTAGGAGAGAATTTCTGTCCAGCGAGGGGCCAATCTCTGTTTGTGGAGATAATCTCACTGTCCAACATACTGACAAACGTGATGCATGAGGGCTGCCTCCTTCGACGACATGAGGCTTTTAGGCGGCCTAGGGACTCCGCTACCTAAAAATATGGACAATCCACACAACGCTATCTAGCCTAAACTAAGAGAGCTTTTATTATAGGAACCTTATACTTCTATATATATTTTTTTAATACATTCTTAGAATACAATATTATACCCAGACAGAGAATAAACATCTGTGCTCACCACACAAATATTTATTCTCAGTGGGAGTTGAACCCTACCACCTACGGCGCAGAAGGCATTATTTTGTAAACAACTTACTTGCTAGTGCTGGGATTCTTAGGTAGCTAATAACGCTTTTCATCAAACCTTGAAGGAAAGTATAAATAAAAAATACTTACGTACAAGTGGATAGTTCGTAGCCGCTAAATCCTGAATCAGATTTCAAAACTAGTTTAAACTGAATAAGATCTAAAGATTCAAATCTATGATAAATGTTTCAATGACTGTAATTGATGGTATCTACTCGCACTGAATGATACTATTGCAAAATCGTTTTGTAATAGCTACAACGTCCTACCTAGAATAGGATAGGCCTACGTGGATTTTTCTTCTAGTTTTGACCATTTAAACAGTTTGATCTGAACAAGGAAGTGAACCTAGTTTAAACTGAATAAGATCTAAAGATTCAAATCTATGATAAATGTTTCAATGACTGTAATTGATGGTATCGATACGAACTTTTTTATCACTTGGAAATTCATCAAAATAAACACTATAATATTCTACGGGATATGTCAAAGATAGGAGGCATCTTAGCGCTTTAAAAGCATTTTAGTTATAACGGCGTATTGGATAGGCCTGAGGATTCGGTTACAACAAAATTACAGGTTTATGGCCAACGATACTTGCCTTATGGCCACACTTTTGATGATAGGGTTGTCACGCCGACCAACTTTACGTTTGTTTATACTATAAAGCCTTTGAGACCTTTGCTCAGCAGTCAGTGCAGGTTAACATAAATCTATATATATCTATCTATGTATATATTGTATATATAAATGTTATGTGGTGTGTGTACGCTTCAAAAACTCAAAAAGTTCTGCACCGATCGAGCTAAAATAGTATAAAAACGGCGACAATGTTTTCTCCTAGTACATGAATACCCGACCGAATCGAGTGACCAAAAAAGAAAGTACATCTCAATTTGATTGGCTAACTATAAAGTTGTGCGGATTGCAAAGAGTACCAGATATCCTGTTCCAACCTTCACCAAAGATATGTATTTAGGTCATCACGCATTTATAAAACTGGTTTAATTCCGATTTCTGAAGACATTGAACGATCTTCTCTATTAAAAAACGCTTTTGCCTAAATAATTATGAATAAAATGCATTTTTGTACAGAATAATATATAGTTTAAAAAACTAAAAAAACACGCTTTTATAACTACGTAATTGAACTAAAAAGTTAAAAATAAAACTGTAATAAAATAATAATTGAAATTTTTATTTTATTGTACAAAAAAGCGTGGGGTGCTTTTTATAATAACTTCAGATATAATAAACTATTGATAAAATATTTAAATATAAAATATATACAATCAAAATCAAGTCCCCCACGCTTTTTGTACAATAATATAAATTTTTCAATTGATTACTACAGTTTTATTTTTAATTCAATTAGTTAAAAAAGCGTAATTTTTAGTTTTTTAAACTATAATTTTTTTTTACTTGTTAGTTTATTTTTTTTCATATTTGAGAAAAAAAAAGGTTAGGAACCTCCAATATAATTACTCCACTAATATTTGTATATTTACTTATTCACGAATACATAGATACAAATACTCATATGGTCCATAGGTATAATAATATTGGAATTGAATGATGATTTACCAATATTTTTGAATAAATTCCATGATTATACAAGAGGTATGCTCTGAAGAGCTGTTTGCATTCTAGTTTAGTATTACTTAATTGAAGGGGGTTGACACTATTCAATATAAATTATATCAGTGTTGATTTGTCGAAAAATTAATTTATGTATCATTCATTAATTACACAATTATACATTAATAATAATTATATAGTATAATATACATTAATAAATTCATGAAATAAATTTGGTTTAAAACCACCATCACAAACACGGTTAAAAACCTCTGTTTTAAGCGATTGTTTGAAACCGTGTAGCACATGCATTAGTCATCGATTATGTATTGCTATTATATCATCATTATTTCTATGGCACTCGTGTTATCTCACTGACCTCCAATGTAGATATAATATTTCGGATGAAAGGTCAGTGCGTGATCAAAAAGAATACAAAGACATCTCATTTACAAAATCTTACTGTCCACAGTAAGATGCTCTCCAGAGCATTATGAGTACCTACTTATTGATGTTTTTAAGAAGCTTAAAAAATTGCGAGATTTAAAAAAAAATGTGGTGACATGGCAAGAGACCCATGCCACCACATTTTTTTTTAAATTTGCTTCATATTAACTAAATGAATTAATTTTACAAATGAAACTACACTGTAACGTAGGTACCTACCAAAGTTGAGGGTTTGTATAAGCGTCCGCATTATACAAACCCTCAACTTTGGTGAGGCAAAGGGTTCCGTGGTCTGACCATTCAGTATTCTGTGGTCCGACCCGATAAATATACAAAGATTTATGAGAATATCTTTAAAGAACGCATTATATCAGCTGTCTGGTTCCTATAGTATAAACTCTGCTTGGTTTGAGGCTAGATAGTGTGGAGTGGATTGTGCACAATATTTATTATTTATTACTATTATTAAAAAACCTAAAAGAAAAGTGAAATGAAAATGTAATTATTTTGTAAACTGACCTCAGATTGTTTTTTTAGAGAGATGAATTTTACTTTCTGGCATAACGTAAACAAAATTTCGTCTCTATAAGTCACTCAACCAAACAACATTTTTTTCAAATCATGGGTTACCTACTTTTGCCACACTAGGTGTAAACGGCGTCGAGCGAACCTATCATTGTGTGCGTGAGTACGCACACAACTAGCGAGCCGCCTAAAATTACATTTTGTACCATAAATTTGTTTTAAAATTAAGCCATTATTGTGTAGCGGGGAGGTGCCCACTGAAGATAAGGAGGAGAGAGTAAGGGGCACCTCCTCGCGAGCTTTCGGAACACACAGAGACTCGGAACCCGCACCGCGCTGAGACAACACACCACTCCACTCCACTCGACACGACAAACCAAAGCGAAGTCGACGGGAGCCGACGGAAACTTACGCTAACACCTAGATTCTGTTACACCTATATACGTACGTATCACTATACCTATACAGCTAGCAATAACTCCATCTTGCAAACTCCCGCGAACGAGTTTAACCTAACTTACATTAAATATGAGCCCACGCCGCCCCACGTCTTATATATTTCTATATTAATTCGTAAATGTAGAAGTGAATCTTTATATAGGTATTTTTTTTTATATTTGTATTTTTTTTCGGACGTCACAACTTTTGTTTTTTGACGTGATAACGTCTTATAAATCGATGGAGCCGGCTGCACGCACGAAAAAACATGACTCATGCGTCGTTACGTCGTTTCGTCGTTCCATTTTACCTGAGCCCGAGCCCGGGTCGGGTAATGGGTAAGGGTAAATGAGGGTAAGGGTAAATGAGGGTAAGGGTAAGGGTTCGGTCGGGTTCCGGGTCCGGGTCCGAGAGTTCGAGTCCGAGTCCGAGTCCGAGTCCGAGTCCGAGTCCGAGTCCGAGTCCGAGTCCGAGTCCGAGTCCGAGTCCGAGTCCGAGTCCGAGTCCGAGTCCGAGTCCGAGTCCGCGAGTATTTTCTTATGAAGTTATCACGTTCAACTATCGTCAGTAAACCGACTTTACAGACAACCGATTTTTTATTTTTCTATATTTAAGACTTAATGTCACAGGAAATTATCGTACACAAGGATTGTGTTAGAATGCATTGTAAGTCTATTATCTTGTGTTATGCGATCTAAGACATCTAACTATTTTTAAAGGTGAAAGATAAAATATTTTATTTTAATGTAATGCGATCACTGCAGATCTCAAGACTCAAGTCCACGGAGCAGTGAAAGTGAATGAGTTACCTGAAGTTATACTATGGAAGGGTCGCGTGGTTTTCGATACCAGTTTCCTGCTTCTCAACTACAAGTTCACAATGTTCAAAGAGGATATGACGAACTAACTTCACAAACAGCGCATATTTGTTGACAAGCAAAGTTATTACGACCGCGCAAGTTCTATGCACGATCACAATAATCATCCACGTAATAAATGAAGCAGGAAACGCATTGCGCCCGCAGAGGCCGGTCGGCCACTGACAAGATGCAGCTATCGACTCGAAGCGATACAAAGCGATATGAATGATGAAATAATATATTATTTCGATCTTACTAACATACTACATAATAAAAAATAAAAAACTGGTTATCTAAAAAAAATCACAAGTGCAATAAGATAGAAACTTCTGGAACTTGTCTACGAGAAGGAATAAGCACTGGTGAGACTCTCTTATATCATTTTGGTAAGTTAATAATGTTTATTGAGCATTAGAAGTTGATGCATTTTTATCAGTTCAAAATGGCTTGTCTTTTATCGATACTTTTTCATCATTTTTTTTTTTTGGTTAGATAATCTGCTCAATATCAATCAAGTATGTCAATGTTTTTTTTTTCTCTGACATAATTTCTGTTTAATTAAGGGAGAAGCCCCTGGTTCCTGAAACATAGTTTTTACTAGTTCGGGAACCTATGGATTCAAATTATTTATACTGTTCCATGTTTATGTCAATAGAAAATGTTTTTTTTTAGATAAATAAGCTTTTAAATAACAAATATCTACAAAACGTACAAAATACACAAGAAACAAAAAACGATCTGCAGATAGCTCAAAAGCTATCTGCAGATCACTTCCTAGGGCGGATCCGACTTGGATTGGTTAGGTTATGTTAGAACATATAAATTACGCACAAGGCGAGCGCGCCTTGTGCGTAAATTGGTTAGTAATCCGCTTAACTCAGCGCAGGGCGTAGGGTTTGATGCAGTGTGTGTTCGTAACGTGCGTGATTTTCGGGGCAATTCTTTACATACATAGTCCTGTTTCATCAGCAAATTATACAATAAATCTAAAGACCCACTTTGAAATGTCTTAAAGTTCCTTACTACAAGGTACTACTGGAACTTAATATTATTTTTATTTTGTCTTGTTTGGACTAGACGTACGGAAATGCGACATCCATACATGGTTGATGTTCCAACTGTCCGCACCAAGCGCTTTGCTTCAACTTTTTTGTTGCGGACAGCCAAGGAGTGGAATTCCTTGCCGGCGTCTGTTTTTCCGGACACTTATAACTTGGATGTTTTTAAGAGTAGAGTGAACAGGTATCTTCTAGGTAAGCGTGCTACACCGTCGACCGCATCATCACTTAACAGCGGGTGAGATTGCGGTCAAACGCAAGCCTATAATATGTAAAAAAAAAAAAAAAAAAAATGTAAAAGTTATGAATCAAACGCCAAATTACCAATACGGCCTCTGCTTGTTTTCTCAGAAGCTCCCAGATGTAAACAATAATAAAATTATTATATAGAATAATTAAACTCATGAACGGCTGGTGTTTTTTTGTTTAAGGACATGAAAGAAGTGTTGGACGCGTCAAGCGAAGGCGTTATCTACTGGAGTTTTGGTTCAATGTCGAGGATCGAGACGATACCGCGCGACAAGCTGTCTCAGATATTCGAGGTGATATCAGAGTTGCCCCAGACAGTTTTTGTTAAAATGGACAGGAGATTACTGCCGACGAATCTGACTAATCTTGTAAACTACAATCTGTAAGTCCCTAGGTATAGGAAACTTATGCATAGTATTTAGATGTTTTTGGCGTTTCTTAGAGCCAATAGTATGACATAGATTCTAAATAAATACATAAGTTCTTCAAGTCAAGCTTACCACCGTCATGCAATAATTTAAAAGATATTTTTGATGTACCTATTTGGTTAAAAAAAAAAATATGTTTACCGAACGCTTAATAAATAAAAGCACGCGGTTTAAATTGTTATTAAAATTGTTTTTACTTATTTACTTCTTGTTATGCATGTATTCGCAATACCTTGAAGTAGTGCTGTGATGTCTTAATAATTAGGGTTTTATTGTATTTATTAGATACTAAGTATCATTACCGGTCCATAAATGTAATAAGTAAAAGTTTTGAATCAAATAAATGTCTTACATAATAAATTGTTATTTTTTATGGATTGGGTATTTCCCCGCTTTAGCATAGTTTAATTAAACTAGACTGTTCGCAATGTATTTAAGGCGGATCCTTGATAAGTTTAAATGTCAATGTTGCCAACGACATCTATATCTACACACTCTACGCATAGATAGATATAGATAGCGGCAATAGTGATTTTTCGGACCACGTAATCTATTACGCGGTCCGAAAAGTGTTGCCGCTACTGGAGCTAGGTACCGCAAACAACCGCCGTAAAGGTCAAAATATGATGAATTCGCAGTTAGCAAAAAAATAATTCAGTCACAATAACAAGTATTCTTATGAAGGTTGGTACGAACCCCTTAAATCAATTAGAAGAAATAAAAATATTTATAGGAAGAAAATATTCATTTTTTTTACATACAATAAAGTTAGCAAACAAGCATACGGCCCACCTGATGGAAAGCGGTTACCGTAGCCTATGGACGCTTGCAACACCAGAGGCATCACTCGCGCGTTGCTGACCCTTTAAATGTTTTAAAACGTCTTGAAAAGCAATTCCTCTGGAAGAAATCACTTAATAGCGATAAGACCGCCCAATGTAGGTACATTTATTGGATAATATTATTTTAAATTATGATTTTGTTAGTTTGTAAGGTGTACTAAATAATAAATAATAATAATAAATAAAATAAGTGTAATAAATAATTTTACTATATCTAATATTTTATAATATTTTTCTAATATTTTTTTTATCAAGCCGTGGACTTCTTCAGATGAATGATGATGTCCCGGTCCTGGTTCGTTACTATACAAATATTCTGATGTAATCCACGTAAAACATGTCTTCCGCTCTACATCAGGTAGGCTCTCTGCTTTATTATTACGTTTTACGATAAATACTTATTTCTTAATCTAATTCCATCAACACTTGCCGAACAAAGTCCCTTAAATGTATGGGTGAAAGTTACCCCAAACACTGTAAATCATCTACAATAGTAATCCTACTTTTCTTGATAGACCAGAATCCTCAAACACATTTTGAAGGTTATTCCACACCTCCTTTGCCGTTTTGGCATCTTGCACATGCACGTAGTTGATGCTATCGACGAGAAGAATCATTTTTGACTTAGCTTTTAGATCCTTCGCAGCGTCTATCGCTTTTCCAGATAAACTTCTTTCAAAACAAAAGTAACCAACAGAATATAAAACCTTCACCCCTATTATCGTCACCTGTCCGCCGAACGATATCCAACGAGTACGTGCGTCTGAAGTTCACGAACGACACTGTGATCAGGCGGACGATCGACGGCAAATCCGTGCCCAAGATTACTCCAAAGATCCAATCGATAATACCCGAAAGCCCGGTGGATAGCGAAGATCCTTTCCTGAATCTCAGTCCGAATAAGAAATACACTGTAACAGTAAATAATAGAGTGCGTTGTGACAAGGATAATTACGTTATATTTGATCCTGCGACGGGGTTTAGTTCGGAAGAGACACTTAACTGAACGCAATATATAGAGACTTCATAAATGACTAAACAATAGAAACATTTCCACGCCTTTGAATTGGCATTATAATTAAAGGTAATGGCAGGATAATCTAATGCAGTTAATATGAAGATTATAAAAAAATAACTAGATATTCGTTTTGTCTATTTCATATTTCCGCATAAATCTATTAGACTGACTATTGAAAGAGACGATTCTATGTAGTACAGTCAGATTGCTCGAAGAATTTCCGAGAGCATAGCAGTGGTTCTAGATCTTTTTCTTATCGTGTCACTGATTCTTTCGAACCAAGTGTGGTGAAAGGATTTTAAGTGCGCCTCAAAGAGGCTCAGGCTATAGCTCCATAATCAATTAGTTCTATAATGAAGATTATTTCACCTCTAATAAACATGAAATACCTAAAATAAACTTTGAACTAGCATTAAAACCTGCTTTTGAAACTTTGGGATTCCAAGATTTGACTAGGCAGTTCATTTCTTGAAATAGGCTATTCAGGCGTTTAAAACAAAGATAAATGTTTAGAATATTTGTAGGTACAGAATTATATGTTTGGATGTGAATGGTGGCTGGTTCAATTATAGGCACATTAAACTTCTGTAAGTCTCAGTATGAGATCTGAGACGTAATTCAAGAAAGAAAAGAAACTCTAACATGCTCTGTGTACCTCCTTTACCTCTTTGCAAAGGTAACAGTTCAACGTCAAGCGGGCTTTTTGAATATACAATTTAAAATAAGTCATTCAAAAATCTAATTTTCATACAAAAAACATCTACTATTTATACGTCGCCGTCGTTAATATTTTCGTTTCCTTAGACCCAAACATTATATTTTACAATTGCAAATCCATAACTTCTTTATTCAGTTGTATCACAAGGATCACTTTGAAACGTCTTACAGCTAGATGAGTCTAGGTGCCAGTTCCACGCGACCAAGCCTAACTAGCTGATAGAACAAGCATATGGCCCACCTGATGTTAAGTGGCCCAGACTGTTGTTCTCCTTCGAAATGTGACACTCGTACTCGCACCTGTACTATGGTGTTTTGATACACACGACGTACCCTAGTGTGGGGTCAAGGTTATGTAATCAAATTATAGAAAAATATCAAGAACACAATATGCCACTTTACCTAGCCTTCGTTGATTATACGAACTGCGAATTGTAGCTGGCAAGCACTGGAGGAGAAGAGCCGAAGACCGGGCTCAGTGGCACGTCTTGGGAGAGACCTGCGTCCAGCAGTGGACTAATATAGGTTGATGATTATACACAAGCATTAAAGGAAAAAAACCGAAAATCTTAACTACATATTCATGTGATGTTTTTTTCGCCGTGTGGTTTGTATGGAGAAAAGATGAGACAGCAAAAATACGTTACATAGAAACGATCGAAACGAGTTGTTGTCTCATCAATTGTCCATACAAAAGAGAGAGGCGCATGCTCACACGACAACAACATTTGGTAGACGAAATATTGTAAATGCACTGGGACTTGCCCTTTGTTTCTTTAAACCTACTTATAGTAATTATTTTTTACATGACTAGAATATCAATTCGTTAGTTTCAGACAACATTCGATTGACGCCGTTGCAAGTACCAGTGACTCATTGAACTTAAAAATATATAAACATTAAACAGATTTTATCAAGGCAACTTTGAGCCGAAACTTGCAAGTCTTCTCTTCAGTAATGGCGGTGCTAAACGCTATAACAATTATGTAAAGCTGAATGTTGCTCTGTCGCCGGAGCTAAACAGTTTCCAAGTAATTTGGAAAGACTTCGAGATGTCGTTTTATCAATGTTTAGCCGCCATCTTTTTTATACGAGACTTGTAAAACTGAGCTTAGATTATCGGCTTTTTTATCATATTCTAATATTGTTATCATAATTATTCTACCACTGACATTGTTTCGTTTAGAAAAGTCTTTGCTGCACAAAAGAAGGTTTTGTTTGTTAAATACATAAGTTTAAGTTTTTGTGTAAAAACATGTCTGAAAGCGGGGATAGTAGTGATTGTACACCACCAGATATTCTGGAAGCTGACGAAATCTAGGAGCTACTATAATAAATGTTACCACGAATTCATTTTCAATTCAATGGAAAAAGAATAAAAATGCTACATCATTTTCTGAAAATGTGCTGTGTACTTTCAAGAGTTATCTGAAAAATATAAAGTGTCAAGTATGTGGGTTAAATACTCCATGATTAAAAGTACACTCAATATTTACAACGAAGTTACATAAAACATGCAAAGATGCAAAGGCCTGTTTACTTTGCTTTTTTTTACATAAGCACACATAAACTAGTAGAAAACAAGGACACAGATACAAAGAGATGAGATACTTCTTCCCCAAGAACTGATACAAGACATTAATCTCCACTCGCTACTGTATCTATTACAAATGCAACAAGTTTATATATTTGTTATTCAATCACATTGCAATGACTGGTCTGATTTGAATAAATACAGTTTATGATCTGGAATAGCGTAGGTATAGGCTAGATTTATTAAGATTATAAAAGTGAAGAAAACAAAACATGATAACTTTGGTTTCCGAAAAATAACAAGCTAAAACTGAAAGGTGATGTTTAATGTTTCGCCTATAAATTTATCTAAATATTTATAGGTGATATGATATTTGAAGAAGTCTAGGTGACGGAATGTTACCATCCACACCGATTTTGTTTTATTCACTTTGATTTTATCGGTGACGGTTAAACATACAATTGCGAGCTTTATATTGGGATCGCTGCAAGACAGAGCCACTATTAACGGAGCTGTGAGGCCAGTTATTAAAAAGCGTATCTATTCGATGTTTAAGAATAATGATTTAAGGGATGTAACGGGGCATAAAAATAAAATATTTTTCTACTCCATCGAGTGGGGTGTCTAATGAATGGTTGAAGTCAAATTGGACTAGACCTTATCGTTAAACAATATTAAATAAGAACTCAACATTGGTTTCTGTTTAAAATGTATGCAATTACTTTATTTCCGATACAGTTATCATTGTTTATGTAAATTGTAAAGTAATGCAAAATTTTTGCTTTACACTATACTTCATTCACTCGCTCTCAAATATTTGTGTACAATAAATTAACGTTTGGCGACCGGCTATCTTTTTACGCTTATCTTGTATTGGTTGCGGGTTACATGATAACTTGATAAGGGAGGGGGCTAATTTTTGAATAATCCGGTGACTAAAGTCAATGTATCTATACTACCAAACACAATTGAATCAGTAACTGCAAAGTTCCATCGGTACCGTCCAGCGTTGTAATACCAATTATGCAAAGCGTCTTAAGGTACCTATAAATTTTGCAACGTATTACCGGTTTAATATGAAAAGTTTTGACGCTGCGAGGTTCGGCATACATTTTAAAGTACTGCAATTGTTGGCAGATAAGGTAGAGCTAACGGTTGGAACGCAATGTTCATTTTCAGTTTCAATGATTATATGAAGTTTTCACTGGCAAAGGTGCGCCTCTTATCTGTTTAATCAGTGTTCCTAGGTTGTAAGCATAATTTCCTACGAACAATACGTGGAATGGAAACCTGGAACTAAAGGTACGTAAGTTCACAGTGAAACATTTTATTTTTCTGCCTTCTGAGTTAGAAACATGGATTTCTTTTGGTTCGATGTCTTTCCTAACAGCAAATATATTATTTATTGAAGCTGCTTTGTGCTTTACTTGAAAATATGTCTCTCAAACAGATATCAAACAGACATGAAAATCAACTGCTAACCTAACTCAACTCAATAATTTTACATACTTAATTAAATTTTGCGAGTTTTTATTTTGTGAATTCACAAAACTTTATCATGGTAAATACTAAATACCCCGTTGTTTTTAAAAATAGCGTCTATTAGTGTTAGTCACAGCCCTAATATACAACTGCGACACACAACAAATAGCATATTACAGTCGACTGGGCGCGACCTTGCCCAGCCTACCCGACTATAACATAAAGTTCGTATGAACTGGCCAATTCTACTATACAGGGTTTCCCAGAAACGGCAAATAATCACACAACAACAAATTATCCAGTACAAAGCAGTCTTTTAGTAACTTGTCCTTATTTTCTCTAGGATTCCTAGTGTAAAAAGTGCCACAAATATGGACTGCGGTCTCGTGGACTTACACCTGATTGTCACATGTCTCGTGGTCACGCAACATTGCAAAGGATCGTACTTGACAACTTGTCAAGTATGTTTATGCCTAAGTCAGGTGATTCGGACGTAGATTCACTACAAGCGAAGAGTAGTTCGGGGTCCAGACCAGATTATGTGCTGGCAATTTGATCTACATAACAGAACAGCATCATTCAGGGTAAAGTATTCGATTGACTCCGGCCGAAATGGTTTCAGATGCAGTCAGTGCTGGCTTTGATTTAGTTATAGTCACTGTCCTTAGCTATTTCATGATCCTCGATCCCAAAATTACATTTTGCAAATTGAGGTTGTGAGGAATAGAAAAAGTAGGTAAGTACTTACTACTCCTACTATGCTGCCGCCGACACACGCCTCGACGCCTTCTGTTGACCACCACCAAACGTTTATACACATAAGCTGGGATAACATGGTGTACATAATAAATTACTTAATCTACCAAATATGAAAATAATAGTATCAAAAATATGAAATGTAACCATCTTACTTATTGCAGATGACTTCTCAACATTCTGCTTTTGTATTTGTAACGCTTTTCGTCATCGATAATTGATTTGTCTACTAGAATCATGTGCTTTATCAATGTATCATACCGAAAATAGTAGACGCTTTGCAAATTATTCATGACGCAATTATTGTATTAATATTTCAATAAAAAATCTGGCCAAGAAACAATGAACTTTATTGAAAGTAAACAATTACTAAAATAAAAACAACATGCACCATTATATTTCCAGAACAAAGATACATTTCTTTTTTGTATCTGAAAAATAATAAAAATGTCTGAAAACTCATTGAAACTCCAGAGTGAACTATTATTTTGAACTTTATTTTTTCTGATGTTTGAAAGCCATAATATATCATAATATATCATAATATATCTGACTTCTGCTATGCATGATAATAAACCGCACAATATTTTTGGCAAAAATATAAAACAAATACATGCCTTGTGAGATTCAACTAAATACCTGTTTTGTGGTAGATAATATCAATAAAACCCAATTATATAATAAGTGAACCTGCTACACTATCTGTAAGCTTGAATTACATGTTTAGTTTCACTAAATGGTGTCCCGGGCTTACGAGAGTGATGTGTCTACGTAAGGAAAGATTTAAAGATCAATTTACTCAATTAAAATGATTGAGACACTCGAGTCGTTCAGGACGCACGAACGCAAACAATCTGCTCTATTGACCTTGTGTGAAGCTGTGAACCCGAGTTCTTAGTGCGCACAATTTACATGGTCTTTACTTACAAAAACTTTACAAAAGATAAGTAAACATTTACGATTACAATCTCTTACTAATGGATCGGTGGTAGCCACTACTTACAAACAAACGGAGTGACCCGACCACCGACGCTAAATTCTGATCCCTATCTCGATTTGGTTCGAATTTTGACTCAAATTCCGTAAAAAAAGCCGTCAAAATTGATTGGGATTGGAATAGAGTTCTATAAAGCCTCTCAAGGCTAATTGTCAATAATGTTCAACTTGAGTATGGATCAAATCGATGGCTCCTACGTATACTATCGTATGTCAAAAATGCCGATTTTCATGTTTTCAGTGATTCGTAAATAAAATAAAAAGCCCCACCGACTCCATTAAAAAAAAGTTAAAAAAGTTAAAAAATGAAGATTTTTTCGGACGTATATAATCGTTTATTAAAAATTAGCGCACCGTAGATTAGCGTATAGTCAATTACGACTGTGTACGTGGAGCGCGGCGCATGGGCAAGCCGGCATCGCGTATCTTATGTGTCACTTACCCTCCGTTACGCGGGAAGCGCACACTTTCGTACGAACGTGTACGCAGGTAAGTTATTCTTAAGCTATATTCATTTCTTTTTATATATTACTTTTTACTGCTTTTTTTCTACAAAATTGCCTAAAACTACGGTATGTAACACATACCACTATGTACGTTGTTCATTGCTGAATAAAAAATATCGTATGACACACTTACGACATTTTACGCCGTCCACTTAACCAGCTATTTTATCGTATGTAATACATACGATTACTTACGTGGCTTTTTTTGTTATTTTTTTATTGTATGTGTTACTTACCACGATTTACGTTGCGAAATTGTAAAAAAAAAACTATAGTAAGTGCTAAATACAACAGTGTACGTGGCAGTTACCCAAAATAATAGGTCGTATGTTAATATTTTTTTATTTTTGAGTGTCCGATGCCAGTAGGAGCTGACCTATTAGAAATAGAGGCACTTGCTGAGATGTTGAACGACGATTTTATTGCTAAATTCCCTCAACATTATACTACTCAGGGTGTTAAAGATTTGATCGAGACATAATAACTTCCCAGCAAAAGCAGCAACACTTCATTTGACGTTAAATAATACACTGCTGTCTCATTCGCAAATGCTTCCAGAGTATAAATAAAATAATAAATGAATATTATAGACAATACACACAACACTATCTAGCCCCAAACTAAGCAGAGCTTGTACTATGGGAACCAGATATACTACCTTTATACCTTTTTTTTTGTAAAATACATAATAATACAATATCATAGAATAATATAATATCATAGAATAATATAATAGAATACAGTATAACACCCAGACAGAGAACAAACAGATTCACCACACAAATATTTCTTCTCGGTGGGAATCGAACCCATAGCCTACGCCTCAGAAGGCAGAGCTACTACCAGCTGAGCTGAGAGGCCAGTCAAAAGAGTGTGATCACACTCATGTAGCTCGTTTTCCCTCTGCACTAGAATGAATGAAAAGAAAAGCCCTGAAAACTCGCGGCTAGGCTTACGTTGGTCAAAAACGTAAAAGTAAGCCAAAGAAAACTATAAAATCTCCAAATGTCGTATGAAATGTTTTGAGAAAATCTCGAATAATCAGAGAAAGAAGATTTTTAAAGCTTTCTGGAAGCTAGGAGATCATTGAATGCAATGGGCTTACGTATCCAATTTAGTTACCCAAAATCTTGAGATGAGAGTTTTTGTTGAAGCACGAAATCTCACCTTTTTGTCGATTTATAATCCATTTTTTTTTTATTTTAAATCACGACGAGACAACAATAACAAGTTAATTATGATGCATGTCCACTTTATCGCAATTCATCACCATACCCAGAGCAAAAAAAGATGATTTGCTAAGCCTATGTAATAGTAGAATCATTCCATTAGGTAGTTCATCACAACTTTTACAAAAACCTTATCGTATCGAGTCTTTTCCTCGTTCCGGATCCTGTCTCTAAGAGATACTCCGAGCATAGCCCTCTCCATAGCTCGCTGAGCGACTTTTAACCTATGGACCCGTCCTACCGTGAGTGTCCACGTTTCGGCTCCGTATGTCATAACTGGTAGGACGCACTGATTAAAGACTTTGGTTTTCAAGCACTGTGGGATGGGCGACGAGAAGACCTGACGAAGTTTCCCAAATGCTGCCCAACCAAGCTGAATTTGGTCATTCGACAGAGGACCAAAGTTGTCGACATAGCCCAAAGAACAAGCAAGCTGAAGTGGTAGTGGGCCGGTCATGTTTGCCGAAGAACCGATAACCGCTGGGATAAACGAGTTCTGGAGTGGAGACCGCGTCTAGGCAAACGTAGTGTAGGACGCCCTCAAACTAGATGGAGCGACGACTTACGCAGGGTGGCGGGCAGCAACTGGATGGGAAGAGCCAAAGACCGGGCTCAGTGGTGCGCCATGGGAGAGACCTATGTCCAGCAGTGGACTGCAATAGGTTGATGATGATGATGATGATGATTAGAGTCTTTTCTCAACGTACCCTAGACTCTGATACTGAGTACCTAAATAGTTGCTTATTTTATAATAATATACTTATTATCATGTTTTGTTGTTTCTTGAAGATCACGTTACTATTTTTTAAGCTTCGCACTTGTAGCTTGCTTTCGCATGATAACAAATAGGTAGGAATAGTAATAACAACCTGAAATAATAATTATATACTAAGCAGTACAGATAATTATAGGCTGATTATATTTAGATTTTATATTTAAGTACATGAGTATCGGCCAAATTGAGGCATTTTAACAATGATGGATCTCTCAGTTATGTGTTTTGTTAAATAGTAAAAACTAATTACAATTATATTGAAAGCAATAAAGATACATTATAAAGACTAGGTAATTATGAATACTAGGTTAAATGGAGGCATTTTAAGAATGATGGATCTCTTAGTTAATTTGATTTGTTTTCCGAGGAACAAGAAAAGCATTTATTTGGAATAATTTATTGTTACCTTGAACTTTTTTTGCTAGGCAAAAATTTTATCAATTATATTTTGCATTTTTAAGTTTTTTTCTTCGGCTAAGTCGAATGCCAGTTGATTTATTTGTGTTTTAAATTATGAATAATGCAAAAAAGAAAGATATTAGTTTTATGTTAGGTATTATTTTGTATTGCTTTTAATTTATAAGTTTTAATCTTGATTTGTTTTTAAGATTTTTATTTGTAGGTTTTGTGTAAAAGTCAAAGCAAGTTATATTATTTCAGTTGCGTGTAACCTACAAGTCAACAGTTATTACTGCATGACCAAATAAGTAATACCATAATTTAATTAAAATGGTAATTTGTTTTACTTATTATCCCAATTACAACCCACTTTTAACGTTTATAACTTAATATACAATAGATAATCTCACATGATATACAAAGTAAAACGTAGTATGTACCACATATGTGAAAATTTCCTTCTGTAATATCCATGTATATCACCGTAAGTAAAACATACGATATTTTGAGACGATATAGATACGACGTAAAGTATCGTAAGAATCACATACGATTTTTTCACGGTACGTATTTCCACCGTAAAACATCGTAACAACAGTATTTCTAAAAGTATAAATAATTCACTATTTATTGTAATGCCATAAAAAGAAACCCAACATAGTCTTACTATGGCAAAAAAATCAAATCTAAATCTTTAAAAACATCGGAAGAGTGAAGGAAAATGTGTTTAAATGGCTCTCCTGTAAAGTACGGTATTTGAACATACGATAGTTTACTTAGGAGCCATCGAAATTATGAAGACTCGCAGAAACTGTATAAAATGAAGTGCAACAGAATGCTTCCAAATACAATTCCAATACAAATGACATTTTAAAACGAACGTATATTTCAACAATGCCACAAATACTTAAAACTTCAAATACTTAACAAAATAAAATAGACATAAATCAAACCATCGATTCGTGCTATTGAAACGTAGCAAATAGACGCTTCTTACTAACTATTATAAAGAGTCTTCTTCTACTATTTATCGTGTCACGTGAAGGGTGCGGTGAAGGGTTTCAAGTGCTTCTCAGAGAGGTGTACTCGACACATGTTTTCCAACTTTTTAAGTGGGTGATCCATTGGCGAGCTAAAACCTACAAGCCTGGCAGTTAATGGTATAAACCGCCAATGGAGCACCTACAAAACCGCGGTTTTTAGGGTTCCGTAGCCAAATGGCAAAAACGGAACCCTTATAGATTCGTCGACGTGGAATATCCTATATACAATCTACGATTATGAATGATAGACTTAGCGCTTATTTTTTTACTGTTTGCTTGTTGTGTACGATTCTTTGATGTTGTTTTTCAGTCTAATACGATAAAGTGGCATACCGGCAGGAAGAAAAAGAAGATACAAGTTCCATATTTCGATTGTATTTTCCAGAAGCGTCTAATAGAGTTAGTGGGTGAGCACCGACCGCCGTTGGACCAGCTTTTTGACAGCATGTGTCGGCTACTGGGCGCCAGGCTACAGGCCGAGGGCATTCTACCCAAGGATATAGACCAGCATAGACTTATTGGTGTAAGTATACTTATCCACTGCCTCGAACTGAGTGCCTAGATTCTCTTTAAGATTTTTGTAATGTTACAAAAGTTAAGAGCCAAGCGGGAACCCGCGACCTTCCTTTTGGTACGGGCCTGCACTGACCGCTGCGCCATCGGATCCTAATCACACTCGACGAATAACTCTTAGGGACTGTTCGGCACTAAAGCGATGGCTCCATCTACAGGTTTGGCGTTACAGTCAACTACTTGCAAAACTAACGTTTCTATTCTATAGTTTCTATTATTTTATTAATTTTAATTTTGTAGTAAACACTATACAAATTTATAAAATAATAGATTCCCTTATGTTGTACTAGTAGATTAGGGAGTGGTCTCTCATTAGAGCTTAATTAACGTCCAACGAACGACACTAGACTTATCGGCTCGCTGAATGGTTTTTATATACCTTGTGTAGACGCAGGAGGAGCATACGCCGCATCACGGGACGTCAGTGCAGATCTTATTCCCCCAAATCAAGGTTTGACCTTGAGTTGGGGAATAAGAAATGCTGAAATCTTTCCATTTGAAAGGCAGCTGAATAATGGATTTTCATTTGCTAACGGACGCCTTTCGTGTTTTGCTATTCGATCTTTTAAAATGTAATGTGTGCCCTAGGTCAGACACCAACTTTTGAATATGAACCAACTTCTTGGAGTTTGTTGCTTTGATGCTGGATGTTTTTATGATTTTTTTTAAGCAATCCCCTTATTCTATCATCTCTCTCTTAGATGGAATAGGTTCAGTATTTGTGGGTACCTAACCTACTTAGATCTACTAGACTACTCTTTTCAAACCAGGGGCGGTTAGACTCGACGATAATTAGCGATTGTTAGCTGGTCGCTAAGTCTTCAACTTCTACATCGCTATTATTTTATAAAAACCTTTCAAAAGATAGCAAGAAAGGGCTTTCTCGTTTGAGGAAGAATATGATTAATTTGAGTCTTTTCACTTCCATTGATGCTGCATTTTTAAATACTTTGATTATAAGGGCATAAGACAAAAGTACAATCTAGCCTTACACAAAGCTATGTTGCAATGCAAGCATTGCTTACATAAATACATTTTCGCGATAGTTTGTTTATAAATTCTCATTTTATTTTCTGACTACTGAAAAAAGAAAAAACGAAAGTGAAATAAAGAGAACGGATTTTTGCAGTTAGTTGCTCACAATCGCCAATAGATGGCAGGAACAGTCGTATATTGAGTTTATGTTTGATTATTGCAAAACACCAACTTCTCGTCATTTTCTAAAAATGAATCCTAGCTAAATCGATTTATCGCCCTCGAAAACCCCTGTATACAAAATTTTGTGAAAATCGTTGGCGCCGTTTCCAAAATATAAGTACTAGATTCTGATTATCTGGCTCAATCTTTTCGATCCAGTTACTAAATAGATAAAATCTAGACGATCAAGTATTTATAAATCATACAACTACTACTTATTAGTATGCCTGGATTAAAAGTGATTGCAAAATGACATATAAATTTATGGTCAGTCGTAAACTATAAATACTGAGCTGTTTCTTGTTTCCACAATTTGACAGTTATTTGTTTCTCAATCATCTTGCGACACCTTCACTTTGACCAACATATCAAGAGAGCCTTTTGCGCACACACCCTTTGTCTAGCCTAGACTTGTTAGTTACCAACGTATATAATATTAGGTATCTAATTCCATTACCTGTATACTGATCCTACTTACCTAGTGTGTCATTGTAATCAATAAAGAGTTGTCTATCTGTCCATTATCGGTACACTAAGGTATGATAAATATCAATGGCTTCTAAGGGCGCTTGTACACGCTAAGAAAAAACGCCGGGCCTACCCAAGAATTCGTGTCGTAACAAGAAAATTACTGTGTACACGGCTCGCAGCGGTGCACGAAAAAAATCTTATCTGCGCAAGACAAGAATTTTGTCTTTTCCACACACGAAAACGCAACAACGTTCGCCGCGTCGTGTCTTGCGCAGATAAGATTTTTTTCGTGCACCGCTGCGAGCAGTGTACATAGTTATTTTCTAGTTACGACAAGAATTCTTGGGTAGACCCGGCATTTTTTCTTAGCGTGTACAAGCGCCCTTACGCTTTTTTGTATAGCAGCGCGAAGTTTTCTATCTGGGGCACTTGTCGTGTTTCCATGCAAAAATACGTGTTAATGACTCCATAGGTCTGGGGGAGGCAGTCAGAGGCCCGTCCTTATATGTATACCATGTGTACCAGTTTTCCACAAAGACCAATAACAATACACGATAAACGGTAGGTTTTGGTTAAATTAATCAACTCTAGAGACCGTGGAAATATTACTGGATTATTAAACGGAACATATTGCAATAGGATTCGAAGACTATGAAATGAGGAAGGTGGTTCACTATTTTCATGATATAATAAGGCTATTTTGGGAATAAAAAGTTGATGTCATCATACATACATATATGCGGGAATAATGACGCACCAAGAGTAGAGATACTGAGACAACCTTGAAAGGCTTAATGCCTATTCAAACACCCCAAGCCATGTCCATTCAAAGCGAAATCTCTACCCACACCTATTTTCAACTAAAGCGACACACAGATGGCGAGCGTGTATTGTTTGCAGACATTGCCGTGAGCACATCGGCAATAATCTCGTGGTAGGGATGCGAACGTGTAATATTAATGTTTACTATTATATTTACACAAAGAAACTTACAATTAAACAAATACTTACAAAATACACCAGATAATAATCATATTTTGATTATTGTGTTTAGAACTTTAAAAAACTGAACAGCTGACTTTATACAAAGTGACAACCCTAAACTCAGCTACAGAGGTAGTAGGTAGTAGTAGTAGACCTACAGAGGTAGTAGGTCAAGGGGTCAAGGGGTTACAAGGATAGGGTTGTCAATTTATTTAGGCATTATGAAATTAAATATTTTTGTATGGGAAACTGAAAATAGGAATTTTTAATTTTCTCCCCCCCACAACTGATCACCATTGTGGTCTGAAACCCCCCACCTTCGCATAGTACACATATTTAGATACACCTTGTATAAGATAACATTTACTTACATGATTTTCTCATTCCAGCGACGACGTACCGGAACCAAACGACGAGCTTCTGGAGCAACAGATTGAAGAAAAGGAAAAGATCCTCGCCAAGATGCTAAACCTAGAATCTCTCAGCATCCCTTCACACACACCAGACACATCTGACGTAGAGACCAATGACGTCATGGACACACACACACACACCGACCGCAAATAACAATTAGGCAAAAACACATATTTATATGCACATAGAAATATTACGGTCAGTCAGCTTTTTTTCTTATTGTGTCATTATTTTTACCGAAACCACACAGATGCTCCTTTCCATGTTTTTGAGCTTTTTAGGTTCTACGACATGCTGGGTTTCTCACGATGTTTTCGTTAGTCGTTTGTGAATAGGTACCTTACCTACCTATGTATTGACAAAGTGCACATACATTTTTGGACAGAAAACTCATTGGTACACGACCGGATTTAAACCTACGACTTTAAGATCAGAAGGCGGTGCCGGGCGGCGCCAATAAATTAGTTAATTACATTGAATTAACATTCCGTATTTAAATCGTCATGAGATGAAAATCCATCAAAACACATGCAGCAGTCGTAAGTGCCATGATGGAGCGTTCTTTTATCTTATTTCTTTGTAAAACTTCAAAAATCTTTACAATCACCTGAATGTGAAGATGAAAGCCCACGAGGTGTCTGGCATGCGGCAGAGGTGTCCAGCCCTGAAGAATTAAATGTTCTTCTCATTATTGATGACTGCCCAGTTGTAACTATGCGTAGGAGTTGACTATGAGCGGTTGGTTCCCAACGCTGCTGGAGGTATTGGAGTCGTCTGTGCTGTAGGAAATGGTAAATACTCTTCAGATGATAATAATAAGACAGATGATTAATTACCGATGCTGTTGCAGCCATCGCATTTCTGTCTTAGTTAATATTCCGGTGGATTTTATTTCGTAAATATTGTAGCAAGGTCTTAGGAAATCGTAGATAGCGACAAACATCGTCTTTTGAGCTGTCTATTTTGAGGAAAAATGATATTTCAACATCCTTTTAGGTTTGAGATAGTGAAACCTACCAGTAAAGCAAACTATCGCGACAATCGGCGGACGTGTGTCAGCCGTGTGAATGAAACCTTTGTCTACACCGGTTATATTCGGACGCTGTTTTCCGTTTCGCAGCGAGGACTCGACGTATACTCACACTGTCGCACCGAGGGCGGGGGTAAAATCGATATTCCTACGTCTCACCCGCACCCCTCGCCTCTGTTCACCATCGCCACGACCCTAACCGCCCCTAACAATACACCACCATTAGAGACCTCTTCCAAAGTGTGACCTTGTTTATGCGTGACACTGAAATCCGTAGTAAAATATTTTTTCTGCCGTATGCAATGCCCTGGAGGTACGTTAAATTTATCCGTTTAGCTTAGAATTATATACAAACAAAGTTGTGATTACTTATGTAAGTGGATTTGTAGGTGATCTTTTGTTTACGGGCGTGAAAGCCAACATAATTAAACGCACAATCACGCAGATGCGGGGAGCAAACAACGCACCCCAAGGAGTGCTTAGATGTGGGGGTAGAAATTAAAAACAAATCTCGAGATAAAACCCTTAGAAGTCGTGGATTAAGCTGACTAAACTGTCAGGATAGTACCTATTTAGGTGCTACAGCGTCCCATAAATAGGGGGAAATCCCATATTAATCTAGATTCTAGAATAATCTAGATGATTAATGCTGATGTATTAATCATCAACATTAGACGTAAAGGACTGTTTTACATAATTAGAGGATGTGCGTTTTAACACAAAAGAAAATTATCTAGAAGAAATCAATTATTTTTGACCTACAAAAGTGAGCAGTGCTATAATTTGATTAGAAATTGGCACGAATTTATCTAATAACAGGTTGAATGAGACCGGAATTACAGAAATTACACACCGATTACCATGGCACTATAAAGCACAGATTCCCATCGTTACAATAATAATTGCTTACACACGACAGCTGACCAAAGCAGGTCAACGATTTCATTGTTTCAAGATAAGCTATTGTCGATGGCTTCTTCCTCCATCATTGACTCATCAGCTGTCAGGTCACCATTCATTTTCTTTTCAATTTTGATTGACACATTACCGTTAGGCTTTTTATCAGAATCAATTTTATCAATTCTATCTATTTTAGCTTTTTTATTTAAAACAGTTTTATCATCAATTTCCAGAAACTCTTCGAATTTCCTTTTCTTATTATCTCGATCATCTTTTTTAATTTTGTCTACATTTTTTTTTATTTCTTCTTTAGTTGGTGATGCTTTTTTAGATGGTTTTTTGACATCTTTCGATTCTGTTTTTATATGAGTGGGTAAGTATTACGTTTATTAATGAGAGCCATATCGTGACCTTGTATATCGTAGGCGTTGGCATGCTACGTACAACGAAACGTCCTCTAAGCAAGCTAATTATTGTGCGACGGTCTAACCAAGTTGTTCCACATTATTGGAACCTTATAGTCGTACTATAAATTGGAACGGTGCGCTAATGTATTGAATGTTTTTATTTATTGCTCAATATTATTCATCGGAGAGCGCGGCGTTTATGCGACTATATTGACAACGTGTAGGTACTTTTATTTATGTTGAATCCATAAATTTTGACAGCCTTTCAGAATTACAGTTTTTCGGTAGCCATGAGGTTTGCAGTAGTATTTTTGACGTGAAAATTTCTGTAAGTGGGAATAAACCAATGAGCTCGTCAGCGACACACGAGAAACAAAGATATAGAGAAAAAAAACTTTGTGTTATAATAGATTATCCATCTGCTTATAATCGGCGATATTATAGAAACGAATCCAAAATGGCGACACTCATCATTCTTCCTTTCACTCGCACGCTACAGATAATAATAATTTAGAGTGAAAGGTAATGATTGCCGCGCTTTTTATGTAGAGCGTGAGGAATGGAAGTTTGACACTCTGTGTGACTTGTACGACACTTTAACAATAACACAGGCAGTCATATTCTGTAATACCAAGAGGAAGGTTGACTGGCTGACACAGAAAATGCAAGAAGCAAACTTCACAGTCAGCTCTATGCATGGAGATATGCCGCAGAAGGAGCGAGACAATATTATGAAGGAGTTCCGTTCAGGTCAAAGGTGTGTAAGAGTCTTTATAATACATCAATAAGTTTTGTAAAACTATTTGATTAAAATTTATTTTATTTAAATTTATTTCTTACTAATGGTAACATTTTTATTTTCTAGTCGCGTCCTGATCACGACAGATGTATGGGCGAGAGGTATTGACGTGCAACAGGTATCATTGGTCATCAACTACGATTTACCCAACAATCGTGAGCTGTACATCCACAGGATCGGCAGATCCAAATCGTGACCGAAGCTACGTGATCGATGCACGATTTTAGTTACAGTAACGAAATGCTAGAATATAGGCTGACATTAAATTCATGTCCTTTTACCAACTAATCGCATCATCACTGACTTCTTTCTTCCCTATTTCATCTTTCCACAGGATCCATCAATCGTGGGGATCCTCTAGTATAGTAGATATGATTAGATTATACCTACTTAGGTACTTTGTTAATTGTTTTAAACAATATTTCAAGTTTTATGTATTATTTAAGATAATAATGACTGTATGTTCTTGCGGCCTGGGGGCCCACTCGTCTCGCTGCGCGGCAGCGTTTCCAGCGCCTCCGCCTCTTCCTCGACCGCCAGCTCCGCCATCTCGAGGGCTAACTTATTTTTAATGACGCTCTCTTTTATTCGCATCAGCTCCAGCTCGGCCTCATACTCCGCCCGTATGCCTCACTTCTTCTTAATGAATGGCATCTGTCCTTTTCGGATCAATTTTGCCAAGTATCGAGTAGTTAAATGAGAATGATGATAAATTATTACATAGATAAAATACTTTTCCGTCAAGTCGTCAGTCGTCTGCCACGGGTCGGCCCTACCCTAGTTGGCATTGGAAAAAAAGAGAAACCTGGCAAAGACTTATGATATCTAGATGTGACACAGATGACATAAGAATATACAATATAAATAAATAAATAAATAAATATTGTGGACAATTCACACAACACTACAAGGACGTCTCTAGGCTAGCTTTTCAATACCACACTCCAAGAGCAACGTATTTTTGCCGTCTCATATTTTCTCCATTCAATAGAGAAAGACAAATAGGCGAAACGAAAACAACATTTGGTAACGAAATGTGGTAGCAAAACTCCGACTTCGGGTACTGGTAAAACACCAACTTCTCGTCATTTTCTAAAAATGAATCCTAGCTAGATCGATTTATCGCCCTCCAAAACCCCTGTATACAAAATTTCGTGAAAATCGTTGGCGCAGTTGCCGAGATCCTAAATATATATATATATACAAGATTTTCTCGTTTAAAGGTATAAGATAAACTGAACAACTTATCACTATACTAAAGAGGTGAGCTTTGTGCGTCGCAAAACGGACTCTGGCTCAGCATAAGCACTATGCCAGTGCTCTCAAACAGTGTAAGAAAACATCGTGAAAAAACCGTGGGGAATCTTTCAAACCAAGTGTGGTGAAAGGATTCAAGTGCGCCACAAAGAGGCTTCTTTCATGCCCTTGACACAACATTAACTTTTAAAGTTCTACGACACGCCGGTTTCCTCACGATGTTTTCCTTCACCGTTTGAGAGATATCCATTAATAAGATTGTTTTTGTGTAAATCCTTCTAATATTAAAAATGTCTTGTTGGTTTCGTGCCAAGACAGTCAAAAACTTAAAAAATTCAGCCCCTTACTACTGGACCGATTTTAATGAATATGAATTAGCATAATCCTTGCATCTTTCACGCTGTTCATCCATCTTTTCTTTGATCTTTCCAGTAAGAAAAAAACATGATATTTTACAAATTTATTTTATTAACTTCAGTGCAGTGCATAGTTGACATTACATGAAACTAGGTCTTAAGTTATTCAACAAGTGCTAGGCATTTTGCATTGTTTCAGTTTCATAGTGGCACTACACTTAAGGTATCTGTGCTAACAATATCTACTTGTAGTTACTATCGGATGTTTTTGTAGTGCACAGTACGAAAAAATAGTTAAGTACATACTATTCGCAATATTTAAAAAGTTAAATTCAGAACTTTTATCACTAGGGGTCAATAAACGGTCAAAATTATAGAAGCACGAGATTTTAACTGTGCGTGTCCGAAGTATATAAATTAAAATAATAATCTCTTGAAGCAGAAAAGTCTGAAATTTTACATTGAAGAGAAAAACAATAGAATTTTGAATGTTTCAAGTTCCTAATTTTCATTTACATATTAATTATTAATATAGTAAGTATGCAAGCAGAGGTGTCAGAAAAATATATTGCATTTAAAATACTTATACATTTTTAAACATGGGATCCGTCTATTGCCCTAGTCAACTAGTACTATTTATTAATTACACCTCCTTACTTACAAGCAATGTCTCACAAAATAACTTTAGCGCTGAACGATACGCGGAGGGGATAGCTGCGCATGCGTTGTAGTGTGCCATGTCGCGCACACTGGATGTGTGGATGTGTGCAGAGCGTCTTATTGGTACAGAGAGCAGAGTGCGAAGGGAATTTGAAGATTAATGGCTTTAAGACCGACGTCGCCAACGGTTATAATGGCCTGAATGGTTTTACACAAGGGAAAGTTCAGTATGAAGTGCCCTTGGAAACTGTTGAAGGATTGAGATTAAGTTAGTAGAAATACCACTTTTTCTAAGTTTCTGTATGACGAGTGAACCCTGGTGCTAGTCCTATGTGTAGGGCTTTGCAGGCCGCTTCTAATGGTGTATCGCACGGCTATGTCCACCTTAAGTAGCTGTCAACAGAATCGAAGATAGTTCTATACCTGGGTCAAAAAGTTCGTTTTCAAACGCTAATCAGTTAAAAACTTAACTTTTTGCTATAGAAAACTTAAAATGTACCACACAGGTAACAAACTGGTTCTCTAACCGCAGCTTTTCCAACAGTCAGAAACTGAAAATCCGTCAAAATGAACGGGCACAAACGAATCGTTGCAACTCCACGGAAATATCTTTACATGGGGCTCTGTAGAACTTCATTCAAAATAACTTTACGTTTAGTTAAACGTTTGGCGATGCGCTCATCGCCCGGTGGCTACGTGGTTTAGTAGTTGTTCGAGTTCGCAAAGAGTTGTTTCATCCATATAATGGATCCCACTTATTACTTATATTACCAAAAAGCGTAAATGTTAATGTTTGTATATGAGAGGTTTGATACTTCGAGTATATCACGACAAAACGACTGAATTGATTCGACTACCCCCTCATTCATCATACCTGCGGCTCGCTAAAAGTATCTTGTCACTGTAATTTTAATGTCAACAAATAGAGATGTCAACATTTTGGTACAACAACACAAAACAAATACCTTAGTCTTGGTTTTGTTTTTTATTTTATGTAAATTTATTGCTGTCAATAAAATTAAACTGTAAATATTTATGTCAATGTAGTTTTTTGCCAGTTGAATGTTCTAAATAATTATTTGTGGTTTAGTAAGTTTTTCTTTGGAGAAATCATCTTGGTTTTCATTTTCTAATATGTTCGATTTTCTGTAATATCCTTCGTTCATATGCATCTAGTCGCAGTAGCCAAAAAACAAGAAATGAAGTTGTATAGCTTCTGCACTGTTAAGAAACAAGATGCAAGACAAAGGCCGTGGGTTCGATCCTCTCCGAAGACATACATTTGTACATGCATAGATGTTTGTTTTGTGCTTCAAATATTTTAAAGGTTCAGCAACGCGCGAGTGATGCCTCTGGTGTTGCAAACGTCCATAGGCTACGGTAACCCCTTTCCATCAGGTGGACCGTATGTTTGTTTGCTAGCTTTGTTGTTTATAAAAACATGTACAAATAAAAGTAATCTATAAAATAGAAGGCCCTGTAGTTAAATATCCAATTTGTATTTTTGTTTATCCAAAATTGGTTTCCTTCAAAATCAAGCACCATTTGCTCAGAGCACTTTAGGGACGAAGATTTTATGACAAAAAAAGTGGATATAAATATATTGTTGCCACTGCCATACCAACTCTAAAAATTTTGTGTTTTCTGGTTATTATGGTGTTTGTTATATTAATGACGTTAAAGATTATGTAAAATTGAAATATAGTGAAACGTATCTAAACTAGTGGATGCCCACGGCTTCGCCCGCGTAGACTACCTACTACTTTTTATACCACGGTTAACATTCATTTTTTGGTTCATTTTTTGGAATAAATTTAGCCTATGTCCAGCCCTCCAACTATCATTAATAAAATATAATTTAAATATAATTTTAAACCTTTGATTGTGTAAATAAAGAAAGAAAGATAAGAAAAGCTTTTTATTTCGACCACCACAAATATAACCTGACGCGCTACCGATCGTTACACATCAGTAGGTAGGAGCGCTGGTGAGTAGAGCGCTGGTGGCCTAGTGGTAGCGGCCCCACCTTCCGATCCTAAGGTCGTGGGTTCGAATCCAGTCGTGTACCAATGAGTTTTTCTGCCCAAAAATTTATGTACACTATGCCAGTGCTCTCAAACGGTGAAGGAAAACATCGTGAGGAAACCGGCATATCGTAGAACCTAAAAAGTTCGAAAATATGTGTCAAGTGCACGAAGCCTCTTCGAGGCGCACTTAAAATCCTTTCACCACACTTGGTTCGAAAGAATCAGTGACACGATAAGAAGAAGAAGTAGGTAGGTAATCATCGATGTCCAAGTAAAAACTCAAGACAATCGTAGTAGTAAACGCCACGTTGATCAACTTCTCACAAAGACGGCTAGGAAGTCGCGTTATTCGGTCGCCTGTGTTGAACCTTCTGATGATAATGATGTTAGCCGAGTCCAGTCAAATGTAGATGTAGATCTCTAGATTGTTTGTAACGGTCAGAAAATAGCTCAACTGTTTTGTGTGTAATTTAGCATATTTTGTAAATATTTGTCAAGTTGTAAGTTTCTTTGTGTAAATAAATCTCTATCCAAATTAATATTTTAACCCAATAAAGAGTTTTCATCTCTATTGTAATAGGTACCTCAAACACCTACCTTTCTATATACCTTTCTATCACAAGCGTTTCCAATTGCATAGTTTGAGCAAATCGATCCACCTGCTCAAAGATAGTTAAATAGATACATATCAATTTAAGGCCTGATTCCTCCAAGGCCTGCGCATTCATAGTTCGATGGCGGTAGTGATCAGTGAAACGCTGTCAAATATTCGCTGTCAAATCTCAAATCTGACAGCGATATTTGACAGCGTTTCACTGATCGCTACCGCCAGCGAACTAGGTGTGTTCGGGCCATTATAGTACACCACATGAATAGGAAAAGACTTTCATCCGAGGTAAACACTGTGCTTTTCATTACGAATACAAGGAAAGTAAAAATAAAAACATGAAAGAAAAATTTGTGAAAATGAAGATTGAATTGCCGCCTTCCCGGTTTTTTTTTTATTTTTCTCTGGCGGGCCTTCGGCTTCGGTTCGCCAGCATTATTCAGCCAAAATTTTCATTTTCATAATTTAAAAAATGGTGAATTGTTTGCTCAAATCTATGTTATTTTAAAGAAATAGTTGAACGTACGAGTACGAATATATTAATTAAGCCCTATTTTCATACAAATGAAATCATATACTTGGTATTTTCAAAGGTCAAATATTTCTCCTAAATATGTGAAGCACTTTCTGAGATTACCTACGACACACAAAGTTTGGATATTTGTAAAAGGTATCTACTGCTAAAGGAAGATTTAAAGGTGGGCTGTTTGAAGACACTACGCAACTAACAGTCTACCCATTTCGAGCGTACCTAGGTACAATATTGCAATTCTCAATATTTTAAATACATAATCAAAATTAGCGTTTAGAAAAGAGGAGACCTATCATAGAGTAGGTTACCTACATATACAGTCACACAGTGGATTCCAGTGGAAAGTGGACAGTGACAAGAGTAAGTAGGCATTTGCCTTTAAAAGAGGCCTCTTGTTAAATTTGTCATTTTTGTTATACACTACTATACCTACCTACTAGCTACAGTCCATAATATCATGATGGGAGGGTAGGTACTCTAAACTTTTCAGAACTTTCTTAACAAGCCATTATTTGGATTTCACTAAGGCAGGACACTCATAGCATACCGTAAAACTAAAGGACTAGGCGGTCCAGATTATAAGGAAAAAAATACATTTAGAAAACTTAAAATTGTTAATTTAATAGGGGGGTCGATTTATAGACCTCGTCGACCCCCAAAATCAGTTTTCGTTTATGTCGACCCCTAGGAAACCAATATCGACCCCAAGGGGTCGATATCGACCACTTTGGGAATCCCTGCTATTTATTTTTTAAACACATAAATATAGCCTATGTTACTCAGGGTGAATGTAGCTTTCCAATGGTGAAAGATTTTTGAAATCGGCACATTAGTTTTTGAGTTTATTCATTACAAACATACAAAAATACAAAGCTTTCCTCTTAACCCAAACACCTCCGAGAAGCATTACGGAGGCTCAGAGTAAGAGGTGCTTTGCCACCACGGAAAGGCTACAAAGCTACTCTGAGACTGTAAATGTCAAGTAGATTTGGTAACTACTAATGCTTAGAATTTTGTGTATAAATTTATACTATCAGGTAAGTTTGACTATTGTTTTTAAGTTTGTGAATGTTTTTTTAAGTATTTTCAAAAAGTATTTGAATGTTGTCTTGTGAGGAAATGATTGAAATGAGGCTGAGCGATATAATAAACCACTGAATATTAAAATGTTAATTTATTACATGATAAATTGTTATAAAACATATTTATGAAATTATTTTATTTAAATTTTGATTTAAGTTTTTGTATCAAAATTTTATTTTTATTATTTTTTTTACCATTCTTAAGCCATGGTTTCCAAACAGCAGATTACCGTCATAAGATGACCAAAAAGCTCCAGAACCAAGTCTGAATTTATCAGCCATCATCATGACCCTGATTAAGTTAAATACAGGGTTATTCATAATTAACTGCAAATACTCAGGAATTAGGTTCAACAAATAAAATACAAAAAAAAATGTATTCAAGTATTATATCAGCTATCTGGTTCCCATATTACAAGCTCTGCTTAGTTTGGGGCTGGGTAGTGTTGTGTGAATTGTCCACAATATTTATTTATTTATTATTTATTTATTTATAGGTTTAATAATAATAATGAAATAAATGCTAAAATATTCATTTAAATAGGTATTATGTTCAATAAAATCATACTAACTTAGTACCCTTATCCGTACCAACAAGGAGGCATGGGATATTGGTATGCTCAGGTAAGACCCATTTTATGTCTTATACAGAATTAGCAGAGATCTTTATAAAGGTATCATGCGGGGAAATACTTACCAGCATGCCTCTAATTCTAATTCTACTTATTATTATAAAATGATGAAAGCTTTAATTAAAAATCGATGATAGATGAATGCAGTAAGATATAACGTAATTAAGCTTACAAAGAAAGAATAAAGAAAGAAGATGAAGACAGATAGTGAGATGTAGGTATTCAAAGCGTTCTTTTAGATAAGGCGGGGTGGAGGGATTAAATAAGATACTGTACAAGAGGGAAAGGTGATGCTATCCCGAACCTTAGCCCATACTAACTATCCTTTAATCCATGTCGTGAGAAACACCGCTTTTTTTTTACATTCTAGTTGCATTCGGTTAGAAGCCAACAATTCGTTTCGCCAACGTGAGAAGATGACAACAATACGTTACGTAGAAACGATCGAAACAAGTTATATCATCATTTCTCTATACAAAAGAGAGAAGTATGACTTGCCATTCAGTTGACTCAGTTCAGGCGAAATAAATTATTCAAACTGATCGAGTAAATCGCAGACTAGGGGGTTCATATACGTGTAAGAATTATTTACGTTATGACCCCATAAATATTTTGACGAAATATCTAAAAATAAAATAAAATAAAATAAATATTGTGGACAATTCACACAACACTACCCAGCCCCAAACTTATAATCGATTATAACAACATAAGAGCATCTGTATTGCATTTCATCAAATATATTTTTATTTCACATTCCCCACCTTCCAACAAAAAACGGCTAAATCCCCAAATATTTCTAATTAAAGGACCAGCGCAAAAATGTCGCGGTCGTCGCATGTTATTAATTTTCAAAATTTAAACAAAACTGACATATCTCAGTTCGACAACTATGCCGGGTATTTTGCGCGGCTGGGATTTTTGCATTCCGTATCTTATCCATTCTTGTCATTCAACACATCCATCCATCTCAACATTCGCATCTCTGCCACCTTTATTTCATCCTATAACTATAGCTATTTTATTTACGGGAGAATATCCTTGAATTATCTCGTAAACACGACGCACTTAACCGCGCATTGCTTCCGTTCGTGATTTAACCTGGATTCGATGATCACTTTATCATCTAGTGTCGTGTTGTGCCAAACTTATGGATGAAGTTAACAATAAAAGTGTGGATCGTGAAACGCAACTGAACTTCCAATTCATGTAAATGTCACAAGTGTCGCACGTAAGTGCCGGTGTGGTGTCCGGCGAATTTTGCCGTAGATTGGGTCGCGCAAAGAAATTGAAGACACTGTAGTATTGTACAAAAACGAGTTTCGTCCGGTTGACGAGGTCGCAGAAGCTACCAAATCTACATTAGTATACTTACGGTTGTCGAGTGTCCATGCAGATTCTTGCCTTTTGACGTGCCTAACGCCCCTTGAGTTCCCTACTGACCTATATACCAAAGTGCTAGGATTGGTATCTAAGAGTCACGTGCTAGCGACCGAATAAGCACGTGTCTTTAGTGCTATACGACGCCTAGCGTAAACGCCGGACGTCGCCCTATAGGGTGCTATAAAGCTCGTGCCTATCTCACGCAAGAGCCTGTCTTCTAGACGCTGTGCACGTGACTTGTTGCACTTGTTATTGACATTGAGAGGGGCGAAATTATGTTTGTGCTAGGGATGTGTTGGCGATAAGCAAAGTTGGAATAATCTAGCTTTTTTAAGCTAAACTATACATTGCAACATTATTTGTTTGCAATATTTTCAGAAAACGATGGACGCGGGAAGTCGATGGATGGAAAGGGCTCAGAATCGTTTTTCCTGGAAATGTGTAGGGGAGGCTTATTTTCAGCAGTGGACTTCTCAGGCTGATAATGATGATAACAAGGATCAATTTAAATGAGTCTGGTTTTGTATTGGTGGCAGTTACCCGCAAATTTAATAAAAGGTAGTTTTATTTCTAAAATTATACACATTTTTAAATACAACTTCAGTTAACTTATACAAGTTATAGCATAGTCAGTTTCACACATATTGACCATGTCTTTCCTGTGGATTAGGCCGACAAAGCTGTCAGGATGGTATAGGTGCTGGGCTGGGCAAGCCATCGAAAACTCTAAATATATCCTTCTCTTCCGTTCCCTGTCAACCGTCATATCTGTATTCAATGTTTTCGTACCTACTACACAGTTTCAAAGAGGCCTCAAATCTTTGTTATTTTCATATTTGACTTCCCCTTTAGCCACACATTTGCTGAGCTTCTTGAGAACTGCAAAAATAATCTTTCTGCAGTGGTATTAATGCTTATACTGGATTAAGCATGAAGGTTGGAAATTATACTCGAAAGTGGGTTAATTATAAATCTGCATTGCACTACACAATTTTACGCATAATGGTTTTCACGATCTCGAAAGTACCTTTCTTATTTTAAGCTGCAAAATATTCCTTTTAAGAAAACTACTGCATGTTGCAGGTGCAAACATCTATGCTTATATTTTTGAACCAAGGTTCCGATTTTGGCTGTATACTTTTTATGTTCTTTGTATAACTTCATCATTTATAAAACGATATGTAATTTTATTTTAATCACATCAATTGGTTTCTATTTTTACCCGACTGTCCAGAAAGAGGGTAATTTTTTAGACTGTATGAACTGTCTGTTGGTTTTTTTGTGTGTCGTTGCAGCCTTAATTTTTGTTAAATAAGTTGTTGTTAAGGTATAAACTTCCGGATTTGTCCCACATAAATTTTATCAAATTTGATTTAGCAGTTAGAGCGGCTAGCGGTTTTCATCATTTTTAAACATATAATAAACTAGCTGACACCCGCGACTTCGTCCGCGTGGTTAGTTTAAAGTCATAGTTTGAGTTCGTTTAAAAGAAACTATTTTATGGTGGAAAGCGGACAACTATTGATATGTTTTCACTGTTTTTTGCTTATATTTTGAGAGTTATTTTTCGTGAATTTGCCTTAGTGGCTAAGTTGGGTTATGTATGCGTTGGTTTTACATGACCAAGTTCTGGTTACCTTAGTTTTGAGTTTGCATTCAAAACTATATAAAGTGTGTTTGAAAGATGGTAACTGCTGTTGTAGCCGATTTTTTTCAGCTGTGTTTAGTTTTGGTATGATAGGTGCTTCCCGCGATTTTTTCTTGGTGGTTATCATCGGTTTTTTAACCGACTTCCAATCAAAAAGGAGGAGGTTCTCAATTCGGTTGTATGTTTTTTTTTTATTTTTTTTATTTTTTTTTATTTTTTTTTAATGTTTGTTACCGCATAACTTCGTCATTTGTGAGCCGATTTGAAAAATTATTTTTTTATCTGAAAGGTACTGCTTCCAGATTGGTCCCATTTTAATTTTATTAAAATCGGTGTTGCCATTTTTTTTTAAATATTTTTTTTAATGTTTGTCTGTCATTTATGAACCGATTTAGAAAATATTTTTTTTATTTGGAAGGTTATTATTACGTCCAGATTGTCCCAAACAAATTTGATTAAAATCGGTTTAGCCGTTTGACAATGAAGTCGGTTTCTCAAGTTTTTTAAACTTAAATTATTTGTAAACATTTGTGTGTATTAAAACCTGGTGACAAATGCTGCGGTAGCTGAATTTTTTTAAATGTTTTTTTGCGTATTTTGTAAAGCTCTTTTTCGTGATTTTGTTTAAGTGGCTAATTTGGGCTATCGTATTCGTTGGTGTATAATTGAATCTTGTTTTTTTAGTTTGATATGATCAAATACAAGTTACCATCGTTTTGAGCTTGTACTTTAGAGTGTATTTGAATTTGAAGGTGAGTGCTGTTGCAGCCGTTTTTTTTCAGCGGTGTTTAGTTTAAGTATTATAGATGATTCCCGCGATTTTGTCTTGGTGGTTATCATCGGTTTTTTAGTAAACATTTGTGTGTATTAAAACCTGGTGACAAATGCTGCGGTAGCTGAAAATTTTTTAATGTTTTTTTTTCCGTATTTTGTAAAGCTATTTTTTGTGATTTTATGTTATATTAGTGGCTTATTTGGGGTTTCGTATGCATGTTGGTGTATAATCGAATCTGAATTTTTAATTTGACATGACCAACTGCTGGTTACCATAGTTTTGAGCATGTACTTTAGAGTGTCTTTGAATTTGAAGGCGAGTGCTGTTGTAGCCGATTTCTTTCAGAGGTGTTTAGTTTAAGTATGATAGATAATTCCCGCAATTTTGTCTAAGAGGTTATCTTTGGTTTTATTGTAAACCTTTGTGTGTATTCAAACCTGATGACAGATGCTGCGGAAGCTGAAAATTTTTTAATGTTTTTTTTGCGTATTTTGTAAAGCTCGTTTTCGTGATTTGTTTTAGTGGCTAATTTGGGCTATCATATTCGTTGGTGTATGATCGAATCTGGTTTTTTTAGTTTGACATGATCAAATGCAAGTTACCATAGTTTTGAGCTTGTACTTTAGAGTGTATTTGAATTTGAAGGCGAGTTCTGTTGTAGCTGTTTTTTTTTCAGCGGTGTTTAGTTTAAGTATGATAGATAATTCCCGCAATTTTGTCTTGGTGGTTATCATCGGTTTTTTTGTAAACATTTGTGTGTATTAAAACCTGGTGACAAATGCTGCGGTAGCTGAAAATTTTTTAATGTTTTTTTTTGCGTATTTTGTATTTTTTGTGATTTTATGTTATATTAGTGGCTAATTTGGGGTTTCGTATGCGTGTTGGTGTATAATCGAATCATTTTTTTTAATTTTTGAATGGTTTGCTGAAAATTTTTTAATGGTTTTTTTTGCGTATTTTGTAAAGCAATTTTTTAAGATTTTATGTTGTATTAGTGGCTAATTTAGGGTTTCGTATGCGTGTTGGTGTATAATCGAATCAGATTTTTTTAATTTGACATGACCAGCTGGTTACCATAGTTTTGAGCATGTACTTTAGAGTAGGTTTGAATGTGAAGGCGAGTGTTGTTGTGTTCGTTTTTGAAGCGGTGTTTAGTTTCGGTATGATAGGCGTTTTCCGCGATTTTGTCTTAGTGGTCACGTTGGGTTTTATGATTGTAAACTTTTGTGTGTATTGAAATTTGGTGACAGATGCTGCGGTAGCTGAATTTTTTTTACTGTTTTTTTGTGTATTTTGTAAAGCATTTTTTGTGATTTTTCTTTAATTTATTTTTCCCTTTTTTCTTCTTTTAGGGTTTTTTTTCCTATTTTCTTTCTTAGTGCACCTTTGCTCTATAAGAGGAACACATTTTCCAAGTTTCATGCTTCTAGGACTAATGATTTAGGCTGTGTGTTGATTTTTCTTTAAACCATTTATCCCCTTTTTCTCCTCTTAGGGAAATAATTTTCCAATTTCCTTTCTCAGTACACCTCTACGCTATAAGAGGAACATACCCTCCAAGTTTCATGCTTCTTGGACTAATGGTTTAGGCTGTGTGTTGATTTTTCTTTAAACCATTTATCCCCTTTTTCTCCTTTTCGGGAAATAATTTTCCAATTTCCTTTCTTAGTACACCTCTACGCTATAAGAGGAACATACCCTCCAAGTTTCATGCTTCTAGGACTAACGGTTTAGGCTGTGCGTTGATTGTCAGTCAGTCAGTCAGTCAGTCAGTCAGTCAGTCAGTAACGTAAGAGTTTTATATATTTAGATAATTGAATTGAATTAATGAAAGAAAAGCGATTGCCGATTTTATTCCGATGTTCTCCTTGAAGGTCGGTAGTTTTAGTGATTAATGGTCCAGATATGTGGAGTGCTTTTTAAACGAAAATATTGAATTTAATGATGTTTTGTGGAACTCTCCACGATCGGTTTTTGTTGCCTACCATGAACTCTGTCTGGCTCTGGTTTTGAGTCTGTGTGAGTGCTCACCAGTGCATTATACTGTGTGTATGACGTTTTGAGCTAGGATTTATTTAGTCAACACTCACACAGACTCAAAACCAGAACCAGAGACAGAGCCTGACCTGTTACGAAACCTCCATCTCCACTCGTGAGTTGATCCAGTTGAGATTGCATGCGGTATGGTGGGGCTCGCGATTGCCGTGCATTATCAATCCGTTCGGCACAATGGTCACACCGCGAACGATTCTAAGATAAGTACCTAGTTCGCTATATCTCTTTGTAGTTGATATATTTTTACTGTAAGGTAGTTTTGTGTTGAATAACGTGACTAAAGCTATAATTTAGTTAAATAAAGTGTAAATTGTAAAGATATTGATGTAATTAAATCATTTACTTACTATTCTATATTTTCTTTTTAATATAAAGTTACCCTGATCTAATATATGCATCATTTCAATCGTCATATTACCTACACATCTCTTTGTATTGTTTGATTGTACTGTACATTTTTGTACACATTATAATTATAATGTTTGTCTCCTGATTTTAAAGCTCCAAAAATGACGATACTTCCATACAACTTTCAACCCCTATTTTCAACCCCTTACAACTCTTTTTTCGCAAAAAAAATTCCTTAGGTTTGATATTTCATGCTGAAAATCTTGTTTAACCTATTTATCCAAATACGAACTCAACAATCATACGACGAATATAGAATAAATGCGTAACTAATAAATGAAACTGAATCAAAAATATATTACATATCATCAAGCTGTCTGGATTCAAAATACTTTCAGAATCATCAGAGTAACTTACTTCTCACACAATTAACAAAACCTGTTTCTCTCAGTCCATACACGAACTGAGTCCAAAATCAATTTAGATACTTTATTTTACAAAGTTAAATTGTGATCTCTAGAAATTGAGAACCACCAGATTTCAGTAGATTTTTTTCCAAGAAACGAAAGGATACGATACAGTAGTATTTTTTATGTTATATTAGTTAATGATGGGCGCACGAATAAATAGTAAACATCGTTAGGAATAACTAATCGCTGATAATGTATAGCCACTCATTTACTAATAACGTAGATGCACGGTATTTTTGGCTTAAACACGGTATACGGTAATGTTTCACTACCGTGTCATTTTCTACGGTATTTTTAATTATGAATTACCTTGACAGTCAATATGTAAATAATTACGAAGTAGGTATTCCCCGATCATCAAAATACGTCTAAATGTAAAGATATTTTAATATAATACGAATACGTGAGTGATATTTTACAACGCAAATTTTCAACAAAAAATCTGCTTAATTTGAATGGGAAATACTTAGAAAAATAAATAAAACATAAACCAGATTACTTTATTTCACGAAAATAAGTAAGTACTAGGGTATACATTTCAAAAGGTTTTGACTTGTAATATTAAGCTCCGGCTTTTAAAAAAAAGTATTAAAATACCCATACACAGAACAAACACTTATGTAAGTAGGTACAATTTTACGTTTTAACTAAACTATAAATCACATAAATAAGTTTTTGTCTTATAAATTTCAACACACTTAATCCACAACATTAAATTGACTTTCACAATGTTATGTAAGAAGACGAAGGATATTTGCTCGCTGAAGAAGATGGTTGTTGAGATGTATCAGATGATGACAAATATGAAAAGTATGTTCTAAAATAATAGACACTATGCGAATTTAATGTTATATTTTTAGACCACCCATTGTAATTTTCATGCTATAAGTAACATTTTCTTTTTTAATTTCTGCCCGGAAAATGTTTTTCATTTACACAATTTTTAGTCTAACAGCAGCGACAAAGCAATAAAAATCTAGAACCGCGGAAATGTACGAGCACCATAACCATTTATTTCACTAATTATTTCATTTTCCATATTTGCTGTCGTAAATTCAAACAAACGATCCAGCTTCAAGCAACAAAATGCCTATTAAAACAAAACGAGCATTTCATTCTAGAAGAAGTCGTTTGCGAAGAAATATGTTTGTTCACGGGCATCTCGGCAATCTCACAAGAGCTCGGTACGCGTTATTGTACTGAACTTTTATGATTGGTGAAATTGGTCTATAATTAATCATAAATTAATCTTAAATCTTAGGATCCGTTCACACAGACCGGCTCGAAGAGCAAGTTCGGCAAGTTTATCATGCGCACTTGATGTGCGGGCAGGTTTTTCCGCAAGTAGGCCGCTGGTGGGCCCTTTTTGCGTGACCCTTGACACGTGTTGCTCGAACGTTTTAGGTTCTACAACACGCCGGTTTTCTCACGATATTTTCCTTCACCGTTTTTGGACGGATTCAGATGTCATTGAGATAATCCTCACAATGGATGCCACACTAACAATAGGGTACATTGTACTGTCTGTTAGACAAAATACCCGAGGAAGCAGGGGCCATCAGAGCCTTGGACATGTGAAGCCATCGATGCTTTACATACAAGTTTAATTTTAATAGAAAATGTTATGTTAATTATTTTTTATCTAAATCTTCAATGTAAAAACAAGATGTTACTTTAAAAAACCTGAAGCTATAGGTATCCCTTTTCTTTGTGGTAACACTATATCGTATAGTTATTTAGTATCGATATTGTTTCAGTGCAATATTAAGTACTTCGACGCAGGGTTTTTTTAAATATAACATAGCCGATGGAACAAGCCATAATGGGGGTTCCATTAAATAAACTTACCTAAAATCTTACTAAGTGCATTTATAGACTAAAACTAAATTGCCTACGTACTTTATTGATACTTATCAAAATATAATTAAGTAAATATAGCGAAAGCTTAAAAAAAAGTCAAATTATTGTAGATTAGCCATAGGTACCGTACTAAGTACATAAATGGACTGAAGAAGGTTACCTTACATTCAATTTTGAGCCCAAATGAAGTTCAGTTAGTAGGTACACTCAGCGACCAAAGTAGGTTACCTAAATGATCATTTAGGTTTTTAGTGTGCTCACTTTGATCAAAGTTTGGAATTAGTGGAAATAAATTTTAGACTTTTATTAATTATTATTGCAAGTTGCCATTTCTCAGCTAAATCCAGAGAAAATAGGCAGTGAAACTTGTCGTTGATTATATCAAACTAATGATTAGCAGGTACCTACTTACTTTACCTGAGTGCTTTTTACTTCTTAGTAGATTCTATCTTGCTATATGTAGGTATATAAGCTATGTTTTTTTGTGATAGATGATACATAATAGTATATGAGGTAGCAATGTAACTATTTAGCTATACAACATGTCAACTCGATTCTAAAGGCCTGCGCACACCTAGGTCGCTGGCGTCGGCGATCAGTGAAACGCTGTCAAATTTGACAGCGATATTTAACAGCGTTTCACTGATCGCTATCGCCAGCGACTTAGGTGTACGCAGGCCTTTAAGCCTTGCGCACATAGTCTATGCGTTCTGCGGTTTCGCTAGATAGATACTCTTTTTTTAAGAAATCCGTTTATTTTATTCAATAAAATAAGAGTAACCTACATTTTCACCGCATACGGTAACACCTCTGAAATGCCAGCAAGCAGCTACTGAAACCACCTAATTCTGAGGCGAAGAACACTTACGAGCAATGTAAATTAGTATTAAAACTGACTAAAATGAACTATAATGATAAAATGGAATTGATATTGATTGGAGCAACGTGGACTCTGTGTATTATATTAGTTTTTAAGATACTTTTTAGACTGAGGTAAGTTTGAGGTTATCTTATCTTTCCCGCCCGCAGCAAGCTATTAAATTTTATCTCTAAATAACAAATAATAGTAAATTTGATCAATTTGCAGAACGACACTGCCATGGCGAGTTAACTGTTGGTTCTGTAACAGTAATTCATGGGTCAAATATCCTGTGGAATTCATATGTAACTTAGTGGAACAAAAAGTAAATGGGATCTAGTCTCGTCTGTTAAAAATTAATCACATTATTTATTTTTGTTACTATTACATTATTTATGTTACAAATCATAATTCCATTAATTAATATACTCATAAATATATTTACATTGTATAAAATACAAAGGAGTTTGTGAAACTTTAAAAATCATTACTTACCAAAGATAGTTGAAAGTTTGTGACGCGCTGTGTATAGTTTAGTGAGAAAAAAATTGTAAATCTATAAAATTAAATGTTATTAAATCTATGGACATACCCTTGTAAGACAGAAGACAAGGCTAGTAATATCTGTAAGAGTGAGACAGATAGCACTATGGCCACCATGGTGGAGACTCCGCCCCCGCAGCTGATCACCACAATAGAATGGAGCATGATGGACAAGAATAATATTATTTCATAAGGTATCTGATTCCCATAGCACAAGCTTTGTTAAGTTCGGTCTTGTGGTGCTGTCAAATTTAAAAAAAATAGTTCAGTTACATCACAAGGATCACTTTGAAACGTCTTAAAACTAGGTGAGTCAGGCCCGTATTCCGAAACAATGCTCAAGTCTGAGTCGAGCCTCAAGCATAGATTTTATGACAGTTCTCCATTGAAAAGTGTCAAAAATCTGTGCTTGAGGCTCGACTCAGACTCAAGCACTGTTTCTGAATACGGGTGTAAGTGTCAGTTCCACGTACCTAGAAGAAATAGCAACAAACTACGGCTGTGTAAAATGTCTACCAATATTTCTAAAAGCAAAAATATGTTGCCTGTTTAGAGTTATCATTGAAACTCGTTTTTACTTTAATAAATTGTGCTCCGCACCGATTTACAGCGAAGGAAAAAATGCTAAAAGCTTGGGATTATTTCTGTTTACTCCATAATTTATAACGTTTTGCTTTAGCGCGCACAAAGACTTCAGCACTGATGATAGGGGAGGCTGCGAAACGATAATCTTTATCAGTTTTGTGAAGTGACAATTCATAATTTACATTATTATTCTGATATACTGCACTGGATGCCGAGACACAGACAATCTAGTCCGGCTTTTAAGAATAATCACTGCGCGACACTTTGGTCGGTAAGACAACGTCGTGGAACTCTCCAGAGTGTATTAGTTTTGGGGTGCTCTCAAAATCATCTACTAAGCTACCTGGGCTCGCGATGAAAGGTGTTATAACATCGGACTCATCTGAACTCATGGACTTCTTGCGCCTTTCAGCGACTATATTAGTGTCGTCTTGCTCGTTCGACGTGTCAAGAACTGTCACATCAGGCACAGCGGTTACCAAAGTTTCTGGTGAATTATCTTCTAGATGAGGCTCACCATCTTTTTCATTAACATTACTTTGAGCTTTCGAAGTATCTTCGTTAATCAAAAGTTCTTTCACAGAGTCTTCGCTTATTTAAAAGTTTTTTGGGTAAAAAACATTTGTTAAACATTTCTTGCTTTCAACAAGCTAAGTAAATTGAATTCGAGTCATGATCGATTCTTCAAAAAACTCAGAAAGCCTATCTCTGATAGAAAATCAAACCAATCAGATGGATTCCTCGGGCTTCCAAATGTTATCAGCCGCTGTTTGGATATAGCTTTTCAACTTCTACTACTTTTTCTTCTCATCGTGTCACTAGTTCTTTGCCAGTGTGGTGAAAGGATTTCAAGTGCGTCTCGCTGAAGGGGTCAAGTTTGCATACTATATATACTTAGGTATTATAAACCCATTTTTTGTTACTGCCAGTTTACTTGCAGTGTTTTGGAAAAAAAACAAACCTCGATAATTTTGTGGAAGATTATGAGAGCTGATAATGTACATCATGTTATTGTACACACTGTTATTACCAAAAGCCCGCGAAAAACGTATACTCCTTGCTTAGCGAGAGATTAAAAATATGGAAACTTAAATAATAATAATAACGAATTGCAGACCAAAGGAGAATCATCATAGCTAACAAGTATATAGATGACGAAAGGCTCCAACAAATTAGAGGAGAAATATGCAAATTGGGCAGCCGATTTGACAAGGAACTGGTGCAACGAGTCTGCGGTATTCTTGAGGTAAGTTTGTCCCAACTTACCTTACCTACCTTCGTCGGCTTGCTACTGTTTCTATGACACGTGGCTGCTAAATTGAACAGCTCTCAAGTACTTGACTCCTGGCAGCTAATGACGTAATATTGTAATTGTAATAATCAGTGTGTATGTACCTCATGAAAGACTGTATTTTTATTTGCAATAATATAAAGTAGGTTGTAGATTAAACTTACTTGTATGAATATGTATACATAAATGGGTTATTTTCATCCCGAAAAATAACAGCATAACTTGGTACCCCGAAAAAACGAAAAGCCACTGAATACGCCTTCAATATTGATGTTAGCAAATCCTACCGCAAATAATGCAAGCTTATGTCTCGTAGGCGCGACTACCGTCAAAGACCTTCTCACTTGCATGTTTCAACATTTTGAAATAAATAACACCACTGAACTTATTTATGAAAAATACCAACCAACAAAGATGTATGCAATAAAATTGCACATAGTTTAGCAAACACATAATTTTGATCTGAGCAAGTTCTATTACCAAACTAGCAGCTGGCCGCGGCTTGCTTGCCCCACTACGTTACTTTATAAGGGTAAAGTCATTGATTTTTCTTTTAAATTTTATCCTCTTTTCTCCTAAGGAAATAATTTTCCAATTCAAGAAAAAGTACAAAGTAATCTCCATTATAAGAAAAAATATGTTTAAATAAATGTTTTAAATTGGCACTAATACGCACCATAAAAATGTTGATAAATTAGTTTTAGTGTATACAGGGTGTAAAAAGAGCAACAATTGTTTTAGCTTTTTTCGATGATTTGAATCATGACCTGAGTATACATTTTTGAAAGTAGGTACCCAGTTTAAACACCCTGTATACATTTACAAATCAAAGTAATTGATCCAGAGATTATTGGCTTGAGTCTTCGAGTGTAATGGTAAAGGTGGGTACATCCTCTGAATAGAATCAAATCAAAATTACTTAAAATAAATCTTCATTAAACTTATCAATTTTAAGCTCAATGCGGAATTCTCGCCATATCAAATTCTTCGAAAGATTTTCAAGCCAGAGGTATAAGAACCCAAAAGTCCTGTGCCTCAGCGTACACAACAGCCTTGCCAGGTCCATTACTGATGTCCTCCCAAGTAGTGTTAGCTGGAAGCCAGAGCGATTCTTTCCAAAACCAACCGAACATGTTAGCTGTTTATGAATTAATGAATTTCATTTCACAAGCTGTGAAATAGATGATTTGTGTATACCTATACCTAGGTACCTACCTATAATAGTTAATGATCTCATCTTGTTTTATATTTTTTAATTTAGTTTTTTGTATGCCTACAAGCATACTGTAGGTATACATCAGGTGCAATATTAGTAGTTATGTATAGTTAAATAAATAGCTGGTAAGATATTATTAACGCAGTTGAGTTTGTTTAACTAAGGACCCTTACACATGTTGTAGTGTCTCGTCACAGAATTGAAAAACGTGTGAATTGACACGTGGAATAATTGAGTGCATGTCCAAATGGCTTCCGATCGTATTTTAACTCAATCACGTAAAATCGTAGGGACAAGATAGGCTGAAAATAATAAATAATAAAAAGATTTAACTCATAAAGGACTGACAACCATCCCGATCCTACCTAATTGTTGTGCGCACACTACAGTATTTTGAAAGATAATTACATCACTAAGCTTATTTATTAAAAAATAACAATCAACGAAGTTATTTGAAATACAAAGACACACAGTTCAGTAAAAATAGAACATTGATTCAAAAAAGCTTTCCAATCAAAAATTTTGTTCTACTTTTTTTCGTCCAAAAAGGTTTGTAGATGTTGAAGTTTGTTCATCACGTTCCACGCAAAAGTCTCGTGATTCCACTAGTATTACACTTAGGTATAATTAACATAAAAATAGTGATGTTATCTAAGTTGATTGTATGCAAATATTTAAGTTAGTGGTGTTAGTGATGGTTTTTTGTTTCTTGTGTATTTTGTACGTTTTGTAGATATTTGTTATTTAAAAGCTTATTTATCTAAAAAAAAACATTTTCTGGCACTGCGGCGGCCGCTGCCGCGGCACGCTCGCTTTGCTCGCTCGCCTTGTGCGTAATTTATATGTTCTAACGAGGGCGCCAATGGAGCTTGAGGGACTTAAAAGACTTTCACCCGAGGTAAACACTGTGCTTTTCATTACGAATACAAGGAAAGTAAAAATAAAAACATGAAAGAAAAATTAGTGAAAATGAAGATTGAATTGCCGCCTTCCCGGTTTTTTTTTTCTTTTATCTGATCTTTGTAACTAGTACACACTCTCTACTAACTTCGTGATGCCGCCCAAGACCAGCGGTAAGGCCGCTAAGAAATCTGGCAAGGCGCAGAAGAACATCTCCAAGACCGATAAGAAAAAGAAGAAGCACAAGAGGAAGGAGAGCTACGCCATCTACATCTACAAGGTGCTGAAGCAGGTACATCCCGACACCGGAATCTCCAGCAAGGCCATGTCGATCATGAACTCGTTCGTGAACGACATCTTCGAGCGGATCGATTCACCTTGTTCTTAAAACCCTTTTATTCGTTTAATGTTGGCACCACCCAAGAAAAGTTACCCATTTAGGTATTTAATTAAGGTAAGTATTTCATATTTATCTTCATCGAGGCATAGGTACTCACGTATTTATAGCTGGTACAAAATTACTGGGCTGGTGCGGCTACCATTGTATTGTTGCATTGTTGCCGACAACATGCCATCAATGAACCGCCACCCATCGTGAGGTACGTAGGTATTCGTCTAATGAATGTGTTTGAACTACAATCTGTCGGTAAATTCCCCTGTGAAATTGGACGTGAATATTTATAAATTTCATTAGACAGCATGAATATAGTAATGTAGGTTGAAGTTGTTTGTTTAAGGACTAGAGAAATTGTGCGTAACTAAGTGTTCACCTCGAATATAGGAACTGCTATAAATGGAATAGTAGATAAATCAACATTTTTCACAGACACTCAATGTCCTGAATAAAAACATAATTAACGCTTGTACCAATACCAATGCAATTACGTTCGCCAGCTAAAATAACCTCAACATGATGCTTACTGTTCTTATTTACTTAGGTACACTCGTAACGTTGGATTTAAAACAACATTTGAAAAAGGAAGGTTTAAAATACGTCATGGCATTGGTTGGGAATCAATGTATGAAGATTTTGATCTTTCATTTGGATCAGTTGAGCTATCTCACTTGGGTGGGCTCAAGTTGAGCCCAAGTAAAGCCAACAACCAAAGTAGTTGCCAGGAAACCTTCCCCGTGATTAATTCCTCAATGGAACACATCACACATTTCTCGAGTTTGGTTCACCAAACTATAAAAACGAACGACGAACAAAACCATTAAGATTATCATTTAAAAATAGAAAAAAAATTTGGGGGTCCCCATACCTAGAACGATTAGGTACTCAATTTTATTTATTCATTAAACCCGGTAAGGTCTTCAAATACCTACCTATGATGTTATTTTTTTATTTTAGGCTTTGTCTGGCTTTTACTAATAAAATTTTGCATGTTTTTATTTAGCGTAATGCGCAACTTAAACATGAAAGGCAAGGATTTTACTGAATTACAAAAATCCCTTTAAAACGTCTAAAATTAGTTGAATCTAGGTGCCAGTTCTTCGCGACCAAACCTAGAAGAACGCTTCTTTTAAAATGAAGCGTACCTACACCATATTCCTGACCCCCACAATAAGATCGCTTTTGGCGAGTATATCAGTAACTACCCGATGAGTTATTGTTACAAATACGCCAGACTTTGCCCAGCAATTCATTTCAATAATATAATAGTGTATTGTCAAATAAACGAGAAATCAAAAAAATATGCTTATTACATGCCAGATAAAAATTGTAAGATTGTTGTAGCTACCGCTAGAGTGCTTACAAAATCCTTAAAATCCGGCTGATGAAATTAGCAAGTTTTTGAATGAAAACTTATCAAAACCGAAACCAATGAATGTAAAAACATTAAATACTTACCTGTTCATCGTTACAATAGCACCAACAACAAAATAATTCACTTTTTACCCTGTAAACCAGCAACAAAACACAAACTTGTTACACGATGACCGGCCGCGAAAGTGCGCGTAAATAAAATGAACTTTGGAACTTTGTCTCCGTTTTCGGGTACAGAAAACGGGTCTACCTACGACACTACGTTAGTAGAGTATTGAGTACACATCAAACGTACACTGATTCATCGCTTGTTGCTTGTAACTTGAATATACTTACTCGTATCTAGCACTATCCTTTTTATTGTGTATGTGCTTTTAAAGAAATACAGTTGATGTTTTGACTCTTGTTTATACAGCGTGTCCCAGAACTAGTCAGTAATCCCGAGGGCGTATTTTCAAGGTGACCGAGGAAGGTTACCATTCGTTTCAGCTGATCGCCATCGCCGAGATGTGCGCAGGCCTTTTGCCAAAAGTCAGGGTTTGGGTCAGGAGGGGAGGAGAAGGTAATTGTTCAAATTTTGACTTCTGTAGCTTATTCCCGGAGTGGTGTATTTTTGACTGCTATGTTGTGTTTTTAAGCTTATTATTTTATACAACTAGGTAATGGAACAAGCATATGGCCCCTGTGATGTTAAGTGGTGGCCTATAACAAACCATTGCCTCGTAGGTCACGCACGTCAGGAACGTGGCCTACAATGCACTGCCCTGCGCCCATCAACTTGAGGGATACAAGTGGCAAAAGTTCTAGAACCATCATCTAGAACGTTCTTTAACTTTCCAGAATGATCTAGAATATTTAGTTTAATTCAAAAGCTGTAGGTATCTACTCCGCCAACGCTGGGCTTCGCTGTAAATAGCTTCCATAGAATGAAACACTTTTTACCTTGTCCCCATTACCGAAAACCTCTTTAAGATCGTGTATGGGTCGCTGAATTTCCTCGGCCATTACCGGATGACTGGCTTAAAAACGTATGGCCTTGTGTAATGAACCAGAAAGGCGAATTTACGCGAAGAAGCCCGAAGATTACCGAGCGTCATTGAAACATCTTAAAGTGTATGCACCAACTGCTGGGTATAGGCCTCCTCCCTAATACGCCACTCTCTTCAATCCTGTGCCAGTCTCCGCCATAAGTCATATCATAATCCAAAATTAAATGACATAATATGAAATATTTTTATTTGCATGAAGTATGGTAAATGGTGGTCTTAAAAAAGGAATAAACTTCGCTGGAACAAAGACTGACTAACTTCTTCTTAAAGAGGCTTCTTTTGTGCACTTGACACATATTGATTTTAATGAAATTTGTTTGGGACAGCCTGGACGTAAAAATAACCTTCCAAATAAAAAAATAATTTTCTAAATCGGTTCATAAATGACGAAGGCATGCAGTTACAAACATTAAAAAAATTATTTAAAAAAAAATGGCAACACCGATTTTAATAAAATTAAAATGGGACCAATCTGGAAGCAGTACCTTTCAGATAAAAAAATAATTTTTCAAATCGGCTCACAAATGACGAAGTTATGCGGTAACAAACATTAAAAAAAAAAAAAAAAAAAAAAAAAATATAAAAAAAAAAAAAAAACATACAACCGAATTGAGAACCTCCTCCTTTTTGATTGGAAGTCGGTTAAAAAGAAGGTTCGAATCATCAAATACGTCATGAAATATTATGTACCTATCTTAATTTCTAGATTTAACGCATTGTACTCTGTATCCGTCATGTTATTTATTTGTGAATAAATATTAAGTAATTTGTAAATTCCTTCGGAATAGCTAGCACACAGCAAGAAGAAGAATCGTTTGTTTGTGTCTCAGTGGCTATAATGACGTGGTACATACTCTGAAATTTCTCACATATCGTTATATAAGAAACGTCATAGATTAGTAAGATAGGATGCATGACGTCACGCATTCACCGCTGGAAAAGTTTATGCGAATGTTTCAAGATTGTGGGCCGTGGCGGCAGTGCACGCCTATTGTCTGCAAATTCATAGTTAGATAATTGAATATAAGGCGGGGGGGATTATGTGGTATTTGCCCCTTATGCCCCTTTGCCCTCTTCCTCCCTTTCCTTCCACCAGCCACCTTAATAGCAAGTTTAATCTGATATTTTATCGAAACAAAGGCAATTGCAGGCGTTGAATTAAATTAATCTCATTTGCAGTCGCCGTCTGCTAAGACAATAAAACATTCCACTCAGCGGAGTGGAATTGATTAAAGTTCGTTTTAAATACGTCTCTCACTGAAACCTGCTTATAAAGCAACTTCAGACGAGGGGTCAAGCGAGTACAACTGGCGCGATGTTCGAGGTGGCGTGCACTATGACGATCAAATGTTTCATTCAGCGGAAAATGTGATCATAGCCCAAGACTGATACTGACTGAAAGTGCGGCAGAAAGACATTGAGAGTAACTTGAATTATTTAATTAGAAAATCGGGTATCTAATCTCAGTTTAGCATTTTTTTTAGTTCTAGCCTTTTTAGGCAAATTGTAATGTAACTTGAATAATTTTCACATTTTCCGCGTGTTTGCATTATTGTTATTAAAAATCATAAATATGCAAATTGAACATTTTATAATAATTGATATAATTATCGTGAATGGAGAGAATCGAATTAATTTTGTTTATTCAATTAAATGTTTTATTAGTGAACAGGTTTTGGATCTCTAAAGTGATGTGTAAATAATCAAGGACAAAACATAAAAAGAACATAACAAACAATAAAAGAAACATAAAAAGAACAGCAATACTTAATACAAAATGTCAAAGAATATTAAAATAAAAAGTCAGAGGTGAGTACATCATCAATATAAAATTAGGTAAGTACATAATACAATTAACTTTTTAGGAAGGCCTTGTTAGAAAGCTGATCGTGAGATGGTTCTTAGCCAAATTTAAAAGAAATCCATGCAACCGTTTCCATGTTCTCAGGATTCATCACATCTTGCGGAGATGTTTAATTTTTTCTAAAGGAACTGTGCTAAAAATAGTTTACTTACAGATAAATAACAGCTGATTCTAATTTTAACATTGCAAATCTTGGCTCTGCATGTCTACAGTCAAAACATGCATATGCGGAAATCACAAGCTAGTGTTCTATGTGAATTAAATTTGTAGGATCTAAAGATTATGAAACATCAGCATTAGGCAATTTATGAGCTCCTAGTAAATTCATAGGGTAGATATCTCATAATCTCCGTAACATTTATTATCTGCATACGTACCTTTAAACTAACAGTCACTTTTAAACTTCAGAAAATTCAGTTGTTGCTTTTATTTTTTAATGTAAAAGATGGACAAACGAGTATAAAAAATAATCTATCAGCTCATAAATTACGAACTAAAGCGATAACAAACATTTAAATAAAAAAAATAAAACTGAATCGAGAACCACCTCTTTTTTATTTGAAATCGGTTAACATTTTTGGCAACAAACACAAGGGCACCCCTTAACTATGGCAGCACTCTTAAACGGTCGCGAAAGCTTTTCGAGTCGATCGCCAGCAATATGCTTAATATAGGCACCCAGTAGAATTTCTAGAAATAGGTACGCGGATTATAATGTAGTGCATGCATGATTATCTAGAGATAGCTCAACTGATCCAAATCAGTGTCAAACAGAAGCGTCCCCAAGACGCTGGCGGAATTGCGGCGCCAAATAGCATTGCTGATGCATAGCTGAGCCTACAATTAGTTTTGTCAATCCCTTGCTTTCAAAATACTATCTGGGGCTCAATTCTAGACCAGTGACTTTTTTGTCACGGTAGATAGATATCACAAGAACTGTCAAATCCCCTAAAGAAACTGACAGTTCTTGTGATATATATCTACCGTGACAAAAACGGTTGTCTGTAAAGTCGGTTTACTGACGATAGTTGAACGTGATAACGTCATAAGAAAATACTGATGGAATGGTTGCATTTTTCCAACACTGTCTAGCCCCAAATTAACCAGATATTGTACTATGGGAACCAGATAGCTGATATAATACTTATATACCTACATAGAGTAAATACATATTTAGAAAATAAAGAGAAAAAGTATATTAATATCTTTGCAGGCAACGGCAATGGATGGCGCAAGAGCATCAGAATGTGGTACCTTCAAAAGGAACCTATGGACCTCGTTGATGAAGTAACTAGGGTCCGAGGATGTTATGGACGCTCACACAAAACTATACTGAGGAAATCCCATATCAAAGTAGCTGAGGGTGATAATGGTTAGTTGTCAATCAGGGTTAGAGCCTGTGTTCGTTCATTCAATTTATTCTGAAGTTGCTTGTATAGTCGGCTGCCTTTCTTAGCTCTGTAGCAGTTATTCGAGTGGCTTGAGAAATCTAATGATAGGTAGGAGAACGAGCTATGCGATGCGATAAGATAAGTAGCCAGTTCTTTTAAGATCGTTGAAGCGTTCCATGGTTTTCCTATCACCATCAAGCTTTAGCCAGTAATTTTGTACCCACCCCAGCCATCAAAGCCAAACGGTTGAAGCTGACATACAGGGTGTATTATAAGAGCAAAATGCATTACTTTCACGTATCATCATCATCATCATCCATAGCCGTTTGAAGAAGTTTTGCTTTAATGGCGCGAGCGTGTGTTGAACAATGCGAATAGCGAGGGTTAGAAGGGGAAGTGTCTCTCGCATCACAACCCTTTATATTTTTTTATCGACATCAAAGGGCGGGTGCCTATAATTCACCCGCGCGGTTGTATGTTGTTTAAAATACGCGGGACGCGACTCCGCGTCAGTCGAAGCACAGGAACTCGTCAGAAAACAGAAATAAACACGTGCGGTATTTACTAAAACTTAAAACTGACCTCAAGATCGATCGATACTATTTTCATTTTTCAAAAACCAAAATTGTGCGAAAAGTGACACTGACCGAACTGATTAAAAAAAATTGAAATAAACAGTAACAAACAATAGACAATGCATTCGGTCATTAAGTCAAAATAATGCACTTCCGGTCAGCATTTTCTAAACAATGACAGCTTCGTAAAGTCGCTAATTTATAAAAACGCTAATTTGTGAATACGAAGAAAGTTTTATCCCACAAGGTCGGCATCGTAGAGGAAAACCCCGGAATAAAGATGGCGGGACGATGGACGGCTGGCCTACTGTAGCCAAAGATGGAAAAAGGGGAAACCGGTCCAAGTGCAAGAAAGGAGTTTCTTTGAGGTGCTCTTACCAACAAGTCGTATAACTCGCCTCCAGTACTAATGCGCTCCTTCCGCTGTCCGTCCCGGAACGCGCCGTTTCTCTTCACTCGAGCCAACTCTAGAGCTTTCCAGCAGACGGGAAGCCAGGAGGGCGCTTTATGACCATCATCAGACTGAAGTAAAACACAAATAATAAACTATTGATAAAATATTTACAATAATCAAAATCAAGCACCCCACGCTTTTTGTACAATAATATAAATTTTTCAATTGATTATTAGTTTTTTAAACTATATATATTTTTTTTTTTGAAGTGAAAACTTCTTTAGCGGCGTTGAGCACTTTTTCTGTAATGGGTATAAAATCTTAAACTCGCGTCAGCGCGTCAGGACACGTGACCTGATCGAAAAAGCGTAAGACGGATGGAGAGTAGACAGCTATCCCCTCTCTACGGCGCGGCGAAAATGTATGCCTGGGCCTACTGTTTCGTTTAGGCAGCGCAGGGCGCTTGCGCGAATGTTCGTGTATGTTACAGCGTGCCAAATAACAAACAAGCCCCCCCTAACCATTCCAAAATATCAAACATGCTCAACGTTAATAATCAAGTTTTCACTTCTGCCGGCACTCCCGTCGAAATAATTATCGAGGATAATTTACGTTACGCTTCATATTATTTACGATTTCTTATGCATGTCAGAAATACAATTAGAAATTCTATCGATTTTATGTTAATTGCATAGGAATATTTGTGTGGTGAACACAGATGTTTGTTCTCTGTCTGTGTCTTATATAGTACTCTACAAAATGTATACAAGTATTATATCAGTTATCTGGTTCCCATAGTACAAGTTTTTCTTAGTTTGGGGCTAGAACATTTTGTGTGCATTGTCTTAAATATTTATTTATTTATCTACAACCTAGAAAGGGTTTCTTTATTGCTTATTCAGTGTGCTTAGCTTAGTTCAACAAACAAAAGAAAGGGAAGAATAAACGTCTCGGCGCCGTAATCTTTTCGCCAATGGTGAGTAGATGTATTAAGGTTTTTACACAAAAATAGAAAAAAAACTATAAATTTTGGGGGTCCCCATACTTGAAACTGAAACTAAAAAAATTTTTTTTCATCAATCCCTTACGTGTGGGGTATCTATGGATAGGTCTTCAAAAACTTTACCATTTTTATGTGTGTACCTTATATAGTAATTACTGGATTAATAGACTATTGCTCGATTTCTGTTTTAAAATTTTTTTACTTAGGCTCAATTTACACCGCCGCGGAATGGAACGGACGCGACTTTTTTGTCCTCGCGCATTCGTCAATATCTCGTATTAACTCATTTCATAAATAGCTATTGGTCAATATCTCGTATTGACTCGAAGCATTCAAAATTCTACGGTCTAATATCACGTATTAGATCTGAGAAAATACAATTCCGTTCAGGGCCGTTATAAGAATATGCTTCCTATTCTATTCTAGTTGTAAAGAAGTAACAGGCACAGCAACAGCTAAGCATTCTACACATTGAGATAGTAAAATGACTATTTTACTGAATTCAAAGAGATTTAAATGACAAAAATATACAAGTGTTATCTTATGCTGTTGATTTATTTCATTAAATTTAAGTTGAAGTCTAAGACAGACGTCGGATTCATTGTTTTGAATCATCGACTCATTAAAAATTAATGCTTACTTTGATCCGTTTTAAAAAAGAACACTAATGGCCCGAACACACCTAGTTCGCTGGCGGTAGCGATCAGTGAAACGGTGTCAAATATCGCTGTCAGATTTGAGATTTGACAGCGAATATTTGACAGCGTTTCACTGTTCGCTACCGCCAGCGAACTAGGTGTGCGCAGGCCTTTATATATTAGTCAATAAATACTTCTTGTTCTCAAAAAATGCATTTATTGAATATGTACATAGGTAGGAAAAGCAAATTGTTATGTATGAATTATAGGCAAAATGCATTAATAAAATCGTTGCCATTATTAAAACATTATTTATTTCTAAGACCAAATCCCGTAAAGTAAAACTGTATGGAAATTTATATTCCTCTATTTTAATGTGTGTGTGTGTGTAAATGTAGTTTTTATCCTTATTTTCACTATATCACCGATCACTACACTAGTTTGGAGAAATAAAATCTTAATGCAATCTGTATTGTTTAATTGAAACAAGTTATACTCAAAAATTCTTTATTTTTTATAATTATGTTGATTATTTGGTAGGTACATGCATTAAAATAAAAAAGGACATAATGAATTAAAAAATTATGAACAAAATGCAATTCTAAGTCATGTTCGAATTTAGGTACACAACAGTTACACTAAGTAGGATTACATATTGGTACCTATAATTGTTATTATAAACTAAATATATTATATCCTTGCGCACATCTAGGCTATCTGCGATTGCGATCAGACGCAGCTTGTGGGTGTGCGGCGGACAAAGGACGCGAAACTCAGACTACCGAAGAAAGAGTTTTTGATCAAGTTCTTACCGTTTTTTGGCGTTACAAAGAAAAGAAAAATATTTTTTTATCTACTAGCGCGTCGTAGGGCACGTTCCAAACGTATGTGACTTCTGAGACAATACTGCTATAATCTAAGGCTACCACTTAACATCAGGCAAGCCATCAGCGAGTTGTATGTATAGAGCTAAATGTACAAAAACCACTCACTTTTAACCATCTGCTTTATCAATCAGCGAGTTATAAGTAACTCGAGTGAGTGTGAGTGAGAGTGAGCGTGAGTGGTTACTGTGTATTTTAAGAAATACACAGTAACCACTCACTTTTATGAGTCCAATGGTTGCTAGGTTCAGATTTGTGCTGGTGTGCCGTTGGACTTCAAACGATGCTCATTTCCTGGAGGAAGCTGGATGCACTTGCCATTTTTCAAACATTTCAAAAACTGTTTCAAAATGAACATTTTCGCACGAGTTTAGATTCTTTACGGATTTCAATTTGTCAGTCAAAACTGACGCAATTCAAAGAAATAACCCTACCTACGTCATGTATCTAATCAAACCCACAGATAAATTCAACAATCAAAACATGAAGTAAGTACACGTCACGTAATGCGCTTATTTCTAATATAATAACAAAGAAGATTGAGCAACATTTTTATGCCTATTTCACTTTGTTTAGCGGTAAAGTGTTGAATTTTTTTACGTCACTATTTTAAGAGCCAGCAGAAATAGGTTTTACTCCATTTTTATTAACAAAATTATTAGCCTCAGCCATCATTTAGGTTCTTGTCCCTCACAGAAAGAAAAGAAAACAAGTGTTGTACTTTTGGTCTTTAAACCTTTCCTAGCTCTAAGACGTTTCAAAGTGATCCTTGGTAGACTATTGAATAAATACATAGGTACTTATTTGACTTTGATCCACAAACTTATAAGTGTTATGTATAACGTATAAGAATGAAATAATACTTGGATAATGGATAGTCCCAAAGATAAGCATGTTTAGTGAAGAATTTTTTTGTGATTTTTCTTTAAACTATTTTTCCCTTTTTTCTTCTTTTAGGGAAATAATTTTCCTATTTTCTTTCTTAATGCACCTTTGCTCTATAAGAGGAACACATCTTCCAAGTTTCATGCTTCTAGGACTAATGAGATAGATAGACAGATATAACACTTTATTGTACACAAGGATACATCACAGTAACAGCGGTGTTATAGGCGGCTTTATCGCTGAAAGCGATTTCTTCCAGGCCGAGCCGACTGAGCTATTGCTAGTGTCCAACTTAGGTGCAGATTGAAGGCCGTGCCAACGCTTCCGTCATGGCATAAAAAGCTTTCCGACACAAAAGTGTCGACACCATTGGACAACCGCCCGTCGAGTGGTACCGTATAATTCAGATTAGTGCACTGCATAGGGGTGCAAATCGTGACAATACATAGCTACAACTTACAGGGTGTACAAAGATTACTAATGAAAACTTACCACCACAGAACATCGTATAACGGTCCTGTGGCCGGAAAAGTGTCGCCAAAATGCATAAGCATATTGTGTTCTTTTCTCCATACAAATTTGGCCGTTTTTCGGAAGTCTTCGAATGGAAAATGCCTTGTTGCTCAATAATTACTTTAGAACCTAAAAAAGTTCGAGCAACACGTGTCAAGGGTCACGCAAAAAGGGCCCACCAGCGGCCTACTTGCGGAAAAACCTGCCCGCACATCAAGTGCGCATGATAAAACTTGCCGAAACTTGTATGTTTGTTCGTCTGTTAACGTCAAATCTTGCAAGCTGAAGATCCACTTCCTTTTATTCTTCTTATTGTTTTATTTATGTGTTGGTTCAGGTCCCATAACAATGCATTTTTATAGTAAGTATGACAAGCGTTGGGCTGGCCCAAGCTGTACGAGCCATTAATATCTAAACGTTACTAATTAGGTAAATTTTAAATAGTAATTTGTACTTTTGACTTAACAAGCTTGTCGTGTAGGTTAGTTAGTTACAATAACTATAACTTACTAGCGGCCGCCCGCGGCTTCGCTCGCCCCGTTCCCGTTAATTTTTCGGAATAAAAAGTATTCCATGTGTACCTTGCCACCACCAATTTTCAGCCAAATCGGTTGGGCCGTTCTTGAGTTCTAATATTCTAAATCTTGTAACTAACGAAAAACAAATCTATCCCACGGGAACTACACATTTTACAGGGATAAAAAGTATCCGCATGGCGCGCAGTTGCTCAAACAAGGCGCCCAGGTCTGGTCCAACCTGGGTCCTCGTCGACGCACTTGCAGTAGTTGCCCCTCCGGAGTTGTCTTGGCGTCCAGGGGTTTCTTCTTCAGAAGCCTCGGCGCCAGAGCCACTGGCTTGCTGCGAGCCAGTCTTAGCGCGAGTGCTCACGCCTTCCCTCGGCATGACAGGCATTTTACCTTCCAATCCCACTTCTGACACCAAATGTTACGGAAGTGGGTACAGGGATTGGAAGGAAACGACTGATTTTACCGAAAGTAGCGATTTATTCGCACTACGAACACGTAACACTGCACTGAACGCGTAGCACTGCACGAAACGCGTAGCACTGTCCGACACTGTCCCCGCGCACTATGCGTTACACGGACCAACAAGTGCTCTACATTAAGGCATAGTATTAAGCTATAGGTAGGTAAGTAGGTATATATAGACCTAGTACTCTGTGAAGGGCTCGTCCGGGTGCGTACTACCACCATGCATATTATTTCTGCCATGAAACAGCATTGCTGTGTTTCGGTTTGAAGGGTGTGGGTGCCGTTGAAATTACTGGCACGTGAGGCTGAACATCTGTATGCCTCATAGACGCAGATCAGTGCATCGTAGGGTACGTTCATGACGTGCGTGACCTACGAGGCAATGCTTTGTTATAGGCGATGGTCACCACATAACATCAGGCTTGTTATAGCAGCCAAAATGTATAAAAATCGCCTATAACAAAGCAATGCCTCGTAGGTCACGCACTGTCTTGCGTCAACTGGAGGCATACAGTTGTTCAGCCTCACGTGCCAGTAATTACACCGGCACCCACACCCTTCAAACCGAAACACAGCAATGCTGCTTCACGACAGAAATAGTGTGTGAAACAATAATTGTACTATGCCAAATAAATAACTAAACTAATGTTATATTACAGTTGCGACAGTAAACGGCACTACAGTATGTCGTCTCAGTATTCCCCCCGTCACCCCCCTGCTGTTTCCGAAGATAATATTTATGAAATGAAACTAAAACTTCAAAATAGTTCGATTGAAGAGATAAGGAAACAGTTGGACATTATAATATCCGCAAAAGAAGATGCACGTAAAATGAAAATCACTACTATTGATATGTAACACCCGATTTCTAATAGGTGAACCCCATAGCAACGATCGAATAAACTCATACCTTTATAAACGTTCCCGCCATTCAATTTGAAGCTTCCTTTCAGCGAGATAGTTTTTATAGTATAAGACCGCCACATGAAACGGCTCCGCCTTATTTAGTTTAGTTTACCGTATTTAGACGGTAACATCAATCCTTCTGTCACAGTGTCCACAAAACATATTATTTTATTATCACATGAGCTTGGAAGCATAATTTCTGTTCGTATTTACATCAGCTGGTTCGGGGTTGCCCGCTCAGTACGGTCCACACTAAGTGTTAGGTCAGTCTTTACGTAAAAAAAAATCTGCAATGTAAACATGAATAACTCTTCTGTAAATTACAATTCAAAATTAAGCCACAACTGCCTCAGTTTTCAATAAATTCGTGGAGTTTTGGCCAACATTTCATTCATCATCATTTTGTTATTGCAAAAAAATATTATTACAAACTTTAAGGTATTTATTAACAAACATTGAAAACATCCAACTCAATTTCAACTTAATATTATTGGAAATGTGTAGGCGTAGATGTTTTTCTGAATGGAAGATAGGTGCCCACAAAAAAAATCAGCGTTGCCAGATGTTAGTTTTGTCACATTTTACTTTAATATTTTTGACCCTCTCATGTTACCTCCATGTTAACATCCTCAGAACAAGATTCACGAAAGATGACCACTCTTCCCTTTGGAGGTGCGAGGTGAGGCGCGGGCGGAATGCGTCAAGACCGGAGCGACGCCAAATTAATAGAAATCCAACATTATCCTTTACGACAACTTGCAGCAAAAACTGACTCATTATTTTACAGATAGGATAATAATATGGTCTTTGATTTACTTAGTATCTACCTACACAATGTTGGTTAATAAATCACGCTAAGGTCATGAACAATGTCGGTAGGTACCTACATACGACATACTTTTATTTTGATAAATGAAATTATGTTGACTTGATATGATGTAGGAATGTTTTCATTTCAATAACCCTAGCTCACTAACCATATTTTATAGTAACATTGTCACTAACCTTTCGTTTCTCAGACTATGAAATAAAACTTAAAGACCATAATTAGCAGTCTTATTATTAAGGTAGTCAAATAACTAAATTTGTTTCAAAACCAACACAGACAAAACAGTTATTACACATATAGAAACACTGAGCTCTCCACAAATGGCTTTTTCGCAGCCCTTGCAGAAATATTTGGTCATGTGAAGGTTTTTGATCCCCACCGAGAACAAATGTTTGTTCATCATAAAAATGATGAACACAGATGTATGTTCACTGTCTGGGTGTTATACTGTATTCTTAAGTATGTATTTACAAAAAAAAGAAGTATCATATCAACTATATTCCATAGATATTGTCTGCTGTTGTTTCTATCTTATAAACTTTTATTCAATACTATGAAAATATCGTATTTTGAGACAAAATATAGACATAAATTGGAATAAAAGATAACTCACTCACCGATAATATGATATTCCATCCTTTTTTTAAACTTTTGCCGAGTAATTCTTGCAATCTTTCACAACACAGTACGGCATTGTAGAAAATTATTTTTTTATTTGGAAGGTTATTCTTACTTCCAGATTGTCCCAAACAAATTTCATTAAAATCGGTTTAGCCGTTTGATTTAAGTTCAAAAGAAATACCGGTTGCGACGGATTAGCGACAGTATAACGACACCATTGTCAAAGAATAAACCTTGGTAGAAGGCATAGTGTTGGGAAAAGTTGAATGAAATTGATGAATGAATGAATGATAAAATAAACGTTAAATTATTATCACATAATGTGTCTAATTACGTATTTGGTGTTTTTTAAACCCCCGACGTAAAAACGACGGGATGTTATGAGTTTGCGGTGTCTGTGTGTGTGTCTGTCTGTCCCATCGTAGTTCCCGAACGAATCAGTCTGAGGGATTACAAACATAAGTCTGTTTATTTTACCTTAATTTAGATACTGCTGAATTTTCAATTAAGTGAAACTGTTTGCAATTTTCCCGGCCTTTACTGACTGTACCGCCGGGGGCTGTGGAGACTCGCTCACAGCTCACTCCGTTATATTATATTTATTTCTTTCTCGCCGAAACAAATGCGGAGAGGCCTTCGTCCAATAACGAGATGAACCATTATTATACTTATCTTCAGACGTTTTAAGGTTACGCAGCACACGAAGACGACGAAGCCTATACAATATGTGTTATGATCGCGAAAGTTTAAAAAGTACTAATAGCAGTGAAGTTCCAGTGTGTTGCCACTTGGTGGCTGTCAAACTCACGTCATAAATGCCGATCCAATCGTTACTGTTGACTTCCACGTCCGGCGAGAGTGTGCATTGGGTCCTGAAGTCAGCATCGCCGATGTACCACACACGAGTGATCGCTGCGAACTTAACTGTTTTCTCGGTGTAGTTTGAGAATGCCTGTTAAAGAAATAAAGAGCATAGTGCGGCATTGAAAAAGAGTTGGTTTTTGTGTAAACTTATCGACAGTATTACAAACTTTCAGCTTGTTTAACAAAAAAAAAAGCAGCCAAGTGTGAGTCGGACTCGCCCATGAAGGGTTCCGTAGCATCAATTAACATAATAAAAAGGTTTTTGTAGTTCGACGAAAGGTAAATTGCGGTTTACGATTTATGACGTATAAAAAAAAAACTACTGACTAGATCTCGTTCAAACCAAATATCGTTGGAAGATTGCATAGTAATGTACAACATATATTTTTTTTAGATTTATCATTCTCTTATTTTAGAAGTTAGAGGGGGGGGACCAACTTTTTTTCATTTTGGAAGCGTCTCTCGCGCAAACTATTCAGTTTAGAAAAAAACAATATTAGAAACCTCAACGTCATTTTTGAAGACCTATTCATAGATACCACACACATATGGGTTCGATGAAAAAAAATTTTTGAGTAGAACTGGGCGCAGCACTATTACTTTAAATATGGCAACATTATTTTACAAAGTGACATTAGCTCATGTCAGTCGGTATCGTCTAATTAAAAATCCGACTATAGGGAATGCAATCTCGTACGAGATTTCCGCCTAGCGAGATCTCGCGAGACTCAAAACCCAGTCTCGCGAGATCTCGCAAATTACGGGATCTCGCGAGATTGGGAGAATCCCGCGTATCGTTCAGCGCTAAAATTATGTGCCGCTAGTTATAGCTCGTAGAACCGAGGTCACCGAAGTAGCTCATACGATTAGTTAGTTGAAGTGGCAATGGTCAGGTCATATAGCTCGTAGAACCGACAACCTTCTTCCTGCCTTTATCCTACTTTGTGTAGGTGGGGGATAAAGGTTCTCGAATAGCGACCACGAACTGAAAGACGGGCTTAGATAGTGTTGTGTGGATTGTCCACAATAAAAGATAAAATATATTTTTGGGTATTTTTATTATAAAGGTATAGTAATTAGTGTTTGATACACTATAATGTCTTAAAACTATGACAACAGTTCTGTTTTAATTCAGACTAACAAGTGAAGTTAAAAAAACTTAAGAAACCGACTTCATACAACCATTTACCTCTTTATAATATAGTATAAATTACCTAAGTATGTACGCACTAATTAACCATTCCAATTATTACCAATTACCGTGACTATTTATTGCTCATCGTTAGCTTAAGCCTTTGTTCATTGAAACTGTTATCAATCAATAACTTAGAATGAAACCATGTTTTGTTTTTTTCCAGGTCTTTCAAACCGAAACTGCTAGAGAGCGCATGATGAGAGTGCGCCTTACATGCTTATGATCCTAGCATAGTCCAAACCTAGATCCTGAACACATCAAAGATGGACTTTCTGTGAGTACTCATAATCTTGTCATTATCGATGTCTTAGATACCTAGTTGTTTATGTTCATTTTATTTATCGTACGCTACCACGTTCACTCCCTCGTTGCGAACAGCATGCCAAGTTATTGTTTAGTTATCCCTCTTTATAATGATGCTGAGGCTTTCGTCGGCGTGTGACTATTTAACCATTGCACTGACCGCGTCGGATCGCCGTGACCGCGCTATCTAGGCACCAACCTATTTTTGTATCCTCAATGCGTTTTCCCAAGGATGTTTATTATCCATATGTACCCATTTTGACAGCCTTTATTTAGATTAGTCCAGTGTATAATTATAATATTTGTGATTTGTGTTAATTTGAAAATTAATAAATGATAATTAACTAATTAGGTTCTGGAGCATTCTTCCGAAATCAAAAGCATGATTTTGCACAAATTACTCGAATTTAATACATGTCGAAATTGAAAAATGAATCACAATTTGAAAAAAAAAGGTAATTTTAAAGCATTTTTTTATGTCATTAGGTAGGTACAGTAGAAGTTAAATAAAAGTTCAAATGGAAGCTGTTGACATCACAAATCTCAGGTATCAAATTAATTCTGTTTGCCAACATGGTTGTCTTAGATGAAGGGGAATCAGACCCCTCAATCAACCTCAACTACTGATTACTAACTGACTGTATCAAGGTCCTCAACTGCAAGTTATTGAGGGAGAATTTGTTTCATCCAGTAACAAATCTGGGTGTAAAAAAAAAAATTAAAAATAATGATGTTGAGCACCACCATCACCAATAGACACCCATGTTCCGCCTAGCATTGCATAGACTGAAAATATATTTGTTTATATAAATAGCTAAGATTCAGTATACTTGAATAATATATATTCAAGTGTTACAACTAATTTGATTGAAGAGAGCTTGTCTATAGGCGGTATGGAGCTGGATGGATTGGATTTGTATGAAGTGGTGGGGAGAGATTGCGGCGCCGCGAAGATTTGTCCAAACCTTCGAGAAAAGTGGCTGCATAATAAAACCATCACTATTGGGTTCCTCGGCGCTTACCGACGTAGTCAGGTCAGTGTTTCCTTTATACATATCTCTAATATAGCTGAGAGCTTTCAATACTTTGTTTACTTAAAACGATAAAAGACTGAAGACAAATTATAATGTTGCACTGGAACTTCACTGCTATTATTATCATCATTTTTGTTTTGTTAAAGGATCATACAAAAAAACAGAAGGAACCGAGCCGTAGTTTCTTCTAGGCTTGGTCGCGATGAAACTGGCTCGTAGACTCACCTAGCTTTAAAACGTTTGAAATTTCGACAAAATGTACAGAGTACATTATATCACAGCTGACTGTACCTCCAGGTGGTTAGTCACCGCTGAGTCGGCAGCGCGTGGCGAATCAGCAGACCGCAGCAATAAAACAATGTCAGCGATGCCCTTTAAAAATAGTTTTTCGATACAAAGCAATAATTTTGTACAAATTTTTATTCTTAAATTAGATTTAAGAAATTTATTCAATTAATTTATAATTAAAAAACTGCAAAAACTGCATTTAAAAAGATGTCTAGTAAAATGTAACCTGTCTTCTCTATTAAATATTTTTATGAATTTTCCCGCTCTTTTAGAGAGATTCTTTTTGTCCCAATACAAATTTTCCAAAACCTTTTTTTCTAAAATTTTGTTATGGCATGATAATTTATCAAAGTACCTACGGTAAGTATTTATGTATGGTCAGCCTCAGGCCACTATTGGCCTGCGCTGACGATATTAGTATTGATTTTACTCGATAGGTTTGTACGAATCTTGTTAATTGGATTGTAAGTTTTCGCTAATCTAGCATTAAGCTCTCCTATTGTCACGTATTTTTGGTGCAATAAAGAATTAAATAAATCCTTGTGATAAAGATTGAATGAAGAAAGGAAAAAAAGGCCCGTGAGCTTCATTATACCAAAATATTTATATTTTGAGAAAATAAACGATAACGATAATAATAAATATTGTGGACAATCGACACAACACTATTTAGCCCCAAATTCAGCAGACCTTGTACTATGGGAACCAGATAGCTGATAATTATAATACTTGTATATTTTTTTCGTAAATACATATTTCGACTAAGTTAAGTTTATTTGATTTTAAGTTTCATTCGAAAAAAAAGTTCAAACTTATAATTTTTTTATATCAAGCATAGTGCAACATAGTGCAAAACGATTAAGTACATATATCAAAATAAAATAGTTGTTTAGTTACTAAGTAGGTACAGTCGTCACTCGTCAGTCATTCCCCCAACATAAAACAAACAACAAAAAACCTACCTCTTTAGAAAATTAGAGTAATAAATTTTCTATCTCACGAATCGAGTGAAACCACAGAGTAAAAATAAATTCTCCCTCGTTCACGCACCGGTTACGAGTACTCGAGAGAATTTTTTTATCTATAATATTAATATTATAACGAGGAAAGATTTGTATTTTTATGTGTATGTTTGTAATGAGTAAACTCAAAAATTTGTGCCGATTTAAAAAAAAATCACCATTGAAAAGCTACATCATTCGCGCGATGGAAGTCGTACACACTTGTTTACGAGTGAGTTGCTGACGTCGAGAATTAGTCGCGTGCTCCGCCTTAGTTCGACGTGAACACACACAAGCAACATCAACAGTTCATTATAACCGCAGCGCGCCGTCGCTAGCTTGCCCGCTACTTTCGACGCACCTGAGTTTTTATGTGAACACTGGCAATGATGCTGAATATTTGATATTTTATGACCACGCCCACGAGTCAACATGGGCAAGAACTAATAAGAGCCATTATTGTCAGAAAGTGATCATAACATTGTATTAGCATTATATCTAAAACTGTTTAATTAAATCCCACAAACCTAGCATCATATCAATGCACTTAGCCCTCTCATCGGGCTGGAGAAGTGTAAGATTTTGGGTGGTTATGTCCAGTAGCACCCTCACTGGCTCTGCACTCTGGAGTGTTGCATCTGGCAAGAAAACCATAGCTTTAATGTACTATTGAAACAAGGAATATATTAATAGAACATAGCAGAACCCAAAAAGTATCAGTCATTAGACTCAGCTAGCTTTGAGATGTTTCAAAGTGATCCTTGCAATTCTCATCTAATTTAAAGCCTTTTCAAAAACAAGGACTACATGTTATTATTAGACAAAAAGCGTCCCACTTTTTTAATTTATATTATTAACACAACTCTATTATTATAGCTTCTAGTTAACCAATTGGCAACATCACCGAATGAAATTCTGCTGAATGGATTTAAAGTGCGCAAGAAAATTAAACAGACAAATAAAATAGTCTTCTTCTTATTTAAGAGGCTTAACGTTTTATTTGGCTCTTGTAGCTTATCCTTGGTCTTCCCCTTCCTCTCTTTCCTTCATCTTTTCCTTCGAAGATATTTCAGTTTAGCCTCTTTAAGAAGACCTAGTGGATATTTGCTGGTGCCCAATGCTGCTTCAAATAATCTTCAGCATTATCTGTAGTTCGTTAGGTACATTCTGTTATTTACACACGTGTGTAATACTAGCTATGAGATGTGTATATTAGCTACATAATTTCCCAAGTGCATAATTTTAAAAGTGTGGTACTGTAATTTGCAGTAAAGGAAAATATAGACCGTTCACCGAAACACAAGCAAGATACTGCCACCATCTTACGGTGAACGGTTTGTAGGTACTTTGACTTGATCGATGAAAAGCTTGTACCCTTCGTCAGCAGTCAAAGCAAGGCTGACCCACACATTCATTTCTTCTTGGGTTTGAATGTGTTGACACTGTTGACACAATTTTGACAGCCATAACCATAACCATATGAAGCTCATGGTAGGCCAGCTGATTTCATTTCTGCAATGCGTCAGCGGCCCCGCCTTCCGATCCTAGGTCGTGGGTTCAAATCCAGATGTACAGATGTACAGTACTCTCAAAACGGTGAAGGAAACCGGCGGCGTGTCGTAGAACCTAAAAAAGTTCGAGCAACACGTGTCAAGCGTCACGCAAAAAGGGCCCGCCAGCGGCCTACTTGCGGAAACCAGTCCGCACACTAAGCAAATATATAATCTTTATCTTAAAACTGTTTCAGCCGCACTTGGTGTGCGGGCTGGTGTCATAATCATATTATTTATTGCAATTATTATATTACATGGTGAGGCCTCAAAGTTAAAAATAGTGAATACGCCCTCCCCGCAAGTAGGTCGCTGGCGGGCCCTTTTTGCGTGACGCTTGACACGTGTTTTCGTGAGGCTGACGCTAAGGTCTACTTTTGGGACATTATAAACAATAAAAAATCCTTTTAACTTTGACTATGGCTTTGCAAGTATTACAGGTACATTAAAAAAAATAGACTCTAAATACCCAATTAGATTTGAACAGATATTTTATTTAACCCTTCTGTAATTTTATTTAAAAAAAATATAAATTACGTTTGATTTAGTAGTCTATTCAGCTTATTGATTTTAAGATTTCATATTTTCAGAATCTTACAGCAAGAAGAAGTCCTAATTCATACATGATAACAAACACTAGAGGGAAAGTAGGCAGATTTTGTTTATTCAAGTCTGCTTATAAGTTGGGAGAGGACATTGTGGGGACATTTGACTTTTCAGTTGGGACTGTCACATGTATGCAGGTAAGACGGAATCATATAAAAAAACATCTGTATGCTTAAAGATGATGGATGCAGGGAAGTGCATCGTAGGGCACTTTAAAATATTTACAATGAATTACTGACTTCCTTATTACAGTCGCTAACGGCAATAGATATGTACGTAGACTGTGGCTATTTGCGATACAAAGGATTATTTGGAACACGCTGAATAGGCATGAAGACAGTAATCAAGTATCGCCAAAATATTTATCTGATCTAATGAAAAAGGATTCAAAGATTTTGATATATGTATTTATTCTCTTATTAATGTCGAGATTAATAAGTTATTTGTTAAAATAAATCTACAAAATACAACAATCCGCCATGATGGCTCAAACACCGGTCAGAGCGAATTACGTCACGTTCTCGTAAACGTCATTCCGATTTAGTACAAAATAGTGTTGCCCAAATGCAAGAACAAGACGAGACTTAGCCAGTCTTGGTCTTGGTCTTGCGCCAATACACCTGGTCTTGGTCTTGGTCTTGGTCTTGCGCTCCCAGTCTTGGTCTTGGTCTTGGTCTTGCAGCAAGAGTCTTGCAAGTCTTGCAATTACCTATTAGTCTATTACTATTTATTAAAGTTTACTTTAAATCTTAGAAAAACGTATTACAATTGGAACATTGTGAGCTTGAATTAACATAGCCATAGTAAAGATCAAGCAGATTAATAAATAACTGAAGATTTGATAAGAAATTCGAAAAATCAACTGACCTATATGTCGTTTTCCATGGAAGTAACTGTTTCCTAATAAACATTTATGATTTATAAGCTTACATTTGCTAAAACATGTAAAAAAAAACAAATTAATTACAATAACTTGACTGTATTTTAAAGAACAATACTAATCTGTCTAGAAAGAGATTGAACCCTCAACTTATAAAAAATGTAATAAAAGAGTTTTACGATTTATCATTTATTTGAATAAAAACCATGTACTTCCGAAAAGTGGCAAATTTTTTTGAGAAGTAAGTACAAAACCTTTGATGCCGCATTATCAAAGTGCCGATGGTTAAAACATAACTATGCATGCACTCAGTTTGATTTTAATAGATATTTTTTTATTCGCTATGTTTATGGCATTAGTCGTAATGCGCATAGGTCCAGTTTTTCATATTCTTTGATACAGTTTTTTGCGTCTCATAGAATTCCTAAGCGTACCTACCTATACACCGAACTGTTACACCTAACTACTCAGTGAAATAGCGCTAAGTCCTAGCTGCAAGACGCAAGAGTCTTGCAGGCTATGTCTTGTTCTTGCTCAAGTCTTGCACGGTCAGTCTTGGTCTTGGTCTTGCTAAAAATACGCGGTCTTGTTCTTGGTCTTGGTCTTGCAAAAACGCAAGAACAAGACCAAGACTGCAAGACCAAGACTGAATTTGGGCAACACTAGTACAAAAGCACCAATGTTTACTGAATAAAACTGTAAAATTCTGCTTTCTTTTGTGTTCTAGTGCTATATCAATTTTAAAACTGGCGTGAATAATCCTATAAATATGTCTAAATTCGAGGACAACCCTTTCAGTGACCCTGCGATAGATAATCCATTCGCTGTACGTAGGCTGTGTTTATTGGAAATATCTCGTTCCTTTATTGTCCCGGCTAATTAAAGTGGTTTGTTTTAGGATCCAGCGGTCCAGCAAGTGGCTAGAAGTACAAATAATGCTACCCAAGGTCTGGACGATATTGCTTTGAACATTTCCATGAATGGTTTGAAATTGGCAATGTCCTTACCGTCAAATATTGGTATTTCTAAGGTAGGAAGCTTGGCTGCATGATGGCTTAGCTCTTTGGAAGAGTCTGCTGGAGGATTGTGCAGCTTTGTTAGACGCTCTAATGTCGCTAGCAGCGTGAGATATCGCTCTTCAGGGTCCTCGTCTTCCTCCTTCTCGCCTAGCAGTTCCAAACTTAAGGCGATCTCTCTGTATTTTTGGTAAATATCAATCAGATTTTGCTTGCGGACCTGTAGCTCCTCGAGTCCAAACCCTGACTCGTTGCTTACAAATGACATGATGTGGGTAATTTATTTGACTAGTGTCTCGCTCCCAGACAGCTGAGATTTATGGCGTGATAAAGCGCATATTGAGATTCATCCTATTATTTGGTCACAAAAAGAATAACTACAATGCTTCCGTAGGGTATCCTTGAATAGCAGCTAAACAACACGCCATTCAAAGTACATAGCCAATGCCAGAGCTAGACCAACTGAACCGATTCCTTGCAGGAGTATGCCAATGCGTTGGCCTGTTGCCTGCAAAGCACAAAAGAATTTCCTTGTTACATAAACATCAAAGGTCTTGCTCCCTTACAGAGCATACGTGACATTCTTTGTGAAAATACTGACTTTATCGTTGTCGTCAGTTCTGCAAAAGTGCAACATTCAGCTTGTTTTGCATCAACAACCAGCCAATTCTGTATTTGAGGAGGAACTTCACACTATATATTTAACAAACGTGAAGAAAGCATCAAAAGACGAACCGACCGAACATTTGAGCGGCTCCAGATGTAGGAATCTGTGTATCCAAGTCCGTCAAATTCATCCAAATCGACTGGCTACGAGGTTTGCAACGAGAATAGGCACTCTCGTGCGTCTTCTGTAAGCAATATCGACAATACTCAGCGGACTCGATACTCTCAATAGACACATCAAAATTTCACTTCTCGGAAATGTCGATGTAAAGTACACCGTCGCCTTAACATCAGGTGAGATTGCGGTCAAGCATAAGCCATACATTGTAAAAAAAAAGCTCTACTGATGCAAATCAGTTTTTTTTATTCATTATATAGATTTATATTTATTTATTCATAATATTCATTTAGTTTTCATTTATATTTATTTATTCATATAAAACTTCAAAACTTTTAATAGAGTCGCAATGATAACGTAAATGCTAATCTTAGAGTCTATTTAGTTTGAGAATCACATCACATATTGGCTGGAAATCGAATTTTACTTCTTTCCCTTCTTGCTAGATGGTTTGATACTTGAATACTTTTTTTTGTAAATACTTACATTTCTATGTATGTATTTCACATTTTCATAGTACAATAACACCCAGACAGAGAGCAAACATCAAAATCCCGGCTTCACGGATATTGAGAATAAAATCATTAGTAATACTTTAAAACGTCTTATAAATTGGGTGCATAAGTCTAGAATGATTAAGTGTTACATCGTGAGCACTCAAGATACCAGAGGGGCTATTCTGACTTTTGCAACACCATTTTTGGTGTCGTGTAAGACATAAGGGATAATCATCATCATCATCATCATCATATTCTTGTCCTTGTCCCACTTTATGTGGGGTCGGCACAACAGGTTTCCGTTCTCCACTCTCCTCTATTAGCCGTCATTTCATTCAATTTCAAGAATCTTATACCTTTAAACGAGAAAATCTTGTATAAATTAATTCATTTAACGAAATATTTGCTAAGGATTCAAATTTTATGTCAGCTGCACTAGAATGTACACAGCTCCTTACTTTCAAAACAGTGTGCCAACATAGCGTAAATTCACTTTGCTATGGTTAGGGCAAAAACTCATAAAAAATTATCTGTTCATAAATTCCTGGCGAGCCTTAAAAGCGTCGCCCCGTTTTATTATAGGGACATGAATTAGCAAAAAGAGAATGGATTTAGGTTGTGATTATGTCAAAAATAATTAATTATTATCGATTCGGCGCCGGGCAAGGGAGCGGATTGATGGAGGCACGGAGCGAAGCGACAAAGACATGTCATCGAAGTTTCACGCGTAAGGTATTAAATAACCAGTTATTTCTGAGGAAACAATATCTTTGCAGTTCACTGGTTATCTGACGCCAATTATCTACAAGGAATAAGCGACATTTTCATGATCGTCTGAGCAATTCGTCCATTGGCATTGGAAAAAAAGATGGCCGTATTTTCCCAAAACCATCTGAAACATTTACGATCTAATCAGAATATCACGTATACCCTGATTTAGAATTGGTAAACAAAGGTATGGCCATATCAAAAAAACGATGTGACTGAGTTATTGTGTACAAGTGGTTTTGTGTGTAATTGACGATGTCGGCAAGGATAACAAGGCCACGGCCCCGACGCAAGGATGATATGCACGAGAAGCGACAGGATATACTACTGGATTGGAGCAACGGTAAGTTTTATAGTATAAATGTATGTGTATATGTATAGGTTAATTAAGTACCTACTACTAACAATAGATTTAAGTTTTACTATCAAAATGATCCATGTTGACCGAAAATAAATAATTAATAATAATACCGTAAACAATTCTGTTTTGAGCGTGGTTAATTATTTCTTTTAGTGGTGTGTATGGACTATTGTTTTTTTTATAGCCTAACTCATTCTCGTGATCCAGGAAAATCGAACAACATCCGTTTTTGAAAAACATCGTTCTGTAATACTTGTAAACAGTATAGAATAAATTATAGTTTAAAAACTAAAAAAAAAACGCTTTTATAACTAATTGAACTAAAAAGTTAAAAATAAAACTGTAATCATCAATTGAAAAATTTATATTATTGTACAAAAAAGGTTAGTTTTGAATTTAGAACCAACTTATTCTTCTAACTTCTAATTTGATATAAGGTTACGTTAGCAAGGAGTCAAGTAGGTAGGTAGGTACCTAACTTAATGGCACCTGCTTATGTAGGTATGTTTTTTTTAATTAAGGAGAGAGCTTACCTACATAAAAAAATAATAAGAAGCCGTGGCATAAAACCGGACCTTGACTCAGCAAACTTCGTTGGCAAGCTGACGCTAGTCTTTCGTCCGAGTAGTGAGAACAAAATTATGAAGTTTTTATAGTTTTCTCACTTTTAACATGTACGTTTATATTTATATGAAACTGTTACCTAAGATTAATTCTGGTGTTACTTTTAAATCTAATAGTAATTTCTTCTATGGAGTACCTATTTTAAATATATTTTTTTTTTAATTTTGCTTTTATGTCATCCTTAAATCAAGGAGTGAAAATAATTTTAATAATAACTAAATATGCTGAAAAAATATAAATATATTTATTAAAATATATTAAACTAAAACCTAACCTACGAGTATAACTCAAATAAAATTTGAGTACAAATTCAAATGCCATTAATTCTTGGTGCTTTTTTTGTTTGTGCGGTATTTGCAGTGTACAGATTTGAGTAATGCCTCAATTGACACGCTTTGTTACCCGCGATGGTCACAGTGGTCGGCTCAGGAAGTGCGATCTTTCGGATGCCGTTGACTCTAAACAGTTTGCATGCCCCTGGAGAAGATGAGAACCATTCGCCCGAGGGCGAGCCATACCCGCCTCTATTAGTAGAGTGGTAGGGTTTATGATTCTCTACAGGGCATCCCACGGATATGCTATATGGAGGGAAAGTACCTTGAATATTCGAACCGACTTTTGTTCTGCGCTGTATACGGCAAAAAAAAAAAAAAAAAAAAAAAACAATCCTTGAAAAACACCCCAAATTACTAGGTGTCCAGGATCTACTCCTCCATGCTAGACTCTCTACATCCTCTAGAGTCAGAACATTATAAATGTGATAGGGGATAAGGACAAGAAAATTATGATGAAATAATGTGATTTATTGCACAAAATAATGAAAACTAAATAAATAAATATGTTGCATAAATCATTTATTTGCTTCTTCAAAAGATATTATCAAAATAATCAAAAGAAAATGTCACACAATAAAAATAAAATAATTTACAATAAAACCTCACAAAAACTCGATACAATTCAAATACTGATTTGAGAAACTGTTCAAACTTTTCAAATACTGATTTTTATTGGATGCAACAAATGAACAACCAGGCTTCGAACGCCTCAGAGTGAGGTAACGCCGCATGATCCATACCGCATAGTAAAAAAAAACTGAATTGGTCCAGACCAGCATATTTTTGCCTCTTGAGATCTTCGGCCATAAGTATTGCGTTACTGCAGAAGACTTATCCCACAACCAAGAACACAACAACAAGAAGGCAAGGCATTACCGTCTGAACTGTGAAGCGACCAAGATTTGGTAAGTTGGTAAATTTCAAATATTTTGAACGTATTTAGTGGTTGATCTAGCCATTTCGTTTAGGCTGTGAGCGAGGGCATTGTGGTTTGTGGCACAACTTCGGTATCAAACGCCGGCCGGGCCAAGATCTCAACAATGCTTGCAAAGTGCCTTCGTATTCCGCTTCTGAAATATTTAAAGTGTAAAATAAGCTTTCGGGGTATTGTGTACGACACTTTTTATGATAACTTGATAAGTCAAAGATGTCATTATTTATTAGTCAATTTATTTTATTATGATTAAGCAGAAGCCTATAAAAGCAACGAATTTGCAAATGATTTATTTAATCGGAGAAAATAAAACTAGATAGGTATAGTTTTAATAAAAATAAATTTTGACTGGCACCTCCCCACTAATTTTCTGCCAAATCGGTCCAACCGTTCATGCCTATGATGGCATGACCAAGAGAAATAGGAATTCATTTTTATATTTAAAGATATTCAGTTCATAAACCAGACCCTTTCCCAGAATATTTATGGTTCCTTGTAATTATCGCGGTCGTTAAGCAGATTATAGCACATCCTACGTGCGAACGTGCCAGAATGAAGAAAAAGGCCGTTCTACTTAATGGTGTTCGTATTACTTTAATGGTCTTGATTTGTAAGTTCACGTCGTATGAGTAAATAATTTAGGCAACAAGATATTTCAACATATTATTATTGGAACAAGCACTTTATTAAAATAAATATGACAGTACATACGACCTACTTAATATATCCAGTGGCAGGTTTAGTTAACCTTATTTTTTTTAGATTGTAATGCAAGCACATTTATTAAAGCAAATAATTGTCTATCCAATGATATATTATATCAAATGACACTGAACGTCATTGACTTTGCAAAACAACTAAAGTGTGTCGTGGGGTGCAGTCAAAAGGTACACGTAAGGTCGCAAGCGCAACCTTAACTTTTAATTATATTTATGTACGCCGATAATTCAAAGTTGTATAATATCAGTCTCATTAGTTGCGCTCTATCTAAATAAGAAGTGAGAACTAATTGAACAAATGAGCGTAAACAAAAAAACATCGATAGGTACTGAGATATGGTGAGACAGATGCTTAAAATTACCTTATTAATGTGTTGTATGCCTGAACGTGTGGTGAGTGTGTTGTTTGCCTGAACCTATGGTGTGTTGGTTGATTGTATACCTGAACGTGGGGTGTGTGTGTTGTTTACCTGTAGTATCCAGGCAGCACTATGTGCACGCCGGACGAGGGGCAGCAGATATCCTTGACGTTCTGATCGTCCATCTTCCTGATGCTGTCCGTGAAGGGACCGGTTGCGTTTATGATGCATTTCGCCTTTATGTCCCACTCCTTGCCGCTGATCTCATCCTAAAACAAGCGATTTTTATAGTTTATGGACTTCCCGCGATCTTAACAATGTCGTCGGTCCATCTGGTGGGTGGGCGCCCTACGATTCGTCTTCCGGTTCGTGGTCGCCATTCGAGAACCTTTATTCCCCAACGGTTGTCAGTTCTTCGAGCTATATGGCCTGCCCATTGCCACTTCAACTTACTAACTCTACGAGCTATGTCAAAAAAAATGGAATAGAATTAAATACTAGCCATCATATTACCAAACTCACTTTTGAGATGAATTGTGAAGTAGTAGCTGCGCTCGAAGTTAAACTCTGTAAATTGATAATAGTAGGTTTATACATAGATAGGGATTTGACAGCCTTTCAAATCGACGAAAATCGACGAAGTAGGAAAAGTAGGTACTCATAATCGTTAAAGAAGGTATTGAGGAAGTATTTCTTGTGGATTAGGCCAACAAAACTGAGGATGGTATATAGGTATAGGTTAGGTGTTACGCAAGACGACATCATCAAGAAAAACCTTCATCAGATAACTAGGAAGAAAATAAAAGCCTTTGAAATAATCATCAGTTTTCCCTGAGTTTTATTTTTCCTAAGCAGATAACCATCAGTTATCTACGAAGAAAAAAAAATCCTTTGAAATAACCAGTTATCTCCGAGGACACCAAATATTTTGCACCCCGTATTTTTTCTACGTTTTCCGTATATCGTAGCTGTCGAGACTTCTACGATGAGGTCGTTGATGAATTACCTAAGGAAATCTGCCATTCTCTCTTCGAAAAGAAGCAATAAAATAAATTGCTAAATGATCGAGATCGGCCCGAGAATTAGAACTAAAAAAATACAAATCTTTCCTCATTATCATATTAAATGATAAGCCAACTGCTAAGAACGCTAAGTATCTTATGATGATGACACGTAGATAAGTAGCCTACTTAAACCTACTTAATCTCAAGAATTATGTTTTTTTGCTTTGCTAGTCTCCTGTGTTGCGAATTATTATGTAGGTACCTAAGTAAGGTAAGGTACAGATTATATAATTATGACAAACCATTGTACCTAAGGTAGTTACCAGAGGTCATCTTGTTAAAGCTATTAAGTAGGTACATACGTGGTACCTGAGTATTTTGACAAAGTCATGATTAGGTACTACCATAACCTATATTATCTCACTGAGCAAAGGGCATAGTGAAACAGAAAAAAAAAATGGCCACTACTTAAATTTGGTCACAACTTCTTTTTAGCCATGTTTGGTAAAAATTACAGCAGCCGTCTTCATGTTCTGAAGAACTAAAATAAATCAAATCAAAAGTGTATTTATTCAGTTGGATTGCAAGAATCACTTTGAAACGTCTTAAAGCTAGGTGAGTCTAGGTGCCAGTTCCACGCGACCAAATAGTGATAACTCCCAGAAAGCTTTAATTTTGTATCGCGTTGTGATATTTTTGATAAAAATGTATAAAAATAAGTGAAATCTCCTGATTCTTCTCGAAGAAATACAGGATATTAGATAGGAGTATTTCAATCAAGCGAGCGCATTCGTTATTTCATGAATTCATTCGGATCCCGCAGCAACACTATCTAGCCCCAAACTAAGCAGAGCTTGTACTTGACGGAATTTTATTTGTATTTCTTACCGTCCAAATGATCACTGTCTCCATTCTGGTTGAGAAATGATCTCCTCTCGATATAAGACCGCCCAGCGGTTCAGCAGACGTGATAATTTAAGCCAACATAGCACACTATCGCTGGTTATCTACCGTATCTACAATCGATAATTTTTTGGCATTGTTACTCATCCTAATCCTACTAATAAATCCCACTAATATTATAAATGTGAAAGTTTGTATGTATGGATGTTTGTTACTCAATAACGCAAGAACGATGAACAAGATTTTTGAATTTTGTCGTCAAATGGTAAGATGACCGCCACATTTTCTCGTCTTTTGACGTTTCTGCGCGGTAAATTTTCTCGTCGACAGTTTTTGAAAACGAGATAAGTCTTCCGCTTGTCTTTTAGATTTTGTTTTGCTAACTTTTCAAAGGATGGCTATAACTTACTATAATCATCTTGTTGCAAACGTAAAAAGTATTTAGTGGTCATAACAAATATTGTTGAAAAACCTGAAAAATATGCTTTATTTTGGCTTATGACGTCAATTTATGTCAAAAGTGGCAACTCTTTAAATCTTCGTTTACTTTCACTAAGGTGACTTCCGAAAAACATTGTTATAGTGTTTCTTCCACACGTCTTTCTCTTTTGTATGGAAAATTGATGAGACAACAACTCGTTTCGATCGTTTCTACGTAACGTGTTTTTGGTCACATCTTTTCTCGATACAATAGAGAGACATATAGGCGAAACAAAAACAACGACTTGCCCTCAGGTATGATTGCGCTCAAACGCAAAACTATTAATTTTTGCAAAAAGATTAAAGAATTATGTAAAAAATTGTGAAGGTCTAGTAGCGTGTCCTGCCACTGTTTGTCATTACGTAGTGGTAAGGGATGGCAATAGTTTAATCACGAGGTATGTAACTTTTGACATATTTTTTTTTATAAGTAAGGCCATCATATGATTATAATACATCTTCTTATTTTAAAGCACTGCTCTTGTCGGCGTAAAAATGAATAAATAATGCATTTTTTCCGGAATTTATTTTGATAATACTGACGGCCGACGGCTATGTTATGATTGTCTTTCAATTTTATTTTAATTACAAAGTGAATTTAGAAAAACTATGAGAAATGAAATTTTATATGATATATATGCATGCATATGTGGTGACTCCACGTATACTTATCATATAACACACATCATCAGTTTTGTATACCTTTTTCCATTTTTAACCATTATATAAATAAATCAATATTATAGACAATCCACACATCACTATCCAGCCCCAAACTAAGCAGAGCTCGTACTAGAGGAACCAGATAAGTGATATAATATAATTTTTATTTTTATATTTTTAGAAAACTTTTTTTTATATGTATATAGCCTGAGAATAAAGAGGTTGTTCGATTCCGATACAAACTGAATTTACACAACTATGGGCAAACAAAGTATAAATGTACACTGAAATAGCTGTAATAGAATTTTACAGTGGTCTTTATTGCCGCCCAGTTATATAAAGTTGGAGAAAACTGTAGGATAACAGAAATATTAATAAAAAACCAAAAATGTAATTTTTTCGTCATTCTTTCTAACGGGTACTAGCTTTAAGCATAGAGTCAATTTTGTACATCACTGTTTCAAAATAGACGTAAAAGTATGTTAGTTATTTTTCTGAAGCCCCGACTGCCACGACCAACGGCTGACACTTCAACTTTATATAACTGGCCGGTAATAAGGACCACTGTAAAAAAATAAAACAAAACTAGGTAGTTTTCAAATATTTCATGTAGTCACATGAAAGTGTTCGTTTTATTCATTTCAATAAAAATATATTTTCTTGGCTCTTAAATTATAATATTTTTATCCCGAAAAACGGGATATCATAATAAAAATATTATAGAAATAAATTATTCATTTACTGGAAAGCGTGTTTTATTTTTACCCGATCGCCCAGAAGTTGGTAATGTCTTTACCAGAATAGTAGTTTTGTTTGTGAGCTGGCAGCCGCATTCGTCGCGAGTAAAGATGTGGGACATAAAAAATCTAACAAACTTGGATCTTTGTGTAAAGATCAGGAAACACTAAAAAAGCTATATACGCTGGCGGTAATACCGAAGATGGGTTTCTTGCATTTGAATAAATAGCAGGTATATAGGTAGGTATATGTTTCTTACCTAATGCACCTTCACATGCTTTCCTCAGCGTCGTCAATTTCGGCCCTGTAGCCTCCTTGAAGATATCTTGAAGAAGCTCCTCCATTTCAGAACCTACCTAGCACAAATTCACTTTCATTTCATTAAAACTAAACTAAACACTAAATTTCAAAGCAGAACATTTTGCCAAAAAAAAGAACAGAACGTTTTATTCCGGAATATAGAACATATTTTAGATATAATATTTAGATTTACTGGTAAATATTATTCATCGTTGTTTTTGAACAATCTATACTAATATTATACAGCTGAAGAGTTTGATTGTTTGTTTGGTTGAACGCGCTTATCCGAATTGATTGTGGTGGATCGCTAGTCATTAATATGTAAAAAGACCAGGTTCAAAAGATATGGATCAGGTACTGTAAATCCACTAGACTTTCATTCGTAATGGCGTAAATCTTATCGTTATGTAAACTAAGCAAATCAATTAGGCTCACCCCATAGAAGCAACAGCGAAACACACGTTTATGTAAAAGATCACTTTGGAAGTGTCTCTCGCGCAAACTGTTCAGTTTGGAAAAAAACGATATTAGAAACCTCAACATCATTTTTGAAGACCTATTCATAGATACCCCACACGTATGGGTTTGATGAAAAAAAATTTTTTGAGTTTCAGTTTCAAGTATGGGGACCCCCGAAATTTATAGTTTTTTTTTTATTTTTATGTAAAAATCTTAATGCGGTTCACAGAATACATCTACTCGCCAAGTTTCATCAGTCTAGCTCTTACGGTTTCGGAGAAAAATGGCTGTGACATACGGACGGACAGACAGACAGACATGACGAATCTATAAGGGTTCCGTTTTTGCCATTTGGCTACGGAACCCTAAAAATGAATCGTCTGATATCACCTTTAGTCTCTTTCGTCCAATTAGTAACCAACGTATGTGCTTTGCTTACGCTAGTTGAGAGTGCAACAGATAATTATAGATATATCGATTACTGGAGAAGTGCGTCGTGTTTCTGTGTGCTACGGCAGCAAAAGGGTCCTTCACTCAACATAATGCCTAGCTACTGTGAGGAAGCTATAATAACGCCGAAATGTACTTCAGTTGAACACCTTTAGACAATACCATAAAAATTGTGACTGGGTCAACCTGAAGTGTTTATTGGCTTGAAGTTCACACATGGATTTCAAGTTAGACAATAAGGCTGATCTGCGTTCAGAAATGGTGATCATGGGTATGACTAACAACTGATCAAATCCTTTATCTCAAAGCAGAGAGCCAGCTGTACCAGGTGAAGGCACCTCTCACATGACATTTTTAAAACAGACCTTGCATTTTGTTCTATAAAAGAAAGTATGTACTAAAGTTTTGTCTACTGCACCTGGAGACAGCAGTTATTATATTTATTTATTTTCAGTTTATCATTGCTTGATGTGGCAACTTGATAAATTGCCATATTATTATTTGTAGCGTAGCCAGATAGTTAGACAAGTACATTTAGATAGATTAATAGGAAAATCTTTATTGCACAAATAAAATGTACTGTACACAGACAAACTTAATGCTGGATAGCATTATCTACCAGCTAACCTTTGGGTAATAAAGAGATAGGTTGGGTAGTGCACATATAAGATGTGATAACCACTCTGATTCAATATGTTTCTTTAACTGCTCCTTTATAACAATCTTTTTCACTTTGAAATTGGTTTTAGTTACGTTGGTTCCTTTCGGTAGATCTTTCTTTGCTTTCAATTTTGTTTTAGATTTTTCTGATTTGAGGAACTTCCAAACTTACGTTATTTCATACACGTGTAAGTCGAGTAATACAAGAAATCTTGAGAACGCATGTGCTAATGTAGCAGCCGAACACCCTAACGCTTTATTCTTCTTCTTCTTGTCGTGTCACTAGTTCTTTCGAAGCAGTCCAGTCAGTGTGGCGAAAGGATTTTAGTCCAACTCGCACTTGGTCGCTTTTTGATAGTGTCAGCGATAGTGGTGTGGTGAGTTTTCATTCCTAGAGCAACAACTCCGCTCATTGCTACTGCTAACTGCTTGATCTGCGGTCCGAGGTTTCATGTCTACGACTGATCGTGTTTTCCTCAGTGCAGAACCAACTGACGCTCGGTCGTCATCGTCACCGATCCTGGGACTTGCGTATACATCCTCGTCAGCCCAAAATGAGACTTGCTGCAAAACATAATCCTTTTTATATACAAGAATCACTCAAAGTTAGCCACAATCTATCTTTCAATCTTATTTCTTTCGATTACTCGTATACAAAATAACGTATCAAACAGCAGATGCAAATCGGCGTTACAAAAAACGAAGAATTTCGGGAGAAAGTGTTGATACAATCTGATGAGTTGATTTAGTACGAACCGAACACTGCAAACAAACGCTGACTGCTTTCTCACGTTTTACATTCGAGCTATTACATGTTACGCTTTACAATAGCAGACGATTTTCTCTCTTTTCGTTGTATATTACCTGTACGTGCAATACAGTTTCCCTCGCCCATAAGGTAGTGTTTTGACGCTCTCGTGTAAGGTGGAGTACCCGGAATTTCGTACAATCTGTTCAGCAGCTGTTATTCTCTGTATCATGATATTCACCCATTGTTCTGTCATAAAGTCCTTTTGAGTTAAGTTTGTTTTGCTTAGTTTTGAGAATTAAGCCACAAGTCTTAAGCTCTTCTCCCGCGACCATAACAATGTCGTCGGTCCATCTCTTACCACCTATTCCCTGTATGTTGAAAGTGTAATAAATAAAAAATACCACGACCATTACAAGAGACCGACCTAGACAAGACATTGTAATGATTTTATAAATATGAAGTGACATTGCTGGTATTATTTGATAACAATTTCTTTGATAATTATTTAATTTAAGATATGACTCATATTCGTATCTCGGGATGAATGGAGGGTTTTGGGGGAGACCTTTGCCCAGCAGTGGGACACAATAGGTTAAAAAAAAAAAAAAAAAAAAAAAAACTAAATTGTCTAAGGCCTGCGCACACCTAGTTCGCTGGCGGTAGCGAACAGTGAAACGCTGTCAAATATCGCTGTCAAATCTTAAATCTGACACTGGCACCTAGACTCACCTAGTTTAAAGATGTTTCAAAGTGATTCTTGCAATCCTACTGAATAAATACACTTTTTTTTTACACAGACTTAAAACCAGAATCAGAGACAGAGCCAGTCAGAGTTTGTGGTAGGCTTACAGTTCTGTAAAGTTTAAAAATTGTTACTATTGGTTCTCAAGCGCTCAAATTGAGAACAACAAAAGAATAATTTCAAATCGAAGGGTGTGCGGATGGGGTAGTACTTCAATGGAACTTTTTATGGTGCAATATCGGCACTTGTTTTGTCTAAGCCGCCATTAGTTTGCCTAATAATCTGCGAGGGAGCGAGCCCCTTACATGCTGAGATACATGCTTTATGTTTGTTAAAAATTGTTGACTTTATTAACAGGCAAGTATGAGATTAAGTAGGTACTTAGTTATAGTTATATTCTATCGGTGTTGGATTTAAACAAAGTGTTATTTTCTTAGGCTTAGTTTTGTAAGGGGAAAGATGTAGTAATATGTATGTGGGTAGCTATAAGACACAATATTGTATTCTACCTGCATATGAGAATAAAGCAGTGTTCAATCAGCAAGCTGTGTTTCACTACAGTTATGTCTTTCCAAAAGCTAATTAAATTTAAAACCTGAAATCTATCACGGTTTGGTTTCCTTATTATTGATTCTTATCTGCTAATATTTAATGCACTAATCAGTTTGCAACTTCATTTTGATCGTCATAACGTTATAACTCAGAACAAATTTCAATTAACGTTTGTAATTAAAAACTGTAAGAAAAAAAATATTGGATTAATTTATACGACGATAAGATTATTTATTATAGGTAGTTTTGTGTTCGATTAATTTTGTAAACGGCTGATAACAATTTATGCGTTTGGTCTAGCTTTTAGTACAATTCTGCTCAATACTAGGCTACGAGCTAAACTTTATTTTTATACAACTAGATGTTAAGAGGTAACCATGACCTAAAACAAGGCATTGCCTCACAGGTCAGTCAGGAATGTGCCTTACTATGTACTATAGTTTTTAGTCAAGTCAAGTCAGTCAATAGACTATACCTTGCACGATGCCTATTACAGATACGGAATGACCACGAAAAAGGTATTACCCGGTGAGTACCCGTTTTTAGGCTCTAAGGCCTCTGTCCTTCGTCATGGCTTAACTACTCAGTTCCACAGAAATACCCATCCAAATTGTTGACCGTGCTGAACTTGCAAATCGGTTAGGAAACCAAGATAAACTAACCAAACAGAATGACTGATGTAATTTTCTAGGAAATAGGTAAACTAACTAAGTAGGTAAATTTATACTTTAACAGTTCATCAAGATGTGTTCCCTCGTTCATATCAATACGATCTCGACTGCGTGAGATACAGGCGACAACACGCCTGCGATGGATTGAAGCAACCCGAGGTACCTACCTAACAGTCAGCGATAGAAAAGAGATGCACATAACTAGTTTGTATGCCATCATCATCTTCCTGTCCTTTTCCCACTTTATGTAGTGTAATGTGAATTTATGTATTAAAAATATAGTGCAATAGCTGTGTTTATCGATAAGTTAATAAATATACAAACACATATTTTATTTATTACATTTTTATTACAACACACAAATTATAGTATTTACTTTAATAGTCAAATTATGAACTTTGTCATGAACGAATTATGAACTAAAGCAATGTATTTGAACGATAACAACAAAGGTAATAAGGATCAAACACACAACGACATATTAATAATTATATCCTTTACAAGGTCTTTAATCTATGCACCATTGTTTATACTTTACTAGGTGCTTTGAAACTGTACAATATCCCTAAGAATATGATTTATACCATGTGCATTTTATCTTTACGTTTGACGTTCTGTAATTATTTGATAATATTTTTTTAAAAGGTGCATTTGAAAATCTCTACTCCTACTTGTAGGCTATGTTTATAGGTAACCTTCATTAACTAATTCTCCGACGTCGTGTACTACCACTCCTTCACGCACTCCGGTAAGTGCTCCTTCCGCACTCCGGTAAGTGCTCCTTCCGCACTCCGGTAATAGGATTGAACAGAAGTCTAAGTACTAGTTAAGTATGGAAGGGAGATAGAACAAAGCGGCCAAGTGCGAGTCGGACTCGAACATGAAGGGTTCCGTAGCAACAAGAAACAAAACATAAACTTCTTGTAGTTTGTCGAAAGGTAAATTGCGGTTTACGATTTATGACGTATAAAAAAAAAACAAGCATAAATGTTTCACAATCTAAATGATTAAATAAAATACAAAGAAACAAAATAAAACATAATAACCTAGAAGTAATAAAAAGTATACATAGTACTTATGATACGTGATTGAACGTTTATAATTTTGAAAGTGATAATCAATTGAAAAATTTATATTATTATACAAAAAAGCGTGGGGGGCTTGATTTTAATTGTTGTAAATATTTTATCAATAGTTTATTATATTTGAAGTTATTATAAAAAGCACCCCACGCTTTTTTGTACAATAATATAAATTTTTCAATTGATTATCAGTTTTATTTTTAACTTTTTTTTTTCATATTATTGCATTGTCATCGACCTTTGACAGGTGTGCAAAGTTTGAATCAAATCTGATCGTTCAAAGTAGGACAAAATCGAGCTCAAAGGGGTCGGTTACATACAAGCTTTACATACAAACATACAGGTGAAGCTAATAAACACATTTTGGGGCCCTGAAACAGCAAGGCGCCGCAACAGACCACGCAGATGATGGCGGGACGAGCTACACACCTTTGAGAGTGACTGGCAAGGTGGCACAAGATTGTAAAGTGACGGGATTGGGGTGAGGCCTTTGCTCAACAACGCGATGATTCGGGCTAATTGTAATGGAGATTACAATAAATCATTAATTTTTTAAAGGAATATATGAACACTACATAAATTCATAAGAAAACAGAAATTCCATCGTTAACAAATCTCAGGCTAACTAACGCCTTCGCCACCTAGTCCATGCATGAATAGTGTTTACCTAGCAGATCGCAAATGCAATGTTGCATCTCCAATCTCTGGAACGTTTAAAAAGAAAGTAAACCATTCCGTTCTATTTTTTCGTTTGCAAACATTTTAATTAAAATAACCAACATCCTCGAGGTTAAAGAAAGATAAATGTCGGTAGCACTTATAGATCGTTACCAACGTAACCACGCCTAGAGAAGAAACTTCTAAGTGGTATAGGTTGTAATTAACAGCGAAATCTGCTAGATATGTTTCGACCCTTCTTTGTATCTATAATATCCCATTGTTCATGTACTTGCAAAAACTATATAATAAAACCAATGAGCACTCATAATATTTACGACACATTCATCAGATTCATGGTGGATGCGATTCAAATAGTTTCAGGAAACTGTAAATTTAAAATGAGCAGTTGTTTATCTAAATGCAATTAAAAAAGCGGTAAAAATGAGAGAATAACTAGGAGGTAAGATATTCAAAACTTTGCCGACCGGGTAAACATAACAATGTTTACTTACTCGATTTTAACGCTGAAGTAACCCAAATTGTCCCTTTCAGATAAAATATCTAAGACATCTTGCAAATGAAACTCGATTACGTAGTCCAATATCATATCTGCCGTTAATTTGTTTTAAAATTCTCAATTATAATCAGTCGCCGCCCGGTCAAAAACCTATAAAACAAACCAGTGAGTACCTACAGTACTTCACAGTGAAGTTTCATCGAGCAGTGCCAAGATGCGAGTCGATCCTTTCGGGCCATATATATCCACTGGGACCATCTTCAAGTATGTTTTCTTTCCATCGGTTGCTGTAAACACTGGCTTCACTACACTTTCTTCTCTTGCTGGTTGAGGCGCTGCTGCAGGTGGTTGAGCGGTTGGAGCTCTATAAGTCTGTTCTGTGTGCAGCATGATGTGGTGCGGCCTCTTGCACTTCCTGCAGGGTTGGCTTCTGCAGTTCTGTCTCGCGTGTCGCTTGCGTAGACACTTGAAGCACAGTTTCTTCTTCACAGCAATTTCCCATCGTTCGTTCTTCGATGCGTCCCTGAATTTCTTGCACTCGGTGATCCAATGTTCGCCTTCGCAGTGAGCACAGAACTTCCTAAATCCTTCGGAGGTCGCAGTGACTGTGCCTGATTCGGTGGCGTGCACCGGATATCGTTTCTTAACGACCAGTTCCGGAATAACGGTTCTCGAATGTCGACCACGAACCGGAGACGAAACGTAGGGCGCCCACCCACCAGATGGACCGACGACATTGTTAAGATCGTGGGAAGTCGATGGATGGAAAGGGCTCAGAATCATTCTTCCTGGAAATATGTAGGGGAGGCCTATGTCCAGCAGTGGACTTCTTCAGGCTGATGATGAAGTACAGTCATCTGCACTGGAATGTATGTCGCAGCATTGCAGCAGGCATTTGCAGCATTATCTGAAAGATTCTAGAATCAGTCGCTTATATTTTTAATAACTTCAAAAGATGGATGGATGGACCGCATCGTAAAAAAACAGTCGGCCCCTTGCAAATAGGTTTACTTTTAGGACCATAATAACATGCTGAATATGAGTGTGTTTTCAGCTACTTCTCTACAAAATAATATTTTCAATGTTACGTTCATTAATTCACTGATAATATTATTATAAAAATCTGGTAAGGATCAAAATGGCTTGTCAAATTTCCAGTGGCTTAGAATTTTGAGGCTTAAGCCTCGGATTTGCCGAGATGGACGTTATTGGTAGCTTTGGTAGTGTGGCCAACTAGATAGGTCCTTTTGTTGTCCAGCTTTTGAGCTTAGAATAGTTGCTGGGGTTTGATAATAGATGGCTCTGTTATCACAAATTTTAAACCTATTAATTATTATTTTTTAATTTTAACCCCTTGATTTATAAAGTTTACAAGATCTGCCATAATCACTATTTGTCTGAAATCTTGGTAAGAGATGGCAACCTTGCGGGACGCTATAATGCGTGGGACAGGATTTAAGATGGAATAGGCTTGCTATAAAGAAAGAAAAACTAAATAATAATGTCTTTGTTCTAGGTTGCACAATCGTGTTGAAGCCAGCAGAGCAGACGCCCCTCACGGCTCTGGCCATGGAAAAATTGCTGATGTTCGTCGTAACTTGAGACAATATCCGAGCGTTTAATGAAAAAGTAGTAGCTTTTAGTAGTAGAGCTCTTTGTGTGTGGCTCGTCCGGAGAAGTACTACCACCATGCCTATTTCTGTCGTGAAGCAGCATTGCTGTGGTTCGGTTTGAAGGGTGTGGATGCGCTTAAATTACTGACACGTTTATGACGTATAAAAAAAACTACTTACTAGATCTCGTTCAAACCAAATATCGTTGGAAGTTTGCATAATAATGTAATATTATCGAAGGCGTTTCTTTTCTTAAAAATTACTTTTTATACCAATGTTTAGCATCTTATAATTACTACATAATCTTTTACTATCGCAGTTTACCGAAGTAAACGTTTTTGAATGGTGTTGATTTCATTTTGACAGTGGTTTAAACAGAGTTTAGCCGGGCGGGAACTGTTCATTAACACTAGTAAAAAACATGAATATCATACCTCATTAGATCACACGAGTACAGATTCCTTTATTGAGTATTCGGAGGGCAGATTTGCTTAGTTGGAGTTATGTAAAAACTGAGGTAATACAGTATTGATTCCGTTGTAAGTATGGGATTTAAATGTGTAATGCAAAGTTAAGGTTCATGATATAAGTTTATAGAACTCTGGGGAAGTATCTATTAGAAATTGGATAAATTTCTAAATTAAGATGTTTGTAATTAAATTGTTGTTGCTCTTTAATTACATAGCTACCATAGGTATATTCATTTTAAGATACAGGAAATGAATATTTTGGGGGATTAAACATAAAAGAAACAAGAGGCGAACTTTATATTTGGTGTTAGTAAACACACGGCATTGCAACCTAGACTTGTATAAAGAGAGACATGAGTAAAGTGGCAATCACCGAAGCGTAGGTTTCTTTGCATAGAGTATCGTCTATCAAAGGCGGCAATCATTGATTCCTGTAGCTAAATCAAACATTCAATGATTTGCGGTTTCGAAGCGTTTCTGTAGGCTTGCGCCATAGGGCTGACAAACGTGAGTGTGTAGTTACTTCTATTAATAAAGCTGATATAGAACAATCAGAATCACAACCTGAAGATCGTTTTCGAGTTTCAGTCACATTTACCTACCTACAAATTTTATTTATCATACTGATTGCTTAGATTCATTTAGAATCGGCGATGTTTCTAAGTTTGGGCAGGAATGTGACTATTATTGATATTTTTATTTTTAATCGTGCAAGCTTTCTGAGGAATGTGGAAGTTACTTGAATTTGTTATTCAAGCATCCTAACTGTTCTGGCTATTAACTGCCCGGAGCACGTTCGTTTACAACCTGTCGTGCAAATATTTATCCACATCGGATTTACGTGCTAACCATTGGCAGGCAAGCGGAATTGTAATCAGCTTTGATTGGAACTCGATATGTACAGACACTGGATCTAATTATTTTGCTGTAGATATTGGCATTGAAGCAATCAACTACCTGTTATTACGAGTGTTGTTAACCATGTTGTGTGTTGTAAACCAATTAAAAATATTAATATCAGAGCTAGTTATAATATTTACAAACAATAACTATTTTATTTTGAAATTAATTTTAACTATAAAAATAAAACACAGCGCCATAAAATTATTCCAATGGATTTTATAAAGATCTTTGTTCTGATTAGAAATGGCGGGGTTAAAGGCTGATAAACGGGCATTAAAGTTTTATGCACAGTGATTTCAGCACGAATAGTTTTATGTCACAGAAAAGTAAATCTAAAGTCTTAATCTGGTTTTTCTTGAAAATGATCTTGTGTTCGTTGCACGCGTTAATCACTTCTTGGTCGTTGTTGGAGCCAGCCGGGCTGCCGATGTATTCAACTCCACACTGAAAAAACAAAAAAAAATGTAAATATATGTAATTGTTTGTTTTTTTTTTTATTGTAGATTCACCAACCCTAAGCTTTAAAACAATGCCAAGTGATCCTACTAAGTATCTTTATTATATTAATTAACCTTCTATAAATATAAAATAAAATTATATCTATTTGCCTTTGACTGTTCAACGTTTAGATGTGCCTCTGACATTTTTCTTCAATCCTTCAGTCTTGAGTACCAAAAAATCTGATACATAAAGGCTCGAACACACCTAGTTCGCTGGCGGTAGCGATCAGTAAAACGCTGTCAAATATCGCTGTCAGATTTGAGATTTGACAGCGATATTTGACAGTGTTTCACTGTTCGCTACCGCCAGCGAACTAGGTGTGCGCAGGCCATAAGTGATCGGAAACTTTTCGCCGCATAAGTGGTTTCTTTTGCAGTTCCAACTTTGAAATTATAGGGATTTTAGGTGCCAGGTATTCTTTCAGAATACTAGCGTAGGTACTACTGTATTAAAGTACTCTGTGAGTACTACACCTACACTACTACTGCTACTACTACTAATTCATTAGGTAGATACCTATCGTTTCTGCAAACAATGACGATATGGCTGTTTCTACATAAAAGCTAGCGAGAACTAATTAAGTAACGTAGATTCGAAAATATTGTAAGTATTTTGATTGATTTAGTGAAGCCATAAAATTATTTATCTCTAAAACTATAGGTAAGTAGGTAAACATAATTAATACAAGCCCTAAATCATCTTTCAACAATACTGTTCCTTCAAAACCTTCCTCAAGATCTTCCCTGAAGGGTTCTTCGGGATACTCTCCAAAAACATCACTTCTTTTATTCTCTTGTATGGTGCAACTTTTTCATTTACAAACTGGACTATATCTCTAAGCATCAAACAAGTGCAAACAAATTAAACAGCCTAATATGAAGTGTTAATCATAATTGCGTTTATCATACTTAACTCTATCGTGTCAGTCAGGAAAGCAATTTCAATTTAATTTTAACCCTCGATAAACTTACAAAGTTAAACTCCCCTAGGCCTAATCTAATTATACTATCTACTGAACTTGACGTTTTGACTAGAGAATGCTCATGTAAAATTATGCCTGTATAGTAGATATGAGCTTAAATGTCAGTAGACTGCACTGGACACGAAGTGGCATGATGATAACGTAATGGCTCTGACACATTTCCTAATGTTATAAATACTGTTAATAAATAAAAATGCTGTGATGAGGCACTTTAAATAATAAATAAAAATAATTAAGTATTTTATTTAAGGATCCTAAACTTTAATTGCAAACCAAAAAGAGTTTTAGTTTATTGTAACGGTAGAAACGCAAGACCTGCACTTTTTATTCAGGACAAGTAATTGTTTGATCTGCTAATATCTAGGTGGTACTATGGCACTTAGTTAATTGATGAAAACTTGGTCAGGACTATTTGAATATTGAGTACTGGTTTATATACTAACCTATTAATTTTAGCTTGATGTAATGCAGTTTCGATATGGTGCGGTTGGACCTGTCTATGGTGCTGCATATCACAGTGGTTCCCCAGAATGATAACAGGTAAGTCAGCCGGAACTTGAGACAGCTCCTTTACTACATAGTCAAATGTCCATTTATGAGATCTAAGTTGTACACAAGGATACGCATCAGACTATACACTGCTAGCTCTTATGTCCTTACGCTAAGCGTCATTTTTCTTTGTTTTTAGGTAACTTGAGCAGTATCCCACTGTACATGATCTGGAACTCTGGAACTGACTGGAGGAAGGAATACTTCATTATTCATTCGGAAATATTTATGTGTAATTTTTTTTTAGTGGTTTACCAACATTACTTGAGGTCTTAGCACAAAGTGTGAGCCGTTAGAATAAAAGTGTAATGTGATTTAGTGTTGAGTAGGACTCTTTGTATAATTAATAGTTAAAAATTAAAAACATACGATTAATTTAATTTCAACCTTCGCCATTGAGTAACTTGTAGGCATAATTTAGTGTAACATCCAACCTTACTACTACAATATAATTAGATGACAAAGGCGTAAAATCGTAGCGATAACATGAGCAGGTCTTTGTTCTTTTTTAGTTAGCATAAAAAAAACAAAGACTTTTTTCTTTTGTTTTAAAATGCCGGGATTGTTTGTACCGACCTTTATGGGGATGCGTGCGACGCGGTAACATTTCTGGAGGTAAATTTTTGAGCGGTGGCTTAAAAGTGGATAGGTTATCTGTGACTCAAAGTCGGTCCGTTTTGCGTCAGGAAACGCTGACTATACTTGTAGCCAGCCTAACTCCTCCCAGAAGCGCAGAAGCTTCCTGGGGGCTTCACAGGCTTGGAGGAGTGACCTGGGGTGGTCCAGGATTTCGCGTCGTTGAGTTGCTACGCCCTCGCATTCCAGGACTACGTGGGCAGCTGATTCTTCTTCGGATAGGCATCCCCTGCAGAGTGGACTGCCTGTGGCTCCGATGTTGTGTAGGTGTTTGTTCAGTGGACAATGGCCGGTTAGGGTTCCCACGATGGTTTTGAGGTCTAGCCTGTTAAGGCTTAGAAGACGACGTGTCAGTCTGGGTGTGGTTGCTGGTATTGCTGCTCTTGACTGTCTGCAGTCAGTCGCGCGCATCCAGCGCAGGTTGTGTTGCTTCTGCGAGCGCTGCCGTATCCAGGTACGTAGCTGCAAAAAAATAAACAATTCTTTGAAACGAACTTCGTTTTATTTTTTTAATTAATTTTTACTTCGATTCACAAACAGCAACTTTGAAAATAGTTTAATTATAGTTTTTTTTAACCGTTTTGTAATAAGTAAGTCAGTAAAATTATACTTCTACAATTTTTATTCTGTGGTAAAACACGCGTAGCTCTAGCGCTACGTTGGTCTACGACTGACGCTACGCGACACGCTCGTAGCGTTACGCGCGAAATTTAAATTTGAATGAGTTGTAACGGTTTAAATGCCGCGGTGGGTCTCACAGACCCTACCAGGCATGCCGAGGGTTAATTTGAGTCCTATTTTTCTTTAAAACTTTATTCTCTTTAATAGGCTTCCACGTAGAGAAATAAAAAGTTGGAGAAAGTTCTTTTGGAAATACCCTATAACTGTAACTAGATACGAACTGCATTCAATAAACTAGATTCAATGAAGCACTATCACAAATAATTATAAGTTTAAAAAACTAGAGAAACCGACTTCATTGCCAAACGGCTAAACCGATTTTAATGAAATTTGCTTGGGACAATGTGGACGTAAGAATAACCTTCTAAATAAAAAAATAATTTTCTAAATCGGTTCATAAATGACGGAGGCATGCAGTTACAAACATTAAAAAAAATATTTAAAAAAAAAATGGCAACACCGATTTTAATAAAATTAAAATGGGACCAATCTGGAAGCAGTACCTTTCAGATAAAAAAATAATTTTTCAAATCGGCTCACAAATGACGAAGTTATGCGGTAACAAACATTAAAAAAAAAAAAAAAAAAAAAAATACAACCGAATTCAAAACCTCCTCCTTTTTGATAGGAAGTCGGTTAAAAAGTAAACAAAACCCTTTGAATTCGAATATAAACATTTTCGTTAAAGGTATTTTTATGTTCCATGACCCAACACAATAGACAATCGATGTTTTGTGATATCAACACGCGTGTGGCACCTGTCGTATGAAGAGGTTTATTCATGTCGACAATGGAAATATAAAGACAAACAAATAATAGAATAAGTTGGACAACCTAGATTATATTCAATGTGGTTCAACTAATTGCGTACACTCGCCGTACGCCTACGTGCTTGTGCAGTAAGGCGCTTAATTCTATATCCAGTTCTTAAACGCCATTCAGTTAGTGACTTACTCCACCTGTCATCACTTCACCTTTCCATAGGTGTCCAGCCCAGCTCCATTTTAGTTCCGTTATGCGATTTACATCTTTGACCTTTGTTTGACTTCAAATCTCGATTCTGTTCTGGGAACACCTGAAATTAGTAATCCCAAATCCAGTAATAACATCGTCAAAATTGTTATCGGACTTGTAAGCTTTTGTTTCCATGTTAAACAAATTACACTGTGTTTCACGTACCTTCACTTGTCAATATGGGAGTTTCGTGAACGTGGCTGGCATCTCTTCGTCCATTCATCCCAATCGGTTTGTCCATGAAGTCACATTGTAAAGATTTTTAAACTTGCATAATAAGACTGCCAAAAAACGGCCGAATTTGTATGGAGAAAATAACACATATTTTATATGCTCATGCATTTTGGCAATAAAATAACAGTTGTTAGGCTCACATTTAATTTCCTTTTCGGGCTCTTCCTTAGTATCTTTTGTTTTTCGCATATCGTCTCCCAAATGATCAGGCATTTTGGGTGATTGTTTTACTAAGCTATTAGAATAAAACTCGAAAAATACCACTGTACTTCCGAAAAGCGGCAAATTTCTTTGAGAAGTAAGTACAAAACCTTTGATGCCGCATTATCAAAGTGCCGATGGTTAAAACATAACTATGCATGCACTCAGTTTGATTTTAATAGATATTTTTTTATTCGCTATGTTTATGGTATTAGTCGTAATGCGCATAGGTCCAGTTTTTCATATTCTTTGATACAGTTTTTTGCGTCTCATAGAATTCCTAAGCGTACCTACCTATACACCGAACTGTTACACCTAACTACTCAGTGAAATAGCGCTAAGTCCTAGCTGCAAGACGCAAGGACTGAATAAATAAGATAAATACTCGGAGCTTGAGTTTTATTTCTATTTACAAATGATCTTCAAAGTGAAATTGTAATAGTTACAGTAAGCATACTCATTTATTTGACGGTTTCTTTTTATTGTGGACGATCCACTCAACATTATCTAGCCCCAAATTAAGCAGAGCTTGAGCATTATCAATGATAACTAACAAACAAATAAATATTACGGACATTCCTACGACGTGCAGGACGGACACACCGGAGACTCCAAGTCCCAGCACGAGACTCGTGATGGAGATGTCGTGAGAGGATCTTCTAAAAAACAAGGACACTAAAAGAAGAAAGATACAAACAATTCATCGATACTGGAGAAGTGCGTCGTGTTTCTGTGTGCTAAAGCAGCAAAAGGGCCTTGACTCAGCATAATGCCTATTAGCTACTGTGAGGAAGCTATGCGCTGGTATTCTGTCAAGACCGTAAGCTGCAAGTTGTCGAATTACGCAACCGGGAGAGATCGCAGTATCAACGTCCCTTGCATTCACGTTCACGTTCCCGCTCAAGCTCTGCCAAGGAAATAAAGGAAGGAACAGGACTGTGTAAATTCCCTTTGTCTTTTTTTTGTCAAAAAATGTGTAAATACTATGCCAGTTCTCTTAAACGATGAAAGAAAACTTTCGGCATGTCTTATGACCTAAAAATGATCGAAAGCACGGTCAAGTGCACGAACGGAGCTTCTTGAGGCGTTCTTTAAATCCTTTCATCACACTGGTTCCAGAGAACTAGCGACATGAAGAAGAAAAATTAATGAACTGAGTTGTTTGGGTTGGAGCCACTTACTTATGAATAGCCTCCCTGAAGACCTTGTCTCCTAGGAACATAGTCATCATCCGGATGAGCGTAGAACCCTTCCTGTAGGATATCTCGTCAAAGATTTCAGAGATTCGCTTGATTAATTTTTGAGTGCATCGTCCCGCAACATCTGAATCAGAGATCGTTAACCTACATCCGCCCACGAACACAAACCCGTAAAAGGACGCCCAATCTGGGTAACATGGGTTACAATGCAGTCTCTACCGTTTTAATAGAAACTACCGGAATCCCGCGCGACTCCGCTCACGATAAGCTATTTTCATTTAAAATTTAGCTGTAGGTAGATAGATAGCTGGAGGTAGTTAAACACCTCTTAGAGGTTATAAAGGACAGTGTGAAAGTGCCCGTCATTAAAATGCTTTTTTCATCAGACATTTCTATACAGCAAAACTTATAAAATAATGTTATACAGTGAGCAGGCTAAATATAGGTTACAGAATAAAAGTACATTTAACAACACAAGATTACATTTCTATTTACTAATTTATTCCACTGCAATTTACAGGCTGCCTGCAAAACCGGACAAATCAAAGAGGTGGAGCGTATCTGCCGCGAATCCAACTGCTACAACGCAGAACGCGTAAAGAACTTCCTCAAAGAGGCCAAGCTGCCTGACCAGCTACCTCTGATCATCGTATGCGACCGATTTGACTTCGTGCACGACTTGGTCCTGTATCTCTACAGGAACAGCCTGCAGAAGTATATTGAGATCTATGTGCAAAAGGTAAGGCAGTATAATCTGTTACGTGTGTCTGTGTGTCCGTCCTAACCTACGGTGCTCAGACGTGGGAACATGACGTCAAGCGGCGTTACAGTGCTCTGAGGCGTTATTTAAGGCTTGAAGTGCAAGCGAGAGCGCGGAACGAGCGACAAAGAGGCACAATCGGCCTCCGCGTTCGGCAGCGTTCGACATCTGTCTCAGATTTGTTTAAGGGTTACCGTCGATTTACCGCCACGGTAAATTAACAAGATTCGTACATGAAGGTAATCGTCGTTATCATGTAAAAAAAAACCTTTGCAAATAATGCTTTATTTTACAACGAATTTGATTACCTTTAAAAAAGTTATAGTGAGTCTGTCTACCTTATAAGATAGACATACTTTGTCGCTGACTTTTTTTTTAACTTTTAAAGAAGACAATTCAGTCATGCATAATTTTTGCGTAACTTAACTGTTTACGCAGTGCACGCGACGATAGCTCTCAAAAGGAATATTTTTTTCCCGTTTTTGTAAAATTTGCAATGATACTCTGTTCGTATTAATCATTGCGTGATGTTTTATAGCCTATAGTCTTCCTCGATAAATGGACTATCAAACACCAAAGTATTTTTTTAATTCGGCCCAGCAGTTCCCGAAATAAGCGTGTTCAACCAGACAATCAAACTCTTCAGCTTTATAATATTGGTATAGAAGTATAGATATAAACCCATTTTCTTCTTGACAAAATTATTAGATTTTGTGGACAACAAAAGATTTATAACGAAATTGCTTTTGAATGTTGCCTTATGCTACTCGTAATAGTAAACATACATTTTGTATATATATGAAGGAAAATTTGATTTTTGAAACAAATAATTTTAGATTTTGATTTGATTTGTAAATAAAGAAGGATAAATTAATGCAAGTTTTCTACTATACCTAATTCTCTTTCATGAACTCAACAACTCAATTGAACAACAAACAACTCCAGCACATCTTTTTCATTCCTAGAATGCATAATTTTCAATCGATTTACTATTATCGAACTTTGTGCTGCATAACTTACTAAGTACAGTATTCAAATTGCTACTAATGTATGACAATAACAACAAAGAACACAGTTTTTAATCCAATGCTAAACTCCTTGTCAAAAATTTCGACCAATCAAAGGAGGTTGTAAGGTATAGAGATGGACGTTGACCTTATTCGTGTGTTCCAAATTCAAACACCAAAACAGTGATTAAAAGAGCTTTTTATTCACTGTTTCCAGTGAATAAAATAAGCTTTTTAGAGCTTTGCTGACAGTGTTAATAAATTGAAATCATATTTTACCTCTAGTGAACTTTATTGCAATTCTGTAAGTGACATTTAATTAAATTCATATAATTATTTAATCAACTTTTAGTTTGTGTTCAATTTTTAATTAATTGTTATTTTTCTCCTCGTTTTAATTGTTTAACCTTAGTATGTAATATTATATAGGTATATGTTTATGTAAATAGTTTTAGTAATAGGTCATGTTAGATATTAAGTCTTCTGTTGCTCGTTTATATTCTATTAGCATGCTGTCTTCACCTATAATTATAATAGCACTTGACTCTGTACTCTTAAGCACTATCTTATTGTATTGTACTAGTGTTTATTATGTTGGTGATCAATAAATAAAATAAAATAAAATAAAATAAAAAGAGTTTATCTCTTTCTATTCGGCAGCGCCACAGCTTCTTACCAAATCGAGGGGGCTTGGGATGAAGATGGTAAGACTCTTATAAACCCTGTTACAGGCAGCTCCCAATAACAAACGACTGCATGTAAAATACTATATTTACAGGCAAAACTCACAACTATGTATTTTGAGCCGGGATTACTAATTGGTGGCCAAATAACGCACAATTGCTGTCCACAACGAGGAATAGGTTAGTAAGTTATGTTTTGACCTCTGTGTTCTTGTAGGTAGAGTTTTACTGCTGATTAATTATTTGCTGATAGGTTCCTGAATATCTCCTACCAACATGATAAAATACAGTTTGGCTTCTAATATCACTGTTCCAGGTTACTATCTAGAAGTTCTGCTAGCCCTAGCCCTTCAATTCATCAAAAGATCGAAACAGCGACTAACATTAGTCTTCTAGATCTAGAGGATACTTGATAAAAAATCCAGATTAAAGTACCTACTGGAATTTACAGAATCTAGTGGAGTGGGCCTTGAGCAAACCCGCACAACGCCCTTATGTTTCAACCATTATTCATTTCTAAGAAGCACAACCGTTCCCTATCAAACTTAGCAGGACAACCAATAGAGCCCTATTTTCAAGGCCTGGTGACTCCTCATCGCTATGAGTGGCTATGAGCTACCTTACCTTCCCTTAGGTTCACACTAGGTAGACATAAACTTGTATTGTATGCAACAGACAGAACAGAGTGCCGTGTATGGTCGAAAACCTAGTTTTAGCACTAATGCTATTAAATGAAACAAGAATTGATAAATTGATTATTTTTTTTTTAGTTACAGGTTATGACACAAGAAATTATGAGCAACAGAAAAGAGAAGCCAAAGCGAACAATAAAATTTGAAATAAAACAACTGCTGCTTATTAATATAATTACGAAATAATCTAACAATAATATTTAATTACAAATACTAATGAGAATTTCGAGAAAAGTACTTAGTTAATTAATCAAAACATGAATGCAGTGAAATCATAATGCGAATTCTCTTGGCGTTTAAAAACATAATAATAGCTTATTCTTATCAACTTATTGCCTTACTTATGAAAACGCAATTTAAATTTAATCATTGCTTAAAATTTACTTACCTTCTCTTTCACAATCTATGATACTTTATAAAAAAAAAATCGTAATAAATTTACTCCTCATTCATAATTTCCAACACTTTTTAGCGGCTCACTAAAATATTCTTGTCTTTGTCACTTTCATGTCAACAAACAAAGACAGCAGACTATACTCTAGATAGCTATATGAATGATAAAACTGCGTGGCCCGATGTCCCGGTCACTCTACCCATAGGAAGCTAGCATGTCAATTTGCAATGTCTGTACCTACTATTTAATATCTTATTTTTATATCTGTGTAGATACTTTATTATAACTTTGAAGCGTAGCTGGCGATGGAAGGTGAAAATGCAGCCTTAAGTGGAGCATTCGATTCAAGGTCAAAATTTTAAGGCATACCTCATCTAATTTTTCTTATATTATAAATAAATATTTGTATACGTACTTATACTATTTATGGCATCATGGAATAGTTGGTAAGTACATGAAACAAAAAGAAAATTAGGATGATCAATCAGCCAACTGCATGTGAAAGCACTACACACAGACATTATTCTAAATAAAGATTTTTACATAGAGAAAATAGGAAAGAGAGAAATATAATTAGAAATAACATCACTCAATAAATTTTGGATCACGATTCTAGTTTGACAAAATGTCATAATATGCAGATAAAAAAAACAACTGCGAGCGCTAGTTTCAATATGACTTAGAACATTTTAAATTCATTTTTATGTACCGGTGGGACCTCGGCAATCTCGTAACAAGGCTGACAGTACCGTATCAGCTATACGTGCCCTATTTGCATAGAACTGAAAATGAGCAGTCGCATAGTTAATTGCGCATCAGGCGTCGACCACATGCCATTGCCACTGCCGTCTCACAAGATTGCAAGCAGTTCCACTAGCACTTAATTTTACCACGAACACAAACGGAAAACATAAACAATGATTTATAATAACAGCCACACAACGCGGCACTTTCAGTTTACTTTTAACACGTACATAATTCACGGCGGAGTCTTTGTCTTAACCGGTAGAAACAAGTGTTAATGATTATTGTAACAATATTGCAATTAAGGGTGCTTAGCACACGTGTGTGCTGTGGGTGTGATGAGCACTGTGTGGGTGTGTGGGAGATTTAACAGTTTATTTTAATAAAGAGGTTTTATTTATACAACTCGTTGATGGAACAAGCACATGGCCTCTTGTGCCGGTAATTTCACCGGCACCCACACCCTTCAAATCAAAACACAGCAATGCTGCTTCACGGCAGAAATACGCATGGTGGTAATACTTCCCTGGACGAGCCCTTCACAAAGAGCTTCAAACAGAAAATGTTTCAGGCTGGTGAATTTGTTCATACCACAGGAGATACTCACGTTTACCTTAAACTTTGTCAAGAAATCATCCTAATGCATAGCCTTAGAGATAGATTTTACTTCATTTTATCCGCGGCATTTATAAATCTTAATTCAACTCACAAAAGTATCAGAAAGAAGTTTTCAAAAAATGACAACTGAATTGACAATCAAATCTTGGCTTCTTATACACTGGTTCTTTCAAACCAAGTGTGGTGAAATAGTTATTTTAAGTGCGCCTCAAAGAGGTTAGTAGGTTAATCAAAACCAAGGTGCTTTCATGGATTAACCACCGAAGTTCGGCTACGGAAAACGTTCATTTGCGGTCTTCCAGTCTTCCATACCTAGTTGTGTGCGAGCGAGACGCACAACTATACCTACACATCGACGGTTGTCTTTAGTACCGTAGAGCATGCGTAGAGCTATCCTCCAAGGTCAGAGCTTTACAGAATCAAGATTTGGAGATTTTATACTAGAAATAAAAATAAACTTTATATTCCCAAATTTCGTCTGCAGAAGGTAAATGGGTCTTTTATGGGGAACACTGTACGCTTCTATAATAAACTTCCGGAAAATGCAACTAAGCTTCCTATTCGGAAGTTTAAAGCCTATGTTAAGAATAATTTAATAGTTTGTCGAAGTTGGAGGCTGGAATACATGTGGTTGCAGTATTTCCCAATCAGTAGACCAGACTCTCAAAAAGAGCTTGATGAGATAATAAAGAGCTTGATATAGGTACATTACATTAATATTATGACAGGTTAACGTTTTAAAATGTATGCTTGCTTACCATAAGCAGATCATAAACAGTATCAATTTTTTTCTCTGATTCTGTAAGTTCTCCGCAGTACTGAGACATTTCAGAAAATATCTTCAGCAACTCTAGTTTGGTATCAGAACCTCCTTCAGTTATTACAATGTCATCCCAGCGTGGGAGTACATGGTCACAGAAGAAATTGATGAACTGAGATGAATCCACTTGCGACTACAACAAAATAACATTTTCTTAACAAATTATGTCTTATTTTTATACCAGGTTTTTTTATAGCCTAGTGCTATTCATATACAAAAAGAATAACATATTAACACAGACCCAAAAACGACAAATGCACCTCCACCCATGCTCCACCACGCCGAAAATTACGAAGATTTCTAAAATATTTTTTTTTTCTTGATCTTAAAATATATTAAAATATAAAACTTCATGTGGTAACCCTAAATTGCAATGTTTACATTACGCGTTGAACACCGTCTATTTTTAACGTCACATTGTTTAGATAACAATAACTCGTTGTTCGAGTTATTTCGGGTTACAAAATGGTGTTATTTTTTAAGAGGTTTATGTGCACTTTGAGTGATAACCGTTAATAACTTTAAAGTCTATTGTTTGGACGCACAAGTCATTATGCGTGCACAAAAGGATACAACACATGCAATCAACGAAAAAAAAAGAATGAATGTACTTAGAAGTACATCAAAACCCAACAACAATGAAAAAAAAATTATATAGCCCAAACAATTATGCAGGTACTTATCTAAGAAAGTTACGACGTTTGTAACGTTTTGCAAAATCTAGTAATGTTAAAAAGTATGAGGGTAAATGTCAAAAAAGCGTTGTAAGACTATCGACATTGTATGCGTAACAAATTCAACATGATGAAGCAATAACGATGCAACATGCACCCAGGGAGTTGACGAGCGTTTTTATAGCACTTTGAATTTTATGTTAATTTTCACTATAACCAAATTACCTTGTGCTTGTGACATAATTTTCTTACCGTCACCTACTATAAAGTACTGTTAAAATCGTACTGAGTAAGGTCCGTAAGAGAATGTCTACACAGGCACGCCGTGTGATTGAGCACAAATAAAAGCCATGCATTTACATTTGCCGCTGGATCGTTGTTTCGCAGTTATCGTAATAGGTTCCATGGCCAAGTTGCAAAAAAGCAGGCGCGTGCGCAGGTAACTCAACGCGCTAACCGGCATTGCTGCGGGGAGGGACACTTTCACCCGGCGAGGCTGCGCGGGCGTCGACCCCCCAATGCCCTACTCCGCTGACCTACTAGGAACAGAAACACTTCACTTTCATTTCTGAGAGTGCGATTAGGCTCGAGGATGCACCTTACAGCAGCGTCTTACAGCACTATTGCGAATTTATGAAGCTTTCTTCGAAGCAGCGGGAGGCGCGCTAGAGAGTTGTGACGTAGCGGCGCTTGCGTAACACTTGTTATTGGCGAGAGTGAAAACATGTTGATTGTTTGTCCATGGTACAATACTATTACTCCGTATTCGCAGCTTATGGGCCTAGAATCAAAGATCATAACAAATTAATGGTTTAAACATTTGAGATTCATCAACAATATCTGTGTGATAAACTCTTTCATGAATATCATCATAGGTAACCGAGAGATAACCTCCACATTTTGTCTAGTTCTGCTAGAAATCCCGGTAATGTTGATAATTTCTGAGCCGAATTTGTCAGATTTGGTCAGATTTGAACTTTACAAGCAAACCCTTAAATGTCATTAAGATGTATTGCCTACTGTCTCAGTATAATTGAAATTTCTGCCTTCAGCATTCATCCAAGCAATAAAGTAAACTAAAAGTCGTGAGGTATAAAGGTTTCTATAGCGATCTAAAAGAAAACGTGGCTGTTAGCCTTAAACAAGCCTTCAAACATGTGTCTAAAAGTGGATTTCTGTGTTCAATAGACTGGACATTATCATCTAGTAAGGTTTTTGTAGTTTAGTATAGCCATCAAACCTATATTACTGGTTGGTATCCTTTTGATGCAACCAGTTCTCTCGGCTCGTGCGGAATTTTTGAATCGCGTAGAATAGGAGGTATTGTACGTTTTACTAGAAACTGCAATGGATGTTATCATCGATAATAATGTAGCCTACGAAGGCACGACTGCAATTAAAAAATCAAAGTATCGGGTATTATGTGCAATCTTTGGTGATGGTACGGGGTTAGCTGTAAGTCTAGATAGTAGATAAGTTTACATTTTAGTTTTTAGTACGAATTTATAATAAATTGTTAGCTTCATTTCAAACCAGCCAGGATTTCAAAGTTTATTACCTCGGTGGTGTCGCACGGGGTGCGTCGTTCGACGTTCGCCGACGGCGTGCACTTCTCCCTTAGTAATACATCGCGACCCGTTCGATGTCGGTCTAAGCGCCGTTCGGGAGTCATTGTTGCACCTCTCGGGGCGCAGCGTTGACCGTGACGGTCGCCGACCGGCTGTCGGACGGTATCTGAACGGATCGCGTACGCGTTAACGCGTCAGGTTTGAGATTTGACAGCGATATTTGACAGCGTTTCACTGATCGCTACCGCTAGCGAACTAGGTGTGCGCAGGCCTTTATGCATATATTTTCATCCCCTAAACTCTGAAAGAAATAAGTTCTTATACTTTCTTGACCAGTCCATTGTGCAACCAATAGTTAGAAATACATTCATGCAGTTCCTTGGAACTTTTAAGAAGGAACCGGATGAATGATTCTGGTCCGGTTTTACAATCGCCATTAAATAAACGCAAGTCTTTTGCATATCTCGTGTTTCTCGCTTTTGAAAGAGAGTCACGTCATAAATCACTGCAGTAAGTTTTGGGCGTGTGGAATTTAGTTTAGATGCGTACGCGACGATGATGGTACAAGGTGGCGTTAAAACATTTGATTTCAATGGAGCTCAAGGGTTTTTCGCAGTATGATATTTTCATTTTGCTCGTGGGTTTGATTACACTAATAATATTGAAGGAAAGAGTTACTATGTGAAGAACTCACTATCCAATACCCATCCTATGTAAAACATTACAACGGTAAGAAGTTTAAAAAGTCTAATTATATTAGAGCGCAATGTAAAATTTAAATTTTAATAACATAAAGATAGTATTAAATAAATAATATATCTTCTAAATTACTTGATTAATATATAGCTTCAACTATTTATTAAAAATAACATGAGATAATGGGATATATTGTATTCCTGCTGAGATGACAACCAGTCTATCTACTTTCAATATTAGTTTGTAACATGGACTGTGATTGCCACTATGTTGCTAACTGTAGCAATGTGAGTGGGAGCTACCTTCATTTAGTTAGATTACACAGCAAAAGTTTAATTTGTTTATTGTAGTAGCATTGTTTTTGTTGGAGCCATAATAACACTAAGGTTGGTCACAGCACAGGAGAGTTATTTTGATTCCCAGAATAAATCAGACATACTTACCTCTATAGGTGGATTTATTGGGGCCACAATAATGTTTGCAGCCCATCCATGTTGTCCAATGTACTCTCCAATGTTGTACTGTGGAGGCAATGGCAGGCCTGGTGGAGGATGCGTCACCTCTCCCATTATCGCAACCACACCAGTAGGAGTGGACATCGCTGGTGCTGAACTGATCTCGGACACCGAATCTGTACTTGGCAGCTGTAAATAGTAATACATTGATGTGAACTAAGATGAACTCTTGCTCACAAAAAAAACAAGCAAACAACAAATACAAGGAAAGTGCTCAGATATCAAAATATAGCAGTTTAATTTTAATAAATAACGGCTCAAAACAAACAGTGGCGATAATAGTTTAAACAGACTTTATTTATTCAGTTTATTTGCTGCTTGCTACTTTGGTAGGTAGGTTAGGTATTTCAGTGAAAAAAATTAAAGTAGGTAACTATATTAACTGAATGATTCCGAAGTGAAGCCAGAAGGTCTGTAAGCGGCTTAACTTCTGCACTCGCACTTCCACACTTCTACAACAACTACATGATGTTTGAGCCGCTGAGTTGTTTGAGCTGAACAAGCTCAAGGTTGTAAATGAAAAAGAAGAAGCACAAGAGGAAGGAGAGCTACGCCATCTACATCTACAAGGTGCTGAAGCAGGTACATCCCGACACCGGAATCTCCAGCAAGGCCATGTCGATCATGAACTCGTTCGTGAACGACATCTTCGAGCGGATCGACATTAAGAGGGAATCACACAGGCGACTCTCCATACAAACGTAGTCCCCTATTTAATCCCTGGATAATGCCTCTAGACTAGAGTAACCATTTTATCTCATAAAATCCAGATCTGCTATGTACAATATACATGCTCGTATGTTTTCCTTTTTTTTTCAGAAACTTATTGATAAAGAAAATATCACCTCCAATTCATATTTCATATAAATCATATGAGGGTCATAGAGAGCACTGGTGGTCTAGTGGTAGTGGCCCCGCCTTCCGATCCGAAGGTCGTGGGTTCAAATCCACTCGTGTACCAATGAGTTTTTCTGTCGAAAAATGTATGTGCACTATGCCAGTACTCTCAAAACGGTGAAGGAAAACATCGTGAGGAAACCGGCGTGTTGTAGAACCTAAAAAATTTCGAGCAACACGTGTCAGGGGTCACGCAAAAAGGGCCCGCCAGCGGCCTACTTGCGGAAAAAACCTGCCCGCACATCAAGTGCGCATGATAAAAACTTGCCAACTATGAGGGTCATATTTTCTTTATCAATAAGTTTCTGAAAAAAAGGAAAACATATGAGCACGTATATAGCAGATCTGGATTTTATGAGACAAAATGGTTACTCTAGTCTAGAGGCATTATTCAGGGAGGAAATAGGGGACTACGTTTGTATGGAGAGTCGCCTGTGTGATTCCCTCTTAACTGCCATGCCAGGCAGCTCACGTAGGTCATAAATTCCAGCTGGTAAGTTTATACAAATAACATTTAGAGGTATTTTCAAAAATAATAAAAATAAGTTTTTGCAAACAGAAAAAGAAGCAAGTTTTGTAAAACCATTAATGAAAGTTCGTATAGACATTACTAGCGGCTGCCCGCGGCTTCGTTCGCCCCGTTCCCGTTAGTTTTTCGGGATAAAAGTATCCTATGTCTGACTCCTGGTTCAAAGCTACCTCCACACCACACACAATTTTCAGCCAAATCGGTTGTTCTTGAGTTTTAAATAGTATAACTAACACGACTTTCTTTTATCTTTGCGAGAGTTTTTCTTCAAGTTTCTCGTGCAAAAAGTACGGAACTGGTTAGTAAAATATTCACGTCATAGTCACGTTTTGAATACCAATTTAATTGCACCTAAGTGGGTTATAAATGTTTCTGTATCAAGTACCTATATAAAAATTGCACTCGAGTTTCGCAAGCTGGGGCGGATCGCAAGTCTATAATATTCATACGATTTCTGGAGCAATGCAAAGCAGCAATGCTAATATAATATTCTTTTCTCTTGCCTGATTATATGTTGCTAACAAAATGTACTCTAGAATCAGTAGCAAGAGCTACCGCGATGCTCCATTTACTGATAGTCAATTCGCTTGTGTAGGTACCGACAGGATTACTCGTATATTATAGCTGCAAGTCTCGATATTCCAACTAGTTCTGGCTTACCTTCATTTGCGTAGTGCTATTTTCTTAGACTATTAAATACCTACCTCATAGTATTTATCTAGCTCTGTATTTATATTAATCTGTTTCTAGGTGGACGACCCAATACAATACAAAGGCCACGCGTTTGTTCTATCCATGATCAATATTCCGACTGAGTGCGAGATTTGTAAGACCTTCTTCATGTGGCCGATCGAACGGTCGCTTATATGCCAGACTTGCAAACTCGCTTCACATAAGAAGTGCTATACAAAGGTATGTGCGACTCTTGGCCCTATGCCTGTTGACGAAGGAGTATCAATTAAATTAGTTCTTTGATGTGCAGCGGCACCTTCTGGGAGAATTTTAGGACAAGCAGTTTTGATAAATTCTCCTCCTTGATTTTTTTATAACTTCTAATGTACATACTACCAATAACACACAACACAATGATGAATTAGAAGTTTCATGTTCGCCCTAACAAAAAAACAAAATACGTGTCTGAATTAAAAAACTTGCTAGTTACCTTGAACTCTTCTAGTATTAAATCATGGTTTTTTATGCTGAATATCTTGCCAACGTTTTTATATGTCTATCATAAGTAGGTTCATCTAGCTATCTAGCTAGTCGGTCTATAAAACATAAATTATACTGAAACTCAGCTGTTTTGATTTTAATAACTTTCACTAAGATTTTAACTAAGATACGAGCTACATACCTACTTTCTGAAATTAATTACCACAACCCCATACTTACTTCATTTGGATAGTATATGAATTCTACAAACTTTAACGTCAGATTGGCTGCCGTCACACCTGAGGGAAAGTGAGGGTACAGCCTAAGATGGAGCATGCTTACCCATAATCCGCCTGTTCACTCTTGTCTTATAAATTCCTAATTTGAAATTCTTAGTTGTGTTCTTAGTTTTCTATCCATCTTTTGTCTATTGAGTAGGTTTACTTGATAGATTTATGGTGTCTATAGAAATACAAAGCTTAGTGTTGGCTTCAGATTTCTCTAGATAATAAGCAGCATTAAACCTGCCTGTATGTCTAGCTTACACCCAGACAGATAACAAATATCTGTGTTCACTTTACAAATATTTTTTCTTGGTAGGGGATCGAACCGATGCCCTCCAGTGCTGCTGGCCTACCATGAGCTTCATATGGTTATGGCTGTCAAAATTGTGTCAACAGTGTCAACGCATTCAAACCCAAGAAGAAAATGAATGTGTGGGTCAGCCTATCTAGGTATACACAATTTGACAGCCATAGCCATAACCATATGGAGCTCGTGGTAGCCCTGCAGAAAGCAAAGTAACAACAAACTATGCTAGAAAGGCTATCTTACATGGTATTTTTTTATTAGTTTTAGTAAGTGCTGTACCATTCGTGACCGTTTGCAAGTTGTTCAAAAATTGTATGGTCCTAAATTGACAAAATACACGAACATTTTTGGTCCGGCTCTAACTACGAACTACGAAAAGCAATAGATACAAAGGCCTATTTAAATAAATAAATAAATATTCTGGACAATTCACACAACACTACCCAGCCCCAAACTAAGCAGAGCTATATTTTAATTTTCATGCAAAAGAAAAGTCATGGCATACCAACGCGCACAGCGTCTTCATCTCAACCGATATTGGAAAATTCCACAAGAAATTACAGCGACAAACGTTCACCAATGCAGACCTAACGGAGTAATAAAAATAAAAATAAACACAACCTCTTAGAATATTTTTTTGTCTGATCATTCTGATAACGCTGGTCTTCCGTGTCAGCTTAGATACTGCTTAACATCTGGCTTATTAGTACAAACAATACCTATAGATTATTTAAAACAATCTCTATAAAATACAAATGAAGAAATGTACTGCTAATCCTTAGGTCTCTCAATACAGTTCCAGGAAGAATGATTTTGAGGCTTACGCACACCGTTCGGGTTTAGAAATGCTTTCATGAGATCATCCGTAGTACTAAAGTAGTAGTAGTGCACAAAATGAGCCTCTGAAGCGCACTTGAAATCCTTTCATCACACTGGTTTGATAGAACGAGCAAGCAATAATAACTACTTAAACTTTATTATACTTCATACTTGTGAGCTAGTGCCAGCTTACATAACAGTATGAATTATATACGGTTACAAAAATAAACTATTGTTTAAATTAGCATTATGCAAAGCAGTTCTTTCGATAACAGGCTTGTTTTATGTCAAAGCTTTAACCAAAAACTTTTTTTTATACAACTAGCTGGTGGAACAATCATATGACCCATCTGATGTTAAGTGGTAACCATTGCCTATAACAAAGCATTGCCTCGTAGGTCACGCACGTCAAGAATGTGCCCTACGATGCACTTCCCTGCGTCCATCAACTTGAGGCTTACAGATCTAGAGTCTAGAGTGTTAATCTAGCCTATATTGAACTGCTGGAGAAAAGCCTCCCCTATAGACTTCCAGTTCATCCTTACGCAAGCCTTGTCTCACCATCTCCTTTCACAGGGTCTATATCGTCCCTTTCTCTCCTGCAGAAGGTAAATGGGTCTTTTATGGGGAACACTGTACGCTTTTATAATAAACTTCCGGAAAATGCAACTAAGCTTCCTATTCGGAAGTTTAAAGCCTATGTTAAGAATAATTTAATAAAGAAAGCGTACTATACTCTAGATAGCTATATGAATGATAAAACTGCATGGTTTGTTTTTCTAAGTTTATGGCTTAATTAACATGTCAGCGGAACGGAACGTGAATTGAAATGAATTTTGTTACAAAGTAAACTGAGACTAATGTTAAGGGGCTGACTGCCGCCAATGACTTTCTCACTCGCATCCAGTTATAAGTTACTAACCCACTTTTTCTGTTTTTGTTACTAACTCCATGGATTCCATAATTGTCTAACTACAGAATTTAAATTATTATAGCTCTGTGACAAAACTATAGGAATACATACTGACACGTGTTGCTCGAACTTTTTTAGGTTCTACGACACGCCGGTAACATTTTAGGTCTTTTATTGTGATATTGATGATGCGTAAAAAGTTCAAAAAAGCATTATTTTTATCATCACTGTGTTTCAGTTTATCAAAAGTTCTTATGAATTATTACAAGCAGAAAACTTGTTGATACAGAACCTAGCTAAACAGGTCCCTGAGGTATATTATTATAAAGGTATAACTCAAGGAAACGACCCAGCCTAAATGCCTCCCGGGATATATTTGGCTGACATTGCTTGTCAAACTTTACTTTTGATTAAATTTTACAACTTTGAGAACCGTGGCCTTTTTACATGAAAACGGTTGCCAACTATTATTTACCCCCAAGCTCTCACGAGTAGTACTTGAAAATAAATTGGTTTTCACTACGATTTTATATTTTTATGCCTACTTGCAAGTTTTGAGACCAATTTGTCAGGGGTTGTTATATTTACCCCTTAGCCTATTCTTATATAATAATAATTGTAGAACGTTTTTATAAGAATAAAAAGTTATCTAATAATCTTAAAAAAGTATTTTATTGAAATACTCTTCTGTGACCATCAAAGATTTTGCACACAAGACAGTTGTTCGCGATTTGACGACTGGCCTCTCAGCTTAGTTGGTAGTAGCTCTGCCTTCTACGCGTAGGTCGTGGGTTCGATCCCCACCGAGTACATTGCAAAGAAGAATGTTTAAGCCTTCTCCATCCACCCACTTCCTCAAAAATATTCGAGAAAACAAATAACACAGCATTAATTTCAGTAAAAAATTGTTTATTTCAATTTTACATTACAAAACAGAGTAGGAACATTTGGCGATTGACGCCTACTTTTTATTTGAACAAATACAAAATGAATAACCAGAAATATTGTATCATACATTATTGGAGTAATTGGCTTCTATAATCTTCTAAGCCTGATTGTTGAACTAGTGAGATTTTAATTATCTTTGCAGAAAATCTATGGGTTTGAATTTATTAAATATATTTTTCTACTTTGTGTTGAGACAAGATTATTAAATTTACCTCTAAGGGCCTTATCACTGTCCACATTTTATCGAACGATGTGATATTAAAAATTTAAAGAAACCCATCTTACATATGTTAGGAGTTTTTTTTAACATACTCGTAGACCGAACCTATTTTAAGCATTTTCTAATCTTATTGTCATCGTTTTATTACCAATACCATTAAGGTTAACTAATCGTTGTTTAATGCCGCAACCTTGGTAAACGTATGAGGTAATACAATTGTTATAAGCAGAGGTAACCGCTTAACATCTGGTGCCTCTCTAAGTTTTTATCAATTATTTTAAAACTAAAAAGTCAAGATAGTAGATTATTTAATTTACATCTTTAGACGTCTATATAATTGTATACGTCATCTTGGACTTCGGGAGCCTTATATATCTGAAACACATAATAAAATTTTGCGGGCGTGGGTTAGATCCCAACGAGAACAAATATTTGTGTGGTGAACACAGATGTTTGTTCTGTCTGGGTGTGATATTGTATTCAAAGTATTTTTAAAAAAATGTATAAGTATAATATCAGCGATCTAGTTCCCATAGTACAAGCTCTGATTAGTTTAAAGCTAGATAATGTTGTGTGGATATTCCAAAACACTTTTTATTTTTTATTTTATTTTAGACTAGCTGTGCCCTGCCACGCTCTGTGGCACATTGTGATTGGAAAAAACAATCCTTGATGCAGATTATATGAGTCATATAAAAGCAAAGGTAGCTCAGTGCCAGACGGAAGCGTCCCCAAGACGCTCGCGGCATTGCCACGCTGATTAGCAATGCTTATCCCCCCCCCCTCTAACTTCTCAAATAAGAGAATGATAAATCTAAAAAAAATATATGTTGTACATTACTATGCAAACTTTCAACGATATTTGGTTTGAACGAGATCTAGTAAGCAGTTTTTTTTTATACGTCATTAATCGTAAACCGTAATTTACCTTTCGACAAACTACAAGAACCTTTATATTATGTTACTTGATGCTATGGAACCCTTCATGGGTGAGTCCGACTCGCACTTGGCTGCTTTTTTATTATTTATGTAATAGGTTTTTTAACTGCTTATAGGTCGTATATTGACTGCCACGCAGCAAGAAGGCTAACGTCACGTTAGGTCAGTGGCCTAGATTTCGGGATGTGTAGTACCTACGTTAATTAAATTAGATTTTTCCTTGTACAGCTTGTGCAAGCTAAATCAATGCAGGTAGAAGTCAACTAAAAATAAAGTAAGTAAAAAAGTAAGGAAGATTTTAGTCCATGTTTATTTATTAAAATAGATGTGATATACTTATTCAAAATCACGATTTAATTCGCGAGCGAATAATATATTTTTTCTATGAAAATATTTATAACTGAATCTCTCAATACGGAAAAAAACACTTTCATCTTTTTATCGAAGTATACATACGAGTAGTTATTCTCTTTAAATAGGTTCATATTATAATATCATCACAAGCCTGAAAAAATTCACTGCTAGATACACATAAACACATGTACATTGTCTAGGCATATTCCATTTCGAATAGATTTTCAGATTTTTCAGGATTCGTTCCTGCGTTAATTTTTATTATTAAATAATATCAAACAGTTGTATGTTATCTTATCTTATCTTATACCTTTAAACGAGAAAATCTTGTATATATATTTAGGATCTCGGAAATTGCACCAACAATTTTCACGAAATTTACTATACAGGGGTTTTCGGGGGCGATATCCGAAAGGATACTCTAAGTAAGTGTACTGACAGTTTCGAATAAAAATTGTAATTCTATTATATTTCTACTTTAGGTTAACTTCATCGCCTAAGCACCTATTTTACTGACGTAAACAACCTAATGACTTACAGAGCAGATACAAAATATGTTTATTTTACAAAACGCCTGACTCAGGCAACAAACAACAACAGAAATATAGGCCTCTCATCACGTAGGCATCTAGTAAAATATACTATAAAAAATATGTACTATTTTACATCTTTACTACGCTGTTTTTCTTTTGCCAATAATTTTTTTTAAACAAATATTTTCCTGCGTTTCAGACAAACATGATTAGGTAGGTACATTAATTACCCGGCTATTCTTAAGCCTCCATCGGTCATCGCAACCTGTCCACCAGACCACCGCGGACGAAAAAAGATCCATTTTTGTCCCACTCCCTTCCGGCAAGGGCTATTCTCGTCCCAAAACAACCGATAAAAGCTTAAAACGTGAACTCTTTACTGACCATATGGATGACGTTCTGTGTTGACAAGTATTGCGTAGCTATGGACTATAATATAAGAGGACGGAGTGTAGTAACTTTATATCTTGAAGGGGAGTTTAAAAGGTTTCCCTTTATATAAGTATTATAATCAGCTATCTGCTTCCAAAAGTATAAGCTCTGCTTTATTTGGGGCTAGAAAGTGGTGTGTGAAATGACAACAATATTTATTATTATTTATTATCATGATTTATGCTTGATAAATCACCGCTGCCGCTTTATTATGCTACTTTATTTAATAACTTTGGCAGAATAATACTCATGGAGCCTAAGGAAATTTTGCATGGTGATAAAAACACCAATATTTCAAGAATAATGGTGTGAATTGAAGGAGAACCGTCTAAGTACAAAACTCAGGAAAACATGGGAACGTCATAGCTATTGAAGAGTAACGCCTAGACTCCATCATTATATTATATAGATTGATTATAGGTACGCCTCTACACACGGAGGTTTCTTGCGGCAATGTTCGAACGAGTACAAAGAAGATGAAAAGTTCAATACTATTTTGGTAGTCAAAGATAACCGACAACCGTTGGAGAATAAAGGTTCTCGAATGGCGACCACGAACTATATCCGTGGAACACCCTGTTTAAGTATTAATCAGCTATATGGTTCCCAACGTACAAGCTCTGCTTAGTTTGGGGCTAGATAATGTTGTGTGGACGAGTATTTATAATTTGGTTATTAATTTAATAATTTGAATGCTAATAAGGCCCTTTTCGTGCACTTGACACATATTTTCGAACCTTTTAGGCTCTACGATATGCCGGTTTCCTCACGATGTTTTCCTTCACCGTTTGAGAGCACTGGCATAGTGTACATAAATAACCGTGTAATAGATTCAGCAGTGCTACAATGTATGGAAAGTTTGGGAATACGGGCCTTAGTATTTTATGGTAGGATTCTAATAAAACTCGTGTCACCTAAAATGAGCGTTGGTGGTTATCAGATCAAAAGGGCAAGTCCCACTTCATTAACTACATTTCGTCCATTTGTCTCTCTCTATTATATGGAGAAAAGATGAGACAGCAAAATTACGTTACGTAGAAACGATCGAAACGAGTTGTTGTCTTATCAATTTTCCATACAAAAAGAGAGACACGTGCTGCTAAAAGCGATCTCTACCAGGCAACCTTGGGATGGACAGAATCGAACATAAACAAGAGAGGGGGGGCATTATTACTATGATATATTTATTTATTGATAATAAGCATTGAAATTTTGAAAACCCTTTTGGATTCATGTCTGATAGATCTATAAATAGAAAAGTAGGTATTAGTAAAATCCATAAAAAATATTGGCTCATTTTGAAAACGCGTAAAACATATTTTGTCCAAGCTTGAGGGAGATTGGTTTGCTTCGTACGCTCGAGCAGTCATCTACAATAGATGCCTGTCGAGTTAAGTGTCAACATTTGCAAAGTAAAAAAATCATTTTCCATTTTGTTCAATAATAATCAGTAATAATCAATTTATTAGTAAGTGCATATTTACAGGTCAGTTTATAATTTGTAAATTATGTAAATTGTAAAAAAAATATATTCCACGTATTATGAACATTTTTTTGGGTAGGTATGGGTATAAAAAAAATGGGTATGGTGGTCTTTCTTTTCTTTGTTTCGTACTATAACTGTAGGTACCTACTGTCGCCATCCAAGCCAAGAAAAACAGCAGGATTTTTTTATATTTTGTGTATAGAAGTAAAAACACAATTATTTGACAATTTAAACTGATACATACAGGATTGATAAAACATTTTGCAAAATGTACACGCGGGTCGGGATTTTTTGCAAGCGTAACGTGACAAATACTCTAAATTACTAATTTATAATTACCACGGAACCCTTAGCCTTGCTCGTTCTTGTAGAAAGTACCCAAAATATTTTTTTTCTGACAGATTAAAAAAAATATGTCTAGAATTTTGGCAGACCAATTTCGTGCGTCCCTTCTTCAGTAAATACTAAACAATCGTTTATAATTGCTAGTACCATAAAAAATAACTACAATCTTTTTCTCGTAGCTCACTCCACGGCGTAGAGCTATACGTCTACGAAATAAAAGAAATCACAGCTACGGTATTTTAAGCTCGTTTTTAAACTTAAATAAGCTCCAAAGAGAACCTTTGCAGATTGAAAAAAATTGTCCTATATAGGATTTTTCCCGAGTCTCAGTCGGTTATTAACGCTGATATTATACTTATACATTTTTTTAAAAATACTTTGAATACAATATCACACCCAGACAGAACAAACATCTGTGTTCACCACACAAATATTTGTTCTCGTTGGGATCTAACCCACGCCCGCAGAAGGCAGAGCTACTATCAACTGAGCTATGAGGTTTAGAGAGCACTGGTCATATAATCTGCATCAAGGATTGTTTTTTCCAATCACAATGTGCCACAGAGCGTGGCAGGGCACAGCTAGTCTAAAATAAAAAAAAAAATAAAAAGTGTTTTGAATGCGATCCTTGTTTTGTTGCAATTAAAATGAAAAACTGACTGAAAACCTTAACAAAAGTGATAGTAAAGTAAAAGTGACTAATATTTGAACTTGTTCACCTAATCAAAACTAAGGACATCGTCAAAAAGCCAATCGGTCTTGCAGCTAGCGACTAGCTCCTAGCTTAGAAAAGGGGCAGGTTTTATTTCTGTGCTATAAAATAAATAAATATTATAGACAATCCACACAACACTATTTAGCCCCAAACTAAGCAGAGCTTTTACTATGAGAACCAGATAGCTGATATAATACTTAATTATTTTTTTTGTACATCCAGACAGAGAACAAACAACTGTGTTCACCACACAAATATTTGTTCTCGGTAGGGATCGAACCCACGACCTAAATGTGCCACATTATAGTGTATTGTACTTACTTAAACCCTTGCGTCACGCACGAGCGCAATGCGCATGTTTGATTTTTTCGACGCAACGAGAGCCTCTTTCGGTATCGATTGCTATACCTCTGCTGGGGAAACTTATTCTGTTTTACCAGTCTGCCAGAAAGTTTGGCCTGTTGTGTCGCCTTCTCAGTGTTTTTTTTATTTAAAAAGCGCCTGTACTTACACAGCTCTATCTTGCAATATCTTGGCGTAGTCATCGTCACCAACACAGCCGAAGTAGGTGCATATCTGAGGTTCTTTAAGTATCCACTGTGCAACTCGCAAGGAGTTCTGAACACTGCCGCCAGCTATGAACTCTGCAGAGTACCTAATATTAAAGTTTTTTGAATTTAAATTGACACTATTTTAGGAGATAAACATAAACTGCTAGATCATTTTGAATATTATTCGAGTTAGACATTTAGATAATTTGCCACGCAAGATACATATGTACTGATACGTGTCCTTATTTTCACGAAAAAAGAAGAAGCAGATTTCTATGGTTTATGTGTGCGTATAAGTATGTATATCTACATTTGTGTGCGTAAATCTTATATTTCAACTGTCAAAGCTGACATCTCAACTGTCAAATGTCAAGAGGTCAATGTCATGCTTGCTTCTGCTTGCTACTGTTCTATAATTCTTGCTAGGCTATTTCGAGATACGAGCTACTAAAATCATCCGGAATATTAAATAGGACAGAAATGCGATGGCTGGAACAGCATCAGTAATTAATGATCTGTCTTATTATTATCATTTGAAGAGTATTTTATCTGTATGTACGGTCTACATACCATACAGTTTTGCTGACATCGCATTTTTATGCAAACGCGTGGAAACCGAGCAGTCTCAGTCAGAAACTTTGATCAATCCGCGACTCATCAACACCTTTTATAAAAATAAAAGGAACTGCTTACCTATAATAGAGTGTATTAGAACTTTTGTTAACATCAGAAGTAAATTATAATTATGGGTGTAAAAGTACTGAATCCTAAATAAAATCAACACTCAAATTTTGTCCGCAAATGTCCATTAATCTAATAAGGTATGAAATACTTACTAAGGCTGTCATCTCACAAATTCCAGGCTTGTTCAATCGTCATAGCTTATTGAGTATGGCATATAGCCCACCTCATGTTAAGTGGAAACCATCGCAGATAACAAAGAATTGCCTCGTAGGTCACGCACGTCAGGAACGTGCCCTACGATGCAATATTTTTCTCTTACACTATATAATACCAAGCTACTAACATAACATATTTCTTGAACTAAATTCTGTACTGCACTGTATCTACATTATCAGCCTGAATAAGGTGACTGGACATAGGCCTCCTCTATGCATTAAGGTGTGCGATTCTCTAACTTCACCCAATCTTAACAATGTCATCGGCCCATTGGGTGGATGGGCGTCCTACGTTTCATCTTCCGGTTCGTGTTCACTATTTGAGAACCTTTATTTTCCAAGTTATAGCTGTTACTAGTCAATGTAAATACCTGCAAGCCATCTCCATAGCAGCGGCATGTTCCATTTCATCGATACACTTATCGATCGCAGACAAAATATCTCGAGTCAATAAAGAGCCTTGGACGCAGATTTACACAGCCTAACTTTAAGGGCTGTATGCAGAAACAATGTTGAGTCTGAGTCGAGCCTCAAGTATATAGATTTTTTGACAGTTCCCAGTTGAAAAGTGCCAAAAGTATAGATTTGTTGATCCTCAATCGATCGAGCTTCAAGCATGGGTTCGATTCAGATTCACTGTTTCTGCATACAGCCCTAAATTTCCTTTCGCCTACATAATAATTAAAATGTTTGGATTATAGGCGCCGACATATATGTACGTTGTATGGTCACTATTTATACGTTAAGACGTATACTGCAAAAAAACGTGCAGGACAATGCCGTGTGAACGAAGCCTAAGGCTACTGATCATCATCATCAAGTTTGGGCCGTTTTTTTGTGGTCCTACTATTTTGTCCTACTAGTAGGACCACGCGGGAGACCAGTTCCTCACTCAGCTGGCCGCTATATAGTCAAAGGGTTATTCAAACATATGACAGGGATCATTAAGAAACGTCATCATTAGCCTAAAATACGAGTATGCCCAAGGGAAATAAGGCAGACCCCTGTAATCAAGGGGATTAACCATGGTCACCACATATGGCAGACGGATTGGTGAGTGTCGTTGCTAAGTAGGTACTCAAGCAGGAAATGCTGACGTGTTCCCTAATTCCCATTATGGAACACGTCAGCATTTCCTTCTCCTTTTTCCACAGCTATTTTATTAAATAGTTATCGATTGCAAAAGTATAACAGACGACGATAGTAATCGTCTGTTATACAAGTTCCTTCCAATATTTACGATGATCAAGAAATAACCATCTCTCACCATGAAATCGAATGTCTCTGTCGGCCATCACGTAACAGAGGTCTTCAAATAAATCAAGAAACTAAGCACTTAAACCCTAATCCATCTTAAGAGTCATTCTTCAATACCGCAACTAATTGAATGACCAAAACAAAACAATATACTTGTTCCCATTGAAAAGAGCTCTGGTCCGATAGAGGCCATTAATCTCGTAGAATACCGCCGAATTAATTATCCCTTGACCATACGATTTAATGGGCTTCCTGGGCCCCTGAGGTTTCCGATTAAATCACTACATCTCATTGGCCGATTTATAGTGACCAAACGGATGCACACAGCCAGGCTAGCTTAGCTAGAGCACTACGTACCAAACCATACACAAATTGGTCGCTGATTTCATTCCCTTTCTCTTAAGAAGGTGATAAAGCGATGCGTCCGCGTGGACAGCTGTATGACGTTGTCACGTTCAACTATCGTCAGTAGACCGACTTTACAGACAACCGATTTTTTTAAGGATAATTACAGTTTTTTTCCGCTTTAGTTCCTTTCATGTTTGATAGTGATATCAATCGATGAATAACGCCACACCTTTGATCAAATCTTTAATTTAATGTGTACAGTCAAGGACAAAACTTACTTTCAAATTCATTTTTAATGAGAATGTAATGTCTCGCTAAATAACGTGACCAATGATTATTACTCATTGGATTTTGTATTATTTGCATATAATTCTCTCGTAAACTGAATTCCATGTGTTAATAGCTTTAGTTGAAACAAAAATTGCAGTCAAAACGACAATCAAAGTTTATTTATATACTAAGCACAGAAGTTGTCTTTTAACTTTTATTGGGCAAGGCTTCTGGGATTTGTAATAAGAGTTACCGAAACTCGACTGTGGATTAAACAAGCAAATGGTTTGCTTGTTAAAACTTTATCGGTTGCTACGGCATTAGCATACTAAAGTTTAAACGGTGTACGTAAAGAAATGAAAGACCGAGACATACCTCCGCAGTGATGGTACTTTATCGTTTTAAAGCGCAGTTAAAAGTCATAGCGTATAAATAATTTTGATGGTGACTGAAATAAAACCGTTTCTACTAAGCACCATAAGTGGCTCTATCGTGTGTCGATCGATGTGATGCCTGCGCACATCTAGGCGATATCAATGGCAATCAGCTGAAACGCTGTAAAATGTGTGACAGCGATATTTGACAATTGCTTATAATTGGATAGACATATTATACACAAAAAGGTTGAGATTTGTTACTATTTGAAGAGTTTATATCTTTTGTAACTATGCATCATAATTTTGAACACTATTTTTGTGAATATCGCTATGTCTTAAACATAAGGGCCTATTAGCCTGTGCGTCAGTCTTTTATCCTGAAATAGCATTCTAAACACTTTTTAGGAGCATTTACGATAAAAACAGGCTGTTGCTGGATTCCAGTGCTGGTTTGAAGTACGCCTACAATTGCAAAATCTGTAGAACAAACAGCAAGTTATGTCTTTGTTTAGTTTACCTAAGTGTTTTTTTTTACCCAAGAGCTTTTCAGTTGTTGTTGCTAAGCTTGTATATAAACATTCTACGGTTGTAGGCAATAAATATAGCACATCGGCTTTTCTGATTTCGTAGAACGCTATCTCTTTCTGACGCCCACTACGCTCTATGAAGCCGAAATTAGCCGATGTGCAATCTTTATTGCCCAACAAATTGAAGGTTTTTTTAATATAATGAAATATTTTTAAAACGAATTGATTCCGAAAGCGTGGTGAATGCGCAAATGCCATTACTCTTTATATCTGACATTAATCTCTAAATATATTGTAATAATTAAGTCAGTGCTGGGGTCAACGTGTGGTCGCGCAGTTTTTTGCAAGAAAAAAAACATTATTTAGATAAACATCTGGATTTGAAACGGCCGCCATTCGGAACATGGGTTTGCAACCATTGGACCACACATAAAGTATTGGTTTTCTTGTCATCTGTCAAAAAGACAACTAAATTAGAAGAAAAACAAAACAAGGACAACGTTTGTTTTGTTCTCACAATGGCGGGAACCTCCGTCGACTCAACAGTTTAGTTGTGTTATGCGCACCTCCGTCGACTCAACAGTTTAGTTGTGTAGAAATCACGACAAGTACACAACTCGACGAAACAGTTTAGTCGATTTAAAAGTTGTATATATGCGCTAGCCCTAGTCACATCGTGGAAGGCTGAAAAGGGGGGGCTGGCTAATAGTGTTAAGTAGTTAGGACTGCCTATTCATATAGAATAAAAGCTCTCTAAATAAATACAACTATAATATTTTTTTTATAGATAACAATTTAGGACTCCTCTCACCTAGTTTTAATTCGTTTCAAAGTGATCCTTGTAAATACAAGAAAAAAACATAAATAAATACATATATTAAATAAATACATTATTTGGCTTTGAATTAATAAGTTTTGGCAGAGAACACGATTTCCACTTGCTACGACCCTGTCATACCTCTTTCGCTTCATTAATTCTCGTAACATTCTTCACACATGCTCTTCGGTTTAGGGTACTCTTGACCTGGCCTAACTCTCAAAAGTCTGCTGTCTGATCAAATACATTTACAAATATTTATCAGCGGAAAAGTTTTAGACAAAAACTTTCAAGGAGAGCAAAATCAGAGAAAACTTTTGCCTAAATAATAATAAGGAGAGTTGTACTAAAAGTGTTTACAAAATCCTGCAAAATTGATTAAGCTCTGGTAATTGTGTCAGTATTTTAAACATAGGCAATAGCCATTGTCTGCAAATATTCTCGACTTTCATTGTTCAATCATTCCTGCCCTTATCCCACGCTGCATGGGGTCGGCACAACAGGTAATCTTCTTCCACTCACCTCTATCATTCATCATCTCAGCGCTCAATTCCAGCCAACAATCACAGACTGAGCCAACAAAGTTTGCAATATGAGTAGACGTTATGCCTTTATTCTTGTCGCTGCTAGGCGCGGCTACACGAGCGACTTTCTCGTCTGTAGTGCGTGCTGCATGTATGTCAGAAAGAGATAGCGCTCTACGAAAGCAGAAAAGCCGATGTGCAATATTTATTGCCTAAAACCGTAAGATATTTTGAAGTATAGCAATGTAGCTAGATCTCAGAAAAATATCCTACAAGATTCAACCTCCAGGGAAAATGTTATGAATATTTCTGTAAGTTCTAATGGATTGTTGTGTAAAATATTGTAAGGTTTAGAGTTTGTGAATTGGTGACTTGCAAATAATAGCTTGATATCTAAAGACCTGATAATTTAAACAAGACGACCTTTATTCTAAAGCCAGTAATGATTTGAATTGAGAGACACGTGGCGCCCAGGTAATATGAGATACCCAGCTGAAATCACGATTAGGGTAAATTAAGTTAGAAAAAAATCATCATCATCATCTTCCTGCCCTTATCTTATAGGGTCGGCACAACAGTTTTTCTTCTTCCACACCTATTACCTCTTTCATTCGTCATCTCAGAATCTGAAATGAGCAAATCCGTAGAAATACTAAGGTCCCTGACACAGCTTGTAGAAATAGCAAGTTGAAATGATAACGCGCAAGTTATACCTATACGAGTACCTGTAGTATACGTAGGCATACGTATATGCAACTATATTTTTTTAAAATATTCGTAAACTAAAGGAATAGAAGATTAAGGCACGTATTCAGAAACAATGCTTGAGTCTGAGTCGAGCTTCAAGCATAGATTTTAGACACCTTTCAACAGAGAACTGTCAAAAAATTACCAAGACGAATAAAAGATTAAATAAATTAGACGTTCTCAATTTGAGCAATAAGAATCAGCAAATGACAGGGAGAAAGAGGTCGTTGCCGTTTGTGTCAGACAGGATATTCGCTTATGGTATGCACAAAGTGCAACGTGTGGCTGTGTATTACCAAAAACTGAAGCTGTTTTTATGATTTTCATGTAAAAAAATAAATATTAAATAAACTTTTTTATAATAAATATTTTTTTTATTTTTTTACCCTTATTTGGCAATGTTGTAAAAAAGTCTCATAGGTTTTTCGCAAAAGGACTAAACCTAGATTTTTTTTTTAGTTTTTGTAACTTACCTAGGGCCCTATATGAAAGGTTTATAAAGTATTTTCCAAAAAAACACAGAGTTGTATGTCTTGCCAAACAAAGGGTTAAGAATGCGCTCATTCGTGTCATATTACGTGTCATATTCGCGCACAGTGCATTATTATAATGCGCGACCGGACGACGTTCCAAAATTAAATAGAAAAGTGGTAGATTTCTACTGGATAGACTTCGATTAGATTCTATAGACCTCCCCGACGCTCTTTAGTGATAGTTCTGGCTTGGTTTTGATTTCTCGTTTTCAAATAAATTGGTTTAAGTCATATTCGTTTCACATATAACAAAGTCGTTTATTTCAGTAGCAAACACATCAGCTGTAAGATCTCAAGGAAAACGACGCATAGAGGCAGCAATGAAGCCTTTTATGCATGTAATCTGAATGATTTCAATACATGAATAGCAGAATTACTTACTTAAAACATCGCCATGTATTCATTTAAAAGTTTGTATATTATTAAGATTACAATAGACTACGCATCAGCGCATCAGCATTCTCGTCTACTGAGTCGAGCCTCAAGCACTCTCAAGCAAAGATTTTTTGACAGACGTCATTAAAACGCGCTTTGTAAATTAATCATCTTATAGTGCATTGTGTATGTAGATTTATCGAAAGCCCGACTATTTACTCACTCTTTTTAAAACCCCTGTTTAAATCCACGTAATAATCAGATTGTCCAATTCAACACACGTATTTAATTAAAATGAAACGAGGTCATAGCGACGGTCGACAATGTAATTACGTATTCACATGAAAATATTTTATATTCTTAGGAATGTACATTTTACATTTTGTATCCGATATAAAAGTATATACTCGTAGGTACAAAAGTTTATTTCTAAATAAAAAGTTATTTACGGTACCTATTTTACAATTTTTCGTTGAAATATAAACATTGCAATACATTCATGTTGATTTTGTGCAGAATTCACTTGTATTTGGGGGTATTCAGAAACAGTGCTTGAGTTTGAGTCGAGCCTCAAACATAGATTTTTGTCTCTTTTCTATGAAGAACAAGAGGTTCGTACAGACTCAAGCATTGTTTCTGCACACGGGCCTACAAGACCCACTTTCTGTTTGCGGTTAATGTCTGTAGAAAGACAATGAATATGAAGATTTTTCCTTTCATTTTTATAATATTCCCCTCTTTTTCTAATGGGTTTCATTCTACTTTCTTTTTGGGCGGTAGGCACCACAAAGTAAACACACCTTTTTTCGAAACTTTTTTCTTTAATTAAATAATAGTAGTAAAAGTCTATAAACAAATACTATCTATGTGTTAAAATATAGTTTAGCCCACACTACCTGCCAGCTACTGTTTTCCCTGCTTCTAGACAAACTTTTCACCAAGTTTTTCACTAAATATCACTGCACTGCACTTAACCTCAAATTCAACATGCATCCCACTGCGTTTCAAAAATCTATTATTTAATGTAAGGGATACATTAAAAAAACGAGAGTTATATCTTTTCAAATTCCATTTCTTCAATTTGTAGCAGGCTGTGCAGTTTTTTTTAAATGAATTTATATTTTGAATTTCTGAGCGACATTTCTGAGCAATATAGCAATGATATACGAGGCTTTTTCAATCAGATGTTTATGCAAATCAGTTAAGTAGGATGCGGCCTTTTTACCACGTCCTGCCAAATAAAATAATTACGCAGGAAATCGGTGTGCATCACTCAATGGGCAAAAAGTAGCTGTCAGTGCACCGAAAACAAAATAGTCGATAATGGCGTGTTATCGACACTATCGGACTGAGTAACGAGATGTGATCGAGATATTGGTGTATCGATCCATCGAAATCCGGACCACCCAATCTCTGTACACAAGCAAGTGAAGATTGAGTACCACCAATTCAATAAACAGCTTTTTGTATAAAGTATTTAACTGTTAAGTTGGTATAATTAATTTAGTATAACATTAAGTAGCTATACTAGGTGACGTAGTAATTATTAACTCTTATCTCTTGAGTAATTAACGACTACAAGTTTGAGTTACAAAACTCTTGCGATACTTTATTGAGTTCATTTTCATGGACATTGGACGTGAGAAAATAAACCTTTATTTACAGCTGATTTCGTTGCTAGCTGCCTTGATGAGGTCCTAAGAAACTACGTCATTCAGAATTTCAGCGTCATCTATTGATATTGCACCATTCAGACACAACCTTGTATCTGTTCATTATATTCCATAATTTCATTAAATTCTGATATATTATGTGTATCACACAGAATGGCACAACAGCCCTCATGTGTGCGTGCGACAACGGTCGCCTTGGAACAATGCGGTTGCTTTTGGCGTCGGGCGCTGACGCGTCGGCGGCTGATGCTCTTTGTTTCATGCGATTGTACTTTTCAGGAAAATTAATTCAATAGTTTAATGGAATTTCGGTTTTGCATATCGCAAACGTTTGAGTGTTTATATTTGGATAATATATATTATATAATATATATTTGGACTTGCAACGATTTTACTAAGGAACCTTCTTTTATGTATTGTATTATAATTGAATTGAATTGGCCTTGGAAATACAGTCTTTAGGTAAGTATAGTCTGAATCTGGAAAACTTCAATGCGAATTTGATTGAATGCGAAGATAAATTAACTCTCTAGCGAATTCCTATGACGTCAAACAAGATTGGCCGAGGCGTCCTCCCGAAATACAATTGATCATACGACCACGCCAAATGCGACCTAAAAGATGAAACACATAAGCCTAAAAATAGCATAAAAATAAAGCGTGGAAATAGAGGCATTGAAAGAAACTGGACGGACATCCACCAAACTGGATATAACCAGTGTATGTTATCGTAACAAATCTATTAAACTGGATTGTACACGTCGCAGCAAATTGGATGTAAGCGATGAAGTTATAGGTAAATGCAACGGTAGGTACATAAAATCAAACACTCGGGAAATAAACGAGATTAAGCTTCTCTGAAATAGAAAGCGTTGCATTTAATTTGCCTGGATTGGGATGGGCATGTAAATTCAATCGAGGGAAAAGAATTTTAAAAGGTTAAACTTTGAATGTGGATTAGTAAATAAATAAATAAATATTGTAGACCATCCACACAACAAACAGGGAAAAAGTTTTTTGGTAAAGCTTGGTTTCACGATCAATCAATTATTTGAGAGTTGTTATTTGCAAGTAAAAAATGGAGTGCAAATTTGATTTTGTCTATGTACGTATAGGTAGGTATGCAATGCACGTACCATAATGTATGTTCCTACGTACCTATCATAAAACCTAGCTTGCTCTATAATGAGAAAGCTGTAAATTGGAGTGCAGCAAAAAAAATGACGGGTCAAGTGGTACCTACCTATTATTGAGTGTGGCCACTCGGCACAGAAGCAGCGGCCTCGTTTTATATATACCGCAGTTCTTTTTTCAAATATTGACTCGTTCTAAAAGATTTTGTTCAGAATGTAGCTGTATAATGTTGGCAGTACAAGCATCGTTGACTGATTAAAAAAAAACATAAGCGCAATGCAGTGTTTTCAATTTTCATACATGTTTTTCATTAATTTGTGTGATATTATTAAATGATATAGGAAAAATAATCTTTTCAAGCAACGAATCCTCCAATTAAGTACATAATTGTGTTTAGCACTGCTGGACATTCAAAAGTTATTAAAGTTATTGATTGAAAATGATTCATTGTCACCGAAGTCACCGGCAACTTGACCAATTGTAAATGTTACAGATAATAGTTACAATAATATTATTAAATTAAATATTACACTCTTAATGAATCTTAGGATGAATTAATATATTCCTGGCCGATCGCATGCCTCTCAGGGCTCTCAGTATTTGTACGAAAATAACGGCATTAACCTATAGCTGCACTTCTCTAACCTAGTCACTGGCTTCGTTGAAGAATAGAGACAGGTAGCAAATGTTCATAAAAATACGGCCAACGGAGACAACGTTCCAAAGTTCATTTTATTTACGCGCACTTTCGCGGCCGGTCATCGTGTAACAAGTTTGTGTTTTGTTGCTGGTTTACAGGGTAAAAAGTGAATTATTTTGTTGTTGGTGCTATTCTAACGATGAACAGGTAAGTTTTTAATGTTTTTATTGAATTTTATTTTCGGGAAAAAACTAGTTCATATGTAATTCGGGCTACGAACTTTATTGATATCTAGGAATATGGCTTTTATCCAGTGTCTTCGGCAAATTTATCATCCACACTTGGATGTGCGTGCTGGTTTCCGCAAGTAGGCCTCTAGCGGGCCCTTTTTGCGTGACGCGTGACACGTGTTGCTCGAACTTTTTTAGGTTCTACACAATTCTATAACACGCCGGTTTCGTCACGTTTTCCTTCTCTATTTGAGAGTACTGGCATAGTGCACAAAAAAAATTCTGATGGACTCAAATTGAATATTCGTCTTTATCACAATACGCATATTCTCTTTATCTGCAAAATTATTTTTCTTCAGCCTACCTGAAAGCATGCTTTGAGTTTCTTCACTTCTTTAATTAGCATTCATCGTTTTTGCATTTTTCTGTGACACCCGTCGGCTAAAAGCTTCTATCACGGTGTGGTTTTTCCTAATTCCTGTTGCTATGCTCTAAAATAAACTTTCTATTTCAGTCTATTTCTATGCGACATGCAAAATCTCTCCCTATTTTTAAAAGCATCGTTAACCAACAGTAATTAAGATCATCGAATTATCGTGGTGCGGCGTGCGCGTAGCGAATTATAATGTTTGGTATACGAACGCGGATACTTGCGCAACGTAATCGGTGGTGCGCTGCGTGAATCGCGAATACATCGTGGTAGACACGACGCGGTGCGACCCACTGCAAAATTTAATCTTATTGAACATGGTTGTCGGTTTGTCTTTTTACACGTTGAATAATATTTTTTATCCAATAACTGAATTTATACAGCCAATTTTCGTAAATTATATATGCCTAAGCTTAATTTTTTTTATTAAATGTACATTTTATTTTTTGCGTAACACTTAATTTGTGCCCCAATTTAATCTCTTGAAGTCGTTAATCACGTTGGCTTTTCAAGTTTAAAAAATAATACAATTTATCTAAACTCTTGTCCAGTATTGTGTCTGAAACATCTGCCACTGTTAAATAAACGTCTTTTGTTTTTCCCTAAAAAACTTCTAAAAATATCCCACTTTTTAATATTTCAACCCTGAGCTGTCACTTCAGCCCATAAAGGTCACGCCCCGGATTATGTCAAACGATATTTTATGTCAAACGTCATCTTACCCTGGTCTAACATTGTCCTTACAGAATGCAGAATAGTTATTGTACGTTTCTAAATTTGTTATTGTGGATTATCTAAAACTTACCTAGATCCGATTTGAAGTTGTGGAATATAAGATGTGGGAACTGCTCGCTCATGGGTCCAATGTCAGGGATGTCGTGTCTCATCACCACTCCGGAGAGGGTGAAGGAAGCTGTGGGTCCGTATGGCAAGTGACAGATCACCTGAAATAATGACAATATTTAATAATAATTTATAAAACTTCAGAAACCAACTTCATGGCCAAACTGCAAAGCCTTATCATCATCATCATCATCACCATCATCATCAGCCTGAAGAAGTCCACTGCTGGACATAGGCCTCCCCTACACATTTCCAGGAAGAACGATTCTGAGCCCTTTCCATATGCCTAAGCCTATTTTGATGAAATTTGTATGGGACCAATCTGGAAAACCTTTCAAAAATTTTTTTTAGCCCATTTAAAACCATCATCAGCCTTATAATGAATAAAATAGCATGCAACGGAGTACGAGGCCACAGACAGCCAGAAAATAGCACAAATTGATTTGAACCCATGACCTTGGGATCGGAAGGCGGGGCCGCTACCACTAGACCAACAGTTCTCTCAAAATTATACTGTTAGACTTACCAAACTATCAGGAACACCTCTATGTTCGTGCACCACTACAAAGTCCGTGACCTCATTAGCCCGACACGCGTGGATCAACTGAGACATTTATGATTTATTTGTCTAACGAGTATTAGTAATAACGACAGTGCCTTAAGTGTACCAAGTACTAAATCACACCGCAAAACAACCATGCAAAGAAGAAAACTTTTGATTTACAAAGTCCTCGTTTTTCGTGAATAGAGCAAATTATACAATCCTCATTCTAACTCATTCAAAGAACGCGATATGTCTCAGCAAAGTTGAAACACAATGAAAACCACAAAAGTGAATTAGTTTACGGAAATAGCGCTATTAAATTGTTTATTATCATGATAATTTCCGTCAGTCAACGTTTTAACTATCCATCGATCGAAACTCATTTTACAATACACGCAACTTTGACGCAAGGAAGAACAAATCGTAAAACATTTGTGTTTAGGTATTACCAGACCGTTTAGTATCTAATTTTACATGCAAACGTAAGTTTACGCAATAAATCAAAATCATTTAACATTTTCGTGCATATTCATATTCAGATTACCAAAACAAACTAGGTATACACAAGTCTATTAAAAATAATCGTATGCTTTAATTACCAATAATAATAAATTCTCGGGTATGCAAAGTGTACAACAATTAAATAAATATACTTTGCATACGTAGGTAAGTACCTGACGCAAGGCCAAATAAAGTACATAAAAGGAGAAATGAATGCTGCTGCGGATTTATTATCAAGAATAGAGGAAATCCATTTACCTGATATCTTCGATTATGAGCTGCTGTACCAGAGCCAGATCGAAGATGCAGAGTTACAGGAGTTAAGAAAAAAAAATAATTTATAACATAAAGCTTATGACAGGCATGTAAGGTTAATAGCAAGACCCTGTGGCCCACAGACTGAAAGTAAACTTACCTAAAACAAAAACAACATCAGGGTTATGCAGCATCAAAGCAGTTTGGAAACCTCTATGCATTTGCCATTCCCTGCGCCACTTCTCAAACCAGTGCCCGTTTTTAGATCCCAGCATTTGTTCTCGGTGGGGATCGAACCCACGACCTACGGCGCAGAAGGCAGAGCTACTACCAACTGAGCTAGAGGCCAGTCAGAACATTGCCATTATAAAAAAAATTGTCTATTATTCCCTGGCAAGGTAGTAATCCCATAAGTAATAATGTCTAAAGGAGAAGTCAGAGGCACGTCCAAGTAAAACGTTTAGCAAACACCCATTATTGTTGAAGTTTATTTGGAAGAATATGTACACTCACAACTATTGAACACTTTCATAACAACATAACTTTTGTTAGAGTAGCTCAATGCGTCACAAAGCAGCCTATGAGGGTGAGGGTAAAACAACAGTACGTGTGCTCAACCAGGAGTATGAGCTGGGGCTCATGATCGATGCCTACGCCACTGTGAGTGCATGCTTACTTACAGTGCTGACTTGCCATGTTCTATCTCTAAGAATATTCAAAGTATTTGTTTTCTTTCAGTATGGCTTTCGTCTCAACAACGGACTCACAGTGCTTGGACCAATGGCAATATTTGCCAGGTAATATTTTTCTATTCTGGTATTTCTTAATCTTAAATAGAAACTATAATAGAATGATGTTAATTATATTACAGGACGGTATTGTCATGGCAAGTGCGAGAGTCTGACGAAATAAATGAAGAATCCCTCGGCTTATTCAAATTACTTGATCCAAAAATTAACACATCGCAAGTTCGTTGAGTCTTGTCCTCCACATTCGGTCCACTGGAACATTGTTGCCATCAATCCAAGCTACTCCGCTATTTTAAGGAGTTGGGCTGGTTGGGGATAGTTTCGCACAAAACACCCCATCGCGGGGCGTCAGTACAGATCTTATTCCCCCTACTCAAATTAAAAACTCGTGCTAAGAACATCGTAAGGAAAAATAAAGTTTTGAGGTATATCCTGAGTTGTGGAAATAATAGTTAGCGACCACCTTACCATAAGGAACTGAAAAAAATTCAAGTTAGCAACACTAAAATCATCATCATCAGCCTGTAAAAGTCCACTTAAAAATATTGTGGCAGTTTGATGCTAAAGTTCGATCATTATTTATTTTACAGGTTCATCGAGTATTATCTGACAGTGTGGCGGCCAAAGCGGGATTGAAGCGAGGTGTGAAAGTTCGCACTCAGCTCAGTTGGTAGTAGCTCTGCCTTCTGCACCGTGGGACGTGGGTTCGATCCCCACCGAGAACAAATATTTGAGTGGTGGACACAGATGTTTGTTTTCTATCTGGGTGAAAAATTGTAACTTAGTATTTATTTACAAAAATAATGTATTTTGTGTAATTTATGTATTCTAATATACTTAACTTGAGTTTTTAACCCAAATTATAAGTAGCGAGGCATTAAAATTGTACCTCTCAACATCATGAGAAATCATCAGTTAAAAATTAAGATCGACTTTTTTAAATAGTTGTAACCTATGTTTATTTATTTTATAGTGCAATTTTAAATTTTAAAGGAAATTTCAAAGATTTTATCATGTCTTGTTTTTTTATTTGATTGTAGATGGTAACCTGTCCAACAATCAACGAATGCTTACAATTTACTGTAAGCATTTTTTGACCACCCCCCCAAGGTATTTTAAAAAGATCTGAGGTGCAAGAGTCCTGAACGAATGCGTCTGTCATCTGGGGATTAGGTCGTGAGCCTTTTACAGTAAATACCTAACACGTAGAAAGGCTTACTTAAATTCAATAGAAAAATCTCAATCCCTGGGTATTGCATCTCCGAGTTTTACTTTCTTTGTCTCTAATTCTAAAACCCCGAAATGTTATATGTAGGTTAATTACCCACTAATTTATTGTTTGGTGAATGTAGATGTTAGTTCTCTGTATGGGTGTAATAGTGTGGGAAGGAAGACAATTCCAGTAGTTGAACGTAGCATACTGTTACGCACTCGGTCTGTGCGTCTAAACCCGAGGATGCTACGTTCCATTGCCCTCTGGCAAATCTTGAGTCTGGACTTCTGTTGTTCAGTCAATGACCATGTCTGAGCACCGTAGGTTAGGGCCAATTTTTTCCAAAAGTTTGACCTCCTGTGGTTTAAAAAAAATGTATGGTAACCCTGAGTGACCAACTAATAAATAACTTGCCTACTTCATTGAGATTCCGAAATAGTATAGTACTTGGCAGTTTTAACTTTCAATGTAAATAATATTTCTGTAAAGATTGACCAACGGTTGTTTTCTTAAAATTGTTTTTTTCCTCAAATATTTTTTATTTTTTATTAGAAGAAGACAGAAGACAGAAGACAGAAGAAGAATGTGGCTGCAGCTTTAGTCTGGTTATATCACAAACATAACAAGATCTCATCAGTGAGGTTTATCCGTACTTACCTAAAATTAATGTAAGACATGTACTTTGAAATTGTGCCTAGCATTTAGGCAATTTTTTTGGAACTAGCTGTTAGCCCAAACTGCATTTGTCTTAATAAAATACTACTATACTACTACTACTACTAGCCTGTAGTGTCCCACTGTTGGGCAAAGGCCTCTCCCCATTTACCAGTTGCCAGTCCCGCTCAAAAGCGGGAAAAAAGAAATAAATAAAGAAATAAATATTGTTAAATACCAAAATATAACTGTGTTTGACTGGCCTCTCAACACAGTTGGAGTAGCTCTGCCTTTTGCCCGTCGTGGGTTCGATCCCCACCGAGAACAGATATTAGTGTGGTTGACACTTATGTTTGTTCTCTGTCTGGGTGTTTTATTAAATTCTAGGTGTGTATTTACAAAAAAGTATACCTAGTTATTCATGCAATATGTTTTTTCCATCCAAATGTTGCCTGGAAGAGATCACTCTTAACGATAAAACCGCCCACTGTACCTCTAGATTTTTAAGTATACCTAGGTATTCTTAATTAGTTATTTGTAATAGAAATAATTATCGGAAGTCAAAACTCAAAATTTAATCATGGTAAATAACCCGTTGTTTCATAAAAATTGTGTTAAAAACCATGATAGTTAAAAAAAAAGGGCGGTAAAGCGGAGTTCGTTGTTATTTGATTAATAAAAAATAAATTTATTATGTAAAGGACCCTTTTTTATTTCCTTGCATTTTTTTAAGAAAAGCACTATATATGACTCGGCCGAAATGGCAATTGCCTGTCTCGTACTCATACTCGACCTATATACAATACACATATCAACTGACTGTTGTTCAATTTGAAGTAGGTACCGGTTTCTATTGCGGTGCATAGTAACCATCCACCATCTTCTTCTTCGCCATGGCTTTATAATTTTCTTTTTATGGTAAATGCTTATCAAATTATGCACTTTGTTGTTGTTTCTCAATTTTTGTTTTCAGCAGGACATTTACTGTACCTAGTGTATTTTTTGGTTAACATAGGTCACATCAGTTTTATGTCAGTGGGCCAGAGTTTGCGTAACTACGTCTTCTATCGTTAATTATCAAAGTTATAGTTACCACCTGTCTTGTCGTGTTAAGCCGACTCTTTTTGTTTTATTGTGCCACGTGGTTCTTTTCAATGAACAAATAACCTTGCACGAGCTTCCTAATCGTTAAATCTTGCAATCTTCTTACCCTAAGCGCCTGTCCATGGACTTCATCATCAGCTCGAACAGGGCCCTGGGAAAACAAGTAGGGGAGACCTGTACAAAACCGTATACCTGGGTAAAACCGTATAGCGTAGGTATTTTCGCTACTATTTCAAAATTCAAACCAAACAAACCGCTCAGTGGCGCCGACCAATCAGAACTGTTTGTCAACAAACACTTGTCGCTGCAGGCTCGCGCAATTTTACATTACTTTATTTTATTGTTTTTCGGTAGTCCTGATCTTATTTTCGTGAATATAGAAGCAGTTTTTGTGAAGTGTACATACGCTACAGGTAAGTCACTAATCAACTATGTTGTAGGTGATGTATTTGCTCTTAAATGCAATGTTTGGTACCGGCAAGTTTGCATTGACTATGTGTGAGTGATTGATATTATTGTTTTACACTAGTCTTGGGGCACAACCGTATGGGGTAAAACCGGCTATATACGATTTTGACCCGGATAGAAAAGTCCAATTATTGTCATTCTTTTATTAGAGATGCTTTTATGCAGATTTTTTTTTTAAGGCTGGGCCCATGATGGCTGTACCGGCTATCATACAGAGGAGTTGGATGATTTCTTTTGCACAAGATGCCTTGTCTCACGGTGATTACCGGGGCAATATCGTATATAGTATACGGTTTTACCCATGGGTCGGGGCAAAACCGGAATAAGTAGAGATTTGCTTTTTTATTGCAATTGTTGTCAAATTTTAAAATTTTGTGAAATATGTTGATTGTAGTGTGTACCTAATGAGTCTGACGAAATAAATATGTTGATTTAATATATTTGTATTCAGAAATGGATTAACTACATGCCTGGATCCTTAGCTATACGGCCTTGCCCCGGTCTCCCCTACAGGTTACCTAAGGATATCCACCGCTTTAAATATAGAACAACGACAAATTTAAGAGTTTGTAACCATATTTTCAACAAATAAAATTATTTATAATATCTAGTAAGAAATTTTTAGGCAGCTGTTTGCTGAAAAAAAAAAATGCAAAAACCGAAACATAATCTGTGTAGAGGTGGAAAGTTAAATTTCAAAAAATGTGCAGCGTGGGTTAAAAAGCAGGGTCGATAGCTTCTTAGAAAAAAGTATCTCGCGGGATTCAACATTTGTAAAATAATATAGCAGTCGTGGGATTTTGCCCCTTAAATTAATTTCGCACCCACTGTGGCTCCACGGGCCTCCGTGGGCTTCGCTCGACCCGTCTCAGTGGCCTCTCAAGACGCTAGACGGACAGTCTATTACAGACATACCCGAACAGAAAGTTCTCAAACATTTTTAACATTCAACGATACCTACTTTATTTTGATTTGTGCACTTGCATCACTGTTGACCTATATATACTTTCTTTCTTAACTATTTGATTAAATATCTTTCGTAACGCCATCCTATTCTGAAGCACAGATTAATAAAGTCTGAAGTTTGTTTATGAATACATTTTTTTTTTGTAAATACTTACTTAGAATACAATATAACACCCAGACAGAGAACAAACATTTATGTTCACCACACAAATATTTGTTCTCGGTGGGGATCGAACCCACGACCTACGGCGCAGAAGTTGGGAAATTCATCACCCTCACTTAGTGGCGGGCCCTTTTTTGCGTGCTTGACACGTGCTGTTCGAACTTTTTAGGTTCTACGACACGCCGGTTTTTATCTCGATGTTTTCCTTCACCGTTCTGTGTTTAAATGTATTAAAGGAGGTTCTACATTGGAGGTTCCACCATCCGATCACACAGTCATGGGTTTGAATTTTAACATCTATTTATGCATATGTTTTTTAGCCTAAATGTTAGTACAGTGACTAGGGCGTTTGGCAATGTACAAATAAAAAATTTACAAAATAACTGTGATATAGAAAGAAAGAAAAGAAAAGAAAGAAAAGCATTTTATTGATCTATTAGCATACAGGACACAGGAATACCTACCTACTAAAAAAAATAAAAAAAAATTCACATAACAAATTATAAAAAAAGAAAATAATCATTATAGGCAGGTAGGCAGCTGTCATACCTACAGTATTACTTATAAATGGGTAACAATATTAGAGGTCAATTAGGCCCCGGCTCAGTATTTGTTGCACTGGTAGGTCACCCCACTCAGTGCAACACTGGTATTCTGCCGGGCCTAGAGGTGATATCTATAAAATTAGTACGTACCGGGAGTACATTAGAAAAAATTTGCCGCGTACGAGTGAACGCCTTCTGCGGTTTTCTCTCGGAGCCTCGACATGGGGTCCTTCAAAAGGCGGGTCTATCAATTCCAACAAGGCCGGTAGCGCATCAGCACCATTTTTGGTGCTGCAGGTGTCTATGGGCGACGGTGATTGCTCTCCATCAGGTGGCCCGTCTGCTCGTCTTAACAACTCGTTTATAATAAAATAAAATATGGGAATTTTTAAGACCATCATCATCATTTTAACCAGCCTATTCTGTCGGCTCTTGTTGGTCAAAAAATGTCTATAAAATATGTATATATTTCTATTATTTATGTAAACTATATATATTTCTATTATAACTATATATATTTCTATTATTTATGTAAAACAAAGTAAAATTTGAGACAGTAATAATATCTTACTAAGCGTGTGTGCTACGATTGGTATACACAGATCTAGCTTGGGCTCTAATAGTTTCATGATCATCTTTAATTTTCATAACTTCAAGCTACGCTTTTTACAAGTAACCTCAACGTAGGCCTTACAATTTACAACTAAAACTTCTCTTATTCTTGTTCTGCGTGTAAGCCAAGTGCAAAGCTTGCCAAAGGTAAATCGAGGTCATTACCCGAACTTTAGACCCTACTTACCCCAACTTACAAGTTTACATACGGTACTAAATCTACTGAATAGTGTACTTTGCAGTGTTGTATCTATTTATATATAAAAACTACTCACTAGATCTGGTACCTAACAGAAATACAAAATTATGCCAAGCGTGTGTTAGTCATGACGATGCCCTACTTATAATTATCTGCATGACAAGTTTTATTAATACCTAGTCGGAAAGTCATAATAACACATCGAAGAATGGGCGAGTTTGATATCAATGAACATAACACGTTCAACAAGAAAACAATGTGAATGATGACGTAAAATATGAAAACGAAAACATTAATGGGAAAAATGAGATTGTTTACTTGATGCATCAAACTAAAAGTTGTGTAAAACCTGCGTAGTGTATAAACTATACTAACATGATTCACGTCCACGTTATTTAACAGCTTCCTATTAAAAAAAAATTGGCATACGTGACACGGTCAGAACTCTTGGCATGTTATTAATTAATACTTAGTACCTATTCTGAGGTAATAGAGCTCCCGTGATATATAATCGAGATCTTATTTATATGAGCAACGGGATATTTACCATGATCTAATTATGTTGTATTAAAATAGTGTTAAAAAGTTATACTCTTCATGAAGCTAATATTTTACCTAAAATATATTCTCTAGTTGATGTTCCGACTGTCCGCACCAAGCGCTTTGTTTCAACTTTTATGTTGCGGACAGCCAAGGAATGGAATTCACTGCCGGCGTCTGTCTGTACGAGCACCTACAAATTGGACGTTTTCTAGACAAAGGTGAATAGGTATCTTCTAGGTAAGCGTGCTACATCGTCGACCGCATCATCACTTAACAGCAGGTGAGATAGCGGTCAAACGCAAACCTATAAATGGTAAAAAAAAAAAAAACGGTCAAAAAATTTATACTTGAGGCTCGACTCAGACTCAAGCACTGTTTCTGAATGCGGGCTTAAGATATTCAATAAAACTCAAAAGTGGACACATGGACTGGCGAATCGTTGAACGACTGAGTTATGAAGAACTATTACCAAAATTGCAACTTGGTTTCGTAGTGATTTTTAAGAACGCTAGATGAGTCCAAGACTTGACAAATATCAAATTAACACTTTGAAGTCTCACAATGAAGCTTCCATGATATCGATGGACACGAATATACGTATTATCAACATTTTATTTTTATTTATTTATTTGTTTTATTTTATTTTACAACATGGTTGCTCGATCCTTTGGCATAGTTACTCAAATGTTATCGAGTTACGTTTAACAAATTCGGGCCTCCATGATTCTCCCAGTCTCTTAAGAGTCTCTTAAGAGACTCTTAAGAGACTCTCTTCTTCTGTGTTATCTTTTTATTCGTAGCTCTATTTCATGTCTTATTACAGTTATTACTACTGCAACGACTTATACCGTAACTACGGTTACGGTGTGAGACCTTCCCTATCAGCTGCTGTTGCATCATTTTCAATATATTTCCACAACTTTTGTTTTACAAGCACAGCTTCCGCTTGTATTACCCAAGTATCATAGTTTTCTCTTGTAAGAGGGTCGATTTTGGTGCTCGACATTTTTATTTAGGTACTTGAAACAGGGTTACTCACTCAATTTCGGATCTTTGTTTTTACGCTCTGCTACCATGTTAAATAAAATCGGAGTGGTAGGTAGAAATACATTTTTAATAATAGGTAATTGAGAAATATAGTTTTTCACAGGAATAACAAACTATATCTTCGTTCCTTTTTCATAGTATAACAGCTATATTGCTTCTAATTAAAAAGAGGTAGTTTATCTCAACATGTAGGTTTGTATACTAATGTTAGTATACTTCACACAATTATTTTTATCAACCTATACTGTCCCACTGCTAGGCAAAGGTCTCCCCACTTTTTTCCAAAATAATAACTAAAGCAATTTTATTAGTATTTTTTTCATCCCCCCATCTCGGAAAGTGTATTTAAGTTCTTCGATATCTGAGTGCAAAAGCCGTTTTTATCCGCTAACTAAAGGTTATAGTAAAATTTAATTTAGAACTATGCACTAAGTACTAAAGCCCGTATTCCGAAACAGTGCTTGATTGAGTCTGAGTCGAGCCTCAAGCACAACACAAAGCGGCCAGCGTTGCCAATTTAGCGACTTTGTCACTAGATTCAGCGACATTTTCGCATGAAAAGCGACATTTTGATGGCTTTTAGCGACAAAAATAATTTAACGACTTTCTTAGCGACTTTTTTATAGTGGTATTTATCAAATAATTACTGACCTAATAAACGAATATCCATCGTTTCCTTCGGTACATACTAATATGTAGAAAGCCCTACGATTTTTCGTGTGTAAAAACCAGCTTTATTGTCACACATCTTAAAGATCTAAAAAAATACTCATTACATCAGAAGATAAACTGAAACACACCCATTAATTCTTCATTCACTCACTGCTTTCATAACTGAATAACATCATTTATAACTCCCATGTGTTGCGCCATAAGTTCATAACTCATATTATTTTAACTTGATTAATTATTATTGTGCAGTACATCATTGTTCTTAAAAACTTGCATCAACTAGGGTCTTAGTAAGATTAAAAAACCGGCCAAGTGCGAGTTGGGCTAGCACTCAAATATTATGATTAATATTTGAGTTCAAAAGTACCTATTTTTAAACTGCATTAATGGATCATTTAATGATACGTACGCCCCGATTCCACTTTATTGTGGTCGACACTTCAGGTTTTTATGGGTTCATAAGGTTCCTATCGGGTCTGTCTAAACGCATTTCTCATAACTTCCTGATAGAATTCAAAAAATAAAGATACATGATGTATAAGAGGTAATTAAATAACTACTATTTAAGTAGGTGAGATCCAGGAACAACACGAGTATTGAAAGCAATGAAGGTGTCCGCAGACGTAGACCTACAGAAAATAAAAACAGCAAACGCTCGCCAGAATTCGATCTGCTAAACGTACAAGCGTTAAGCCGTCGACGACACAGCTCAAACCTTACCAGCGATGAAGTCAACTCTTCCTTAGAATACACAGAGATCAACAACCGCCCTGATCTGCTAGATTCACTCAACCGCAGAAGAAAGGATTCCGAGCTACAGAAGATCGCATTATCAGAACTCCGTCGTAGGTCTACAGAGAGCGCTGATTCTGAAGGCGAATCCTCCAGCCCCAAGAAACATAGCAGGAGGAATTGGGATAGAGATTCTGATTCTGATTCTGAAGTGAGGTGTTTAGTCCGTCGGTCCAGTTCGCAGCTAGAGGCGGCCGAGGCAATGATGGCTCGCCAAGATTCTCCGGACCTACTCTGAGCGTTTGACTACGTAAGATACGATACTGATAGTAGTTTTTCGGATGACGATCGGTCTTATGTGACTCAGTATAAAAGACCTGCATGCTTGCGCACTAGGCTTTGTCTTGCTGTGGCTGCATTCTCTGTCCTGATCATAGTATATATACATTTACAGTGATGCTTGGGCTTGTGTAAGTATCTTGGTAAATATTTTTTTAGGTTTATACACACAAACCTTTGTTTTATTTTTATACAATTTTAGTGCAACCAACACAAAATTGTCAAAACGGAGTAGACACAGCACAGGTACAAACATATTAAAAAAACGTTTATGCTTTACAGTTACAGCTTATTAGTGCCAAACGTATGCAAATCACTCAATACCTTTTGTGTTATTGGGACAAGTCACTATACTCTGCAACTATGGTGGTCTCTCATGCATATTTATCATACCGCACTTGCGAAATGCACTAGTCGAAAGCATTCAAAATAACGATAAAAAAAACTGAAGTGAAGTTTAAAAAACTTGAGAATTCGATAAATAAAAAAAACTTTCAACATTACTTACTATGGTAACATAACACAATAACAGAAGGCACTTGTTAGTATTCTGGTGAACTGTCGCCTGCGCACTTATTTATAACAATGGTCTTCTTTGTATGGTTCTCTTCATCATCAAAGCTTATTAGGTCATCGTCATTGAGTCCAGATTTCTGCAAAAAAAATCAGGAATAGTGAAGATTTGTTATCATGACAAAGTGTAATTTCAAACGAGGATCTTTGTCTGAAATTAAGTACTTAATATTTTTAAAATTCAGTTAGGTAAATCCCCTTTCACTCTATTTCAAACATAATTATTTATTAATTTTATCATGTTTTAAGGTACTATAGGGTCTACTGAGAAATGAGTCACACCTTCTAATCCTATGTTTGTGGTTTAAATCTGGTTCATTACTCAATGTGCACCATTGAGTTTTTCTGTCGAAGACGATGACGAGTACCTGACTGCCGAAGACGATGAAGAGTACCTGACTGGGGATGAGCACGACACACATCAGCCTCCACAGTCGGGATAAACACGACGCCTCATGAGAGAATGTTTAAACATCCCCGACGATCATGCAACGGTGCATCCATGCCCCTGAACATTTCAAGCATTGAACTTTTCAGGCTACCGAGGCAGTTCTTAATTACTAAACTACTAGCTTAATTACCCCAAATCAAGCAGAGCTGGTACTTTGTGAACCAGAGAGTTTATATAATACTTATTATACTACGATGGTTACATCCTTTAGATTAATTTTAACACTTTGTAGTTTCACTTCTCAATGTACTAGGCATCACATAATTTTCAGAGCTGTAAAATAAAAACATTAATACCTACAAGCCCTACCATCTATATCTATCTCGCTCACGCGGCCCGCGCCAAGCTCATTCCTTTTTTATGTGCGGGCATCGCTACATCAAAATTTCAATACTAGTGTTTTTCGTCAGAAATTTCAACGAAAAAGATTGCAGAATAGGTAAACGTAAACGCAGTGACGATTATTTAATAAGAAAGAAGATAAGACGTCTAGAAAAACGTTTACGAGGATCCACATCGTCTACGGAAGATGAAGGTTAGTTAGTTACTATGTTTTTAAAGACTTCATAAATATTTATTTGTAGAACAGTACCTATTACGTAATAATAGGTGTTTCTTATATATATATTACGTTAAAATATAGATTTACAGTAAATCTTTATGTCTTCGAAAATTTTTCTCATGTTTTTTGAGGTGTACCCTCATTTTGTCTTTTGTGTTATTTTTCTGGTTATCGTGCATATCGTGTAGACTGGTACTGATAACACCTGGATAGCCGGCTTTTTAAGAATTGAATACATTGTTAGCTCGTGGTTTTCTTTCGAACCGCTACGCAGCGCACTGCACATATATTTACGCTGTGCATTGAGTGAAATTCACTGATATTATCCTCATGTTATACTCCATGACGTGATCTTGGCTGATAACACTGACTGGCAATATTTCTGCGTTATACTCCAGGACGTGATCTTGGCTGATAACACTGGCTGCAAGTGACTGATAATATTCCTGCGTTATACTCCATGACGTGATCATGGCTGATAACGCCCAGTCTCGTGTCGTCACGTGATGACGACCAATGACGTAAAAATATAAACAACTGCATACTGCAGATTGTGTATTCTGCGTTATGGCTTTTATGAAAGTACGCTTTTTCGTAACTTTCACAGTATGACCAGTACTATACCAGGTCTCCATCGCCAGATGACTCCTCGCAATCAGATTTGTCGGACAATCGCTTACAAACCAGTATTGTAGTACTTGACGGCGACGCTAACAGTACAGAGAATGCCATAACTTCCGCAGACGAGCATGGGACCCATGACTCCGTTGCCAGTACGTATTTGGGCCAGCCGTCAAAGCAGAAATCGCTAAACGATGGGGTAGGATTCTGGTGGAAGGTATGACCAAGGAAGCCAGAGAGTCATTAGTAAAAAAGAATCTAATACTGAATTTTTTTTTGCCTAAAGCCAAAACTCAACTTAGAGATTGCTGCGGTCCTTGATTGATGAAACCTTGAGTAATCGGGACCAACTAGGGTTGAGGATTGTAGACCTTGCCAGCATGGCTTCTTCTCTCATAGATGAAGAGCTCGGGTTTCCCGGAGTATGCCATTGTATGATCTTTCTAGATCATTTTGCATTTTGAAAACACGCAGACTCGAAGGAAACTAGTAACGTTGTCTCTTGACAAGAAGTTTAATACTGCAGTAGTCTACATCGAGACCGCAGGGAAACTGGAAGGGCCCACCAAGAATGCAGCAATCCCAAACTTACAGACAGGGTGGGCCGAAGACCTGATACCAGGCTCAACAAGGGTACTCATACCAACAAGGGTATCAGTCTTAGCAGGGGAGGAGACCACCGCCTGCAGAGCACCGAGCTCCACCTGCGTCCAAACCAGCGTTCAAGAAACGCAAGCCTAAGGGCGCTTGTACACGCTAAGAAAAAATGCCGGGTCTACCCAAGAATTCTTGTCGTAACTAGAAAATAACTGTGTACACTGCTCGCAGCGGTGCACGAAAAAAATCTTATCTGCGCAAGACACGACGCGGCGAACGTTGTTGCGTTTTCGTGTGTGGAAAAGACAAAATTCTTGTCTTGCGCAGATAAGATTTTTTTCGTGCACCGCTGCGAGCCGTGTACACAGTAATTTTCTTGTTACGACACGAATTCTTGGGTAGGCCCGGCGTTTTTTCTTAGCGTGTACAAGCGCCCTCATTCGAGGTAATAATTCATGCGGATAGATTCTGTCACCCTGTGCTTTTTTATGGGAAGATACAATTATAGCTCCCAGTATTGTAGTATGTTAATGGATTTGAAATCCAATTTATTAAGCCGATTCTATAAAACTTTGAGCCTTGCAGCTATGTTTGGCCGTTCAAAAGTTGATATCCTCTGGTTCTGTCATAGAATCTAGGAAGTGCCTGCTCATGCTCAATTTATAATTATGAAGAATATTGATTACGCCGCAATACGCTGTGGTTCAATTATATTTATTGTAAACCTCAGCATTGTCAATAAATACACACTACTGCCTAAATGTATCTAGACTATACATCTGCATAGACACAGATAAGTTAAAAAAGCTGCATAATAATTATGTCCTCAGTATTGGGTTTTATTGCCTTGGCTACGACGCAAAAAAAAAAAAAAAAAAAAAAAAAAAAAAAAAAAAAAAAATGTACATTTTTTTTTGTACCATGTACCATGAGGTTAAATTTGCCCGTTTAGAAACGTTTAATAAATGAAAAGCTTTATTTAGCAAGGTTTTTTTCTCACATAATATAGAAGAGAAGAGAAGAGTGATTTTAGAGGCGATCATTCGCCGTTTGTATGGGAAGTGGGAACAACTTTCACAAGCCCACTTTTTTACTGTTTTATATAAATCTAAAATATATATACGTAATTATGTAAAATCATGTCTTATTCTTGGCAAGTACATAATTCTTTGGTTTGCGACTACCACCATATTCGTATGCAAATAAGAGTATAAGCTCAAGTTTGGGCGACACTGGCTATCTTAATAGTTATTCTGTAATCTGTGTTTTCTTCCAATAACCTAACGAATGCAGAAATGTTTGCTTCATAACGAAGGCTATTTCGTAGGTGTATAAGTAAAACAATTTGCCAATGGTGCGAGCCACGTAAGCTACATTTCTCAAAAATTACGCTATCTCTCAAAAAATCGAAAAACAATAGTGAGAACGACACAGAATAAAGCCTGTCTCAATCAGGCTTTGATGAGGTTATTTTTGTTTGAAACCAAAATCGACATGTTCGCTATTAGACTAAACTGTCATACATAAATGTTTTTTTTTTAGAAACAAGATCCTTCTGGTTTTCGTGCTGATGCGTTTACTCTTGACTGGAGTATACTGACATTTCAGTTTTGGAAGCATTTCCACCTTTTTTCGTCAATTTATACATTTTAACGAAAAATTCTATTCGAATCAGATGCGACTACTGGAATAATGAATATTCCATACTGATCTAATAATCAGCCGTATGGTCCATCTGTTTAAACCTTTCTCTCAAAGCAGATAAGGTAACCTGGAGCAGCTATGCATTATTCTTGTCACCTTTCAGGATCCTGTACTCTCTCTGGAAGCGACTTACCCTGGTGTTGTCGCTGTTAACGAGCAAGCGTACTCAACACAACCATTATTAACAAACGCAGTCAAGATAATAATAGTATCTCTAGCTGAGAGTTCCATAAAACAATATAACTGTGTCTGGAAATACTGCATTGGAAACTAACTCTTTTTAAATGTTACATTCCAAAGGTCATTGATTTTTAAGTCAATTAATATGCATCCGGGGTGAAGTATTCTATTTTAAGTATAGGTGCCGTTCTGCTCTTGCTTTTATATTAGGTAAACTCATAAGTCAGGATGACAGGCTGTTTAAATTCATGAAAGGGTTATTAGGAGTAACCAATGTTTCCCAACAAAAAAAAAAAAAAAAAAAATTTTGGAATCCGAGCCTTGTACTCGACCATCTTTCAAACTTCTATGCGAATGAGGGTCAGCCTTTAGACATTCTTACAAAAACGATGGTGGTTCTCCTCGCATTGGCAACTGCACAACGAACGCAGACGCTATCACTAATTCGTTTAATTAGCTAATATAGAAGTAGGGGTCGAGAATGGAAATTTGTGTGGACAATTTGATTAAAATCGACCGCCACCCATTTGGATCATATCCTTCTTTTTTTGACAGACAGGCTATTTCTTGCAACATAGAAACCCTTCCATAACGCTAATGCTTCAACAATAATCTAATAGATAAAACGGATTTTGATCTCAATCGACATTATAAATATTGGTTAGAAAACTCATTGTGTGTCATAAGAGTTTTATAGTCGACCAATAATAAACAACGAAAGCAAATACATATTTGCCGAGACAATTGGTAATTCTGATAAGTACTTCATTATTTTATTGTGCTTTATCTAATGATGCGCTGGAAGTTATGTCTCTCTGTTGAGAGAACTTTATTTAGTTGTTTAATTAAACAGTCTTATTCACTGAAATTTTATTGTCACTTACATCGTTATAGCGCTAAACATCTACAAAGTGTTAAAATTAATCTAAAGGATGTAACCGTCGTAGTATAATTGATGGTTAAACAAACTTACCAAGTGACGTTTGTCCATAATTATACAAGACGGTTACATCCGAAAGATTATAAAGTCCCACCCGAACCCGAATGATTATACCCTGACTTACGTACGATATAAGTGTCTCTGAAGAAATGAGCTTGGCGCGGGCCGCGTGAGCGAGATAGATATAGATGGTAGGGCTTGTAGGTATTAATGTTTTTATTTTACAGCTCTGAAAATTATGTGATGCCTAGTACATTGAGAAGTGAAACTACAAAGTGTTAAAATTAATCTTTCGGATGTAACCGTCTTGTATAATTATGGACAAACGTCACTTGGTAAGTTTGTTTAACCATCAATAATACATTATTTTGTAAATATCTACTCTTGACTTCAACAACATATTTTTAAGAAAAAAAGACAATGTGCATAAAATGGTGGACGTAAAAACTTTTGTACCTACCGCACAACGTAGCAGGTAACGATGACAATACTTTGGTATTTTAAACAAAAAAAAAGCGGAAACTGGGATTAGCTAATACAAGGTTCTAATCTCATCTTCATGAAGAATATACTGCTGGTTACAGAAAAAAACTACTTAGAACATTTTCCATATGCCGATTTCGGCGATTTTCACTATAAATAAAAACCGTTCAATTCAGACCACACAAATCTATAGCACATAATATAATTATTCACAGTTAAACACTAAAAACTAAACATTGGCTGTGGACGATCAATGGGAGAAATAAGTACATAAATGTACCTCCATTTATCATCCTCAGCTCAAGACACTTCTACAGAGGAGACCACCTGTATGCAACAGTCCTCAAAATGCTGTTGCTACTGCTCCGGAACAATGTGGCCGGTTCGGGATATAATATTTAGGGAGTGAGAAAACTTCCGATTTTTTTCTTGATATACGATTTAATCAGGAAGCTGTGCAGTATAACTTGTAGTTTAGTCATTACTGAACTGGTATTAGCACTTAGAAGCTAGGGTAGGGAACACTATCCGTCTCGCTCACTCACCTGGAAGTTGAATGTGAGCACGTACTCCCCGCGTCGCGTCTCGCTCTGCCGCACGAGGTAGCAGCCATGCGCCGGCACTCCGCCCGCCAGTACGCAGGCGGCGGCGGCGGCGCGCGCTAGTGTCCCGTGGAACCACGGCCATTCCGTTAGAGAGATGCGAGGGGACGACTCGCAACCTTCCTCTGCTATCGAACCTGGAACACCAAACCCATAACTTAAAATCTGCGCTGTTGTGCATGGAACATGATTTTAGATGGAGTAGGCTTACCCACCTACATCCTCCTGATGGACTTCTGACATTGTGAAGATCGCGGGAAGTCGATTACTGGAGAGGGCTCAGAATCGTTTTCTGGAAATATCTTCACTACTACTTCTATGTAAATTTAATTAAACACATCAAATTCTTTCGTTCAGTTCAGTCCATCCCAAGGTTGCCTGTTAGAGATCATGGTTAGCGATAAGGCCGCCCATTGTATTACTGTGACAAGTTATGAACTGTATCCTACTTGTCTCATGGTAATCTATAAAGAGTTATCTATCTATCCTTATCTAAAGGAAGACCGTGTCCGGCAGTGAATTTCTTCAAGTTGATGATGAGGCTTACCTAGACCTCATAGGCTCTATACCAACCAGCCAAGGATGCTATGCCCTAGAAAAATACCAGAATAGACCAGGGCATACCTAATTCAGCTTCCTCTGGCGTGTCGGCAGCTAAATCCACATTACTAGAGCTAGTAGGCAGGTCTCTTCTCGGAGGCAAATCGGGCGGTGTTGGTTCGGAACCGGTCGGCAACGCGTCGGGCGACCACGCTCTTTGCCACGAACGCCTGCTACTTGTTATTTTTATTATAAGAACGACTTTTGTTTTATTCATCACACCACACGCAAACTTACTCTCTATTATTTGAATATAACGATTCTAATAAACAGAAAAAACTCTCTCTTTTGTATGGAGAAAAGATGAGACAGAAAAAATAATTACGTAGCAGCGAGTGTTTTCACAATAGTATATTATGTACTTTAGTGGAGTTTGACAGTCCTATACTGTCACATTGGGCTAAAACTATTATAGTAACGTCCAATACTTTAGCGAAATAGGTTTTTAATGATGATGAGATTGATGTTTGTGTAGGTATTTTAAATATTTTATGATTTTGTATTATCTCTTCTATTGTATTTTGTAATTGTGTAACTATGGACCTAAGATGTCTGAAATAAAGGTTTTATTATTAATTTTCCATACAAAAGAGAGAGACACGTGCTCACACACACGAAAACAACATTTTGACACACAACACTGAAAAAGTAAAACTACCAATAAAACCAATAAAAGAGTGCGAAAGAGGGTAGATCGATTTATCTGCCAATAACATTTCTTTTACTCGTGGACTTCAGTTCAACCGTGATCATGGTGCATGCAACTGTGCCAAATAAGTCTTCGCCCGAGTAAACACTATGCTTTTCATTACGAATACAAGGAAAGTGAAAATAAAAACATGATAGAAAAATGAGTGAATTTTATTTTACACCGCACTCTAATAAGACTTTTTAAACTTCTTATCGTTGTAATGGGTTTCCAACCTCCTTGCTGAATAAAAAGTTTATCTCATTAAGGGCGCTTGTACACGCTAAGAAAATTTGCCGTTCCTGCGGCAGACAAGACAAATTCTTCGTGTAGACGACAAGAATTTTGTCTTTTCCACACACGAAAACGCAACAACGTTCGCCGCGTCGTGTCTTGCGCAGATAAGATTTTTTTCGTGACTGTCGGTCGCCGACTCACATAAATTAAGCTAGAGAAATAACACAGAGGTGAAAAAAATAAGAACGCGACTCAGCACTGTGTACACCATTAATCAGAGCTCTGAGAAGGCGTAGAGAATTTATTTTACGATTGTTACAGCGTTCGATGAAACGTTAAAAATGGGACGGTGGCTAAGAATGCGTACATGCCCGAAGACTCTCTCTCTCCTTGATGTAACACTTTGCCGTCGGGACCAGAGATTGTTACATCTATATCTAGGAAACCGCCTTCCGCTATTTCAAAGGTCAGTCCTGAAAAATCCAAGATAATTTCCAATTAAGATTCTAAACATAGTTGGAAACTAGCTAGACCAGCGGACGAATAAAGTAGATCATGTAGCCCCAAGCATGTCCATGTATCGTCTAAAAAACTTCTAAAGTAATGACTGTACTGTTAGATTACGCCTGGTCGGCCTAGAAAGCGTTGTAGTGTTTAAAGAAATAAATATATTTTTTTATTGCCACATTTTTACAGCCATTAGAAAGCCACATTATTCATAGGTAACATTTTATACTTTTTACCAGTATATTATTCTAAATCAAGTGTTTTAGAACCAGCACCAAAAAGTATGCTTTTTATTAACGAGATTTATAATTTTGAGCATTTTATAATACATTTGAAGTCGTTATTTTGTGCGCTTACATTATGCTAATTGAAAAATTACAATAGATTAATATTATGTCTTAAAAATTGGTAAGTAAGCTTTACTGCAATTTTTATTAAAAATATAATTAAGATGGTTTATCAAGTAAACATTACTAATAATTAAATTGTTCAACCTTATACACTATATGAGAAAAAATTATATCAGCTGTGGGTACATACATACCTACATATACTACTACATTTTGTTCAGCACAGAAATTATTATACCAAATTATCTGACTTGTCACGTTACCAATTCGGGTAAGTTGTATAAAAATCATTTGGTTAATATTTGGTAGTATTTCAATTATTATAATGTTTGTATTTCTTATTTCAGATAAGATGTGGGTTCCAAACCTGCCAGTGACAATCGCGAGTGCCGTGTGTGCCACAGCTGGTGCTGTTTGCATCTTCAAGTAGGTGTACTACTTTATAACTTTTGAAACTATCATGGTTTTAAACACTATTTTTATGAAACAACGGGAAAAGTGTGGCATCGATTACGCGTCCTGATACCGTCAGTGTTGTTCAAGCTTGTGCCGACTATTGAAATTTAACTCTGAAACCATTCAGTGGAAAACTAACATGTTCAAGAAATTCTAAACTGATTTTGAGAGCTTAGTTTTGACGACTTCTGTAGCGAGGCTGTTCAGCTATCGCGAGAGATGTGGCAAACAGGCTCCTTTCGTGTACTTAGGCTTTACTGATCATAGTTTTACTCCAATTGTACTCTATGCAGCTTATTGTATCAGAGCTTGCTTGCTTCATCATCATGATTCACATAGTCCCAGCATTATGATGAAAGTCGAGGTTTTAATAGCTCTGGTTTAGTCGCAAAATATAGAATCGGAAAGCCATCGTTAGTCAAATACTTAGAGGGGTTTAATTGAATGGTACTGGCTATGTTAAATAACGTTTAGTTATATTATCTGTGGTTGGGGTAGCCAAGCAACGAAACAAAGTAGCGTGTAGTTTCAAAATGAAATCAAACCTAGGTTACTTGCGTACTACATAATAAATAGATAACTGGGGTAGGTAAAATGCGTTGAAACGACACACCAAAATCAAAATAGGATAGGTGTGTGGGAATTTCGAAAGGTGCATCGCTCGGCCGTTTATTGTATTTTTATACTTATTTTTTTTTACTCCCCTATAAACGTTTTGGTGACTTGAATACACCTACAACCTTCTACCTGCTGCCTATTTACAAATACAACCGTTCGCCATTATTTTTTTTCCTTCTCTGCCCAGATAAAGAGGCTTTTGTGTCGTATCTCCTTTGTCCCAAAACTGATTTAAAAGGTTCTCGGATTATTATTTTTAAACTATATTTTTGGTAGGTACCTAGGTTAACAACTCCCTTAATGTGATAACGTTAAATAGTCATCCAAATTCAAAACAATTCTCGAATCAACATTACGTTACCTTTAAAAGATAATATGTACAAACTAAGCCTAATATAAACATAACAAAATGCGCGTTTGTCCATGTTCATTTTAAATAGAAACTTTTAAAATAGAACAATTAATATAATTATATTTTTTTTTTAATAAATCCTCCAGGGTAGGCAACGCAACGACAGCACCCTTGGTGTTGTTGGTGTCTATGGGCGATGGTGACCGCTTACCATCAGGTGGGCCGTATGCTCGATTGTCTATCTGTAACATAAAAAAAATTGTGTATGCATAATTATATTAATAATGATACTGAAGTACTTATTATTATGGTTAAGATACTACAGAGATTCACAATATTTTAGTTTAAACCCAAGATATAGGTAGGTACATAGACATTGGCATAACAATGCAAATACTATATCAAAGGATACGAATACCTACAGACTTGAATGGAGCTCGCTATCAATGAAGGTATTATAATGCGCCCTGAACATCGGACTATGAACAATCTTGCCACTAGACTAAAATAAACCACCAAACTCCATTCATAATTTTCAACATTCTATTGCAAAGGCCGGAAGGAAATAATCCGATTTTCAACATCAATTTGATGTTTCATAATCTTTAAGGATGCCAACTTCAGTGTTTTGACGTTACTTTTACCCAGATAACGTCCAAACTTATTCACAGTCATTCTTTTACTAAAGTTTTATTTTCACTTCGAGTGCATTTATACCTGAGGCGATTCAATTATATTAGCTTCTTGCAGTTCTTCAATTATCGCAATAATTTCATTATCATGACTGTTGTTACCAGCATTTTGAGAACTAATAAGAAGCCGCAACCGATCTACAAGTTCATTAGGATCATCCCAGTATTTAAAGTCGGTATTTGGGATATATTTTTTCATTACCAAACTTTTCATAACACATCCACCCTTTTTTGCGGAAATTGGTAAGCTTAACTGTTTTATGTATTGCGAATACTTGATACTCCTATCACCCTGTATCTGACCATCAGACAAAAAATTACGTCGATGTGCATTAGTCATTGTAATAATTTTCCGATAGTTGACACTATCTACCGGTTGAATAAGTGATACATTAGGTTCTCTTTTAAATAAAAGCTCCATAAAAGAACATGATTGTTGTTATACCGACCTTATATAAAGTGGAATAAGGGCAGGCAGAAGAAGAAGAAGAAGAATTCTCCATAATATGTAAAATTAAAGATATATTTTGCAATAAAAAATATTTAGCTTTAAAACAGTGCAAACTAAATGATCTCCACTGAAACTATTTTTTTCTATTAGTTTTTAAATCCTTAGCTTTACTATATAGGCATTTTACATTTTAAAGCCTTCTGCGCCTTAGATCGTGGGTTCGACCCCTCCGAGAGCAAGTATTTGTGTGGTGAACGTAGATGTTTGTTCTCTGTCTGGGTATTGGTGTCAATGTACCTATGTATTTACAAAATAAATTAGGTATATCAGCTATCTGGTTCCCATAGTACAAGCACTGCTTAGTTTGGAGCTAGATAGCGTTGAGCGGATTATCTACAATATTTATATATTTACAAAAAAGCAATCACTTTATCCAACTTCAAATAAAAAAGGAGGTTCTCAATTCGGTTGTATTTTTTTAAATGTTTGTATACCATAACTTCGTCATTTATAAAAAACAAAGTTCTCATTCCATTCCATAGAACTGTGACTGTATAAAACGAAACGTCTCGTATCGCCAGCCAGCTCGTAAGATCTGTGGTAGAAATGTTAGTCTAGGAAATATAAATCTTCCATTTCTGGAGGAGCAGAAAATTAAAGCAGACCTCAGGAATGAGCTCTACGATGCACTGCCATGTATCCATCTACTTGAGGCACACAGGTGTCCAGCCTCACATGTCAATAATTTTACCGGCACCCACAAACAGAAACACAGCAATGCGGTTTCACAGCAGAAATAGGCATGGTGGTAGTACTTCTCTGGACAAGCTCTTCACAAAGAGCTTTTTTTTTTAATTCTTTATTGCACACAATACAAAACATAGGAAAACAACAGAAATAGAGGACATGTACAAAGGGGAGCTTAACCCCTTCAGTTACCTACTAAATATCGGATTATTATTATTATTGTCATGAATTTAACATTGTTATACCTTCAGTTTTTCGTAGTAATCTGTTATCATAGCTTTGATTGTTGACAAGGTCTAACAATGTTTTAACGACAGTAGCACCGGAATACGAAACATAAGGCATCCACCTACCAGATGGACTGACAACAGTGTTAAAATCGCGGTAAGTCGGTGGATGGAAAGAGCTCAGATTCGTTCTTGCTGGAAATTGTAAACGTGTAGGGGAGACCTATGTCCAGCAGTAGACTGATGATGATGAAGGTTTACGCGATAAATAGCCATGTAATATAAAAAAGCCTGTTGTTTCTTGCATTACTTATTAAACACCATAAAATATTACTATTTCGTTTTAATTTGTCAGTTTACCCTTGTAATAGTTTCGGTACCTAAATATTACGGCTGACATAAAACGTTCACCGTTTTGTTTAAATCTAGCTGTAATTACAGTGCGTGTTGAACATCGATGTTGTAATAATTATTAAAAGTACTTGTGTTCAAGTGCATTTGCGCGTGAATACTTGAATACCTTTTTTTTTTTGTAAATACATACTTAGAATACAATATAACACCCAGACAGAGAACAAACATTTATGTTAACCACACAAATATTTGTTCTCGTGGGGATCGAACCCACGACCTACGGCGCAGAAGGCAGAGCTACTACCAACTGAGCTAGAGGCCAGTCGTTAAAAGCTGAGGTTTCCGTGTTAAACGGCAATTAACCCGTAAATAGTACAGTTTTCCAAATATATCTCACTCAGGAAACTAAATTTATCGGTCCAATTTCTACTTCCTTCGCCGATTGACAAACAGCAAGATCTCGACGATAAATTTGACGGAATCCTGTTAGTTTCTCGACATTTAACATTCTGTTCCGAAATCCAAACAGAAATATCTATCAGCAGGAAACCAAACAATCAACTTGATATATTTTGAACTATATCGGTAAATATACTTTCCTTGTCACTTTGCTGTCATCAGTGCAAAAGGAGGTGAAATACTATATTCCTTATTCACCGGAATAAGGAATTTTTAATGTTTATGGTCATACACTTGCAGGCTTCAAATAAAAAAATCATTGGCGGTCATAAAAGTCTCCGTTTTGTACGCTTTGCAGAATCTGGATCGCAAAACTTGGCAGGCCAAGTTTGTCAACCGCATTTGTCGATAGGAAGTTCTCCGCTCGATTAGCATCGACACCGACTTGCTCCTTGCCTCTCCAATACCTTGTTCGGAAGTATACATTCACTTGTGTTCAGTCACTTTAGGAACACCCAAACAGAAGCCTTGTTGTCTAAGTCAACTTGTAATCGACATTGGCTTCATTTTTGACATTTGAAACCTAGCCTAGACTTTAGCTGTGACTTTGGTATTGTATAACTATCTGACATAAATTTAGAATCTTCATATTTGCACAGGTCATAAAAAAAACACAGATGTATTTTACTTGACTTAACTTTTGCAAAGTTATTGCACACACATTCAAGCTCAGGAAAACATTACTCTTTCTATTTCTTCAGGGCCTTCAACATTTAAGTGAGGAAAGATAGTGCTCTGTCAACATTACATACAAAATGTTGCTCGCTGTTGTAACAACATTTGACTAACCCTTACAATAGACAATACATTATCTTATCAAGTCAGTACACTTATGTACAACAGCATAAGTTCTGCCTTACCACCTTACGGGTACATTTTTTGTGTGTGCTAGTTACCAATATCCCACTGTGGTTTGATTGTGACCAGATTGTAAGCAATCTTTGGAACTGTAAATATCATAAAACTGATGGCTTTTACTAAGTGAAACAGATTTTTATTCCTCCACCATAGGTCAAAATTAGTGAACAAAGAAATAGGCAGAGTGAGCTAACTAAAACGCTTGCAAGCAAATCTGTTTAATAAGTAGTAAGCTGGAAATTTTGCTGTTACTTACTACATTTTATCGTAGTCAGTTTAGTATTTTTTGGTTAGTGTGAAAAGGCATTATGTGGTCTTTAAAGTTGGTAAGCATTCCTGTTTTTTCACCAGCCGTCACGTTTTATTGGTTTGCATTCTCGTGTTTTTACCTGACATAATTATTTCTGTTTAGTTAAACAATTGTCTCTAAAGTATACAATTTATTGATCGTAAAAATGACGTTTATTAATTGTGTTAAATGCTTTTTTGTGAGTAAAAAATGCGTGGCTTTGTAGTTGTCAGTTTGAAATGTCATTGGAATTGTTTAAATTTTATAGAACTCATTCAAATTCTTAAGAAAAAGTTATTTACATAATTAGCCGATTATAATAAGGCGTTAAAATATTTTAGAAAATTTTCTATGCCTAGTTTATGACCTATTAGATGTTTAAATAAATAAATATTATAGACAATCCACACAACACTATCTAGCCCTAAACTACGCAGAGCTTGTACTATGGGAACCAGATAGCTGATATAATACTTAGATACATTTTTTTAAACCCAATCTTCTTCTTATAAGTCATGTCGTTTGATAATTGAATTCAATTTTATCAAATACGAAACAAGGTTTAATTCCAATGTCGTTTCAATTGAATTCCGAGAGATCTGCTAATTCATCTTCCAAGAACAAGTTACTACAAACATGTGTACTAACTGTATTACAGGAAACGTTATTCAAAACAATGCTCTCCGTAGCTCCATTGAAAATTTTCCGATTTGCCGGATTTTAGCTCGTATTAAAATGTCCAGGGTGCGGGTAGACACTAGCATAGATGACCGCATTTAAATGTGCATACAAAATATCGATGCACAATGCGAATACTAGCCTATTAGGGTTATTTAAGCACGTCGTAAATTCCCAGGGGTGAGCTTGGAATATAATCAAGGGGTACTTGGGAAGTCCTTCCAGTGAGATGGCCACTTTCCTTCGAGACTCGTTACGCTTTTGCAAGGGAGAATTGAGCTATATCTGATAATCTGTTTGAATCTAGTCGTATCTCAGATTGAGATACGACAGCGATCTTAATCCCGACAAACATGCATAGTTTATGCAAAGGGGATCCTGTTTGAATAGGGAACGTAATCCGTCGCGTGTAGAGTATATTTGTTTATGAATAGGTGTCAAATCGTACCTGACGAAGTTACAATAATTCATCACGAAATGATAAATCTAGGGCGAAAAAATTTTCATCAATCCTATAGAATAGTGTAATAAAACTCCCACTGTTGTCCAATCAAACTATATTGTTCACTTCCTTCTACGTTACAATCTCTCTAGTACTTCACAAATTACCAACTCTAAGCCACGTGGTTTTACAAAGAAGCTTGCATTGCATGCGACCAACTCTTCCGAGCGCTCGTTCCAGAATGGCGATCGAGCAGTCGAGCCCGACCGCCATCTTTATCACCGGAAGCGTTGCCAGTATGCAGTGCAGACATTTTGAATCAATCACCATTAATAATACTTTTACATGAACTAAACAAACAAACTAGTTTCTAAAACAGTTATCATGATTGATGACAATTAAAATCATTATTTATTTACAAACAAATTATTCAGATCCACAGACATATTTTAAATCAATCGATTCAACTGACTAACCATACATAATTGCCAACGGCATTTTCTATGAAGTTGACAGACTATTTTACAAACAAATATGACAAGTGTCATCAAATATCATAATAGTAATTTCTATTAAACCATTAAAATTAAATCCATTATTGAAATTCATCACATTCGGCCATCCGATATTGTGCTTACTCTGGAAGCACATGCTAAGTGCACAATATAATATGATAACTTAATAAACAAAGCTTGAATTTGAAACAAATGAGAAAAGATGACCATTCAAACACAATCTAAAAAAAATTGAATGTCTAACAAACAAAACTTGAATTTAAAACAAATACTTAATGAGAAAAGATGACCATTCAAATAAAATCTAAAAAAAAAATTGAATGTCTAACAAACAGAACTTGAATTAAAACACAAAAGAAAAGATGACCATTCAAATACAATCTAAAAAAAATCTAATTTAATAAAAAATACGATTCTTTAGAACCCGTATGAAATCATCCATTCCCTGCGCATACGTAAAACTGTGTCCGATCAACGCTTCCTCATGGATAGAGATGGATATTTAGAAGAGAGGTAGATATTTATGTTATTTCTAATCAAAAAAAGGGCCAATTTAACGGATTACTAATAGACCGATCAAATATTTAACAGCTGTTTTTTTCAAGATTTTGTTACTCTGTCTATTTGACGGAGAAAAACGTATTCAGTGTGCGCACTCAATGTGATTTTGAAAAAATAAACCATAATTAGATCGAGTGATAGGCTTGGTGATCCTTTTGCTCCAAAGGTATCCTGGAGAGCATTGCTGCAGCCAGGATAAACTGTCTTGGCGGTGAAACAGAAAAAAAATTAAGAGTGAAATATATAATAGCCGAGCGAATCAGTTTTTTAAGCAGAGGAGAGAAACCAGGGCTGAGACGGCCAGTAAGGAAATATTAGGATATTTTCAGGCCTCATCCATGTTTATTTTCTATAAGCATTTCAAGACAAGTGAAAAGCCGGGAAAGCACATAATTACATTATTTTTCCAGCTTATAGTGAATGCGTCAACTGTTATGGCACCTGGATCTGGCCTCTACAAACTATTAGTTCTGGTTCGATTCCTGGTTCTCCAAAAGCTGTTACTACTCTATGGTATATTCCGTGACCGAAAGATACCATTCAATATCCGTATTAATTTTTCTAAACTCCTGATGTGATCCTGGACTATCTTTTGTATAAATTTAAGAAGCTAACAGACAGATATTTCATATTTTGCACCATTGCTAAATGGTTTTTTTTTTCAGGTAGGGTAGGTGAGGGAATTGGATCACTCCCATCCTTTTGATGTACTACGATAACATAAAAACATTTGTGAGCAAAACATTTGAAACCAAAAATCAATAAACATTAATTTATTATCTATATATATATAACTCAAAGGTGACTGACTGACTGACATAGTGATCTATCAACGCACAGCCCAAACCACTGGACAGATCAGGCTAAAATTTGGCATGCAGGTAGATGTTATGACGTAGGCATCCGCTAAGAAAGGAAAATGGAAAATTATTTTCCGAAGAGGAGAAAAAGGGGAAAAATGGTTTAAAGAAAAATCAACGCACAGCCTAAACCGTTATCCCTAGAAGCATGAAACTTAGAAGGTGTATTCCTCTAATAGAGCAAAGGTGTACTAAAAAAGAAAATAGGAAAATTATTTCCCTAAAAGAAGAAAAATGGAAAATGATTTTAAGAAATATCACAAAAAATAGCTTTACAAAATACGCAAAAAAACATTTGAAAAAATCAGCTACCGCAGCATCTGGCACCAGGTTCGATTACACACAAAGGTTCACAAACAAACTAACACCAACACGCATACGAAACCCCAAATTAGCCACTAATATAACATAAAACTACAAAAAATAGCTTTACAAAATACGAAAAAAAAAACATTAAAAAATTTTCAGCTACCGCAGCATTTGTCACCAGGTTTTAATACAAACAAATGTTTACAAAAAAACCGATGATAACCACTAAGACAAAATCGCGGGAAACATCTATCATACTTAAACTAAACACTGCTGAAAAAAATCGGCTCCAACAGCACTCGCCTTCAAATTCAAATACACTATAAAGTACAAGCTCAAATCTATAGTAACCAGCAGTTGGTCATGTCAAATTAAAAAAATCTGATTCGATTACACACCAACACGCATACGAAACCCCAAATTAGCCACTAATCTATATATATATAACTCAAAGGTGACTGACTGACTGACATAGTGATCTATCAACGCACAGCCCAAACCACTGGACAGATCAGGCTAAAATTTGGCATGCAGGTAGATGTTATGACGTAGGCATCCGCTAAGAAAGGAAAATGGAAAATTATTTTCCGAAGAGGAGAAAAAGGGGAAAAATGGTTTAAAGAAAAATCAACGCACAGCCTAAACCGTTATCCCTAGAAGCATGAAACTTAGAAGGTGTATTCCTCTAATAGAGCAAAGGTGTACTAAAAAAGAAAATAGGAAAATTATTTCCCTAAAAGAAGAAAAATGGAAAATGATTTTAAGAAATATCACAAAAAATAGCTTTACAAAATACGCAAAAAAACATTTGAAAAAATCTGCTACCGCAGCATCTGGCACCAGGTTCGATTACACACAAAGGTTCACAAACAAACTAACACCAACACGCATACGAAACCCCAAATTAGCCACTAATATAACATAAAACTACAAAAAATAGCTTTACAAAATACGAAAAAAAAAACATTAAAAAATTTTCAGCTACCGCAGCATTTGTCACCAGGTTTTAATACAAACAAATGTTTACAAAAAAACCGATGATAACCACTAAGACAAAATCGCGGGAAACATCTATCATACTTAAACTAAACACTGCTGAAAAAAATCGGCTCCAACAGCACTCGCCTTCAAATTCAAATACACTATAAAGTACAAGCTCAAATCTATAGTAACCAGCAGTTGGTCATGTCAAATTAAAAAAATCTGATTCGATTACACACCAACACGCATACGAAACCCCAAATTAGCCACTAATCTATATATATATAACTCAAAGGTGACTGACTGACTGACATAGTGATCTATCAACGCACAGCCCAAACCACTGGACAGATCAGGCTAAAATTTGGCATGCAGGTAGATGTTATGACGTAGGCATCCGCTAAGAAAGGAAAATGGAAAATTATTTTCCGAAGAGGAGAAAAAGGGGAAAAATGGTTTAAAGAAAAATCAACGCACAGCCTAAACCGTTATCCCTAGAAGCATGAAACTTAGAAGGTGTATTCCTCTAATAGAGCAAAGGTGTACTAAAAAAGAAAATAGGAAAATTATTTCCCTAAAAGAAGAAAAATGGAAAATGATTTTAAGAAATATCACAAAAAATAGCTTTACAAAATACGCAAAAAAACATTTGAAAAAATCAGCTACCGCAGCATCTGGCACCAGGTTCGATTACACACAAAGGTTCACAAACAAACTAACACCAACACGCATACGAAACCCCAAATTAGCCACTAATCTATATATATATAACTCAAAGGTGACTGACTGACTGACATAGTGATCTATCAACGCACAGCCCAAACCACTGGACAGATCAGGCTAAAATTTGGCATGCAGGTAGATGTTATGACGTAGGCATCCGCTAAGAAAGGAAAATGGAAAATTATTTTCCGAAGAGGAGAAAAAGGGGAAAAATGGTTTAAAGAAAAATCAACGCACAGCCTAAGCCGTTAGCCCTAGAAGCATGAAACTTAGAAGGTGTATTCCTCTAATAGAGCAAAGGTGTACTAAAAAAGAAAATAGGAAAATTATTTCCCTAAAAGAAGAAAAAACGGAAAATGATTTTAAGAAAAATCACAAAAAATAGCTTTACAAAATACGCAAAAAAACATTTAAAAAAATCATCTATCTATCTATATATATATAACTCAAAGGTGACTGACTGACTGACATAGTGATCTATCAACGCACAGCCCAAACCACTGGACAGATCAGGCTAAAATTTGGCATGCAGGTAGATGTTATGACGTAGGCATCCGCTAAGAAAGGAAAATGGAAAATTATTTTCCGAAGAGGAGAAAAAGGGGAAAAATGGTTTAAAGAAAAATCAACGCACAGCCTAAACCGTTATCCCTAGAAGCATGAAACTTAGAAGGTGTATTCCTCTAATAGAGCAAAGGTGTACTAAAAAAGAAAATAGGAAAATTATTTCCCTAAAAGAAGAAAAATGGAAAATGATTTTAAGAAATATCACAAAAAATAGCTTTACAAAATACGCAAAAAAACATTTGAAAAAATCAGCTACCGCAGCATCTGGCACCAGGTTCGATTACACACAAAGGTTCACAAACAAACTAACACCAACACGCATACGAAACCCCAAATTAGCCACTAATATAACATAAAACTACAAAAAATAGCTTTACAAAATACGAAAAAAAAAACATTAAAAAATTTTCAGCTACCGCAGCATTTGTCACCAGGTTTTAATACAAACAAATGTTTACAAAAAAACCGATGATAACCACTAAGACAAAATCGCGGGAAACATCTATCATACTTAAACTAAACACTGCTGAAAAAAATCGGCTCCAACAGCACTCGCCTTCAAATTCAAATACACTATAAAGTACAAGCTCAAATCTATAGTAACCAGCAGTTGGTCATGTCAAATTAAAAAAATCTGATTCGATTACACACCAACACGCATACGAAACCCCAAATTAGCCACTAATATAACATAAAATCACAAAAAATAGCTTTACAAAATACTAAAAAAAAACATTAAAAAATTTCCAGCTACCGCAGCATTTGTCACCAGGTTTTAATACACACAAATGTTTACAAAAAAACCGATGATAACCACTTAGACAAAATCGCGGGAAACATATAACATAAAAATCACAAAAAATAGCTTTACAAAATACGAAAAAAAAACATTAAAAATTTTCAGCTACCGCAGCATTTGTCACCAGGTTTTTATACACACAAATGTTTACAAAAAAACCCGATGATAACCACTTAGACAAAATCGCAGGAAACATCTATCATACTTAAACTAAACACTGCTGAAAAAAATCAGCTCCAACAGCACTCACCTTCAAATTCAAATACATTCTAAAGTACAAGCTCAAAACAATGGTAACTAGCAGTTGGTCATATCAAATTAAAAAAATCTGATTCGATTATACACCAACACGCATACGAAACCCCAAATTAGCCACTAATATACCATAAAATCACAAAAAATAGCTTTACAAAATACGACAAAAAAACATTAAAAAAAATTCAGCTACCGCAGCATTTGTCACCAGGTTTTAATACACACAAATGTTTACAAAAAAACCGATGATAACCACTTAGACAAAATCGCGGGAAACATCTATCATACTTAAACTAAACACTGCTGAAAAAAATCATCTCCAACAGCACTCACCTTTAAATTCAAATACATTCTTAAGTACAAGCTCAAAACAATGGTAACTAGCAGTTGGTCATATCAAACTAAAACAAACGAACTCAAATATCCACGCGGACGAAGTCGCGGGTATCAGCTAGTTGTTATTATAAAACAACAATCTCTCCATGCTTTTGGTATCTCTATATGGTTGTTATGAAAATCTAGTTCAGTATTTTTCCATCCACCGTTTACGCGCTGTAATTACAATATACGCCCCATCCTGTTCAAGGCGCTAAAACTAATAAACAAGGGGTTTTCAGAGAGAGTTTTGTCTAATATTTTGAAAGCTAAATATTTTTGTCTCTCAAACTCTTTAGTATAGAGCCAACCATACTTCACAGCTGGATACGCTGATTTATGTAAGAATCCCGAACAAGTGGGCAAATTCCTGAATAGTACCTACTAACTGGCATTCGCAAAAAACATTTTGTGCCGCTTAGTTAACGGCAGTGATATTGACAATATAATATACCCATAGTGATGTATAGGTCCAAATAAAATTGCAACATTTACGAGGATGAACATCTTTTATCGAAATTGACCACGAAACCTATATAAGCAGTAAAGTAACTTTAGAGTTTCAGTAACATGTATCCGTCACTCCTTGAAACTGTCACCTAGACAGAGCCAATCGTCAAGATATACATATTACAGATCTAAATCTGCGATGTCTCATAATAAAGCCTGCAACTTCTTTCATTATCTTTGTAAATGTTCGAGAAATCGAACAAAGTCTATAGCATGGCACTAAACTGATTATGTAGTTTTGTCAAATTGAAATCTTAAATTCTTACGATCGGACTTAGCTACAGGAACAAGTATGATTCTGTAAGATCAATGATCGCCATGAATCCACAGGTAAGTATCATTTTCGACGCAGCCCCATGGTCTCCCATGTTGAAATGGACAATAGAAATGAATTTATTTAGCAGATTAAGGCTTAGAATCGGTGACCACCATTAGGCGTTGGTGCTAAAAAATAATAATAATGTTTGATACAAATTGAAATTTTTGAGGATAACATTATAGAAATGGCACCTAAGTTAGTTAGGTTCTGGATGGCTAACCTCATTTCATTATTTTCTTTGTATGAATGAAAATTATTGTTATAAGTTATTAGGAGAACCTTGTTCTACTCTACGATTAAAAGGTTAACAGTTACGAATCAGTTCCAAAATAACTTGATTATTAGTTACACCAATCCAGCAATTATAATAAAATTGTAATCTTCCAGCATGTCCACCTACGTTATTGTTTCGTAGGAGCATATTTGTTATAGCTTGACAAGTTCGTCGAAGGACGCGTGAACTGCGCCGAGACGTAGACGTGTAGTTGGTTGCGCTCATCGATACGGTTGTTGTGCTGTCGTCCTGTATGCTGACTGCCCCCCCCCCCCTTTCTCGATGGTAACGAGGGGTAACGAGAGTGCCCGATCAGTTTCCCTGGTGTTGAAAAAACTGCCAGCTGACGACTGAATATCCGAAGAAGAAGGCTTCGACGACGTTTAAAAGTGATTCTTGCAATCAAACTGAATAAATACACTTATTTGTAACCCTTGTTTTAAATTGCCTTTGAAACCTTAATGTTTTCAGGCAACTCACTCTCAAAGAGAGTTTCATATCTCTTTCTTGGTTCTTTTTGAATGTAAGGAACGCTTTCTATAATCCTAGAGCGAGCTAAAGCTTGGTTCTCACTTGAGATTCGGCATAGTGGAAGTCCGTTAGTATACGGCAACCATGAGATAATATTCATACAGCTTGTACCTTATCATCGCTGGTCAAAAGCAAACTCACGCTTTGTTGAGTACTGATATGCCTATATAGGCCCAGCAACTTTAAATTTTCTTTATTTATTTATTTAATTTGTAGAAATACAAGAAACGACCCGATACTACAGAGTAAATAATCATCATCATCATCAGAGACGATCCAACGTGGCATAATTTTATAATAATAATAATTTTCTAGTTCTCACTATATCAGACACGGCAGCGGATATTTCCGCGCTTAATGTGTTTGCTTTCAACAGTTTGCAGTTACTGGAAATAAAACAGTCTTTCTAATAAATAAAAAGCTTTTCTTTTACCTCCTTCTGCATCTCCTTCTTGAGGATTGGTAGCCAAAGTTGGCCCAGCTTGTCATGAATATCAAGACCATAAACTGGTATTAAGGTCATCAGAAGCATTACCCAAAGCCTGTAATGACTCTGTATCGAGTTCAGACACAGGTTCAGTAGCCTCATGCGGGGCGTTAAGGCCTCGTCTGGTGTCGTGAGGAGAGCCGGCACAGGTGGTGCTTTGTAAAGATTTAAACCTTCGTGTTGACCCGCAGTCGAACCTCCAGGCAATTTTTAAGCATCATGCTAACCCTTCGTGATAACCCGCAGTTAATCCTCCAGGGCGCTTACTAGATGCTGATATTTAAATCGGCTTGTGACATTTTTCACTTCACTCAGGTATCAGGAATGCAAAAATGCAAGACTTACTTACCTGGATTTTCATCAGAATCAGATCATAACGAAATCACAATCACGCAACGCTTTTTAGCCGTATTTTGCTTACGAAGTTTTTCGGATTAATATCCAAATTTGTATTGCCGGCAATACATTTCAGCATTTTTTCCAATTTTTCACTGCAGAATGTGTGCTTGATGCCGTGCACAAAAAAAGAATGACGATCTGCTGAGGGAAATGTCAAACCAAACTTTATTTTTTTTATACTTTAAAAAATGTGCAAAGGTGCCAGTAGCATAAGATAATACTACCTCGTTTTATAACTGAAGAATGAAGCGACGAATTATAATCAATATAAGTGTTCTGATTTTCAAAGTTCAAAAAACGACTTCTTTCTTGTTTTTTTTTTATGTTGTCCTTGCAATCTCAATAAGTTGTAAAAAAAATATTATACTTGGATTGATATTAATTAGCGTATGATTAATTGCTTTCATAAAAGTAGTCGTTGCAGCACTAACTGTCATTTTACGGTTAAAGTCCGTAGATTTTGATTTTATCTTACTTCGTGCATTTCATAGACATTTAATAATCAAATCACAGAGTGTAGGCAATTAATATTCACATATCTTGTTTATTTTTATCTCAATAAGGACATAACTGGTTATGATAAAATGGTGAAAGAATAATAATGCTAAAGTCAATTCTGTTTACGCAATTTCCTCGGCCGATAATGTTAAACGTTGAAGGACATTCCAAATGACATTTCTTTTCAACACTTCTGGCATTGGCAACACAGTTATTGTTATGTGCAAAAATACTTATAGTACAGGGTTAAACGCCTTTGAAAAATAAACAAAAACGTTAAAAGATTTTTTACGGAAGTAGCAACTCAAAATGTGTTCGGGATCTCCTACCACTATTTGAAGAGCAAAAGTTCGTTGAAGCTGATTTGTAGCGTATTTACGTAGGTGACAGGCCTACGGGGTTTTTTTTTTTTATTGTCGGTTCATTGTTACCTGTCAAGAATTATACACGAGGATCTCAAGGAAAATTTATTCTTTTATTTCTTCTCCAAAAATCAACCTGAAGCAGGGATATTTCCAAACATGGTCCTACGAGCCGAATACCCAGGATACGTATAAGGGAAGTGATCAGTGGTGTTCTAAAAGGAATATAACCCAATACTCTTTTCTCAGGTTCTTAGTAATCCATCCAAGCAGAAACAAGGTTTGTGTGTTGTAAACCTGTAATCAGCATATTTAATTGTGAGTACCTATGTTTCATTTAGCCTAGGCATGGTATTTTTTGGAAAAGAAAATCATTCTGTTGTAATTTACCGGTAACCTCAAAATTGCATTCTCCAACAAGTTTCACATTTGCGTTTGTATAAAGTTTTGTCAAAAATCATCCAAATTAGCCAATTGTTTTGTTATTTACAGGAATAAACAATAACCTATTACCTATTCAAGTACTTTTTTAGTAGAATTAGCTTCATTTTGGCCCATAATTTGCAAAGTTCAACTTGTCATTTTGTTGTAAATTGTTCAAAAGTTAGAAACCCATTTTTTTGCATTTTGGTCCAAAATTCTAAAAACTAAGTGTAATTTACCTACTAAAAATATAAAATACAGCTTTCATTTGCCCTGTTGGTTGGTTAACATGAATTTAGTTGTGTTTGCACAATAATTTTACATTTGTAAAACATACAAACCACCCTTTCATACTGTTATACAGTTTCATGTAAACTAGGCCATCATTTTAATTTGTATAAAACTAAATTCCAGGACTAAGGCTGCTCCTAAAGGCTCCCAACAATGTCTGAGAAAGAGGAAAAGGACCTTATAAAGAAGAGAGCGAGTTTCAAGGGCCGTCTAACTGGCTTTGGCAAGTACTTAAGTGAATTGAGTGGTACATTGAGCCCACAACAGGTAAATGAACTGCAGTTACGAATAGGAAAAATTGAGAGCTTATATGAACAATATGACGAAGTGCAATTAGCAATGGAATGTCATGTCGATGACATTCTTTCACAAAGGGCTGAACGGGATGAGTTTGAGTCCATATATTACAAGTCACTTGCTAAGGCACAAGATATTCTAAATCGCAATCCGAAGTCACAAAAAAGTGAAACTGTGGAGAGCTCTCGAGCTAGCAACCACAAGCTAATTAAGTTGCCTACCATTAATTTACCCAAATTTCAGGGTTCTTATGATAATTGGCTCGAGTTCCATGACACATTTTCTAGTCTTATACATTCGAACGATGGAATGGATGAAATTAATAAGTTTCATTATCTGCGAGCCTCACTGGAAGGATCAGCCGCTGTAATAATTCAATCAATAGAGTTTTCTGCTAAAAACTATTCAGTGGCCTGGCAATTACTTTGCGATAGATATAATAACAAGCGTTTATTAATACAAAACCATGTCACAAACTTGTTTAATGTTGACTCAATTAAAAGTGAGTCTTCAATTAGCTTGAAACGGTTAATCGATCAGCTGAACAAAAGCCTGCGAGCTCTGGAATTGCTTGGCGAACCCACTACGTATTGGGACACTCTGCTTATTCACGTTTTAACTAGGAAACTTGATCATAAAACGTTCCGTGAATGGGAAGAGTGTAAGGGCCGTCTGGACAAGGAGAAAGCTATAACGCTGGCAGTCTTTCTAGAATTTGTCCGCGATCGAGCTGATCTGTTGGAAACGCTGGAATTATCACGCGGTAATGTATCAACCCATCCATCTAAAATTGTAAACAAGCTTAAAACTATGATCTCAGTGGCGAGTCCACAATCTCAGGTAGTGTGTGAGGATAATAATAATAATAGTTCAGCCATCAAGCCATGTCCGAAATGTAAGGGTGACCATCATTTGGCAACTTGTCCGCAGTTTCTCGGCCTCACCAACGAGCAGAGGTTGGAGCTAGTCCCACAGTTTAGGGTGTGTTACAACTGTTTTCGCACTGGTCATTACTCGAACCGCTGCAAAAAGAACGGTTGTAAGTTATGTAAGCGCAAGCACAACACCCTGATTCATGTGTCTGACATTAAAAAGCCGGCTATCTCTTCTTCGGTGAATGTAGGTGACGGCGACGGCAGCGGCGTCAAGTCGCACTCGTCTGCCCCGTCTCATGATCAGGCGCAAGCTTCTGGTACTAACTTGACCTTGACCACCTACTGTGTGGATACGCCCATAGAAGCGCAACAAGACGTATTACTATCAACTGCTTTGGTAAAGGTAATCGATGCAAGTGGTCGCGAGCGCATTGTCCGCGCGCTTCTAGATTGTGCAAGTTCATCTTGTATCATTACTGAAAAAATGTGTCATTCATTAAATCTACCCTATGTAGACATTGATAAACCGATATACGGTATTAATAAAACTCAAACAAACACGACCAAAATGTGTCGTGTCTTAATAAACTCGTTGAGTGAGATATATTCTCAAAATCTGCTTTGTTACGTGCTGCCGTCAATAACCGATGACGTGCCTTGCCATTCTGTTAATATTTCGCACTTAAACTTACCTGATGATATTGCCCTCGCCGATCCTCAATTTTACAAGGCGTCTGAAATAGATATGATAATCGGTAGTAATATATTTTGGGAACTACTCGGGTCGCGAAAGATTAGTTTAGGAGCTAATAATCCGATTCTCTGGGAAACTCGACTGGGCTGGTTAGTTTCAGGTCCCATTAATGGTGACCATCATGGATCGTCTCCTATTAAATGCAACTTCACGAAAGTAGATAATCATGTTAATGACTTCGGAAATGATGACGTTCAAAATTTGTTATCTCGGTTTTGGCAACTAGATGAAGTTGGCCCTAAGTCCTCATATTCCGAAGAGGAACGGTTGTGTGAAGAACACTTCGTTCAACATACGACTCGTCTTAAAGACGGTCGCTTCTGTGTCAGGATACCGTTAAAACAGTCTCACGGTACTCTGGGTGATTCATTGCAACGAGCGCAGCGATGCCTTCTCTCATTAGAGCGCAGGTTTAATGGTCAACCTACCTTTCGCGATAGGTACGTCAACTTCATGGCTGAGTATCTATCACTTGGTCATATGTCAGAGTGTGAATTAAACACAAATCCTACTCCTTACTTTATTCCACATCACGGGGTATTAAATGAAAATAGTACTACTACTAAATTAAGAGTCGTATTTAACGCTAGCAGTCCCTCAACATCTGGCATCTCTTTAAATGAAACTCAGATGGTAGGACCCACAGTTCAAGATGACCTTTTGTCAATACTTCTCCGATTTAGATTTTATAAGTACGTCATAATTGCCGATGTGGAAAAAATGTACAGGCAGGTAATTGTCCACCCTGCTGACAGACACCTGCAGCAAATCGTCTGGCGCGACCCTGCAGACCCCAAAATCAAGATGTACCAGCTCAACACTGTCACTTACGGCTGTTCAAGTGCCAGTTACCTTGCAACGAGGTGTTTGAAGCAGGTAGGTCTTGACTGTGCCGATAAGCAGGTATCAGAGATTATCATTCACGATTTCTACGTGGATGACTTATTAACGGGATCTGATTCAGCTCAGGAGGCGTTGGATTTAAAGTCAAAGATAACCGCTGAACTTGCTTTAGCTGGAATGCCTCTCCGTAAGTGGAAATCCAACAACCCCCAGCTTATTTGTCCATCTGCAGCCAATTCGTCTCTAAATTTAAATATTGGATCGATTGAGTCCAGCAAGACGTTAGGCATAGGATGGCAAACAGACGCAGATGAGCTCTGTGTCGAAATTGATTCATCAATTCCCCGGAAATCAACGAAACGAGGATTGCTCTCTGTAATCGCGCAAATATTTGACCCTATGGGTTTGGTCTCCCCTTGTGTCATTTCTATGAAGATTCTGATGCAGAAATTATGGTTGCATAAATTGTCATGGGATGAACCATTACCATCAGAGATTGCCAACTCTTGGCTTGATATTGTTAAAAATCTACCGGTTTTAAATAATCTGCGCATTCCTCGTCTCGTTGTTTGTGATTTGTACACCTCCTTGGAATTTCATATTTTTTGTGACGCGTCGCAGAGTGCTTATGGCGCCTGCCTTTATGTGAAAAGTGTGAATGCGTGCGGTGAGTCCGCGGTAAAATTGCTTCTGGCTAAAAGCAAGGTATCTCCTCTAAAGCCAACCACGATCCCCAGACTTGAGCTGTGTGGAGCTCTAGTGGCTGTTCGCCTATTTGAAAAGGCTATGTCATCACTTCGTGTTGAAATCAGGCAGACCACTTTCTGGACAGATTCTACGATCGTGTTAGGATGGCTCAAGATGCTACCTAATAAACTTCAGCCCTTTGTTCGCAATCGTGCTGCTGAAATCTTGGAGAAAACCGAGAATTGTGCCTGGAGACACGTCCCCACAGATGAAAATCCTGCTGATCATATTTCACGTGGTGTTGATATCAGCGTGTTACAGGATTTGGATCTGTGGTGGTCAGGTCCTAAATTTCTAAAACAGGACATATCTCACTGGCCTCCTAATCCCGCCAGCGCACTTGTACTTCCTGAAGTTCGTCCTGAAGTTTCGATGCACTTATCACTCCCACGCGACAACAAACTTATCGATTTCAGTCGGTTTTCCAATGTTTTACGACTGAAACGCACCGTAGCTTATATGCTAAGATTTATTAATTTATGCAGAAAACTCACCCCAAAGACCGATTATTTAAGTAGTGATGAACTACAGAGCGCATTGCATTTAATCATTAGAACTTCTCAGTCAGAGTCATTTCCTGAATATAAGTTACTGCTTAGGAAGGAATCTTTATCTCATAAGAGTAGCCTGAAGAAATTGAACGTATTTGTTGATCAAAATCATGTAATGCGAGTCGGCGGTCGTTTGGCTAATGCCTCAATGTTTTCGTATGCCAAAAAACATCCCATAGTTTTACAGTCCACTCATAATTTTACACGTCTTTTATTTAAGGCTGAGCATACTAAGCTTATGCATGCTGGTCCACAGTTACTGCTAGCATCTATCCGAGAAGCTTATTGGCCAATCGGAGGTCGTAATTTAGCAAAATCCACCTACTATCAGTGTGTGAGATGTACTCGCATGAAAGGAAAGGTTGCCTCTCCTCCTATGGGGAACTTACCGCAGCAGCGTATTACTCCAGGCCGTCCGTTCGAATGTGTAGGAATAGATTACGCTGGTCCTATCTCATCTGCGAGTCGTCAAGGTCGAGGTTGCAAAATTGTTAAAGTTTACATCGCAATATTTGTTTGTTTCACAACCAAGGCCATTCACATTGAGCTGGTAGGTGACTTGACTAGTAATAGTTTTATGTCTGCTTTACGCAGATTTATGTCTCGCAGAGGAAAACCCAGCGATATATATTCTGATAATGGCACTTCGTTTGTTGGAGCATATAACGAAATTAAACGGTTTTTAAAAACTGACTGCAGTTCATTACCTGAAAGTTTAGCCAATGAAGGTATTAAATTTCATTTGTGTCCACCCTATTCTCCTCATTTCGGGGGCCTTTGGGAAGCCGGAGTTAAATCAATTAAGCATCATTTGTATAGAGTATTGGGAAATTGTAACCTAACGTATGAAGAACTGATCACTGTCCTGATTCAGATTGAAGCAATCCTCAACTCTCGGCCGCTTACTCCACTCTCAAGCGACTCAAATGACCTGATGCCACTCACGCCTGGACACTTCCTCATCGGCACGCCTCTAACTGCACTCCCAGCTCCTGATTATCAAGACAGCCCTGCAAGCCGTTTAACGAGATTCCAAAGACTGGAACAGCTTCGTCAACATTTTTGGACCAGATGGTCCAAGGAATACATAAGCGAGCTGCAACAGCGAGTCAAATGGAACTCAACCAAGTCGTCCCTAGAAGTCAACAACCTGGTTGTTGTAAAGGAAGATAATCTCCCACCACTGAAGTGGAGACTTGGCCGCATTATAGCTGTCTACCCTGGAGCTGATGGGATAAACCGCGTTGCCGACATCAGAATCGCTAATGGTGGTACGCTCCGAAGATCATTCAGCAAGATTTGCCCGCTGATTGACAATATTTGTTGAAAGACACTCTTTCAACATCCGGGGGCATGTTCGGGATCTCCTACCACTATTTGAAGAGCAAAAGTTCGTTGAAGCTGATTTGTAGCGTATTTACGTAGGTGACAGGCCTACGGGGTTTTTTTTTTTTATTGTCGGTTCATTGTTACCTGTCAAGAATTATACACGAGGATCTCAAGGAAAATTTATTCTTTTATTTCTTCTCCAAAAATCAACCTGAAGCAGGGATATTTCCAAACAAAATGCTTTTTGAATTCCAAGACGAAGAGTTTACCAAACCTTTTAAACTAGTATCTTCGCATCGCGAGAAGATAATATTACATTTCTCCCCAGAGAAATGTAATTTTTATTTCCGCTCGTCTCCGGGACCCAATTAAGTCTAGAACGACTTACGGCGGTATCTTTGAAGCTACTCTCCAAATGCCCTCAATAAGCACCGGTTTGCTCTACAATTAACGCATACGCACATTCCTTCCTGGCTAGCATGTGGGCTGCCAAGTGCCACACAAAATCGTGGCAAGTGATGAAGAATAAGTAAAAACGGGTTAACGGCCCACCTGATGAGTATTAAACTACCTACTTGGCGGCAGAAATTACAGTAAAAATATGCCTAGGTTTTTTTATCTGTAAAGTAAAACCCGAGATTGGTCACATAGAAATTTCATCAAAATCGGTTTAATTGTTTGGCCATGAAGTCGGTTTCTCAAGTTTTTTAATCTTGTATTATAACAAACTAGACATTAGTCTAGTAATAGGCACGTTGTCGGTACCAGTAGACTGGGAAATTGGCGTCACGAATATTACTTAACTTGTTTCAATGGGCATGCCCATTATTATCGGAAAAGTGTGCAATTCGCGTGTTAACTTTCAGTCTATAAATATTAACTCTGTAATTATGAAGGCGTTGATTGTGAATCAGTTAATGGTTTTGTGGTTTTCTTTGTTTTGTAGACTAATGTTACGAAATGTACAACTTGTTGGCACGAAACGAGCAAAAAGCCTAAACTACTAATTGAGCGTTTAATTACGAATAAGTAATTCGTTTTGTCTAGAAAAGGTTAAACTTTTATTATAACAAATAGGGTTGTAATTAAACAGACTTCAAAAAAGAGGATGTTTTCTATTCGACTGTATTTTTTTACGAAAACGTTACTTTTCTTATCTTACCTGTCTGTCTGTCAAAAAAAGGTACCTAAATTTCAAACAATGACAGCACGTGAAGCGATAGGCATAACTTTATTTGAGTCTGTCAAATGAAAGTAGAGACTGAAAAATCACGGCAAATTCTTAAATATAACAACCCATTAATTAATAGGATATTTACTAAAATTATATAATTTTGATACTTATTATAGCCTCTTCAAATATTCTATACCTGTACTCGCACCTATAACTGTTAATTTTTTTATATTTTTACACACACTTTTTATAATTTGCCCCGATTATTCAGTCTCCATCACTTTCATTTAGCAGACTTGGAGTTTTCCTTATTTGTGGTCCTTGAGCTAAGAAAAAAAGAAATGAAATACATTTATTCGACGGTATTAGTTATAGAGAAATGTTGGAGGGGAATTTCTTTCAGTCTTCCTGTTAGTGACAAGTACAAGACTCAGAAACGTTAATGGAAGACTGGGCAATGGGCATGCACAGCACAGGACCGGGAAGAGTGGAAGGGGGTTAGGAAGGCCTTTGCCCTGCAGTGGGAAGGTGCAGGCTAAAAATAATAATAATAATCTTCAATACTCAATATATTTATTGCATACAAATGGTTTAGTTTAGGTACATGCATAGTTTTTAGGTGTAAGTCAGTATCACATGGACCCTGTGTATAGGGGTATAGGGTAAAGCAACATGGAGGTAGGCCGAGGTTTAAATAAATAAAATAAAATATTGTGGACAATTCACACATCAATATGCCACATCGATGTTTTTGAAGAAAAACGCCATCTTTTTCTCCAACGCCAATTCATAAATCTTTATGGCACACACAAAGAGAGTCATTTACAATTATGTGGTAACACAGGACATATTTGTAGGCGAAATTAACCCTTAAAATAGTTTTCTTCCAACAATCTTTTACATAATGACAGCCAACTTGGATAAAAACTATTTTTTTTTTACTTTATAATATCCTCACTTGGCATTGGCAAAGTTGTCCGAATGGACAGATTCCATTAATTAAGAAGAAGAAGAAGAAATCGGCTGACGTATACTGAACGACATTCCTCACAGGAACCATTTGCGATGCTATAACTGCCAGAAATGGTACGATCTTGATTGTGCCAACGTTCCAGTCAGGACGTTCCGTCTCATGAGTCTCGACGCAAGAGAGGCGTGGATCTGCGAGGAATGCCGAACCTAAAGGTGCCTAATATTATTTTTATGGTGTTCAAAATAATGTAGAGTTTGTAGAGAAAAATATTATATTATGGCAGAATTATTTACATGCATTGCAATAACCATGTCATTTTCCATTATGTACATAATAATGGCTAATCTGAAATTAATTCGTTCTCTGTCTGTAAGTTTCCCAACATCTAATTGCGTAGGAGAATTTCAATTCAGCGATCTCTGTTCAACTGCTTACAAGAGGAATCAATGTCTATGGGCAAACCGTTTGATTGAACATAGAAGTGATTGATATTTTGGATTGTTTTTGTGACATGAGCTGCACGAAAATAACCGATGACGTCATCGTTAAAATGGTATAACTCGAACCAAAACCAACCCGTGATTCTTATTTACATTTATTGTCTGATTGATTTGAATGCAATGAAATGATGATTTTTAACTTTTCATTTACACTTCAATACGTGCATTATACAAAGCATCTAATAAAAAGTTATAACAAAAAGATAATTCAAAAAGAATTTCCCGTACCGGGAATCGAACCCGAGCCTCCTGGGTGAAAGCCAGGTATCCTAGCCACTAGACCATACGGGATCTTATGTTAGACCTTTTGTAGCCAGTCGCTGTCGTCAACTGAATTTTTCCAACTTTTTTTATAATTCTCTATTCAAATTAATTTGACCAATGGACATCACTCTTCTTTATCGACATCTACCAGCTGCACACCGAAATTTAATTTAACATTATTTAAATTTTAAAAACATGTTTTGTAAAGAAAGAATGAAAGAAAAAAGATCTTAGATGTATGTTTTTTTTAATATTCATTTATGAGATCTTAAAAGTTATATTAAAGCTGAAAAAAAATGAGTTTACAAACAATGGGTTAAAAAACATAGTTCCCTAATTTAAATCCTAGCAACTATTCGTTACTTATCCAAGCTAAAAAGACCCTTCACACTTTAGCTTGACGGGTCAGAATCGCCTACCCTCAAATTGAATTTGTCATTGGACCTTTCTGTCATGTACACGACTTCGCTTGAGCATTGTGATTTAAATTTCGAATCCTCACTTGAATTTAGAACGGTTTTGGAATATACGGGGCTGGTTGCCGTTGGCGGCAGACGAAGTTTTATAATGGAATGGGTGTTGTTAGAAACAATGTTCATACATAATGGACCTTATTAACAGGAGCTAAGAGCCTATTATCAGACCGAAAGAAACCGTTCGCCCAGAACCATTCAGGTAAGTTTAACCAAAAATTACGTCATTTTTTTCGTGCGTGCAGCCGGCTCCATCGAATTATAAGACGTTGTCACGTCAAATAAACCGACTTTACAGACAACCGATTTTTTTTTCATAACTTTTGGATGCAGCAGCACACTCTGCTCAATAAATAACCTTCGTCTCGTAATGTCACTAACACTCGTTTATAAGTTACTTTATCCAAAAAGAAAAGTTATTTTATTACTAACAAAGTATGGATTTATGTCTGAAATAACTATGATTTGATTAGATTTGATTTGTTAAAGATTTCATTTAAATCATTTTATATTTTCTATGAAACGACGAACTCGTAAAGGACCTGCAAGAACTCGGAGCCAGCAACTACGAGGAAGCCTGTATGGACAGAGAAGCCTGGCGGACTCTGGTGTCGGAAACCAAGATCCATTTTTGACACTTCAATACCCTACTACCGACTACTTATTGTATAATTTTGTACCTTGGTTTAACTTCTCTCTGCTTCTTATTTTGTGTATGAACGTATTGTATTATTATATCATTAATTCCTGTCTAAATTCTGTTTCAATTCTGTGTATAGATTTTTGTCAATTTTTTCCAAAAGTTTGACCTCCTGTGGTTTAAAAAAAATGTACGGTCACCTTGAGTGACCAACTAATAAATAATTTGCCTACTTCATTGAGATTCCGAAATGGTATAGCACTTGCTAGTTCCAACTTTCAATGCAAAGAATATTTGTGTGAGCCCAGTGAAAAGAAGACGAGTTTTACCAGTTTGCGTAACTAACAATACTCAGACCATCTGCATTCAAACGGTCTTGTGTAATCTAAATATATAAAACTCTTTCGTTACTGACTGACTGACTGACTCACTGACTGACTGACAATCAACGCACAGCCTAAACCGTTAGTCCTAGAAGCATGAAACTTGGAGGGTATGTTCCTCTTATAGCGTAGAGGTGTACTAAGAAAGGAAATTGGAAAATTCTTTCCCGAAGAGGAGAAAAAGGGGAAAAAAGATTTAAAGAAAAATCAACACACAGCCTAAACCATTAGTCCTAGAAGCATTAAACTTGGAAGATGTGTTCCTCTTATAGAGCAAAGGTGCACTAAGAAAGAAAATAGGAAAATTATTTCCCTAAAAGAAGAAAAAAGGGAAAAATAGTTTAAAGAAAAATCACAAAAAATTGCTTTACAAAATACGCAAAAAAACAGTAAAAAAATCTACTACCGCAGCTTCTGTCACCAAATTTGAATACACACAAAAGTTTACATAAACCCCACCGTAACCACTAAGACAAAATCGCGGAAAACACCTATCATACCGAAACTAAACACCGCACCGCTTCAAAAAATGGCTAAAGAACATGCTCAAAACTATGGTAACCAGCTGGTCATGTCAAATTAAAAAAATCTGATTCGATTATACACCAACACGCATACGAAACCCTAAATTAGCCACTAATATAACATAAAACCACAAAAAATAGCTTTACAAAATACGCAAAAAAAAAGGTTAAAAAAAATTCTGCTACCGCAGCATCTGTCACCAGGTTTTAATACACACAAATGTTTACAAAAAAACCGATGATAACCACCAAGACAAAATTGCGGGAATCATCTATCATACTTAAGCTAAACACCGCTGAAAAAAATCGGCTACAACAGCACTCGCCTTCAAATTCAAATAAACTCTAAAGTACATGCTCAAAACTATGGTAACCAGCAGTTGGTCACGTCAAATTAAAAAAATTGATTCGATTATACACCAACACGCATACGAAACCCAAAATTAGCCACTAATATAACATAAAATCACCAAAAATAGCTTTACAAAATACGCAAAAAAAAACGTTAAAAAATTTCCTGCTACCGCAGCATTTGTCACCAGGTTTTAATACACACAAATGTTTACAATAAAACCAAAGATAAACACTTAGACAAAATTGAGGGAATTATCTATCATACTTAAACTAAACACCTTTGAAAGAAATCGGCTACAACAGCACTCGCCTTCAAATTCAAAGACACTCTAAAGTACATGCTCAAAACTATGGTAACCAGCAGTTGGTCATGTCAAATTAAAAATTCAGATTCGATTATACACCAACATGCATACGAAACCCCAAATTAGCCACTAATATAACATAAAATCACAAAAAATAGCTTTACAAAATACGCAAAAAAAAACATTAAAAAATTTTCAGCTACCGCAGCATTTGTCACCAGGTTTTAAAATGTTTACAAAAAAACCGATGATAACCACCAAGACAAAATTGCGGGAATCATCTATCATACTTAAACTAAACACCGCTGAAAAAAAACAGCTACAACAGAACTCGCCTTCAAATTCAAATACACTCTAAAGTACAAGCTCAAAACTATGGTAACTTGCATTTGATCATGTCAAACTAAAAAAACCAGATTCGATCATACACCAACGAATACGATAGCCCAAATTAGCCACTGAAACAAATCACGAAAACGAGCTTTACAAAATACGCAAAAAAAAACATTGAAAAATTTTCAACTACCGCAGCATCTGTCACCAGGTTTGAATACACACAAAGGTTTACAAAAAACCCCATGATAACCACTAAGACAAAATCGCGGGAAGCACCTATCATACCAAAACTAAACACAGCTGAAAAAAATCGGCTACAACAGCATTTACCATCTTTCGAACACACTTTATATAGTTTTGAATGCAAACTCAAAACTAAGGTAACCAGCACTTGGTCATGTAAAACCAACGCATACAAAACCCAACTTAGCCACTAAGGCAAATTCACGAAAAATAACTCTCAAAAAATACGCAAAAAACAGTGAAAACATATCAATAGTTGTCCGCTTTCCACAATGAAATAGTTTCTTTTAAACGAACTCAAACTATGACTTTATACTAACCACGCGGACGAAGTCGCGGGTGACAGCTAGTTAGTAATAAAAATCTACACACATCGTAGGTGTATTTATAGTAAGCATTTGAATATGTACGTTCAGGCAGCGGGAGTGATACTTTACATCCTGCTATGCGGCTTCCCCCCATTCTCGTCTCCGGACGGCGACCAAGAGAAGCTATTCGACGCGATATTGTCGGCGCGACTCGAGTTCCCCGCACCACACTGGGAACGCGTCTCTGCCGGGGCCATTGACCTCATAGCTAACATGTTGCGTCCGCAACCAGAACTGCGCTTTGCCGCTGAGGATGTGCTTGACCACGCTTGGATGGCGGTAAGAGACCAGCTTATAAGTTACTTGAGATCATTGACCTATCTGTACACAGTTTTTCAAAGAACAAACAAGTTAATGAAGTTAAATAAAATCTTCGTTTAAATTACACAACATTCTGCTTGCGGCTTCACCCGCGAGTTATGATTAGAGTATATTAGTTCAATCTTTAAAATTTAACCCGAATCGGTTCAGCCTGTAGAGCAGCAGCAGCAGCTTAAAAATGAAGGAGGAATTTCTAAAATGTAGCGCGGGCGAAGTCGTATTACAACCTTTACGAATTTTTCTTCTATATTGGCGATACAGGCTTGCGGAATGTAGCATGCAATGTAACATGAAAGGAGCATTTCATGAGTGTGGAAGCGTGCCCTACGGGGCAATGCTTTGATAAAGGCGATGGTTACCACTTAACATCAGGTGGGCCATATGATTGTTCCATCAGCTAGTTGTATAAAAAAACAAAAAAACCACAACCAAAAAAATTTAACTCTCTTTTGGGTGTCAGGATTTTTTTTTACAATTTATAGGTTTGCGTTTGACCGCAATAAAAATAAATAATAATGATAGACAAGAAACAGTTGAGTCTGAGTCGAGTCTCAAGCATAGATTTTTAGACAGTTCTCCATTGAAAAATAAAAAGAATCTATGCTTGAGGCTCGACTCAGACTCAAGCACTGTTTCAGAATACGGGCAGTACTAGAGCATTGTTTACAAACATTCCACATCGAACTTGGCTGACGTATGGAACCGCTATAAGTAAACTCAATCGCTCTGTAATTAATCTATACTTACCTGTGCCAATAATTATATAGTACAGTAACTATATCTTATGTAACGCCGATATTAAACGTGATGATATTAAATTGGTGTTTTCAACATGAACCCTAAATTGGTGACTACGACGTTCTTAGCGTCCCGCACGTAGAGCTTGTGTTATCACCAATTGCCTCTGACGCTATATAAATCATCTACAATAGATGCAAAGCCCTGTTTTTTTTATATACAAAATGTACGTGTGTTTAACATGAATAGGTTCCTTCAAAAAGTTCCTTCAGGGTAGGAAACGCAACGACAGCACCCTTGGTGTTGTTTGTGTCTATGGGCAACGGTGACCGCTTACTATCAGGTGAGCCGTAAGCCCATTTGTCTATCATTTGCATTAAAAAAAAACATATCCATCGATCGATGACAATCGATCTAGAGATAACTCAACTGATCCAAATGAGTCCAGTGCTTCAAAGGGTTTTTGCCGTGGCACACTAGATATCCCCACAGATCTACTACCACTCAAGATTCTTTGCGTATGTCTAAGGGGGGTAGTCTAGAGGTATGTCCAAGGTCAAATATAACATTGGCCCACATTATGCACAGGTTGCAAGCACAGCCCCACTGCCAGAATACTAATGTCTCTTCACAATGTTTTCTTTCACGATTCAGAGCCATGCATGACATCAGTTGGTAATAGAAATATGATAGGAAGTAACTGCTAAGTTCACATACATGGGCCATTCCCCACAGAATAATACTCATGTAAATATAAATGTATTTAAATTTTAAAACTGTATAAGTATGCCCAGATGGGGCTGTAAACAATATTTGTTCTGTCCCTGTCGTAATCAAATATCAGAAGTTCTATAGTATCGTTTGTACGCAATCTGTATCGCAATACAATAGCAAGGTTTTTGTTTTACACAGCTACTATCGATCGATAACAATGTATGACGTCAGGCTTGCGTAAAGCACACCTGGAAATTCGACCTGCTTAATGTTTAAAATCATTGTGCGAAAAAACTGCCCTTGTTGTATTGATTAAATAAACGATAAATCCGAACATCATCTTTTATTTGAGGGAAGGCGCGCGTTCAACTCTTTTGTTGCGGCGTAGCACGCTGTAGCACGCTGTAGCGTGTCGTAGCGCGTCGTAGCGCGTCGTAGCATAGCGCAATGCGTTAGAACGCATTTAGGTAGACCAAAATGAGTACATAGTACTACTAAAAATCCTTGATACTACAACGTTGCTAACATACAACTTTTCAAGCTAGTAATTAGAACTAGGAGTACTACAAATTGTTTACAAATAAACTTACAAATCAATAATTGGTAGGTATCCCACCAGCTCAGAGAGTGGCATGACATACTACTTTGCCGCCGCTCAATATTTATTTGTTTATTTGTTACTTATTATATATTTGTTCACGTAATTCTTCAAGTTATCCTGTAGGTACTTTTTTCTATTAGGTTCCTAATACCATGACCATCTCAACCGGCTATTTTCGTGCGTCGCATAACAATCAAAATCTTGAAAATGTTTCTGTTTTCAATAGAGAATTTAAGAAAACCGATAAATCCTTGTGAGCTCGGAAATCTAAGTGTTGAATGCATTGATTTTACACAATTTGACTTCATGTTCCCTTCGAGTGTCAAACAAGAAGATATGAAAATTTGTGAAGCTCACAAACTGAAGCTGTTCTGCAAGGATTATGTCGAGAAAGCAGAATTTATGTTTATATTGGCGATGGTATCCTGTGTGCTGGTGATTCTGAGTTTAGTGCACTACTTGATGTGCCTGTCTGCTAACTATGCTCATATCAGAGATCATGAGAAGTTCCAGGAGCTTCAGGAGCTGCAGTACCTCACCAACCCGGACCTGCATGCTTCCAAGGATCGTTTCTAGTATATGGCCCGCGCACCCCTCCTGCGCTCACTGGAGGCAACCACAAAAATGTGACACTGTTAAACAGAATTTAGGCCGAGTCTGACTGTGTTCATTGGCAAAGACATTCAAAAGACTGACTTTCATTGGAAAGTATGTTATTTTAAAGAAATAGTTGAAGCTAAATAATAATAAAGTCATTTAGAAAATATATTCTTTATTTAATACTCTTTATGTTATTAAAATTTAAATTTCACATCGCGCTCTTATTAGACTTTTTAAACTTCTTACCGTTGGAGCGGCCGCCACATGCCGGCGCCCGCTGGTTGGGCGCACGGTGGGCGCTGCACCGACGACATGCATAATTGACTAAATAGCCGCCATTTTGAATAGTCAAGCGTGAGTTGCGTGAGTTGCCGCCGGGCCAAATACCATATTCATAAGGTATTAATATACACAAAACGTACATTAAAAATTTGGTTTAATTTACTTTATTTGTAAATGAAATTAAGTAACATACATAATAACAACATTATTTCTATTTAATGAGAGCTGTGAAGAGGTTTTTGTGATAGTAATTTGTCGATATTTGGTTTTAAGTCTGATGTTGATAGTACAATCAAATCCAGAAACATACGGTTGGTAGGTATTTATACCTAAATCTACGTAATCCGAGTTTGAAATGTTTATCAGGGCCGTTGCACAATGTTTAATCAAACTTGACAAATAAACTGAATCGGCCAAGTGTGAGTTTATTCATGCTGCTAAATTATGTTATCGCTCTTTTCCCTTCCCTATATAGAGATCATAAATCATCTAAGCTCTTTCTTCTTTATTAATCCGCTTTCTCATAAGTACCTACTGATAGGTCGAAAACTCTTCATTGAATATAACTAAAACTTTGTGTTCCTTTTATTACACGGCAAACAATACAATGCCGCCGAGCTATCTGGTTCTCATATTACAAGCTCTGCTTAGTTTTGGGCTAGATAGTGTTGTGTGGATTGTCTGTAGTATTTATTTATTTATCACTATCTAGTCCCAAACTAAACAGAGCTTGTACGATGTTACTACAAAATAATAATTATAAGTTTAAAAAACTTGAGAAACCGACTTCATTGCCAAACGGCTAAATCGATTTTAATGAAACTTGTTTGGGACAATCTGGACGTAAGAATAACCTTCCAAATAAAAAAATAATTTTCTAAATCGGTTCATAAATGACGGAGGCATGCAGTTATAAACACTAAATAAATTATTTTTTGGATGGATTGTGCTCATGTTACTTACGAGGGGTGATTGTGTGCGTGGAAAAATTAAAATAATCATAAAAATACTAGTATTTACAAAACCTTATACCTTTACCTATAGGGATAATGATAGTCATACCTAGTAACGCATAGGATTATTTTCAAATCTCAGTGAATTTGATCATGTTTTGACACTCTTTTCCTGTTTGGTACATAATATATCTAGGCGCATCTAAGTGGGTGAGTTGGAAGTAGGCACCACCGAAATATATTAAGATTTTTTTCAACTAGTATGCAAATCACTTGCATAATGGAAACGCGCCTTTAGACATAGAAGAAATAGGCTAACATACCTGTAAGATAGATCCCCTGGTCCAGTATTTAGGTCTCCAGCTAAGATGGACACATCAGCGGAAACTGCAGTTTAAAATGCAGTCCTTTTGAACCGCCCCACCAAACACGCTACCTATAGAAATTGTTACTTTAAAAAAAAACATTCCTCTTACACCTTTTAAATCCAGAAAAAGTTATATTTGTTGCTGTTAATAATAATATGTAATTTTAGTCTTCAAAATGAGCAACATTTTTTTTAAATCACGCTAAGACTTAAAAAAAAACTATTTGTTTTCGCATTTAGACTCAAGAGCGTCGTTATCGCCTTTGCAGAGCGCTGTTGTTATGAAGGCGCCCTTATTTGAATACTTAAGTAACTCTTTGAACTGGCTTTGAATAGCGAGAATTACATTGTTATTCTTAATAACAACACAGTATATAATAAACAACGTCAATATCATTGTAATTAATGAATAATCAAAAACTTTCAAAATAAATAAATGTATTCAAGTACATTTGGCCAATAAGGCGTGATGAAACTTTCATAATTATAATAGTCTTGGCCACATAAGTTCACAAAACAGTAGAATGTTACAAGAAATAAATATGGCGAATCTGCGCTGAATGGTAAAGAGCATTATAATCCAGAGCGAAGCGAATGACTCTCTAAGCGCAGCGAGGGATAAGCAATGCGAACCGAGAAGAATATTAGATACTTGAATAACATCTGTTTTTGTTTTGCTTGATGTGTTTTCTTAGTAAAAAACACCATATGACTTTCAACGTTACCTACTGGGGAAATAACAGGTGATTTTGAAGGGAAATGTAAGCTATCAATAATAAAATGAATACCAACGTAAATATGTACACAGTGGGTAATAGACGCTTGTTTTTTGTTCAAAAAATCCTTCGTCTTTCGGTTCGTGGTGGCCATTGCATCGCTGTGTATCGGTTTGGAGGGTGTAGGAAGGGTGTAGGTGCCGGTGTAATTACAGGCACGTGAGGCGAAATATCTGTAAGCCTCAAGTTGATAGATGGTGCATCGTAGGGCACGTTCCTGACGTGCGTGACCTACGAGGCAATGCTTAATATGTTGGTTTTTGTTTTTCAATATTTCAATAGGTTATCCGATTTTAGCCTAAGGCCATACTTTTAATGCACGACTCTATGAGACTTTATAGGTGTGTTAGCTGGAGAGCGGCTCCACAGCTTCCTCATTCAGTGTGGGCAAACGGCTAACGATAGAGCTATATAGTAAACGCCAAATTTTAGAGCATAATTAGAGCACCCGGCATAAAAAAAATCAAGTCTCTAGCTCGAAAACTCTTTGAGTTAGAAGACTATAACAACGTGTTTGCTGGAAAGCCATTTCTCCAGCTAACACATGTGGATCTCAGGAATGGCTATAGCTAGAAAGTTGCTTGATATCTCCAAATTTAGAGCAAAAAATATCATGGATGCTCCAAATATTTCAAGTGTCTAGGTTCAAAACTCACCGAGTTAGAAGCTTTGATGACTGTGTTAGCTGGAGACACGTTTGTCTGGCACGCACATGCTACATCTGAGGATCTACAATAGCTACAGATTCGGTTGACGTGTCCAAACCGAGCTGGTCGCATAGTGAAACTTCATAAAGGAAATGACGGTCATATTCGGGTCGTCACCGTTAAAACTAACAAAGGCGAGCTAATCCGCCCAGCGAATAAAGTCTGTCTTATTCCGACATCTCCGGACATACTTAGTGATGTCCAATCTTAGTTAGTTTTAAAATCATTCTAATCTTATATTTAAGTTTATATCTTTCATCTATCATACACATTGCGTTCTCGTGGCTGTATAGCCACAGATGCGTTTACCTTTCGGCACAAACAGTAAAAAAATAAAAAAATTGGCGGTAAAGCGGAGTTCGTTGATAATTGGTTAGTAAAATAGTACATTGTTACCCGAGTGTTGAAAGTCACGTTTTTTGTGGAGAACGTTTGTATAAGTTTATTTGTCTGACCATTTTTACGAATAGGTACCTAAAATACAATAAAGCCACAGAACTAAATCCGTTCTGCATGAAATTTGGTAAGTTTCCCATCTATCAAGATGTGCTGGTAAGACAGAGGGATATTTAATACCCCTTCGAGTTGCATCATTTTTTATGTTACGAACCGGCCGTGTAACTGCCACTGCAGCTACGTTGCTTTGTAAATCCATATATAAATTAAACCGCTACTGCCGTGCCGTTGCCCTTGTTCTTTATTTTTACGGATTTATAAAGACTACAAAGCGCATTTTTTTAAGGACATCCCATAATTTAAACCCTCCTGAATAATTCTTACAAGCAAAGTTGTGAATCCTAAACGTGCAAATTTAGGAAGTCCAGAATTCTATTGCAATTTAAAAAATCGAATCGTATTTTTATCAGGGTCTTTTTCAAAACGGCAATTTGATCACAATCACATTAGCAAATCCCAACAAAGTTAAAAGCGGTCTGAAAATAAACAGTATAATAAAAGATTATCAACACTGAAACTGACATTCGAACTGAAATTCAGCACTTTTTTTATTCAGACTACGGCTTCAGCAAGAAATAACACAAAAAGCCCCATTATTATAACATTTTATATGTATTCAAGAATTAACGGCTTCTGATATTTTTTTGATTCTGAATTTTTGACTCACCTATGATAAAATAAATTTTCGCTAATTTAAAACACTTTTTTCCTAATTTCAGCAAAGTTTTATCCATCTTGTTCCATGCTCGTGGTGCCTGTTTTAGCCCGTATAAGGATTTTTTCAACAGACAAACTTGACTTTCCTGACCTTTCTTCACAAAACCTTGAGGTTGTTCCATATAAACTTCCTCTTCAAGATCTCCGTTGAGGAAAGCATGGTCAACGTCCAAGTGTCTCATTTTTAGGTCCATTTCTGCAGCTAATGCAAACAATGTACGGAGTGACGAATGACGTACCACTGGAGCAAACGTTTCATTATAATCAACACCCTCAACCTGTTTGAAACCTTTGGCTACTAGTCTTGCCTTATACTTTATTATGTTTCCATGAGCATCCATCTTGACCTTAAATACCCATTTGCATGGTATCACCTTCTTATCCGGCCGATCAACAAGCTTCCATGTTTTCGTCATCATCACAGATCAGTCGTCACATCCACATTGCTGTTTTCTAGTGCCATTATTAGAGGCTCATATTTTGTTTTTTATAGAAATATACGAGTAAGGATATTAAGGAAGTTGAAGTAGCAGTAGGCCAGACATGTTTGCCGTAGAACAGACAATCGTTGGAGCAAACGAATACTTAGAGTGGAGACCGCGTTTTGGTAAGCGTAGGACGCCCTCCGGCAAGGTGGGGCGACGATCTGCGAAATGTAGCTGACACGCACTAGAGGAGAAGAGCCGAAGACCGGGCTCAGTGACGCGTCTTGGGAGAGATCTACGTCCAGCAGTAGACTGATATAGGTTGATGATAATGATACTTGATACGCTGTGCATATGTATCATTATTGCTCATGTGCCCGATTTCAATTGGTCAGTTTGCCCATTGGAGTGCAAACGTAGGTGCCTGAATCTATTCCTCGTGGGTGCCAACACCGCGAAAGAGCGTTGCATGTTATTAATATATTTTACTAACAATACTTTACTGAGTGAGAGACGTAATTAGCATAATCGCTCGGCGCGACCGGTTATGATGATAATTTGTGAGCGTTTATGAAACCGTGTCTATTTTATTAATTCAGATCAGAATACTATTGTTCTGATTTAAAAAGACGGAGATTAAAGAATAATATTCATTGATTTATCGTAATATGGCAGTTTAAAGTGTGGTTAAAAAGATAGTCCAAGCAGTTGTTCCTCGTTTTTGTCTGTCTGTGCGTGGATAGACGACGACTTTGTCTATGTTCGCAGTAAGTACTTTAGAGCATGACTATTAGCTTTTCTTTAGCATGTATTTTTATTTTATTTGCATGTTTAATTTTTAACCTACTAAATGAATTTGAGAAAATGCAAAGCATCATTTAAATAACAGATTATTAATATACGTCTGACTGCCCCTTAATTGAGTTTAAACTCAGTTCTGAGAGATGTGAGGGGATATCCACCGCGCCTGGGGAACAGGGGCGTAGCTACCGCGGGTCGTATCTGCCGTATCAAAATTAATAAAAACTCTATATAATATTTTTTATTTAAACTGATAAAAATTTACCTATCAGTTTGCCGAAAAAAAGGTAATTTTATTAGGCCACCATGTTTAGAATAGAATGATGTTGATGCATGCTACAGTACAGTTAAAAAGCAATTGTGGTTAACACAGAAACTCCATTGGAGTCTATATTATAAACAAATAATCTTGTAAGCTGTAGGGTATATGAATGTCTGTACATACATACTTACCTAGTTTATTTTGTATTGACTAAATAAATTTGACGTCAATACGTCACACACACAGTATAATGCACTGGTGAGCACTCACACAGTCTCAAAACCAGAGCCAGCCAGTAGTCATCATTAAATTTGATAACTCTAGATTTATTTAGAGTCATTAAAATTTCACAATCCAAATTTTCGTGCATAGATTAATGTTAGATGTTCTAAGGTCCATGGATTTACCATTTACTTACCGGATTTACTAACATAGATTTAGATCAATAGATAGAAATAAATGTATACCATGGACCAACAAAACGAATGACAGTTAAACATTTGGTCCACCATCAGCATCAGCTACTCGCCTGTCATCTTTGCCAGCGTGCGGTAAATAAGAGGCTCAGAATTTCACAGTGAAATTCTGATTGAGATTTTTTGATTGAGATTCTGATCTGAGATTTTTATAAAGAATTAGCTTGTCTGGCTCTTCTACGTATGTATAATGAAAATTAGACGAATTAATAGCTTTTTTGTCCAAAAGTTATGAGCACTAATACCAGTACCTACCTACAATCATCGTTAGGAAACCGGCACGTTGTCGAACCTAACATGTTTGAACACATAAAATTGATAACCAAAAACAAACTACAAAATCAAACCCCTTCATGAAATTAAACGCTAGTTCAAAAATTAATGAAACCCTACAATAATCTACAAATACCAACAAACTCTTAATTGTAGTAGGTAATCCATGTGTGGTCGGTGTGGAACCCTTATTTACACTTGTAAAACTCCAAAAAGTAGTAAAGATGCAAAAGAAAGCCCAAAAGATCCCTAAAAGTGTATTTATGATCAAGTTCTTGATTGTAGTTCAAGTCCAATCAAAGCCCTATGGAACCCGAAAATTGTTAGCAAAATCAAGGTCCTAAGTGAAGTAAAATTCCAGTTAAAGCCCTAAGGAACCCTGAAAGTCGACTATTTAATCAAGTTCCTCAATGTAGTAAAACCCCAATCAAAGTCATAAGGAACCCTAAAATTTTTAACATTATCAAGCTCCTAAGTGAGTTGAAACTCCAATGAAAATCATAAGGAAACCTAAAAAACGACCACTTAATCAAATTCCTCAATGTAGTAAAACCCCAATCAAAACTTTATACGGAACCCTAAATTTTACGTCAAGCCAAAACCCACAACGGGTCGAAACCGCTTGAAGGAACCTAAAAGTTGACTACCGGGTCGCGTGCTGCACGAGCTGCAAGCAGCTCGCGTCCTCAATGCGTTCCCACAGGAGCGGAACCCTACTCCTAAATGAAGTAAAACGGCAAACATAGGAGGAGGGGGTTCTGGGGGGCTGGTTCAGGTAGGGGGGTTCTGGGGGGCGTAGGGAGGTCATAAAATTATGGACATATTAGTTACGTAGTACTAGAGAGAAAAAAAATTACGCCTTTCGGTTCCGCTTGGTATTTAGCGTTAGTGAATGAAATGAATTTTGCTTGTTGAATCATTTCTCAATATTTGACTAAAATTGTGGTTATTTAAAATATTTTTTTATGGCTTCTTTATTTTTCGTGTATGTGTTCAGTATCAGCAGCCAATATCGGCATTTTTTTTTGGTAATTACAAAATAGTGGTGTATATTGCTGGGCATAATGCTTCCTCCATAAACTTCCCAGAAAGAACCATTTTTCACCAGTTTCCCGTGGTCTTAACAATGTCATCCACCCATAGAGTTGACACGCTTTGTCTTCCGGCTATCTCTTATTCCCTAGCGTTTGTCGGTTCTATATAAGATAAAATATTTTTTTATACGAGCCTTTAGTGGACCACTACATCATATCCGCATCGATACTGAGAGGACTGACCCGACATCATTTGATTAAGTAGTCGACGGCACAACTTGTTTCAAAGAAACTTTTCTTAATTACGATTTTGTCGCCGTCACAGCGGGCACTCACTTAAATTGATAACAAGGACTAATTCTAATTATAAGCAGGTACGATATATATTGAGGAAAAGCTCCAAATGACAGATGCGACTAAGTTTAGCCTGAAGTTTAGATTGCAAAAAAGATACGCAACCCACTGGTAGGAAATGTAACGATTTAACGTTGGTTTATTAAATAGAAAAATAGCTAGGCTTAAAATTTACGTCATTCAGGCATACAATGTATGCTAATAGCTTAGCGAAAAAAAAATCCCCGCTAAGTTGTTTGTAGCATTTGTTTTTACGAAAAAAAAATCCCCGCTAAGTTGTTTTTAGGTGTCTGTATGAAATGTTGTATTTTACAACGATTCTGTTATATTTCATCTGTAGAACTCAAGAATGTGGCTCAAAGTCTAGTGTGACGAAATAAAGGCCGAGGCGGGCTGCAGTCCTGCTGTGTTGCCAGGCGTAAAATATTAAACAATTACTCATAGACAAATTATGGAATGATTTGTTAGGATTGCAAAGTGCACTAAGGTCGACAAGGTTGTAGATTAGGAGGTTAATGGAAAAGGTAAGAAGATTAAATTGAAATGATAAGTACTGTATAATAATATATTAAAAGACAAAGCTTTAAAAACACTGGTTTAATAATCCACGTCACTTATACGTCCCGAAATAAATTCTATAAAAATCCTTCATTTTGGTTTGCCATGAGTAAGTGCCTCAATTACTTATTGGTTACACAATACAGCAAGTTTATGTTTTTTTAATGGCATTACGCCTTGTTCACATCTAAGCGTTCTGCGGTCGCGATCAGTGAAACGCTGTCATATTTGACACTAATACCGCTGTCATATTTGAAAGCTTTTTACTGATCTCCACCGCAGAACGCTTAGATGAGCGCAAGGCTTGACTCTACAAAGGTCCAGTAGGTATAACACACTATTTAACTTTCTTATATTGCGTCCATCAGCTTGAGGCATACAGATGTTTAGCCTCACATGCCAGTAATTACACCGGCACCCACACCCTTCAAACCGAAACACAGCAATGCTGCTTCACGGCAGAAATAGGCATGGTGGTAGTACTTCCCCGGACGAGCCCTTCACAAAGAGCTCTCTGAAATATTAAATATAAGAAATAATAAAAATAACTATTCTTCGGTATTATTCTGTTTTATTGTTTATTTACAACATTGCTTATATGAAAATCGGTAAAAAATATAGATTTATACATATACATTTATAAATATAGATTTATTTATATGTCAAGTAATTATGTTCATAATCGCTACCTTTTAAAAATATAGAGTTACAAAATTTGTAGTAAACATTTTACAATACAGATAGTTTTTCTTTCATTTAAATTCTTATAGCTAGAGGTTTTGTTGTTTTGGACAACCATAGCTTATCTGGATCGCAAAAAGAAGAGAGCTGCGCGACCGACCGATTATAATGTAAAAAGAGGTTCGCGGTCGTTCCATAACCGATTGCAAATGGCAACTGCCGCAGGCCTCGCCATTTATAGCGTTGCAATCTCCGCTGCTAAAAAATAATGTATTTCGTCTACTGATCTACGACACGTCGTAGTGTACGAGTGAAAGAGTAATATGTTTGAAACACATATGAAGGATTCATATGTGTTTCAAACATAGTTTTTTTTCTAAACTGAATAGTTTGCGCGAGTGACACTTCCAAAGAGGTAAAATGTTTGTAACTTCTAAAATAAGAGAATGATAAAACTAAAAAAATATATATGTTGTACATTACCATCCAAACTTCCACCGAAATTAGGTTTGAACGAGATCTATTTATAGGTAGTTTTTTTACAAGAACTTATAAATTATGTTACTTGCTGCTACGGAACCCTTCATGGGCGAGTTCGACTCGCACTTGGCCGCTTTTTTGTATCAAGTCAATAGGCAATCTGGCTTTCAGCTCCCGTAACATTAAGCCTTATGAGCTTCACTTCAGATTAATCGCTGTTATTTCTCGTACCTACTGAATCTAAAACTCAACTGCCCGGAAGATCTCTAGTAGATTGCTAACTATTAACAACAACCAACTCTCTAGAGGGAACTTTAAGCTGTCCATTTAATTTAAGCTCGTAATAGAAGGCAGAGCTACTACCAATACCAACTGAGCTAGAGGCCAGACAAGTGTTCTTTCTTTTTTCTTTCGAAATTTATTAAAACTATTTTACAGCTCATCAAATACTCAGTTTGACCGGAATCAGCTTTGAGAGGAGAAGCATCATCGTAAGAAGGCTTTCAAATTATTATTGTAATCTGAATGGTATTTTTTTATATAAATAAACAAACAAACACGATTTTGGTTTCAGGGCTTTGTTGAACTTACTATAGTTCCATTAAAAGATAACTTGCGTATAATTCGCCTGAACGCAAAGCAGTGTCGTATCTACCGAGTGTGCCTGAATGATCAATATGAGGCTAACTTTCAGTACTGTGACCCCTTCTTGGACATCTGTCAAGCTGACCCCAATACGTAAGATTTTTTTATACTCTAATGAATGTTCGAGAATTTCTAATAAAACAAGAGTCTAACTTGTATACACATATAGCGGTATGTAGCTAGTTCTTCTTATCGTGTCACTGATTCTTTCGAACCAAGCGTGGTGTGAGTCGAAAGGGGTCGCTTGCGAACTGAGTTAGCAGAGTCGATGATTTGTGGCGTGGTTAGCGTTCATCTAGCGACGGCGAGGAGGAAGGGCATAACTCACCGGAACAAAGACAGAAAGCCATGCGTCACCGTTCTGATCATCCCGCTCAACACTATTCTCAGTTGGCTACGCCATTCCTTGCGGGATGGACCTGTGCTTCATTACATCTCATTTTCAAATCAAAATTCATTTTCTAGTAATCATCTATTATTACCTAGGTTTAGTTTCTCATAAAATAGTTTTAGATAGGTATATTATTTTTAGTAATTAGGTGTATTATTTGTAAATAAAATGGTGAAACCGAAAAAGAAAATGGGTCGCCGGGCGTACCAAAAATATTTGAAAGAAAAATGCCGAAAATTGGGAAAATCAAACATGTAAGTGCCTACCTACCTATAAATACTAACTATTTGGATAAGGTACTCAGTGAGCATTTCTTTTCATAGAAACAGATTACCTAAGTATAATTTCGTGACACGCCCGCGATCAGAATGATATAGAACCATATCGAATTAGCGGTACAACGGTACAACGTCTACAACGCAGAAGGCAGAGTTACTACCAACTGAGCTGTGAGGCTAGTCGTATCGTAGTTAGGAAAGATATAGGTAGGTACCTACTTGTGTCGATTTTTTTATGCAACAAAACCAAAATCAAAAACAGTCCATTTACTTTTATTGTTGTTTTCTAGAAAAGAAAACCACTCGTTCATAGAACTTTTGAATGTGCAAGAAACTCCTGCAGGCAGCGGAACCGCTGTCGATGGAGCTGCTGACAACGACGTCATAGGTGATTCATCAATGACGGCTGTGTCACCGATGGTGGTTGACCCGGAATTGATTGACAATACGTCCATTAGATGTCTTTGCTTTACAATTATTAAGATTTTATCAGGCGTTCTGATTAATGAAAATTTACTTCTTTTTTTGAATATTTGTTTCATAACTGTAGGTTTTTCCACATTAGGGTCGTATTCGAATGTTATGAGAGTGAATGAAGCGAAAGAGGTGTGTCAGGATCGTATGCTTAGCGGGGTATTACCCTAGAACCAACCAAGCAGCGCTGGTTTTCAGGCAGAGTCTTGGTGACGCCACATGGGTAGACAAAAACAAAGAAAATTTACACTATTGCATTGCGTCTAATATAAGCTCATTTTGTGATCGGGAGATCACTTTTTTTACATTTTCCGCTATCTGTCATGCGCAAAGTTATAAAATCCAGATCTGCTATATACGTGCTCGTATGTTTTCTTGATGAACAAAATATCACCTTCATAATTATCATAATGAGGGTCATATTTTCTTCATCAATAAGTTTCTGAAAAAAAGGAAAACATACGAGCGCGTATAAAGCACAAAAACCTTTATATTATGTTAATTGATGCTACGGAACCAGCAAAAACTGCGCAGTTACTTTTTGTCGTGATATCGTTAACCACTGACACGTTGTAAAAACCGTATCTGAAACCGTATAATTCGATTTGGCTTGCCATGTCTACCTAAACTTTTTTTATATATATTTTTTAGATGAGTATATGACATCAAACAAGGAAATGAGAATAAAAAAATCATAAAAGTTGTGTCTTTTTTTTTATTAAATAGATCCTTTGGCCGTAATCTCACCTGATGGTAAGCAACGATGTAGCCGACGTTGGAGCAGGATTGTCTAGGAGACACCTATTGACACTTGCCTTGAAGATGCCCAGATTGTAGTGGTCAGAAAAACAAGTTCCAAGAGTACCATTCCCTGGAGGTTCGCATTATTAAAGTAATAGCATCTTTAAATATTAAATTCCACTGGATGCATAAGGGTCTGAAATATCTGTAAAAAATGTTAGCAACCCTTACAAATAATTCATTGCCAACAATAATCCCTTCAAAATTAACACTTTATAATTTTTTTTTTGATAAATAACTAGAGAAACCGACTTCATGGCCAAACTCCTGAACCGGTTTTTATGATATTTCTATGGGATCAATCTGTAAGTATTATCTAAATATATAAAACTCTTACGTTACTGACTGACTGACAATCAACGCTCAGCCTAAACCGTAAGTCCTAGAAGCATGAAACTTGGAGGGTATGTTCCTTATATAGCATTGGGGGGCACTAAGAAAGGAAATTGGGAAATTATTTCCCTTAGCGGAGAAAAAGAGGAAAAACTTATAAAGGAAAAAACAACGGGACGTAACGGCAACGGGGCGAGCGAAGCCGTGGGCGGCCACTAGTTATCTATAAGAAAAAGGCAGATATTTTAAATGGCTCTTGTTTGACAAAGCTATACAATAACAAACATAAATATAAAAATCCTTCCTTATCTATTTGACGTCGGTTAAAAAAAATAAAGACTGAATTATTTTTTTACAGATTAAAAGACAATAATAAATGTGTATTTTAAAAAGTCAAAAATGATTTTGCTATACCTTAATATCCAATCCCTGCTATGCAAATAGGTTCATTAAACGACTCCACCCTTTCACAGGGGATGGCCACCCCTGCATTATCATTTTTGAACCTGAGCTTTTATGTTAATAATGTATTTTAATACATGACTACCAACCCCCGGGGTTTATACGGCTACTTAGAAATGAATCTTGGCTAGAAACCCAACGCAGTAAGAATAAGGGTGGGTTTTACCATCGCAGATAATTAAAATTACTACCGTCTGTGCTTAAACTTTTCTCGCTGGTTCCCATAGTACTTTGCTGGTTAGCTTTCCTTTGTTTGGAGCTATATAGTGCTATGTGGAATGTCCGCAAATATATATATTTTTCAAAAACATAGACGTAAGTAAATATTTTATCTGACTGGAAGCGTCACTCCAGAATCTCATGAATAGTAACTTTTTTCTCGTGATGTTTTTCGTCACCGTTCGAGCTAGCAATACAGCTCTTTCAAAGATGGCACTTTAAGTTCAAAGACGGGATCGTTTCCACTATAAAGCCCGTCACAAACGTAGCTATAATATGGTTATCAATATGTCGTGATATAATTGAATATTACGGTTAATTACGGTATAAGTTGGTGACGTCATAGAAATATATTATAGCTGCGTGTGCAATTGAATATTTGTATAGAAAATAGATATTGCTATAATTTATATTAATTTGTATTATAGCTAAGTGTGTGACGGGCTTAAAGTCCTGAAGAACAGGCAACAAACTACGTCTCGGTTCCTACCGTTTTTTTATATGATCCTTTTACAAATCAAAAATAGTCTAAAATAATAGCAGTGAAGTTCCAGTGTGGTGCCACTTCACTTAGTCAGACGTATGTAATGTAATTATACAAAAGCAAAAGTTTCAAAGACAGCACACAAGACTAGTGTCTCACGTACACGTTCAGGCTTATAAATTTGATCACAGTAGATTAGCATTTTACTAGAAGTAAGTGACTCGTATAATGTGACTTTTAAGAATCACAAACCAAACTACTCCAAGAACCTTCATGCCTTTTGTCAATGCAGCATGGAAGTTGAAAAAAACACATGCATAGTTTTTCAAAACTCTTGCTATGACTCTTGACTTTGAACTAATAAAAAATAACCATCACAGTGCCACCAAATCTACGTTCAGATGACCAATGAGGAAGTTATGAAAATTATTTATCTGCCATTTTATTTCGATTCCCTGACAGTTCCTTGTTTTGTTTAACATATTTTTTGAAAAGACATAAATATACCCGCTATTTGTCTAGATATCCACACATATCTGGTGTTTCGCAGAGCTCGCTTGCAACACCATTTGAGCAACGTATTGTTGACGTCGAAGGGAAATCTGCCTTAGTGTTTATGCAATCGAAAGGATTGTACAAGCTTCAAGTATAATATTGTACACTAAAGGGAAATCAATCATCTAATTCTAAAATAAAATAAAAAACAATCCAATTTTCGAATAAATTAAAAAAAATATCTTAGAGCGGTAGTCTATTCCCTTTACTGTACAAATTTTGAAGAAATTTAGTTTAAAAACAGCATGCTTGTCTTAGGACAGATATTTTGGTCTGTACCTAACTAATTCCGTCAAACAATTCTAATGCCGTTATGATTCATTCTAAAATTAAATTGTTCTTAGTCAACCTTACCTTGCTCGGACAATAGAAAACATACCTAAATGTATATCTAACTAGCCCTTACTAAAGTAACAAGACAAGACGTCTATATTATAAGTAGGGTTTACAAATTCACCAAGCATGAGTTCTGAGATTTTGTTCAAGAATATACTTTTTTGGCTCGATTATATTTTTGCCATCAAAAAACGTTGTGCTTGTCAAATATTGAACCGATGCTAAATTATAGCGGAAATACCTCCGCAAGGATCAGAAATGCCAGTTTAAATTTATTTACACCTTCATCGTCCAAAAAGTAGGAAAAAAACGTAGTACTTTGTCTTCAAATGAAAAAATAAAATCATGAAAAAAAAACTATCAAACTACTTCCAGATTGGTCCCATAAAAGTTTTCATCAAAGTCGGTTCAGCTGTTTGGTTACAGTCGGTTTTCAAACATAGATTAGGTACTTGCATTTTTTTATTTTTTATTTGCATAATTATTTTGATTCTCGACATACCTACTTACCAACAAATTATTTTTGCATGAAAGTGTTCCAACAAACATTGGACGTGCATTTATTTTTAACCGACTTCAAATAAAAAGGAGGATGTTCTCAATTCGGTTTGTCAATGTTTGATAAGCTTAACTTCGTCATTTAGGGGCCGATTTGAAAAATTATATTAGAAATGACCATGGTTTGGCCATCATGTCGGTTTCTCAAGTTCTTTAGTGTTTTAAACTTATATTAAAGTGTACGCAAACAGCTAGCTAATCCTTTTGTAAGTCTTTGCGGCCGGTTATGCAAAGTTACGTAAAAACTATCACTGCGACGGATACAATAGAAAAGTGTTGAAACGTCAAAGCAAACTTATGAAATAACCAAATTTCGGTGCTCGCCTTAGTAAGTAAAAGCTATGCTATCAGCCATAGATAAAACAAATCGTTTCCTAGCTTGTGAATAAGAGATTTGAGAGAAAATTGTTACCTAAACTTATATGATACAAAATTATGATTACTCGTACTAGTATACCACTCTATGTCTCAAAACAAAATTACTTTCACATAACTCGTTATAGAAAACCGGTCGGAATAACTAAGATTTACTGTAAGCCGACGTAATGGTTAGATAATGTAGATAAACAAGTAGACAAATGACTCATGTGTTACCAGAACACATGTACCTAATTATTTACACAAATTTTAACTCGGTACTGCGTGGCTTAGGATAAGACTATAAAGTAAATAGTGATCTAGCTAGGCCAGAGCCAAATTTAACTAATTACACAAGTTTGTTGCTTAATTTAAGTAAAAAGTATGCACAGTGAAACCTGGTAATTTGGGATCAATTTATTCATTTAGTTTTCCAATTAGACAGGTTTTTAATTGAGTTGTCTCATTTACAGAGGTCCCTGCATAGAAAGATCGAAATATACAGTTATTTTCATTTATATAGAGGTGAAAATGTTAACGAAAATGCACATATTGGATAGCTACATTCACCCTCTGAGTGAGGCAATATTTATGTGTTTAAAAAAAAAAGTCCATCCGTGCTAATCCGGGATAGGCCTCTAGTATCTTTATATAAAAGAAAGTTGGGTTAGTTACACTATTTATAACTCAAGAGCGGCTGAACCGACTTGCTAGCTCCTTGATATTCCCTCATTTTTCAAAAATACGTCGAAATCTCTGTTACAGAATTCACCTCCGTTATCCGTTTGTAAATATTTAATTTTTTTTTCGGTTAGTTTTTCCACAAAACTTTTATATGTTACAAAGTTTGTAAGCACATCATTCTTTTTAGTCATCAAGAACACTTCGCACCAGCGTGTGCTGTCGTCAATAAAAGTAACAAAATATTTTGCGCCTCCTATCGCTTCAGTTTGTATAGGGCCTACTACGTCGGAATAAACGATTTTTAAAATATCATCGCACGGTCCACTTGTTCTGTGAAAAGGCAACGCGCTCATTTTTCCTTTCATACAAATATCGCAATCGTGAAATTCGCGGCTGTCTATTGCTCCACTCTTAACGCCGGAATGGATAACTCTATCAACGTTGAATTGCCCAAAACTTTTGGGCGTCATGATTACAAAATTCATTGTTATCATAGGTTTTATTTGCTCCATGTGGTTTCGCGACGCAATCTGAAATTTAAAAAGTTTTTTATGCTGTTTGCGCTAGGTAAATTTGCAGTTCCTATCTTTATTTTACTTACACATTTTTATTATAAAATCAAGGTTAGATGTTATGCTACAGCCATCATAGAGTCTTGTAAATTGGCATCAACAGTTATGGAGTGCATGCTCATAGAAGATTTAGGAATTATTGTCACCTGCATTTTCAATGGCCACACTTTCTTAAACTTCTTGAAGTTCTTACCTTTTGTGTCTTGTGCCTCAATTTCAAGTGGCTCTTTTTTGATAATCAATTCTTTCTTGATTGTCACTACAATAGAACCTAAATCCAGTTGATTCATTTTCTCATCAAGTTCATCATCTTCTTTTTCTCTTTTTATATTGTTGGATTTAATGAAGTTCAGATTATCTTTGTTTAGTTCTTCAAGCTTTGCACCCCTCATTGCTGCAATGTCCTCGGCAGAAATATTTTTCTCAGTTTTGACATTCTTTGTTTCCACTTCCTCGTATCGAAGACTTGTTTGCCAAGCTGCACGGTGGGGTAGAATTTAGTAAGCTAGATTTGAAATTAGCATATCTACAATTGGAGCTTGATGACTCGAAGAAATGGTGTTGTATAAATACTCATAGAGGCTTATATAGGTATACACGCTTAGTACTAGGGTTGGCTAACGCTCCGTTTATTTTTCAACGTACTATGGAACAGCTATTGGGTGACATAGAGGGTGTGTGCATATATTTAGATGATATTTTGATCACTGCTCCAAACAGGGTTTTGCATTTGGAAAGATTAGAACTTGTGATGCAAAGACTCCAAGACGCGGGGTTGAGAGTGATCTGTTAGCAGTTTTAATAAATATCCAAAATCGTATCCCGAGTGAAAACTCAGCCATTTTATGTTGTCTATGAGGACAAGACCTGGAAATTAATAAAAAGAAAATTATTAAAATATGGCACAGAATTAGAAGAGATAATCTCTAAGGGTACCGCCACCAACATAGCTTGTAGAACCAACAACAGATGAGGTTCAACTTTAAGGTTCGGCAGGTTCTGAATAGCGATCATGAACCGGGAAACAAAGCGTTAGGTGGTGTCATCCGCCCATAGACTGTGAGGGTGTGTGTGTGTGTGTTTTATTTGGAAGTTTAGTTTTAGTTTAGTTACAAAAGTGGCTTACGGTCGTATTATTATCTTATTTATTATTTGTTTTGCTTAGTACGTACCCTAAACTATATAAATGTAGGTCAGTAAGTATACGATAAATAGGGTAAACCATACTATTCTTAACTGAATAAACAAATTATTGGTGTAGTTTTGTTTAACTTTTACAAAAACGTGTGAGTAGTTGTGAACTATGACGAAAGCTTATACTAACAGTACGTTACATTGGTAGTTATCAGGTGGTGATGATATTATTTCTATTTATCTAAGACAACCTTGGCTAACTTTTTTAGTACCTAGTATTCTGATAGACACATTTTGGCTGGTGTAGGCCGAAGCAAGCCTAATAAAAAACAATGAGAGAACAAAACAGACTATTTTCTTGTTACTTCTCAAAATAAAGAGAACTAGTAGGTACATGACAAAAATTATATTTGGTAGGTATATTAGCAAAATTATTCGTGTTCTCCATCTCTTTGTAATCTGTTGATACATGACACATTTTTTACTTGTTTCAATAAAATCTAACATGTTTCACAAAGCGTCTTCAAATATTTAGGTTCATATTGTACCAAAACTTTGGATAAAACGTAAAATTATAATTTAGTGAATCTTAGGTAATTGTGTATTGTTAAAATCATAATATTTATATAATTGATCAATGTTGGTGGTGTAGCTTCATTATTTTTTTATTAAGTAGCTTGCTGGCTTGAGCAAATAGAGCAAAGAAACAAATAGATGTGGAAGTACTAATATAATTTCCCTAATCCCACTGGAAACTTTTTTGACTCTTGTGTTGGATTGGATCTCAGTGATACAAAATTATGGAATTAAATTCAAAATCCACATTGCACAAGCTGCGTGTTATTTTTCCTTTCCTGGATTCTCTATTTAATTTTTAGGGTTCTGTAGCCAAATAGCAAAAACAGAACCCTTATAGATTCGTCATGTCTGTCTGTCTGTCTGTCCGTCAATGGGTCTTCAATAGCTACATTTTGACTGGCCTCTAGCTCAGTTGGTAGTAGCTCTGCCTTCTGCGCCGTAGGTCGTGGGTTCGATCCCCACCGAGAACAAATATTTGTGTGGTGAACATAAATGTTTGTTCTCTGTCTGGGTGTTGTATTGTATTCTAAGTATGTATTTACAAAAAAAAAATGTAGCCGAAGTCGCGGTAAACAGCGGTACGAAACCGAAATCAGGTGCAGATTACTTTGTAAGAGTAACCCGACCACCAACTCGAAAGGGTGAGGCTTTCAAAGTGTCCATACTCGGCCATTGCAGGGAGTCTATTGAAGACGATCATCGCTCAGGCCGAAAATCTTGAAAACACTTAGAGAAACATCGTTGAAAAGTTCATTTGGCAATTTCAGGCTCGTTTTCGAAGGTATTTGAAATAATTGCAGACTTTTTTAGAGATCTTAAAAATATATAAGCATCTATTTTTTTCTTTGCGTCGCATCGACCCTTTATTTTATGAACTATGGTATTCAAAAATGTTTTATAAGAAATAAGTGTTATATTGGTATAATACACACATTGTTATCTTGTTGGGAAGATACACGCGTGTAAGTGTGAGGATGAACTCTCTGCCTATGGCGAGCCTTAAACCTATAAACAGGATATGTATCGTCCATACTAAGATTAAGAATTAGCATAACATTAGCATACTTAGGTCAATAAACTTTCAAGACCTACCCACACTTGCCCATAACATACTCACAAGGAACTCATTATGCGTGTCCTACCGCCTGTTTATTGGGGTATGCTCTGAAGAACTGTTTGACATCATGCCAACAGCTACATTCTACCATCGCACTGTAGGCCTACCAGAAGCTCTGTCTGGCTCTGGTTTTGTTTTGTTGCTGGTTTACAGGGTAAAAAGTGAATTATTTTGTTGTTGGTGCTATTGTAACGATGAACAGGTAAGTTTTTAATGTTTTTACATTCAATTGGTTTCGGTTTTGATAAGTTTTCATTCAAAACCTTGCTAATTTCATCAGCCACCTAATTTTTTTCTGCGAAGTTCTCCAACAAAATCTCTTTGTTTAGACTTAAAATCTAACTGTCCTTACTAAAAAACCAGTGGAATAGGTCAACAATACATATTTTTATGTTATTTAAGTGTTATATTGTTAGAATGTAATTAGGTTTCTTCAAAATAGTGAAATAAATACTAGCATTCCATACATGAGCCAGGAGCGGGCCGTTCCGCTGTCATTTTTTTTCTGCGAAGTTCTCCAACAAAATCTCTTTGTTTAGACTTAAAATCTAACTGTCCTTACTAAAAAATCAGTGGAATAGGTCAACAATACATATTTTTATGTTATTTAAGTGTTATATTGTTAGAATGTAATTAGGTTTCTTCAAAATAGTGAAATAAATACTAGCATTCCATACATGAGCCAGGAGCTGGCCGTTCGAGAAATCCTTTGCACTGTTAATGCAGGTAACAAACATATAAACGAAACGGCTGAACCGATTCTGATGAAAATATGACTTTCCAGATAAAAAAAAATAAAACATAAAAAAAAAAGAAACACAATTATAAAAAAACGGCTAAGCCAATTTTGATGAAATTCAAATGATCTGGAAGATTATAATTTCCAAATAAAAAAAAAATTAAAAAAAACTCATTAGTATGAAAAATCTAGCCTTAATGAATATTGCATACCCATAATAAACTATAGCAGTAACTTACATTGCATTTGACCTTTTCTATTACATAATTAATGTAAAACCGTGTCCAAAGAAATTACTATGCAAACTTCCAACGATATTTGGTTTGAACGAAATCTAGTCAGTAGTTTTTTTTTTATACGTCATAAACCGTAAACCGCAATTTACCTTTCGACGAACTACAAGAACCTTATTATGTTACGTCAAGTACAAGTAACATAATATAAAGGTTTTTGTAGTTCGTCGTGCTACGGAACCCTTCATGGGCGAGTCCGACTCGCACTTGGCTGCTTTTTTAATTTACGACTCCCGAAAAAACTGTTGAATTTGTATGGAGAAAGGAGCATAAATGCATTTTGGCGACACTTACTTTGCTCTGTGTATTCAACTTTGCAAAATAAATGCCTAAGCTTGGCATTTCCTGAGATTTAACTGACACAAATTATTGATTAGTATTAGTATTAGTATAGCATAATCATTAACTGTATGAGAAAGTCTGCGCTATCGTATTAGGGTACACCTGAAAAGATAGGGCAATGGTTGTAAATAAATAAAATAAAATAAAAATTTGCCGTGAAGACCACAAATACAAAAAATACGAATCTTACCATTATAAGACCTAAAATTAAGCTAAAACACGAAAAACTTGAGGTTTTTCTTTGTGTACAATGGACACTCACCGTGGTCAGTACCCTTTAAAATACTATTCTGCCTTTTGCGCCGTAGCGCAGGAGAGTTCCGCGTCCTCCCACGCTCGCTCTACCACCTCGTCTCGTCCGGGCAGTAAACCACCCAGACCCACCAAGGCAGACCGAAGTCTCATAGATAGGCAATTAAATAAATAAATATTATATAATAAATAGATTACATAAAATTGACGTAGAAAGCCTCAGCCTATTCTCACATACCCTAGTTTTTCAACTCCATATCACTTAAAACACCGAAGCGTAGTTGTTCAATATTCAGAATCCATAAAACCAACGAAAAAGTACCTTAAACCAACGGAATAAACACTAGTCTTGCATGCAGGTTTAAGAAGCAAAACGTGGAATGATAACAGAAAACTATACTTTAAACCAACAGTGTAAGATTCAAAGTTGTGTGTAGTTTTGGCAAACAGAGTGTGCAAAGAATTTGGATTCTTTAGGAAAGTGCGCTATCCCTGAGAGGATCGATGTTCGACGGTTTAAAAGCTTGTCCGTCAATCGTGTTTTTTCTATTAAAAGTATGTTGGCGAGTTAGCAGGATAGAATTGGTACTCAGAAGTTGGAAACCAGCCGTACCGTGGTGTTTCTAAATAAACCGACCACTAACATCTTCTATTCATATCAAAAAGTTATTTATCGCATAATCATTTTCACGCAAATGCTATCTAAAGACGGATAAGAACATTAGATAACATAGATTAATTAATTATTGTTAATTAGATTAATGATCTTAGTAAAATGGCTGTATTAGACAGTCTTGAGATGAAAGTGATCAATCATAAACATGCAAGCAAGCAAAACACTAATGCAAGAAGTAAATAATATACACAAGAAACCAATTAACCTAAATGAAAAGAAAATGTCTTCTAACTCGTATAAATAGCATCGTATAAATTGAACCCTCACTCACCCTTAGGCAAGTAAATAAAACTAAAACAAATAGTCCACAATGTTATTTATTTTATATTTATATCATAGGCTATAAGGCTTTTGAATATTTTACCCACGTTAGTTGCCGACAGCCTAACAAATAAAAATTAAAAAATTGACAAAGTGAAAAACCTTTTGTTTCCAACTGTACTCTCACCGTCCTTTTTTTGTTTGTCTAGTACATCCACCAAACATTAATATAAAAGTAATATAAATCTACCAAAACTAGCTATCTGCAGGCCATTACAATCGATCTAGAGATAGCTCAACTGATCCAAATCAGTGCTAATTAATTAGTTCTGTAGCAACATAGAATATCTTTAACATCTTTATCAATAATGGAATATAAAATAGTCTACTGTCTTTAATTCAAGCTTGTCGACAAAATAGTGGAGACAAGTTTCTCAACGGCTGCAATGTGTATACGGCCCGCGGTAATTTATTCATATATCTGTCTCTTTTATTGACACGGAATCTACTATATATTTTATTCGTTTCATGACCACACGAAGCACGACAGGAAGGGCGACACATTAAGTTGACCATTATATAACTTTGAATTTCGGCCCTACATTTTAAAATCGCAGAAACCAAGTCTTGAATGAAAAGTATTAATTGAAAAAATAATATACATACATAGTGTAATGTAAATAGCTACGCGGTCACAATATCTGTGACGATATGAATCATTCTGAAACTGACAACCAGACTGGTGATCGGTAATGGGTCAGTAAATATTTTGGCATAGGTACCGGCCAGGCTGTGTTTCTTGTCACATGATAAGTTCTAAGTCTTCGGCCTCTTTGGGGTGCAAAAACCGCAAACCTCATTTTTGTTTCAGTACTTACATATAACTTTAAAAATATAGCAGTTGGTCGTGCAATGTTTGTAGGGCGTAATTAAACTGTTTTATATTGTTTTGTCACGCTTCCCAGACTCCAGTGAAGCATCAAACCGAATAATATAATTTTCAATAAATTCGTTTGAAAGATTTCAGAATATTCCATTTATGTAAATTGGAGAAGTATTCGCGCGATGATGGAAAAAATCTAGAAAATGTGTGTTTATATGATGGCTGCAATGTTATGCCTACTAAGATACCTACCTATTATTATATTCTACCTTTTACTATACCTATATTATGGTACTAGGTAGCCATTCCCTTTGGATACCTACTATACTAATGTTATTGTTTTGCTGTCTTTGAAACATTTGCTTTTGTATTATTGCCTACGTCTCACTTAGTGTAGTAGCACCCCACTGGAACTTCACTGCTATTATTATTACATTTGTTTTGTGAAAAAAACGATGGGAACCAAGCCATAGTTGCCTGTTCTTCTAGACTTGGTCGCGTGGAACTGGCACCTAGACTCACCTAGCTCTAAGACGTTTCAAAGTGATAATTGTGATAGGTACTACTGAATAAATATACATTTGACTTTGAATCATCTCTTTTTTTAGTACGACACATCACCTTAAAAATTTTCGCAGCAGTGTATCATGAAATGACAATGAGAAACTTGGTCTATCTTTTTTTTTACAGTTGACCTGCTGAACCAGGGCTAACTGGTAAATGGCATGGCCAAGGTTTATGTTTATGTTTATATATTTAATCTTAGACTCACAGTTACAATAGCTATTCCCTTCAAATAAATTTAAAAAAAAGACACAGAACTGACATCGTTGGAGGTACAGTCCGGCAAGTATAACTTGGCGGGTCTGAAGCTAGCCGTTTGGCCAATCTTCCATCAGTCATTGGCCATTAACGATCGAACAGCTCACTTCAGACCCGCCAAGTTATTCGTGCGCGGTGCGGGCTGGTGCGCGATATCACGCACCGTAGGAAGGCGGCATTAGACGGATCCCAATCAATGTTATTTTTTATCAAGAAAAAAATCTTTTTAGAGAAAAAAACAATATTTAATGTTTATGTTACTTTGAAATCCTTAATTATAAGTTATGCATGTATTTTACAACGAAAGCGAAACGATTCCTGGTAATTCTAACTCAGCTTTTTCTAATAACTCCATTATCCCGGATTAAGCAATTTGGAGCAATCTGAGACTCAATACTCAATACTCAATACTCAATAGATTTATTGTAAACACATGGTAAGTGAGGTGTAAATTTTACAAACAGTGGTAAGTAGCACATGTGAGCCCCTTTAGGACACTACAATAGTAAGAGGTTGGCAGACCGAGGTTTTTTTTTTTTTTTTTTTTTGTGTAATATTTATATTAGTTTTAATTACGTGTCGTTTTATTAATAGTAATAGGTAGTAGGGATACATTGGATTTAATTAATTTGTTAAGTTAAGTATATGTACGAGTGGGTATAAAATTATTATCTTATGTCAAAAATTCATTTAATTCGTAATAGCACTTGTCAATTAAATATGATTTTAATTTTTTTATAAATATGGAGTCAGTTTGCGATTTTGTAATGTCATCTGGTAACTTATTATAAATTTTAATGGACATTTTGAAAGGACCATTACTATGCATAGCGAGCTTTGACGGTGGTGCTATTAATTTGTCTCTTCCTGCTCGCAGGGCATGCCGTCTGGGAAGATCGCTCAGTTTCTTGTATAAGTTTGGGTACTTCCTAACAAATTTACTTATTTCCAATATGTATATTGAGGTCAGCGTAAGAATTTTAAACTTTTGAAAGTAAGGTTTGCAGCTATCCGGTATTCTAATGTTAGCTAGGATACGCACGCATTTCTTTTGAAGAATGAATAAATCTTCTGCATCGGTGGTATTGCCCCATAATATAACGCTTTGTTGTAGGTGTGTTTGCGCATAGGCGTAATACGCTGCTAAGGCTGTTGGGAGATCAGTTGACCTAATTAACTCGCGCAGAGCGTACGTAAAACTTGACATTTTTGATTTAACCTTTTGAATATGTTGTTTGAAGTTCAAGTGAGAGTCTATAGTTATTCCGAGTAACGAAAAGGTTTTTACACATTCCAAAGTTGACCCATTAGCTGTAACTTGTATATTCAAGGGTGTTTTTTGATAAGGTCTGAATTGCATAACTTTCGTTTTCGAGTAGTTTATTTCCAAGTTATGGTGTGACATCCAGTTAGCTACGTCTGTGAGTGTGTTTTGTGCTATGTTGCTTATATTGTCAGTGCGCGAACAGGGTAGCAACAGTGAGATATCGTCAGCGAAAAGAACGCAGTGTGTTTTTACATGGTTTGGCAGTTCGTTAATATAGATTAAAAATAGCAAACTGCCAAGTACACTTCCTTGCGGTATTGAACTAGTGATGTGATGTGCCTCGGATCTAGCGTTTTGAATGGAACCGGTTTTGAAATCAAAATGCTCGATTTCCACGAACTGGACCCGGTTGTGTAGGTAAGATTCAAACCATTTATGCGCGATTCCTCTGATTCCTATGTCATGTATTTTTTTTAATAATATGTCAAATTGAACTCTGTCGTAGGCCTTCGTCATATCAAGTAATAGTCCGATCGCGTATTGTTTTTTATCAAGAATACCTAAAACTGATTCCATGTATTTATATACCGCTAGGGTTGTTGAATGGTTTTTTCTAAATCCGCATTGAGCTTCGTTAAATAATCCATTTTTCTCGCAAAAGGAGTAAACTTGTTTACACATAACTTTTTCAAAAACTTTTGATGAAGTAGGCAGCAAAGAAATAGGTCGGTAATTACTAGGGTCTGTTTTGGAGTTTTTTTTATGGATTGGTTTTATGAGGGATATTTTAAGTGCATCAGGAAACGTACCCTCCATAAACGACTGGTTAATGAGTAGGTAGTACGGCGGTGTTAGTTCGTTCGCACATAGCTTTATTAACTTCGGTGGTAACTCGTCTATGCCACAGCTGAGCTTGGATTTTAGGTTGCGAAGAATTAGGTTTATTTCTTTTGGTGTAGCCGGGCTTAGAAACATACTGTGGGTGGTTCTTGTTGATGTAGTTTGAGATGTAGGTTTATTGGTGATTGTCGGGCATGTTGTACCTATGGATGCAAAGAAACTATTAAATGCGTTTGCAATTTTTCTCGGGTCGGATATTGTTTTTGTGTTGATTTTCAAGGTTAGGTTTTCTTTCACTTTAGTTTCGGTTTTGTTCGTTTTTTCTTTGATTATTTTCCACATACATCTCATAGTATTGTCTGAATCTTTCATCCGTTCTATGTAGTGTAACTTTTTTGCGTGGTTTACTGTACGTTTTAATGTTTTGCCGTATTTTTTGTAGTAATTTTTTAATATTTTATTTTTTGAGTAGTTAACGTGTATTTTTAGCAGGCGTTTATTTTTACAAGATATTTTAAGTCCGGGGGTCAGCCATTTTGAATTTGTTGGAGGTTTTAATTTAATAGGTTTTTTTGGTATGCATTGATTTAATAATTGTTGTAAAATATTACTAAATAGATTATAATTTTGATTAATGTCATTTTTTCCATTTAATATGTCATTCCAATTTATATTCAATAATTGTTCTTTATAGTTATTTAAATTATTTGTATTATAGGCACGTTTTACAACTTCCCAAGTTTTGGGTTTATTATTAATTACATCTAGGTCGACAATAATGCCTTTGTGGTCTGAAAATCCTAGATCCTGAACGTAAGTTTTAATGTATTTTTTGGCGAAATTTGTAAATATAAGGTCTAAGCATGTTGCGGTTTGATTAGTTTCTCGTGTAGCAGTTTTAATCATTTGCGTGAAATTATATTCAAACATGCAGTCTATTAATTTTTGTGATCGTTTTGTTTGTTCTAGAATATTTATGTTAAAATCTCCCCCTAATATGACTTTGTATTTATTGTATTTGTTTGTAGTGTATTCTAAAATTTTATATAGTTGCTGGTAAAAAACGTCGGTCTCTCTTCCGTTCCAATAAATATTAACGATTATTAACTTTTGATTAAGTACACATATAGCACAGACTTCTAAAACATATTCGATAGACATCTTCTTCAATTCCTCTATTTCCGTACATTTATAATTTTTCTGTACAATAATACACACTCCTCCGCCTTGGTGGTTTTTACGGCTAAAGGAGGTAGCCATTGTGTAGTCATTAAAATTTATTAATTTGGTTTTGTCATCTGATAGCCATGATTCAGAAATACATATTGCTTGATACTTTATAGGTTCTTGTTCTAAGAATGCTTCGAGGAGGTAAGTTTTATTGCATAGGCTTTGCATATTCTGCTTATGCTAGACAATCGTATGATACTTAGATAATTATTAGCGGAAGCTTTGTGGTCGCCCCGTTAATAATTATAGGGATTAACTTACGATGGCAGATGGCAGACTGAATAAATATAATAAATGCAACTGAAAAATGTGACGGCCTCAATGGCCTCATTGCTATGTATTTATTCAACACAATAAGACACCGCAAACATGGATTTACAAAGTAAAACAATAATCTACTTTCCGTATCATCATCATCCACAAAGCCTCTCTCTTTACAAATGGCAAAAACGGAACCCTTATAGATTCGTCATGTCTGTCTGTCTGTCTGTCTGTCTGTCTGTCTGTCTGTCTGTCTGTCCGACCGTGTCACAGCCATTTTTCTCCGAAACCATAAGAGCTACACTGATGAAACTTGGCGAGTAGATGTATTCTGTAAACCGCATTAAGTATTATTAATATATAATTATTATTATATATATATTTAAGTATGTATTGGACGACCTTCACGTGGCTTGTCACTGAAGCTAGAATGCCCAGGTTGAAATTCTAAATACCAGCGTTTTACAGTCCTATGACATGGTGCTGCATCACTAAACACAGAAGTAATCTCCTCAAAGCACTGGTCACGTGAATCCCCTTTGAAAGTTGTAGAAAATTATCGCCTGCATATTTTCCTTTGATATTTCCATTTTTACAACAGACTTGTCAGTTTTGAATTCACCACTAGTTGATTCCTGGGTTTTTTGTTGTTATGTCCTGGTTTCCTCTTGATAGTTGTTTGTTTTCGACTATTTCAGGAGTCTCAAACAAAAAATATTCGTACATTCTACCAACAAAAACTAAAGTTTACGCTGTTGAGACTACAGGTAACATAGGATCTTTTGAGACCCTTATTTTGAGGCCTTCCAAATGACCTTGCAACCCGCAATGTCCGCTATCAACTCCAGATATCAAAATCAGTTAAAACAAAAAAACTATTTTATGAATTTAAAATTACCCATATTACCCCAAAAAAACCTTAAATAAAACCCATTATAGCTTTAATTTCTTACACTGACAATAAAAGGCTGTTGATATTTCTAACCGATGCCATTGATCGTTGAGATATACACCATTCAAGCAAAATAAATGTATGTAAAATTTTTTTTTAATGTTTATAATTTGCATACATAACTTTATCATTTATTCCACCGATTTGAGAAACTCTTTATCATCTGGATAGATATATTTCCAGATTAGTTCCATAGAATTTTTTTTTTTTTTTTTGTACATAAAAACTTTTTCTTGTTGGTGGCTGGGGCTAGCTAAAACTACAAAAAATACATATACCAGCTTTTGTATCATTTATTTTTAATCTTACTTCATAGTTAATAGGTACCTACTATACAGGGTTCGCCTTACTATAGGCGGTAACACACGTCTAGTTTTGGCATTAGTTTACCGATGCGGTTTTCTCATGAAGTATGTTAATCTGTGTTTAACAATTCGTTTCCTTACTTAAAAAAAACTTTAAAGAAGAATGTTAAGAATTAACCTACTAAGTATTTATTAAAAAAATACAAAAATCGAACGACAGAACACCTTAGCAGCACGTCCAGGCATGGCAGAATCCGCACCAAGGTACATAAACATTCGAGGGCTCCTATTCAGAAACAGTGCTTGAGTCTGAGATGTTTGTGCGTGATTTCGTTCAGTATCCTCATGTTTGGTCGTCATCATTCTTTCTTTTATCCGTCTATGTTATAGAAGGTGCTCAAGAAATTTAGTCCCAAAGTTAACTGGCACCAATTGTTTTAACCTATTATGAAATGATATAAAATGAACACTAGCATGATTTTAAATATTGATGTTGTCTTTACCACGCTTATTAGTATGTTATGTTGAATCCTACTGATGTTTCAGCTCACGGCTCATCGTATGGTCACCAATCCGACAAAAGCGACGTGCGAAATCATAATAATTACGAATATGATCCTTCGTATACGTATGTTTTGTTCAAAAACAGGTAATACAAACTCTCTCTGATTTGGTACTGAATGTACTAAGGACTTGCCTGACGGAGCTTTAAGTTTTATTTACTTACTTAGTGCTTTTTTATTTTCTTCTTCGTATCGTGTCACTGATTCTTTCGAACCAAGCGTGGTGAAAGGATTTTTATAATAAATCTAGTCAATTTACCCACTCTTAATAAGTTTATATAATACCTGTATAACCATGATAAAAAAAAGTGAAACTAATTATTTATTTAGAAATGTGCTGTGGTTACAATCGCAGTTGTATTATCTGATGTTAAAAACAAATGAGGGCCTACTCCACAACAAGTATAAATACTCAAGTACAGTCAACAAAAATTATAAGTCAAGTATTGGAAACATAAGTAGAATGTTACAACATTAGTGTAGATAAAAACTGTTATAGAGCTAAATACCTAAGGTAGAGTGAGTCTGCTGTTCCGTTTTTTCCAAGTAATTCTCCCCACTGATTTCAATTTCTTGATCCAAAGAAAGTTGTGGGATCCCGTTTTCATCAGCTATAGATAGATCTTCTACGTCAGCCTCAGTACGTAGGTCTTCTTCGGGTGCAGCAAAATAATCAGGAGAAACGTCTATTATTATAGCTTCCATAAGCAAATTGCCTGATGTAGAAGTTTCTTTCACAAAACGCAGTGGAGGAAGCTCTACCACATTGTGTTCTGTTACGTTTTCAGAAAGTTGGTCGGCATACATTTCTACAATTTGGACGCTTAACTTCAGTATTTCTCTAAAATAGAGGTCCGGATCTTATTTTATCGAAAATAATAGCAAAAAGTGTTGCTTGCTATTAGCTACACTTCTTGTCAAAGAGACTTCCAACAAATTTTGACACAAAAATCAAACAGATTTGCCTTCCAATACATTTTTTTCGTTAGGTTTGGTAAAAGTTATAGAAATAGGTACGCAAAAAACACGCTCAAGTTTTTTGCGAAAAACTAAGATAATACCTCCCAAAAAAAATTTGTGAGCTAACCTGAGTAGCGTATAAAAGCTTTCTTTCTTACTATTTTATCCTTTCTTATTTCCTTTCTTACGCATAAAAAAAAGGCGAGCTTTTACGATGGGAACCAGATAGATTGATATAATAAATAATATACCTATACTTTTTTGTAATTATAATAATACATACCACCTAGACAAAGTACAAATATCTGAGTTCACCACATAAAAAAAATATTATCGGAAAACCATCAGAAAATGGCGTGAATCTAAATTTTAGACATCTTTTATCTTTTATTTTATCAGAGCGAAAATAAACGGCTAGAAGAGTGATATTGAACCCAATTTCATTTTAATTTTATTTTAGAACTGTAATTTGATGCGTCAACTTACTTTACTTTTGAGTTCCATTTTGGGAAAGCTCCATATTCTAACTGTGGTGTCAATACCTCCGGTGGCCATCAGCTTGCAGTTATGACTAATCCTCACCACTCTCTGCAGAGGGTCCTTTCTGAAATCACTTACTAATTATGGCCTTATATTGTTAGCATTATGTAAATAGATGATCTCAAATTAAAACAAAATGAAATTGGTTGGCTTTAGTTTCCCAAACCAGCATCTAATTATGCACAAACAATCACTTTGAAGCCTTGAATATCATGACCTACTGACTTCTTGATAAATACATAATTAGAATAATCTCATTAGGTGGTATTAGCTTCATAAAATATGCTTACCCAAAATCAGTCTGCACACTATCACTAGGTCTGATTTCAAATGATATTCTCTTTTCTGTAGTATTGCTGTTGCTGTCTTTTTTCGATATATTGTCGTTCTCTGAGACAGTGCGCCCCACCTATTCTCCAGAGACCTAGACTGAGTTAAAAGGTAACCGAGAGGTACATAACCTATTGTTTTAGTTTAATTACTTAAAACATGCGTTATGGTCCCAAAAATTTAAAAAATACTATGATTAATCATAATTTGATTTCACGAATTCTGTAATAGTAGATGGGTACACAAGGGCAGTAAGTGTCCTATTGCAGATCCTATTTGGCGCCCGAGCAGCATCGATGACTCACAAACCGAACCTAGATACCTACCTACCGTAAAACTGGCAGAACGCAAATGAGTAACGTAGAGACAGTAATATAATTCTATTATTATTATACGAAAGTGGTCATTACCGTACCCTAGTAAATTTTAGTCAACAATTCGAGCCACGAGCTCTGTTGAAAAACACATAGAAGAATCAAGATAAAAATTGAAAATCTTACTCAAAGAAACAGCTGTCCTTAGTAGAGTTCTTGGGTCCAATTAAAACAATTTTAAATAATTAGTTTTACTACGTTTTTGATACACCAGCAAACTTTTGAAGGTGCTCTATGAAAAAAAAAAGCAGCCAAGTGCGAGTCGGACTCGCCCATGAAGGGTTCCGTAGCATCAAGTAACATATTATAAAGGTTCTTGTTGTTCGTCGAAAGGTAAATTGCGGTTTACGATTTACGACGTATAAAAAAAATAATAATGAATAGATCCCGTTCAAACCAAATATCGTTGGAAGTTTGCATAGTAATGTACAACCTATATTTTTTTTAGTTTTATCATTCTCTTATTTTAGAAGTAAGAGGGGGGGACCAACTTTTTTCCACTTTGGAAGTGTCTCTCGCGCAAACTATTCAGTTTAGAAAAAAACGATATTAGAAACCTCAATATCATTTTTAAAGACCTATTCATAGATACCTTTCACGTATGGGTTTGATGAAAAAATTTTTTTTGAGTTTTAGTTTCAAGTACCCCCAAAATTTATAAAAAAAAAAATATTTTTGTCTAAAAATCTTAATGCGGTTCACAGAATACATCTACTCGCCAAGTTTCATCAGCCTAGCTCTTACAGTTCGCTGGCGGTAGCGATCAGTGAAACGTTGTCAAATCTCAAATCTGACAGCGATATTTGACAGCGTTTCACTGATCGCTACCGCCAGCGAACTAGGTGTGCGCAGGCCTTTAATTTGGGCTTAATTTGTCGAATAAAACTTTTACTGGCTTAAAAAAAGGGGTTTTAAAACCGAAGATTGAAGACGACACATCTATCATTTCATTAAACACAATACTTATACCTTTACCTACCTACCTATAATAATTAGGTACCTTCTATGAGCAACGAGTGAATATTTGCCGGATAATTAGTGCACCGAAAGCATCTAGGTAATTTGAGTAAGGAAAACAAACATTTTGCTGCTGTCTGTACCTACTGCAAAAGCTAGGCTATTGGCTAGAATGTTGTTGTGTCTGGAAGAGATCGCTCTTCAACGATAAGACCGCCCATTGTAAATTGATATATTTTAAAATTATCGTTACTTGTTTTTCTATTGCCGTGATCTCCTCAAGTCCGTTCACAATATTGCTGCCTTTCCTCGTGACGTCCTCATAGATCCTCAGCTTGGAGTTGTCATCACTTGCAGACAGCAGGTCAAACAGCTCCTCGTTATACAATTCTAGGTAGGACACCCGCACTGTGTACTCCGTGTTAGAGAGCCTTAGCTCATCGAACAGCTGGGACAGAGCTCGGGGGATTATGCCTGCTAGAGGGTCCTGGAACGAAATTCATTGTGTTGAATGGTACGCTTGTGGAGAGCACTGGTGGTCTAGTGGTAGCGGCCCCGCCTTCCGATCCGAAGGTCGTGAGTTCAAATCCAGTCCAATGAGTTATTCTGTCGAAAAGTGTAAGTGCACTATGCCTGTACTTTCAAAACGGTGAAGGAAAACATTGTGAGGAAACCGGCGTGTCGTAGAACGTAAAAAAGTTCGAGCGTGTCAAGGGTCACGCAAACAAGGGCCCACTACCAGCGGCCTACTTGCGGAAAAACCACCCGCACATCAAGTGCGCATGATAAAACTTGCCGAACATCTCATGAGTCATGATCCGTTTAAGTTCGCCCCATTTAACCGGATCGAATCGCAAGTTTGCACAACAATCATTCTTTACTCGATCGTCAGTTTTTTCGATCATTTTACTACATTCACGCTTTTATTGCTTTGTTCAACAGATAATGTTACAGCGCTACGTTTGGTGTGTACTCGCGTGGAAATTTGATTAGTTTTGTTGTACAGATGGTTGCTAATAGTTTACGCAGTTTCTATAAATCATTGAATCGCATTGTGTGCGTTATCAAGACCATTGACAATTGATATTATGCTGACTTATGGTTTTTAGCGTCAACGCAAAAGGTTGGTATTTTTATGACAATGCCGTTCCAAACTTAATAAAATAGTAAACATGTGACACATAATACTCAGAAAGAAAGTAGCACGGACGTCTTATTCTGTCGCCCGTTATTAGGATTTAAACTCACTGAAAAAGTTAGTTTGCAAGTGTGCCATTTTGTGTGATATAAACATGATATAACAAGTCGTATAATACTCACAAAGACGCACAAACTTATTCATACTCTCACTAACATAATATGGTAAATTTCACTCAATTATACCGTCGTGTTTTGTAAGTATGTATTATTATTCTGTCATGTATATTCTATTGTCGTGATTATCATACAATGTATAACACTCACAAATTTCCGTATGATGTCTTATTCCAACACTCACTAACACAAGGCTCACAAAAAAAACGAGATAAATGACATGTACATCTGTGATCTCTTCCAAATATATATTTTTTTAATCATTCTGCCACCGTCAGTGAGTCTCCAGTATGGTATAGTATAATACTCTGGTGCCTGCGTATTGGTTCGCACCTAGACACAGATTTATTTCAACACTCACTAACACACAAAATGTGCATTTACGATCAGTTCTAAATCTCGTTGAATCAAGAAGAAACCAGGCTGCCGACATCAGTGAGTCTCCAGTATTGTAGACCGCGTATTGGTCAGCGTCTAGACACCAATTTATTTCAACACTCCCTAACACACTCAAAGTGCATTTACGATCAGTTCTAAATCTCGTTGAATTAAGAAGAAATCAATGAGTCTCCAGTATAGTGGATACTCTAGTACCCGCGTATTGGTTGGCGCCTGGTTGCCGACCGTTGATGAGGATGCTCATAGGATTGTTCACACGGATCGTTCTGAAGTTGTACATCTGGAATTAAAAAAATAAATAAATATTTTTTTTTTGGTTTATGGTACTAGCACTGGTAGTCTAGTGCAGCAAATAAACAAATATGAAGCGTCGAGCAAAAAAGCCACAAAGTTTTGTCACTAGGGATCACACTTTTGAGCACTAATTCTGAGATAATTCACAACAGTTTCGTCCAGTACACCATCGATTTTATAATAAGGTTCACTGATCTTCACTTTTGAGCTAAGATATGTACAAGTACAGCACTTTTTACCACTTATATCGATTTTAATCGCGGAGCGAGAGCACAGGGCGACCTCGATGTGTTGTCAAAGTAAAGCTCCGTACTCACATACGGTTTTGCTCGATCGAGCTATCATGTCGAGTAAAAACCATGGCATTAGCTTTCGTCCACACATTCAGCATTAATTTATTATTTTATCGAGAAATTATTTCATATTTCGAACAAGAGTTTTCCATTCGTGTACAGAGTTGTTTAGGAAAATCCAACAGAAATAATAATTATTCAAACAAATTCACGGTTGATGTTTGTTTAGGCTTTGATTGTACTAATGAATTCTACGCATGCAAACCCGCACCTTATACCACCATCATTAAACTTAATTCTTACCGATGACATGTAGTTTCCCTCCCTGAGCGGTTCTGACGGCGAAACAGAAGAGTGTGGAGGTTTCGGCGTTGCCCTCCGCCTTGAAAGTGGCGAACGAAGCCGCGTGCCCTTCGATAGGCTGGGAGCACTTGCGCTCTACAGAATAGAGCTGCATTGCGCCTACTACGCGGTTCTGCTGGGCTGAGATACCTGTAAACAGAAATAAAATAATTAAATATTGCTTTTTGTACGGATAAAGCTTAACGCGAACGAAGTCGCACGGCATTTCACTAGTTATCTATAAGTGTATAACACGTTAAATGGCCTTATATAGTTAAATTGGACTGCAGCAGTATTAAAGTGTAAAAATATTGTGTGTTTTGAATCAGATGAACATTCCTATTCCGGTGTAACAGAGGAAGGTTGCTGTCTACGTTTATAGCACAATAGATGAAAATTCTGTATTATACTTTAACATGAAAGGTGCGGCATAACGCGAAAGATACATACTTCACTTAAAAAATAAACACGAGAATAATAATTATTCCCGTTTGTAAGCCCGTAATATACTTTTTTTGCTAAGCTGTGTGCAATGGGTTGCACTCATATTGCTCTTGCTAGTCGATAATATTGCTCTTGCAAGTTAAGTGTTTTTACATCTTTTGAGTTCATCTTAAAAACAAAAAAACCTACCCTAAACCTAAAGTTACGATTAAGATAATGGGTTTTTGGTGATATTTTACATTCTGGTGATATCATTGAGACCGCGACATACCTATACCTACCTATTATCTCATGCGAAACACCCTTCACCCGCGGTTTTGCACGCATCGTAAAAAGTCTTTAAATAAGTTAAGTACACTTTGGTAGTCAACGCTTATGATGAATCCGTTCAACGCTTATGATGGATTCGTCGTAGTGATGCGGATGCGCTTATATTAAAATAAGCCTATAGGTAAACTTATTGTAACATAACTTTTGAAGATAATCATGATTTTTAACACAATTTTTATGAACAACGGTATATTTACCATGATTAAAGAAATTTCGTGATTTCTCGTGGACTTCAGTTCAACCGTGATCATGGTGCATGCAACTGTGCCGAAATATCGGGAGTCAAAACTCACAAAAGTTAGTTGATAAATATCCCGTTTTTCATAAAAATAACATTTAGATATAATCACAATTAAAACAAAGGAATTTAATCAATAGCATTCTGCTGAAATTGCATTCCACGCACACGCATAATATTAATATGACTAGTCACTAGTCTTCATTTAATCAAGCAACATCTCAAAATATGAAGCAAAAACGTTGGTTCAAGATGGCCGCCGCTACAAAATGGCGAATTACTACGCCCTCAATATGTGTTACACTATATTGACAGGGAATAAGGAATTTGAGGCGAGGGGAATTTTTAATTTAATTTACTTGTCAATCATTCAAAATTCTCCAAAATACAAAAGACATTGGGTAGCGTAGATAAATACTACGTATTAGTTAATTGAAAGTATTCACAGACAGCCAGTAGTTTGTTGCCTGTTCTTCTAAGCTTGGTTGCATAGAACTGGCACCTAGACTCACCTAGCTTTAAGACGTTTCAAAGTGATTCTTGCAATCCTACTGAATATATACACTTTTAATTTTGATTTTGATAGTAGATATTTTAGAAAACCTACCAAAATTGTATATATCTAAAGTAATAGTTATATAGTTAGTTTCAGACAATATTATCAGCCATGGTTTTTTCAAGATCTCTGCTTGTAACAAATCATCAACATAGGTATCCAAAGTACTAGAAAAAATTGTGTATAGAATCTCATAGCTTCTGAAGCTAACCAGCCAGTGTGTAAAAAGGCGCGGTAAAAGTTTTTGTATTTTTATAGGGTTTTCCCTAAGATTAGGTTCACCTACGGTTTTCCCTAGTTTTCCATCAATTTGCGTGATATTGAAAATAAAATCAGTTTAAAATAAGTTTGACACACGGATACTCAAAATGAAGCAAAATTAGTTTATTGAATTTGAATTGCCACTGAAGTCAACGGAATCTTGTCTACGAAATGTAAGCTAATTTTATTTAAATTACTCTCATTTTTTGAGTAAAGCACTATACAAGCCTTGCTCTGCAATTGAGTGTGCTACGTGTGACGTCACTGCTCGCCTCCCCGTTAATGGTCGTAGCTCTCATCAATTATTGTGCTTTGTAAATCTATAGTTATTTCCTTATTATACGAACTAAAGTGGTACTCGGGTTTTTATTTCTTCAATATGAGGGTCAAATTTTCTTTATCAATAAGTTTCTGAAAAAAAGGAAAACATTTAAATACTGCTCTTATCTTAAGATAGTGAAAGGTGAAAGATATGTGCAAAGTGTCAGTAGATCATATGAAAATCTCGTGCCAAGCCAGGATTACAATACACCAGTTCATAACCATCTTGAAACCACAAAACCAATCTGCAAAATATGTTTTGAAAAAGAAGTAAATACGTGTTTCATACCTTGTGGGCACGCTGTGGCTTGTGGAAAGTGTGCTTTTTCTATTCACAAAAAATGTCCAATTTGCAGAAAAGTATACGTAGATATAATTCAGTTGTATTTTTAGCGAACCTATAAAAATGAATACACTATTAAAACGTAACCATTACTAATCTACCATTCTATACTACGCACGGAATTGAAATACTATGGAAAAGAATTTAAAGAGACAAATTACAAATGCTGCGGAAGCTGTCAAAAAAAAGGTTAGAAAGATGAGAGACATTGAAGCCGACTGTCACTGGCACCGATATGAAGTCTATAAGCACACCTAGAGAAGAAAATATAAGTTTGAAAAACTTGATAAACCAACTTCAAGGCCGAACTGCTGAACCGATGATGAAATTTCTCCCAATCTGGAAGAAACCTTTCAGATTAAAAAAAAAGGTTCATAAATTACGAAGTTATGCTATAAAAAACTTTAATAAAATATCCGAATTGAGAACCTCTTTCTTTTTTATTTGAACCCGGTTAGAAATACTTTGTTAATATGGGACGAAGAACCAAAGAACATTCTTTGATAATGTTCATCAAAGAATCAACGATTTGATTTGTTGATTTTTATTTGTCAGCCAAAATGCATGACGAGCAAATATTTGAAAAAAAAAAGGAAAATTATTTTGTATCTACATATTTTATATTATTTAAGCTCGACTGGCTATCGATTGTTATATTTTTTTTTTCAACTTTTGTGTAAAAATCTTAATGCGGTTCGCAGAATACATTTACTCGCCAAGTTTCATCTCATCAGTCTAGCTATTATATGATATTACTGTGACATACGGACGCACAGACAAACAGACAGACATGACGAATCTATAAGGGTTCCGTTTTTGCCATTTGGCTAAGGAACCCTAAAAAGTAATAATCGAAATATTTTTCTGCGACAGTGTGCATGGGCCTTGACAATTTCACAATGGAAAAAAGTGGATTCGTTTTAACTGTCTTTGTTTATTTTTATTTGAAAGTTCTCTGTATTTGATCTGAATTTGTATAATGTGACTTTTCCGAGTGTACAAAATGTATCAAAATGGAATAAATTTTATTGAACTTATTGAACTTGAACTTGAGTCTCATAACAATGAGCTATGATTAATCTGTCTCTGTCTGTTGGCTCAGATCAGACCAGCTCAAAGAAAGACACACAAGACATGATAAAATACAGTCATTCAATATCAGTATTTATTAATTATTTAACACCTGTGTAATGAATATAAAACAAATATGTATATGTTATTGGAATATTTAATTTAAATAATATTTTACCCGAATGGATTGTTTATGGCTGGGATGCGAAGACTTTTCTGATACAAAACTGTTATTATTATCTTACGAGAAATTTCATTTAGTTGAATTTTTTTGCATACAGGCTTTAAATATATTTATGGTAAACGGGATATTTAACTTTAGTTATTTTTAGATAGAATTATATTTTTAATATCTGTGTATTCTAAGAAATGACTAAGATTTATTTGGGTGTCTTCGTATCTTCTACTTAATAATTTCATTTTGTTTACAAGTTTTATATTGTAATTTTGGATTTGTCTTAATTTGTTCTTATTAGTTGTTTACTTTTTCACTTTTGTTTTAAATTTAACCAGATCTCAAGAAAATCACGTAGGATCTGATGCAATGCACGTACAGTACAGCACAGTTACCACATTACCCCAAGTAAATGGACAGTTAAGTTATGTATCTCTATATGGCGTTATCCCAGCTATGTTTGCTTGGCTTGTGCATAATATACTATTCTACTCTACTATTATGCTACTAATCTACCGTACTTGAGCAAATAAATAAATTAACCTACCTACCTGGAAACTTGGAACCTGGTGCTCAATTTCCCAGTTACATCATTAATAACTTTAATTAAATACAATAATATTGTTATTGTTTGTTTTTTTCCTGTGTTTTACACAATTTACGTCATAATTTATAAGTATTTTTGTTGGCTGTCAAGAAAATTGAATTATTTTAATTCAATAACTACTGAGGTCAATAATATGACGTTTCATGTCTGTGACGTAGATTTTAAACTGTACTAAAACACCTGTCTACCTTTTTTTGTATTTATAGACTTACTTGTTTCCTTGTTACGCTAAATGCCTCCTTACTTTTTCCTTACCTACAATTTATAATACAATGTCTGTTTTCTCTTTCTCTTTCTTCTCATACTTAAATTTAGTAGTACCAAAGGGTATCTTGTTCCTAGCATAGCATAGACTTGAAGTATACATTATATTTAAATATGTATTATAATGTAATAAAGTACTTATAGTTAAGCATATTATGGTTCGTCTGTATGACTTAGTTACTTTTAGTTAGTGTAGCATATAAGTATAATAGTCCTCTCGTTGAGATACTTTGTGTAATATTACGTGTAGTGCCTATCTCAATTAGGTGTTTTTTGATTTTTTGTTTTTTTTTTGTTTTTCTCTGTTTTATCTTTTTGTTTCTCATATATTTAAAATTGTACTTAATTCCATCATTGACATGTCCTGTAACTGGGGTGAGAAGCGTTACCTTGCCGTAACACAGTTTTTTAAACTAGCACAGAAGGTAAAGCTCCAAACCATAGTGTGTGCCTATTGCTTAGGGTTGCCTATTGTTTCCAGGGTCAACAGATGCTGACTCTGGAAATAAAAGGCGAAGCGAACGTTATTAAATTCTTACCCATTTGAAACACTGCTGTCGATTTATATTATTATTATTTACTTAAGAGTACTTATCGCGTCAATTAGAGCATTTTGGCTCTTAATACAACCAGATAAATATCACTGGATGCGTCAGATTTTACGGATTTTGTTGGTTTTTAGGAAGAAAATCATTCTAAAAGCTTATTTACTATGTTGTGTGTGCATTTTGATGAAATGCACTCTTACCTTCAAATTAGTACCTAAATTAGTTATCGTTCGTATATAGCTAATATTTAAGAAAAAAACATCTATTGGGTATAGCCGTGATAGAACATTGTTTTAATTTTGTTGCTCTATTCAGCGTAGATTTTTCAAAACACTAAGACGAATCAGTATTGTGTGTCTGTCTGTTTGTCCAAGCACACCATCCATCGAGAATTTCATCCCATGTATTTTTTAATTATTTGCATAAGAAATTGCAATGCACAGATTTTCGTACATAATTTTTACTTTATGTCGATTCAATAAAAACCCACTGTCCATCAGTTTTGCACGTTTATGGACGGTTAGAATTCCATGCAAAAATTGACATCACCTTCAACCTAAGACAAGCAGCAAATCATAGTCCAAGATCCCTAGAAGAAGGACCTTCACCGAGCTGGTTATTTAATGAAACGTATTTTATATATAATTAAACATGCCAATAAATATATTCTTTATGGGTTGCCTATCAAATTTCAGTCCAGGATAATTATGATTAATTAATAATTAAAAAAAAAAAAAAATTAACTTTCCATTGGTTTGTTTATTAAACAAATTCTATACCAATCGAAAGTATAGACCCCAGTATTTTTATTCAATAAACATACCGGTGCAAAATGCTAGTATCGATTTACCTGTTTATACCTGGCTACCCGAGAGTTGTGACCGGAAATAAATTATAGTTTAAAAAACTAAAAAAAAACGCTTTTATAACTAATTGAACTAAAAAGTTAAAAATAAAACTGTAATAATCAATTGAAAAATTTATATTATTGTACAAAAAAGCGTGGGGAGCTTTTTATAATAACTTCAGATATAATAAAATATTGATAAAATATCTACAACAATCAAAATCAAGCACCCCACGCTTTTTGTACAATAATATAAATTTTTCAATTGATTATTACAGTTTTATTTTTAACTTTTTAGTTCAATTAGTTATAAAAGCGTTTTTTTTTAGTTTTTTAAACTATAATTTATTTTTTACTTTTTAGTTTTTTTTTTTTCATGTATTTTTTTTTTCTTATTATTGCATTGTCATCGACCCTTGACAGATGTGCAAAGTTTGAATCAAATCTGATCGTTCAAAGTAGGTTTTTTTTTAAATTTATTTTTATTTCTTTTCATTTTTTTTATTTTTTTTCATATTATTTCATTGTCATCGACCTTTGACAGGTGTGCAAAGTTTGAATCAAATCTGATCGTTCAAAGTAGGTTTTTTTTTTTAATTTATTTTTATTTCTTTTCATTTTTTTTTATTTTTTTTTTCATATTATTGCATTGTCATCGACTTTTGACAGGTGTGCAAAGTTTGAATCAAATCTGATCGTTCAAAGTAGGTTTTTTTTTTTTAAAAATTATTTCTTTTCATTTTTTTTTATTTTTTTTTTCATATTATTGCATTGTCATCGACCTTTGACAGGTGTGTAAAGTTTGAATCAAATCTGATCGTTCAAAGTAGGACAAAATCGAGCTCAAAGGGGTCGGTTACATACATACATACATACATACATACATACATACATACATACAGGTGAAGCTAATAAAAGCGTTATAAAAAATAGGCAACCTAACGTTTGCATATTCTATGGGGTCTATACTTTCGATTGGTTTAGAATTTGTCTAATAAACAAACCGGTGGTTTGATATCGCAAAAACAAATTTAAAAAAAGTGGCCAAGTGCAAGTGGCCAACATTTTACCACTTTGGAAGCGTCTCTCGCGCAAACTATTAAGTTTAAAAAAAACTATATTAGAAACCTCAACATTTTGCATTGATGCTCTGTTCATAAGTGTGCTGTATATGTATACCTTACCCTTTCTTATATGCTATCAAAATTTTATTAATTCTTATGGACTATCAAACACAAAAAAAATGTTAAATTCGGATCTGCGCGTTCAAGCAAACAAACAAACTCTTCAGCTATACATTATTATTGAAATATTCAGCAGGTAATTTTCAGCTTGGCCCGGGTATTCAATTAAAAATTAATTTTGATTATTTTCATCGAAAACAAATTGAACGGTGAATTTTTGATTAATAAATCGTCTGAGCGAGAGATTTATTAATTGACTGTATTTTTCTTTAATTTCAAAACTTTAACTTTAAAACAATATGGCGGCGAATCCTCTACCGGGATTAGTTAGAAAATCGAGATTTATACTTCCAACCACAGAGCAGCAAACACGCATTTGTTCCGTGCTTCCAACCACCCCTGACATTTAAAAAAAAACGCCCCCCGGATTTTTTTATATTTCAGGCTAGTTTTATGTCTTCCTCGATTGGACTAAACAGCGAGAGTATGAAGCAGGCAAGTTAGAATGAGGAGTTTATGTAAATGTACCTGCTGTGCACTGACTGATCGAGCCATTAGCTTTTGTGAGTATTTGATACGGCGTTCTTTCTCTCGTTTACATTTTAAACGTTCGAAATCGTCCATTCCCTCGTCGTCGCCGTCTATTTCGTCTACTGTAACAAGAAAAAGTATGTACTTAGGTGAAGTTAAAAAATATTCGCCCTTATTCATATTTACCACCAATTTATAGCGGCCTAGCTAGAGTATTCTTTTTATACCTAAAGGTATAAAAAGAATATAACAAGGTTGCGTAGCGAGCCGTAGGGCGTGTAGCGTGTCCACATTCAGGAGTCGAGAACGACTTTCTGTTTGCGGAGCACGCTTGCACGCATTCAGGTCATTATAGCTCGTAGAACCGATAACCGCTGGGAAATAAAGGTTCTCGATGGCGATCACAAACCGGAAGACGAACCCGATGGACCAACGACATTGATAAGATCGCGGGAAGTCGATGGATGGAAAGGGCTGAGAATCGTTCTTCCTGAAATGTGTAGAGTTGTTTTTCTGCAGAACCACGCACCGTAGGAAGGCAGCATAAGCTATCGAGCCATGTGTCACACAGTCAATATTTATTGGCAAGGTTATTGGTAGGCCGGGCCACAAGTAAGCACACAGTAATTACTGCTACAACACTCGAGCTGTAGGCATAAGTTCTTACCGAGAACCATGACGAGCCAATTGCCGGTCATTTAGGCATATTCAAGACTTATAGACGCGTTGCTCTTAGATACTACTGGCCAGGTATGTATCGTGATGTAGCAAAATATGTAGGGTCTTGCACTACCTGTCTCCATTACCTATTATAATTTATCATCTTTTCGACATGTATTTCAAGCAATAAATATAATCTGAATCTGAATCTGAATCCAAGTATATTTATATTTAAAAAAAGAATAAAAGAACACAATCAAAAACATTGTCATCTTAATTATATTTATCATCTAAGTTGTTCTTATTTTCAATTCTAACTATGCGTATATAGGTACTAATACACTCTGTACACACTTTCTCTAAAAAAATATTATTCTTTAAAATTGAACCTTATTCTTTGAAAAATAAAATTATCTTTAAACCAAAAAAGTCATGCTACTCATAACTTTTCTGGTATAAAATATGAACTATTTTTTTTATGTAATAGTTTATTGCTTGAAATTAAAATAGAATTTGTATTTTCAAAGATGTTGAACTAGTTATTTTTGATTATTCTTACAATAAATACATTTAAATGATAATTAGGGAAGCTTCCAGACACATAAAACTTGGAAGTTTATAAGAGTAGTATAAGAGCAGGTATCTTTTGGGTAAGCGTGCTACACCGTCAACCGCGTCATCACATAGCAGCAGGTGAGTGCAGTCAAACGGAAGCCTACAAGTAATAATATGTAAAAAACCAAGATCCAAGACCAAAAAGAAATAACCAAAAACACGATAACTTTCATAGCTCTCTATTTTGGGAAAGAAAAAAAGCATTTGCATTGAGAAGTTTCACTGGACATGATAAGACCTTGTACACATTTGATATAATTATTAAGTTCTTATGAAAAAATCTGTTCTTAAGAAATATAACCATATTACTTTAGAAATAAATCCGTCACCAGGTTAATCAAAACTCGTAATATCAAGCACATTTTTATTAAAACCAAACCTAAATTACAATCCCTTTGACTAACTATAGTATTTCTATAGGTATACAGGACGTCCCACGGATATGACAAAAGGAGAGAAAGTACCTTGAGTATTTGTAGATGGAAAATTTGACTGAAAGAAGACATTATTTGAATTTAAAAAACAATTTAAACTACATTCATAGATATTAAAAAAAAACGAATGGTGCCTTCTATAAGTAAAATGTTCCATCTATCAAACTTTCCCTACATATGGCATAGCCGTGGGGACGCCCTGAATACAAACTATTCTATAATCTGGGTGATACAGGGAACAATAAAACAACTAAAATGCTGACTGACAACGATGAAATTTTCATAGCATTAAACTTTTATAAATCTTTATTATTATTAGACTGACCTAGTTTATCTTCTTAAAATAAAAGATAAACATATAAGTAACACAATAAAAATACTTATATATTTCGTGGTTTACAAGATCATATAATATTTTACAACCTTACAAATTTTGCTTCATCATCATCATCATCAGCCTGAAGAAGTTTACTGCTGGACATAGGCCTCAAGACCTCAAGTAATGTTGGTTAAAATACCACCGAAATTACACAACAGAACTCAAAATAACACCAGAAAAACAATTAAAATCAAAAAGCTATGTTACATCCCGAAATGACAGAAAACGAATCGAGTAAGGTCTGTCTATGTATAAGGGCGATTTAAAAGTTTTAAAGGGTCGGCAACGCGCTTGTGATGCCTCTGGTATTGCAGGTGTCCATAGGCTACGGTAACCGCTTCCCATCAGGTGGGCCGTATGCTTGTTTGTCTACTTAGTTGTATTCGCTGTGTCAGTCTGGAACCCATTCTATGATAAATATAATATAGCACTTGAAACTGTACAGAAGAAATTCTTACGCTGCATGCATTATAAATGCATGCACATACCATAATAGATATAATACCATAATAGATATGACTGTATTCCTCTTACTAATAAATTATGTTATAGAATTCCTACTAGAACGCACTGCCGTAATCCATGCCAATTATTTGCAACAGCTCGCTGTCGCACTAATGCTGGTAAGCGATCTCCTTTGTACCGCTTAGTTCACTCGTTTAATACCAACTTTAACTCTTTAGACATTGCGGTAGCGCGTCCTAGCAGCTTCAAAAAAATGATTCTTGAGAATTTAGTATAGTACCTTACTACACACTTCTCATAACTTAGGTTAAGTTAACACTTTTGAAATAATCTGTGGTAAACGGTGTTGGTACCACAATTAATAAAACTTAGATAAAACATTTACTTTAGCAATATGTATTGTGATACTGTTTGTTTACCCAAATAAATAAAAAAAAAAAAAAAAAAAAAAAAAAAAAAAAATGTGACATCACTCAATGTCATGGTGTATCTTAAACTTTTTTGAAGACCCCCTCATTTATGTATGTTGTATATCATACAAATCATTGCAACTCGCAATTTATTAATAAAAATTGTGCAAGGGTTCATACAATTTATTTGCGTTTAAATTTTCGCTCAACATTCGAAAGTCAAGCAACATATTAAAATTACTAACTTCTGACTCTGACCCCATCATTTATTGCATTGTTATTTTTTGCTAGCACTTAACCTGTGCTTGAGGGGAAATTTACGAACAATAACTGACAATTAAATAACATGCTTGTTTTACTTTTATTCCCTTCTGATTTTACGTGCCACTGAAAAGAAAAATATTAAACTATGAAACAATATTTCTATTCAAATATATTTGTTTAAATATGGGGTTTGTTTCACAATTTAACATTTCTGAACGAATTTTTTTTTCTTTGGCTATAGTCCCAACAACAATATATATATCAATTCAAGCTCAAATTTGAAATTTGAACCTTGGATCTTATGACACAGGTTGTTGACTCGTATGAAGCGCCATCGATCCTTTGTCAAAGCTCGTTTGAATCGTGCACACTCAGGCAGCTATTGTGTCGGCTAGTCTTACAGAACTTACAGCTGATCGTTTCGTCGCGCTTAGCGCCGAGTAGAACTGAGTGCGATTTTCGCTCTTCGGGCTTCTTACGGTAATCTGATAGACTTTGTAAGTGCGTCAAACCGGCGGCTGATATTTTATTCGCTTCGCTGTATAAGAATTCGGCTAGCATTTCTAACTTAGCTTTTTCTATGTTGCAGTTAAAGCTGTAATAGTCATATCCTGTGCAGTGTAATTTGCAAGCCAGGATGACAAACGATTTCTCACGAATTGTTGATTGGCGAAACCGTCTACGATCAAAGACAAAGTCTCAGCCTTGTCAGCCAGTAAGTTATGTTATACACAAGAAACGTGTTGTTTCAAAGAAACCTTTCAATTTCTGCTATTTCCTTAACGTTATTTAGGTAGATTTTAGCAACATAACTAATTGGATAACTTTTAAGAACATAATATGATTAGGAAACTATCCTAGATATTTGGGTTAATACGATTGGTTTTATTATATTGTGTTAGATTAGTGGTTACGCAAACCCAAACATCATTCGTACCACGTACTCGTAACTCTATATATTTTATACAGTTTCCAAAATGATCTTTGTAAATAAAGCCACTTTCCAGGACGAGCCCTTCACAAAGAGCTCTACTACTGTTTTTCTGCTAGCCTTCTTTCCTGTGCTTCTCTTCTCCAGGTGTTTTCACCAAACCATCGCCCTTTCAGGCACTTAAGAGTTAGTTCAATAAAAAAATGAATATTAAACCACGTTTGTTTTTTCTGTTCTGTAAAAGCTGTTGTAAGCTATATACCCACACATAGATACGCCACACGTATGGGTACGATGAAAAAATGTTTTTGAGTGAAGAACCGACAACCGTTGGGGAATAAAGGTTCTCGAATGGCGACCACGAACCGGGAGACAAAGCGTATATAGGGCACCCACCCACCGTCCGATGGACCGACAACATTGTTACTTCCGTTGCCAACTTCAGCTTTAATATCGATTTAATGTCAGCCTGAAGATGTCTACAGCTGGAAAGTGGACACAGGAGTCTATGCAGAAGTGCTATAAGGTATATCAGGAGCCTAATTCTCCTCTTCTCTATTCTAGCTTACGCATCTTACCTTTGTTAGAACGAGATAGCCTGTTACAAGCAGAGAACAGGTGTTGCGTTCGGAAAATACTATGTTGCATGCAACACAACCAGCTGTTATTTTGGAACAGGTTTTTGGAACTGTTGTTTTGACGTCAGTGGTGACGTGATGTTTTCTTTCGAATAAAGAAGCGTTGGATGCCTCCATAGAACACAATCTGGAATAAAAAGAAAAAAAAATGATCAGAAATTATTACTAACATTAAGTATTGAAATAGTTGAGAATGAGTTGAGAACTTACTTACAATTAAACAAATATTTACAAAATACAAACAAATGAGCTATCTACAGACCGTTATAAACCATCTAGAGATAGCTCAACTGATACAAATTAGTACCAGACGGAAGCGTCTCCATGACGCTGGTGGCATAAACAGTGTTAGAACCCTTAATGGTAATATAGGTAATATAAGTATCATAAATTAGATCAAATTACCTACACAAGATTAACGTCGTACGATGTGAAATCAGAATAATCTCTAGATTCGTTTTTTTTATAGAATAATCATGAACAAACTCATTTTAGTTCCTAATAAAGTAAATCTTATTTTACTAAAGAGTGGTTGGTACCCTCCTCTACCCTATGGACCGACGACATTGTGAAGATCGTGGTAAGTCAGTGGATGGAGAGAGAATGCCTACAATTTCCATCATAGTAAAATGTTCTTTAGTCATCCTCATCATAAAAAAATGAATTTTTCAATAACAGACTTCCTTAGACGTCCTAAACAAATCTTGAATTGGATATCTACCGTGCCTGGGGGTCAAAGTTGTATAAGTACATAATTGTTTTGTTCTTTTCAACATTAAAAAAAAATGCAATTGAATTGAGAACCTCCTTTTATTTGAAGTCGGTTATAAACACTATTTTGATAGCATGGTTCAAAAATTTGTAAAATATTGTAGGGAGGTGGTAGACTTCACTGCTAAAAAACTTCAAAACAAAAACGAATACATCCACATAAAAATACTCCTTTAAAGATAGACCTTATTGACATTTTCCCAATAGTTCACTCACTTTTCACTTCACTCTAGATTTCTATATTCGTCTAAAAAGTGATATTTCGGAAAATCTTTGAATTTGTAAATTAATCAAAGGTGAAAGTTGTGACACCAACCTTAGTCGTAAATCACGGAATAATTGATAATTACAAATGTGCTTTCTCGTTTATCAAGTTGTAAAATTGAACTAAAAAGCTTTGATGTCCAACCTGCAGCCTTATTGTCTAACTTGAAATCCATTATCAGTGAACTTTAAGCCGATTATAACTGGTCGACCCAGTTTGAATTTTTTTGGTATTGTTGATACTGAATTTCATTTCGGCGTTACGCAATTCCAAAATACGAAGCTCCATCAAGTTCCATTCATTCACTAGGCTTAAATTTCGGTGTCAAGGAGTTGGATCAGGAAGAAGAAGAGAAGAGAAAGCAGGCTGAAGCAGCAGAAGCAGTGGTCAGTATCAAGTAACATGTTGATTAAAACACTTCTTTCCTTCACTGTAAATGTTTTCTGAAAAGCACAAGCCTTATTTTTTCTCATAGTTCTATTTTGATCTTGATAATTCCTTTTTCCTCATTCATATTTCTCGTTCTGGGTTTTAAACTTCAAATACTTTTATTAATTCTTGCACAATAGTTCATTTTATGCATTTCTAAAACCTTCGCATGATTTTGTGTGGTGTGAGACAACTTTAACATGGCTTTTAGATATTCCAGTCCTCTGAGGAAAACGAACAAGGTCCTGATGGCAAGAAGAAAGGCCAGAAGAAGGCGAAAAAGTCAAACAAATCCAAGGCTGCGCAAAGAAAAAATAGCAAGAAACAAAGTGACCAACAGCAAGGAAGTGATCTCAGTGCAAAGATATTTGCAACCATGGAAAAACATAAAGAAGTGTTCTTCGTTATAAGGCTACATTCCGCACAGTCCGCCGCTAGTTTAGCAGTGAGTAACTTGTTACTATTACTTTTATGCCTTTAGTAAAGTTTTTGCTAAGGCATGTTATTTATATCTGTTTTGTTTGTTACTAATAGCCCATTCAAGACCCAGATCCAAAACAGGTCATAAGACCTAATTTAATGTTAATTTTGTTACGCAGATAAGCATCTGTTAAAAATTTATTTACAACAGAATAGATATTATTTACAAAAGTATCTGTTTGCTTGGATTTTGTATTGAATGTGGTCAAACAGCAAAGTGAATCGTAATGATTGAAAAATCTGCCGGCTTTTGGTCCTAGTTTCTCTTCTAGTTGGGTATTATGTACATTAAGATAATGTAACCGATCTAATTTCATATCTAGTAGGGTCATTACTCTTCCTGGTTTATCGTTAGACGCTGACAGAAGGTTTTGGCATCCAATATCTTATAAAAATGAAATATATTGAATGATAATTCAACAGCATCTTTTTGTTTGGAGATCACAGTTAGTATATCATCATTGATGAAACATTTAATTTCATTGGGTAAAAAGTATGGCACTGTGTATTCTTTAGGTAAACTTTCTATGTAAACAGCCCATCTGGAATTCATATTCACCTTCAAAAAAGTTAAATAAAATGCCATCAATGATTGGAATGATATTGAGTTCTTGTACTCGAGTAAACTTTGCTTCTGGTTTTCTAAAAATATATTACAAAAAGGTAAGTCTGTCAAAATGGTAATAACATTGATTGTAAGATTCAACTTTACCGTGATGTACTGTACTTCAGGTAATGTGTTTGTATGGCCGATCGATGTCGTTTTTTATCCGTACCGGCGAAACGATGGAAAGGATTAATTTGAAGCAAATAAATTGTTATCTAAATAAAGTTTTGGGGTGTAAATGAATAAGGCAACAAACAAATAAAAAAATCGGTTATTGAAGATTAATACCTGCAATGCATCTTAGGGCGCTTGTACACGCTAAGAAAAAACGCCGGGTCTACCCAAGAATTCGTGTCGTAACTAGAAAATAACTGTGTACACTGCTCGCAGCGGTGCACGAAAAAAATGTTATCTGCGCAAGACACGACGCGGCGAACGTTGTTGCGTTTTCGTGTGTGGAAAAGACAAAATTCTTGTCGTCTACACGAAGAATTTGTCTTGTCTGCCGCAGGAACGGCAAATTTTCTTAGCGCGTACAAGCGCCCTGAGTCTTTGTACTGCAATCTTTTTTAAGTAATGTTTAATATTTATCCTGATAAAACATAAACTAAAAACATTGAGAAGGCAATTTTACATGAAAATAGTAATGAATGCTTGATTGAGACCTATTTTATTCAGCTTTTGCAAAACATAATAGGTTTCAATTAGGTATGCATCCTTCGAGTAGGAAATAGTTTCATTTTCTTATCATTTTAGTCAATGAATAAACTTTTCCTGTATTAGATAGATAAATCAGTAATTTTATATACTGTTTGGTAATAAAGGTTGACATGAAGATTTTTATAATGTCCCAAATTTCAAAAATTGTTGATATAGATGCAGTATAGATCATAAAGCAGTAAAACATTTAGATAACTAAAATTGAGTTAGTTTTCTTATTACTAACACACTAACTAGATAAGTTTTAATAATTTTACCTGAACTAGAGGTTTGTCTGACATCCAGACAGCGTAAAACAACCCCTTCCATACTCTTATAAAGTCTTCTTCTTTGAATTCTAGAAATAAATACAAATAAGATAAAAAATGTTCCATTATTAAAAAAAAATATATTGATTAGATCCCTTAGTACAAGCTCTGCATAGTTTGGGGCTAGATAGGGCTTTTCTGCTTTCGTAGAGCGCTATCTCTTTCTGACGCACTATGAAGCCGAAATTAGCCGATGGCGATGTGCAATTTTTGTTTCCTACCTGTTAGTAAAACATTAATGGCCCTACTTACAAGCGTTACTTAGGTGTGACGCGCTGTTTAAAGTTCGCCCTGTCACTGTTTGACATTACCGGATGGTAAGAGATGACAGTTGCTTAAATACTGATTATCTTTTGAAAAACGCTTGTAAGTAATGGGGTAAAAGTAAAGCAGTACAAATTATTGTAACAAATGGATTCACGTTTTTCTTTCGAGGTGTGGTTTTTAAAACAAAGGATTTTAAGTGATTTTTATATTTCCAATATGTTAAAATTTACAAGAAACCGTTAAGCCATCTGCAGACTGTTTTAAACGATCTTGAAATAGCTTAACTGATCCAAACCACTACCAGACGAAAATTATAATATTTATAAAAAAAAATTGTACGATTTTTTTATAACTACCCATAGACACTATTTCATGCGGACGAAGTCGCGGGCACAGCTAGTAAAATATAATTGTGTATTAGTATATCACAGTATTATATCAGCTATGATATGGTTCCCATAGCACAAGCTCTGCTTAGTTTGGGACCAAATAAGAAGGTTGATGGTATGTTTGCTACAGATTTGTACGTAAATAGAGTATCTTTGTCAAAAAGTTTAGTAAACCAAATGGTATTCATGAGATTCCAAACTGATTCTCTTGATTCGTCTGTCAGTGAACTCTGTTAGCTATGTGCTGGGTGGTGTGATGAATTTAAAACAAATCTGACTCTGTCTGGCTGTCTCTCTGGCTCTGATTTTGAGTCTGTGCGAGTGTACTTGGTGTGTGTGTGTGTGACGTTTTGATGTAGGATTTATTAAGGATAGGATTTATTTCAACACTCACACAGACTCAAAACCAAAGCCAGAGACAGAGCCAGACAGAGCTTGTGGTATACCTACTGATAAACAAGATTAGTATGTTCAAATAAATAGTTAAAACCTTGAAATTAACAATATACCATTTTATAGTATTTTATCTAAAGAAGTTAGTGCAGATGCGTTGGCAAAGTGCCGCGACGCCACCGCCGGGCAATGCAAGGTCGCGGTTACCAGCTAATAAACTTACTTCGTACAGTAAACTATCGGTTTATGGTCTGCGGTTCATCATAAACAATAACAAATCTCATGTTTATGATATCGAACTTGATGTCGATACTTCTTCGATACTTGATTTGAGGTAAGTAATTTAAAATAAAAACTGTTTAGGAACCTAGATAAATACAATATAAATACAATTATTACAATAATATAGTGAAAATCTGCTTAAATTAGTAATCATTTTGGTATTACGTTTGTATGAAAATTCGCGCTCCGCTGGCCCCTTAATAAGTTCAGTGACGGCAGCCTGCCTTAGTAACAATATATAACCAGCTGTTAATATAACAAGGTGTCATACATTTTCATCTTCTGATTCTGAGCTATCAGAGATCTCTATAACCAAGAACGGGTCTTCAATATCAAAAATAGTTGCTGTGCAGCCTTCCCCTTTCTGAGCAAGTTATGTTAGAAAATGATTAATAAAGCTTTTTTTACAGTTCGGCAAACATAACAATGGGGCAGTTAATAATGAAAAAATAAAATACAATTGTGACCGTATACGCGCAAAAAAATTCGCTAGTCTGAAATCGCTCTTATGCGAACTGGTATCAACATTTTTGCAGAACAATTAATGCAAATAATTTTCCCAGCACTGTTATTAGCATGTTGCAAAGACCATTGTTTGTTTGACATCAATTATAATTTAATATTTATAATAATAATGTGTTCTACGTTTCCAGGTGGTAACAGACCTGGTGCAGGGCGAGTTTATGCAACTGGGCAGCAAAGAGACCGAAAACGAACGGTTCGCGCACTACCTCACCAAGACATACAGAAAGACGGCCTCTCTCATCGCCAACTCGGTTAAAGCGGTTAGTACTACTTTATATTTCTCTATTTTTATGAAACAACGGGATATTTACCATTAAAAAACTATTGTGAATAAATTAATTCGCCTATGTTTATTTCAAGGTTTATGTACCTCTTAGTTAAATCACGTTTGGTCTTGTCATCATACATTTTTCTATCTATTAGTCTTACAATAACCTCTTCTACTATCGAGTCTATATTTTCGTTCGTGCGGCTTGTTGATTCGCCACTTCGATATGTCGTAGAACAAAATTAAAGCAATAAGTAAGAATCAACACATTACATTATTTATGTAAAAAATAGTACTCTTCTATCAGCTACGTTCTTGATGGATGCTAAATCAGAACCTACCATTTCTAAAACTATTTATAGTTTACTTGTTTTGTATTTGTACCAGGAAGATCACAGGCAGACACTGCTACGAAATAATTAAACTACAATTGAGGTTATAAATATTGTATTCATTTTTATCTGATCAAGTTGTACAAACTCCTTTAACTCAGTTGAATTATTTTTCATACTTCAGCTCTAAAATTAGCACTTAACCAAACCCAGTGCTCTCATGCAAGACCCACACTTGTGCCACTCAGTGTTATTCTAAAGAGAAACTATGCTGAGAAGGTGGTCTTCGAACGGACAAAGCCTCACTGCAATGTTGGCACCATTGGACATGTTGACCATGGCAAAACCACACTTACAGCAGCCATAACCAAAGGTAAAACAACTTACATACTTCAATTCATTCAGTTATAAGTTATGCTGGCTACTGCAGCCGCCTTTATGTGGGGTCGGAACTAAAAAGAAAATATATTTATTGACTTCATTACAAATAAAATAAAAAGTTAGTAACAATATTGCACAGGGTCAATTAGGTCCCTGGTTCAGAATTTGTCCCACCGTGTAGGTCACATGACATCACCCTACATTGTGCAACCCTGGTATTCTGCCAAGGCCTAGAATTGGGCACAACATGTTCTCTTCTTCCATTCTCCTCTCTCAGCCGTCATCTCTATGTTCACTTCTTTCTTATCCATGTCATCTTTCACATTGTTCATCTATCTTTTCTTTAGCCTACTTCTACTCGCATATCCATCTTTATTCATACTCATTACTCTCCCAGTCACATGACTTTCATCCCTCCTCATAACATGCCTGTTCTATATAAATGTATATAATATAAACCTTGCTTTATAGCAGGGTTTTGGCAGGTTAAGCACTTAAATTATTGAAAACGAAAAGCCTTTGCAAGCATAAGCTACAAATCCCTAAATTTCTGCCACAGTATTATCAGATCTCAACCTAGCCCAGAAGAAGGGTTATGCGGACATTGACAATGCCCCTGAGGAGAAGGCGCGTGGTATCACAATCAATGTGGCCCATGTGGAATACCAGACAGAGACCAGACATTACGGACACACTGATTGCCCTGGACATGCAGACTATATCAAGGTAAACTAGCATTATTAACATTTTCACAATGTAATGTGCCATTTGTTATAAGCTCGGTAAATTCTTTGTTCCACACTTGATCATTATATGCTGTTTATGGGGACTAGGAACGAAAGCTTCTTGGACAGCTTTCGAAAGATGTAAGATTTTAAAAATTATTTCATAATTACTTTTTAGTTTATCATTTACTTCATGATAAAAGAGGTTACAATGTATGTATGTAAATAACCTTGTGTAGGAATCATAAGGTTATCATCACGAACACCCCCATGAACTGTCTGAAAAAGTCTGGACAAGGCCTCCCTGACAAATGTATACCTGGAATGGGTATAAAAGTAGTACCGAAAAAAGAAAAACATCGCATTTAAATCACATTGACAAACAATCATGTTTAGACTCTAAAACATGTCATATCTACCAAACTTGACTTTACACGATAAATATGACATGACAAACTTTGACAGCCCTCTTAGCTCGCTGTATTCTCTTAGCTGTTATTATAATGCGTCTAAATTTTTACAGGTGCGCGTATTCAGAATGATCACAGAAAACACAGTCGAAGAAAAGATTGTCGAACGCGCAGAAGTGAAACTCCGACTGGACAAGTTGGTAATCCAGTCCGGTCGACTGATCGACGCTAAGAGTCAGCTCAACAAAGATGAGATGCTGAATATGATCAGGCACGGAGCCAATCACGTGTTCTCCTCTAAAGATTCCGATATCACTGACGAGGATATTGATTCTATTTTGGCTAAGGGAGAGAACAAATATCAACTGACTGTTGTTCAATTTGAAGTAGGTACCGGTTTCTATTGCGGTGCATAGTAACCATCCACCATCTTCTTCTTCGCCATGGCTTTATAATTTTCTTTTTATGGTAAATGTTTATCAAATTATAATAGCTCACAGCACAAAGAAACTTGTTTACCATACAAAGTTAGTGAGCGATAGTCAGAGGCAAGGCCAAACAGTGAATCTGGACAGAAATACTTTCTCAAAGTAGATAAAACACAATGCGTGATGGTGGCCCTTTTTATAACGCTTTTATTCTAAATACTTACGTATCTACTGTAACATGATTCATTTATAAGAGACAGCTCATTAATATTAGTCCTGGCCTTAAATTGACACGGTTGGCCTTCATATTTAACCTCTTGAGGATTTGCACTTCATTTAAATGTATGCAAGTGAAATACTTCGGTCGTAATCTATTGAACGTTGGTCGGTTCGTGGATAAGTCAGTTTAATCGACAAAAGCGGAATACTGAGATGTATTGCATCTCTTAGCGTGGTGACTGCATTATACAATTGCCTCTAAAAGCTCTACAGTGCACATCTGCATATACATTGACATCTGCATAGGTTTTATTCTATAGTGTCCATAGGGCCCTCTCCATAATGTCATATCTCCTAGGTTTAAATCACATAAATGATTAGACACTGCCCCATCACAATATCTTTTCACTAGAACCGCAAAATCATATTCTTTATCATCAACTTTCTTATTTATTGATAGTTTAAGTGGGGTGTATGCTCGTGTACAATTAAGTTTCTTTGATGAAAATTTAAATAAAAAATGATCGCCAGGCTCCCAAATTACATGTTTTTCATCAGATGTGCTGTCATTATTCTGCTTTAGCAGAATAAGCTTGTGCTCATTCTTTAGGTCAATGTTGTATACAACATAAAATAGGACAAGAAACGCCTGAAACTAGACGGCGGCAGCGGCAAGTGCGCCGTCTTCTCCAGCGGCGGAGAACACAGCGGGACGTCCACCTCCGCGACCACTGACACCACTACTGACGCGTCCGCCTCCGAGTCTGCCTCGGCCTCCGCATCGGCCAACGACGGTGGGTGTCCTTTCATTTTGTGTTGCTCGGCAAGTTTATCATGCGCACTGGACGTGCGGGCAGGTTTTTCCGCAAGTAGGCCGCTGGTGGCCCTTTTTGCGTGACCCTTGACACGTGTTGCTCGAACTTTTTTATTTTCTACAACACGCCAAATAATAAAATTGCGGACATTCCACTCAGCACCAACTTGTAAAATAAGCAGCGCTTGTACTATTGTATGTACATTTATAACAAATACATGTATACTTATATAACACACATATACAGGGTGTCCCATAAGTCAACGTCCAGCCGAAAACGGGTGATGCGCCAAGTCATAGTATTGTGAAAGAACCACTTTTTCATACAAATTACAGTTTTGAAATGGGTAGAACTAAGTGTATTAGTTTTATCAACAAGGTTGATTTTTTTCGTTATCTAGTTAGGTAGGTATAGATAGTGCAATTCACGAAGACGCGCCCCTCGCGGGGTGCGGGGAGTTTGCTCCGAGCGGCAGTCGCGAACCGTAGTCTATTCATTGTAGTGTGCGTGTGCACTCATAGGTAATTAGTGTGTACCGTGGTCATGTATGAATCTCATGTGGTCATTGTAGTCATGTGTGATCTATATGTGAGTCTCACATGTGTGGTCATGTGTAATTTTGAGTTATGTCAACAGGTCGGAGGGTATGTGGGAAATAAAACTATGTGACATGGTGTTAAACTGGCTATTCAAGGAGCGTTTTTCCAGTCTTTTACGATACAAAGGAAGCTAGGAAAAATAAGAAAACGGTTGAACCTAGAGGATAGCATGGTGATCAAACCCTATACAAATAAAGGTCCAAAATACATAAGACAGGAGTGTGACGCAATAACACCGCTACGAACACGCCAGCATCAATAAATCTAGCAGATTCTTAGAGTTATTTCGACAAACCATTTAAAGCAAGTTTTAGGTAAAGAACTCTATTTGACAATAGTTATAAAAAAACATATACTAAGTTTTTTTTATAACTTTTGTCAAACCGAGTTCTTTTTATGGAGTTTGATTAACTCGATACAAAAAATGCAGTAGCAAATGGTACCTCGACCGGGCGGCAGCGCAGGTAGAAGCGATAAGCGAACAATAGACGCCCAAGGTCGCATACGCATGGCAGGGGTATTCAACAGTTGGAAGCAGATGCTTTCACAAGCTAGCATATGTTTATTATTTAATGTTAGTGACATCGAGACCCGTCCAGTTACAGCCTTGTTAAATCTGCCTCCGACTTGATCACGATCACGGGTGAAGTAGGATTTTTCCTCACGCAGATCTTGCAGCCTTTGACCCATATAAAAGAAAACCCCCTGTCTCTCGCAAGTGACTTGGTCTTGTTCAAGAGTATCTTGTTTTCCAAAGTCAAGTGGTCATTCACGAAGATCAATGCATCACCATTGAGTCCTAAGTTGTTTGGGACAATAGTACACTTCCTGGCAGCAGTAATGAAGTCGTCCTTCACATATCTACTGTGCACGGCCACGACGATCGTCTTATTTTTATTGTCATTTCTCATGGGAACTCTGGCAATATAATTGATCTGTTCCTTTGGAATCGGACACTTTATGATAAATCTCAAACCTAGTTTTCTCTGATAGTGTGCTGATAGTAATCCTCACATAAATTAATATGTTGTTATACTTCTTTCAGACAAATTTCAAGAAACCTTCAAGTCGAAACCGAAGCTCTACAAGTACTAAGAGAAAAGGTTGTCGGTGTGGTAATGCAACGGCAACTCCAGGAAAGCTCACATGCTGTGGCCAGAGATGTCCATGCTATGTGGAAAGTAAACCATGTACAGAGTGTAAATGTAAAGGGTGTAGGAACCCGCACAGGCCCGATGGAATGAAGGTATGTATTGTTAGTCAAAATAATAAGTATAAGTAATGGTAGGTACATACTGTCCAAACAACAAAGAGGTTGGAAACCCATACTGTGCAGCAAAGAGTTTCTAAGTCTATGTCAGAACCCAAATATAATTAATTAATTTCAATTAAGCAGATACTATCAGCTTGTTCAGTCACTTTGTCTCAAAAAACATGGCCGTTAAAATAACGTAGCCGTTTTACAAAACCAAAGGCTCGCCAGAGAAGCGCATAGCCTAAGGGCAAGTCTCCAATATTTTCTTCAGCCTGATGATGATAGCTACGTGTGTGATAGGCTTAATAAGAGCGAAAAAAGTTTATCTTTATAAAGAGTTATGTTTAAAACACGTGTAGCATGTCTGCAGCATGCCTACTTTATGCGGGTGTCTCGTAACAGGCTCGGCGAGATTTAAGACGCTATAAAATGTGGCGGTAATTTCCTGAGCCCGGAATATAACACATCAACGTGATTTCATGAATTATGAAACTTTGTATTCTGTCGACACTTATCTTTTCCTCTGGCGTTGTTTTAATTAGATTTGTGAACTAGATAACTACGAACAAAAACCATGCCTCGCAAGCTCATGTGATAATAAAATAATATGTTTTGTGGACACTGTGACAGAAGGACTGATGTTCCGGCGCCACAGGCGACGTGCGAAAAAAACTAAATAAGGCGGAGCCGTTTCATGTGGCGCTCGCTGAAAGGAAGCTTCAAATTGAATGGCGGGAACGTTTGAAAAGGTATGAGTTTATTCGATCGTTACTATGGGGTTTACCTATTAGAAATCGGGTGTTACAATCACAAGGATCACTTTTAAACGTCTTAAATGAATACATTTTTTTTTTTTGTAAATACATAGGTACTTAGAATACAATATAACACCCAGATAGAGAACAAACATTTATGTTCACCACACAAATATTTGTTCTCGGTGGGGATCGAACCCACGACCTATGGCGCAGAAGGCAGAGCTACTACCAACTGAGCTAGAGGCCAGTCAACATACTTGGGCCGTTTTCCAATTTCGGCAGTTTGTTGTACCCGTGTGAAGGACGGCGGTGCTGAATGACCCTGCCGGCGCCTCCTCCGATCCCCGAACCACGAAAGTCATCAGCGTAATCACAATTTTCACCAACTTTTACAAGCGAGAGTCTGGGGTCTTCCGATGACGCCATTGTCTGACGGTCCGATAGTATTTCAATGCGAACTAAGCACTGTTTGTCAATTAAACATTAACCACTATGAATCGTTTCATTTTATAAACGCGTAGAGCACTTTTTAGGCAGCCCAACGGCTAAAAACACATTATTTGCGAATACCCAAAGCGGCATCAACTTCGGCAACACGAGGCATATGTAACTCTCCATATTTCAAGTGAAATATAAGGATGGTTGACAACTTTTTAACATAAATTCCAATAAGTATAGTTTTCAAAGAATGAGCGTATTGTTATTATTCGATAGTAACTGATAGAATATGATACTTAATTCCGTTTCATAACATACTTTAAATATTAATGTCCTACCTAATTGTTTCAAGAAGACGTTTTAGATTCAAACTACCTTGTTATTTATATCTTGTGTTACAAACATAAACAAATACATTATCTATCCTCTTTATAATAATCAGTAAGAAGTAGACTAGATTTAACTTTAACTAAATTTACGTAGTATTAAAAAAAAAACAATAGCTAGAAACAAATTCAACAAGTCAAAACAAACGCATGGTACTCTACTTGTTAGGTCGAAACTTGACCAAGTTATCCAGACATCGTTTGACTGTCACCCTGTCACATGCTATCAGGAGAACTGGCAGGACTAGGGTAGCAGGATCTGGAAAAAAAACTTTGGAAAATAAGTAAATTGAGGAAGGCCTTTAGACACTAATTTGGTTTTAGGAATAGGACATCACTATTGAAGCCGGGCAACGAGGCACATCACTAGTCGGGGATAAAAAATGGCGTCGTAAATTCGTAATGCGTAGATTCCGACGTCGAATCTGGAAAGAAAGTAGCGTTACACTATGACAAAATTGTCACGTTCTTCTTCGCCAATAATAGTTTTCTTCCCTGTTTACACTGTATTGTTTATTTTGTAATTTTTGTATAATATGATGATTTCATGGCTATGGCTGACTGACAACTGACAACCAAAAAGAAAAGTCTGACATGTAAATTGTAAAAATATTTGCCAATATTGCTGTTACTGCAATATTTCTAAAATATTTGCAATTTTTTCGAAAATTGTTTTTGTGCAGCTTAGCTGCAACAGAGGTTTTATGAAAATTTTGGAATGGAATGTATTACGGAGATTCCTCAACCAATGGCCAAAGCTAAAATTGTCCCATCAGGATCCATAAAAGTAAGTTTACTTTCCATTACTTAGGCCCGTATTCCGAAACAGCGCTTGAGTCTGAGTCGAGCCTCAAGCATAGATTTTATGACAGTTCTCCATTGAAAAGTGTCAAAAATCTATGCTTGAGGCTCGACTCAGACTCAAGCGCTGTTTCGGAATACGGGCCTTAGTGAGGTGGGTATCATCATCATCATCGCAGCCCGTTTGTACCCACTGCTGAGTATAGGCCTTTATTCAATGTTTTTTTTACCGACGAGTTCTATTGTTTTTAGTTTGCTAAACAAACAACATGATAATTTTCTAATACATAAAAGACACCTAGGTCGCTGGCGTCGGCAATCAGTGAAACGCTGTCAAAATTGAAATATTTGATTGCAAGCCCGTCACAGCTGCTGGAATACCATCTCCTTAGTATCATACACATCACTGCCAAACTTTTGTACCTATTTGGTGGTAAAAGAGGATTTTTTAAGTTTTAGGCCTTAGTTTTTGTGTCTGTTTGTAAGTCTGTGGTCTCGTAGCTCCGTATTGTTTGACAGTTCTAGGATGAAGGCTATTAGCTTTTAATAATGTAAAAGTTCGGTTCAGCTTTGGCAGTCCTATGTCTAATGCGCTGTTAGCGTCGTCTAATATAAATAGTACCTACAATTACTGCAGCGGCCATCAATGCCTAGTTTTTGCCAAGGCCTAAATGCTGCTCACAGCCAAAAGAGCACAGGCCCCGAAATAAATAAATTAACTGAGAATTAATTAATTACAAAACTGGCGGCGATTCTTTGGAGCGGTATTCATGATCATTGGGCGCGTTGATCTAGGATATGTTTAAATTATTGATTAATGTTACCCAAAGTGCTATCCTTGTAATCATATTATCTAAAGTTGTTTTTATTTCATCAAAATGAAACACCTTTCAAAATAAAACTTGGTGGAAACAACAACTCATCATTAGAAAGTTTGCACAAAACCTCAGAGAAACTACTTTTTGGATAATGAGAGTCTTGGAAACACAAATTTTTAGCGTTTGCAAATACGGCCCGCTTCTAGCGCCTCCGAACTCAGCTGTTCATACTCATCGGACACCAGATGCACGCAGAGCGGGAAGTCGTCTACGTTGCATGATAACAACGTCAATACTCCCGTTTGACTACTGAGATTTAGAAAACTTCGCTATAGTTATGTTTCAATGCTGCTGGATTGAACTTATGGATTGAGTAAGTACTTAAAAACTTAAAAAATACAGGCTCATGTTCATTTCATCATCAAAAATTTAAAAAAAAAAAAACGACTTTCGTTTTCTGATATAACATAAACATACTTGTTGTTCTAAATTAGCCGTTTCGCCGTTTACGTGTTTCATTTTCATCAATTTAATTTAATTTGTAGGTTAACTTTATGGCAATCAGTGAAACGCTGTCAAATATGACAGCGTTTCACTGATCGCCATCGCAGATCGCTTAGATGTGCGCAAGGCTTCATTGGTTTGGGATTGTAAACGATCATCATGTTTTATGCGACCTTCTTTCCACAAAATAAATGAAGTACTGAACTAGCATTTTAGGACCAGTAGGCCTACCATGAGCTCTGTCTGGCTCTGTCTCTGGTTTTGAGTCTGTGTGAGTGCTCACCAGTGCTATACTGTGTGTGTGACGTTTTGACGTAGGATTTATTTAGTGAACACTCACACAGACTCAAAACCAAAACCAGAGACAGAGCCAGACAGAGCTCATGGTAGGCCTTCAGGCACTTTTTTATGCAACTAGCTGATGGAATAAACAACCATCGTATAAAACAAAGCATTTTTCATTTTCAAATTTCAAATTTTATTTATTAGTGAAAATATTAGCCCTAAGTCATGAATTTTTCGTGCGTGCAGCCGGCTCCATTTAATTATAGACGTTATCACTTCAAAATACCGTGTGAAGTCAGGGCGGATCGCTAGTACAAATTTGTGGAACAAAATAACAATCCTTCGTAAAATCAGTAACCGCATGGAAATGATGGATTCTTCCAGATTTGTTCCACAAGAATTTTGTCTTTTCCACACACGAAAACGCAACAACGTTCGCCGCGTCGTGTCTTGCGCAGATAAGATTTTTTTCGTGCACCGCTGCGAGCAGTGTACACAGTTATTTTCTTGTTACGACACGAATTCTTGGGTAGGCCCGGCGTTTTTTCTTACGACAGTGCGTCACGAGAGATTTCCAAGCTACCCTCGACCGAATACCGTAACAATTAATTTAATTTTCCCAGGTATGCTCTGGAGTTTATACCCAATGGAATACTTCGCCCGGAAAAACTGTCCACCATCACCAGACGACAGCTATTTTATACAGCACATTAGAGATATATCTTTTACGCAATACTATTTTATTTTAAAACTATTGACGCCGAATAGCTAGTGATACAAGTTACAAAAAAACTATATATTACATCAGCTATCTGGCTTTTTTAATACAAGATGGATTTTACACAATATTTATTTATTAATTTTTTCGAGCGTTCTTCTTTAGGCTCATTTTAATGTTAAGGCTCCGCCTCGAAATTGTATCATTTATTGTTTTGTTCAAGAATAACAACTGGGGTTATTTATAAGTTAAATTCATTTGTAATTGAATCAAATAGGTCACAATGGCTAGTAAATCGTGTAAGGTTCAGTTTAAAGCACGTCATCGTATGCTCATGGATTTTGGATGCAATCTGGAACAATTGAAAATGTGATTTAAAACCAGTAGAATAAAGATTACATTCCTTAAAAAAATATAAAGTGTAAACCAACTTTTAATTGTATGGGTTGTTGAGCTAATTTTGAGAATCTTGAAAAACCGACTTTAGAGCCAAACTGCTGAACCGATTTGGATGTTTTTTTTTGGGATTCATCTGTAAAAAGTATAAGTAAGCAAATCTGGACCAATAGAAAAGAAACAGAAATGTTTTTCAAATCGGCTCATAATAAATGATGAAGTTGCATGATAACAATCATTTAAAAAACCGCACCCGGCCGGGAATCGAACCGAAGACACATGCGTTTTAAATCAGTACAGAGCGATCGCGCAAATAAACGAACCAGCAACGACGTAATAAAGTATTGTGAGTGTGGGACAAACATACGGTGGAGTAGTCTTTACCTCATCATTTTGTCTTGTTAATGAAATATTGTATTCTAATTTAAATAATTTTTCGTTCCTCTTGCTCAAAAAGACCGCCCTTGTAGCGTAACAGAGCGAAGAAAAATAGCATTTCTTCATCTAGGCCCTAGATGAAGAAATGCTATTCCCCTAGATTCTAGGGGAATAAGTTTTTTTTCATTTCTGTCTTTCAAAATGACAATGAGCCTACAAAAACGAAAAAGTCTTTAGTCATGAGCAAAATAATTATGAATAAAGGACTCGACTTATTACTGTTTCATAAAAAAAGGACTGTTTGTGTCTCTCGCGCAAACTATTAGTTTTTTATCATCAAGTGTACCCCCATACTTAACACTTGAATGAATATACCCCTATAACTCGCTAGAGGGCGCTAGTCATAACAGAGATTTTTATTAATTAAAATAGTGGGAGAAAAAGGCGGTGTGATTATTCCTCGGCATGGGGGCATGTAAAAAAACGATTAAAATAAATTGGCAGTTGATAGAGTTATCTTTGGGAGATAGGATGAAACAGGGAGAAAACACCATCGAGAAAAAAATACAAAATTTGTGGCTATTGACAGAAACACAGCATAAAACTCTCATCCGTCTAATAAAATTTCGCCCGAACAGCTTTGGCTCGAAATAAAATGCATAAACGGGCAACGTGTTATTATTTGTGTGTACGCGATTGGCACGACATCAACTGTTTCTCTGAGTGGCTCACCTTCGCCACTCGAGAGCTCCATATATTGCAACATCCAACTCAACATTCGTATCTCCACGGCATGCTCTTCTTTCATCAGTCCCTTTGATGGCCCAACACTCAGACCCATACAAATCTCCCCCTTCAGTTAAAAGTGCTTTCGCGGATCACACCTTTGTCATATATTCATAGAATCTAAGAATGATATCACATGATTCTCTTACAATGTGTAGCGACCATCGAGCTAAGGAAATATTGAAACGTGGATTCAATCATAAAGCCTTGTGCACATCTTAGCGTTATGCGGTGGTGATAGTGAAACGCTGTCAAATATTCGACAGCTTTGCACTGATCGCCACCGCAATAAATAAATTTCATTTCATTTCATGTAGGTAGTTCCGTACTAGGTGTTCCATACTGCTATGATCCAACCTCCCATCAAGAAAGTTCCTCCTCCTTAGATAAATAAATAAATAAATATTGTGGACAATTCACACAACACTACCCAGCCCCAAACTAAGCAGAGCTTGTAATATGGGAACCGGATAGCTGATATAATACTTGAATACATTTTTTTGTAAATACATACTTAGAATACAATATAACACCCAGACAGAGAACAAACATTTATGTTAACCACACAAATATTTGTTCTCGGTGGGGATCGAACCCACGATCTCTTAATTTTAAAAATTAAATGTGAAGCCAGTTGGTGCGTAGCAAAAATTCAATTCAATTAACTGAAACACTGAGGACGAGAGCTCTCCGCTGGAAAGGGTAGTTTTTCCAATATTAATTTATATTCGCAAGCCCACTGGACTTTTGATATTAATTTGATTGAGTAATGCAATGGAGATTTATTTTTAAAAGTGGGTTAATATCAAAAGCCTTTATGATACGGCGATTTAAATCAAATCCCATTATTAATTGTTGCAATATAAGTAATATGTAGACATATTATTAAAGTATGTATGTATTTACCCTCGCATCTCATGATAGCGCAAAGTACACCAGAGACATGTTTCATGGACACAGAGCTCCCTTCGTAGTTGTCAAAAACAATGACTTATGTCAGGTTCTCGTAATGCCACGGATATTCAAACACTTTCCAGTTTGTTTTTGAAAGTTTTTGACGCCTAAAATAATGCAATATTTAAAAAATCTAACAAGCAACTCATTTTGTAGAGTGCGCAGGTTATCAACTCATACTCCGCTGTACGCAGCCAAATGGTTTCCAGACGCAGAATATGTGAAGCAGTTCAGTGGCTCCGTTATGTATCCCACGGAGGCCACTGACAAGTATTACAAAATATTTTACAACTCAAAACTAAGCCCCGTGGAACGAAAGCTAAGAAACATGTGGATCATGGTTAAAAATAACACACAAAGGGTACTTTTAAAGACCAAACATAGGTTAAAAACCGGATAAAGGGGACTAATAATTATCACACTGAAACAAAAATATACATTGGATGGTGGCTCACCACCATATAGCAAGAATTATGAGAAAAAACTATAGGATTTCTGTCAAAATTAAAACCAAAGCTAATTTGGAAATTTTATATTGGTTTTAAGTAGGCAAAGCTTTATGCAACAAACTGCTCATACGATATTTTGATGACGTGGTTAGTATTTGAGGGATGGGATGGATGCGTTTGGTTTTAATTTTCTTTTATTTATTGTGTGAAATAAATGTCGGTATTGAATAATATTGAGTAGCATTATTTTTACGATGGATATTACATATTGATATTGATTATAAATTTTGATTCGTATTTACTTATATTTATAGGTCCTCTAACCCAGTCGAATGTGACAAAAGGTGTATCTGAACATTATGAGTAATGAAAATAATACTTCTGTATGAAAAACCAATAGGTTAAAAAAAAAAAAAATAAATAAATAAATAAATTGAAAAACCATTTGGGCATGGTCAAATTCAAAGCCAAGAGTTTATGATTGAGAGGCGGGGTGGCTCTTACTAAACCATCAATGCTTTAGCACTCTCTACTACCGCATGGTTGAGCAATTACTACCACAAGCTCTGTCTGGCTCTGTCTCTGGTTTTAGTTTTGAGTCTGTGTGAGTCAGCATAAGTTCTCGAACTTTCGTCCACTCTCTGATAGTTCCGTCGACGGACGCATCGCCGCCCCAAGTACGGAGCATGTGACCCTTCTTTTTCAGACATTCTGTTGTTTTCGTCATCTATAAACATATCTAACGATATACTACACACTACCTTTACGTAGTACATTATTAACAGTAGTAGTAGTAAAGGTAAAGCTCTTTGTGAAGGACTCGTCCGGGGAAGTACCACCACTCTGCCTGTTTCTGCCGTGAAGCAGCATTACTGTGTTTCGGTTTGAAGGGTGTGGGTGCCGGTGAAATTACTGGCACGGTTTCGAAAATTACGAATACTACCTAATCATATAATTTATTTATTATTATTATAAATGAGTTGTGAGTGACGAGGAGATAGCGAAGTAACGAGCAAGTTTATGCTACTGAACTGCATATCTTTAGAAAACGACTAAACATGAATGTTACTCCATTGCGTGAGAGAAATGAAGACATAGACTTGAGTAATAGAGTAACTCCGGGGAAAAAGGTTAGGTTTGATTCTACTCTCAACCAAGAAAAGGTTATAACAGGGAATAGTTTTGACTATAGCATGGCCAGTCCAGGTTTTGATGCCAAAATTGACAAATATCATGATGAGCTGGAGAATTGTATTAATGAGAGGAAGTTCCTTCAGCAGAATATGTGAGGTTCTACGAACCTGGCTACAGCAGACAACATCATCATCAGCCTGAAGAAGTCCACTGCTGGACATAGGCCTCTGCTGGTTCAAAATCAACATGTAATATAGCAGGATTCCATTCTGGGATAACAGTTTTTATTAGATCAAACAGGATATGATAAACTTCTTCCGTTTTGCTTGGCAATAAAGCATAAATGAGAGGCTCTACTTTAGTGATTCCTCATGACTCCTCACTTACGAGACGGCCTATGATGATGATGAGCTTCATAATCATCATAGGCCAGCGCCAGCTCGCTGGCTATACAGCCAGCGAGATCATTGATGGGTATTTTTTAGGGTTCCGTAGCCAAATGGCAAAAACAGAACCCTTATAGATTCGTCATGTCTGTCTGTCTGTCTGTCCGTCCGTGTCACAGCCATATTTCTCCGAAACCGTAAGAGCTAGACTGATGAAACTTGGCGAGTAGATGTATTCTGTGAATCTCATTAAGATTTTACACAAAAATAGAAAAAAAACTATAAATTTTGGGGGTCCCCATTTCAGACATAGACATTCATTTATTTGCTGCTTCAGCACACATTATACACTATTAAAATAAGAAATGAAAAAAAAAGAAAGATACGACGATATTACAAACTAAATACTAAAGAGAAATGACATTTTTGAAATTTATAATACAAAATAAATAACAGCTAACCTACCCCATTACTACTATAAACGAGTAACTGTACCCGAAGTCCCAGTGCATTTACAACATTTCGTTTCGCCTATTTGTCTCTGTCTATTGTATGGAGAAAAGATGAGACAACAACTCTAGCTACGTAACGTAACTGTATTTGTTCTAAATTGTTTGTTCTGTGGGCCTACCACAAGCTCTGTCTGGCTCTGTCTCTGGCTCTGGTTTTGAGTCTGTGTGAGTGTTGACGCAATAAATGTTACGTCGGAATGCCACACACATACAGTATAATACACTAGTGAGCACTCACTCAGACTTAAAACAGAGCCAGAGACAGAGCCAGCCAGGACTTGTGGTAGACCTACTGTTTGAGTTGAATTATTTTTTGCTTTTCACCAAATTTGTAATTAATTATAAAAAAATTAGATTGAAAAACATATAAGCTAACATTAAAGTTTATGTTTTTCAGATAAGGATCACGTATACCCACGTCATTATATACTGTTGCAGTGATTAAACACGAATTATATTAAGATATTGATGATGAATTTTCCTATCTTTTATTTATTTTAAGCCGTCATCTCTCAACATAGAGAGAGACCGTGTTCATCCACACATTTTGGATCCATGGGTTTCTCGTACAGCTCGCTTCCCGAGATCGATTCTTCATCATACCCATAAATTGTGGAATGAGCTACCACCAGAGGTGTTCCCTCTTAACTACATCATGAATAGCTTCAAGAAAAATGTTAAAAAACTTCTCCAGGGTAGGCAGCGCTACCACTACCCTTGGTGTTTTTGGTGTTTATGCGTGACGGTGATCGCTTACCATCAGGTGGGACGTAAGCTCGTTTGTCTATCTTTAACATTAAAAAAATACTATTTTTTCTTTTTCTTAAAAACTTCCATAAAGAAACATGTTTACAATTGTCTACGATTATTTTCAATTTGTAATAAAAACATACCAGAACGGTTGGAACCAAGCCGTAAATTTCTTGCCTGTTCTTCTTCGGTCACGTGGAACTGGCACCTAGACTCGTCTAGCTTTAAAATGTTTCAAAGTTAAACAGTAAAGTTAGAAAAGAGGGCTAGAAACTAGGCACACGCTTTTAAAACAACGACGACGGCTTCACAAACATGCTCGTTATTATTTTAGTGCTATCAAAATGACAAAATTGTATTAGTTCGCTGGTGAAAACTTAATGAGGAGACGAAACAGAGCCGTTGATTCTCTCGTCTTGGGAAGTGTATTGCGAAGAACTAAGCAGTCACACCTTTCAGGCGATTTACAATGGTTCGGTGAAAGGCGATACTAAAATAGAGTCCGATCGTGTTATTTTCACCCACACAATACCTATAGCATTCGGAAGTAAATTTTTTTCTACTGTCTCCGTTTTCCTTAAAGAGGAAGGCTGAAATTGTTCTACTCCTTGTAGTATGGCGTTGTGTTGTTTTTCTTGCGCTACATCTGTCATTAAATTAAAAATATCTGTATAATATCTGAATAGGAGATGCCCTAAGTACCTACCTTACTACTATGTGTTCTACAATATTTCAGAAACAAAGGGGAAGCTATGAAAGATAAATCTTATAAAAAACATTTTCAACAAAACTTCTAATAATTAAATTGGTTAAGATGCAAGTTAAACTTGAAATATGAATGTACCAAATACCGATTTTACGATACATGCGCCGAGGTCTTCCCCTTCCAGCAGTTCTATTCACACTCGCCTGATGCACCTGTTTTATTAATCTCCTTTCATCCATTCTATCTACATGCCCAAACCATCTTATAGCATACCTTACTCTACTCACTATTTTCCAGTCTCTTTTGTGGTTGTTAAATTACCTTGAAAAACATTCGGTCAAATAACAAGTTATGAAACTGTTGCAACCTTATGAGTTATTCAGTTTTTTCAAGAATTGATGTAGTTTTGCAATTCTATTAGTCATGGATTCTGAATTGTTAAATTTTTAAGGTCACTACGACTTGTTTTCCATTCATGTATATTTTTTCCAGATTTCGAATGCATTTATAACAAGTTCAAAGATAAATTACCAAACTCGTGTTTAAAACCACCTCCTGATTTTGTATGTAGAAACATAACAGTGCCCACTGTTCAGGAATGTTATTAACATTAGTTCTTGCAATCCCCGACAGGGGCGCTCATTCGCAGAAATTGCAGATACAGTTTTGTCAGAGAGCTGAGATGAGATAACTGTATGCATAATTTATATTATGAGTAATATAACTGAGTTCTAAGATGGTACTTAACGGTGTTTGGTAGAAACTCCGGCAGCGGTTTTCATGTTCTCAGGAAACATAATCCCAGTCGTCGGTTTTTAACTTATCTAAATCTTATTTTTGTAGGCTCGGGCGTCCCCGCAGTCTCCAGACTAGTCTCCTTGTTCCGAAGCGTGTGCCAGGTGCGCTATGTCATTCAGTTCTACTGCCGTTCGATCCACCTTCCCTCACTCCTTAAAACACATGCAGAGAAATAAAAAGAAAAAGTTTGAAATTTTATCAAAGGCTTCATATAATCTAGGCTTCATAATCTTCTTGTCGCGTCTTCTTCTTATGAACCAGTGTGGTGAAAGGATTTTAGCTTAAAGCACCTTAAAGAAGATTTTTTCGTAGACTTGACTCAATGTGCTTTCGAATTTTTTCACATACATTTTTGGATAGATTAACTCATTGGCACACGACTGGATTTGAACCTACGATCACAAGATCAAAAGGTGGGGCCGTTACAACAAGACCATTACACGTTGTGTGTGTCTCGTGTGTCTCGTGGGGTTGTGTACTACCACTATGCCTATTCCTGCCGTGAAGCAACATCGCAGTCTTTCGGTTTGAAGGGTGTGGGTGCCGGTGACATTACTGGCACGTGAGGCTGAACATCTGTATGCCTCCAGTTGATGGACGCAGGGGCATAAAGCGTAACTTTCCTACTTTGGGCAGTATTGTTGGTAAAGTTGTATATTTATTTTGGATTATTAGAAGGTCTACATTTATTATTTATTGTAACGTGTGTTAATTTCAATTTGTTGGGCCATTGAGCTATCTAATGGAAACAAATAACAAACATTGTGTTTGTTTAATGTCGACTGCCTGTTGTTTACCTTTTCAAAAGCTTGGCTTTTATCATTTTTTAGTATCTAAACTAATACAAAAAATATGACAAAGAATATTCATTTTCAGATATTTTTTCACGGAGAAAGTGATGACGAAGTAAAGCTCATTAAGTTTTCAACACTTCAAGGATTTGTTTTTAAATCCTGATTTATGAAATTGATACTTTTACCATTATCACTTACAACGTGACTTTTGAAGCCGTTTTACGGTGGAAGTTTAAGCCTTTTACGCTATACACCAAGCTATACACGGTCTACGCTACGCTACGCGCCTACGCGCTGCTACGCCCCAGGCGCGGCACCCCAGCCGTAGCCGGCGGCGTAGCAGCGTAAAGGAAGGAATCGCATCGAAGGCAATGTACAGTATACCATTTTTTTGGATGTGTCCAAAAAAATGGTTGTCTATTTACAGTGATTGGGTATAAAACATATACTTATTAGACTTTTTAAACTTCTTACTGTTGTAATGGGTTTCCAACCTACTTGCTGAATAAAAAGTTGGAATCAGTGATGTCGTGTTTAAGTACAAAGTAAATCCATGTAGTGCAAAGTGAATCTGTGTCTGTAATCGAGCATCATGTCTAATATTTAATATTAGATGTTTGGTTACACAATAATTTTTTATTCATTACGATGCAAGAATCACTTTGAAACGTCTTAAAGCTAGGTGAGTCTAGGTGCCAGTTCCACGCGTCCAAGCGTAGAAGAACAGGCAACAAACTACGTCTCGGTTCCTACTGTTTTTTTATATGATCCTTTCACAAATCAAAAATAGTTTAAAATAATAGCAGTAAAGTTCCAGTGTGGTGCCACTTCACTTAGTCAGACGTATGCAATGCAATAATACAAAAGCAAAAGTTTCAAAGACAGCACACGCTACGCTTCAAAGTTATACTATAGTATCTAACTTTTCGAAGAGGGAATGGATAATTTCCTTGAGTAATTCATCGACGACCTCATCGTAGAAGCCTCGACAGCTACGATATACGGAAAACGTAGAAATAGTGCGGTGTTGTGTTTGATGAAAAAAAGTTTTTTGAATTTCAGTTCTAGTTCTAAGTACCCCCAAAATGTATTGTTTTTTTTCTTTGTTTGTAAGAAAATCTTAGTGTGAAATTACAGTGGGAGCGGGCGGGGCGGATGAGCGGGTGACGCGTCGAGCTACTACCGCGATACCCGCTCGCCCGCCCCGCCCGTACTTGGTGCACCTTGGTACACAAGTATGTGCTTGTCTTACACGCCAGCGGATTCCGCTACCCGCGCCGCTCCCACTGTAATTTCACACTTAATGCGGTTCACAGAATACATCTACTTACCAAGTTTCATCAGTGTAACTCATAAAGTTTCGGATAAAAGTGGCTGTGACATACGGACGGACAGACAGACAGACAGACAGACATGACGAATCTATAAGGGTTCCATTTTGTGGTGGTGCCGGTGAAATCACTGACACGTGAGGCTGAACATCAGATGTAAAATTTATAATAAATGGATATTTTTTTTCAAGATTGGAGCAGTCTATTTTATTATACATCTAGCTCTTGTCGCCATCTCCTTGGTTTTCTACCACGTGGACATCTTAATAAGTAGGTACATTCATACTTTTTTTCTATTGTCTATTGGGTATATTCACAATGGACTATTAGCAGTAATTTAGCTTAACAGACCATTCCTCTTCCCTGAGCAGACTGGTAAGTCTTCTTCTTCTTAATGAATGGCATCTCATCAGTCCTTTTCGGATCAATTTTGCAAGTGTCGAGCTAATGAGGTATAGTGAGTATAGTTTAGTGATGATCAATTACATAGATAAAATACTTTTTCGTAAAGTCGTCAGTCGTCAGTCACAGGTCGGCCCTACCCTAATTGGCATTGGAAAAAAGATGGCCGTTTTTTCCAAATCCATCTGAAACATTTTAGATCAAATCTAAATATCACATATACACAGAATATCAACCCCGACAAAAGCTAAGCTCTTAAATTTAAGAAGAATAAGACGCAGATACGTTCAAATTGATCCTTCTTTATTCTTTCTTTATTCTTTATTGCACACACATATAGACAGTATTTATAAAACATAAAGTAAAGACATGTACAAAGGCGAGCTTAACCCTAAAAAGAGTTCTCTTCCAGCAAACCTTTAAGGATAGATATAAATATGTGTAAATAGAGGTGGGTAATATAAGTAAAATGTATTAATAACATAAATAAACTAAGTATACCTACATATAATTTACATATACACACAATAAAAAATAATATACAAGTCTAGCACTTCACTAATTTCGACATGTTCTAAGTTTAAAAAAACTCCTCTATATATACCGAGACCGGTCTAAGTCGGACAATGGAAGAAAATTGTCACCGTATCGAATTATCCAGTAGATAATTACAGGATAACATGCTTTTAGCCCACCGCTGGACAATACCGCAGAAAGTATTGACAAATCTGGCAGTGTTTGTGGAGTGTGGAGTGCTTATTTTTTGTGTGTATAAGTATCTGTGCTTTTCCAACACGCAGCGCAAAATAGATAGTTAATCGACACCACTGATACAGAGCGGACCTCGGAACATAAAATGGGCATTATGTATGACACATAGACGCCTGATAACAATACTATAAGCACGCGACGATTACTAACTGTGATGGTTGTATTCCGTCCGGCAATTACAGGTGATGGAGTAGGTATCATTACATTCACAATGGCGTTCTAAACTCCAGTAATTTAGAAAACACCCTTAGGACAACTTGAGTTTATAAAAAAAAAAATATAAACAAAAACAGTAGTATTGGGCATGTTGCGATTGAAGCAATTACAAACAAAACTCCGCATACTCCAATAACGACTCCTTAAACTGTTGCAATTAGACGTAATAGAACAAAATATTGGGTACGTATTCGGATGTTGTGTTGTGAGATTCGCAGTAGAGGCTTAATAAATTTAAGTGAAATTTGAAAAAAATATATAAATGTAATTCAATATTTTCAGTATTTCTTGAATAAACTTTAATTAAACACCAAGTATGCTTTGATTTCTCATGCGAACTTTATTTTCCAGTTCAGAGAAACTCACTAATATATTTAGTATTCAAGAAACTCTCGACCCAGTCAGAACTCACTAGGATTTAACATTAAATCATGTCTGCTGCAAGGAGTACCTATACCCTCCTTGTGCCTTCCGTTTGCCTTTCGCTCATCTAAGGGTTCTGCGGTGGCGATCAGTGAAAGGCTGTCACGCTACAACAGAACGCTTAGATGTGCGCAAGGCATTAAGTCTCTAGACCCAGTGGTTCAGGTTGTGCGTTTCATTTTAATCAGACCCGTTTCATCTTCATCGGTTTAGCCGTAACCATCTTATGGGGCCAAGTATTTCCAACTTGTAATGTCGGTATACATCACGTTGCAAAACTAGATTCGCAATTAGCTCAATTATTCCACTAACGTCAATTGCTCGTACGTGACTCAAGAGCTTACGAATTGGCTTAGAAAGAAGTGTTAAAAACTAGAAATGGTTAAAACAATTGTGAATCATATGAATAAAATACACAAAAAACAAGTTTAGAAACAAAAGATATCATAAAAATATAACATGGACTATAATGTAGAAAATGGTGTAAAAACAATTTTGTTACAAACTTTATAAAATATGTAAAAGAAGTTTGCAGTGTGAATTTTGTTCAAACTACATGGTGTTTTGATGAAATGCAACCGTTGTATAATTTGAGAAACGTAAATTATTTTCAAGGAATACCAGATCTTAGTATGTTCGATGGAAAGGATCCGCAATTAATAATTATTGATGATCTCATGAGGGAATCCGATGGACGCATTGTTGATATTTTTACAAAAGGTAGTCATCACAGAAATTTGAGTGTTTTCTACATAACACAAAACTTATTTCATCAAGGTAAAGGCCAAAGAGACATATCACTGAACTCTAGTTATATCATCTATTTCAAAAATCCTCGTGATAAGACTCAAATTCGATACCTAGCACGACAAGTTTCACCAGAAAATATGAAGTTTATGGAAGATTCTTACAAAGTTTTTGGACAGTTATTCAAGTGGTACTGAGGACTCTTCCTTCCTGGAGACTTTCGCTGCCTTATTCCATTCTTAGTCTCTGGTATATCTTTGATTTGTGAACGGGATTGGTGGTGAGTAGGGGAGGCTTTCCTACTTGGTGTGTAGTTTGACTTTGTTTCTGTCACTGCATTAATTTTCTTTAAATTTCGGGGTGGGATACGTTTTTTTTGAGCCCAGTTGCCATCTGGGTGTAAAGCATAGTCGGGTTTCTCACATTTTGAACGTTTTGTGCTATGGTTCCTGATCGCAGCACCAGTGGACTCATCCAGATTATTGAGTAGGCTTTCAGCCCTGCCAGCGAGGTCCGCAGCTCTCGGGTCGTTGGTTATTGTAATTTAATATTTTTTTTTGTATAGCAAAAACTGAGCGTCCTAGAAAAAAAGTAAAAACTGTTTTGAAATGTCCAAAAAAGCTCTTTCATATGACATGTTAATTTTATTTTAATGTGTCACTTTTTTTATTTTTCAGCATGCAAACACGATAAAGAAAACAGGCAAGTAGGTGCATGGTGCATTTGTTTGTTTTATTTGTCTTACATACCTATGTCAAATAAATGTATTTTCTTTCTTTACACGTGTTGCTCGAACTTTTTTAGGTTCTACAACACGCCGGTTTCTTCGCGATGTTTTACCTAACATTTCTTAGTACTTCACTAACAATGTGTTGACAAGTCAAAACTTCCGATTTCACGTAAAAAAAGCCCTGCTGCAGCGTATTATTTGTATTAAGCCTTGCATGCAGTGAAACGCTGTCAAATATGACAGCTATTTGACAGCGTTTCATTGGCACCGCAGAATGCTTCGAATATGGGCAGAGCTTTTTAAAGCTCTTGTAAAGACAGGTGCGTCGGCAAGCAAATTCTTTAAAAGAAATGTGCTCCAACGTGTTGTTTGTAATCATACTTAGCGGCGACGTAAATAATTATTTAAGAAGACTGTACTTTACTTATAACAGTTTTGTTGCAAACACTCATCGGCAGTGAACGTTCGTTCCAATATGTAATGTAAAATTGTATTAGTAACCCAACCTCATCGCTATTGTAATAAGTTGGGATTAGCACAACCTCTTACACATTTTAATTCTGCCTGCTAGACTTCTCTGTACGCGATAAACCCCCTTCTTGTATTCCTTTATTTTTTTATATTAAGATGGAGAAACTCTCTACCAATACCAATGCCTTATTCATCGTAGCAATCAATAAAGAGTTATCTATCTCTATCGAGCTTTTACCGAATTTTATGACTGTCCTATCCGTGCGTGACGATGATAAAATGCCAGAGTGTATAACATATACCCAGAAAGATGGACGGTCATTCGTCGGGACGACCTGTGACCAACATTTAATGCCGACTCATCTTTTCGAAGGGACACTAAAGGCCAATAGTTTTTAATCAATAGTCAAGTTATTTATTAGTCATTGAAGGAAAGAATGGTATTTTTCTTCAAACCATCGGAAACATTTTCGTTCAAATCAAAATAAGAATTAACTTTAATAAAATCAAAAAATAAATATCATACACTTTCATTCCAACTGCTCACACTTTGTGCAACGCAACGATTCCTCGGACTGCCCCGGCGCTTTTCAAAAAGTAAAACTACAAAAAGCTTAGTCACTTGAATAACAATTTTAAGTCCATTTTCGTGAATGGCGTGCAACCAAGCAAAGCCAAGCCCCCTGCTGGACGAGAGCTGACCGTGACGGCTAACCATATGCCGACCATGCCGGTCTGCTGGAGACGGTGGTGATATTAATGTAACGTTACAATTTCAACGGAAATTATGGCTGGGGACTATATTGTTTCATACGACGATGACTGTGGCAAAAGTAGAAGAAATTGATTTAAGTATATGATAACTAGAAAACCAATAAGTATGCATGTCACGATTTTCTCGAAAACTCCTCTTGTAAAAGAACACCGAGTTTCATGCCTCTCTCTCTCTATCTCTCTCAAGTTGAAGAAGCTATAAGAAATAAGCCTAAAATTATCAGCTCATATTTGTAGCTGATGATAATTTGTCATTTCTATTCCAGGTCAAGCTGGCGTGAACCAGCTCGGAGGCGTGTTTGTCAACGGCAGACCTCTCCCTGACGGAGTCCGTAAGCGGATTGTGGAGCTGGCCATCATGGGTGTAAGACCTTGTGACATCAGCCGGCAACTGCTGGTGTCACATGGTTGCGTGTCCAAGATCCTGACGCGGTTCTACGAGACGGGATCTATACGACCTGGGTCTATTGGCGGGAGTAAGACTAAGGTAAGGACCTGATCATGATTGGTGAAAGATTTAGCTTTTGGGATATGGCTGTGTGTCCAAGATCCTGACGCGGTTCTATGAGACGGTGTCTATACGACCTGGGTCTATTAGCGGAAGTAAGACTAAGGTGAGGACCTGATCATGAGGGCTGGAAGATTTACCTGGGAATTTTTGGGGTCTTATGGCTACGTGTCCAAGATCCTGACGCAGTTCTATGAGACGGTGTCTATACGACCTGATTCTGGTTAGCGGGAGTAAGACTAAGGTATGGACCTGATCATGATGGGTGTAAGATTTACCTGGGAATTTTTGGGGTCATATGGCTGTGTTCAAGATCCTGACGCGGTTCTATGAGAGAAGGTCTTTAAGACCTGGGTCTATTGGCGGGAGTAAGACTAAGGTGAGGACCGGATCATAATGGATGTAAGATTTAGCTTTTGGGGTCATATGGCTGTGTGTCTAAGATCCTGACACGGTTCTACGAGACGGGATCTATACGACCTGGGTCTATTGGAGGGAGTAAAACTAAGGTGAGGACCTGATCATCATGGGTTTAAGATTAATGTATGGGTTAGACATGGTACTAGCCCTTCTATACCTACGGGTGTACGCAATTTTTCACATCCACTGATTGTGTCATTTTAGAATATTGATTCCCAAAAGATCTGTATTATCAAGCCTTGCTATTAACTGTCTTCTCAGCTCAGTTGGAAGTAGCTCCGCCTTCTGCGCCGTAGGTCGTGTGTTCGATCCCCAGCGAGAACACTAGATAGATAGATAGATAGATAGATAACACTTTATTGTAGACAAGGATACATAACAAGTAACAGCGTAATAAAATAAAGTACAACGGGCGTAAGTATTTGTGAGGTGAACGTAGATGTTTGTTCTCTGTGTGGGTGTTATTCGAAGTATGTGTTTTATTTACTAGCACTGGATCACCACTTCCCTCACTGTTATTACGACTCAAATTCAAAATCCACACACATACAAACCAAAATTATATTTCATAGTACTGTCAAGCTCTTCTTTATTCAAAGTATTGATAGGAAACTTCGATAAACAAAGCTTACTTTGCGAAGACTGCTTTGCTGTAAAGCAAAGTCACGTCTATGAATCTCGGCCTTATAGCTATAAGTGAGTCCAGATGCATTCACTGTTAGTATCACTAGACCAAAAGTAGGTACTTTTACTGTTGGTACCTATCACTATCACTAGAGAAATGGTTCCTCACTAGCGGTTTTAGATTCACACTCGACTAGTATTTTTCGGGAGGTGCGATCTTTTACCACACTCGTCCTTTTTTGATCATTACTAATGTAATGACCAATAAAGAACCAGTGAAACGAAAAGCTTTACACATTTTTTGGTCCCCCCCCCCTCTAACTTCTAAAATAAGGGAATGATAAAACTAAAAAAAATATATGTTGTACATTACTATGCAAACTTTCAACGATATTTGGTTTGAACGAGATCTAACCAGTAGTTTTTTTTTTATACGTCATAAATCGTAAACCGCAATTTACCTTTCGACGAACTACAAGAACCTGTTTCCTGTTTATTTTCTGTATATTATGTTACTTGATGCTACGGAACCCTTCATGGGCGAGTCCGACTCGCACTTGGCTGCTTTTTTTTATGTGTACTTTTATCAGAACAAACATCTGTATTCACCACAAAAATATTTGTTCAGGGTGAAGATTGAACCCACGACCTACGGTGCAGAAGGCAGAGCTACTGCCAACTGATATAAGAGGTCAGTCAAATAAATATATATATTTCAACCAGACACAAAGATAAGACAAACGAATAAAACTATCTCTGGTGAAAACTAGTTAAAACTAATCACGAAATGTACTCATTAACAAAGGTCGGTCGTAAAGGACCTCAAAGTTTGGTAGCGTTGTCTTTCAAAAGTTTTTTTTTGGTGTCGCGTTCTCTTGAACACAAACTGGGTTAGTTTGTTTTTTAGTTGATTAATATAAACGTTAAGTATATCAATAAGGAATAACATATAATAACCTATTTCTATAATTTTTTTATTAGAATACAATATAACACCCAGACAAAGAACAAACATCTGTCTTCTATTCAAATTATTTTGTTTTATTGTTATTTATGAATCATAATTCCTAGACTGGAACTCATTAGACAACCTATTCGCAATATATTTATTGACATAATATTTAATTGTATAAAAAATACTTTTATTCATAAACAAACAATAATATTATAAACGCGAAAGTTTGTAAGTATGGAATTTTTGTTACTCTTTCACGTAAAAACTACTGAATGGATTTTTAAACAACTTTACAATAATATAGCCTATACATCAGAATAATACATAGGCTTCAATAAGATATTGTAACGGAGAACGGAGATACGAACGGAACTAGATGTAAGTAACGGGGACGGGGCGTAACAGGAACGGGGCAAGCGAAGCCGGGAAAGGCCGCTAGTATAATATAAACTTACTCCGAGGTAGAAGTGGGCGGTGGTTTCGGCAGGATCTTAGGCAACGCCGGCTAGGGTCTTTTGGATACAGAACCTTAAAAAGGTGAAAAATGTTTTCCAATCCTTTGATTTTTTGGTAAAAAATGTGAAGTTTTGAATTTGTCCACGCGTGCCTGCAAAGCCGAGGTCGATCGCTAGTTGTTGTTAACGAGATAGGTTATTGTGTGCGTGCTAATCTCGTATGTGTGTGTGCGATGCTGACTATTAATGTTTATTGGGACTGTAACTAAGCCTTTTGTTTTTCCTATAAAAAGTTATTTACTTACTCTAATAAATCTTTGGGATTGGAAGTTAGTTCGGATGAATAAAGGGAGTTTTGGCAATGTATACAGGATGTGAAAAACTTTGGTGATACGTCATCATTATAAGCCTGATTTCCACTGCTGGACATAAGCGACATCGCATCTCGCAGGTGCCGGCGCCCGTTATACCGAGGAACGGGAAATGTTCCGCCTGATATAGAACAAATAAAACAGATTATATTTTGACGTGACAACGTCAAGTTTACATAGATAGATAGATAACTTTTTTATTTGGCTCAAAAAACACAACTTATAAAGAAAATGAGACCACAGAAAGAGAAGAACATTGAGTAAAGGTACACACAAGAAATCATAGGAGAAAATAAAACATAGAACACATACAGAAACACATAGAAAGAAATAAGTAGACACATAATCTAATAATATTATAATTATATCATAATATTATATGAGGTACATAGTAATGGGACCGGTCTTATAGCTCGAAGAACTGCTATACTACTTACCTACTATGTGAAAGTAAAGTCATTTAAGTATTTTTATCCCAAAAACAATTATATTTATTTTGATAGTTAATACTGAAGGAGATTACCAATGTATTCGTCACACAAATTAAAGCATATTAGCCTCCATTGAGGACACTGGCATAGGCTGTATGACAAATAGTTATTTCCTCGGTGTCTCATCACAAAACTTTCTACACTGCTCGTTAGATCAGTGACAAATTGTTAGATGTCGGTACGGCGTATCAAAGTAACGGGTTCCCGATCACAAATCTCTCCACAAACTCTTCGGAAACCTCCAGGTTCCTCTCTCTGTAGGCGGCATGTTTGTGCGCATACTCGATGACAGGTGCAGAGCGGTCCTCTTCAACTATCTTCATGTAGGTGTGAGGGTCGTCGAACACTCGCTCCGCGGACCTGGCATCCATCACGCGGAATCTATTTGAAGTTCCTAGTCTTCTTCTTCTTAATTATTGGCATCTGTCCATTTGGGAATAATTTTGTCTGTGTCAAGTGAGGAACATAACCATAAATGAAATAGTTATACTTGTGTAATATACCTACCTAAGTAGGTAGGTACTTTACTTTCCCAATCAAATCTACCTAGGTACCTATCTAGTTACCTCCTTAGGTACTTGCGCCATGCAATCATCCTAACTAAACGTAGGCAGATCCCTCGTTATGTTTATTTTATATACCTAACCTACCTAGCACAATTTCTAAAGTTACCTATCCTATTACCTAGTACGATGTCTATATTCTGTAACCATACCTAATCGATTAACAGAACTACTAAAATGTCAGTGGTTAAAAATCGATATTTTCGCCGGGTGGCATTGTTCTCCCGCATAATTTACTCACTTTATGACGTAGGGTAGGGTAGTGTACCCCAATGCGTATGCGCATTAATACCAGTAGGGTCCTGGCCACACCAGAACACATTTGCAAAACAAATGCACTCCAGAAATCCGCCCGCCAATACCTACTCGCAATAATAAAGGTACTTGACTTACATTCAATAACAGGAGGCCATGACCCAATGGCGATTGCATCGAATCAGGCAACAGATCTATATAACCTAGAGCTTTCAGAGGGAATCACACAGGCGACTCTCCATACAAACGTAGTCCCCTATTTCCTCCCTGGATAATGCCTTTTACCATTTTGTCTCATAAAATCCAGATCTGCTATATACGTGCTCGTATGTTTAGTTTAAAACGCTTATTGAGCTGTAGCCGTTGCGAAATTTATTCTAGCATTCAATACCGTGATTATCTGAAGAAAGAATAATGAAACTACGACTACTATCAACTGCGAGTGTTTTTCCGTTCCATACAAAAGTTGGCAACCCTAACGCGATATTTTTAAAAACCTGATTGCCAAGAGTTTTTTAATGTAGCAGTTTTACTTCTACCGGATCTGTGTCTTATGCTGTGTCTGGCTATGCATGAAAACATACAAATCGTAACCGCACATTCTATTAAATATATCACCTTTATTTACTTAAACTTTAATTTTGACGTATCTTTTGTATACTTACAAATTATGGATTTATTGGTCTGAAATGAATGTTTTTATAAATTGTTTGAAAAAGAATGTTTAAAATATTGTCATTTTCATAATGATTACATTTTCCAGACATTATCCGTGACATAGTAAACCGAAAGCAGTCGGTACACGATTCCGTTAGAGTATTAAACGACATAGTGCGCCATCTAACGGCTAGCTTGCACACTGCGTCAACCATCAAATTGAGACATGCAGATGTTCGGCCTCTCGTGCCAGTCATTCCAGAGTTATTGTTATTATTATTATTATGAGCCTTCTAAGTCCCACTGCTGGGCAAAGGCCTCCCCCAATCCCCAGACTTATAAATATAATAAAGTTATTAGACAAGTAGAATAAGTTATATTAGATAAAAATATGTTATTTTTTACAGAGAGTTAAATATTTTACGAAAGGCATGGACTTCAAGCCAACAACGTTGAAAGAGTTCGTACGCGGCCCTGCTAAGTAAGTTAATTTTAAATTACAGTACCAGTACCCGAAGTCCCAGTGCATTTACAACATTTCGTTACCAAATGTTGTATCCGTTTCGATTCTGAGCCCTTTCCATCCATCGACTTCCCGCGATCTTAACAATGTCGTCGATCCATCTGGTGGTGAGTCATAGTTATTATAATGCTAGATTACTTCCTCAAAACTGCACAGGATCTATTAGCTTAACAAAGGTCATAACGCTGGCAATGATGGCCAATAAGAAGGCAAGTTAATAAGTTTTCCTGCAGCAGATGTGATAAGACATTCATTGATAGCAGTGCTTTAACAAAGCATAAGCGTATTCACACTGGAGAAAAGCCATACTTACTTGATACTTGATGAGCGGACTGGTTTCCGGAAGTAGGCTTTAAGTGGGCCCTTTTTTCGTAACGGGTCTTTTCGGCATTTGCGCCTTTGTTTTGCTCGATAGGTAAAATTGATAATTTTATGATCGGCCGCTTTATTATACCATTTTTCGTCTTGAGAGACACTACTCTTACAAAACCGTCATTTCCGCTGTGTACTTCTATCACTCTTCCCACAGGAAATTTCGCTGATGTGTAGTTATCATCGTGAATGGTTACCAAATCCCCGGCTTCGATGTTTCTTTTTGCTTTTAACCATTTGCCGCTAACAGATAACTGACTGAGATATTCTCACAGTTCTTCAGATCTTTATTAACACAAATAATCTTACAATTAAACAAATACATATTTACAAAATACCCAAGAAATAGTTATAATTACTTTAAGCAGCTATTATTCTCACGCTGAGACTAGACTTAGAAAGGACACTTTCACAGCGCCTATTATTTCTAGATTTTAGCTGCACTTGTCTGAAGACAAAATAATTTCAAGCTGCTTTTCAACTGGGTAATTATGCGTGACAATGTGCAATAAATAATAGTGGGAATTGAATTGTTTATGGCCTTTATTCAACACGTTTTTGTTCCATGTTCCCATGGTATATTGACTCGAAACGTTTTCAAGGTTACACGTTTAAAACACCGGGTATATTCATAATGGTCCTATAGCAGTCATTTAGCTTAGCAAACCGATGAGGTCTTCTTCTTCTTCTTAATGAATGGCATCTGTCCATTTTAAAAACAGTTCACTAGTATTTCAACAGTTAGATATTGACCATTACAATGGACTACCAATGCAAGGCATGCCTGGATCACAGATGGCTCCTGTTCCAATAATGAGGATGTATGGTGTTACAATGGAAGGAAATTCAGTCTGTTGCCATGTTCATGGATTCACACCATACTTTTATGTGTCACTACCAGTAAACTTTACAGAATCGACATGCAATGAAATGAAAATGGCTCTCAATAAAGCAATTCTAGAGGATTTGCGCTCCAATAAAGATAGCATCAAAGAAACAGTGTTACAGTAACTCCTTCACCTGCTGCCACCCAGGGATCAGTCGCTATTTCCGATAATGATGCTCTTTTCTCAGGTACTCTAAGTAACATTCTTCCTATAAGCCTGAAAACAAAATGTATTCAATGTTCATGAAGCCACAGCTTTTTACAAAACGGCATGAGCATTACTGCAGATGTGTACTGTGAAGAACTGGAGACAATGATGGAGAAGCTTGCACATCGGCAACCAGCTTTGGTCAATCGGTCGTCCCCACTGCTCCTTCACGACAACGCGCGCCCCCATACTGCACATCAGACAGTCTCCAAGCTGCAAGAGCTGGGATTGGAAGCTCTCCCTCATCCGCCATACTCACCAGACCTTGCACCTACCGACTAATTACCTTTTCCAAAATTTAGAGAACTTTGTAGTGGGTAAACTATTTAATTCCCGAGAGGCAGTACAAAGTGCCTTTGAAGAGTTTGTTGCCTCCCGTCCAGCTGAATTTTACAAGAAGGGCATTAATAAACTGCCAATGCGTTGGCAAAAATGCGTCGATTGCATGGGTGATAACTTTGAATAAAAGAAATAAAAAAGTAAAAAAAAAAGTAGTTAATCTAAACCGAGTTCACGGTTCGTGGCCTAGTTAAGCGATACCTATAGGCGAACTTCGTCTCGAGCGGATGGTTGTTTTATAGCTCAGGTAATAATCTAGCTGAGTTTGGATCATTTATTGACATTATTCAAAATAGGTCACATACGTCTGGGTGTTATATTGTATTCCAAGTATGTATTTACAAAAAAAGTATTATCATCTATCTGGTTCCCATCGGTCAAGCTCTGCTTTATTAGGAGCTTGATGGTTCCGTTTTTGCCATTTGGCTACAGAACCCTAAAAACAGTACCTACTACCTGTTAGAATCGTACCTAACTCCACACTTTAAACTCGTTTCGTAATTAGATACCCTTTTGGCACTACATTAGATAAAATTAATTAGTGATTTTTGTGTGAAAGCTGTCTTTCAGGAACCCTGAAAATAAACGATAGTTAATTATTAACAAAATCCTTTTATTCATCTTTTTGTTATTTTTCTGGCACCCTTAATTCCGTAGTATTGTCGTTCACCACCTAAAGTGGGGGTATAGAATAGGGAAACCCATTAAAATGGGCCGAATAAAAGAAAATTAAAGTTATAAAAACAATTTATTTACAAAAATAAAACAGCTAAAGGCCTGCGCACACCTAGGTCGCTGGCGATGGCGATTTGACAGCGATATTTGATGCGTTTCATTGATCGCGATCGCCAGCGACCTAGGTGTGCGCAGGCCTTAAAACAATCATGATATAAAATCGACGTATACAAACTTATTGCAATTATTACTATGTCACATACTTAGAAATAATTTAGTAAGCAGTGCCACCGACTTGCCTGTTCAGAAGAGAGGCATTTTTACTTCTTATTATTTTTCTTATCGAGTCATTGATTCTTTCAAGCCAAGTGTGGTGAAAGAATTTTTAGAGCGCCAAGAGGCTTCTTTTTTTTTCATGCACTTGACACATTTTTGTCTATTTTACTAAAAGCTGTGAATAAAAAAGGCAACGTGAAGACGTTCTATTTTGTTTATCAACAGCTATAGTTTATTATGTTGTGATTTATGTGTGTATTTTAAGAAATAACAGAAATACCAGAAAAAAAAAGAATATTTTTATGCGAAACAGCAGGCCTGAAGACGTGTGGTGTGTGCTAGTAATCCTGAAAATAGGCTGAATGTTCGTGAAAAATGGCAGATTCCGAGGTATTTTCTACACCAATTCACAATTTAAACCAATGTCTTTACTGCACTTCCTAACACAACCTTCTATCTGCCGACAGAAAAATTAAATTATCATCTATAGGTAGCCGACGCTGAATAGGTTCATCGAGAACACTTCACTCGCTTCATGTTTCTGATGCAAAATGGTATGATAATAAAACCTCACGAATTTTGATGAGGTTAATGCGTTGTCGCGATACATGCGGCATGTTATTAAGAATAATAACGGGTGATAAAGCTGTCAATTGGAGGTCCTGATATGGCGGCTGATGCGGTCTTGATCTCAGCTCTCAAACCTATTGGTAACCCTTCCTCCAGGTAATATAATTACTATATTTACTGTACAGCCTAGCAAATTTCAGAGAAATAGGGGTATTTAAAATTACCAAAAAACTGATTGAACTATTCTTGGAAAATAAATTAAAATAAATAAGTAAATATTTTGTATAATCCACACAACATTATCTAGCCCTAGATTTTTTTCTTGATAAAAAATAACATTGATTGGGATCCGTCTAATGCCGCCTTCCTACGGTGCGTGATATCGCGCACCAGCCCGCACCGCGCACGAATAACTTGGCGGGTCTGAAGTGAGCTGTTCGATCGTTAATGGCCAATGACTGATGGAAGATTGGCCAAACGGCTAGCTTCAGACCCGCCAAGTTATACTTGCCGGACTGTACCTCCAACGATGTCAGTTCTGTGTCTTTTTTTTAAATTTATTTGAAGGGAATAGCTATTGTAACTGTGAGTCTAAGATTAAATATATAAACATAAACATAAACCTTGGCCATGCCATTTACCAGTTAGCCCTGGTTCAGCAGGTCAACTGTAAAAAAAAAGATAGACCAAGTTTCTCATTGTCATTTCATGATACACTGCTGCGAAAATTTTTAAGGTGATGTGTCGTACTAAAAAAAGAGATGATTCAAAGTCAAATGTATATTTATTCAGTAGTACCTATCACAATTATCACTTTGAAACGTCTTAGAGCTAGGTGAGTCTAGGTGCCAGTTCCACGCGACCAAGTCTAGAAGAACAGGCAACTATGGCTTGGTTCCCATCGTTTTTTTCACAAAACAAATGTAATAATAATAGCAGTGAAGTTCCAGTGGGGTGCTACTACACTAAGTGAGACGTAGGCAATAATACAAAAGCAAATGTTTCAAAGACAGCAAAACAATAACATTAGTATAGTAGGTATCCAAAGGGAATGGCTACCTAGTACCATAATATAGGTATAGTAAAAGGTAGAATATAATAATAGGTAGGTATCTTAGTAGGCATAACATTGCAGCCATCATATAAACACACATTTTCTAGATTTTTTCCATCATCGCGCGAATACTTCTCCAATTTACATAAATGGAATATTCTGAAATCTTTCAAACGAATTTATTGAAAATTATATTATTCGGTTTGATGCTTCACTGGAGTCTGGGAAGCGTGACAAAACAATATAAAACAGTTTAATTACGCCCTACAAACATTGCACGACCAACTGCTATATTTTTAAAGTTATATGTAAGTACTGAAACAAAAATGAGGTTTGCGGTTTTTGCACCCCAAAGAGGCCGAAGACTTAGAACTTATCATGTGACAAGAAACACAGCCTGGCCGGTACCTATGCCAAAATATTTACTGACCCATTACCGATCACCAGTCTGGTTGTCAGTTTCAGAATGATTCATATCGTCACAGATATTGTGACCGCGTAGCTATTTACATTACACTATGTATGTATATTATTTTTTCAATTAATACTTTTCATTCAAGACTTGGTTTCTGCGATTTTAAAATGTAGGGCCGAAATTCAAAGTTATATAATGGTCAACTTAATGTGTCGCCCTTCCTGTCGTGCTTCGTGTGGTCATGAAACGAATAAAATATATAGTAGATTCCGTGTCAATAAAAGAGACAGATATATGAATAAATTACCGCGGGCCGTATACACATTGCAGCCGTTGAGAAACTTGTCTCCACTATTTTGTCGACAAGCTTGAATTAAAGACAGTAGACTATTTTATATTCCATTATTGATAAAGATGTTAAAGATATTCTATGTTGCTACAGAACTAATTAATTAGCACTGATTTGGATCAGTTGAGCTATCTCTAGATCGATTGTAATGGCCTGCAGATAGCTAGTTTTGGTAGATTTATATTACTTTTATATTAATGTTTGGTGGATGTACTAGACAAACAAAAAAAGGACGGTGAGAGTACAGTTGGAAACAAAAGGTTTTTCACTTTGTCAATTTTTTCATTTTTATTTGTTAGGCTGTCGGCAACTAACGTGGGTAAAATATTCAAAAGCCTTATAGCCTATGATATAAATATAAAATAAATAACATTGTGGACTATTTGTTTTAGTTTTATTTACTTGCCTAAGGGTGAGTGAGGGTTCAATTTATACGATGCTATTTATACGAGTTAGAAGACATTTTCTTTTCATTTAGGTTAATTGGTTTCTTGTGTATATTATTTACTTCTTGCATTAGTGTTTTGCTTGCTTGCATGTTTATGATTGATCACTTTCATCTCAAGACTGTCTAATACAGCCATTTTACTAAGATCATTAATCTAATTAACAATAATTAATTAATCTATGTTATCTAATGTTCTTATCCGTCTTTAGATAGCATTTGCGTGAAAATGATTATGCGATAAATAACTTTTTGATATGAATAGAAGATGTTAGTGGTCGGTTTATTTAGAAACACCACGGTACGGCTGGTTTCCAACTTCTGAGTACCAATTCTATCCTGCTAACTCGCCAACATACTTTTAATAGAAAAAACACGATTGACGGACAAGCTTTTAAACCGTCGAACATCGATCCTCTCAGGGATAGCGCACTTTCCTAAAGAATCCAAATTCTTTGCACACTCTGTTTGCCAAAACTACACACAACTTTGAATCTTACACTGTTGGTTTAAAGTATAGTTTTCTGTTATCATTCCACGTTTTGCTTCTTAAACCTGCATGCAAGACTAGTGTTTATTCCGTTGGTTTAAGGTACTTTTTCGTTGGTTTTATGGATTCTGAATATTGAACAACTACGCTTCGGTGTTTTAAGTGATATGGAGTTGAAAAACTAGGGTATGTGAGAATAGGCTGAGGCTTTCTACGTCAATTTTATGTAATCTATTTATTATATAATATTTATTTATTTAATTGCCTATCTATGAGACTTCGGTCTGCCTTGGTGGGTCTGGGTGGTTTACTGCCCGGACGAGACGAGGTGGTAGAGCGAGCGTGGGAGGACGCGGAACTCTCCTGCGCTACGGCGCAAAAGGCAGAATAGTATTTTAAAGGGTACTGACCACGGTGAGTGTCCATTGTACACAAAGAAAAACCTCAAGTTTTTCGTGTTTTAGCTTAATTTTAGGTCTTATAATGGTAAGATTCGTATTTTTTGTATTTGTGGTCTTCACGGCAAATTTTTATTTTATTTTATTTATTTACAACCATTGCCCTATCTTTTCAGGTGTACCCTAATACGATAGCGCAGACTTTCTCATACAGTTAATGATTATGCTATACTAATACTAATACTAATCAATAATTTGTGTCTGTTAAATCTCAGGAAATGCCAAGCTTAGGCATTTATTTTGCAAAGTTGAATACACAGAGCAAAGTAAGTGTCGCCAAAATGCATTTATGCTCCTTTCTCCATACAAATTCAACAGTTTTTTCGGGAGTCGTAAATTAAAAAAGCAGCCAAGTGCGAGTCGGACTCGCCCATGAAGGGTTCCGTAGCACGACGAACTACAAAAACCTTTATATTATGTTACTTGTACTTGACGTAACATAATAAGGTTCTTGTAGTTCGTCGAAAGGTAAATTGCGGTTTACGGTTTATGACGTATAAAAAAAAAACTACTGACTAGATTTCGTTCAAACCAAATATCGTTGGAAGTTTGCATAGTAATTTCTTTGGACACGGTTTTACATTAATTATGTAATAGAAAAGGTCAAATGCAATGTAAGTTACTGCTATAGTTTATTATGGGTATGCAATATTCATTAAGGCTAGATTTTTCATACTAATGAGTTTTTTTTAATTTTTTTTTTATTTGGAAATTATAATCTTCCAGATCATTTGAATTTCATCAAAATTGGCTTAGCCGTTTTTTTATAATTGTGTTTCTTTTTTTTTTTATGTTTTATTTTTTTTTATCTGGAAAGTCATATTTTCATCAGAATCGGTTCAGCCGTTTCGTTTATATGTTTGTTACCTGCATTAACAGTGCAAAGGATTTCTCGAACGGCCAGCTCCTGGCTCATGTATGGAATGCTAGTATTTATTTCACTATTTTGAAGAAACCTAATTACATTCTAACAATATAACACTTAAATAACATAAAAATATGTATTGTTGACCTATTCCACTGATTTTTTAGTAAGGACAGTTAGATTTTAAGTCTAAACAAAGAGATTTTGTTGGAGAACTTCGCAGAAAAAAAATGACAGCGGAACGGCCCGCTCCTGGCTCATGTATGGAATGCTAGTATTTATTTCACTATTTTGAAGAAACCTAATTACATTCTAACAATATAACACTTAAATAACATAAAAATATGTATTGTTGACCTATTCCACTGATTTTTTAGTAAGGACAGTTAGATTTTAAGTCTAAACAAAGAGATTTTGTTGGAGAACTTCGCAGAAAAAAAATGACAGCGGAACGGCCCGCTCCTGGCTCATGTATGGAATGCTAGTATTTATTTCACTATTTTGAAGAAACCTAATTACATTCTAACAATATAACACTTAAATAACATAAAAATATGTATTGTTGACCTATTCCACTGGTTTTTTAGTAAGGACAGTTAGATTTTAAGTCTAAACAAAGAGATTTTGTTGGAGAACTTCGCAGAAAAAAATTAGGTGGCTGATGAAATTAGCAAGGTTTTGAATGAAAACTTATCAAAACCGAAACCAATTGAATGTAAAAACATTAAAAACTTACCTGTTCATCGTTACAATAGCACCAACAACAAAATAATTCACTTTTTACCCTGTAAACCAGCAACAAAACAAAACCAGAGCCAGACAGAGCTTCTGGTAGGCCTACAGTGCGATGGTAGAATGTAGCTGTTGGCATGATGTCAAACAGTTCTTCAGAGCATACCCCAATAAACAGGCGGTAGGACACGCATAATGAGTTCCTTGTGAGTATGTTATGGGCAAGTGTGGGTAGGTCTTGAAAGTTTATTGACCTAAGTATGCTAATGTTATGCTAATTCTTAATCTTAGTATGGACGATACATATCCTGTTTATAGGTTTAAGGCTCGCCATAGGCAGAGAGTTCATCCTCACACTTACACGCGTGTATCTTCCCAACAAGATAACAATGTGTGTATTATACCAATATAACACTTATTTCTTATAAAACATTTTTGAATACCATAGTTCATAAAATAAAGGGTCGATGCGACGCAAAGAAAAAAATAGATGCTTATATATTTTTAAGATCTCTAAAAAAGTCTGCAATTATTTCAAATACCTTCGAAAACGAGCCTGAAATTGCCAAATGAACTTTTCAACGATGTTTCTCTAAGTGTTTTCAAGATTTTCGGCCTGAGCGATGATCGTCTTCAATAGACTCCCTGCAATGGCCGAGTATGGACACTTTGAAAGCCTCACCCTTTCGAGTTGGTGGTCGGGTTACTCTTACAAAGTAATCTGCACCTGATTTCGGTTTCGTACCGCTGTTTACCGCGACTTCGGCTTGGTTACCCGGAGTCGTCGGGATTGGAGAATCGCCTCTAAAGGTGATAATTAGTGACGGCGTTAATTACAAGTGTTTGAGAAATGTGGGCTGCTCTGTCTTTGTAACGTGTCCAGTTGAAGAGGGTCCGTAATGAAGCCCGCTTGATTGAGAGATGGAATCTACGGGAAATTCACAGAGGTCAATGAAATAAGTATCCTCTAGTTTTTCCTACGAAGTGGTTGTATAGTCACTGTCTATGCTGGTTTGATTAAATGTGGCTCCAACCATCCAGCCCATACATACGTTCACCCACTTACTGCTTGGTATTTATAGGGAGATATCAATTTTGGTTTATAATTATTAAATAAATTACTACTACTAATTTGTAGTAGCATAGTTTTCCAGTCAAAAAAATCAATTTCATCTTCACCATCCTGATTTTCAAATGACATAGGTACCTACATCTAATGCATATTTAATACTCCGTTGAAAAATGTATCGAAAGAAGAAAAAACTAATAGTCTTAATATGTATAAATCGGGGTTTTGAGAATTTGTCATCGCGAACGAAGTTCACTCGTCTACAAAATACAAATAAGAGGGACTAATTTCAAGCATGTCCCAAGAAGCACTGGGATAAGGGCAGGAAGAAGAAGAAGAATAAGTGTAAATAAATAAATAAATATTGTGGACAATTCACACAACACTACCCAGCCCCAAACTAAGCAGAGCTTGTAATATGGGAACCAGATAGCTGATATAATACTTGAATACATTTTTTTTTTGTAAATACATACTTAGAATACAATACAACACCCAGACAGAGAACAAACATTTATGTTCACCACACAAATATTTGTTCTCGGTGGGGATCGAACCCACGACCTACGGCGCAGAAGGCAGAGCTACTACCAACTGAGCTAGAGGCCAGTCAAAATGTAGCTATTGAAGACCCATTGACGGACAGACAGACAGACAGACATGACGAATCTATAAGGGTTCTGTTTTTGCTATTTGGCTACAGAACCCTAAAAATTAAATAGAGAATCCAGGAAAGGAAAAATAACACGCAGCTTGTGCAATGTGGATTTTGAATTTAATTCCATAATTTTGTATCACTGAGATCCAATCCAACACAAGAGTCAAAAAAGTTTCCAGTGGGATTAGGGAAATTATATTAGTACTTCCACATCTATTTGTTTCTTTGCTCTATTTGCTCAAGCCAGCAAGCTACTTAATAAAAAAATAATGAAGCTACACCACCAACATTGATCAATTATATAAATATTATGATTTTAACAATACACAATTACCTAAGATTCACTAAATTATAATTTTACGTTTTATCCAAAGTTTTGGTACAATATGAACCTAAATATTTGAAGACGCTTTGTGAAACATGTTAGATTTTATTGAAACAAGTAAAAAATGTGTCATGTATCAACAGATTACAAAGAGATGGAGAACACGAATAATTTTGCTAATATACCTACCAAATATAATTTTTGTCATGTACCTACTAGTTCTCTTTATTTTGAGAAGTAACAAGAAAATAGTCTGTTTTGTTCTCTCATTGTTTTTTATTAGGCTTGCTTCGGCCTACACCAGCCAAAATGTGTCTATCAGAATACTAGGTACTAAAAAAGTTAGCCAAGGTTGTCTTAGATAAATAGAAATAATATCATCACCACCTGATAACTACCAATGTAACGTACTGTTAGTATAAGCTTTCGTCATAGTTCACAACTACTCACACGTTTTTGTAAAAGTTAAACAAAACTACACCAATAATTTGTTTATTCAGTTAAGAATAGTATGGTTTACCCTATTTATCGTATACTTACTGACCTACATTTATATAGTTTAGGGTACGTACTAAGCAAAACAAATACTAAATAAGATAATAATACGACCGTAAGCCACTTTTGTAACTAAACTAAAACTAAACTTCCAAATAAAACACACACACACACACCCTCACAGTCTATGGGCGGATGACACCACCTAACGCTTTGTTTCCCGGTTCATGATCGCTATTCAGAACCTGCCGAACCTTAAAGTTGAACCTCATCTGTTGTTGGTTCTACAAGCTATGTTGGTGGCGGTACCCTTAGAGATTATCTCTTCTAATTCTGTGCCATATTTTAATAATTTTCTTTTTATTAATTTCCAGGTCTTGTCCTCATAGACAACATAAAATGGCTGAGTTTTCACTCGGGATACGATTTTGGATATTTATTAAAACTGCTAACAGATCACTCTCAACCCCGCGTCTTGGAGTCTTTGCATCACAAGTTCTAATCTTTCCAAATGCAAAACCCTGTTTGGAGCAGTGATCAAAATATCATCTAAATATATGCACACACCCTCTATGTCACCCAATAGCTGTTCCATAGTACGTTGAAAAATAAACGGAGCGTTAGCCAACCCTAGTACTAAGCGTGTATACCTATATAAGCCTCTATGAGTATTTATACAACACCATTTCTTCGAGTCATCAAGCTCCAATTGTAGATATGCTAATTTCAAATCTAGCTTACTAAATTCTACCCCACCGTGCAGCTTGGCAAACAAGTCTTCGATACGAGGAAGTGGAAACAAAGAATGTCAAAACTGAGAAAAATATTTCTGCCGAGGACATTGCAGCAATGAGGGGTGCAAAGCTTGAAGAACTAAACAAAGATAATCTGAACTTCATTAAATCCAACAATATAAAAAGAGAAAAAGAAGATGATGAACTTGATGAGAAAATGAATCAACTGGATTTAGGTTCTATTGTAGTGACAATCAAGAAAGAATTGATTATCAAAAAAGAGCCACTTGAAATTGAGGCACAAGACACAAAAGGTAAGAACTTCAAGAAGTTTAAGAAAGTGTGGCCATTGAAAATGCAGGTGACAATAATTCCTAAATCTTCTATGAGCATGCACTCCATAACTGTTGATGCCAATTTACAAGACTCTATGATGGCTGTAGCATAACATCTAACCTTGATTTTATAATAAAAATGTGTAAGTAAAATAAAGATAGGAACTGCAAATTTACCTAGCGCAAACAGCATAAAAAACTTTTTAAATTTCAGATTGCGTCGCGAAACCACATGGAGCAAATAAAACCTATGATAACAATGAATTTTGTAATCATGACGCCCAAAAGTTTTGGGCAATTCAACGTTGATAGAGTTATCCATTCCGGCGTTAAGAGTGGAGCAATAGACAGCCGCGAATTTCACGATTGCGATATTTGTATGAAAGGAAAAATGAGCGCGTTGCCTTTTCACAGAACAAGTGGACCGTGCGATGATATTTTAAAAATCGTTTATTCCGACGTAGTAGGCCCTATACAAACTGAAGCGATAGGAGGCGCAAAATATTTTGTTACTTTTATTGACGACAGCACACGCTGGTGCGAAGTGTTCTTGATGACTAAAAAGAATGATGTGCTTACAAACTTTGTAACATATAAAAGTTTTGTGGAAAAACTAACCGAAAAAAAAATTAAATATTTACAAACGGATAACGGAGGTGAATTCTGTAACAGAGATTTCGACGTATTTTTGAAAAATGAGGGAATATCAAGGAGCTAGCAAGTCGGTTCAGCCGCTCTTGAGTTATAAATAGTGTAACTAACCCAACTTTCTTTTATATAAAGATACTAGAGGCCTATCCCGGATTAGCACGGATGGACTTTTTTTTTTAAACACATAAATATTGCCTCACTCAGAGGGTGAATGTAGCTATCCAATATGTGCATTTTCGTTAACATTTTCACCTCTATATAAATGAAAATAACTGTATATTTCGATCTTTCTATGCAGGGACCTCTGTAAATGAGACAACTCAATTAAAAACCTGTCTAATTGGAAAACTAAATGAATAAATTGATCCCAAATTACCAGGTTTCACTGTACATACTTTTTACTTAAATTAAGCAACAAACTTGTGTAATTAGTTAAATTTGGCTCTGGCCTAGCTAGATCACTATTTACTTTATAGTCTTATCCTAAGCCACGCAGTACCGAGTTAAAATTTGTGTAAATAATTAGGTACATGTGTTCTGGTAACACATGAGTCATTTGTCTACTTGTTTATCTACATTATCTAACCATTACGTCGGCTTACAGTAAATCTTAGTTATTCCGACCGGTTTTCTATAACGAGTTATGTGAAAGTAATTTTGTTTTGAGACATAGAGTGGTATACTAGTACGAGTAATCATAATTTTGTATCATATAAGTTTAGGTAACAATTTTCTCTCAAATCTCTTATTCACAAGCTAGGAAACGATTTGTTTTATCTATGGCTGATAGCATAGCTTTTACTTACTAAGGCGAGCACCGAAATTTGGTTATTTCATAAGTTTGCTTTGACGTTTCAACACTTTTCTATTGTATCCGTCGCAGTGATAGTTTTTACGTAACTTTGCATAACCGGCCGCAAAGACTTACAAAAGGATTAGCTAGCTGTTTGCGTACACTTTAATATAAGTTTAAAACACTAAAGAACTTGAGAAACCGACATGATGGCCAAACCATGGTCATTTCTAATATAATTTTTCAAATCGGCCCCTAAATGACGAAGTTAAGCTTATCAAACATTGACAAACCGAATTGAGAACATCCTCCTTTTTATTTGAAGTCGGTTAAAAATAAATGCACGTCCAATGTTTGTTGGAACACTTTCATGCAAAAATAATTTGTTGGTAAGTAGGTATGTCGAGAATCAAAATAATTATGCAAATAAAAAATAAAAAAATGCAAGTACCTAATCTATGTTTGAAAACCGACTGTAACCAAACAGCTGAACCGACTTTGATGAAAACTTTTATGGGACCAATCTGGAAGTAGTTTGATAGTTTTTTTTTCATGATTTTATTTTTTCATTTGAAGACAAAGTACTACGTTTTTTTCCTACTTTTTGGACGATGAAGGTGTAAATAAATTTAAACTGGCATTTCTGATCCTTGCGGAGGTATTTCCGCTATAATTTAGCATCGGTTCAATATTTGACAAGCACAACGTTTTTTGATGGCAAAAATATAATCGAGCCAAAAAAGTATATTCTTGAACAAAATCTCAGAACTCATGCTTGGTGAATTTGTAAACCCTACTTATAATATAGACGTCTTGTCTTGTTACTTTAGTAAGGGCTAGTTAGATATACATTTAGGTATGTTTTCTATTGTCCGAGCAAGGTAAGGTTGACTAAGAACAATTTAATTTTAGAATGAATCATAACGGCATTAGAATTGTTTGACGGAATTAGTTAGGTACAGACCAAAATATCTGTCCTAAGACAAGCATGCTGTTTTTAAACTAAATTTCTTCAAAATTTGTACAGTAAAGGGAATAGACTACCGCTCTAAGATATTTTTTTTAATTTATTCGAAAATTGGATTGTTTTTTATTTTATTTTAGAATTAGATGATTGATTTCCCTTTAGTGTACAATATTATACTTGAAGCTTGTACAATCCTTTCGATTGCATAAACACTAAGGCAGATTTCCCTTCGACGTCAACAATACGTTGCTCAAATGGTGTTGCAAGCGAGCTCTGCGAAACACCAGATATGTGTGGATATCTAGACAAATAGCGGGTATATTTATGTCTTTTCAAAAAATATGTTAAACAAAACAAGGAACTGTCAGGGAATCGAAATAAAATGGCAGATAAATAATTTTCATAACTTCCTCATTGGTCATCTGAACGTAGATTTGGTGGCACTGTGATGGTTATTTTTTATTAGTTCAAAGTCAAGAGTCATAGCAAGAGTTTTGAAAAACTATGCATGTGTTTTTTTCAACTTCCATGCTGCATTGACAAAAGGCATGAAGGTTCTTGGAGTAGTTTGGTTTGTGATTCTTAAACAATCGTAAGAATAATAACTAAGCCACGATGGATATCACGTGGCATAAAAATTTGTAGCAACAAAAAGAGAAAATTGCTTTGGAATTTTAGAACGAAACCAAACAACACCAATAGATTAAAATACGACGCATATGCTAAACGCTTAAAAAAAATAATATCGCTCACTAAACGAGCTCAGAACAACTTTAAAATTAAAACATCAAACAACGTTTCCAAAACAACATGGGATGTAATAAATAAAACACGATTAAACTTACCTAAAGAGCCTATACGAAAAATTAAAAATCAGAATGGTGAGGTCGTAACAGATCCAACCGACATTGCTAATCTTTTTAATAACTATTTTGTTGACAAAGTTATGCCAATTCCAGGCGCTGGACAGAATGTGACGGAATACATATCTCACCGTGAGAAATCGATGTTCATGGCACCCTGTCTACCTCGCCATGTCAATAAAATTATAAAAAACCTAAAGAATACAAATAGTACGGGATATGATGGAGTTACGACAAAAGTCATTAAATCAGTTGAAGAATACATTTGCCCTCATCTAAGTTACCTAATCAATTTAAGCATAGTCACGGGTACATTTCCACAAGGTCTTAAGATGACTATAGTGAAACCGCTATTTAAAAAAGAAAATAGGGAGCTTATGGAGTACTATAGACCCATTGCTCTCATATCAATTTTTTCAAAGATATTTGAAAAATATTTTTATGGAGAAATAAATGTCTATCTAGAAAAAAACAACATCTTATGCAAGGAGCAAAAAGGCTTCCGTCAAAATAAAACCATCAACATGGCAATTTATGATTTTTTTTATAATGTTATCTGTAATGTTGACAACCGGAATCCCATTTGCGCCATATTCTGCGATATGACACAGGCATTTGATTATGTGGATCATAGTATTCTTATTAAGAAACTTGAAGCGTATGGGATAAGAGGCAATATTCTAGATTTAATAAACTCATATCTTACAGATCGGCAACAAATTACAGAAATATCACGGTTAAATTACAAAACTAAATATGATCACACTTATAAATCTATGGAACGTAGTGTATTACACGGTGTTCCTCAAGGGAGCGTATTAGGACCTCTTTTATTTATAATTTATATAAATGACCTACCAAATGTGATAACACAACCTATGACACTATTTGCTGATGACAGCACAGTGACAATAAAATGTAATGATACCAGCTCCTACGAACTTGACATAAATAATTCTCTTAAATCTATTATTTTATGGCTTGATAATAATAATTTGAAAATCAATTTAAATAAAACAATTATAATGCATTTTAATCAAAGACCTAAAAATATATCTAATAACATTAATTTAATATTCCGCAATAATATACTCCAGCAAGCTGACTTTACTCGGTTCCTAGGGTTACAAATAGACCAAAAACTAAATTGGAAAAAACATATTGAAGTGTTAAGTAAAAAAATAAGCAGTTTAGCTTATGCTCTTTATAAACTATCATCGACGGTGAACACAGATGCACTACTTACAGCGTACTATGGCTTGGTAGAGTCTACACTCAGGTACGGCATCATATTCTGGGGTAATTCCACCGATAAGCAAACTATATTTAAGCTGCAAAAGCGCTGCCTGCGTGCTATGTTTAAAATTAAAATGACTGATAGTTGTGCACCGTTATTCCAGAAGCATAAAATTCTAACACTTCCGTCGTTGTACATAATTGAAGTAGCACTATTTGTAAGAAATAACCCCCACTTGTTTCCACGTATGTGTGACACTGTCATTAGAAATAGACGTGAAGACAGACTCCGTAGGCATATTAGCAAAACCGCTTTGTTGAAAAAAAGTGTTGTATGCATGGCTCCTAATATCTACAACAAAATCCCTAGGTTTTATAAGGATCTCAATACAAATTTATTTAGGATAAAATTTAAACAACTATTAATTCAAAAATGTTATTATAGTATTGACGAGTTCTTAAACGACAAATTATGATTAATTATGACTGTACTATATTTTTTTTTTTTGACATGTATAATTTTTAATTTTTTTTCTGTTTATATTTACCTACATATTTTTGGATTGTCGTTTACATTGACATTATTTTAGTGCCATCTCCATATTTGTGCACCGACATTGGTAAAACATGTTTGTACCACACATTTGTTCACCATCTTCACTATAACACATGTTTATGCAAATAAATAATCTTTATCTTTATCTTTATCTTTATCTTTATCTTTAAAAGTCACATTATACGAGTCACTTACTTCTAGTAAAATGCTAATCTACTGTGATCAAATTTATAAGCCTGAACGTGTACGTGAGACACTAGTCTTGTGTGCTGTCTTTGAAACTTTTGCTTTTGTATAATTACATTACATACGTCTGACTAAGTGAAGTGGCACCACACTGGAACTTCACTGCTATTATTTTAGACTATTTTTGATTTGTAAAAGGATCATATAAAAAAACGGTAGGAACCGAGACGTAGTTTGTTGCCTGTTCTTCAGGACTTTAAGCCCGTCACACACTTAGCTATAATACAAATTAATATAAATTATAGCAATATCTATTTTCTATACAAATATTCAATTGCACACGCAGCTATAATATATTTCTATGACGTCACCAACTTATACCGTAATTAACCGTAATATTCAATTATATCACGACATATTGATAACCATATTATAGCTACGTTTGTGACGGGCTTTATAGTGGAAACGATCCCGTCTTTGAACTTAAAGTGCCATCTTTGAAAGAGCTGTATTGCTAGCTCGAACGGTGACGAAAAACATCACGAGAAAAAAGTTACTATTCATGAGATTCTGGAGTGACGCTTCCAGTCAGATAAAATATTTACTTACGTCTATGTTTTTGAAAAATATATATATTTGCGGACATTCCACATAGCACTATATAGCTCCAAACAAAGGAAAGCTAACCAGCAAAGTACTATGGGAACCAGCGAGAAAAGTTTAAGCACAGACGGTAGTAATTTTAATTATCTGCGATGGTAAAACCCACCCTTATTCTTACTGCGTTGGGTTTCTAGCCAAGATTCATTTCTAAGTAGCCGTATAAACCCCGGGGGTTGGTAGTCATGTATTAAAATACATTATTAACATAAAAGCTCAGGTTCAAAAATGATAATGCAGGGGTGGCCATCCCCTGTGAAAGGGTGGAGTCGTTTAATGAACCTATTTGCATAGCAGGGATTGGATATTAAGGTATAGCAAAATCATTTTTGACTTTTTAAAATACACATTTATTATTGTCTTTTAATCTGTAAAAAAATAATTCAGTCTTTATTTTTTTTAACCGACGTCAAATAGATAAGGAAGGATTTTTATATTTATGTTTGTTATTGTATAGCTTTGTCAAACAAGAGCCATTTAAAATATCTGCCTTTTTCTTATAGATAACTAGTGGCCGCCCACGGCTTCGCTCGCCCCGTTGCCGTTACGTCCCGTTGTTTTTTCCTTTATAAGTTTTTCCTCTTTTTCTCCGCTAAGGGAAATAATTTCCCAATTTCCTTTCTTAGTGCCCCCCAATGCTATATAAGGAACATACCCTCCAAGTTTCATGCTTCTAGGACTTACGGTTTAGGCTGAGCGTTGATTGTCAGTCAGTCAGTAACGTAAGAGTTTTATATATTTAGATAATACTTACAGATTGATCCCATAGAAATATCATAAAAACCGGTTCAGGAGTTTGGCCATGAAGTCGGTTTCTCTAGTTATTTATCAAAAAAAAAATTATAAAGTGTTAATTTTGAAGGGATTATTGTTGGCAATGAATTATTTGTAAGGGTTGCTAACATTTTTTACAGATATTTCAGACCCTTATGCATCCAGTGGAATTTAATATTTAAAGATGCTATTACTTTAATAATGCGAACCTCCAGGGAATGGTACTCTTGGAACTTGTTTTTCTGACCACTACAATCTGGGCATCTTCAAGGCAAGTGTCAATAGGTGTCTCCTAGACAATCCTGCTCCAACGTCGGCTACATCGTTGCTTACCATCAGGTGAGATTACGGCCAAAGGATCTATTTAATAAAAAAAAAGACACAACTTTTATGATTTTTTTATTCTCATTTCCTTGTTTGATGTCATATACTCATCTAAAAAATATATATAAAAAAAGTTTAGGTAGACATGGCAAGCCAAATCGAATTATACGGTTTCAGATACGGTTTTTACAACGTGTCAGTGGTTAACGATATCACGACAAAAAGTAACTGCGCAGTTTTTGCTGGTTCCGTAGCATCAATTAACATAATATAAAGGTTTTTGTGCTTTATACGCGCTCGTATGTTTTCCTTTTTTTCAGAAACTTATTGATGAAGAAAATATGACCCTCATTATGATAATTATGAAGGTGATATTTTGTTCATCAAGAAAACATACGAGCACGTATATAGCAGATCTGGATTTTATAACTTTGCGCATGACAGATAGCGGAAAATGTAAAAAAAGTGATCTCCCGATCACAAAATGAGCTTATATTAGACGCAATGCAATAGTGTAAATTTTCTTTGTTTTTGTCTACCCATGTGGCGTCACCAAGACTCTGCCTGAAAACCAGCGCTGCTTGGTTGGTTCTAGGGTAATACCCCGCTAAGCATACGATCCTGACACACCTCTTTCGCTTCATTCACTCTCATAACATTCGAATACGACCCTAATGTGGAAAAACCTACAGTTATGAAACAAATATTCAAAAAAAGAAGTAAATTTTCATTAATCAGAACGCCTGATAAAATCTTAATAATTGTAAAGCAAAGACATCTAATGGACGTATTGTCAATCAATTCCGGGTCAACCACCATCGGTGACACAGCCGTCATTGATGAATCACCTATGACGTCGTTGTCAGCAGCTCCATCGACAGCGGTTCCGCTGCCTGCAGGAGTTTCTTGCACATTCAAAACTTCTATGAACGAGTGGTTTTCTTTTCTAGAAAACAACAATAAAAGTAAATGGACTGTTTTTGATTTTGGTTTTGTTGCATAAAAAAATCGACACAAGTAGGTACCTACCTATATCTTTCCTAACTACGATACGACTAGCCTCACAGCTCAGTTGGTAGTAACTCTGCCTTCTGCGTTGTAGACGTTGTACCGTTGTACCGCTAATTCGATATGGTTCTATATCATTCTGATCGCGGGCGTGTCACGAAATTATACTTAGGTAATCTGTTTCTATGAAAAGAAATGCTCACTGAGTACCTTATCCAAATAGTTAGTATTTATAGGTAGGTAGGCACTTACATGTTTGATTTTCCCAATTTTCGGCATTTTTCTTTCAAATATTTTTGGTACGCCCGGCGACCCATTTTCTTTTTCGGTTTCACCATTTTATTTACAAATAATACACCTAATTACTAAAAATAATATACCTATCTAAAACTATTTTATGAGAAACTAAACCTAGGTAATAATAGATGATTACTAGAAAATGAATTTTGATTTGAAAATGAGATGTAATGAAGCACAGGTCCATCCCGCAAGGAATGGCGTAGCCAACTGAGAATAGTGTTGAGCGGGATGATCAGAACGGTGACGCATGGCTTTCTGTCTTTGTTCCGGTGAGTTATGCCCTTCCTCCTCGCCGTCGCTAGATGAACGCTAACCACGCCACAAATCATCGACTCTGCTAACTCAGTTCGCAAGCGACCCCTTTCGACTCACACCACGCTTGGTTCGAAAGAATCAGTGACACGATAAGAAGAACTAGCTACATACCGCTATATGTGTATACAAGTTAGACTCTTGTTTTATTAGAAATTCTCGAACATTCATTAGAGTATAAAAAAATCTTACGTATTGGGGTCAGCTTGACAGATGTCCAAGAAGGGGTCACAGTACTGAAAGTTAGCCTCATATTGATCATTCAGGCACACTCGGTAGATACGACACTGCTTTGCGTTCAGGCGAATTATACGCAAGTTATCTTTTAATGGAACTATAGTAAGTTCAACAAAGCCCTGAAACCAAAATCGTGTTTGTTTGTTTATTTATATAAAAAAATACCATTCAGATTACAATAATAATTTGAAAGCCTTCTTACGATGATGCTTCTCCTCTCAAAGCTGATTCCGGTCAAACTGAGTATTTGATGAGCTGTAAAATAGTTTTAATAAATTTCGAAAGAAAAAAGAAAGAACACTTGTCTGGCCTCTAGCTCAGTTGGTATTGGTAGTAGCTCTGCCTTCTATTACGAGCTTAAATTAAATGGACAGCTTAAAGTTCCCTCTAGAGAGTTGGTTGTTGTTAATAGTTAGCAATCTACTAGAGATCTTCCGGGCAGTTGAGTTTTAGATTCAGTAGGTACGAGAAATAACAGCGATTAATCTGAAGTGAAGCTCATAAGGCTTAATGTTACGGGAGCTGAAAGCCAGATTGCCTATTGACTTGATACAAAAAAGCGGCCAAGTGCGAGTCGAACTCGCCCATGAAGGGTTCCGTAGCAGCAAGTAACATAATTTATAAGTTCTTGTAAAAAAACTACCTATAAATAGATCTCGTTCAAACCTAATTTCGGTGGAAGTTTGGATGGTAATGTACAACATATATATTTTTTTAGTTTTATCATTCTCTTATTTTAGAAGTTACAAACATTTTACCTCTTTGGAAGTGTCACTCGCGCAAACTATTCAGTTTAGAAAAAAAACTATGTTTGAAACACATATGAATCCTTCATATGTGTTTCAAACATATTACTCTTTCACTCGTACACTACGACGTGTCGTAGATCAGTAGACGAAATACATTATTTTTTAGCAGCGGAGATTGCAACGCTATAAATGGCGAGGCCTGCGGCAGTTGCCATTTGCAATCGGTTATGGAACGACCGCGAACCTCTTTTTACATTATAATCGGTCGGTCGCGCAGCTCTCTTCTTTTTGCGATCCAGATAAGCTATGGTTGTCCAAAACAACAAAACCTCTAGCTATAAGAATTTAAATGAAAGAAAAACTATCTGTATTGTAAAATGTTTACTACAAATTTTGTAACTCTATATTTTTAAAAGGTAGCGATTATGAACATAATTACTTGACATATAAATAAATCTATATTTATAAATGTATATGTATAAATCTATATTTTTTACCGATTTTCATATAAACAATGTTGTAAATAAACAATAAAACAGAATAATACCGAAGAATAGTTATTTTTATTATTTCTTATATTTAATATTTCAGAGAGCTCTTTGTGAAGGGCTCGTCCGGGGAAGTACTACCACCATGCCTATTTCTGCCGTGAAGCAGCATTGCTGTGTTTCGGTTTGAAGGGTGTGGGTGCCGGTGTAATTACTGGCATGTGAGGCTAAACATCTGTATGCCTCAAGCTGATGGACGCAATATAAGAAAGTTAAATAGTGTGTTATACCTACTGGACCTTTGTAGAGTCAAGCCTTGCGCTCATCTAAGCGTTCTGCGGTGGAGATCAGTAAAAAGCTTTCAAATATGACAGCGGTATTAGTGTCAAATATGACAGCGTTTCACTGATCGCGACCGCAGAACGCTTAGATGTGAACAAGGCGTAATGCCATTAAAAAAACATAAACTTGCTGTATTGTGTAACCAATAAGTAATTGAGGCACTTACTCATGGCAAACCAAAATGAAGGATTTTTATAGAATTTATTTCGGGACGTATAAGTGACGTGGATTATTAAACCAGTGTTTTTAAAGCTTTGTCTTTTAATATATTATTATACAGTACTTATCATTTCAATTTAATCTTCTTACCTTTTCCATTAACCTCCTAATCTACAACCTTGTCGACCTTAGTGCACTTTGCAATCCTAACAAATCATTCCATAATTTGTCTATGAGTAATTGTTTAATATTTTACGCCTGGCAACACAGCAGGACTGCAGCCCGCCTCGGCCTTTATTTCGTCACACTAGACTTTGAGCCACATTCTTGAGTTCTACAGATGAAATATAACAGAATCGTTGTAAAATACAACATTTCATACAGACACCTAAAAACAACTTAGCGGGGATTTTTTTTTCGTAAAAACAAATGCTACAAACAACTTAGCGGGGATTTTTTTTTCGCTAAGCTATTAGCATACATTGTATGCCTGAATGACGTAAATTTTAAGCCTAGCTATTTTTCTATTTAATAAACCAACGTTAAATCGTTACATTTCCTACCAGTGGGTTGCGTATCTTTTTTGCAATCTAAACTTCAGGCTAAACTTAGTCGCATCTGTCATTTGGAGCTTTTCCTCAATATATATCGTACCTGCTTATAATTAGAATTAGTCCTTGTTATCAATTTAAGTGAGTGCCCGCTGTGACGGCGACAAAATCGTAATTAAGAAAAGTTTCTTTGAAACAAGTTGTGCCGTCGACTACTTAATCAAATGATGTCGGGTCAGTCCTCTCAGTATCGATGCGGATATGATGTAGTGGTCCACTAAAGGCTCGTATAAAAAAATATTTTATCTTATATAGAACCGACAAACGCTAGGGAATAAGAGATAGCCGGAAGACAAAGCGTGTCAACTCTATGGGTGGATGACATTGTTAAGACCACGGGAAACTGGTGAAAAATGGTTCTTTCTGGGAAGTTTATGGAGGAAGCATTATGCCCAGCAATATACACCACTATTTTGTAATTACCAAAAAAAAATGCCGATATTGGCTGCTGATACTGAACACATACACGAAAAATAAAGAAGCCATAAAAAAATATTTTAAATAACCACAATTTTAGTCAAATATTGAGAAATGATTCAACAAGCAAAATTCATTTCATTCACTAACGCTAAATACCAAGCGGAACCGAAAGGCGTAATTTTTTTTCTCTCTAGTACTACGTAACTAATATGTCCATAATTTTATGACCTCCCTACGCCCCCCAGAACCCCCCTACCTGAACCAGCCCCCCAGAACCCCCTCCTCCTATGTTTGCCGTTTTACTTCATTTAGGAGTAGGGTTCCGCTCCTGTGGGAACGCATTGAGGACGCGAGCTGCTTGCAGCTCGTGCAGCACGCGACCCGGTAGTCAACTTTTAGGTTCCTTCAAGCGGTTTCGACCCGTTGTGGGTTTTGGCTTGACGTAAAATTTAGGGTTCCGTATAAAGTTTTGATTGGGGTTTTACTACATTGAGGAATTTGATTAAGTGGTCGTTTTTTAGGTTTCCTTATGATTTTCATTGGAGTTTCAACTCACTTAGGAGCTTGATAATGTTAAAAATTTTAGGGTTCCTTATGACTTTGATTGGGGTTTTACTACATTGAGGAACTTGATTAAATAGTCGACTTTCAGGGTTCCTTAGGGCTTTAACTGGAATTTTACTTCACTTAGGACCTTGATTTTGCTAACAATTTTCGGGTTCCATAGGGCTTTGATTGGACTTGAACTACAATCAAGAACTTGATCATAAATACACTTTTAGGGATCTTTTGGGCTTTCTTTTGCATCTTTACTACTTTTTGGAGTTTTACAAGTGTAAATAAGGGTTCCACACCGACCACACATGGATTACCTACTACAATTAAGAGTTTGTTGGTATTTGTAGATTATTGTAGGGTTTCATTAATTTTTGAACTAGCGTTTAATTTCATGAAGGGGTTTGATTTTGTAGTTTGTTTTTGGTTATCAATTTTATGTGTTCAAACATGTTAGGTTCGACAACGTGCCGGTTTCCTAACGATGATTGTAGGTAGGTACTGGTATTAGTGCTCATAACTTTTGGACAAAAAAGCTATTAATTCGTCTAATTTTCATTATACATACGTAGAAGAGCCAGACAAGCTAATTCTTTATAAAAATCTCAGATCAGAATCTCAATCAAAAAATCTCAATCAGAATTTCACTGTGAAATTCTGAGCCTCTTATTTACCGCACGCTGGCAAAGATGACAGGCGAGTAGCTGATGCTGATGGTGGACCAAATGTTTAACTGTCATTCGTTTTGTTGGTCCATGGTATACATTTATTTCTATCTATTGATCTAAATCTATGTTAGTAAATCCGGTAAGTAAATGGTAAATCCATGGACCTTAGACCATCTAACATTAATCTATGCACGAAAATTTGGATTGTGAAATTTTAATGACTCTAAATAAATCTAGAGTTATCAAATTTAATGATGACTACTGGCTGGCTCTGGTTTTGAGACTGTGTGAGTGCTCACCAGTGCATTATACTGTGTGTGTGACGTATTGACGTCAAATTTATTTAGTCAATACAAAATAAACTAGGTAAGTATGTATGTACAGACATTCATATACCCTACAGCTTACAAGATTATTTGTTTATAATATAGACTCCAATGGAGTTTCTGTGTTAACCACAATTGCTTTTTAACTGTACTGTAGCATGCATCAACATCATTCTATTCTAAACATGGTGGCCTAATAAAATTACCTTTTTTTCGGCAAACTGATAGGTAAATTTTTATCAGTTTAAATAAAAAATATTATATAGAGTTTTTATTAATTTTGATACGGCAGATACGACCCGCGGTAGCTACGCCCCTGTTCCCCAGGCGCGGTGGATATCCCCTCACATCTCTCAGAACTGAGTTTAAACTCAATTAAGGGGCAGTCAGACGTATATTAATAATCTGTTATTTAAATGATGCTTTGCATTTTCTCAAATTCATTTAGTAGGTTAAAAATTAAACATGCAAATAAAATAAAAATACATGCTAAAGAAAAGCTAATAGTCATGCTCTAAAGTACTTACTGCGAACATAGACAAAGTCGTCGTCTATCCACGCACAGACAGACAAAAACGAGGAACAACTGCTTGGACTATCTTTTTAACCACACTTTAAACTGCCATATTACGATAAATCAATGAATATTATTCTTTAATCTCCGTCTTTTTAAATCAGAACAATAGTATTCTGATCTGAATTAATAAAATAGACACGGTTTCATAAACGCTCACAAATTATCATCATAACCGGTCGCGCCGAGCGATTATGCTAATTACGTCTCTCACTCAGTAAAGTATTGTTAGTAAAATATATTAATAACATGCAACGCTCTTTCGCGGTGTTGGCACCCACGAGGAATAGATTCAGGCACCTACGTTTGCACTCCAATGGGCAAACTGACCAATTGAAATCGGGCACATGAGCAATAATGATACATATGCACAGCGTATCAAGTATCATTATCATCAACCTATATCAGTCTACTGCTGGACGTAGATCTCTCCCAAGACGCGTCACTGAGCCCGGTCTTCGGCTCTTCTCCTCTAGTGCGTGTCAGCTACATTTCGCAGATCGTCGCCCCACCTTGCCGGAGGGCGTCCTACGCTTACCAAAACGCGGTCTCCACTCTAAGTATTCGTTTGCTCCAACGATTGTCTGTTCTACGGCAAACATGTCTGGCCTACTGCTACTTCAACTTCCTTAATATCCTTACTCGTATATTTCTATAAAAAACAAAATATGAGCCTCTAATAATGGCACTAGAAAACAGCAATGTGGATGTGACGACTGATCTGTGATGATGACGAAAACATGGAAGCTTGTTGATCGGCCGGATAAGAAGGTGATACCATGCAAATGGGTATTTAAGGTCAAGATGGATGCTCATGGAAACATAATAAAGTATAAGGCAAGACTAGTAGCCAAAGGTTTCAAACAGGTTGAGGGTGTTGATTATAATGAAACGTTTGCTCCAGTGGTACGTCATTCGTCACTCCGTACATTGTTTGCATTAGCTGCAGAAATGGACCTAAAAATGAGACACTTGGACGTTGACCATGCTTTCCTCAACGGAGATCTTGAAGAGGAAGTTTATATGGAACAACCTCAAGGTTTTGTGAAGAAAGGTCAGGAAAGTCAAGTTTGTCTGTTGAAAAAATCCTTATACGGGCTAAAACAGGCACCACGAGCATGGAACAAGATGGATAAAACTTTGCTGAAATTAGGAAAAAAGTGTTTTAAATTAGCGAAAATTTATTTTATCATAGGTGAGTCATAAATTCAGAATCAAAAAAATATCAGAAGCCGTTAATTCTTGAATACATATAAAATGTTATAATAATGGGGCTTTTTGTGTTATTTCTTGCTGAAGCCGTAGTCTGAATAAAAAAAGTGCTGAATTTCAGTTCGAATGTCAGTTTCAGTGTTGATAATCTTTTATTATACTGTTTATTTTCAGACCGCTTTTAACTTTGTCGGGATTTGCTAATGTGATTGTGATCAAATTGCCGTTTTGAAAAAGACCCTGATAAAAATACGATTCGATTTTTTAAATTGCAATAGAATTCTGGACTTCCTAAATTTGCACGTTTAGGATTCACAACTTTGCTTGTAAGAATTATTCAGGAGGGTTTAAATTATGGGATGTCCTTAAAAAAATGCGCTTTGTAGTCTTTATAAATCCGTAAAAATAAAGAACAAGGGCAACGGCACGGCAGTAGCGGTTTAATTTATATATGGATTTACAAAGCAACGTAGCTGCAGTGGCAGTTACACGGCCGGTTCGTAACATAAAAAATGATGCAACTCGAAGGGGTATTAAATATCCCTCTGTCTTACCAGCACATCTTGATAGATGGGAAACTTACCAAATTTCATGCAGAACGGATTTAGTTCTGTGGCTTTATTGTATTTTAGGTACCTATTCGTAAAAATGGTCAGACAAATAAACTTATACAAACGTTCTCCACAAAAAACGTGACTTTCAACACTCGGGTAACAATGTACTATTTTACTAACCAACGAACTCCGCTTTACCGCCAATTTTTTTATTTTTTTACTGTTTGTGCCGAAAGGTAAACGCATCTGTGGCTATACAGCCACGAGAACGCAATGTGTATGATAGATGAAAGATATAAACTTAAATATAAGATTAGAATGATTTTAAAACTAACTAAGATTGGACATCACTAAGTATGTCCGGAGATGTCGGAATAAGACAGACTTTATTCGCTGGGCGGATTAGCTCGCCTTTGTTAGTTTTAACGGTGACGACCCGAATATGACCGTCATTTCCTTTATGAAGTTTCACTATGCGACCAGCTCGGTTTGGACACGTCAACCGAATCTGTAGCTATTGTAGATCCTCAGATGTAGCATGTGCGTGCCAGACAAACGTGTCTCCAGCTAACACAGTCATCAAAGCTTCTAACTCGGTGAGTTTTGAACCTAGACACTTGAAATATTTGGAGCATCCATGATATTTTTTGCTCTAAATTTGGAGATATCAAGCAACTTTCTAGCTATAGCCATTCCTGAGATCCACATGTGTTAGCTGGAGAAATGGCTTTCCAGCAAACACGTTGTTATAGTCTTCTAACTCAAAGAGTTTTCGAGCTAGAGACTTGATTTTTTTTATGCCGGGTGCTCTAATTATGCTCTAAAATTTGGCGTTTACTATATAGCTCTATCGTTAGCCGTTTGCCCACACTGAATGAGGAAGCTGTGGAGCCGCTCTCCAGCTAACACACCTATAAAGTCTCATAGAGTCGTGCATTAAAAGTATGGCCTTAGGCTAAAATCGGATAACCTATTGAAATATTGAAAAACAAAATCCAACATATTAAGCATTGCCTCGTAGGTCACGCACGTCAGGAACGTGCCCTACGATGCACCATCTATCAACTTGAGGCTTACAGATATTTCGCCTCACGTGCCTGTAATTACACCGGCACCTACACCCTTCCTACACCCTCCAAACCGATACACAGCGATGCAATGGCCACCACGAACCGAAAGACGAAGGATTTTTTGAACAAAAAACAAGCGTCTATTACCCACTGTGTACATATTTACGTTGGTATTCATTTTATTATTGATAGCTTACATTTCCCTTCAAAATCACCTGTTATTTCCCCAGTAGGTAACGTTGAAAGTCATATGGTGTTTTTTACTAAGAAAACACATCAAGCAAAACAAAAACAGATGTTATTCAAGTATCTAATATTCTTCTCGGTTCGCATTGCTTATCCCTCGCTGCGCTTAGAGAGTCATTCGCTTCGCTCTGGATTATAATGCTCTTTACCATTCAGCGCAGATTCGCCATATTTATTTCTTGTAACATTCTACTGTTTTGTGAACTTATGTGGCCAAGACTATTATAATTATGAAAGTTTCATCACGCCTTATTGGCCAAATGTACTTGAATACATTTATTTATTTTGAAAGTTTTTGATTATTCATTAATTACAATGATATTGACGTTGTTTATTATATACTGTGTTGTTATTAAGAATAACAATGTAATTCTCGCTATTCAAAGCCAGTTCAAAGAGTTACTTAAGTATTCAAATAAGGGCGCCTTCATAACAACAGCGCTCTGCAAAGGCGATAACGACGCTCTTGAGTCTAAATGCGAAAACAAATAGTTTTTTTTTAAGTCTTAGCGTGATTTAAAAAAAATGTTGCTCATTTTGAAGACTAAAATTACATATTATTATTAACAGCAACAAATATAACTTTTTCTGGATTTAAAAGGTGTAAGAGGAATGTTTTTTTTTAAAGTAACAATTTCTATAGGTAGCGTGTTTGGTGGGGCGGTTCAAAAGGACTGCATTTTAAACTGCAGTTTCCGCTGATGTGTCCATCTTAGCTGGAGACCTAAATACTGGACCAGGGGATCTATCTTACAGGTATGTTAGCCTATTTCTTCTATGTCTAAAGGCGCGTTTCCATTATGCAAGTGATTTGCATACTAGTTGAAAAAAATCTTAATATATTTCGGTGGTGCCTACTTCCAACTCACCCACTTAGATGCGCCTAGATATATTATGTACCAAACAGGAAAAGAGTGTCAAAACATGATCAAATTCACTGAGATTTGAAAATAATCCTATGCGTTACTAGGTATGACTATCATTATCCCTATAGGTAAAGGTATAAGGTTTTGTAAATACTAGTATTTTTATGATTATTTTAATTTTTCCACGCACACAATCACCCCTCGTAAGTAACATGAGCACAATCCATCCAAAAAATAATTTATTTAGTGTTTATAACTGCATGCCTCCGTCATTTATGAACCGATTTAGAAAATTATTTTTTTATTTGGAAGGTTATTCTTACGTCCAGATTGTCCCAAACAAGTTTCATTAAAATCGATTTAGCCGTTTGGCAATGAAGTCGGTTTCTCAAGTTTTTTAAACTTATAATTATTATTTTGTAGTAACATCGTACAAGCTCTGTTTAGTTTGGGACTAGATAGTGATAAATAAATAAATACTACAGACAATCCACACAACACTATCTAGCCCAAAACTAAGCAGAGCTTGTAATATGAGAACCAGATAGCTCGGCGGCATTGTATTGTTTGCCGTGTAATAAAAGGAACACAAAGTTTTAGTTATATTCAATGAAGAGTTTTCGACCTATCAGTAGGTACTTATGAGAAAGCGGATTAATAAAGAAGAAAGAGCTTAGATGATTTATGATCTCTATATAGGGAAGGGAAAAGAGCGATAACATAATTTAGCAGCATGAATAAACTCACACTTGGCCGATTCAGTTTATTTGTCAAGTTTGATTAAACATTGTGCAACGGCCCTGATAAACATTTCAAACTCGGATTACGTAGATTTAGGTATAAATACCTACCAACCGTATGTTTCTGGATTTGATTGTACTATCAACATCAGACTTAAAACCAAATATCGACAAATTACTATCACAAAAACCTCTTCACAGCTCTCATTAAATAGAAATAATGTTGTTATTATGTATGTTACTTAATTTCATTTACAAATAAAGTAAATTAAACCAAATTTTTAATGTACGTTTTGTGTATATTAATACCTTATGAATATGGTATTTGGCCCGGCGGCAACTCACGCAACTCACGCTTGACTATTCAAAATGGCGGCTATTTAGTCAATTATGCATGTCGTCGGTGCAGCGCCCACCGTGCGCCCAACCAGCGGGCGCCGGCATGTGGCGGCCGCTCCAACGGTAAGAAGTTTAAAAAGTCTAATAAGAGCGCGATGTGAAATTTAAATTTTAATAACATAAAGAGTATTAAATAAAGAATATATTTTCTAAATGACTTTATTATTATTTAGCTTCAACTATTTCTTTAAAATAACATACTTTCCAATGAAAGTCAGTCTTTTGAATGTCTTTGCCAATGAACACAGTCAGACTCGGCCTAAATTCTGTTTAACAGTGTCACATTTTTGTGGTTGCCTCCAGTGAGCGCAGGAGGGGTGCGCGGGCCATATACTAGAAACGATCCTTGGAAGCATGCAGGTCCGGGTTGGTGAGGTACTGCAGCTCCTGAAGCTCCTGGAACTTCTCATGATCTCTGATATGAGCATAGTTAGCAGACAGGCACATCAAGTAGTGCACTAAACTCAGAATCACCAGCACACAGGATACCATCGCCAATATAAACATAAATTCTGCTTTCTCGACATAATCCTTGCAGAACAGCTTCAGTTTGTGAGCTTCACAAATTTTCATATCTTCTTGTTTGACACTCGAAGGGAACATGAAGTCAAATTGTGTAAAATCAATGCATTCAACACTTAGATTTCCGAGCTCACAAGGATTTATCGGTTTTCTTAAATTCTCTATTGAAAACAGAAACATTTTCAAGATTTTGATTGTTATGCGACGCACGAAAATAGCCGGTTGAGATGGTCATGGTATTAGGAACCTAATAGAAAAAAGTACCTACAGGATAACTTGAAGAATTACGTGAACAAATATATAATAAGTAACAAATAAACAAATAAATATTGAGCGGCGGCAAAGTAGTATGTCATGCCACTCTCTGAGCTGGTGGGATACCTACCAATTATTGATTTGTAAGTTTATTTGTAAACAATTTGTAGTACTCCTAGTTCTAATTACTAGCTTGAAAAGTTGTATGTTAGCAACGTTGTAGTATCAAGGATTTTTAGTAGTACTATGTACTCATTTTGGTCTACCTAAATGCGTTCTAACGCATTGCGCTATGCTACGACGCGCTACGACGCGCTACGACACGCTACAGCGTGCTACAGCGTGCTACGCCGCAACAAAAGAGTTGAACGCGCGCCTTCCCTCAAATAAAAGATGATGTTCGGATTTATCGTTTATTTAATCAATACAACAAGGGCAGTTTTTTCGCACAATGATTTTAAACATTAAGCAGGTCGAATTTCCAGGTGTGCTTTACGCAAGCCTGACGTCATACATTGTTATCGATCGATAGTAGCTGTGTAAAACAAAAACCTTGCTATTGTATTGCGATACAGATTGCGTACAAACGATACTATAGAACTTCTGATATTTGATTACGACAGGGACAGAACAAATATTGTTTACAGCCCCATCTGGGCATACTTATACAGTTTTAAAATTTAAATACATTTATATTTACATGAGTATTATTCTGTGGGGAATGGCCCATGTATGTGAACTTAGCAGTTACTTCCTATCATATTTCTATTACCAACTGATGTCATGCATGGCTCTGAATCGTGAAAGAAAACATTGTGAAGAGACATTAGTATTCTGGCAGTGGGGCTGTGCTTGCAACCTGTGCATAATGTGGGCCAATGTTATATTTGACCTTGGACATACCTCTAGACTACCCCCCTTAGACATACGCAAAGAATCTTGAGTGGTAGTAGATCTGTGGGGATATCTAGTGTGCCACGGCAAAAACCCTTTGAAGCACTGGACTCATTTGGATCAGTTGAGTTATCTCTAGATCGATTGTCATCGATCGATGGATATGTTTTTTTTTAATGCAAATGATAGACAAATGGGCTTACGGCTCACCTGATAGTAAGCGGTCACCGTTGCCCATAGACACAAACAACACCAAGGGTGCTGTCGTTGCGTTTCCTACCCTGAAGGAACTTTTTGAAGGAACCTATTCATGTTAAACACACGTACATTTTGTATATAAAAAAAACAGGGCTTTGCATCTATTGTAGATGATTTATATAGCGTCAGAGGCAATTGGTGATAACACAAGCTCTACGTGCGGGACGCTAAGAACGTCGTAGTCACCAATTTAGGGTTCATGTTGAAAACACCAATTTAATATCATCACGTTTAATATCGGCGTTACATAAGATATAGTTACTGTACTATATAATTATTGGCACAGGTAAGTATAGATTAATTACAGAGCGATTGAGTTTACTTATAGCGGTTCCATACGTCAGCCAAGTTCGATGTGGAATGTTTGTAAACAATGCTCTAGTACTGCCCGTATTCTGAAACAGTGCTTGAGTCTGAGTCGAGCCTCAAGCATAGATTCTTTTTATTTTTCAATGGAGAACTGTCTAAAAATCTATGCTTGAGACTCGACTCAGACTCAACTGTTTCTTGTCTATCATTATTATTTATTTTTATTGCGGTCAAACGCAAACCTATAAATTGTAAAAAAAAATCCTGACACCCAAAAGAGAGTTAAATTTTTTTGGTTGTGGTTTTTTTGTTTTTTTATACAACTAGCTGATGGAACAATCATATGGCCCACCTGATGTTAAGTGGTAACCATCGCCTTTATCAAAGCATTGCCCCGTAGGGCACGCTTCCACACTCATGAAATGCTCCTTTCATGTTACATTGCATGCTACATTCCGCAAGCCTGTATCGCCAATATAGAAGAAAAATTCGTAAAGGTTGTAATACGACTTCGCCCGCGCTACATTTTAGAAATTCCTCCTTCATTTTTAAGCTGCTGCTGCTGCTCTACAGGCTGAACCGATTCGGGTTAAATTTTAAAGATTGAACTAATATACTCTAATCATAACTCGCGGGTGAAGCCGCAAGCAGAATGTTGTGTAATTTAAACGAAGATTTTATTTAACTTCATTAACTTGTTTGTTCTTTGAAAAACTGTGTACAGATAGGTCAATGATCTCAAGTAACTTATAAGCTGGTCTCTTACCGCCATCCAAGCGTGGTCAAGCACATCCTCAGCGGCAAAGCGCAGTTCTGGTTGCGGACGCAACATGTTAGCTATGAGGTCAATGGCCCCGGCAGAGACGCGTTCCCAGTGTGGTGCGGGGAACTCGAGTCGCGCCGACAATATCGCGTCGAATAGCTTCTCTTGGTCGCCGTCCGGAGACGAGAATGGGGGGAAGCCGCATAGCAGGATGTAAAGTATCACTCCCGCTGCCTGAACGTACATATTCAAATGCTTACTATAAATACACCTACGATGTGTGTAGATTTTTATTACTAATTACACAAGACCGTTTGAATGCAGATGGTCTGAGTATTGTTAGTTACGCAAACTGGTAAAACTCGTCTTCTTTTCACTGGGCTCACACAAATATTCTTTGCATTGAAAGTTGGAACTAGCAAGTGCTATACCATTTCGGAATCTCAATGAAGTAGGCAAATTATTTATTAGTTGGTCACTCAAGGTGACCGTACATTTTTTTTAAACCACAGGAGGTCAAACTTTTGGAAAAAATTGACAAAAATCTATACACAGAATTGAAACAGAATTTAGACAGGAATTAATGATATAATAATACAATACGTTCATACACAAAATAAGAAGCAGAGAGAAGTTAAACCAAGGTACAAAATTATACAATAAGTAGTCGGTAGTAGGGTATTGAAGTGTCAAAAATGGATCTTGGTTTCCGACACCAGAGTCCGCCAGGCTTCTCTGTCCATACAGGCTTCCTCGTAGTTGCTGGCTCCGAGTTCTTGCAGGTCCTTTACGAGTTCGTCGTTTCATAGAAAATATAAAATGATTTAAATGAAATCTTTAACAAATCAAATCTAATCAAATCATAGTTATTTCAGACATAAATCCATACTTTGTTAGTAATAAAATAACTTTTCTTTTTGGATAAAGTAACTTATAAACGAGTGTTAGTGACATTACGAGACGAAGGTTATTTATTGAGCAGAGTGTGCTGCTGCATCCAAAAGTTATGAAAAAAAAATCGGTTGTCTGTAAAGTCGGTTTATTTGACGTGACAACGTCTTATAATTCGATGGAGCCGGCTGCACGCACGAAAAAAATGACGTAATTTTTGGTTAAACTTACCTGAATGGTTCTGGGCGAACGGTTTCTTTCGGTCTGATAATAGGCTCTTAGCTCCTGTTAATAAGGTCCATTATGTATGAACATTGTTTCTAACAACACCCATTCCATTATAAAACTTCGTCTGCCGCCAACGGCAACCAGCCCCGTATATTCCAAAACCGTTCTAAATTCAAGTGAGGATTCGAAATTTAAATCACAATGCTCAAGCGAAGTCGTGTACATGACAGAAAGGTCCAATGACAAATTCAATTTGAGGGTAGGCGATTCTGACCCGTCAAGCTAAAGTGTGAAGGGTCTTTTTAGCTTGGATAAGTAACGAATAGTTGCTAGGATTTAAATTAGGGAACTATGTTTTTTAACCCATTGTTTGTAAACTCATTTTTTTTCAGCTTTAATATAACTTTTAAGATCTCATAAATGAATATTAAAAAAAACATACATCTAAGATCTTTTTTCTTTCATTCTTTCTTTACAAAACATGTTTTTAAAATTTAAATAATGTTAAATTAAATTTCGGTGTGCAGCTGGTAGATGTCGATAAAGAAGAGTGATGTCCATTGGTCAAATTAATTTGAATAGAGAATTATAAAAAAAGTTGGAAAAATTCAGTTGACGACAGCGACTGGCTACAAAAGGTCTAACATAAGATCCCGTATGGTCTAGTGGCTAGGATACCTGGCTTTCACCCAGGAGGCTCGGGTTCGATTCCCGGTACGGGAAATTCTTTTTGAATTATCTTTTTGTTATAACTTTTTATTAGATGCTTTGTATAATGCACGTATTGAAGTGTAAATGAAAAGTTAAAAATCATCATTTCATTGCATTCAAATCAATCAGACAATAAATGTAAATAAGAATCACGGGTTGGTTTTGGTTCGAGTTATACCATTTTAACGATGACGTCATCGGTTATTTTCGTGCAGCTCATGTCACAAAAACAATCCAAAATATCAATCACTTCTATGTTCAATCAAACGGTTTGCCCATAGACATTGATTCCTCTTGTAAGCAGTTGAACAGAGATCGCTGAATTGAAATTCTCCTACGCAATTAGATGTTGGGAAACTTACAGACAGAGAACGAATTAATTTCAGATTAGCCATTATTATGTACATAATGGAAAATGACATGGTTATTGCAATGCATGTAAATAATTCTGCCATAATATAATATTTTTCTCTACAAACTCTACATTATTTGAACACCATAAAAATAATATTAGGCACCTTTAGGTTCGGCATTCCTCGCAGATCCACGCCTCTCTTGCGTCGAGACTCATGAGACGGAACGTCCTGACCGGAACGTTGGCACAATCAAGATCGTACCATTTCTGGCAGTTATAGCATCGCAAATGGTTCCTGTGAGGAATGTCGTTCAGTATACGTCAGCCGATTTCTTCTTCTTCTTCTTAATTAATGGAATCTGTCCATTCGGACAACTTTGCCAATGCCAAGTGAGGATATTATAAAGTAAAAAAAAAATAGTTTTTATCCAAGTTGGCTGTCATTATGTAAAAGATTGTTGGAAGAAAACTATTTTAAGGGTTAATTTCGCCTACAAATATGTCCTGTGTTACCACATAATTGTAAATGACTCTCTTTGTGTGTGCCATAAAGATTTATGAATTGGCGTTGGAGAAAAAGATGGCGTTTTTCTTCAAAAACATCGATGTGGCATATTGATGTGTGAATTGTCCACAATATTTTATTTTATTTATTTAAACCTCGGCCTACCTCCATGTTGCTTTACCCTATACCCCTATACACAGGGTCCATGTGATACTGACTTACACCTAAAAACTATGCATGTACCTAAACTAAACCATTTGTATGCAATAAATATATTGAGTATTGAAGATTATTATTATTATTTTTAGCCTGCACCTTCCCACTGCAGGGCAAAGGCCTTCCTAACCCCCTTCCACTCTTCCCGGTCCTGTGCTGTGCATGCCCATTGCCCAGTCTTCCATTAACGTTTCTGAGTCTTGTACTTGTCACTAACAGGAAGACTGAAAGAAATTCCCCTCCAACATTTCTCTATAACTAATACCGTCGAATAAATGTATTTCATTTCTTTTTTTCTTAGCTCAAGGACCACAAATAAGGAAAACTCCAAGTCTGCTAAATGAAAGTGATGGAGACTGAATAATCGGGGCAAATTATAAAAAGTGTGTGTAAAAATATAAAAAAATTAACAGTTATAGGTGCGAGTACAGGTATAGAATATTTGAAGAGGCTATAATAAGTATCAAAATTATATAATTTTAGTAAATATCCTATTAATTAATGGGTTGTTATATTTTATGAATTTGCCGTGATTTTTCAGTCTCTACTTTCATTTGACAGACTCAAATAAAGTTATGCCTATCGCTTCACGTGCTGTCATTGTTTGAAATTTAGGTACCTTTTTTTGACAGACAGACAGGTAAGATAAGAAAAGTAACGTTTTCGTAAAAAAATACAGTCGAATAGAAAACATCCTCTTTTTTGAAGTCTGTTTAATTACAACCCTATTTGTTATAATAAAAGTTTAACCTTTTCTAGACAAAACGAATTACTTATTCGTAATTAAACGCTCAATTAGTAGTTTAGGCTTTTTGCTCGTTTCGTGCCAACAAGTTGTACATTTCGTAACATTAGTCTACAAAACAAAGAAAACCACAAAACCATTAACTGATTCACAATCAACGCCTTCATAATTACAGAGTTAATATTTATAGACTGAAAGTTAACACGCGAATTGCACACTTTTCCGATAATAATGGGCATGCCCATTGAAACAAGTTAAGTAATATTCGTGACGCCAATTTCCCAGTCCACTGGTACCGACAACGTGCCTATTACTAGACTAATGTCTAGTTTGTTATAATACAAGATTAAAAAACTTGAGAAACCGACTTCATGGCCAAACAATTAAACCGATTTTGATGAAATTTCTATGTGACCAATCTCGGGTTTTACTTTACAGATAAAAAAACCTAGGCATATTTTTACTGTAATTTCTGCCGCCAAGTAGGTAGTTTAATACTCATCAGGTGGGCCGTTAACCCGTTTTTACTTATTCTTCATCACTTGCCACGATTTTGTGTGGCACTTGGCAGCCCACATGCTAGCCAGGAAGGAATGTGCGTATGCGTTAATTGTAGAGCAAACCGGTGCTTATTGAGGGCATTTGGAGAGTAGCTTCAAAGATACCGCCGTAAGTCGTTCTAGACTTAATTGGGTCCCGGAGACGAGCGGAAATAAAAATTACATTTCTCTGGGGAGAAATGTAATATTATCTTCTCGCGATGCGAAGATACTAGTTTAAAAGGTTTGGTAAACTCTTCGTCTTGGAATTCAAAAAGCATTTTGAGTTGCTACTTCCGTAAAAAATCTTTTAACGTTTTTGTTTATTTTTCAAAGGCGTTTAACCCTGTACTATAAGTATTTTTGCACATAACAATAACTGTGTTGCCAATGCCAGAAGTGTTGAAAAGAAATGTCATTTGGAATGTCCTTCAACGTTTAACATTATCGGCCGAGGAAATTGAGTAAACAGAATTGACTTTAGCATTATTATTCTTTCACCATTTTATCATAACCAGTTATGTCCTTATTGAGATAAAAATAAACAAGATATGTGAATATTAATTGCCTACACTCTGTGATTTGATTATTAAATGTCTATGAAATGCACGAAGTAAGATAAAATCAAAATCTACGGACTTTAACCGTAAAATGACAGTTAGTGCTGCAACGACTACTTTTATGAAAGCAATTAATCATACGCTAATTAATATCAATCCAAGTATAATATTTTTTTTACAACTTATTGAGATTGCAAGGACAACATAAAAAAAAAACAAGAAAGAAGTCGTTTTTTGAACTTTGAAAATCAGAACACTTATATTGATAAACATGTAAAACGAAGAAACTAATAACCATGCTAAAACACTAATATTGGATTTAAAAAGCATAATTAGTTTTATATTTTAATACAAACAGGGCAAGCTAAATAAAACCATTTAAAAATAGTCATGATTAAGAAATATTGGTAGACACACAAGGCCATCTAGTCACAAATATAGCAAGCTATGGGAACCAGATAACCGATACAGTACCTACTTACATACTTTTTATGTATGTATATAGATATATAAACTTTTGCTCTGCGGTACGGCCTGGTGTGCAGCCAAACAGATGAAATGTGGCCCGTCGTCGCTCCATTAGGAATTAACGGACCGATTCAAGAAATGTCATCTTCAAAATTTGGCGTGCAGGTAGATGTTATGACGTAGGCATCCGCTAAGAAAGGAAAATGGAAAATTATTTTCTAAAGAGGAGAAAAAGGGGAAAAATGGTTTAAAGAAAATCAACGCACAGCCTAAACCGTTAGCCCTAGGAGCATGAAACTTAGAAGGTATGTTCCGGAAGCCATTGGCATTACCAACAATCTACTTCCAGAAAAGTCCAAGGAATCGTATATGATTTTGTAAATGGCGTTTTTTAATGGCTACAAAGACTAATGGTCGTCGGGTATTATTTATGTTCAAGACAAACAATATAAAAATTATAGGCCTATCTCGTTGCTACCTATTGTTTCTAAAGTTTTTGGAAAACTTATCAGAGATAGGTTAGTATCACATTTAAAAATTAACTCTATATGAACGACAGATCGATAACATTTGTGTATTTTCTGACTTTACATTTCTTAAAAAACTTCGCGATTTTCATTTTAGGAGGGGTAAGTCACCGTGTGGTGTTCGACGGAGAATGATTAGGTAGGTAATGTTGGGCGTTTGTCGCATGATTAATCGAACTAAATGTGTTATTTTATTACCGACCAGTTACCTAATTGGTTCGGACACTTACGCTCTAATATTTACATGGCCTGACCACCTAGCGTTAGTAATACAATTAATAGATGCTAGATGGTACCGCATGAAATGCAGACCAATCAATCGATTGGCGCTATCTATACTTATATATTTATATATTTTTATACTACTCGCTGATGGAACAAGCATATGGCCCACCTAATGTTAAACGGTAACCATCGCCTATAGCAAAGCATTGCCTCGTAGGGCATGCATGTCAGGAACGTGCCCTACGATGCACTGCCCATCCATCAACTTGAGGCTTACAGATGTTTCACAAAAAGCAAAGTTGTAATTAATGAATTAGATAAAATATTTAAAGTTTTCGGAAACCCTAAGCGACTTGTATGTGACGCAGGAAGTGCTTTTACATCTAAGTTATTTACTAAGTACTGTCAGGACAAAAACATTCGACAACACGTCATTGCAACTGCCATGCCACGCTCAAACGGCCAAGTAGAGCGTTACAATCGTACTATTCTCGATGCGTTGAGAAGTATGGGCGCCAGCACCGATTACAATAAATGGGATACGCACATTGCTAGCATTCAACAAGGAATAAACAGCACCGTCAATAAGACCACTTCAGCAACACCTAGTGAAATATTTTTCGGGTACAGACTTCAAACCGACGCAGATAAACTGATGAATGATAATGAAGAACCACCTGTCGACGTTACTGCACTTAGAAAGGAAGTCAGCAAGCAAATCCTCGATACTATACTCCTTACACGACCCGATAGATAAAAAGAAAAATCCAACAACGTAGTAAAGACCTTAAATGAGACTTAATTTACATTCTATAAGAACCATTATCGCGTAAACAAGGAAACAAGTGATCAGCACCCTATGTAAATTATGCATTGATTAACGTTAAAATAAACCTAGAAATGTATAACCAGTCACACGGTACAACAATAATGTCTGAAGACTGAATAACATCTGTGCGAATACATTGTCGGACTTTAGTGTAGAATTTCATAACTATTGTTAGATAATTCTAAAATAAACAATAAAAAATATTTTAAGCCAAGCCATCATAATCTGAATCAGAAAAAATGAAAATACTTTATTTGCAACACATACAAAAACAGTACAACAGTACTTAATATGTAAACCTATCAAAACCATAACATAGCAAATACATACCTACAAACTAAACATATAAGAAAATGCATTTAGAGGTATTGATTCCAAAAAGACCGTTCAAAAGTCTGATTCTGAAACTTTTCCCTATAATAGGAGAGGCGTAAGTCATTTAAAAATAATATTTGTAAATTTTCCCTCACTGTTGACAAGCTAAATAAACGATATATTTCTCAGATTCAGGTTCAAATTTCAAAGCCCTTCCAATTTATTTTGGCACCAATTTCATTTCTCTCTCAAACCAACCAGAGCAGGTGATTCCAGTTCGTCGAAGGGTCATCAGGCACGTGGTCCGAAAGCCCGTGTTTTACGCCTGTTGATCAGTGACTCGATCAGCATCACGCCTACATCATTGTCCTGAGCAAGGCGTCAGCGACGCGAAATGAATTGACATCATTTTTCCTTTTTGATGAACGTTAGTGTTGATAAGTTGGTGACTCTGTAAACTTTTTTCAAGTAACCTACTGATAGGTCTCCCGATTCGTTTTCTGACATTTTGGGAAGTCACATAGCTTTTTTATTTTAATTGTTTATCAAATATTGTGAAAGCTAGCTTAGCTCTGATCGCTAAGTAAAATAAAAATAGTGTCATTACTTCCTTTATAGCGTCAACTGAATAGCTTAAAAATCTGTTCAGTAAGGTTCGGTACGGTAGTATACGGCCTGCGTAACTTAGAAAGACTGAAGTTAGCTGTTTGGGGACTCGTAAGTCATTGGCCGTTATTGTACAAACGGTTAACTTCAGACCCTGGCACTGTATCACGGAACAATATAATCCTAGCAGAAAGAATCTCAACGTCATAATCGTACTACAAAAAAGTACATACTGCAGCACTGTTTAAAGGTCGACAAAAAGTTGCCCGCTGAATGGCGAACTACGTGGCCTGCGCTGAATGCAAATTCATTTGTGAAATGCGTATTGCGCAGCTTAGTCACGTGGTTCATCAGACATCTTATTGTCGTTATTAAAACGACGACGAATTGATAGGAAGTCATCGTTTAGGCAGCTACTTATAAAAGTTAAATCAAACAATCAAATGGCATCCGATTAAACAAAACAATTGAGCATGCATTTACGATGGCAACCGATAGTGCCAGTATTGGCACATCGTGGAAAGATACAGAATATCAGTAGCTAATACAAGTATTAGTTTTTTTTATACAGATAAAAACTGGTAGCTGAGTAAGATCATAAAAAAGTATAGTCACGTTGAAAACAAAGCATTATAATTGAAATCAGACCACAACGTGTTTGTATTGTTTGTGCTTACAACGGCGAGTGCTTACATAGGTGTAACGCATGCACGAATAATCAACACGGGCTAATCCTCTACATGTTGCCTCGACCCATTTCTACGTGATCTAATTTATTATGGAGGAAGCCCTAAAGCCAGAGTTTCATTACTAGAGTCTTGTGAGTTGTATATCACGTCACATTGTTAGAATTAAAAGAATTTAATATTAATATTAATTACTTATCCTAAATTCTGTAGGTTTTGTCTTTATTTCACAATGGTTGAAACCTGTGTCGGAGATGATACAAGGTACTTTATACAAAGTTTTAGATTCATTATTGCAAGTATATTCATAATATCGATTTAACCGTGACTATCGTTTTCAACTATTTTGCACGACTCGCTCTTAAGAAATACTTAGCATATAAATAAAAAAATATGGTGGACAATCCATTCTCCGCCTTCGCCGCTGATAACTCCAGCGATGTCCACGCGGACGCATCGCTCACTTAAGTAGGAGAGAGACAGATGTCGAACGCTGCCGAACGTGGAGGCCGATTGTGCCTCTTTGTCGCTCGTTCCGCGCTCTCGCTTGCACTTCAAGCCTTAAATGGAACGCCTCAGAGCGAGGTAACGCCGCATCAGTCATGTTTTTTTCGTGCGTGCAGCCGGCTCCATCGAATTATAAGACGTTGTCACGTCAAAAATGTTTATTTAACTATCATTGAGAAGGAATAATGTGAAGTTACTTGTTTAAAATTTCGAAGTGTTAGAAAAGTCGTCAACTTTTGATGTTCTCTGTACAAAAGAAAAGACAATAAACAAAGTTAAATATTTAGATAAATTCTACTTAATTTTGTAAGTCAATTTCTTTTATATTATAGGTGCTGTCACAAATAATATTTAGAATTAAGATTATTTTTAGTGGAAAAGTAAATGATGTGTTGTATTTGGTCAATATTTTCAAAATAATGTCGATTTAATAGTTCTAGAACTAAGTCTGCTTCCGACAGAACAGCTGAGCCGATTTCGATGAAATTATCCTAGAAGCTAGATTTTTTTAACTCTGTCCCCACCGAGAACAAATATTTGTAAAAATTATTAACTATTGTGGACATTCCACAAAACAGGCAACAAACTACAGCTTGGTTCTACCGTTTTTTGTATGATCCTTTACAAACTTTTGTATTTATTCATTTCAAACAAAAATAAAAGTAATAGCAGTGACTTATTAATAACCAAAGATAGCAGTAAATTTGAGCACAACAGATAAAAATAGGAGTAAGTATTTATAGTAGGTACCAGTAGGACGAAAAAGGAGAGTACGATATAACCGCGTGCTTAAGTCTGAGTCGAGCCTCAAGTATACTCTGTCTACGCCTCAAGCATACATTTTTTGACAAGTTACATGGTCTTTGCTTATATCATCCTACCGCGCGGCGCTGTTGGCCTGGTAGTTTTGATTTTGATTTTACTATTTATTGGAGCGTTAAAAGAGACCTCATTTAACTTATACCATAGTCTTTGCTTATACCAACAGTAATAAATTAAATAAATCAATTAGTCATTTTAGTAATACATATAAATACGCTCGTAGCCAAGCTATAAGGTTTATATTTATTCCGTCATGCGATGCTCATTTTGGAGGTCTTGGGAAGGCTGACTTAATTTTTCTGTGTTTACACCCAGGAAGTCATTGCAACAACAAGTAGTAGTTAAGTAGTAGTTTAGTAGTAGTAGAGCTCTTTGTGAAGGGCTCGTCCGGGGAAGTACTACCACCATGCCTATTTCTGCCGTGAAGCAGCATTGCTGTGTTTCAGTTTGAAGGGTGTGGGTGCCGGTGAAATTACTGGCACGTGAGGCTGAATATCTGTATGCCTCCAGTTGATGGACGCAGGGCAGTGCATCGTAGGGCGCGTTCCTGACGTGCGTGACCTGCGAGGCATTGCTTTGTTATAGGCGATGGTTACCACTTTACATCAGGTGGGCCATATGCTTGTTCCATCAGCTAGTTGCATAAAAAAAAAAAAAAAAAAAAAAAAAAAAAAATTTAGAAAATTCATCAATGAATACCATTACATTATGGCCAGCGTTCTTTTAGGCATTCAAATAGTATATAAAAATAGCGGTAGGAAGTAAACGAGGCCACTATAAATCACATAAAAAACTGAGGTTAATTTATCTCGGTATTAAAATTGTGATTTTATTTTGTTGTGACAGTTTGCGTGAAAGCGGCCGTTGTGTTTTGTTTCGGTCGTCTTTGATGTTCTATTGGGGTAACAAATTGCAGGTAAAATAATCTCAGACAGGTGTGTGCCCTGGCCGGACCTTTTGTCCCTCATCTTGAGAGCTACCCTTCACAGCCTCTACTTTTGAATAATTACTCCTGAGACACAGCATAATTACCCTGACACTTTGTTAGGTATTTTCAAAAAAAAAGATTTAGTGCCAAAGTTATCAGACAAAGTGCACTGCTTACAAGCTTTTGCAGCTTCTCATAACTTCTCCTAGCTTCGTCATAACTCCTAGTTATGACGTTGAAAGAAACGAATAGCATTAGTGGGTTTTAAAAGCGAACAAATATCTTGGTAGTTTTACTGTAGTGTACTGTAGGTAATTAACCTTACTAAGTACGTACCTATTTATTTATTTTCTTAAAAATGCGTGCAATTTTTGTTACAATCCCCCTGGCATCCGCGCATGCGCTGTAGCGGTTAAAGTAAGGGTCGAGTCATAGCCTTTTGGCAACAAATTGCACAAGAACAATACCTCTCCGCTCTCTCGGAAGCAATTGTTACCCACTTTGGCTATAATTAATTTTTAATTACTCTTTACTTGGCAAAGTCGAGCAAGTTTTCATTGTTTTTGGCCTTAAAATGTTATTGTAAATTAGTATAATGTACAAAAGTCTTGTTAGTGATTTTGAAGTACAAAGTTTGTGTCGGGAGAGTTCAAAATGCGCAAAGGATGCATAAGGGCGCTTGCTACCAGCATTGCTCTGTTACGTCAATTGACGGCTTGTGATACAATTAAATCAGAGACCTTTTAAAGCTTCGAGTACCTAGTATGAAATGGAGGAAAGGCATTACTCTTGCATTATCAAACCCTCTAGAGTGCTCAATACGCCTCAGTAACAGATATTCAAATAATGTCAAAACTGAGTTCAAAATCCAATATACAGAGCAATAAGTTGATTTCAAACTTATTACTTTTGTAACTCTATATCAGAAATTAAATTGCGACTTCTGATAATTAATCAAAGTTTAAAAGCTCGATCCCCTCCGAGAACAAATATTTGTGTGGTGAACATAAATGTTTGTTCTCTGTCTGGGTGATATATTGTATTCTAAGTATATACTTACAAAAATGATATCAGCTATCTGGTTTCCATAGTACAAGCTCTGCTTAATTTGGGGCTATGGGGAACAAAACTCCAAAAGGCAGAGCTACTCTCACCTGAGCTACGAGAGCTATCACAATGATACTCATTCACAATGAACTAGACCTTCCCCACCTCATTAATCCTGCAAAGTTATTACAAGTTGTTCACACACCCTCACACACACCCACATCCACACACACACATCAACACACAAGCAACCTTTCATTTCATTTCTTTGTATTGTATTAAATAGTAGAACTAATACTCATAGGTTAAGGAGGTGGGCGTTGAGATTGCAACACAGTTTATAACTTTCGCAGTTTCATCGTTTAGCTTCTAATACGCACACTTTGTAACATTGTTCTGAATAAAACATTCTATTCTATTCTATTCTAATTCCAAGATAATCAGATATAAAATTACCGGGGTTATTTTAAACTTATTGGTCCCAGCACAACTGTTTCTTTTCTGGTATCACCTGTAACAGCTCTATGCCATGATCAGTTATAAATGCTATCTCATTCACCTTCGGCCACACAAACCCTAATATCTTTGCATTCTTCCATTTACATGTATGAGAGTACTCCACGTTAGTGGGAGCCAAGTCTTTGAAGTTCACAAAGAGAATTTGATCGAAATTATTGGGCCTCGGTCTTCCATACGGAAAGACGTGGACTTTGTTGACAAATAAAGTTTTTATCTATCTATGTAGTCTTCTCGTGGTCGTGACTTTTAGTAGATAAAGTGGAGTATTTTAGTCTTTTTAGAGGGGTATTTTACAGCGTTAGTGTATTCTTATAAGTATGTAATAGGCATATCATGTTTTTGTGTCAAGGTTGATTCAATGAAAAATAATGACCATGGAATGAAAAATCGCGTGATTTGTAGTGTGCTGTTTTAAAATGATTAAAATAATGCTAATTCTTATTATGTATTTGCGTCATAATAATTCAAAGTAATTATTATTCATACCTACGTCATGAGGAGGGATGAAACTCATCTGACTAGGAGAGTGATGAGTATGGATGTGGATGGATATGTGTGTAGAGGTAGGTCAAAGAAAATATGGATGAACAGTGTAAAAGATGACATGGATAAGAAAGAATAATAGTGTTTATCACCGATGCTGACGAATATTTGATGACACTTGTCATATTTGTTTGTGAAATTGTCTGTCAACTTCATAGAAATGCCGTTGGCAACACTGACTGACTCCCTCCCTCCTTGACGTTGGTTGGTAAAGTAGTGGGGATAGACGGTTGGCGATGGCACGGAGCGAAGGATTGGGGGCAGTCGGTCGTTGGTACGAGTTCGATATACAACTTAAAAGTGTAGTCTTTATGTATAGTTTGAGAAATATTAAAGTGTAACGTGGAGTAATTATTACAGCCTATTTTACGAAAAGAAATAAAAAGTTCAAAGTTCTCCAGTGTTTTTAGTGGTTTCCAAAGTCCTGTAATTACGTCCCACGTCCTTAGCACACTTAGACAGGCATACAAACAAATGGTCCTTCGAAGCCGGAGTCGGGATTTTGGAGCTACTTCAACACGGAAAGGGCGCGGAGTTCCCTCCTGTCATGGCTGTTATTGGAAAGGAAAAAGGAATCGAGGTTTAGGGCGTGTAGTTTCTACGGGTCCTTATTTATGTAAAGATACAAAAGAAAAGGTTGTAATTGAATTAAACATTGGTGGAAAATTGATAGCAACGATATTTAACAGCGTTCTCGCGTCAAATACAACTGTCATTTTTGACAGCCTCTCACTGATCATAACCGCAGAACGCTTAGTATGTGCGCAAGGCTTAATTCAAATATTAATTGAAGCTTTTTTACCATTTTCAAGAAGGTCCAAGAAACATTTTATTTATGAAATATTTTCTCACTTGACAATGACAAAACTGATCCAAAGTGGACAGATGCCATTAACTAAAATAAGAACACAAACAATGACAGTACTTCCCCTTGTTAAAGTTTGCTTTTTTGCCAACTGTTGATAGAAATAAATAGGTAGGTGTAGGTAGGTATTAAATAACTGTTATTATTTGCATTAATTTCGATATCGCGAAAATCTTGAGTCTCGCATGGTTTCCTTCTCTCGCGTAAAACCCTTAATGATGTGACAGAATGCGTTCCCCTGGAGAAGTTCGATTGCAATGGGTATGAAAGGAAAAGCCCTGGGGCAGATGTGTGCAATCAGGATGAGAAAATAAGGAGGATTTTGAGTGTGCCGGGCGGGCCTTTGCCTTGTTCACCTTCCGGCTACCGGGTGGTGTTTCTCCTGGTTGATGCTTTGCGGTATGACTTCACGGAGTACGATGAGCGTAACGAGCAGCCCTTACCGTACCAGAACCGTCTGCCTGTGATGCGGCAGACGTTAGACAAGTGGCCTGACCGCACGCGTTTGTATCGCTTCATGGCTGATCCTCCAACTACAACGTTACAAGAGTATTTCATTTTGGTTTTAATCTAGACTCAAATTCGAATTTAGAACATATTCAAACATCGAGTTCTGTATTATAGATAATAGAAAATGAGTTTGCACTCCAAGGAATGATGTATACCTCTTTGGTATTTTTCAAAAAAAGAACACACGTAGTCTTCTTTTATTTTGAACAATTATTATACATCTTATTATGCACTAAAACAACACTTTTGCATTTTGAATGACCTCTGTAAGTGATTTCTCCTTATTCCAGTGACAAGCTGCTGTTAGCTTTAAACACTGGTCTAGTGGTAGCGGCCCCGCCTTCCGATCCTAAGGCCGTGGGTTCAAATCCAGCTTTGTACCAATGTTTTTTTATTTTGAAGCACTATGCCTGTACTCTCAAAACAGTGAAGGAAAACATCGGCTTCAAAGCTAAAATATCACACAATAGGTACTATATAATAAACATAACTATGTATAACCAACCGTGCTGCTGCTGATAATATCAATGTTATGATAATAACCATGGAAGATTGGCTCCAGTTTTGAAGATTTCAATAAAAGTGCATCAAAGATACATTTCGTAGAGGGTGCTACGGGCTCTACGACAAACCTATTATGTCAGAAAAGATATCAACGCGCTGACACTCAAACACTCTTCTATCAACAGGCCATCTAATCTACGCGGAAGTAGCATGTTATATTTCTGCATTCAATTGTATTTATAAACACAGCCACATTGTTATTTGTCAACCTTCCAGCGAGAGCCTCTTGAGATGTTGGTCGAGGCTGTTCGCTATTAGGCCGTTCGCTTTATTTTAATGTTTTTTTTGTATGACATCACCCCTTTTTAAGGGCTCTGCCTGAAAACCAGCGCTGCTTGGCATAGTAGATAATGCTTTGTCAGGCAGCAAAAAGCTGAGTCGGAGTCTATTTGGCATATTTTATCTACCGTTATCTATGTTAACGTCTGTACCTATGTATGTATATCAAATAAATGTATTTTTCATTACTCATACTCTGAAAGTAGGTCTGAAGTTGCCTGAGGGGCCTAATTGAAACTAAAACTTTCAGCCCTAGGGAGAATCGCTTTCTACTGACAGCTGTCAAATTATAAAAAAAAACAAGTTCTATTTTATTCAACCCAAGGATTTTATATACTATCTGGATAACGCACGAAGATTAAAAATCAATATTTCATTCATACAAACTTATGCTGTAATTGGATTGCTGAAAGAATTCCAATAATTCAATTCTATCATACCCTGTTTATCTCTTATTATGATTACCGTTTCATATAACTTAACTTTATTAAACTAAACTTAGTAAGAAAACGTGTTAGCATTAAAAATATTGTTTTTGCTAAACAATAAAATTTCGTACTTAATCGACAATAAGATGTTTTCAATTTGGGCAAATGTGGAATTATGAAATCACTTTATCTAGAAGTATTGTTTTCTCACACTGCGGTTTGACGCGATGTTAAATTGGTAAATTTAGTTTGATGATTCTCTAGTTGGTCTTTAGGCTTTTTGAATAGCATGACTTTGTTACTTCTAGGAACCTTGTTCTAGAGAAATTGTGTAACATGTTTAGACATTATGTGTGTTTTAAATAAGAGTGTATGATGATTTGGAGTGACGTATTCATGTAGTATATTTTTAAGATGAACGCTAAATTTATTGGGTATTGTTATTATGATAATGCTTTTTGAACTGTTATCTTACTGATATGCAATTGTATTTTATTTCCTAAAGACCAAACGTGAGATTTGCATGATGTAAAATTTTATTTGCTCTATTATTTGGACGTTAATGCTTTTTGTGTGTTGCATCTTTATGCGCATGTGTGAGAAAAAGATTAATAAATGCTTCCTTCTAGATGACTGGTATAATAGGTGCTGGGCAAGCCTATACCATCTAAAAAATCCTGTCCCAGGCACTATAGCGTCCCGTAAGTAGGGGCATGAGTGATCACCAGTTGCCCCTGACGCTATACAAATCATCTACAATAGATGCAAAGGCCTGTTTACTTTTCCTAGATGAATTAGTTTTAAAATTATGTTTCAGCTTTCAGTTTGTGTTCAGCGTTATATGTACATATATGCCACTCGCTCACGTCGTGTAAAAGCTGATCAATCAGTTGAACAAATTTGTTCAATTATACGATTTAATTAACTTCCATTACGATTTACGTTTATAATTAACTAGCTGCGACCCGCGGTGTTACCCGCGACTCAAAGTATGTAATTTCCCTCTACGTCTATAATAAGTTCATCTTCTGTAGCAACTGGATGGGAAAACTTTCTTTCTTCTTTATCAGTATATTATGCAAAAAATACTGTCGATCCTTTCCTTTATGAAAAATGCAGGCAAATCTAACGAGAACCATACATTTTACCGGAGTAAAAAGTAGTCTATGTGCTATTCCAGACTAAGATCTATTTCTATGCCAAATTTAATCCAAATCCTTCAGCCGTTTTGGCATGATTTGAGTAACAAACATCCATGCAAACTTTCGGCTCGCCTATGTATGGACTTGTATGGGATGCATTGTGCGAATGTGAATGACCTCTTCAGCATAATAATGGTCGAAGGGATGCGCAGGAGCGCGTGCGAGGGGGAGACCGGTTTGAAATTAGAACGTTTTTTATTCCAACCTTTGTCGGCGCGCCCGCCCGCCCGGTGCGCATGCGCTAACTCGACAAATGCGTCAAAATGAAATAAGCCGTATTTTATTTCCATTTTTGAATAGCGTTCGAATTTTAATTTAGGAGGGATGTTTGGACCACGAAATAAAGAAGTAATGGAACTAGTATGTAGACGACCTTCTCACGCTTACTTCACTAACCGATTTTTTAGTGTCTTCACTGGTAAGTCACCACACTCGCATCGACCAGGCAGCTTTTCTGAAACAAAACAAAAATAAGTTAAAATCGAAACAAAGAACTTTCACGTAGGCCTCCAAGGGACAGAGCCTTCTCCCGGAGCACGCGTCTGAAGTCCTCAGGAGGCGATTGCTCTAGGCGGGGCATTTTTGAACTGGAATTAGAAAAACCAATGTTAGCAAAACATATTATCTAGCTTTAAACACTAATTAAGTAAACATAATAATTATGTAGTTCTTCGTATCGTGCTACTGGTTCTTTCGAACCAAGTGCGGTGAAAAGATTTAAGAGTGCATCAAAAAGGCTTCTTTCGTGCACTATTATGTAGTTAAATATAAAAATTTGCAAAGCACTAAGTAAATAAGTTTAAGTTATTTTGTTAATAAAAAGACAAATCAATTAGTACCAAGGTAGGTATAACTCTAATAACTAGGTACTTAATTATAGAAATCAACTTGTTTTATTATCGTATTTATTCTTTTTGATTTCTATAATTATGTATACTGTACTAGAACTTATCAGATCTACGTGCTTCTGATAAATAAACTATTATAGTTAAATTATCCTTTACTATGTAACAGCCTTGTAGAGATAAGTACTGTGATAAAAAAATGTTTTTGTAAGTGACTATATTTTTATAAACTGTTGTTTTTCATCAATATTTTTATAAATAAACTTGTAGAGAAAATGTGTTATTTATTTTTCAAGTTATTTTTTAGGTGCCATGGTTCTAAGATAGTTGATAATAAGCTAGCAAGCTTGCACTTCGTGTAAACAGAACTAGCTTTGTCTATATAAAGAGGAAAGATTTGTACCTATTTTTGTATGTTTGTAAGGAATTGGCTCAAAAAGTACTGGGCCGATTTAAAAAAATATTTCACCAATAGAATGCTACATTCTTCCAATTTGACATAGGCTACATTTCATTTTGAAAAAAATTAGGGATCCTTGGTAAAATTTGAACAATGTAACCGAAGGTGTAGAAAAATTAGTCTTAAAATGTCTTTCGTCGAATGCGCTGCCGAAACTATTAGCGATAGAACAAAATAATGTACAACAATATTGTCTACCCCGTGCGAAGCCGGGACGGGCTGCTAGTTTTTCATATAGCAGTTCCGAACACACGAACTGTTGTTCGGACGTTTTCACAACGACACAGTAGTATCGTTACCGTATCGTGACGTCGCTCGTATGAAAACGCTGTACAAGTTTTCGCATATCGTCACTGCAAAAAACACAAAAACACCACATGTGTAGTCGCGGTGTTTTTTGTAGTGACCAACATCAAACTACAGCAAATTGTCGTTTGAAAAACGTTTTTGAACAGTTCATAGAAATTCTCCTGTAACGGTAAGTTAGAAATTTCACAGAAATTTGGAATCAGCTCTGAGAGTCTACTGTAAACTGTACCTTTCTTTTCTGAACTTGGCTGACTCACTGCAGTGTCTAAATATTGTTAAAATAACCTCCAATACTAAGCTTGAGACCAATTTGAGGTTTTTGGTAATGTCTGAAAATACATAATAATTAATATTATTGAATAAAATAAATAAATATTGTGAGCAATACACACACTACTATCAAATTCATGAATAGGTACATAGATAAAAACAGCCCCAAATAGAGCAGAGCTTTTTTTATTTTTTGTTTTATACAACTAAGGTCGCAAACAAGCATACGGCCCACCTGATGGAAAGCGGTTACCGCAGCCTATGGACGCAAGCAACACCAGAGACATCACTCGCGTTGCTGAGTCTTTAAATATCTTTAAACCCTTTTTGAAGAACCCCATACTTTGTAGCATTTACTACATATAGTAATCGAACAAATAATAAGATTAGCGATTATTCCAATAACACACCATCAGTTTCATCACACATAAATATATCGGATTCTCTTACTAAAATTGTGACTATGTTGTGTTTACGACCTTTTCAAACTTAAATAAAGAATTACTATAATTGGATACAGTTATGCATAGTGAGTCCAAGCGCCATTTTCAGTTTTTTGGGAAATTACATAAACGCGTTTTTATTGGTAGAAGATTCGCATTTGCATCGTCAGAAAGTAAATCTATGTACATCGAAGCTTATATTTGTAATTTAACATGTTACAAGAAAAAAACACAAAAAAAGTTTTTATTTTGGAATATATCGTTAAAAATGCACTTGGACTCCTAATAAATATGATGTTCTCATTTTGCAAAACGAGTCCAAGAGACAAAATAATTATTTATTCTGGAAGATTAGCTTTAAGTGCACGTGGAAACGAATTAATATGATGTACTCATTTTGCAAAATGAGTATAAGTATAACATAAAAATGTTTCCTGGACTATTTTCCTATCGTTTAATAAAAAACCCTTGAATTTCCGTATATACTCAGCATCTTATATTAGATGTTACAGAGGATTGATAAAAATAAATAAAAAACTATTAAAATGGCACTGAGAGTATGTCCAGAAAATAAAACAATATAATTATCTAAAAAATATATTAAAAATATATTTAATAAACAATAATAATTTAAAACAAGTTATGGACTATCTCAGATATATCTTCAGCTTTCAGACAGACAGAAAAATGATTGATGATATTATTGGTCAACACCAACCCCAAACCCAGAACATATCGGGTAGGATGTAGGATGGAGTAGGTAAATAATATATAAATCTACTCTTCTTCAATAAGTTCCGGATCAAAAACCTAAATGGCCATCAACACCTTCAACAACAATATCATCTTCAATCGTGTCATCAGAAATCAAATCTTTGTCAAATGCTATAGCGTCGTTTGGGATATTATGAAACAGTGATTTTAAATCTTTTAGTTTTTTCTCTGAAACATTTTGTCCTTTCCTACCCTTTCTTTTCTTTACATCAATTTCTAAGCTTTCTTCCTCTTCTACTGCTCCTGCCTTGACATAATGAGGCAATGGATGATTTTAGGTTTCCTTTATCTGGTTTATTCTTAACCAATTATTATTGACCTTCTCGCCCACTGTTATCTTTTTTCTGTTGACAATAGCTTTTTCCTTTTCTTCAGTATTTGTGATTCTTTGTTCTGCAGCTTGCCATAACTTTCTTGTAGTCTTGTGGAGTATAAAGTATTAATTGCAGTTTCAGAAATATAGGGTGCTTTTCGAGGAGAGATCATCAGGTCTATTTTTATACTTTTTTGCTATATTGTACGCCCGAAATAGGTAAGCTGTTGGAACATAATTACTTTTAAGATCTTTTATACACAGTCTTACAATAAAATTTTTTAATCTTTATCTTTATACGTGTATTCTGGCCTTTATTTTTTTATTCTGTTCTCCGCAACAATTAAGTTGACCAAAGAATTAAGTTTTTGACTTTGGTAAACTAGTATAATATGTGCTTCCTTAAACATGACTTGGGTTCTTCTGCCAGCCTCTCCTTCCACCCAAACAAAGATTACGTTCAGAAGTTACAAACAACTGTCGCGTAGACTACTGATGCGTAACACTACGTCGTTTGGACTAGTAATGTTTAATGGAAATGTGCTTTTTCATCATAAAATTTGGTTGTTAGTTTTAAATTGGTTGTTGGACTTGTATTGCATTTCAAAATACTTAGTTTGCTATAGAAGGCGCTTGGACTGGTTATCAAAAAATACCACTTAGAGTGAAGCTGGCTGCAAGAGTGTTTTTTCTATGGCTTAATTATGCCCTAGTGATTACGAAAATGCGAAAAAATCAAAAAATGAAATTTGGCGCTTGGACTCCTTATGCATAACTGTATCCAATTATATCAGCCATCTGGCTCCTATATTACATGAGCTGCTTAGTTTGGGGCTAGATTGTTGCGTTGGATGTCCACAACATTTATTTATTTAATTTAAAAATAACGTTTTGGAACCTATTTTAATTTTATTTCCGATCCGAAATATTTCCGGATATTTTAGCCCTGCGGAATAGTGACACTATTGTAGATGGGACGACTCAATCATTAATTGAATCCTGAACATTTATACCTCAGATATTGGTCACGTAGCTGGTATGCCACCCTGTATACAATCGTTAACCTCACTAAGCCAAAGGTAACAGAAATAAAAATATTTTGTTATATGAAATTGCTATATTTCATTGATTGTTTACATAGTTGAATAAATACAGTATATTAGGACAGGTGACTATAATTACAAGCTTGATTATATTATACAAAATAAAAACCGGGGACTTAATAGTTTCACAATATTTACTAGTCTGTCCGTTATTTTTGTCGTTGACACGTTTCATTATGTTAAACATTGCAATTACTCTTATAAAACCTTTGCATCTTACCTCTTCAAGAAATCTGTGAAGTAGACCGCGACAAGCCGCTCCGTATAAGACAGAGCTACCTCAATCTACGTACGTATCGTTGTATTGATATATTAGCAAGTCTTTCCCTTTCTTTTTCCTTGTGTGTGAGTGAGAGGTTGGTTATATCGTGTGGCCAGTGAGCGACGTCAGACGCGCCTCACATACATGCGATAGACCGAAAGCTGGGCGTTAAGAAACCATTTCGCTACTCCACTGCTATTCTATATAGTGACGTCAAAGCTCTTACAGTGAGACAGATGTTTATCTTCCAAACTATTATGAGGATGCATTCTTCCTTACCCTTTGACGCAAACCTCCACAAAAAGAAACGTAGATCTGGCAGAGTCATCTTAGTTTAGCCTCAGTACCAATGCAGCATAAGTTTTTTAGATTTTTTGGACAAATAAGACATAAAAGATCGAAGATCTCTTAAATCTGCGCGCACATCAAAGTCAATAATTTTTTATTCAGTACGATGCAAGAATCATTTTGAAACGTCTTATAGCTAGGTGAGTCTAGGTGCCAGTTTCACGCGACCAAGCGTAGAAGAACAGGCAACAAACTACGTCTCGGTTCCTACCGTTTTTTTATAAGATCCAGACAGACTGTCAAGTGTGTCAGTGAAGTTGTAAGTGTCAATGAACAAATATTTGTTCTCGGTGGGTATCGAACCCACACCGCCTACGGCGCAGAAGGCAGAGAATAGAGTTGAGTCCTAAAATAAGTATTTGGGGTGATAACTTGAGACATCTATCTCTAAAATCTCCTAGTGTGATTAGCATTCTCTAGCGTTCTTATGAAAACTGGAGCAGAGTACAATGTACGGTCGGCAAAAGTTTGATACTATTGTTGATGTAAATGTCATTTTAATTCTGTTTGTATCCTATTGTGTTGTCTTGGTCTGGATACAAATCTTGATATTATTTGTAGAACGTTCTCGTGGCTGTATAGCCACAGATGCGTTTACCTTTCGGTACAAACTGCAAAATAAAAAAAAAATTGGCGGTAAAGCGGAGTTCGTTGTCCGAAATGGCAATTGCCTGTCTCGTATCATTGAAGTCCTCGCCTGGCAAAGATTTTTGTACGAGAATATTTATGGCAATCCTTAGATTGCCTTTGTTTCTTTGAAAAATTATTTGCGGCCATATTGACATACGATCGCAAATATTTTTTTGTTTGTTGACTCAAACATATTGTTATTCGTTGCAAGTACTCGTAAGTTACAATAGGTAGGTACAGGTACATACTTACTTAGGTACTTACATACCTATCTACCTACTAGGTAGGTAACTACTTATAGAGAGCTTTCCTGAGTTTTTATAGACGGACAGAAAAGTGATTCTTACCTAAGTTTTTTTTTATTTTATGGAACGGAACCCGAAACTCCAGGAAAAATAACACGTAAGCAATAAAAACGCGCGTGAAACAAAGCCTAAAACAATATTTGGCCAGGTACATTGGATAAGCTGTTTTATGTAACGGGCCACCAGCTTCACATCTATATCATTTTCTAGCAGGCGAGCTTGTTTTCTCAGATCTGAATATAATTTTATTATTGTAAATAACCAAACTTAAACTGTACTGGACAATTAGAACCAAGACATTTTTTTTACTTTGATTGGAGAAAGTCGCACGATTTTCACAAATTTTGACAAAATTTTATGAACAAAATTAAACTTTGGGGGAAAAAAATAAACATTTAATTCTTTTACGATTTGTTCTAATTTATAAACTGCTTTTGTCGTTTGAGAAAGTCGCGAGTTATATTTATTTCCTCGAAAAAATGTATACCGCACTTATATCACATATTTTTGTATGTATAGTACGAGTATACACCTACTTTTTTTCTTTCTTTCTTGTTTGTTGTATAAGCAATAGTTTCATGGCTTATTTTCTTCTTGTCCTTTTTTTCATGAATCCTTAGGTATGGTTAATTAAGTTTAGAGAAAAGTAATAAAATATTACGAACAAATTTATAAAACAAATCATGTTCATTGATAATTAAATCAGAGCAAAAGTAGGTACTACTCCGAATTTAATATTCATATTGTATACTTACCTTACTTATCAGCTGCTATAGATATTTTCATTCGAATATAAGGGGCTGCGAAGCATTGACACTCGCTAGATGGCGCTGTATGTGAATGAAGCAAGCAAAAATAAAAATTTCGAAAAAAATACAAATATTTATTGAATTAACATATTATTTATTATCAAAATTACTTAAGTTAAATCACAGATTATTTCTTAAAAATCACTGTTTATCATTGTACTTATCAAGATTGGTGATTTGGTATGTATATGTATTGTATTCTATTTGAAGGGTCCCGTGGAAGCCGATGCAATTATAAAAATAAAAATTCGAAATTTAAAATGTGGAAGCCAGTTCGATTTTCAAAATTAAATTAAAGTTGCTTTAGTTTATGAAATTTTTCACAGGCACAAAAACTTATTCGAAATTTAAACTGTCGAAGCAAAGTTCGATTTTCAAAATTTTTATTGTTTAAATTTTGTTGAATAATCAAGTTCCTATTATTATGAATGTATGTTATGTATTATCGAAATGACTGCATTTCGATCGACGCGACGAGCACTTCCTTAAAAAAATGCTTGCTAATTGTTTGCTAGTGTGCATCATCAACCTATTATTGTTTAATGATGAAACGTTTAATAAAAAATCAATGTAAAATGAGTGCAGTGAGATTTAACGTAATTAAGCTTACAAAGAAAGAAGAAGTAGAAAAATAGTCGAATATTACAAAAAACTTTAGCCCTAAGTAGACATTTCCTAAGATCGAATACTTCTATAAAACTATATATCTATCTAATACTGGTATGTTTCTATTTTTGTGTTGTGTTGAGTATAAAATACCCAGCAGGCCTATACCCAGCAGTGGGTGAAGTCGGGCTGTGGATGATGAGTGTAAAATATAACTAAAGCGTCTGGAAGAAATCGCTTTTAGCTATAAGGCTGTCCATTGTACTTTATTTAGTTGTCTCCTTTTTTACAAGTGTTATCTATTTTATGTTTTAAAACAAAGCGTGACCTATGAGGTAATAGGTCACGCACGTTAGGACCGTGCCCTACGACGCACTGCCATGCGGTCATCAACTGGAGGCATACAGATGTTCAGCCTCATGTGCCAGTAATTTCACCCACACCCTTCAAACCGAAACACAGCAATGCTGCTTTAAGTAATACTTTACCTGCTTAACCAAGAACCGGAGCTGAACGGCAACTAGGTTCAGCACACATGTCTTTAATAAATAGTGTGTGCAAGTTATATTAGGACATAACGTCTGGACTTCTGGATAAGCAATAATATTTAAAGATATGCTGACTTATATAGATATACATATACTTAAAGATATGGTGAAGGAGCATAGAAACAAAGATGAACCGCGTGAAATAATAGTAGGCAGAGACAGAAAGGGCACGTAATTGTCGCTTGTTTGGTCATCAATCATACCTCGCGACTCATCACTATCATTTTAAATATTAATAATATATCAGTTAAAATTTACTTCAAGTTTTTACTGATTTACTTTTTTTATTTTTTAAATTTAAAAAAGGCTCGCCAGCATTATTCAGCCATTATTTTCATTATCATAATTTAAAAAATGGTAAATTGTTTGCTCAAATCTATGTTATTTTAAATAAATAGTTGAAGCTATATATTAATCAAGTAATTTAGAAGATATATTATTTATTTAATACTATCTTTATGTTATTTAAATTTAAATTTTACATTGCGCTCTAATTAGACTTTTTAAACTTCTTACCGTTGTAATGGGTTTCCAACCTACTTGCTGAATAAAAAGTTGGAATTTGTTTCAACGACCTCCTTGCAGTTAGAAAGTTGGAACATGGTTGAATAAAATAGAACTTGTTTTTTTTAATAATTTGTCTGCTGTCAGTAGAAAGCGATTCTCCCTAGGGCTGAAAGTTTTACTTTCAATTAGGCCCCTCAGGCAACTTCAGACCTACTTTCAGAGTATGAGTAATGAAAAATATGTTTCTATTATTTTGTAAATGTATTTTGGAATACTCTTAAATTTTTCGACGGAAAAACTCATTGGTACACAACTGGATTTGAACCCACGACCTTCGGATCGGAAGGCGGGGCCACTACCAGGCTACCACTAGACCACCAGTGCTCCCCTGCTTCATCTAAACTACACCAGAATCTATTTTATATATTTTTTACTACTTAACTCGAAAATAAAAGTGAAAGTGTTGTTGTTGTGAAGTGCTGCTTTCAATTAGCCTACACAATTGTTTCCAAGGATATATTCGACTTCGCGTAAGCTACTCAAAACATCAGTGAAAAGTTTTAATTAAAAACCCGCCTAAAACTTTCGAGGACCTAAAAAATAAGGGCTCAATCAATGATTTGATGCTACTTAACACTCACATCCTTAGCCAAGCAGCTAAGGGACTAACCTCCAAGTTTACTCCAAAAAGGGATGGACCCTATGTCATCAATAAGAAAATAAGCCCTACCACCTATAATGTCGCTCCACTGGACAAGCCCCAGGAACCATTTGGGAGATACCATGTTAGAGATCTGACTAGACTTAACCCGTGAGGAACTTGCTTTTTTATTCCTATCCAATTGACTGAGTTACATTAATTTGTCGTATTGACTGGCCTCTCAGCTCAGTTGGTTAGTAGCTCTACCTTCGACGTTTAGGCCGTGGGTTCGATCCCCACCGAGAACATTTATCTGTATGGTGAACGCAGATGTTTGTTTTCTGTCTGAGTGCTGTATTCTAAGTATTTGCAAAAAATATGTGTTAAGTATTATATCAACTATCTGGTTTTCTTAATACAAGCTCTCTTTAATTTGGAGTTATGATAAAATGAGTGAAAAAAAAGATAATAATATGATAAAGCTGCAGAGTGATAATTTTTCTGGTGTAATGGGTTTGATTTCCGGTTCAAGCAGTTTTAATTGTTTTTAAATTCAAATAATGTCTTCTTCATTAAAATACAATACAATATTAAAGGTACAATATTAAAGGTTGTAACTGTTTGCCGATCTGTGTCATTGGTTAATTAATTAGTTAACACCTCCAATATCCTTGGTTAACACCTAATAAAATGATTAGTTATTCCGGAAAATTTGGTATTTTCCAAAACTTATCGATCTTGATGGATGAGGTTTTTGACCTGTATGTATTTTATGTTTAAGGTGTAAAAGATATGGGTCCTGTATTTCCATTCAACTATGGTTGTAGGCAATAACTATGAAGCCGAAATTCTCCACCTGGTCGTGTGCTATGGATTCCCAGTCCTGCATAAACGCGTCAAGAACGTCCCGCTATCTGAGTCTTGGTCTTCCGCGAGGTCGTCTGCCATTGTTGGGGGCCCATTCAGTTGTTATTTTGGCCCAAAGATCGTTTGACATGCGGCAGACATGGCCAATTCCACTTTAGGCTAGCCGCTTTCTGGGTGACGTCGGCAATAAACAATAAGTATACAATCGTCAGTGTGACGATGCAGGCTAAAAATAATAATTGGGAAAGTGGGTCTCGTAATATTCGTTTAAATTACTACAGATGTATTTTATGTAAGCGCATAAATTGGTTCACTTTTCCCACCTTTTGGTTGTCTCTAACTCTAACCCGATTCACTGTTACTTTTATTTGAATCATTCAAAGTGTTAAACCATTCGTTTTGGTAATGTTATTTAGATGCGTGGTAAATTTATATAATTATCAGGTCGACTGCCTTTATGTTCGTTTCGGAATTATTTGAACATTGTGTTTAAGATAATTTGAATTTTAAATTAATTCGTGATTGTTTACATTTTTGGGTATGATGCCATGGTTGACTGAGTTTAGTCTTTCCGAATCGTTTGAATTAGGCCTCATTGCTGTTTCAAATCAATTGGTTGTGTTTACGCTTAAATAGGTTGTCGTTACAATAAATAGTGTCTCATCTTTTCTCCATTCAAAAGACAGAGACACTTACGCGAATCGAAAACAACATTTGGTAACGAAATGTGGTATCGAAACTCTGACTTCGGGTACTGATTGTTATATTATAACGCTTTTATTAGCTTTGAATTATAAATCAACAAAATTTAGAGCCTTGTTTGTGCAGTATACGAAAAGAAATGGCTCTACCCACGTATTTTATTAATTGAGACAAGCCTCTCGAGCCTCGTGTACAAAAAAGAAGATGTTTTTACAAAATGTGTGAAATATTTTAGGATTAGAGTAAGGTTTATGAGGACTATTTAAGATATAAGATTTTACGAATATATTGAAAATACAAGGTACGTTTTATCCCTATAAGCCGGAAAGGGGTGCTTCACCCATTCCCACAAAAGTTTGGATGATGATGATGTACGATGTAGATAATAAAAAAAAATCGCAGCATGCCTCAATAGCAATAGTAATATAAGGCTTCAACGTGCTATTACAATAAAATTGTGTATTATTGATAGTAAATTTTCGCTACATATTAATTTCATAAAAAACAAAATACATAGACGTCTTTTTTGCATTTTCAGCCGGAGGCAAATCTCCGATTCGACGAGGCTGCTGCAGCCCCGGCGACGCTTTACATGACAATTGCGATGTCCCCGGGGCGGGCCCTCGCTCGTCGCGATATTCAGCTGCTTGTTGGGACGACTCCATCTCTACATCTCTTTGCCTTGTTTATATAAATGTCGACGTGTTGCTGAACTTTTTTAGGTTCTACGACATGCTGGTTTCCTCACGATGTTTCCCTTCACTTCACTTCGTTTTGAGAGTACTGGCATAGTGCACATAAACTTTTCGACAGAAAAACTCATTGGACACGACTGGATTTGAACCCACGACCTTCGGATTCAAAATTAGCGGGAACACTATGCCTATACGGAACTACTATTATTTCTTCTGTGCGTAACTGTCTTACAACAGCAGTTGCTTTGGCTTAAAATTGAATTAAGTGTAGTGGACTTTTAACAAACATGGCGAGATGGGTTTCTAGGCTCCTGTTCCTTGTGACAGAGTATTTATTATTATTTTTATTTTTATACTACTTGCTGATGAAACAAGCATATGGCCCACCTGAGGTTAAGCGGTAACCATCGCCTATAACAAAGCATTGCCTCGTAGGTCACGCACGTCAGGAAGGTGCCCTACGATGCACTGCCCTGTGTCCATCAACTTGAGGCATACAGATGTATCGCCTCACGTGCCATAATAATACCGGCACCCACACCCTTCAGACCAAAACACAGCTATGCTGCATAACGGCAGAAATAGGCATGGTGGGCGAAGCGTGAATAGCCTGGTAGGTCATTGAACTTAGAATGGGATATTTTTTTATACCTACATGAAAGTATGGGTAAATTCATAAAATGATTTAGTTAGTATTCACTGCTTCTGTTTAATAAAACAATAATTCAATTAAAATAAGTTTTTCGAGCTTTGAAAAAAAAAATATTTTTTTGCTGGGCTAAACTAACCTCTCATTAAATCATTTCTATACCATTTTTACATACAAAAATAATGAGTCTACCTAACAAGCGCGATATGCTTTTTACTGGAATACTGAAACCATAATAAAACGTTTTGAAACAATATTCTACCTCAAATAATTTTGCATAAAAACGCAAAGCGTATATAATTTTAATTCATAAAACGAAATTAAGATCTATGTATTCTCATGCTGACTGTACATTTGTATTCGTCAAAAATACCGTTTAGTAAGGAGTAGTTTATGTATACCGATAAAGTTACTATTTTTTATATAAACTCTCAAGCTCCAGTCTCATGCATAGTGGGTAGGCACATCCCATCTAATTACTTTTTATATGACATAAATATCTCCACCATATATTGTGTTCACTACTCTGTAAAAGAAAAATAAATGCTTTTATTATTATTTCTTAGTCTTAAAATAACGATGATGATAATGGCTAATAAGGCTTTTACTATCAGAATAATAATGGTCAGAGCCTGAGTACTAGTACATTATTTAAAGAATGTTATCAAATAATCAATAAGAAGCAATAACAGACATCGCTGATTAGAGGTATTAGACTAGTAGAGCACTGATGGTTGTCTAGTGATAGCGACCCGCCTTCCGATCTTAAGGTCGTGGGTTCAAATCCAGTCATGTCATCATCATCATCCACAGCCCGACTTCACCCACTGCTGTGTATAGGCCTCTCTCTGTATGTGCCACTGTTGCCGGTCTTGTGCCAATCTCATCCAGGTCTTACCTGCGATGTTAACCACATCGTCTGCCCATCTTGCCGCAGGGCGTCCAACGCTTCTATAGCCAGTTCTTGGACGCCATTCAGTCATCGCCTAACTCCGGGAAAAGTAAAGTGCAACTAGTAAGTAATTACATTATTAACGAACATCGTGAGAAGATACCGTATGCAGAAGCAAATTGAATCACACCTCACTTACCTATCTACTCCTTTTTCTTCACTTCACTTCACTGAATCGAATTAATTCAGACCAAAGCAAGGCAAAGACTGGCTGGGCTGGGCTGGGCCACAGTAATATTAATATCTTAATATTTTTTACGCTGCATAAAATAACTATAAAACCTACTTAAATGAAGTCATATAAATCTATCAAACAAAAATATAAAAGAACACAGACAATAAATGTAGCGCCTACAATAAATTGTCGTTTGTTTTGACAACGCTAACGAGCTGTCATAATTTGATATTCTATTTCCACTTTGTCAACAGCAGCCGAACAAATTGTAAGTGATCATAGAAAAATAGTCACCAGTTTTTCTGAAAAATCCCATTCAACGTGTGTAATAAAAGCATCAAATGTTTATTTGCGTTCATTATAATAAAAAATGAAAGACCACTCATAGCCAGTTTTTTTTATCGTGCCACAAGGATTTTAAGTGTACCTCAAAAAGGTTCCTTTTCTGAATAGCCAGCGACTAGAGGAACTACTTAGTTTGCTGTTGTAGGACAATGAATGCAGGGTTACGGGACTGATTGCGATGTGTTTTTGATCAAAGCCAATTATGTAGGGCCAACTTGACGGAATGACTGACTCGACTTGACCGAAAAGTATTATATTTGTAGGTAATATATTATATAACCTCATTATTCATTACTCGACACTGGCAAAATTGATTTGAAATGGACAGATGCCATTCATTAAGAAGAAGAAAAAAAAGATTCCTTTTCGCTCGTTTTTCGCTCCTTTCGAAGCAAAGCAGGCTGTAGTACCAATCAAATCAAGACCATACCGCCGATTTCCTCCAAAACCTACGAGACAGATTTTCAAATATAATTATTATTTTCCCAATGGATCACCCACTTAAGAATAAGCAGCTAAGGTCTCCCGCGCATCCAGTCGAATATATGACTCTGTATGTGAGCTCACGCACTATGGCAGCCCTGAACTCCCGACTGCAGCAGCATTAGCGCGTGTGATTGCACGGCAGCCCATTGGCTGCGCGCAGCCAGAGCGAGTGTAGGCAAATATATGTGGCTGCCGTCAGTCTCCGCGCACTTGTTGTAGCAGCCAAACGTATTTTATGTAGGTTATAAGTTCTTCTACGTCCATATCGTTCAACGTAAGGATCACAAATGGCCGTCGATTGGCTGCTATTACTGGCAGCTCAAATATTCTGACTGCCCAGTGCGCGCCCTCCCTAAGGGACTCTTCGCGCACTTGACAACAAGTTTTCAAAATTTAAGATTCTCAGATATGTTAGTTTCTTTAATCATTTCAAAGTACCTGGCACAGTGCATCTTTTTTACGGACAAAGGCTGAGAGCAGAGCAGTGCATCGTAGGGCACGTTTCTGACGTGCATGACGTACGAGGCAATGCTGTGTTATAGAAGATGGTTACCACATAACATCAGATGAACCATCTTCAAATTGTATAAAAAAAAACCTGTTTTTTATTATAACCTTTCAAATATAAACGTGGTTTTGTAAATTAATAAATTGACTCGAAAGCGTTGGAGGGACGATCTCGACGCTTTCGAGCGAGGATGGTGGATTAGAGCGATGGATAGAGACAGTTGGTTGGATTTGGGGGAGACTTTGCCCAGCACAGGTAATCTGCGATAGCCTCCTCGCCCACCAGGTGGTCCTGGAGTGAAGCGCAGAGAGCTAACTTCAGACCCATCTCGATGTTTGTCACCGATGGCTCTAGAATACCTGTAAAAATCCAAGATTTCTGTTGTTTATATCTGGTTTGTAATGTATCTATATTATTATGATTAAATGAAGATGACTTATTTAATGCTACATGCTGTGGAGCAGGCATAATCCACCTTCCAGGGCTTATGATGGGTGAGTAAAAGAAACATTATCAAAACAGTAATTAGAATTATGTAAGCAATTGCCTGATCCTCATTTTACCAGCGTGTTTTAGAACCTAAAACAGTTCGAGCAACATGTGTCAAGGGTCACGCAAAAAGGGCCCGCCAGCGGCCTACTTGCGGAACAACCTGCCCGCACATCAAGTGCGCATGATAAATTTGACGAATTTTTTTGCCATCTTACCTGGAGTATCAAACATGAAGATGGTAGGGTCATTGTTGATCCTGACCTTCGTCATCAAACTCCTCGTCACTCCAGCGACAGCCCCTACCGGCAACGCATGACTTTTCCTCGTGTTTATTGAACGCAGCTGGTTTATCAATGAAGACTTCCCAACGTTAGGCACTCCGATGATCAACACATTGTAATCTTGCTCCTCACTCCTATTAAAACGATTGGAGTCTTTGATCATATCCACCATCATAGGTCTAAGGGACTTCAGACCCCGGTCCAGCTGATACTTGAGATTATATCTTCTTATCCTTACATTCCCGGGAATGTTCTTTGTAATGAAGCACATGCGTAAACTGAGAATAGCTAAGTTAAAACCTAAAGTTTTGATCAAGAAGTTGCAGTAAGGTTTTGAGCTTTATTTGAATAGTTAAACGGAATTCTGATTGCGTAAAATTAATGTTCGGTATCCTGGGGATATGTAAGTGTAATTCAATTATTATTTGGGTAATAGGTATGTGCGCTATGAGTAAGTTTAGACAAAGTAGTTCCAGTAAAAGGTTGTGTTATTTTTAATAATAACTGTTTTTGTATAATTTGATTCTCAATAAGAGTATTAATCTGTTCTGTAGTTTTAGTAAAACTACAGGTTTAAAACAATAATTATTATAGATATAGTAAAATATTATTAAACTTAGTTTTCATTCCTATCCAATTCCTTTTTGTGTGCCGTGGTCTTTGGTAAAACAGCTTACACGCAACTTCAATAGAATACTCTAGTCTTTAAACGGTCTCACCACCAATGCACTTGTCCTATCACTTAGAATAATATACACTTCAAAGACGTACGTGCATCGGTCACATGTGTCTCTGTCTGTCTTGTGAGAATCATATATCTCATCAACTGGAGGCATACAGATATTCAGCCTCACGTGCAAGTAATTTCACCGGCACCCACACCCTTCAAACTCAAACACAGCAATGCTGCTTCACGGCAGAAATAGGCGTGGTGGTAGTACTTCCCCGGACGAGTCCATCACAAAGAGCTCTACTACTACTAAAGGTGGTGAGGGTTTTATTGATAATGTTTTTTATTTGGGTTTTGGAAGCTTCAACTTACCATGCAGCACTGCGTGTAGGCTTCATCAGACAGCAGGTCATCAGCACTGCTAGCCTTGGACCTGGAGGCACAGGCTGCGAGCCCCCCGGCCAGACAGACAGACAGACAGACAGACAGACAGACATGACGAATCTATAAGGGTTCCGTTTTTGCCATTTGGCTACGGAACCCTAAAAACCCGAAACCTGACAAACATTTTGGAAAAAGAATAATTTTGCTGTTGGTCTAAGACTATCTGTTGGACTGAGACTATAGATAGTGCAATCCACGAAGGCGCGCCCCACTATTCCTCTTAACCGTTTATAGTATATGTGTGCAAGCTTCCGTCAATGTTTGAGTGTTATCGGTACACACTAATTACCTATGAGTGCACACGCACACTACAATGAATAGACTACGGTTCGCGACTGCCGCTCGGAGCAAACTCCCCGCACCCCGCGAGGGGCGCGTCTTCGTGAATTGCACTATCTATATCAGAGATTCGAGACTATAGCTATGGCTGAAAAGACAAAGTTCAGAGTAAGGTACTACTGTAAGCGTAGTTTTTGCGAAAGTCTCGTTGAAAACAGCATTCGCGTCTTCTCTGTAAGTCTGTAAAAGCGTAAAAAGATCCTGAAAATATCCTATTTTCCAAATAATCTCATCATTTTATTATTTGTTGGTTTTTATATCTAAAAAAATTCTGAGCTGCGTACCACAATACATTCCGTAATCGCCACGCTGGAGTCGATCAGCCTATTTGAAACGTTTTCGAAAGCTTCAGCTACACGGTCTCTTAACTTCTGAATATCCTCGACAATTTTCGACCTTATTTCTACGACTTGTTCTTGGACACCTCTTGAGAAGTTCAGGCGACTGAGTGAGGTGCGGTGCGATCGCCGCAGTTGAACGGGACAAAGTAGGAATTTACGGTGTCTTCTCTAGTACGTAGTACTTATATCTCTATGCAAGAAACTGTAGTTTTCAACCAGCTCGCAGTCAAACCTATCCAAGTACCCTCTCAACCTTGTCCAGACCGTCGTACCTGGTGAGGAACATCTTCCAGGCCACAGGATCGTGGGCCAGCATTGACGCTACCACGACACCCGCCTTCTCTTTCTCCTCTTGTGAGCATTTCGCGCAATCTTCTTTGCAAACATATCACACAAATCCAGCTTCAAACTGAACAAAGATTACTGAAGATGACTGATAGCTAGGTAGGTACACACGTAACTTTTGTAGGAAAGTTGGATTAGAGCCATAGCCACCCAGAACAAAAAACAATGTTTATCACTTTGTGCACAAATTAATATGAAAAATAATGTTATTTTTTATTGCATTTACTTAGGACCGCTTTCAACGGATGCCTAATCGGCCAATTAAATACTTAGAGATGACTCTTTATTGTTCAAGACACATAAATACAGTAGGTTTGCGGTTGCGAACCTTGCTCGTACGCCGTTGTTTGCTTTTAATATTCTCTTTGGATGTGGGCTTACTATTGTTTTTTAACTCTCAAAATATTACGATTTTTGAGTATTTTTTTGTCCTTTTTAGAACGATTTGTTTTATAATGTCGTAGGTATATAGTCTTGTGTAGTAGTGTTGTATCGTATCGTAGCGTCGAGACGCGGCACGGTTTACGATAGGGAGACGGTGAGTCGGGCGCTTGCCTCGGAATGAAGCACATTTGACAGACATGTTAAACAAGGCCAATTTAGGGAAATGACCTTTAAAACTTAACTTAAGCTAAACTTGTATAAATATTATCTGATATATATATCGGTATGTATATTTAATATTAGTATTTCGGTTATTTATCATCCACTAGACTTAGGAAAACGGTAGAGTTGTAATGGAATAATTATATGTTAATAACGAAACATAGCGCATGACTGAACGTGATTATTATTATTTTTAATTATCCCATTTTTGTACGAAAACGGGAAAGTTTCTCTTTGAATATTCGTAATTTTAATTTGTTTTCTAATATGCATTTTAGTTTTTATTGCAATTATTAAGTCGATTATGATAAATACGGATTTTATTATATTTTAAACAAATAAATTAACCTGCCAAATTGTAAAGGAGCAAGCGATAACGTTGCGTTGTAGGTAAGTAAGTGATGGAGCTCAAGCATTTAGGATATCGTAGCGGCTCGGCCGAACCCCTCGCAAGGACACCCTGTACATATTTGTATACAAGTGTGTAAAGCATAATTTTAATCGATTCTCTCGTCAAATAGTTTTAAAGTTTTAATTTATGTGGTTGCCAAATGTTTTTGAAACTGTATAGAGGTGTTGCGAAGCCGAGAGAGACGGCCCTTAGTCGTAATGCGGTCAGCGCGGTCGCGCGCGCCCCCTTTCCTGCGCCGCAAAGTGAGTTATCGTTTTAAAATAACATTTATTAGATTAAATTTAATGTTAGTCTTTTACTGTACTTTATATCGCTCAATCGTTTGACCGATCGACTGATTAAAATTTTAGTGCTAAGCTAAGTAATGAAATGCGCAGCGGAAGGTATTATGTAGTTGTAAGTTTTTTGTAAATAATTAAGTACCTACATATTAGAGATTAAAAAAAGGCACAATATTAAAATTCAATTCGATCTAAAAGTTAACTTACACCTACATTAAATAACATAGGTATTGCACTTATGTTAGATGCAGTAGTTAGGTCCCATAGAAATTTCATTAAAATCAGTTCAGCAGTTTGACCATGAAGTCAGTTTCCCAAGTTTTTTAAACTTCACTTGTCTTTATACAACTAGCTGGTGGGAGAAGCATAAGGCCCACCTGATGTTAAGTGGCAATCACCTGTAACGATAATTAATTTGTTTTATTTTGTACATTATCTAAACCACGGCAGGAAATTTGAAAGAAATAAAAAAGTAGACATTTTATGGCTACAAATATTATCGACACGAGCAATCTTTTTTAGTCCGGACTATAATTTTCGTAATTTAATACTTTAGCATACTTCACCCACTGACATAGTAACTTAAAAATTCCACCCCTGGCCGTAACTTCGCCTACTGACAGCTCTCGTTCGGGTACACACGACAAGACAATAATACCATAGTCAATAAACTACTCGATCAAACGACGAAGTTTCACAATTCACTTTTAAAACTAATTTCATCTAGGAACATAATTTCCATATTAAACTTCATGATTATTATCACAATATTATGATATTGACTAGCCTCTCAGTAGGTCTAGCATAAGCTCTGTCTGGCATTGTCTCTGGCTCTGGTTTTGAGTCTGTTGAGTGCTCATCAGTGTATATTATACTGTTTGTGTGACGATTTGACGTAGGATTTATTTAGACAGCAGTCACACAGACGCAAAGCCAGAGCCAGACAGAGCTTGTGGTAGGCACGACAGCTCAGTTGGTAGTAGCTCTGTGATGATTCTACACCGTCGCGGGAAGGATACGTATCGACGCCAGTACCGTACAAGATGTTACCGCACGGTACTGCGCAGCAATCAACATGTGCTTCGAAGACCACCATTTGTACCAAAAAATCCACTACGTCGTCAATAGCACGGCGCAAACAGCTGTGCCACTATCTTTGGGTACTATCAATACAACTTATTCTATAGAATAACGTGTACTTAGACGTAATTTTATCTAGAACATATTATCAATGTAAATAGATTCGCCATAAATATGTATAGCATTCCAGTCACGCTTGACTAGTTTAGGAACGAATAGTTTTGATGCTTGTAAATAGTATACTTCATCCAAGTAAATAACGATTTAAACTTTGAAAAAGCAAAAAAATAAAAATGGTTGATATTCTGCGAAGACGAGTGACGAAAGAGTTCAAAACTTTGAAATGAAACAAGCACTTTAGCAAAACTTTATAGCACGGATGTTCACATATTTATCCCGATGTTACCAAATTATTTATACGTCTACTCTTTACCTGTACTGATAATAATGGCTGCCATTTAGCATTTATTATATCTCCCTATTGTGCGATACACATAATGGATATAATAGCCGTTATCGCCCTATTATTATCCAGTTGAGCATTGCCACAGCTTTTAACAAAAAGGCTAGATTACACACCACCGAAACCATGGTTTTCTGTTTCAATGAGTTCTCTTCAATATAAAAATATAACACTATCTAGCCCCAAACTAAGCAGAGCTTGTTCGATGGGAACCAGATAGCTGATAAAATACTTATATAATTTTTTTTTGTAAATACACATTAAGAATACATATAACACACCCATAGAGAGCACAAACATTTAGATGTTTTCGCTAAAGACTCAATTAAATCCGAATTGTGTTTATTTTGCAGAGCACTGTTTGCGACGTTTGCCGGAACGTAGTATTTTTATTAGTCAAATACAAGGTGTACAAAGATCACTCTCAAAATTTAGCTTGAATATGCATCCACTAACTATTCTATTTTTTTATTCACTTGTATTCAATTGATCAAGCACACTGTTTGAAGATCTCTTTCAGGTTTATTGAATACTAGCGATCCGCCCCAGCTTCGCACGGATCGTTGTATAGCCTAATAGTCTTCCTTGATAAATAGGTTATGTTAGTGGTTCTAGTTTTAATAAACCTACGTAAAAGAAAAACAAAAGATGCATCTCTTGTAGCATTGTAAGCCTATAATTCCCTAAAACTCTTATATATCAATTATACCATTTCAAACATGTTGATTGTTTGTCCATGGTACAATACTATTACTCCGTATTCGCAGCTTATGGGCCTAGAATCAAAGATCATAACAAATTAATGGTTTAAACATTTGAGATTCATCAACAATATCTGTGTGATAAACTCTTTCATGAATATCATCATAGGTAACCAGATAGTAATGGTCAGCTTTGTAGCAAAAACTCTACCAAAAATATTCTAGAGACTACCAAAAATATTCTAAAGACTCTATCAAATATATTCTAAAGACTCTATCAAATATATTCTAAAGACTTCACCAAAAATATTCTAATAATACAAAATAGAACAAACCAAGAAAACACAACATTTAAATGCAGTGCAAAAGTAGTGGAAGTACAAATATTAATTAAAACAAAACACCACAGAATCACATCACGGACCGCAATCAATCACCTGGAAACCTATGGCTGTTTTCACATTAAAAGCACTGAGCACAAATAATTAATTTGTTGTGCTAAAAAATTACAATTGTTTTTACCCGTCTTTTTTAACCGTATTCATTGTTTCATTAGCTATTGGTAATTTACGCTTGCACACTCGTGAATGGTTGTGGATGTATTTGGTGCTGCCGTGATTTGGTTGTTTAAGGTTGGTTGAATAAAAGTGTATTTATTCAGTTGGATTGCAAGAATCACTTTGAAACGTCCTAAAGCTAGGTGAGTCTAGGTGCCAGTTCCACGCGACCAAGCTTATTGTGTCGCGATCACGGCATGTACCCGTTCTACATTCATCACTGATCCTAAAATCCTTTTCCAAGCACTGTAGCGTCCCATTAATATTGAAAAATGGGTCTTAGTGCTGTATATTATCATCTAACAAAGATGTAAAGGCCTTTGTTGGGTTATCTTCTTTGCCCCTATCGACTGAACAGATACAAATGTTGGTGGTACGTACAATGATGTCACTTTATCTGTTATTTTAGAATCAAACATTTGAGGAATGAGTCCCCCCACAAAATTTAATCACTATCATAAGCTCTGTCTAGCTATGTCTCTGGCTCTGGTTTTGAGTCTATGTGAGTGCTCACCAGTGTTTTATACTGTGTGTGTGCCGTTTTGAAGAAGGACTTATTAAGTCAACACTCACACAGACTCAAACCCAGAGACAGAAACAGAGCCAGACAGAGCTTATAGACCTTATCAAAAAGGGATAAACTAAATTTTTCACGAGATTGACTTGTATAACGACTGGTGTTACTAGGTTGTATTGTTTGCTGCATAAACTTAAAATTTGTGATCATAAAATATTATGCTGTAATTTTTATGACTAGAACAACAAAGACAGCAATAATTTTTGCAATTTTGTTACATTATTTTCCAAGAATTCATTAGGAATTCGTAAGAAGTTATTTTTGATATCATTTACTATTTGATTTATTTAATTAAATGTTACATCCAATATTAGCCAGTTCGAACAAAGTAATAAATTCTCAGTGCCTTTTCACATTCATCGATGATCTTGCAAAAGATGCATGAACAAAGCATATTGTTTGAAATACCGACTGTTATAATTCTTATTTTATATGTTGTATGTAGTTTATAGCGAGTAGGTATGTTACGTAAGTATATCAAAACTGTTTTCTACTAAATTTTATGCACGGGTTCGTGGTCGCCTTAATTCCTCAACATTTATTGGTTCTACAAGCTATACGATCTGCCCATTGCCACTTCCATAATGTACAATAATTATATCAGTTATTACAATATATCAATGGAAATATTATTCAAGAAGGTTTTTATTGCCAGTCACCCTACTTGTATTATCTTTGTTTATTGTAATTATTTTATTGCTATCGATTGCCTTTTAAGCAAGGTAGCTACTTACTTATCTTTGTTAGATATACACCGTCTAAGCTGAATGATAACTATTTGATAAATGACGGAAGATTTGCAAAACGGTTAACTTCAGGCCGGCAAGATCCGCTGGCCATAATGAATCCATTCTTTTATTTAGTGATCCAGATATTTATTCTTAGCTACGATGGCAGCATGAAATGAGAACTCATCTCAGCCCCACAGACAGATTTTTTCCTGATAAGCTCTTTGTAGATTGCTAATCTGAATTTGAATAAAGAAATAATTACTTCGTTCCATCCGTACGTAGAATGAGTTGGGAAAGGAAGGTTAATGAGGTTTTAGGTATGAATTGTAACGCTCAGACTGATCTGGTAAATTTAATCGGTCTGCTGTATTAGAAGAAAGATTCAAACATCTCCAACACAATGAAGATATATAATTATCTGCTTTCTTCAAAGTAAAACATCAAACACCAAATACTAGAACAAACACAAGGATGACGGCTTTAAGATTCAAATTTCATCAAACTTCGTCAAGAAGTTGATATAATTTAAGAAGTTTCTTGAGCAATTCGTTGGAAAATGACGAGAAGTTGGTGTTTTGCAATAATCAAACATAAACTCAATATACAACTGTTCCTGCCATCTATTGGCGATTGTGAGCAACTAACTGCAAGCTAGAAGGCATTGTTAATTAAAAATAAGCCAATAAAGATACGACTCTTCCTGACATCTATTGGCAAATATTAATACTATTTTTTTTTAAACCCGAGCGAAGCTCGGTCATACCGGCTCGTATATTTTTATACTTACTGCAACTGCCCAAGAAATGATATATTTAGCCATGACACTGTATTCCTCAACTAATTCTGCTAGATAATATAGGCCAGCCGCTGAAAATAGAAAACAAGCTTAAAAAAAGGGTTTATTATAGGCTTTAGAAAAAAACAGACAGAAAGTTATGTATCAAATGAAGCAGGACCATCAAATGTGTCAAGCAAACTACAACAGTATTTATTTGTTAAGAATTGTGATGTAGAAAAGTATGAAGAAAAATCATCAAAACCTAATGAAAATGTTGATATATTGAAATCAAAGGAAAAAGGTTCAAGTTCCTTGAACCATTAATATTTCTGTTATCCTACAGTTTTCTCCAACTTTATATAACTGGCCGGCAATAAAGACCACTGTAAAATTCTATTACAGCTATTTCAGTGTACATTTATACTTTGTTTGCCCATAGTTGTGTAAATTCAGTTTGTAAATATTTTTCAGGATTTACAAAGAAGATGAACAAAGATTCTATGTTTATTTTCGAATGTCGATTAACAGTTTTAATGAATTGTATAACATCATAAAACCTGCTATCGAAAAACAAAATACTAACTGGAGAAAATGTGTTTCATCAAAAGAATCTTTTTATTTCTTATAATCTTTTATCTTTTCCGTGTTTGCAACTTCAGACATCGCGGCGTTCAGGCGTTCCTTGTCTCAGCGGGAAAAGAACTCTTAGAACGCGCAACTGAGCCGTGACGGCGTGACCGAATGAATGACAAACACACACGACACGTTTCTCGTCTCAGATTTATGGACGCAATACAGCACATCATCATCATCATCAGCCTGCGAAGTCCACTGCTGGCCACAGGCCTCCCCTACATATTTCCAGGAAGAACGATTCTGAGCTCTTTCCATCCATCGACTTCCCGCGATCTTAACAATGTCGTCGGTTCATCTGGTGGGTGGGCGCCCTACTTTTCGTCTTCCGGTTCGTGGTCGCAAAAAAAAAAAAAAAAAAAAAGGTTAGGTTAGGTTAGGTTAGGTTTTTTTTTTTTTTTTTTTTTTTTTTTTTTGAAGGATATCGAACAAGTGAGTAGCTTTCCGCAAAACGCACCGATAGCGCGTTCTAGCATCGTGACAAATTTAGCAGCGCCATCTAGTTGTGAATTCTGAACTAAATTGTCATAGCTATTTGCTAGCAAAATCTTGGCGAGGATGATTTTTTAATGGTTTAAATTTTATTAAGAATATACCTTTGACTGAGCTGATTTTACCATTTTCAGCTAGTTACACTAAAGGTTGATTTAGCTTTGTTGCCAAAAACGGGAAAAAAATAGAGAGAAGAAAGCGCTTACAGAAGTTTTTACTTGTCTTTTTTTATCATTTAAATTTAAATGATTAATATCTGACTGGCTCAAGACTGCAGCCCGATAATATAAAGTTTAAAAATGTATAATAAGTAGGTACTTACAAGTAGTTCGTCAGTGACGTCATTGCCGAGGTCACCACAGAACATGCGGAAGTCATCATCAGGTGTAGGTAGGGTATACAAACGATCTAAGTATACTGTCTGCCTATTGGCACTTCAACTTGTTAAAGTCCATGGTGTTAGTAAAAAATACAGAAAAGTAGGTTAGTAACTTATAACTAGTACCCGAAGTCGGGAGTTTTGCTACCATATTTACCAACGTTTACCAAACGTTGTTTCCGAGTGAGCACGTGTCTCTCTTTTGTATGGAAATTGATGAGACAACAACTCGTTTCAATCGTTTCTACGTAACGTATTTTTGCTGTCTATTCTTTTCTCCTTACAATAGAGAGTGACAAATAGGCCAAACGACGAAATGTGGTAGCAAAATAGACAACAATTTTGTTTCTCAGCAATCGCCTTATTGATGTGTATAGCCGTGAGCGCTGCGTATTGACCGTTGTGTGTGTGTGTGTGTATGTAGAAAGAGCGTGACGTGGCACGCGCTCGCGAGCGGTCACGCCTTAAAAAAAAATCTCGAATAAACGAAATTTCCAGTTATAATTATTTAGCATGGAATAATTCAACACACTTTTTTATGAATAAAATAGTGGACAATTCACACAACAATATCTAGCCCCAAATTAAACAGACCTTGTACGATACGCAAAGGGCTCATTCAAAGACTAGCTAAACTCTATCTTCTTCACGCTATGTATAAGGAATGTGGTTACCGCTATTTTACGGTCATTATAGGCGACGGACGCCGCTTATAAAACCCTGGCCCAGTTATTTACGATCAACGGTATCATAAATCTGTATCTTTGGTTTTATGCGATGAGAGACTGGCAAAGCGCACGTAAATTTTTCGACTGAAAAACTCACTGGTACACAACTGGATTTAAACCCACGACCTTCGGATCGGAAGGCGAGGCCGCTACCACTAGACCACCAGTGCTCTGTGCACAGACAAAAAAAGTGTTGCAATGTTTGATTAGATTAGCATATTCCAACAAGCGTCAACCGCGCAGTCAAGCATTTTATTATACAAGCCTTTATATTTAAAACAAAATACTAGGAATAAGAAATTCAAGTCTAACCTGTGATTTTCGTAAGGCATTCAAAATATCGTTCTTCTTCTGCCATGCCGGCAATTTCCGTCTGCCAGACATCATTTTATTATACCTACTATTTTCAGGCTTTTCGAAATACCTCTTAGCTATCTCTTTATTATCCTTTATTAAATCTTCTAAGTTTACGTTCAATCTCCGGTCCGGAGATCTCTGTCCCAAATTTCATCCAGATCCGTTCAACCGTTCTGTCATTATAACTTTTGAAACTATCATGGTTTTAACACTATTTTTATGAAACGACGGGATATTCAACTGTGCCGAAATATCGGAAGTCAACTCAGAAAAATTTAAACATGGTAAATATTCCGTCGTTTCATAAAAATAGCGTTCTGTCATTATTGATAAAAACGCCAACCAGTTGTTTCAGTGTAGCTACAATTGTGCACAGCTTTTTTTAAAGAGCAGGGGGCCAATTCTAGACTTATAGAGATTTACGCTCGAAATAGAGATTTGAAATGTCGCGAAAGCAGTGTCATATCACCAAATTTGTCGAAGATAATATCGAACCGCGCTAAAATGCGTATTCTAGCCACCGATAGACTTTTACGTTAGACTTTTACTTTAGAGATGTCAGAAAGAAGGTTCATTCTTAGAACTTCCACAGACTATCCCGAATACAATTATTTTTCAGTCTAACAAACTAACAAAGTTCATCCAGAGAAGAGCAAACTAAGAATTCTTGCATTATTATCTACTAGGCATATAAATGCATCTGTTATCAAATTTAATAAGTAATTTGAATATAGGTATTATTCAAATCAGGAATTAAAAAAACATGAAATCTACCAGCTCCATCACACCAAAAAAGTTAAATTCCATATTTTTCGACAACATGTAATATTCCGATAATTTTGTCACAAAATCGCAATCCAGCGTGTGATTCGTAATCCCTGGTAGAGATAGTCCCTATCATTTGTCAGTTTCAGAGTTCCTCCAAGCCACTGCGAATTATGGTTGATAAATACATATTTGCCTCAACGTTGCATATCCGTGACGAGAACTAATACATCATTGGCGCCAGGGTCTGGTTAACCGTCGTCTGCGCGTGCGATGCGAATTTTCCCCACGACTCGTACCATTAGGGAAGCTTCCTAACGGTTAGCCTATGACGATACTATCGATACGTATGGCAATAGGAACGTTCAGGATTTTATACTCTGTAACCCTACCCATATCCATAAATGGCTCAAACCGGGCTATCTATTACCGTATGAATGTTGTTTTCATAGCAACTGAACTAGATCTTCGGCGTCTGAAAAATCCAAGGAAGACTCTGTCAAGAAGCCACTCACTGGTTCCACATGAACATCAGCGTCGCTACACTTCAAGGAGCGGCTTTAAGCTCAAAATTTGTTCTCGGTGGGGTTCGAACCCACGACCTACGGCTCAGAAGGCAGAGCTACTACCAACCGAGCTGAGAGGCCAGTCATTAGTTTATGATGATGATGACGAAAAGGAAAGTAGAACTCGAATTTGATTATTTCGGCTGCATGTTTTTGGTGTTTATATTATACAAACGGAACCCTAAAAGTTTTAAATATTTAAATCGAATAATCGATCAATAACCGACCTTCGGTAGACATCTCAATGCTGCGTTAAGTGACCGTATGTAATTTTGGAGTTTGGTACATAGGTCATCAAACATTATCCTTTTGTCTCAATTGAACGATAATTGCCGGAACGTCTTCTGTTCTATTCTAAGATTATTCGCACTTAGGTTTACAAATTGCATCTGATACATCAAGTTAAGTTTGTTTGTCTTTTAGTATAAAAGCAGTATTATGGCTGACCATTCTCTAATGCTCTGCATAAAATAATCACACGCTATCATATTCCAAATTTTTGACTCGGTAACACAAGTAGAGAAAAAGATAGTAAATAAAAAACTTCTTGTGAAAAAGTCGTGACATTCTTCTATTAAGCGGATGAACCTAATTTATTCCTATTGATTTTATTACTTACACTGTAAGTTTTCTGTAACTTCTAATAGTAGCTGCAAATTTGTACGTTTTAGAGACAGAAAGACCAAGACAGAGGTCTCGTCATAAGTTGAGGCTTCATAACTCTTGAATAGAGATAATTTTACAAGTGCCTATTTAATTTTAGCGAACTTTTCCAAAGGCAAAGTTTTTGTAAAGTTGATCATGGCTTGGCCCTAGAATGGGATTGTTAATGGAAAAGACTAATTACCTGATCGAAAATTCCTTTTGACTTGAGTTCGTAAACCAATTGATCCACCAACCGAGGGTCCCCCGGCATGTATTGTAAGTGCGCCATAACCCTTGTTATTTCATGTAGAACCACGAATAATAATCCAAAACCACAGGAAAGTTATCAGCCAACTTGTTTTTTGAGAAATAACTTTTTTAGTTTTTTTAATTTTTCGACGAACAATCCTGCTGAACGAGTAGGTATCTCGCGAGAAATGTAAATTTCTTTTTTTTTAGTAAGAAAGAGCAGTCCTAGTCTAACGTTTACAAAGCTATACTTTCTGTCTTGCAGTGCATCTTTCATATAATCACAACCAACCGTCAAAGATAACTCAAACTAAAGGAGTGTGAGCCTACACTTTACAATTAGTGTTTGTGTGTGTTTGATGTAGGTAAGGTACCTACCTAACCTACCACTTGTTTTAGGGTGTTATGAAAAGCGGTTCGAAGATTAAATGAACTTAAATAAAGAAGGCTGTGCGTAATTCTTTGACGAGAAATAAAAAATAGTATATGATATTAAACTATTATTTAAGTAGGTTTGAAAAACTAGCAATGTTATATAGTTAAAGGATAATAATCTGTTTCCAATCTGTGTCATCTAACTTGAAATTATTTAATAAACTTACATGCAACAACAATGTTGTTCTTTTCACTGAAAATAGCTCCAACATCATTTATTGCTATACACTGGTACGAGCCAGCGTCTTGCCTTTGGGTATTATGAATTTTATAAAACGGTTCTGAAGAATAATCGCTGAGCGGTGAACCATTCTTGAAATAGTGCTCGAGTCTGAGTCGAGCCTCAGGCATTGATTTTTGACAGTTGTCCATTGAAAAATGACAAAAATCTTGGCTATTTATGTATTTTTACTGAATTTGATAATGCCACATTACATTACTAACTCACAGAATAAGTAGGTAATAGTGTGATGCTAATGTAGGTAGGTAAATACTGATTAACTAGATGGGTGATGTTAATGCATCAATAAGTCTAATGTCATAAATGGGAGTGACCTTTATTTCTGATAGTTTGAACAATAAAGCATATAAAATGTTATTGATATGATTTTGCATCATGAACAAATGAATATGAATTTTTTGCTAATGAATATGCAAATACGAAATTACTGATGAGAAAAGTGTGCGGAAACGCAGTGACTACCCTTAAGAATCGATGATTAACCTTTTGGTCAAGGTTAATCTATCTACACATTTTTTTTAATAAGCCGTTATACCTGTGGACAACAGGTATGCGAGTTATTAATTTATCACTGAATTAAGCTAACAGTAGCTAATCATAAGAATTAACGCGTTTACGAAACGTTGAAGTGGAAAAACTCCCGTTTGTCTCACTCGCTAGAGACTAGCACGATTTTAATAATAATTCAGGATTCTAACTTAGAATCAAAAATATGTCTTGCTTGAGTGATTTTTACGAACTGATCCATCTCTTAAGACAATTTACTGTAGAGTACATTAGGATGAAAGGGTTCTGAAACACTTCGCATCAGATTGAAGGTTGTGATGGATCACGCGAGGGGAGGATTTCAAGAGGAACTTATTGCAAATTAAACATACGCGCCACAAATTTTAGTGAATTCAAGAATAATATAAGCATTAGTGTTTCAAATAGTGCTATTTTTTACAACATATCCAATCATAGGGTAGGAAAAAATAACCTTTTCAAGTTTACGACTGATGTTTGACTTGAGAAACGTGAATCGCGATTGGACTTAAAGCATATTGCATTGGATCATTTAGTGGGACTATCAGCGAGCGAAGACGGTATCAAAACTCTCTTGAAAAACGATCAGGTCATTCAACATGTCTTTGATTTAACTGACGATAAATACGAAGATGTAGCCAAAAACGCTCTTTTAGTTCTCGTGAACATTACTTCGAGCTCTACTGGAGCTTTACAAGTCTTGAAAAGCAAAATTGATCCCTATAAAAGCATAATAGAACCATTAGTAGGTTATGTCCTCAATCCCGAAAAAAAAGACGACAGTAAGTACTACATATATCTGTCCACCGCAACTTGGGAGAAAAAGAGGCAGACGGTACAGCATAGCCTAGGTACTAATACCAGCTGCCTCCACGCTCAGCTCAATACCGGGCTTAGGCATCCTCGTCCTCGGTCCTCGACGATAATGAGTTACGGGATGTGTAAAACAATATCCAGAGCCAATGTTAGGTAGGTACCGACTTTGGAATCCCTACATGTGCGTGGCGCGACACTCGCTTTACCTATTTGTTTGATTTAAAAAGACAGAAGAGTAGAAGATTTGACAAGGCCCCCCGAACTTCTGTGGAGCTTAAGCAAAGCTTGCCTGAAACCCGGGCACAGAAGCTTGAAGGAAACCTGGAGGCTTGAAGGAAAGATTTTTTTCGTAATGCAATGCTAACGATTGCAATAAATTGAATTTGAATTTTCTTCCAAACCTAGAACTAGTTTTAGCATTAGGTTCAGAGTAGATGCTAGGGCTAGCCTTTTTTAAGCTGCTGAAACTGCTCAATATTTAAAATATTTGTGCTGAAGATTCGATGACATTGATTGAAAAATTGATAGAGGTTAGGTAGGTACCCTAACCTACTACTTATACTTATATTTTAATTAAAAAGAGCAACAATGGAACAATTGACCGCGATAATCAGATATTTAAAAATCATTACGCATGGCGAAACTTTAAATTTATTCATCATACTTAAAACAACTGGCAGTGTCTAATTTTATATTCAAGTTCCTAGTTGTGGAATTAAGTGGTTACCTATTCAGTGCTCACAAAAGTACTTTGAGCCAATAATGCCACTCAAATTGTGCAATGTGTTAAGAAGAACTTTTTCTACAACTTCTTCTAGAATCCCACAAGTATGTATTGTGGGGGCCGGTCCTGCTGGTTTCTATGCTGCTATGCACATCACTAAAAACCTAAACTAATGTAACTTTACTGAAACACCACATTATTAATAGTAGGAACCTACAAAAACTGACTAAAACGTGACTTAAACACACTGAAACGTAACATAACTTCTTCATAAAAATTAGCTGCCTGATAATAAACAACCTTGATCATTTTACACGTGTTACGTCACAAGGTGTCAACATCTATTAAAAAAATATGCGAGAGAGAGACAGCTAGCATTCTCTCACTGCACAGAATAGTTGTCGCTTCTACTTCAAGTAGAACAGGCGTCATGGATCACTGCGAAACTCGAGTTTCAAGAGAATGGAATCCCAGTGTACCCTGAAGATATTTGGTTGGGTACATAAACGGATAGTTGTAACACCCGATTTCTAATAGGTAAACACAATAGTAGGTAACGATCGAATAAACTCATACCTTTTCAAACGTTCCCGCCATTCAATTTGAAGCTTCCTTTCAGCGAGATAGTTTTTATATCAGAACATCGCCAAATGGAACGGCTCCGCATTATTTAGTTTTTTTCGCACGTCGCCTTCGGCGCCGTGCGACAGGAACATCAGTCCTTCTGTCACAGTGTCCACAAAACATATTATTTTATTATCACATGAGCTTGGAAGCATAATTTCTGTTCGTATTTACGTCAACTGGTTCGGGGTTGCCCGCTCAGTACGGTCCACACTAAGGGTTGGGTGAGTCGGCTTGACACCCAACCCCGAGAGCCCATTAAATTGTTTATACCTCCATATTATCCATCATTGAATACTTACTACGTCTTAAAATGCTTACGCGATTCCATATCCGAGCTTACGGTTTTGTCCATAGGAAAATAATGATGATCAGGGTTTACGGTCGATATTGCGCAGTTGAATTTTGGGTAACCGCAAACCGGTAGCTGGCAACATGCCCGCGCGACGTGCCACAGACTGTCTATTGCGAATAGGAGTTGATCGATCCGAGGGATTGTCTATTGATCGCCATCGGGTATCGAGAATCGATTATCCTACTAACATATTGCCATTGTTACGAGAATGTGCCCTGTTTTTACAGGATACAGGATTTTCAAAACGTTATGCATTCGTCCTAGACCTCCGTCCGCCTTTTCACGGCTGAATTCGGGCCGATTCGTTTGTTTTTTTTTCCTCCATCGATTTCATTTGAAAATCGATTATAAGATCGCTAGCGCGAATCCCTCTACTCTGAGTCTATGGTCTGGATTTTTGAAACAGCTGGCTGACAGAGAGAGCAACGACCCATTGAAAACCGAATTGATTCTTCGTTATCTTATTTAACAGATTTCTGTCGATTTTATTGTCCCGTAGTGGATAAAGATATACCCTACGCATAATATTTAGCAGCCTCAAGTGAGTCGAATATTCCTGGAAGCGAGCGAGTTCAGTGTTTTTGTAAAGTGCCGATACTAAATTGTTCCCTTTTCTCGTGATCAGTAGAGGCCGTCTGGTAGCTCCTGGAGATTCCTGCCGCATACGGGCCCCAGGCTCTGAATATTGGCACTCGTCCCTGCGACAAGGGAGCACCGACTGTCACTCACCGTGGTCGAAACTTCGGCTGAAGGACCAGCGCGCATTTGCCCACGCCCGCTCCGTTCCGAGACCGCTACCGACTTGCGAACGTGATATTGGTTAGATCTCAGCCTCCGAGGTTAGTCAAGGTGCTCGTGGAAGCACCAACACACCGGCTGCGGCCGCTATCTTCGGCGCCCTAAGGCCCGCCGTTGTTCCCTGTTGCCACCATCACACCGTCCACCCACGGACCATATACCCTTACGACGGACCTAATCCTGTTCAACACCGGTAGGATAAACTAACGCAACTCCTTATTAGTAGCCAAACCGAATTCGAGGCAGGCAGGTCACCAACCCCAGATACTTCTAGTTACGGACAATAAGTTTATAGGTAGGTAGTAATAAGTTACAGGTAATAAGTTCTTAAGGATCCGAAGAAGCCTAGGGGCATAGCGGTCCCCTTAGAGTAATTAGAACCTAATATTTTCCTATGTTTGTTAACCGAATAAAGCACAAATAAAAACTTTTGTAATATAAGTGTTTCTTATCTTCCTACCCCGTAACTAGGAGATTTTCAGCATTACATTATGGCGCCCGAACAGGGACTTGTATTGGTGACTGTGACCTCGGGTCTAGGCGGTGACATGTCCCGTTTGTTGGGTGATATTTTATCCTCAGTAAAGAACTCAGGTGAACCATGCTTCTCAAACGGTTCACCATTAATGTGCACTGGCGATGATAGTTTGATAACAACGAAATCGCTGCTCGTTTCTGGTGATGGGGACTTCTTCTCCCGGTCCGGGCTTCGTATCTTTATGGGTGATATTTCTAAGGTATTATTTAAAAAATCTTGCTTTCTGAGATCGTCGTTTTTAAACGGAGATGATACTTCGTTTTTATTGTCAATATTTACAAGTGAAGGAGGTTCTGGTAAACTCTGGGTGATATCGTTATCCGTTATTTCTTTTACTACATCCTGTTTAGGAATACTTACAGTCGTCGTTTGAAGCTGGTTTTGGTGAACAGTTTCATAACCTTCAATTTCGATAAACATTTCAGGATCATTAGGCTGTGTATCAGCTTCGGCTAATTCTTGCGTTTCGGGACCTATAACAGGTTCAGAGTTTTTTATAATCAGCGACGATTCCGTGTTGTCGAGAATGATGAGATCAGCTGAAGCATTTATGTTGCCTATGGGTTCGGTATCCATGTTTTCAGTTAGATCTGCCGTGTTTTTGTCCCCTTCAGCCGTCTTATTTTGTGATAATTCAATGTCAGTTTTTTCATGACTTTCCTCGTTATGTATTCGTTGGTCGGTCATTTCACTGTCTTTGATTAGATCTTGCGTTTCCATTAATTTTTTAACACAGCTAAGCCTTTCAAGAGAAACTACAGGTTCGCGGATAGGTGTTCGCTTCGTAGATTTAACACTGATGGTGGTAATAGTGGAATCTTGCGAGCTTTCAATAATATCTTCAGAGCATGGAGGTTCATCCATTGTATAATACCCCGCTGACCTGGTTTGCTTATCCTGCGATTCTTCGACTGTGATCGTTTTACTGTTAGAAAATATGTTCTTCTCTTTTAGATGTTTGATAGATTTTGGTGTAGCTTCTAATCTAGACTTGTACAGTTTATCTGCCAAACTTTTTCTTCTACTGTTTTTTTCCACTTCCATAATTTTTTTTCTTGTTATTCTTTTCTCAGATTGCGCCTTAAGAAATGGGTGTCCTTCCACCATGTCTATCATTAGTTCGGATTCTATCCGCGACTTTCTAGCAGTTTTTTTGATAGACGATTTTGGAGCCAAATCCTCGACATTATTCTTAGGTTTTTCTAGTATCTTGCTTTCGCTGTTACTGTTATTGATATGCATCTCTTTGTCAGCAACTGCAGCTTTCGGCTGTCCAACTTCTATACTCGCGCTTGGTTGTGTCGATAACGATTCAGACTTTTCATTGTTTTCTTGCATTTTCGTTGATTTATGTGAATCTTTATCTTTATTTATTTGATTTATGGTGGGTACTACGACATCCAGCTCTTTATCAGTCCTATTTTCTATAATGGTAGGATTAGCAGGTGGTATTTCCTGATTTCGGTCTTGAGGTATATCTAAGAGATTAGATACCGATGAAGTTACGTCGCCTCCTCCACTATTTTCAGTATGAGTTGTGGTTTTGTTTTTATTTTTTTCTAATAATTTTATAGTTAGGATTCTTTTTCCCACCACAGGCATTCTTTCTATGTCTGCTTCTTTTATTTTAATTGTTGGTGATTTCTCTTTTTTGTTTCCTTCTTTAGTTACGATTTGTGTTAATGAATTTTCGATGCCGTGCGATGCTTTATCTTTATCAATAGGAACTTCTACTGTAGTAGTAGGGTTTTCCGGTGATTTTTCAGTAATTTTATCTGTAATCGGTGTTGTAGGGGTAATGAGGATGTTTTTTTTATTTAAAGGAGATTTTTTGTTGCTGACATCATTTAATACTATAACACTTGATTGTTGAGAATCTGTTTGGGATTCGTTGATTGAATGCCGTCCTTTTTTTAAGGGTAACAATAGAGAACTATCAAATTTCTTTGGTTTTCTCTTAATTCTAGCAGGTCTTTCGTCAGATTGTAGTGCATGAGCTGAGTGTGTGGATGGAGATGATTTTTCAATCAAATTTCTTACATTGCGAAAAACTCTATCTTTGAAAGCCATACGTGGAGACTTTGTGTCTTTTTGTGTACATACCACCTTGTCGACTTTGAGAACTTTATCATTGGATACAGGTGATGTATGCACATCAACGCTCATTTTCTGATTAGTTGTTTTGGTGCTATCTAGTATATTTTCCATTATTTTTGGAACTACGTCGGTACCAGGCATGATCTTGAGAATTTCTGATGCATCGGTATTGGTCGCTGATTTACTAGATGACAGTGACGTATCTTGAGAATCTGTTTTCCAAGTGGAGAGCTTGAATTCGTCTTGTGATTGTGATAGGTCTTGATAAAGTGCTGGTATATCACGCATTCTGTTAAATTTTTCTTTTTGGTTTTCTGTCAAGTTCTTAGGATTAAATTTCCAGTTTGATTTCACAACTACATATTCTTCTCCGTTTTCAACAACTGTATTAACAATGCTGGCTTCCTTTTTTCTACTTTTTTTTACTTCTCGTACTTTGGGTGAAGTGAATTCTTTCGGAACAACTTGAGATTTGTTGCACCTGTCTTTAATGCTTTGGCCCAATGAGGAAGTAATGTTTTCTATTTCTTTTTTGATCGTCTCATTTGGATTCTTATCTAAACATGCGTTCATTGCTAAAGTAATAGCATCAAAGAGCACAGATTTATCTATGTAGGGGACATTCGTGCTTATCAAAATATTCGTACTCCGATTTGATTGTGTATCTGAATTGAGTAGTTTAAGTAAATTATTCATGCAGTTTATAGTAATCTGAGCCAGATTTTCATACTTCTTGGATGCCACGTTATCCATCATAAATGTGAGTGCCTCTACTAATGGCGGGATCAGGGGTTCAAATTCTTCATAGTCATTCATTTCATAAGTCAAGGCTTCTAGTTTTGCCATCTTGTCTTCATCAGGTGTAAGCTTCAGTACTCCGACTAAGGCGAACAGGATAAAATAATTCGCAGCTCTACTGTCTTCCACGGGCTTGGTTAGAAGCTTCGAGATTTCATTCGAAAACCCAATATTATCCAGTTTTTCGTGCACGGCGTTGTATACTGTAAACCAAGCCAAAGCAGCGTCTTTTACATCTTTCGAATTTTGCACCACCTGGAATGGCCATCTCAGTAAAGCGCTAAGAAGTTGCAGACACAAGTCTGAACTAGAGGCGGTCCGTATAAATGCTGTCCACAGCTTCAAAGAGCTATCAGTCGCTGGCAGGTCATTCAATAGCTGTATCGTGTACTCAGGGTGTGTGATTGATTCACTTAATAGATTCGATACTATTGGCTGTAGCATTTTCGACAAATCTTCCGGGAGAAACTTTTTAAAGTAGGAATCGAAAGTTTTATCCGTGATTAGATGCAACACTTTATGCATCGGATGATGGTCTGGACTCGAGTTGAGCAGTGTCTGCATTCTGACGTCTTTGAATATTGGCAGCGTTAAATCTTCTATTATCATCACAAAGAAATCTTCGTAGATAACACTGTTCTGAGCAAATGTAGACAGCATTTCAATCAGATCATTGAACCAGACTCTCACAGAACCATCTGTAACCTCTGTCATCAGCAGTAAAAATGATTTCCAAATGCACCGTATATTCTTTCGCGTTTCTGGGTTGTAATTCGTAGCGGCAAACTTCAAAGCACATTTCAATGCATATAACCAGTCAACCCAGTGTTTAGCTAGTATACATGTGTTTACAGCCTTCTCGCCAAATGGCTCTATGACAGTACAGCGAGACGACTCTTCACAATCACTGTGCCCAAGCATTTCAACAAATGCTTCCAAACACATCTTTCTTAAGCTCTCAAAGAAGTGACCCACACAAGTCTTTGAAGGCCGATCTTTCCCAAACAAAAAATGGATAAAATCTATTAAAAATAATTCCAATTGTGATTTGAATTTTCGCACAAAGAGCCACCAGGTATTAAACTTTGCTAAAGCAGAATCCTCAGTTCTGACATTGTTCGATCTCAAAGGGATTACTATGAGCTTCAATCTTTTACTGTTGTGTGAAAGTGTGTAGCTGGAAAAGTTCCTTATCAGCTCATCCCAACAGGCAAATGCGCGAACGCGTTGTATAGGATCCATCTTGAAGGCAGTTTCGACTGCAGGCAGCATTGCATTGATGGGTGTGCCATTTCCGTTACTCTTTGTCACACAGTCTTTTAGCAGCTTTATAATCACTATCCAAATTCTATGCCAGTCTTTGCCATTCTCCAACAAACATTGTATGCTCATGTGAAACTTCTTAGGATCACCAGCATCGTCTAGGAAGGTGAACCATTCAGGATATTCAGAGTAATCATGTTCCACAAGTTCACTAGCCAACAATTCAAAATTAGTTAGATGTGTATGGATTTTCGCAGTATCTTCTATTGTGAGTAATGTTTGAATAATAGTGGGCAATACGCCGGACAGCCATAGTGGTATGCCTTCCTTAACAAAGATTGTCCTTTCTTGGGCAGGTAACAATCTCACCAACTGAAGGATGGATAGGGCCTCAACTTTTGTATCCAGAGTACATTTAGAATTTGTTGAGAGAAATAATGCAAATGTCTCTATAAGCATGGGGCAGTGGTCTTTCACAAGTTGAACTAGTGCTGCCTGAGGATGTGACATCAACACTTGAAAAGACAATGCTCGTAGATTATTCAAATTTATTTCTTTGCAGTTCTGTTTCAAAAAATCCAAAATGGCAAGGGCTGATGGTAAAAATTCTATAACTGGTGTGAATGTTTTGGCCTTTCATGCAAGTAGTCTCCTAAAAAGGAAAGCTCTGCACTGTGTTTCTTATCTTCAGGTACATCTTTACTTAGGTACTTCAACAACCTATTTTGGAGGGTAGTTGAACTTGTAGATTTCTTCATCAGCAGCTCAAATATGGCTTTGGTAGGTAATCTTTCCGCAGCTGTTTTTATTGACTCTTCATCCAGTTTTTCACTTAGCTTCTCAATAAAATCTCCTCCCTTAGCAAGACACAGAGATATTGCGTCCTCTGTAGTCATATCGGCTGTGTCAGTTTGCATGCTTGTATGCGCCATGGAGACATCCTCAGTTTGAATACATGCGACGATAGTTGGTACACTAACAGTTTGCATCTCTTTACTGCTGACTTCTATTTGATCTGTCTGCATTTTAACACTCGCAGTCAATGCAAAACATGGTTCACTGAACGCATCCTCAATTACCGTATCAATGAGATTTGTGGTTTGTCTTCCATTAGCATAATCAGTAAGTACTTTCTTGGCAACTTTTATCTTAGGCGCTTTTATACAAAGCCTATTTATTTCTAGTTCCGTCATCTTCGCTAAATCACCTACTGTCTCGACTTTCCCTTCTAATTCTTTCACGAACAAGTCCCGCATAGCTGACGATGACAACTCAGTGGCTATAATACCTATAGGATCTTTGCAATCAATCAGATCCGGGTAGAACGGATCAGTTTCATTCAGCTCGCTGCTTTTTACTATTTCGACAATAGGGGTTATATCCAAAGAAAAATTCTGTGTATCATCGGTTGGTGTAGCAGCTTCAATAAAGCTTTCAACAGTTTTAGATAAAACTGAGTCGAGATTAAATGCATTTTCCAGTCTTTTTGGTGATTTGATGCCTGAGCGAGTTTGACGTTCGAATCGCTTCTTGGTGGAACTTTGAGGGGAACGAATCAGTGATATCGGTTCTATGTACTTGAGAACAGATATGGATGTTGAAACCGGTGGATCGTGGAAGCTGACGCGTTTTCTCTTGCTGGCAGGTGAAGCTGTAGCCTCGTCTATAATATCTATTAGTTTCCTCTTCAAAATAGGACCAGACGGACTGCTAGCAACCGCTGGTAAAGTTCTCTGTAGCTTTAGGAAGTTATCCTCCTCTTCCATATTCTGGTCCGCTGAATTGTCACTGTTTTCACCTACAGAGTTATATAAAATCCGTAAGTTCCTTCTTGCAGGCGTACTTGTGGTAGCTTTTTTTATGTCTTCAGGCTCAGCATGTTCAGGAACCTTCGTAATTTTAAGGTCTGAATTCACACAGATGAGGTCTAACATTTGCGCAGCGCGACCACCAGACCGCACTGGCGTCCGGTTCTTTTTCAAGGACAGAGATGAACAGGGACTGCATTCTGACGTCTTTGAATATTGGCAGCGTTAAATCTTCTATTATCATCACAAAGAAATCTTCGTAGATAACACTGTTCTGAGCAAATGTAGACAGCATTTCAATCAGATCATTGAACCAGACTCTCACAGAACCATCTGTAACCTCTGTCATCAGCAGTAAAAATGATTTCCAAATGCACCGTATATTCTTTCGCGTTTCTGGGTTGTAATTCGTAGCGGCAAACTTCAAAGCACATTTCAATGCATATAACCAGTCAACCCAGTGTTTAGCTAGTATACATGTGTTTACAGCCTTCTCGCCAAATGGCTCTATGACAGTACAGCGAGACGACTCTTCACAATCACTGTGCCCAAGCATTTCAACAAATGCTTCCAAACACATCTTTCTTAAGCTCTCAAAGAAGTGACCCACACATAATGTAATGCTGAAAATCTCCTAGTTACGGGGTAGGAAGATAAGAAACACTTATATTACAAAAGTTTTTATTTGTGCTTTATTCGGTTAACAAACATAGGAAAATATTAGGTTCTAATTACTCTAAGGGGACCGCTATGCCCCTAGGCTTCTTCGGATCCTTAAGAACTTATTACTTGTAACTTATTACTACCTACCTATAAACTCATTGTCCGTAACTAGAAGTATCTGGGGTTGGTGACCCGCCTGCCTCGAATTCGGTTTGGCTACTAATAAGGAGTTGCGTTAGTTTATCCTACCGGTGTTGAACAGGATTAGGTCCGTCGTAAGGGTATATGGTCCGTGGGTGGACGGTGTGATGTTGGCAACAGGGAACAACGGCGGGCCTTAGGGCGCCGAAGATAGCGGCCGCAGCCGGTGTGTTGGTGCTTCCACGAGCACCTTGACTAACCTCGGAGGCTGAGATCTAACCAATATCACGTTCGCAAGTCGGTAGCGGTCTCGGAACGGAGCGGGCGTGGGCAAATGCGCGCTGGTCCTTCAGCCGAAGTTTCGACCACGGGGAGTGACAGTCGGTGCTCCCTTGTCGCAGGGACGAGTGCCAATATTCAGAGCCTGGGGCCCGTATGCGGCAGGAATCTCCAGGAGCTACCAGACGGCCTCTACTGATCACGAGAAAAGGGAACAATTTAGTATCGGCACTTTACAAAAACACTGAACTCGCTCGCTTCCAGGAATATTCGACTCACTTGAGGCTGCTAAATATTATGCGTAGGGTATATCTTTATCCACTACGGGACAATAAAATCGACAGAAATCTGTTAAATAAGATAACGAAGAATCAATTCGGTTTTCAATGGGTCGTTGCTCTCTCTGTCAGCCAGCTGTTTCAAAAATCCAGACCATAGACTCAGAGTAGAGGGATTCGCGCTAGCGATCTTATAATCGATTTTCAAATGAAATCGATGGAGGAAAAAAAAACAAACGAATCGGCCCGAATTCAGCCGTGAAAAGGCGGACGGAGGTCTAGGACGAATGCATAACGTTTTGAAAATCCTGTATCCTGTAAAAACAGGGCACATTCTCGTAACAATGGCAATATGTTAGTAGGATAATCGATTCTCGATACCCGATGGCGATCAATAGACAATCCCTCGGATCGATCAACTCCTATTCGCAATAGACAGTCTGTGGCACGTCGAGCGGGCATGTTGCCAGCTACCGGTTTGCGGTTACCCTAAATTCAACTGCGCAATATCGACCGTAAACCCTGATCATCATTATTTTCCTATGGACAAAACCGTAAGCTCGGATATGGAATCGCGTAAGCATTTTAAGACGTAGTAAGTATTCAATGATGGATAATATGGAGGTATAAACAATTTAATGGGCTCTCGGGGTTGGGTGTCAAGCCGACTCACCCAACCCTTAGTGTGGACCGTACTGAGCGGGCAACCCCGAACCAGTTGACGTAAATACGAACAGAAATTATGCTTCCAAGCTCATGTGATAATAAAATAATATGTTTTGTGGACACTGTGACAGAAGGACTGATGTTCCTGTCGCACGGCGCCGAAGGCGACGTGCGAAAAAAACTAAATAATGCGGAGCCGTTCCATTTGGCGATGTTCTGATATAAAAACTATCTCGCTGAAAGGAAGCTTCAAATTGAATGGCGGGAACGTTTGAAAAGGTATGAGTTTATTCGATCGTTACCTACTATTGGGTTTACCTATTAGAAATCGGGTGTTACAGCACCCCCTTTCCCCCGTAAGAATTCACGCAGGGAATTCGTAGGACGCCCTCGTCCTTTCACTCCTCGCGAGGTATAATATTTAAGGTTATGTGTAAAATTTATTGTGAGAGGTAGTAAATACCGATGATAATTGTAACAATAAATGGGTAAATGATTAAGTAAGTGTTATTTTAGTACATCCCTCCCCGGCAAACTATCTATGGGTTGATCTTCAGATCGACTTGGAATAGCGTAGCTAGATATTCCAGGTCAGAAAATCGCGGGCAGTACCGGTCGATTCTTGTCGGTGTGTCACCTGGCAATATTGGGCCGGTTTTAGCGGTACCGTATACCTAATTGTTTCACAACGATTAAAAATGTGGCGGGACTTGCCTTGATAATCATGTGGGGAGGGAAAAAAAAAATAAAAAATAATTACCCGAAAACTGGGGTAAAATAATGTAGGTGGTATAACCGTGATAAGGAAGTGCATGCTTGCACCGGTTGCAAAGTCTACAGACTCGATAAGTTAGTAATCGCTACCGATGAAAATATAAAAAAAATAGGACAAAAAAACATGGTATAGTAACTAAATAAGTAATGGAATATCCTAACAAAAAAATACGTTTAAACCAGTTGGTGTTCGTTAAACGTAGGTTCCTATAGTCGCCTCATACGACACGCTTGGAATGAGTGAAAGCGGCTGGCTTATTCTACTTCCCCGGGCCAGCACAGGGACGGATTCAGTTCTGGTTACAGTCTAAATTTTTAAAATCTTTGATATGCCACTTGCCGATGAGTTTGCCAGTGGCGTCCTCTAGCTCATAGACTAACGGGGATAGTTTACGTATAACCTTGCATCGTTCGTATTTAGGAGCTAATTTCGCTGCGAAATATTTGTGAGCCGCGCTCTGTTTGTATGTACGTTTCCACACTACGTCTCCAACGTCAAACGAAATATCTCGGCGTCTACGGTTATAGTATTTTGCGTTTTGAACGTGAGCTTTTTTTAATGAATCTTGTACACGCGCGAATATATCCTTCAGCGGTCCCAAACTTGTGGCGTAGCTATCCCGGGATTTGAATATTAACTCATCGATATCTTGGGAATCCTTATAAACACTGCCGTCGATGACGGCTTCTCTACCGTGTACTAGCATAAATGGAGAAAATAGAGTAGTTTCATTTACAGAAGTATTGATCGCGAACTGCACCTTATGCACGTTCACGTCCCAGGACCTGTGGTCATTTTCAACGTATGACGACAGGGCTGTCATGATAGTACGATTATATCGCTCTACCGTATTCACCTGAGGGCAATAAACCGGACCTAGGTGTACCTGTGGTATGTTATATTTAGTATACAATGCTTGGACTTCGTGGCCTACAAATTGGGAACCGTTGTCGGAAAGTATGGTTTGGGGAATACCGTGTACTAGGAATACATGATCTTCGAGTCGCTGAGCTATGACCTTCCCAGTGGCTCGACGCAGGGGAAATATTAGACAGTACTTAGTAAAACAGCACACCACGACCAATAGATAAGTGTTTTGCTGCCGCGACATCGGCAGTGGGCCAACTAAATCAATACTGACGCACTGGAACGGTCGGGAGCAGACCTTGGGTTCCCCCATAAAACCGGGAGTAGCTTGGTTACTGTGTTTGTATGCATTGCAAGTAGGGCAGGATTTAACAAATTCTACGGTATCTTTATACATACCCGGCCAAAAGTACCTTAGTTTCAAGCGTTTATAAGTTTTCGCTACTCCGAGATGAGCAGCGATCGGTTCAGAATGGTTATCAGTAAGGATTCCTACTCGATGTTCAGAGGGAACTACCTCTTTCCACTGGAAATCGCCACTGAGCTTGTTACTACTTTTAGTAAACCTATACAGCCTACCATCGATAACCTGAAAGTTGGGACACGCTCGTGGCTTTTCTGTGCAGCGCTTAACGATATTGGTGAACCAAGCGTCGGTCGAGTTTTCGGTGTCGATGGCGGACACGGGTACGGATCGGGATAAAGCATCTGGTACTACATTCTGGACACCTCTCTTATGTTCGACGACTAGGTTAAAGGGCGATAGTCTACACCCCCACCGCGCTAAACGTCCTGTGGGGTTCTTGAGGTTCAGAAACCACTTGAGGCTAGCATGGTCGGTTATCACACGAACCGGTTTGCTGCCTTCGATGTAGGGGCGGAAGTGTTCGACCACATGTACGACGGCTAAAGCCTCCCTTTCCGTGGTGGAGTAATTTCGTTCAGCTGGTGACAGGGAACGGCTATAATAAGCTATAGGATGTTCTTGACCGTCAAGGTCTTGAGTAAGCGTCCCTCCAATCCCGAAATCGGAGGCGTCGCAGTGTACCGAGAATGGTAGAGAGAAGTCCGGACACGACAGGACAGGGGCCGTGGTAAGGGCTAATTTTAAGTTGTTAAAGGCTTTATCAGCTTCGGGTGTCCACTCGAAATGTGGTAAACTTACCACATTTCGAGTGGACACCCTGTAAACCGAATTGATTCTTCGTTATCTTATTTAACAGATTTCTGTCGATTTTATTGTCCCGTAGTGGATAAAGATATACCCTACGCATAATATTTAGCAGCCTCAAGTGAGTCGAATATTCCTGGAAGCGAGCGAGTTCAGTGTTTTTGTAAAGTGCCGATACTAAATTGTTCCCTTTTCTCGTGATCAGTAGAGGCCGTCTGGTAGCTCCTGGAGATTCCTGCCGCATACGGGCCCCAGGCTCTGAATATTGGCACTCGTCCCTGCGACAAGGGAGCACCGACTGTCACTCCCCGTGGTCGAAACTTCGGCTGAAGGACCAGCGCGCATTTGCCCACGCCCGCTCCGTTCCGAGACCGCTACCGACTTGCGAACGTGATATTGGTTAGATCTCAGCCTCCGAGGTTAGTCAAGGTGCTCGTGGAAGCACCAACACACCGGCTGCGGCCGCTATCTTCGGCGCCCTAAGGCCCGCCGTTGTTCCCTGTTGCCAACATCACACCGTCCACCCACGGACCATATACCCTTACGACGGACCTAATCCTGTTCAACACCGGTAGGATAAACTAACGCAACTCCTTATTAGTAGCCAAACCGAATTCGAGGCAGGCGGGTCACCAACCCCAGATACTTCTAGTTACGGACAATGAGTTTATAGGTAGGTAGTAATAAGTTACAAGTAATAAGTTCTTAAGGATCCGAAGAAGCCTAGGGGCATAGCGGTCCCCTTAGAGTAATTAGAACCTAATATTTTCCTATGTTTGTTAACCGAATAAAGCACAAATAAAAACTTTTGTAATATAAGTGTTTCTTATCTTCCTACCCCGTAACTAGGAGATTTTCAGCATTACATTATGTGTGGGTCACTTCTTTGAGAGCTTAAGAAAGATGTGTTTGGAAGCATTTGTTGAAATGCTTGGGCACAGTGATTGTGAAGAGTCGTCTCGCTGTACTGTCATAGAGCCATTTGGCGAGAAGGCTGTAAACACATGTATACTAGCTAAACACTGGGTTGACTGGTTATATGCATTGAAATGTGCTTTGAAGTTTGCCGCTACGAATTACAACCCAGAAACGCGAAAGAATATACGGTGCATTTGGAAATCATTTTTACTGCTGATGACAGAGGTTACAGATGGTTCTGTGAGAGTCTGGTTCAATGATCTGATTGAAATGCTGTCTACATTTGCTCAGAACAGTGTTATCTACGAAGATTTCTTTGTGATGATAATAGAAGATTTAACGCTGCCAATATTCAAAGACGTCAGAATGCAGTCCCTGTTCATCTCTGTCCTTGAAAAAGAACCGGACGCCAGTGCGGTCTGGTGGTCGCGCTGCGCAAATGTTAGACCTCATCTGTGTGAATTCAGACCTTAAAATTACGAAGGTTCCTGAACATGCTGAGCCTGAAGACATAAAAAAAGCTACCACAAGTACGCCTGCAAGAAGGAACTTACGGATTTTATATAACTCTGTAGGTGAAAACAGTGACAATTCAGCGGACCAGAATATGGAAGAGGAGGATAACTTCCTAAAGCTACAGAGAACTTTACCAGCGGTTGCTAGCAGTCCGTCTGGTCCTATTTTGAAGAGGAAACTAATAGATATTATAGACGAGGCTACAGCTTCACCTGCCAGCAAGAGAAAACGCGTCAGCTTCCACGATCCACCGGTTTCAACATCCATATCTGTTCTCAAGTACATAGAACCGATATCACTGATTCGTTCCCCTCAAAGTTCCACCAAGAAGCGATTCGAACGTCAAACTCGCTCAGGCATCAAATCACCAAAAAGACTGGAAAATGCATTTAATCTCGACTCAGTTTTATCTAAAACTGTTGAAAGCTTTATTGAAGCTGCTACACCAACCGATGATACACAGAATTTTTCTTTGGATATAACCCCTATTGTCGAAATAGTAAAAAGCAGCGAGCTGAATGAAACTGATCCGTTCTACCCGGATCTGATTGATTGCAAAGATCCTATAGGTATTATAGCCACTGAGTTGTCATCGTCAGCTATGCGGGACTTGTTCGTGAAAGAATTAGAAGGGAAAGTCGAGACAGTAGGTGATTTAGCGAAGATGACGGAACTAGAAATAAATAGGCTTTGTATAAAAGCGCCTAAGATAAAAGTTGCCAAGAAAGTACTTACTGATTATGCTAATGGAAGACAAACCACAAATCTCATTGATACGGTAATTGAGGATGCGTTCAGTGAACCATGTTTTGCATTGACTGCGAGTGTTAAAATGCAGACAGATCAAATAGAAGTCAGCAGTAAAGAGATGCAAACTGTTAGTGTACCAACTATCGTCGCATGTATTCAAACTGAGGATGTCTCCATGGCGCATACAAGCATGCAAACTGACACAGCCGATATGACTACAGAGGACGCAATATCTCTGTGTCTTGCTAAGGGAGGAGATTTTATTGAGAAGCTAAGTGAAAAACTGGATGAAGAGTCAATAAAAACAGCTGCGGAAAGATTACCTACCAAAGCCATATTTGAGCTGCTGATGAAGAAATCTACAAGTTCAACTACCCTCCAAAATAGGTTGTTGAAGTACCTAAGTAAAGATGTACCTGAAGATAAGAAACACAGTGCAGAGCTTTCCTTTTTAGGAGACTACTTGCATGAAAGGCCAAAACATTCACACCAGTTATAGAATTTTTACCATCAGCCCTTGCCATTTTGGATTTTTTGAAACAGAACTGCAAAGAAATAAATTTGAATAATCTACGAGCATTGTCTTTTCAAGTGTTGATGTCACATCCTCAGGCAGCACTAGTTCAACTTGTGAAAGACCACTGCCCCATGCTTATAGAGACATTTGCATTATTTCTCTCAACAAATTCTAAATGTACTCTGGATACAAAAGTTGAGGCCCTATCCATCCTTCAGTTGGTGAGATTGTTACCTGCCCAAGAAAGGACAATCTTTGTTAAGGAAGGCATACCACTATGGCTGTCCGGCGTATTGCCCACTATTATTCAAACATTACTCACAATAGAAGATACTGCGAAAATCCATACACATCTAACTAATTTTGAATTGTTGGCTAGTGAACTTGTGGAACATGATTACTCTGAATATCCTGAATGGTTCACCTTCCTAGACGATGCTGGTGATCCTAAGAAGTTTCACATGAGCATACAATGTTTGTTGGAGAATGGCAAAGACTGGCATAGAATTTGGATAGTGATTATAAAGCTGCTAAAAGACTGTGTGACAAAGAGTAACGGAAATGGCACACCCATCAATGCAATGCTGCCTGCAGTCGAAACTGCCTTCAAGATGGATCCTATACAACGCGTTCGCGCATTTGCCTGTTGGGATGAGCTGATAAGGAACTTTTCCAGCTACACACTTTCACACAACAGTAAAAGATTGAAGCTCATAGTAATCCCTTTGAGATCGAACAATGTCAGAACTGAGGATTCTGCTTTAGCAAAGTTTAATACCTGGTGGCTCTTTGTGCGAAAATTCAAATCACAATTGGAATTATTTTTAATAGATTTTATCCATTTTTTGTTTGGGAAAGATCGGCCTTCAAAGACTTGTGTGGGTCACTTCTTTGAGAGCTTAAGAAAGATGTGTTTGGAAGCATTTGTTGAAATGCTTGGGCACAGTGATTGTGAAGAGTCGTCTCGCTGTACTGTCATAGAGCCATTTGGCGAGAAGGCTGTAAACACATGTATACTAGCTAAACACTGGGTTGACTGGTTATATGCATTGAAATGTGCTTTGAAGTTTGCCGCTACGAATTACAACCCAGAAACGCGAAAGAATATACGGTGCATTTGGAAATCATTTTTACTGCTGATGACAGAGGTTACAGATGGTTCTGTGAGAGTCTGGTTCAATGATCTGATTGAAATGCTGTCTACATTTGCTCAGAACAGTGTTATCTACGAAGATTTCTTTGTGATGATAATAGAAGATTTAACGCTGCCAATATTCAAAGACGTCAGAATGCAGACACTGCTCAACTCGAGTCCAGACCATCATCCGATGCATAAAGTGTTGCATCTAATCACGGATAAAACTTTCGATTCCTACTTTAAAAAGTTTCTCCCGGAAGATTTGTCGAAAATGCTACAGCCAATAGTATCGAATCTATTAAGTGAATCAATCACACACCCTGAGTACACGATACAGCTATTGAATGACCTGCCAGCGACTGATAGCTCTTTGAAGCTGTGGACAGCATTTATACGGACCGCCTCTAGTTCAGACTTGTGTCTGCAACTTCTTAGCGCTTTACTGAGATGGCCATTCCAGGTGGTGCAAAATTCGAAAGATGTAAAAGACGCTGCTTTGGCTTGGTTTACAGTATACAACGCCGTGCACGAAAAACTGGATAATATTGGGTTTTCGAATGAAATCTCGAAGCTTCTAACCAAGCCCGTGGAAGACAGTAGAGCTGCGAATTATTTTATCCTGTTCGCCTTAGTCGGAGTACTGAAGCTTACACCTGATGAAGACAAGATGGCAAAACTAGAAGCCTTGACTTATGAAATGAATGACTATGAAGAATTTGAACCCCTGATCCCGCCATTAGTAGAGGCACTCACATTTATGATGGATAACGTGGCATCCAAGAAGTATGAAAATCTGGCTCAGATTACTATAAACTGCATGAATAATTTACTTAAACTACTCAATTCAGATACACAATCAAATCGGAGTACGAATATTTTGATAAGCACGAATGTCCCCTACATAGATAAATCTGTGCTCTTTGATGCTATTACTTTAGCAATGAACGCATGTTTAGATAAGAATCCAAATGAGACGATCAAAAAAGAAATAGAAAACATTACTTCCTCATTGGGCCAAAGCATTAAAGACAGGTGCAACAAATCTCAAGTTGTTCCGAAAGAATTCACTTCACCCAAAGTACGAGAAGTAAAAAAAAGTAGAAAAAAGGAAGCCAGCATTGTTAATACAGTTGTTGAAAACGGAGAAGAATATGTAGTTGTGAAATCAAACTGGAAATTTAATCCTAAGAACTTGACAGAAAACCAAAAAGAAAAATTTAACAGAATGCGTGATATACCAGCACTTTATCAAGACCTATCACAATCACAAGACGAATTCAAGCTCTCCACTTGGAAAACAGATTCTCAAGATACGTCACTGTCATCTAGTAAATCAGCGACCAATACCGATGCATCAGAAATTCTCAAGATCATGCCTGGTACCGACGTAGTTCCAAAAATAATGGAAAATATACTAGATAGCACCAAAACAACTAATCAGAAAATGAGCGTTGATGTGCATACATCACCTGTATCCAATGATAAAGTTCTCAAAGTCGACAAGGTGGTATGTACACAAAAAGACACAAAGTCTCCACGTATGGCTTTCAAAGATAGAGTTTTTCGCAATGTAAGAAATTTGATTGAAAAATCATCTCCATCCACACACTCAGCTCATGCACTACAATCTGACGAAAGACCTGCTAGAATTAAGAGAAAACCAAAGAAATTTGATAGTTCTCTATTGTTACCCTTAAAAAAAGGACGGCATTCAATCAACGAATCCCAAACAGATTCTCAACAATCAAGTGTTATAGTATTAAATGATGTCAGCAACAAAAAATCTCCTTTAAATAAAAAAAACATCCTCATTACCCCTACAACACCGATTACAGATAAAATTACTGAAAAATCACCGGAAAACCCTACTACTACAGTAGAAGTTCCTATTGATAAAGATAAAGCATCGCACGGCATCGAAAATTCATTAACACAAATCGTAACTAAAGAAGGAAACAAAAAAGAGAAATCACCAACAATTAAAATAAAAGAAGCAGACATAGAAAGAATGCCTGTGGTGGGAAAAAGAATCCTAACTATAAAATTATTAGAAAAAAATAAAAACAAAACCACAACTCATACTGAAAATAGTGGAGGAGGCGACGTAACTTCATCGGTATCTAATCTCTTAGATATACCTCAAGACCGAAATCAGGAAATACCACCTGCTAATCCTACCATTATAGAAAATAGGACTGATAAAGAGCTGGATGTCGTAGTACCCACCATAAATCAAATAAATAAAGATAAAGATTCACATAAATCAACGAAAATGCAAGAAAACAATGAAAAGTCTGAATCGTTATCGACACAACCAAGCGCGAGTATAGAAGTTGGACAGCCGAAAGCTGCAGTTGCTGACAAAGAGATGCATATCAATAACAGTAACAGCGAAAGCAAGATACTAGAAAAACCTAAGAATAATGTCGAGGATTTGGCTCCAAAATCGTCTATCAAAAAAACTGCTAGAAAGTCGCGGATAGAATCCGAACTAATGATAGACATGGTGGAAGGACACCCATTTCTTAAGGCGCAATCTGAGAAAAGAATAACAAGAAAAAAAATTATGGAAGTGGAAAAAAACAGTAGAAGAAAAAGTTTGGCAGATAAACTGTACAAGTCTAGATTAGAAGCTACACCAAAATCTATCAAACATCTAAAAGAGAAGAACATATTTTCTAACAGTAAAACGATCACAGTCGAAGAATCGCAGGATAAGCAAACCAGGTCAGCGGGGTATTATACAATGGATGAACCTCCATGCTCTGAAGATATTATTGAAAGCTCGCAAGATTCCACTATTACCACCATCAGTGTTAAATCTACGAAGCGAACACCTATCCGCGAACCTGTAGTTTCTCTTGAAAGGCTTAGCTGTGTTAAAAAATTAATGGAAACGCAAGATCTAATCAAAGACAGTGAAATGACCGACCAACGAATACATAACGAGGAAAGTCATGAAAAAACTGACATTGAATTATCACAAAATAAGACGGCTGAAGGGGACAAAAACACGGCAGATCTAACTGAAAACATGGATACCGAACCCATAGGCAACATAAATGCTTCAGCTGATCTCATCATTCTCGACAACACGGAATCGTCGCTGATTATAAAAAACTCTGAACCTGTTATAGGTCCCGAAACGCAAGAATTAGCCGAAGCTGATACACAGCCTAATGATCCTGAAATGTTTATCGAAATTGAAGGTTATGAAACTGTTCACCAAAACCAGCTTCAAACGACGACTGTAAGTATTCCTAAACAGGATGTAGTAAAAGAAATAACGGATAACGATATCACCCAGAGTTTACCAGAACCTCCTTCACTTGTAAATATTGACAATAAAAACGAAGTATCATCTCCGTTTAAAAACGACGATCTCAGAAAGCAAGATTTTTTAAATAATACCTTAGAAATATCACCCATAAAGATACGAAGCCCGGACCGGGAGAAGAAGTCCCCATCACCAGAAACGAGCAGCGATTTCGTTGTTATCAAACTATCATCGCCAGTGCACATTAATGGTGAACCGTTTGAGAAGCATGGTTCACCTGAGTTCTTTACTGAGGATAAAATATCACCCAACAAACGGGACATGTCACCGCCTAGACCCGAGGTCACAGTCACCAATACAAGTCCCTGTTCGGGCGCCATAATGTAATGCTGAAAATCTCCTAGTTACGGGGTAGGAAGATAAGAAACACTTATATTACAAAAGTTTTTATTTGTGCTTTATTCGGTTAACAAACATAGGAAAATATTAGGTTCTAATTACTCTAAGGGGACCGCTATGCCCCTAGGCTTCTTCGGATCCTTAAGAACTTATTACCTGTAACTTATTACTACCTACCTATAAACTTATTGTCCGTAACTAGAAGTATCTGGGGTTGGTGACCTGCCTGCCTCGAATTCGGTTTGGCTACTAATAAGGAGTTGCGTTAGTTTATCCTACCGGTGTTGAACAGGATTAGGTCCGTCGTAAGGGTATATGGTCCGTGGGTGGACGGTGTGATGGTGGCAACAGGGAACAACGGCGGGCCTTAGGGCGCCGAAGATAGCGGCCGCAGCCGGTGTGTTGGTGCTTCCACGAGCACCTTGACTAACCTCGGAGGCTGAGATCTAACCAATATCACGTTCGCAAGTCGGTAGCGGTCTCGGAACGGAGCGGGCGTGGGCAAATGCGCGCTGGTCCTTCAGCCGAAGTTTCGACCACGGTGAGTGACAGTCGGTGCTCCCTTGTCGCAGGGACGAGTGCCAATATTCAGAGCCTGGGGCCCGTATGCGGCAGGAATCTCCAGGAGCTACCAGACGGCCTCTACTGATCACGAGAAAAGGGAACAATTTAGTATCGGCACTTTACAAAAACACTGAACTCGCTCGCTTCCAGGAATATTCGACTCACTTGAGGCTGCTAAATATTATGCGTAGGGTATATCTTTATCCACTACGGGACAATAAAATCGACAGAAATCTGTTAAATAAGATAACGAAGAATCAATTCGGTTTTCAATGGGTCGTTGCTCTCTCTGTCAGCCAGCTGTTTCAAAAATCCAGACCATAGACTCAGAGTAGAGGGATTCGCGCTAGCGATCTTATAATCGATTTTCAAATGAAATCGATGGAGGAAAAAAAAACAAACGAATCGGCCCGAATTCAGCCGTGAAAAGGCGGACGGAGGTCTAGGACGAATGCATAACGTTTTGAAAATCCTGTATCCTGTAAAAACAGGGCACATTCTCGTAACAATGGCAATATGTTAGTAGGATAATCGATTCTCGATACCCGATGGCGATCAATAGACAATCCCTCGGATCGATCAACTCCTATTCGCAATAGACAGTCTGTGGCACGTCGCGCGGGCATGTTGCCAGCTACCGGTTTGCGGTTACCCAAAATTCAACTGCGCAATATCGACCGTAAACCCTGATCATCATTATTTTCCTATGGACAAAACCGTAAGCTCGGATATGGAATCGCGTAAGCATTTTAAGACGTAGTAAGTATTCAATGATGGATAATATGGAGGTATAAACAATTTAATGGGCTCTCGGGGTTGGGTGTCAAGCCGACTCACCCAACCCTTAGTGTGGACCGTACTGAGCGGGCAACCCCGAACCAGTTGACGTAAATACGAACAGAAATTATGCTTCCAAGCTCATGTGATAATAAAATAATATGTTTTGTGGACACTGTGACAGAAGGACTGATGTTCCTGTCGCACGGCGCCGAAGGCGACGTGCGAAAAAAACTAAATAATGCGGAGCCGTTCCATTTGGCGATGTTCTGATATAAAAACTATCTCGCTGAAAGGAAGCTTCAAATTGAATGGCGGGAACGTTTGAAAAGGTATGAGTTTATTCGATCGTTACCTACTATTGTGTTTACCTATTAGAAATCGGGTGTTACAACTATCCGTTTATGTACCCAACCAAATATCTTCAGGGTACACTGGGATTCCATTCTCTTGAAACTCGAGTTTCGCAGTGATCCATGACGCCTGTTCTACTTGAAGTAGAAGCGACAACTATTCTGTGCAGTGAGAGAATGCTAGCTGTCTCTCTCTCGCATATTTTTTTAATAGATGTTGACACCTTGTGACGTAACACGTGTAAAATGATCAAGGTTGTTTATTATCAGGCAGCTAATTTTTATGAAGAAGTTATGTTACGTTTCAGTGTGTTTAAGTCACGTTTTAGTCAGTTTTTGTAGGTTCCTACTATTAATAATGTGGTGTTTCAGTAAAGTTACATTAGTTTAGGTTTTTAGTGATGTGCATAGCAGCATAGAAACCAGCAGGACCGGCCCCCACAATACATACTTGTGGGATTCTAGAAGAAGTTGTAGAAAAAGTTCTTCTTAACACATTGCACAATTTGAGTGGCATTATTGGCTCAAAGTACTTTTGTGAGCACTGAATAGGTAACCACTTAATTCCACAACTAGGAACTTGAATATAAAATTAGACACTGCCAGTTGTTTTAAGTATGATGAATAAATTTAAAGTTTCGCCATGCGTAATGATTTTTAAATATCTGATTATCGCGGTCAATTGTTCCATTGTTGCTCTTTTTAATTAAAATATAAGTATAAGTAGTAGGTTAGGGTACCTACCTAACCTCTATCAATTTTTCAATCAATGTCATCGAATCTTCAGCACAAATATTTTAAATATTGAGCAGTTTCAGCAGCTTAAAAAAGGCTAGCCCTAGCATCTACTCTGAACCTAATGCTAAAACTAGTTCTAGGTTTGGAAGAAAATTCAAATTCAATTTATTGCAATCGTTAGCATTGCATTACGAAAAAAATCTTTCCTTCAAGCCTCCAGGTTTCCTTCAAGCTTCTGTGCCCGGGTTTCAGGCAAGCTTTGCTTAAGCTCCACAGAAGTTCGGGGGGCCTTGTCAAATCTTCTACTCTTCTGTCTTTTTAAATCAAACAAATAGGTAAAGCGAGTGTCGCGCCACGCACATGTAGGGATTCCAAAGTCGGTACCTACCTAACATTGGCTCTGGATATTGTTTTACACATCCCGTAACTCATTATCGTCGAGGACCGAGGACGAGGATGCCTAAGCCCGGTATTGAGCTGAGCGTGGAGGCAGCTGGTATTAGTACCTAGGCTATGCTGTACCGTCTGCCTCTTTTTCTCCCAAGTTGCGGTGGACAGATATATGTAGTACTTACTGTCGTCTTTTTTTTCGGGATTGAGGACATAACCTACTAATGGTTCTATTATGCTTTTATAGGGATCAATTTTGCTTTTCAAGACTTGTAAAGCTCCAGTAGAGCTCGAAGTAATGTTCACGAGAACTAAAAGAGCGTTTTTGGCTACATCTTCGTATTTATCGTCAGTTAAATCAAAGACATGTTGAATGACCTGATCGTTTTTCAAGAGAGTTTTGATACCGTCTTCGCTCGCTGATAGTCCCACTAAATGATCCAATGCAATATGCTTTAAGTCCAATCGCGATTCACGTTTCTCAAGTCAAACATCAGTCGTAAACTTGAAAAGGTTATTTTTTCCTACCCTATGATTGGATATGTTGTAAAAAATAGCACTATTTGAAACACTAATGCTTATATTATTCTTGAATTCACTAAAATTTGTGGCGCGTATGTTTAATTTGCAATAAGTTCCTCTTGAAATCCTCCCCTCGCGTGATCCATCACAACCTTCAATCTGATGCGAAGTGTTTCAGAACCCTTTCATCCTAATGTACTCTACAGTAAATTGTCTTAAGAGATGGATCAGTTCGTAAAAATCACTCAAGCAAGACATATTTTTGATTCTAAGTTAGAATCCTGAATTATTATTAAAATCGTGCTAGTCTCTAGCGAGTGAGACAAACGGGAGTTTTTCCACTTCAACGTTTCGTAAACGCGTTAATTCTTATGATTAGCTACTGTTAGCTTAATTCAGTGATAAATTAATAACTCGCATACCTGTTGTCCACAGGTATAACGGCTTATTAAAAAAAATGTGTAGATAGATTAACCTTGACCAAAAGGTTAATCATCGATTCTTAAGGGTAGTCACTGCGTTTCCGCACACTTTTCTCATCAGTAATTTCGTATTTGCATATTCATTAGCAAAAAATTCATATTCATTTGTTCATGATGCAAAATCATATCAATAACATTTTATATGCTTTATTGTTCAAACTATCAGAAATAAAGGTCACTCCCATTTATGACATTAGACTTATTGATGCATTAACATCACCCATCTAGTTAATCAGTATTTACCTACCTACATTAGCATCACACTATTACCTACTTATTCTGTGAGTTAGTAATGTAATGTGGCATTATCAAATTCAGTAAAAATACATAAATAGCCAAGATTTTTGTCATTTTTCAATGGACAACTGTCAAAAATCAATGCCTGAGGCTCGACTCAGACTCGAGCACTATTTCAAGAATGGTTCACCGCTCAGCGATTATTCTTCAGAACCGTTTTATAAAATTCATAATACCCAAAGGCAAGACGCTGGCTCGTACCAGTGTATAGCAATAAATGATGTTGGAGCTATTTTCAGTGAAAAGAACAACATTGTTGTTGCATGTAAGTTTATTAAATAATTTCAAGTTAGATGACACAGATTGGAAACAGATTATTATCCTTTAACTATATAACATTGCTAGTTTTTCAAACCTACTTAAATAATAGTTTAATATCATATACTATTTTTTATTTCTCGTCAAAGAATTACGCACAGCCTTCTTTATTTAAGTTCATTTAATCTTCGAACCGCTTTTCATAACACCCTAAAACAAGTGGTAGGTTAGGTAGGTACCTTACCTACATCAAACACACACAAACACTAATTGTAAAGTGTAGGCTCACACTCCTTTAGTTTGAGTTATCTTTGACGGTTGGTTGTGATTATATGAAAGATGCACTGCAAGACAGAAAGTATAGCTTTGTAAACGTTAGACTAGGACTGCTCTTTCTTACTAAAAAAAAAGAAATTTACATTTCTCGCGAGATACCTACTCGTTCAGCAGGATTGTTCGTCGAAAAATTAAAAAAACTAAAAAAGTTATTTCTCAAAAAACAAGTTGGCTGATAACTTTCCTGTGGTTTTGGATTATTATTCGTGGTTCTACATGAAATAACAAGGGTTATGGCGCACTTACAATACATGCCGGGGGACCCTCGGTTGGTGGATCAATTGGTTTACGAACTCAAGTCAAAAGGAATTTTCGATCAGGTAATTAGTCTTTTCCATTAACAATCCCATTCTAGGGCCAAGCCATGATCAACTTTACAAAAACTTTGCCTTTGGAAAAGTTCGCTAAAAGTAAATAGGCACTTGTAAAATTATCTCTATTCAAGAGTTATGAAGCCTCAACTTATGACGAGACCTCTGTCTTGGTCTTTCTGTCTCTAAAACGTACAAATTTGCAGCTACTATTAGAAGTTACAGAAAACTTACAGTGTAAGTAATAAAATCAATAGGAATAAATTAGGTTCATCCGCTTAATAGAAGAATGTCACGACTTTTTCACAAGAAGTTTTTTATTTACTATCTTTTTCTCTACTTGTGTTACCGAGTCAAAAATTTGGAATATGATAGCGTGTGATTATTTTATGCAGAGCATTAGAGAATGGTCAGCCATAATACTGCTTTTATACTAAAATACAAACAAACTTAACTTGATGTATCAGATGCAATTTGTAAACCTAAGTGCGAATAATCTTAGAATAGAACAGAAGACGTTCCGGCAATTATCGTTCAATTGAGACAAAAGGATAATGTTTGATGACCTATGTACCAAACTCCAAAATTACATACGGTCACTTAACGCAGCATTGAGATGTCTACCGAAGGTCGGTTATTGATCGATTATTCGATTTAAATATTTAAAACTTTTAGGGTTCCGTTTGTATAATATAAACACCAAAAACATGCAGCCGAAATAATCAAATTCGAGTTCTACTTTCCTTTTCGTCATCATCATCATAAACTAATGACTGGCCTCTCAGCTCGGTTGGTAGTAGCTCTGCCTTCTGAGCCGTAGGTCGTGGGTTCGAACCCCACCGAGAACAAATTTTGAGCTTAAAGCCGCTCCTTGAAGTGTAGCGACGCTGATGTTCATGTGGAACCAGTGAGTGGCTTCTTGACAGAGTCTTCCTTGGATTTTTCAGACGCCGAAGATCTAGTTCAGTTGCTATGAAAACAACATTCATACGGTAATAGATAGCCCGGTTTGAGCCATTTATGGATATGGGTAGGGTTACAGAGTATAAAATCCTGAACGTTCCTATTGCCATACGTATCGATAGTATCGTCATAGGCTAACCGTTAGGAAGCTTCCCTAATGGTACGAGTCGTGGGGAAAATTCGCATCGCACGCGCAGACGACGGTTAACCAGACCCTGGCGCCAATGATGTATTAGTTCTCGTCACGGATATGCAACGTTGAGGCAAATATGTATTTATCAACCATAATTCGCAGTGGCTTGGAGGAACTCTGAAACTGACAAATGATAGGGACTATCTCTACCAGGGATTACGAATCACACGCTGGATTGCGATTTTGTGACAAAATTATCGGAATATTACATGTTGTCGAAAAATATGGAATTTAACTTTTTTGGTGTGATGGAGCTGGTAGATTTCATGTTTTTTTAATTCCTGATTTGAATAATACCTATATTCAAATTACTTATTAAATTTGATAACAGATGCATTTATATGCCTAGTAGATAATAATGCAAGAATTCTTAGTTTGCTCTTCTCTGGATGAACTTTGTTAGTTTGTTAGACTGAAAAATAATTGTATTCGGGATAGTCTGTGGAAGTTCTAAGAATGAACCTTCTTTCTGACATCTCTAAAGTAAAAGTCTAACGTAAAAGTCTATCGGTGGCTAGAATACGCATTTTAGCGCGGTTCGATATTATCTTCGACAAATTTGGTGATATGACACTGCTTTCGCGACATTTCAAATCTCTATTTCGAGCGTAAATCTCTATAAGTCTAGAATTGGCCCCCTGCTCTTTAAAAAAAGCTGTGCACAATTGTAGCTACACTGAAACAACTGGTTGGCGTTTTTATCAATAATGACAGAACGCTATTTTTATGAAACGACGGAATATTTACCATGTTTAAATTTTTCTGAGTTGACTTCCGATATTTCGGCACAGTTGAATATCCCGTCGTTTCATAAAAATAGTGTTAAAACCATGATAGTTTCAAAAGTTATAATGACAGAACGGTTGAACGGATCTGGATGAAATTTGGGACAGAGATCTCCGGACCGGAGATTGAACGTAAACTTAGAAGATTTAATAAAGGATAATAAAGAGATAGCTAAGAGGTATTTCGAAAAGCCTGAAAATAGTAGGTATAATAAAATGATGTCTGGCAGACGGAAATTGCCGGCATGGCAGAAGAAGAACGATATTTTGAATGCCTTACGAAAATCACAGGTTAGACTTGAATTTCTTAGTCCTAGTATTTTGTTTTAAATATAAAGGCTTGTATAATAAAATGCTTGACTGCGCGGTTGACGCTTGTTGGAATATGCTAATCTAATCAAACATTGCAACACTTTTTTTGTCTGTGCACAGAGCACTGGTGGTCTAGTGGTAGCGGCCTCGCCTTCCGATCCGAAGGTCGTGGGTTTAAATCCAGTTGTGTACCAGTGAGTTTTTCAGTCGAAAAATTTACGTGCGCTTTGCCAGTCTCTCATCGCATAAAACCAAAGATACAGATTTATGATACCGTTGATCGTAAATAACTGGGCCAGGGTTTTATAAGCGGCGTCCGTCGCCTATAATGACCGTAAAATAGCGGTAACCACATTCCTTATACATAGCGTGAAGAAGATAGAGTTTAGCTAGTCTTTGAATGAGCCCTTTGCGTATCGTACAAGGTCTGTTTAATTTGGGGCTAGATATTGTTGTGTGAATTGTCCACTATTTTATTCATAAAAAAGTGTGTTGAATTATTCCATGCTAAATAATTATAACTGGAAATTTCGTTTATTCGAGATTTTTTTTTAAGGCGTGACCGCTCGCGAGCGCGTGCCACGTCACGCTCTTTCTACATACACACACACACACACAACGGTCAATACGCAGCGCTCACGGCTATACACATCAATAAGGCGATTGCTGAGAAACAAAATTGTTGTCTATTTTGCTACCACATTTCGTCGTTTGGCCTATTTGTCACTCTCTATTGTAAGGAGAAAAGAATAGACAGCAAAAATACGTTACGTAGAAACGATTGAAACGAGTTGTTGTCTCATCAATTTCCATACAAAAGAGAGACACGTGCTCACTCGGAAACAACGTTTGGTAAACGTTGGTAAATATGGTAGCAAAACTCCCGACTTCGGGTACTAGTTATAAGTTACTAACCTACTTTTCTGTATTTTTTACTAACACCATGGACTTTAACAAGTTGAAGTGCCAATAGGCAGACAGTATACTTAGATCGTTTGTATACCCTACCTACACCTGATGATGACTTCCGCATGTTCTGTGGTGACCTCGGCAATGACGTCACTGACGAACTACTTGTAAGTACCTACTTATTATACATTTTTAAACTTTATATTATCGGGCTGCAGTCTTGAGCCAGTCAGATATTAATCATTTAAATTTAAATGATAAAAAAAGACAAGTAAAAACTTCTGTAAGCGCTTTCTTCTCTCTATTTTTTTCCCGTTTTTGGCAACAAAGCTAAATCAACCTTTAGTGTAACTAGCTGAAAATGGTAAAATCAGCTCAGTCAAAGGTATATTCTTAATAAAATTTAAACCATTAAAAAATCATCCTCGCCAAGATTTTGCTAGCAAATAGCTATGACAATTTAGTTCAGAATTCACAACTAGATGGCGCTGCTAAATTTGTCACGATGCTAGAACGCGCTATCGGTGCGTTTTGCGGAAAGCTACTCACTTGTTCGATATCCTTCAAAAAAAAAAAAAAAAAAAAAAAAACCTAACCTAACCTAACCTAACCTTTTTTTTTTTTTTTTTTTTTGCGACCACGAACCGGAAGACGAAAAGTAGGGCGCCCACCCACCAGATGAACCGACGACATTGTTAAGATCGCGGGAAGTCGATGGATGGAAAGAGCTCAGAATCGTTCTTCCTGGAAATATGTAGGGGAGGCCTGTGGCCAGCAGTGGACTTCGCAGGCTGATGATGATGATGATGTGCTGTATTGCGTCCATAAATCTGAGACGAGAAACGTGTCGTGTGTGTTTGTCATTCATTCGGTCACGCCGTCACGGCTCAGTTGCGCGTTCTAAGAGTTCTTTTCCCGCTGAGACAAGGAACGCCTGAACGCCGCGATGTCTGAAGTTGCAAACACGGAAAAGATAAAAGATTATAAGAAATAAAAAGATTCTTTTGATGAAACACATTTTCTCCAGTTAGTATTTTGTTTTTCGATAGCAGGTTTTATGATGTTATACAATTCATTAAAACTGTTAATCGACATTCGAAAATAAACATAGAATCTTTGTTCATCTTCTTTGTAAATCCTGAAAAATATTTACAAACTGAATTTACACAACTATGGGCAAACAAAGTATAAATGTACACTGAAATAGCTGTAATAGAATTTTACAGTGGTCTTTATTGCCGGCCAGTTATATAAAGTTGGAGAAAACTGTAGGATAACAGAAATATTAATGGTTCAAGGAACTTGAACCTTTTTCCTTTGATTTCAATATATCAACATTTTCATTAGGTTTTGATGATTTTTCTTCATACTTTTCTACATCACAATTCTTAACAAATAAATACTGTTGTAGTTTGCTTGACACATTTGATGGTCCTGCTTCATTTGATACATAACTTTCTGTCTGTTTTTTTCTAAAGCCTATAATAAACCCTTTTTTTAAGCTTGTTTTCTATTTTCAGCGGCTGGCCTATATTATCTAGCAGAATTAGTTGAGGAATACAGTGTCATGGCTAAATATATCATTTCTTGGGCAGTTGCAGTAAGTATAAAAATATACGAGCCGGTATGACCGAGCTTCGCTCGGGTTTAAAAAAAAATAGTATTAATATTTGCCAATAGATGTCAGGAAGAGTCGTATCTTTATTGGCTTATTTTTAATTAACAATGCCTTCTAGCTTGCAGTTAGTTGCTCACAATCGCCAATAGATGGCAGGAACAGTTGTATATTGAGTTTATGTTTGATTATTGCAAAACACCAACTTCTCGTCATTTTCCAACGAATTGCTCAAGAAACTTCTTAAATTATATCAACTTCTTGACGAAGTTTGATGAAATTTGAATCTTAAAGCCGTCATCCTTGTGTTTGTTCTAGTATTTGGTGTTTGATGTTTTACTTTGAAGAAAGCAGATAATTATATATCTTCATTGTGTTGGAGATGTTTGAATCTTTCTTCTAATACAGCAGACCGATTAAATTTACCAGATCAGTCTGAGCGTTACAATTCATACCTAAAATCTCATTAACCTTCCTTTCCCAACTCATTCTACGTACGGATGGAACGAAGTAATTATTTCTTTATTCAAATTCAGATTAGCAATCTACAAAGAGCTTATCAGGAAAAAATCTGTCTGTGGGGCTGAGATGAGTTCTCATTTCATGCTGCCATCGTAGCTAAGAATAAATATCTGGATCACTAAATAAAAGAATGGATTCATTATGGCCAGCGGATCTTGCCGGCCTGAAGTTAACCGTTTTGCAAATCTTCCGTCATTTATCAAATAGTTATCATTCAGCTTAGACGGTGTATATCTAACAAAGATAAGTAAGTAGCTACCTTGCTTAAAAGGCAATCGATAGCAATAAAATAATTACAATAAACAAAGATAATACAAGTAGGGTGACTGGCAATAAAAACCTTCTTGAATAATATTTCCATTGATATATTGTAATAACTGATATAATTATTGTACATTATGGAAGTGGCAATGGGCAGATCGTATAGCTTGTAGAACCAATAAATGTTGAGGAATTAAGGCGACCACGAACCCGTGCATAAAATTTAGTAGAAAACAGTTTTGATATACTTACGTAACATACCTACTCGCTATAAACTACATACAACATATAAAATAAGAATTATAACAGTCGGTATTTCAAACAATATGCTTTGTTCATGCATCTTTTGCAAGATCATCGATGAATGTGAAAAGGCACTGAGAATTTATTACTTTGTTCGAACTGGCTAATATTGGATGTAACATTTAATTAAATAAATCAAATAGTAAATGATATCAAAAATAACTTCTTACGAATTCCTAATGAATTCTTGGAAAATAATGTAACAAAATTGCAAAAATTATTGCTGTCTTTGTTGTTCTAGTCATAAAAATTACAGCATAATATTTTATGATCACAAATTTTAAGTTTATGCAGCAAACAATACAACCTAGTAACACCAGTCGTTATACAAGTCAATCTCGTGAAAAATTTAGTTTATCCCTTTTTGATAAGGTCTATAAGCTCTGTCTGGCTCTGTTTCTGTCTCTGGGTTTGAGTCTGTGTGAGTGTTGACTTAATAAGTCCTTCTTCAAAACGGCACACACACAGTATAAAACACTGGTGAGCACTCACATAGACTCAAAACCAGAGCCAGAGACATAGCTAGACAGAGCTTATGATAGTGATTAAATTTTGTGGGGGGACTCATTCCTCAAATGTTTGATTCTAAAATAACAGATAAAGTGACATCATTGTACGTACCACCAACATTTGTATCTGTTCAGTCGATAGGGGCTGTTACGGCGCCATACGCGTGTCCCGTTTCCGAACGGAAACGAAACGTCACAATCCATATTTCAAATATTTTTGACAGCCACCCCAGTCTGTCACTACGCCTACAACTTTTCACCGCTAAGCTAACCGCATCACCAAACTCTGTAATTTGTACTTTTTAATTCAATATTATACGCAATATATCAAGAATCCAAGTCTTCGTTATTATCTACGCCACGAGAGGAACCCCACTAAACGGCGCAAACATAAATTGGACCTTCGGAGCCGAATCTACAACGGACTCAAGCACGCGCGACCTTCGCACGACCTCTCAGACGCACGGCGTCAACGGATTTTACCGAAGATTTTCCACGGATTCTTCAGAGGATTCATCAGGATCGCTGTCCAGAAGCACGCATACCAAAGATTACGAAGAAACGGTACGGCCAGCCATCCATCCTTTCCAAACCGCCAGTCCTTACTTGTGTTCATTTCGTGGTAAACTGTTTCAGTATTTGAGCCGCAGTGAGCTACCATCAGTTTGCAAAGTGTCTAGCAGTGTGTGCCGCAGCCAGCATAGCTGCCACTTGCCAAACGTGAGTACTCCACCTTTTACTGGACTTCCAAGATGAGCACAGAACCTAGGGCTAGGTCTAAATCTCCGTACAAATTGTCGGTTACAGAAGATGACCAAACGAATAAATTAATAAGTAACCTAGTTAAAAAGCGAGGCATTGTCAAGAGTCGCCTTACTCGCTTTTCTAGCTATCTAGATACGCTAGAATCAGGGTTAAGTTTGCCCACACAAAAACGTGTAGATCTCAAACTACGCGTTCAGGGAGCTTCTAGCTTATTTACCGAGTTCCACAGCCTTCAAACGCAATTAGAAGAATCTGTTTTAGAAGTAGATCTCCAAGAACAACTCAGTCAACGAGATTTATTTGAAGATTGTTACTACAGCACTTTGGCTAGGGCAGAATGTATGCTTGGTAGTGGAGAAGCTGATTCAAGTTCCAAGAAAGCGCCTAGTGATATAAAGTCAGTAAAGTTACCTACGATATCGATTCCTACCTTTGATGGTTCGTACGAGCATTGGTTGGAATTTAGGGACACCTTTCAGTCGCTTATTCACAATTCAGATCAAATCACTAGCATCCAAAAATTCCACTACCTCAAATCATCACTAAAAGGCAGTGCAGCGTTGGTGATTGATTCGCTAGAGTTTTCAGCTGCAAACTACGCTGTAGCATGGGAATTGCTTCTAAATAGGTACGACAATAGCAGGTTACTCGTACACAATCACGTCAAATCATTGTTTAACATTCAGGCGTTGACAAAAGAGGCACCAGATCTGTTACGTCACTTAATAGACACAATTTTGAAGAATTTACGCGCTTTAAAATTGTTAGGTGAACCAGTAGACAGCTGGGACACTTTAATAATTTATATTGTTGTCACAAAATTAGATAAAATCACAGAACGCGAGTGGGAACAATACAAAAACACAACACTAAAACAATCTGGTGACTCCAAGTCGATCCTGAAGGTAGATGTTTTGCTGACGTTCCTCAAAGACAGGGCGGATATGTTGGAAACATTGCAAGTATCACACGCGAGCACAAGTAACATTAAACAATCCACAAATACGCATAGCATTCACAAAATTCACTGCAATGTCTCCACCGATAATCCGCACTGTCAAGAGAAAAAGACATGTCTAATTTGCAAACAACATAACCATCAACTATACGCATGTCAAAGATTTCTTAGTTATAGTTTAGAAGATAGGTTAACATTCGTCAAAGATAACAGTCTATGCGAGAACTGTTTACGCGCAGGGCACTCCGTGAATGAATGCAGGTTCGGTCCGTGTAGGAAATGCGAGCAAAAGCATAACTCATTAATTCACAAAGATAGTGAAGTTAGACGCGATGTAGCTTCTTGCACGTCAGGCGAGAATAGTGAACCGGTTTCGGCGATGCAACCGTCCCTCGCCGCACCACCGCCACCTGCGGACCCTAGCAGTGACAAGTTCACATTATGCACGCACACTAATATTCTATGCGCTAATTACCCGTGTGTGCAACCTGTCCTGTTATCGACGGCATTAGTGGAGGTGAAAGATATTCACAATAATTATCAAATAGCGCGCGCGCTCCTTGATTCAGGAAGCGAGCGGTGCATTATAACGCGATCATTATGCGATAAACTAGGCACGCCATTCATACAGTCCACTCACGAAGTACGCGGGGTTGGGAATTCTGTGTCACAGTCTACGCAAATCTGTGACATAGAAATCAAATCGCGAACCAACCCATTTAATATGCGAATGCAATGTATTGTTTTACCAGACATTACATCTACGTTACCAGAGATACCCAAGCAAAACGCGCAGTTTGGGATCCCTGGTAATTTACAGTTAGCTGATCCCTATTTCCATGAGTCTCAAAAAATAGATATCCTAATAGGCGCAGATAAATTTTGGGATTTATTAAGCGAGGGAAAAATGCGTTTACCCAGTGGTCCATTCCTACAAAATACGCAATTAGGATGGATCGTATCGGGTCCATTAAATATAAAGCGAAATAAAAATATAATACGGTGTAATTTTTTCCATACGGTGGAAATTCATCCACACAAGTTTTGTGAGCTTGACGAACAACTTCCTAGGCTTTGTGATACGCGTACGGAGGAGAAGAAGGAGTGCGAACCTTTCGTCATAACTACAACGCGCAATAATAACGACGAAAGGTTTTGCTATGACACTTCGCTCAAATCCTCACCACAAAGCCTAGGAGAAATGTATCCTCAAGCTCTCAATCGATTTTTACCGATCAAAAAACGATCACAAAGCGATCTAGAATACAAAAGCTTAAACATAAACTTTATTCACGAGTATGCATCTTTAGGTCACATGACGCGAGTAGCACCTCATTTGTTTCTACCGCATATCGGTGTATTACGCAAACACACCAATGCATCGACAACAGCTGTTGCAGCTAATGACTTTTGCTCGTATTTTCGCACGGTCAGCGATAAGACGGCCAGTGCATCAGTCCGCTTGTTATGCTTCAAGGCCAAGGTCGCTTCGCTGACAAACGTTAGTATACCTAAATTCGAACGTAGTGAAGTGTTTTTGTCGTCATTAGATCGTGCAGTCGAGTGCATCAACATAGCTTCTGATTCGAGTCCATCCATAATGCGGGACGAGTTATCAGAAGTTAAATGTAACAATAATAATAATAAAAACTATAAATGCGACACAAAACATCAAATCTCATTGTGCTCAAAACATCGGTTTCCAGTTGTGCTCATGCGTTTCGATCACCAACGTATGCTTGACCATGCTCCTCAAGCGCTGCTGTACGACGTCTGCCGGCAATGGTGGCTGGTTGGGGAGAGGTATCTCCCGCGGGAGTTAGTGGACAAGTGCGTTGCGTACAAGCGATTGAAAGGTACAACTTTTAACTTTTTACACTGCGAGGTAGATAACGCAAGACCGATACTTGCCTTGAATCGTAAAGGTAGCGGTTCCAAAACGGATTCATATATAATTTGTTTATGTATGTATTCCATTATGCGCGCTCTAAACTTGGAACTGGTCAGTTATCTATTTACTAAGATACACATTCTATATTTAAAATTAAAACTAATTGTTACAAGTAGTAGAAAGCCCGATGAAATAATTTCAAATTTCATCGGTGCCAGTAATAAATTAAATAAATCAATTAGTCATTCTAGTGATACATATAAATACGCTCGTAGCCAAGCTATAAGGTTTATATGTATCCCGTCATGCGATGCTCATTTTGGAGGTCTTGGGAAGGCTGGGGTAAAACCGTGCAAGTTGTACTTCACACGTACAATCAGTCATGCTCAGCTTGCCACGGTTTTGACACAAGATTCCACCATCCTAAATTCTTGTCCTCCATCCCCATCATCATCATCATCACCTCACGACTACCTTTCCTTCAGTCCCAGTAATATCCTGGTTGGTCGTCCGCTTACAGCGCCGCTGGTGTATCAGGACATGCGAGGCGAACCTGAACGACCACTCAACCAGCACCAGCAAGCGGAGCACATGCGATACAACAACTGGACGTACTGGGCGAAGGAATATGGATCCGAGCTGCCGACCAGATGTACATGGGAAGAGAACGTGAATATAGTCCACATCCAAGGACAGTACCTACTGACTATCAAAGACGTCTAGCCTCCTTTATCGAAGTGGACACGTACGAGAATCATCAACATCATCAGCAGCTACGATGTTTATTTCACACGGACTAGATATCCAAACAGCATCCACGCACCAGCACCACGCAGCTTTCTGATGAAAGTGCCCTGTTCCGGGAAGAAGCTACGCAGCATGAAGAGGACAAAACGCATCACTCTTTGAAGCTGGTGCTTCCAAGGCCGGGGGCATGTTACGGCGCCATACGCGTGTCCCGTTTCCGAACGGAAACGAAACGTCACAATCCATATTTCAAATATTTTTGACAGCCACCCCAGTCTGTCACTACGCCTACAACTTTTCACCGCTAAGCTAACCGCATCACCAAACTCTGTAATTTGTACTTTTTAATTCAATATTATACGCAATATATCAAGAATCCAAGTCTTCGTTATTATCTACGCCACGAGAGGAACCCCACTAAACGGCGCAAACAGGGGCAAAGAAGATAACCCAACAAAGGCCTTTACATCTTTGTTAGATGATAATATACAGCACTAAGACCCATTTTTCAATATTAATGGGACGCTACAGTGCTTGGAAAAGGATTTTAGGATCAGTGATGAATGTAGAACGGGTACATGCCGTGATCGCGACACAATAAGCTTGGTCGCGTGGAACTGGCACCTAGACTCACCTAGCTTTAGGACGTTTCAAAGTGATTCTTGCAATCCAACTGAATAAATACACTTTTATTCAACCAACCTTAAACAACCAAATCACGGCAGCACCAAATACATCCACAACCATTCACGAGTGTGCAAGCGTAAATTACCAATAGCTAATGAAACAATGAATACGGTTAAAAAAGACGGGTAAAAACAATTGTAATTTTTTAGCACAACAAATTAATTATTTGTGCTCAGTGCTTTTAATGTGAAAACAGCCATAGGTTTCCAGGTGATTGATTGCGGTCCGTGATGTGATTCTGTGGTGTTTTGTTTTAATTAATATTTGTACTTCCACTACTTTTGCACTGCATTTAAATGTTGTGTTTTCTTGGTTTGTTCTATTTTGTATTATTAGAATATTTTTGGTGAAGTCTTTAGAATATATTTGATAGAGTCTTTAGAATATATTTGATAGAGTCTTTAGAATATTTTTGGTAGTCTCTAGAATATTTTTGGTAGAGTTTTTGCTACAAAGCTGACCATTACTATCTGGTTACCTATGATGATATTCATGAAAGAGTTTATCACACAGATATTGTTGATGAATCTCAAATGTTTAAACCATTAATTTGTTATGATCTTTGATTCTAGGCCCATAAGCTGCGAATACGGAGTAATAGTATTGTACCATGGACAAACAATCAACATGTTTGAAATGGTATAATTGATATATAAGAGTTTTAGGGAATTATAGGCTTACAATGCTACAAGAGATGCATCTTTTGTTTTTCTTTTACGTAGGTTTATTAAAACTAGAACCACTAACATAACCTATTTATCAAGGAAGACTATTAGGCTATACAACGATCCGTGCGAAGCTGGGGCGGATCGCTAGTATTCAATAAACCTGAAAGAGATCTTCAAACAGTGTGCTTGATCAATTGAATACAAGTGAATAAAAAAATAGAATAGTTAGTGGATGCATATTCAAGCTAAATTTTGAGAGTGATCTTTGTACACCTTGTATTTGACTAATAAAAATACTACGTTCCGGCAAACGTCGCAAACAGTGCTCTGCAAAATAAACACAATTCGGATTTAATTGAGTCTTTAGCGAAAACATCTAAATGTTTGTGCTCTCTATGGGTGTGTTATATGTATTCTTAATGTGTATTTACAAAAAAAAATTATATAAGTATTTTATCAGCTATCTGGTTCCCATCGAACAAGCTCTGCTTAGTTTGGGGCTAGATAGTGTTATATTTTTATATTGAAGAGAACTCATTGAAACAGAAAACCATGGTTTCGGTGGTGTGTAATCTAGCCTTTTTGTTAAAAGCTGTGGCAATGCTCAACTGGATAATAATAGGGCGATAACGGCTATTATATCCATTATGTGTATCGCACAATAGGGAGATATAATAAATGCTAAATGGCAGCCATTATTATCAGTACAGGTAAAGAGTAGACGTATAAATAATTTGGTAACATCGGGATAAATATGTGAACATCCGTGCTATAAAGTTTTGCTAAAGTGCTTGTTTCATTTCAAAGTTTTGAACTCTTTCGTCACTCGTCTTCGCAGAATATCAACCATTTTTATTTTTTTGCTTTTTCAAAGTTTAAATCGTTATTTACTTGGATGAAGTATACTATTTACAAGCATCAAAACTATTCGTTCCTAAACTAGTCAAGCGTGACTGGAATGCTATACATATTTATGGCGAATCTATTTACATTGATAATATGTTCTAGATAAAATTACGTCTAAGTACACGTTATTCTATAGAATAAGTTGTATTGATAGTACCCAAAGATAGTGGCACAGCTGTTTGCGCCGTGCTATTGACGACGTAGTGGATTTTTTGGTACAAATGGTGGTCTTCGAAGCACATGTTGATTGCTGCGCAGTACCGTGCGGTAACATCTTGTACGGTACTGGCGTCGATACGTATCCTTCCCGCGACGGTGTAGAATCATCACAGAGCTACTACCAACTGAGCTGTCGTGCCTACCACAAGCTCTGTCTGGCTCTGGCTTTGCGTCTGTGTGACTGCTGTCTAAATAAATCCTACGTCAAATCGTCACACAAACAGTATAATATACACTGATGAGCACTCAACAGACTCAAAACCAGAGCCAGAGACAATGCCAGACAGAGCTTATGCTAGACCTACTGAGAGGCTAGTCAATATCATAATATTGTGATAATAATCATGAAGTTTAATATGGAAATTATGTTCCTAGATGAAATTAGTTTTAAAAGTGAATTGTGAAACTTCGTCGTTTGATCGAGTAGTTTATTGACTATGGTATTATTGTCTTGTCGTGTGTACCCGAACGAGAGCTGTCAGTAGGCGAAGTTACGGCCAGGGGTGGAATTTTTAAGTTACTATGTCAGTGGGTGAAGTATGCTAAAGTATTAAATTACGAAAATTATAGTCCGGACTAAAAAAGATTGCTCGTGTCGATAATATTTGTAGCCATAAAATGTCTACTTTTTTATTTCTTTCAAATTTCCTGCCGTGGTTTAGATAATGTACAAAATAAAACAAATTAATTATCGTTACAGGTGATTGCCACTTAACATCAGGTGGGCCTTATGCTTCTCCCACCAGCTAGTTGTATAAAGACAAGTGAAGTTTAAAAAACTTGGGAAACTGACTTCATGGTCAAACTGCTGAACTGATTTTAATGAAATTTCTATGGGACCTAACTACTGCATCTAACATAAGTGCAATACCTATGTTATTTAATGTAGGTGTAAGTTAACTTTTAGATCGAATTGAATTTTAATATTGTGCCTTTTTTTAATCTCTAATATGTACTTAATTATTTACAAAAAACTTACAACTACATAATACCTTCCGCTGCGCATTTCATTACTTAGCTTAGCACTAAAATTTTAATCAGTCGATCGGTCAAACGATTGAGCGATATAAAGTACAGTAAAAGACTAACATTAAATTTAATCTAATAAATGTTATTTTAAAACGATAACTCACTTTGCGGCGCAGGAAAGGGGGCGCGCGCGACCGCGCTGACCGCATTACGACTAAGGGCCGTCTCTCTCGGCTTCGCAACACCTCTATACAGTTTCAAAAACATTTGGCAACCACATAAATTAAAACTTTAAAACTATTTGACGAGAGAATCGATTAAAATTATGCTTTACACACTTGTATACAAATATGTACAGGGTGTCCTTGCGAGGGGTTCGGCCGAGCCGCTACGATATCCTAAATGCTTGAGCTCCATCACTTACTTACCTACAACGCAACGTTATCGCTTGCTCCTTTACAATTTGGCAGGTTAATTTATTTGTTTAAAATATAATAAAATCCGTATTTATCATAATCGACTTAATAATTGCAATAAAAACTAAAATGCATATTAGAAAACAAATTAAAATTACGAATATTCAAAGAGAAACTTTCCCGTTTTCGTACAAAAATGGGATAATTAAAAATAATAATAATCACGTTCAGTCATGCGCTATGTTTCGTTATTAACATATAATTATTCCATTACAACTCTACCGTTTTCCTAAGTCTAGTGGATGATAAATAACCGAAATACTAATATTAAATATACATACCGATATATATATCAGATAATATTTATACAAGTTTAGCTTAAGTTAAGTTTTAAAGGTCATTTCCCTAAATTGGCCTTGTTTAACATGTCTGTCAAATGTGCTTCATTCCGAGGCAAGCGCCCGACTCACCGTCTCCCTATCGTAAACCGTGCCGCGTCTCGACGCTACGATACGATACAACACTACTACACAAGACTATATACCTACGACATTATAAAACAAATCGTTCTAAAAAGGACAAAAAAATACTCAAAAATCGTAATATTTTGAGAGTTAAAAAACAATAGTAAGCCCACATCCAAAGAGAATATTAAAAGCAAACAACGGCGTACGAGCAAGGTTCGCAACCGCAAACCTACTGTATTTATGTGTCTTGAACAATAAAGAGTCATCTCTAAGTATTTAATTGGCCGATTAGGCATCCGTTGAAAGCGGTCCTAAGTAAATGCAATAAAAAATAACATTATTTTTCATATTAATTTGTGCACAAAGTGATAAACATTGTTTTTTGTTCTGGGTGGCTATGGCTCTAATCCAACTTTCCTACAAAAGTTACGTGTGTACCTACCTAGCTATCAGTCATCTTCAGTAATCTTTGTTCAGTTTGAAGCTGGATTTGTGTGATATGTTTGCAAAGAAGATTGCGCGAAATGCTCACAAGAGGAGAAAGAGAAGGCGGGTGTCGTGGTAGCGTCAATGCTGGCCCACGATCCTGTGGCCTGGAAGATGTTCCTCACCAGGTACGACGGTCTGGACAAGGTTGAGAGGGTACTTGGATAGGTTTGACTGCGAGCTGGTTGAAAACTACAGTTTCTTGCATAGAGATATAAGTACTACGTACTAGAGAAGACACCGTAAATTCCTACTTTGTCCCGTTCAACTGCGGCGATCGCACCGCACCTCACTCAGTCGCCTGAACTTCTCAAGAGGTGTCCAAGAACAAGTCGTAGAAATAAGGTCGAAAATTGTCGAGGATATTCAGAAGTTAAGAGACCGTGTAGCTGAAGCTTTCGAAAACGTTTCAAATAGGCTGATCGACTCCAGCGTGGCGATTACGGAATGTATTGTGGTACGCAGCTCAGAACTTTTTTAGATATAAAAACCAACAAATAATAAAATGATGAGATTATTTGGAAAATAGGATATTTTCAGGATCTTTTTACGCTTTTACAGACTTACAGAGAAGACGCGAATGCTGTTTTCAACGAGACTTTCGCAAAAACTACGCTTACAGTAGTACCTTACTCTGAACTTTGTCTTTTCAGCCATAGCTATAGTCTCGAATCTCTGATATAGATAGTGCAATTCACGAAGACGCGCCCCTCGCGGGGTGCGGGGAGTTTGCTCCGAGCGGCAGTCGCGAACCGTAGTCTATTCATTGTAGTGTGCGTGTGCACTCATAGGTAATTAGTGTGTACCGATAACACTCAAACATTGACGGAAGCTTGCACACATATACTATAAACGGTTAAGAGGAATAGTGGGGCGCGCCTTCGTGGATTGCACTATCTATAGTCTCAGTCCAACAGATAGTCTTAGACCAACAGCAAAATTATTCTTTTTCCAAAATGTTTGTCAGGTTTCGGGTTTTTAGGGTTCCGTAGCCAAATGGCAAAAACGGAACCCTTATAGATTCGTCATGTCTGTCTGTCTGTCTGTCTGTCTGTCTGTCTGGCCGGGGGGCTCGCAGCCTGTGCCTCCAGGTCCAAGGCTAGCAGTGCTGATGACCTGCTGTCTGATGAAGCCTACACGCAGTGCTGCATGGTAAGTTGAAGCTTCCAAAACCCAAATAAAAAACATTATCAATAAAACCCTCACCACCTTTAGTAGTAGTAGAGCTCTTTGTGATGGACTCGTCCGGGGAAGTACTACCACCACGCCTATTTCTGCCGTGAAGCAGCATTGCTGTGTTTGAGTTTGAAGGGTGTGGGTGCCGGTGAAATTACTTGCACGTGAGGCTGAATATCTGTATGCCTCCAGTTGATGAGATATATGATTCTCACAAGACAGACAGAGACACATGTGACCGATGCACGTACGTCTTTGAAGTGTATATTATTCTAAGTGATAGGACAAGTGCATTGGTGGTGAGACCGTTTAAAGACTAGAGTATTCTATTGAAGTTGCGTGTAAGCTGTTTTACCAAAGACCACGGCACACAAAAAGGAATTGGATAGGAATGAAAACTAAGTTTAATAATATTTTACTATATCTATAATAATTATTGTTTTAAACCTGTAGTTTTACTAAAACTACAGAACAGATTAATACTCTTATTGAGAATCAAATTATACAAAAACAGTTATTATTAAAAATAACACAACCTTTTACTGGAACTACTTTGTCTAAACTTACTCATAGCGCACATACCTATTACCCAAATAATAATTGAATTACACTTACATATCCCCAGGATACCGAACATTAATTTTACGCAATCAGAATTCCGTTTAACTATTCAAATAAAGCTCAAAACCTTACTGCAACTTCTTGATCAAAACTTTAGGTTTTAACTTAGCTATTCTCAGTTTACGCATGTGCTTCATTACAAAGAACATTCCCGGGAATGTAAGGATAAGAAGATATAATCTCAAGTATCAGCTGGACCGGGGTCTGAAGTCCCTTAGACCTATGATGGTGGATATGATCAAAGACTCCAATCGTTTTAATAGGAGTGAGGAGCAAGATTACAATGTGTTGATCATCGGAGTGCCTAACGTTGGGAAGTCTTCATTGATAAACCAGCTGCGTTCAATAAACACGAGGAAAAGTCATGCGTTGCCGGTAGGGGCTGTCGCTGGAGTGACGAGGAGTTTGATGACGAAGGTCAGGATCAACAATGACCCTACCATCTTCATGTTTGATACTCCAGGTAAGATGGCAAAAAAATTCGTCAAATTTATCATGCGCACTTGATGTGCGGGCAGGTTGTTCCGCAAGTAGGCCGCTGGCGGGCCCTTTTTGCGTGACCCTTGACACATGTTGCTCGAACTGTTTTAGGTTCTAAAACACGCTGGTAAAATGAGGATCAGGCAATTGCTTACATAATTCTAATTACTGTTTTGATAATGTTTCTTTTACTCACCCATCATAAGCCCTGGAAGGTGGATTATGCCTGCTCCACAGCATGTAGCATTAAATAAGTCATCTTCATTTAATCATAATAATATAGATACATTACAAACCAGATATAAACAACAGAAATCTTGGATTTTTACAGGTATTCTAGAGCCATCGGTGACAAACATCGAGATGGGTCTGAAGTTAGCTCTCTGCGCTTCACTCCAGGACCACCTGGTGGGCGAGGAGGCTATCGCAGATTACCTGTGCTGGGCAAAGTCTCCCCCAAATCCAACCAACTGTCTCTATCCATCGCTCTAATCCACCATCCTCGCTCGAAAGCGTCGAGATCGTCCCTCCAACGCTTTCGAGTCAATTTATTAATTTACAAAACCACGTTTATATTTGAAAGGTTATAATAAAAAACAGGTTTTTTTTTATACAATTTGAAGATGGTTCATCTGATGTTATGTGGTAACCATCTTCTATAACACAGCATTGCCTCGTACGTCATGCACGTCAGAAACGTGCCCTACGATGCACTGCTCTGCTCTCAGCCTTTGTCCGTAAAAAAGATGCACTGTGCCAGGTACTTTGAAATGATTAAAGAAACTAACATATCTGAGAATCTTAAATTTTGAAAACTTGTTGTCAAGTGCGCGAAGAGTCCCTTAGGGAGGGCGCGCACTGGGCAGTCAGAATATTTGAGCTGCCAGTAATAGCAGCCAATCGACGGCCATTTGTGATCCTTACGTTGAACGATATGGACGTAGAAGAACTTATAACCTACATAAAATACGTTTGGCTGCTACAACAAGTGCGCGGAGACTGACGGCAGCCACATATATTTGCCTACACTCGCTCTGGCTGCGCGCAGCCAATGGGCTGCCGTGCAATCACACGCGCTAATGCTGCTGCAGTCGGGAGTTCAGGGCTGCCATAGTGCGTGAGCTCACATACAGAGTCATATATTCGACTGGATGCGCGGGAGACCTTAGCTGCTTATTCTTAAGTGGGTGATCCATTGGGAAAATAATAATTATATTTGAAAATCTGTCTCGTAGGTTTTGGAGGAAATCGGCGGTATGGTCTTGATTTGATTGGTACTACAGCCTGCTTTGCTTCGAAAGGAGCGAAAAACGAGCGAAAAGGAATCTTTTTTTTCTTCTTCTTAATGAATGGCATCTGTCCATTTCGAATCAATTTTGCCAGTGTCGAGTAATGAATAATGAGGTTATATAATATATTACCTACAAATATAATACTTTTCGGTCAAGTCGAGTCAGTCATTCCGTCAAGTTGGCCCTACATAATTGGCTTTGATCAAAAACACATCGCAATCAGTCCCGTAACCCTGCATTCATTGTCCTACAACAGCAAACTAAGTAGTTCCTCTAGTCGCTGGCTATTCAGAAAAGGAACCTTTTTGAGGTACACTTAAAATCCTTGTGGCACGATAAAAAAAACTGGCTATGAGTGGTCTTTCATTTTTTATTATAATGAACGCAAATAAACATTTGATGCTTTTATTACACACGTTGAATGGGATTTTTCAGAAAAACTGGTGACTATTTTTCTATGATCACTTACAATTTGTTCGGCTGCTGTTGACAAAGTGGAAATAGAATATCAAATTATGACAGCTCGTTAGCGTTGTCAAAACAAACGACAATTTATTGTAGGCGCTACATTTATTGTCTGTGTTCTTTTATATTTTTGTTTGATAGATTTATATGACTTCATTTAAGTAGGTTTTATAGTTATTTTATGCAGCGTAAAAAATATTAAGATATTAATATTACTGTGGCCCAGCCCAGCCCAGCCAGTCTTTGCCTTGCTTTGGTCTGAATTAATTCGATTCAGTGAAGTGAAGTGAAGAAAAAGGAGTAGATAGGTAAGTGAGGTGTGATTCAATTTGCTTCTGCATACGGTATCTTCTCACGATGTTCGTTAATAATGTAATTACTTACTAGTTGCACTTTACTTTTCCCGGAGTTAGGCGATGACTGAATGGCGTCCAAGAACTGGCTATAGAAGCGTTGGACGCCCTGCGGCAAGATGGGCAGACGATGTGGTTAACATCGCAGGTAAGACCTGGATGAGATTGGCACAAGACCGGCAACAGTGGCACATACAGAGAGAGGCCTATACACAGCAGTGGGTGAAGTCGGGCTGTGGATGATGATGATGACATGACTGGATTTGAACCCACGACCTTAAGATCGGAAGGCGGGTCGCTATCACTAGACAACCATCAGTGCTCTACTAGTCTAATACCTCTAATCAGCGATGTCTGTTATTGCTTCTTATTGATTATTTGATAACATTCTTTAAATAATGTACTAGTACTCAGGCTCTGACCATTATTATTCTGATAGTAAAAGCCTTATTAGCCATTATCATCATCGTTATTTTAAGACTAAGAAATAATAATAAAAGCATTTATTTTTCTTTTACAGAGTAGTGAACACAATATATGGTGGAGATATTTATGTCATATAAAAAGTAATTAGATGGGATGTGCCTACCCACTATGCATGAGACTGGAGCTTGAGAGTTTATATAAAAAATAGTAACTTTATCGGTATACATAAACTACTCCTTACTAAACGGTATTTTTGACGAATACAAATGTACAGTCAGCATGAGAATACATAGATCTTAATTTCGTTTTATGAATTAAAATTATATACGCTTTGCGTTTTTATGCAAAATTATTTGAGGTAGAATATTGTTTCAAAACGTTTTATTATGGTTTCAGTATTCCAGTAAAAAGCATATCGCGCTTGTTAGGTAGACTCATTATTTTTGTATGTAAAAATGGTATAGAAATGATTTAATGAGAGGTTAGTTTAGCCCAGCAAAAAAATATTTTTTTTTTCAAAGCTCGAAAAACTTATTTTAATTGAATTATTGTTTTATTAAACAGAAGCAGTGAATACTAACTAAATCATTTTATGAATTTACCCATACTTTCATGTAGGTATAAAAAAATATCCCATTCTAAGTTCAATGACCTACCAGGCTATTCACGCTTCGCCCACCATGCCTATTTCTGCCGTTATGCAGCATAGCTGTGTTTTGGTCTGAAGGGTGTGGGTGCCGGTATTATTATGGCACGTGAGGCGATACATCTGTATGCCTCAAGTTGATGGACACAGGGCAGTGCATCGTAGGGCACCTTCCTGACGTGCGTGACCTACGAGGCAATGCTTTGTTATAGGCGATGGTTACCGCTTAACCTCAGGTGGGCCATATGCTTGTTTCATCAGCAAGTAGTATAAAAATAAAAATAATAATAAATACTCTGTCACAAGGAACAGGAGCCTAGAAACCCATCTCGCCATGTTTGTTAAAAGTCCACTACACTTAATTCAATTTTAAGCCAAAGCAACTGCTGTTGTAAGACAGTTACGCACAGAAGAAATAATAGTAGTTCCGTATAGGCATAGTGTTCCCGCTAATTTTGAATCCGAAGGTCGTGGGTTCAAATCCAGTCGTGTCCAATGAGTTTTTCTGTCGAAAAGTTTATGTGCACTATGCCAGTACTCTCAAAACGAAGTGAAGTGAAGGGAAACATCGTGAGGAAACCAGCATGTCGTAGAACCTAAAAAAGTTCAGCAACACGTCGACATTTATATAAACAAGGCAAAGAGATGTAGAGATGGAGTCGTCCCAACAAGCAGCTGAATATCGCGACGAGCGAGGGCCCGCCCCGGGGACATCGCAATTGTCATGTAAAGCGTCGCCGGGGCTGCAGCAGCCTCGTCGAATCGGAGATTTGCCTCCGGCTGAAAATGCAAAAAAGACGTCTATGTATTTTGTTTTTTATGAAATTAATATGTAGCGAAAATTTACTATCAATAATACACAATTTTATTGTAATAGCACGTTGAAGCCTTATATTACTATTGCTATTGAGGCATGCTGCGATTTTTTTTTATTATCTACATCGTACATCATCATCATCCAAACTTTTGTGGGAATGGGTGAAGCACCCCTTTCCGGCTTATAGGGATAAAACGTACCTTGTATTTTCAATATATTCGTAAAATCTTATATCTTAAATAGTCCTCATAAACCTTACTCTAATCCTAAAATATTTCACACATTTTGTAAAAACATCTTCTTTTTTGTACACGAGGCTCGAGAGGCTTGTCTCAATTAATAAAATACGTGGGTAGAGCCATTTCTTTTCGTATACTGCACAAACAAGGCTCTAAATTTTGTTGATTTATAATTCAAAGCTAATAAAAGCGTTATAATATAACAATCAGTACCCGAAGTCAGAGTTTCGATACCACATTTCGTTACCAAATGTTGTTTTCGATTCGCGTAAGTGTCTCTGTCTTTTGAATGGAGAAAAGATGAGACACTATTTATTGTAACGACAACCTATTTAAGCGTAAACACAACCAATTGATTTGAAACAGCAATGAGGCCTAATTCAAACGATTCGGAAAGACTAAACTCAGTCAACCATGGCATCATACCCAAAAATGTAAACAATCACGAATTAATTTAAAATTCAAATTATCTTAAACACAATGTTCAAATAATTCCGAAACGAACATAAAGGCAGTCGACCTGATAATTATATAAATTTACCACGCATCTAAATAACATTACCAAAACGAATGGTTTAACACTTTGAATGATTCAAATAAAAGTAACAGTGAATCGGGTTAGAGTTAGAGACAACCAAAAGGTGGGAAAAGTGAACCAATTTATGCGCTTACATAAAATACATCTGTAGTAATTTAAACGAATATTACGAGACCCACTTTCCCAATTATTATTTTTAGCCTGCATCGTCACACTGACGATTGTATACTTATTGTTTATTGCCGACGTCACCCAGAAAGCGGCTAGCCTAAAGTGGAATTGGCCATGTCTGCCGCATGTCAAACGATCTTTGGGCCAAAATAACAACTGAATGGGCCCCCAACAATGGCAGACGACCTCGCGGAAGACCAAGACTCAGATAGCGGGACGTTCTTGACGCGTTTATGCAGGACTGGGAATCCATAGCACACGACCAGGTGGAGAATTTCGGCTTCATAGTTATTGCCTACAACCATAGTTGAATTGAAATACAGGACCCATATCTTTTACACCTTAAACATAAAATACATACAGGTCAAAAACCTCATCCATCAAGATCGATAAGTTTTGGAAAATACCAAATTTTCCGGAATAACTAATCATTTTATTAGGTGTTAACCAAGGATATTGGAGGTGTTAACTAATTAATTAACCAATGACACAGATCGGCAAACAGTTACAACCTTTAATATTGTACCTTTAATATTGTATTGTATTTTAATGAAGAAGACATTATTTGAATTTAAAAACAATTAAAACTGCTTGAACCGGAAATCAAACCCATTACACCAGAAAAATTATCACTCTGCAGCTTTATCATATTATTATCTTTTTTTTCACTCATTTTATCATAACTCCAAATTAAAGAGAGCTTGTATTAAGAAAACCAGATAGTTGATATAATACTTAACACATATTTTTTGCAAATACTTAGAATACAGCACTCAGACAGAAAACAAACATCTGCGTTCACCATACAGATAAATGTTCTCGGTGGGGATCGAACCCACGGCCTAAACGTCGAAGGTAGAGCTACTAACCAACTGAGCTGAGAGGCCAGTCAATACGACAAATTAATGTAACTCAGTCAATTGGATAGGAATAAAAAAGCAAGTTCCTCACGGGTTAAGTCTAGTCAGATCTCTAACATGGTATCTCCCAAATGGTTCCTGGGGCTTGTCCAGTGGAGCGACATTATAGGTGGTAGGGCTTATTTTCTTATTGATGACATAGGGTCCATCCCTTTTTGGAGTAAACTTGGAGGTTAGTCCCTTAGCTGCTTGGCTAAGGATGTGAGTGTTAAGTAGCATCAAATCATTGATTGAGCCCTTATTTTTTAGGTCCTCGAAAGTTTTAGGCGGGTTTTTAATTAAAACTTTTCACTGATGTTTTGAGTAGCTTACGCGAAGTCGAATATATCCTTGGAAACAATTGTGTAGGCTAATTGAAAGCAGCACTTCACAACAACAACACTTTCACTTTTATTTTCGAGTTAAGTAGTAAAAAATATATAAAATAGATTCTGGTGTAGTTTAGATGAAGCAGGGGAGCACTGGTGGTCTAGTGGTAGCCTGGTAGTGGCCCCGCCTTCCGATCCGAAGGTCGTGGGTTCAAATCCAGTTGTGTACCAATGAGTTTTTCCGTCGAAAAATTTAAGAGTATTCCAAAATACATTTACAAAATAATAGAAACATATTTTTCATTACTCATACTCTGAAAGTAGGTCTGAAGTTGCCTGAGGGGCCTAATTGAAAGTAAAACTTTCAGCCCTAGGGAGAATCGCTTTCTACTGACAGCAGACAAATTATTAAAAAAAACAAGTTCTATTTTATTCAACCATGTTCCAACTTTCTAACTGCAAGGAGGTCGTTGAAACAAATTCCAACTTTTTATTCAGCAAGTAGGTTGGAAACCCATTACAACGGTAAGAAGTTTAAAAAGTCTAATTAGAGCGCAATGTAAAATTTAAATTTAAATAACATAAAGATAGTATTAAATAAATAATATATCTTCTAAATTACTTGATTAATATATAGCTTCAACTATTTATTTAAAATAACATAGATTTGAGCAAACAATTTACCATTTTTTAAATTATGATAATGAAAATAATGGCTGAATAATGCTGGCGAGCCTTTTTTAAATTTAAAAAATAAAAAAAGTAAATCAGTAAAAACTTGAAGTAAATTTTAACTGATATATTATTAATATTTAAAATGATAGTGATGAGTCGCGAGGTATGATTGATGACCAAACAAGCGACAATTACGTGCCCTTTCTGTCTCTGCCTACTATTATTTCACGCGGTTCATCTTTGTTTCTATGCTCCTTCACCATATCTTTAAGTATATGTATATCTATATAAGTCAGCATATCTAAATATATAAAACTCTTTCGTTACTGACTGACTGACTGACTGACTGACTGACTGACTGACTGACTGACAATCAACGCACAGCCTAAACCGTTAGTCCTAGAAGCATGAAACTTGGAGGGTATGTTCCTCTTATAACGTAGAGGTGTACTAAGAAAGGAAATCGGAAAATTATTTCCCGAAGAGGAGAAAAAGGGGAAAAAAGGTTTAAAGAAAAATCAACACACAGCCTAAACCATTAGTCCTAGAAGCATGAAACTTGGAAGATGTGTTCTTCTTATAGAGCAAAGGTGCATTAAGAAAGAAAAATAGGAAAATTATTTCCCTAAAAGAAGAAAAAAGGGAAAAATAGTTTAAAGAAAAATCACAAAAAATTGCTTTACAAAATACGCAAAAAAACAGTAAAAAAAAATCTGCTACCGCAGCTTCTGTCACCAAATTTGAATACACACAAAAGTTTACATAAACCCCACCGTGACCACTAAGACAAAATCGCGGAAAGCACCTATCATACCGAAACTAAACACCGCACCGCTTCAAAAAATGGCTAAAGAACATGCTCAAAACTATGGTAACCAGCTGGTCATGTCAAATTAAAAAAATCTGATTCGATTATACACCAACACGCATACGAAACCCTAAATTAGCCACTAATACAACATAAAATCACAAAAAATTGCTTTACAAAATACGCAAAAAAAACCATTAAAAAATTTTCAGCTACCGCAGCATCTGTCACCAGGTTTGAATACACACAAAGGTTTACAAAAAAAAACAATAATAATCACTTAGACAAAATTGCGGGAATCATCTATCATACTTAAGCTAAACACCGCTGAAAAAAAACGGCTACAACAGCACTCGCCTTCAAATTCAAATAAACTCTAAAGTACATGCTCAAAACTATGGTAACCAGCAGTTGGTCACGTCAAATAAAAAAAATTTATTCGATTATACACCAACACGCATACGAAATCCAAAATTAGCCACTAATCTAAATATATAAAACTCTTTCGTTACTGACTGACTGACTGACTCACTGACTGACTGACAATCAACGCACAGCCTAAACCGTTAGTCCTAGAAGCATGAAACTTGGAGGGTATGTTCCTCTTATAGCGTAGAGGTGTACTAAGAAAGGAAATTGGAAAATTCTTTCCCGAAGAGGAGAAAAAGGGGAAAAAAGGTTTAAAGAAAAATCAACACACAGCCTAAACCATTAGTCCTAGAAGCATGAAACTTGGAAGATGTGTTCTTCTTATAGAGCAAAGGTGCATTAAGAAAGAAAAATAGGAAAATTATTTCCCTAAAAGAAGAAAAAAGGGAAAAATAGTTTAAAGAAAAATCACAAAAAATTGCTTTACAAAATACGCAAAAAAACAGTAAAAAAAAATCTGCTACCGCAGCTTCTGTCACCAAATTTGAATACACACAAAAGTTTACATAAACCCCACCGTGACCACTAAGACAAAATCGCGGAAAGCACCTATCATACCGAAACTAAACACCGCACCGCTTCAAAAAATGGCTAAAAAACATGCTCAAAACTATGGTAACCAGCTGGTCATGTCAAATTAAAAAAATCTGATTCGATTATACACCAACACGCATACGAAACCCTAAATTAGCCACTAATACAACATAAAATCACAAAAAATTGCTTTACAAAATACGCAAAAAAAACCATTAAAAAATTTTCAGCTACCGCAGCATCTGTCACCAGGTTTGAATACACACAAAGGTTTACAAAAAAAAACAATAATAATCACTTAGACAAAATTGCGGGAATCATCTATCATACTTAAGCTAAACACCGCTGAAAAAAAACGGCTACAACAGCACTCGCCTTCAAATTCAAATACACTCTAAAGTACATGCTCAAAACTATGGTAACCAGCAGTTGGTCATGTCAAATTAAAAATTCAGATTCGATTATACACCAACATGTATACGAAACCCCAAATAAGCCACTAATATAACATAAAATCACAAAAAATAGCTTTACAAAATACGCAAAAAAAAACATTAAAAAAATTTCAGCTACCGCAGCATTTGTCACCAGGTTTTAATACACACAAATGTTTACTAAAAAACCGATGATAACCACCAAGACAAAATCGCGGGAATCATCTATCATACTTAAAATAAACACCGCTGAAAAAAATTGGCTACAACAGCACTCGCCTTCAAATTCAAATACACTCTAAAGTACATGCTCAAAACTATGGTAACCAGCAGTTGGTCAAGTCAAATTAAAAAAATTGATTCGATTATACACCAACACGCATACGAAACCCAAAATTAGCCACTAATATAACATAAAATCACAAAAAATAGCTTTACAAAATACGCAAAAAAAAACGTTAAAAATGTTTCTGCTACCGCAGCATTTGTCACCAGGTTTTAATACACACTAATGTTTACAAAAAAACTGATGATAACCACCAAGACAAAATTGCGGGAATCATCTATCATACTCAAACTAAACACCGCTGAAAAAAAACAGCTACAACAGAACTCGCCTTCAAATTCAAATACACTCTTAAAGTACATGCTCAAAACTATGGTAACCAGCAGTTGGTCATGTCAAATTAAAATTTCAGATTCGATTATACACCAACATGCAAAAGAAACCCCAAATAAGCCACTAATATAACAAAAAATCACAAAAAATAGCTTTACAAAAAAAAGCAAAAAAAAACATGAAAAAAAACGGCTGCAACAGCACTCACCTTCAAATTCAAATACACTCTAAAGTACAAGCTCAAAACGATGGTAACTTGCATTTGATCATATCAAACTAAAAAATCAAGATTCAATTATACACCAACGAATACGATAGCCCAAATTAGCCACTTTAACAAAATCACGAAAAAGAGCTTTACAAAATACGCAAAAAAACATTAAAAAAAATTCAGCTACCGCAGCATTTGTCACCAGGTTTTAATACACAGCTGAAAAAAATCGGCTACAACAGCAGTTACCATCTTTCGAACACACTTTATATAGTTTTGAATGCAAACTCAAAACTAAGGTAACCAGAACTTAGACATGTACAACCAACGCATACATAACCCAAATTAGCCATTAAGGCAAATTCACGAAAAATAACTCTCAAAATATAAGCAAAAAACAGTGAAAACATATCAATAGTTGTCCGTTTTCCACCATAAAATAGTTTCTTTTAAACGAACTCAAACTATGACTTTATACTAACCACGCGGACGAAGTCGCGGGTGTCAGCTAGTCTTTAAATATTATTGCTTATCCAGAAGTCCAGACGTTATGTCCTAATATAACTTGCACACACTATTTATTAAAGACATGTGTGCTGAACCTAGTTGCCGTTCAGCTCCGGTTCTTGGTTAAGCAGGTAAAGTATTACTTAAAGCAGCATTGCTGTGTTTCGGTTTGAAGGGTGTGGGTGAAATTACTGGCACATGAGGCTGAACATCTGTATGCCTCCAGTTGATGACCGCATGGCAGTGCGTCGTAGGGCACGGTCCTAACGTGCGTGACCTATTACCTCATAGGTCACGCTTTGTTTTAAAACATAAAATAGATAACACTTGTAAAAAAGGAGACAACTAAATAAAGTACAATGGACAGCCTTATAGCTAAAAGCGATTTCTTCCAGACGCTTTAGTTATATTTTACACTCATCATCCACAGCCCGACTTCACCCACTGCTGGGTATAGGCCTGCTGGGTATTTTATACTCAACACAACACAAAAATAGAAACATACCAGTATTAGATAGATATATAGTTTTATAGAAGTATTCGATCTTAGGAAATGTCTACTTAGGGCTAAAGTTTTTTGTAATATTCGACTATTTTTCTACTTCTTCTTTCTTTGTAAGCTTAATTACGTTAAATCTCACTGCACTCATTTTACATTGATTTTTTATTAAACGTTTCATCATTAAACAATAATAGGTTGATGATGCACACTAGCAAACAATTAGCAAGCATTTTTTTAAGGAAGTGCTCGTCGCGTCGATCGAAATGCAGTCATTTCGATAATACATAACATACATTCATAATAATAGGAACTTGATTATTCAACAAAATTTAAACAATAAAAATTTTGAAAATCGAACTTTGCTTCGACAGTTTAAATTTCGAATAAGTTTTTGTGCCTGTGAAAAATTTCATAAACTAAAGCAACTTTAATTTAATTTTGAAAATCGAACTGGCTTCCACATTTTAAATTTCGAATTTTTATTTTTATAATTGCATCGGCTTCCACGGGACCCTTCAAATAGAATACAATACATATACATACCAAATCACCAATCTTGATAAGTACAATGATAAACAGTGATTTTTAAGAAATAATCTGTGATTTAACTTAAGTAATTTTGATAATAAATAATATGTTAATTCAATAAATATTTGTATTTTTTTCGAAATTTTTATTTTTGCTTGCTTCATTCACATACAGCGCCATCTAGCGAGTGTCAATGCTTCGCAGCCCCTTATATTCGAATGAAAATATCTATAGCAGCTGATAAGTAAGGTAAGTATACAATATGAATATTAAATTCGGAGTAGTACCTACTTTTGCTCTGATTTAATTATCAATGAACATGATTTGTTTTATAAATTTGTTCGTAATATTTTATTACTTTTCTCTAAACTTAATTAACCATACCTAAGGATTCATGAAAAAAAGGACAAGAAGAAAATAAGCCATGAAACTATTGCTTATACAACAAACAAGAAAGAAAGAAAAAAAGTAGGTGTATACTCGTACTATACATACAAAAATATGTGATATAAGTGCGGTATACATTTTTTCGAGGAAATAAATATAACTCGCGACTTTCTCAAACGACAAAAGCAGTTTATAAATTAGAACAAATCGTAAAAGAATTAAATGTTTATTTTTTTCCCCCAAAGTTTAATTTTGTTCATAAAATTTTGTCAAAATTTGTGAAAATCGTGCGACTTTCTCCAATCAAAGTAAAAAAAATGTCTTGGTTCTAATTGTCCAGTACAGTTTAAGTTTGGTTATTTACAATAATAAAATTATATTCAGATCTGAGAAAACAAGCTCGCCTGCTAGAAAATGATATAGATGTGAAGCTGGTGGCCCGTTACATAAAACAGCTTATCCAATGTACCTGGCCAAATATTGTTTTAGGCTTTGTTTCACGCGCGTTTTTATTGCTTACGTGTTATTTTTCCTGGAGTTTCGGGTTCCGTTCCATAAAATAAAAAAAAACTTAGGTAAGAATCACTTTTCTGTCCGTCTATAAAAACTCAGGAAAGCTCTCTATAAGTAGTTACCTACCTAGTAGGTAGATAGGTATGTAAGTACCTAAGTAAGTATGTACCTGTACCTACCTATTGTAACTTACGAGTACTTGCAACGAATAACAATATGTTTGAGTCAACAAACAAAAAAATATTTGCGATCGTATGTCAATATGGCCGCAAATAATTTTTCAAAGAAACAAAGGCAATCTAAGGATTGCCATAAATATTCTCGTACAAAAATCTTTGCCAGGCGAGGACTTCAATGATACGAGACAGGCAATTGCCATTTCGGACAACGAACTCCGCTTTACCGCCAATTTTTTTTTTATTTTGCAGTTTGTACCGAAAGGTAAACGCATCTGTGGCTATACAGCCACGAGAACGTTCTACAAATAATATCAAGATTTGTATCCAGACCAAGACAACACAATAGGATACAAACAGAATTAAAATGACATTTACATCAACAATAGTATCAAACTTTTGCCGACCGTACATTGTACTCTGCTCCAGTTTTCATAAGAACGCTAGAGAATGCTAATCACACTAGGAGATTTTAGAGATAGATGTCTCAAGTTATCACCCCAAATACTTATTTTAGGACTCAACTCTATTCTCTGCCTTCTGCGCCGTAGGCGGTGTGGGTTCGATACCCACCGAGAACAAATATTTGTTCATTGACACTTACAACTTCACTGACACACTTGACAGTCTGTCTGGATCTTATAAAAAAACGGTAGGAACCGAGACGTAGTTTGTTGCCTGTTCTTCTACGCTTGGTCGCGTGAAACTGGCACCTAGACTCACCTAGCTATAAGACGTTTCAAAATGATTCTTGCATCGTACTGAATAAAAAATTATTGACTTTGATGTGCGCGCAGATTTAAGAGATCTTCGATCTTTTATGTCTTATTTGTCCAAAAAATCTAAAAAACTTATGCTGCATTGGTACTGAGGCTAAACTAAGATGACTCTGCCAGATCTACGTTTCTTTTTGTGGAGGTTTGCGTCAAAGGGTAAGGAAGAATGCATCCTCATAATAGTTTGGAAGATAAACATCTGTCTCACTGTAAGAGCTTTGACGTCACTATATAGAATAGCAGTGGAGTAGCGAAATGGTTTCTTAACGCCCAGCTTTCGGTCTATCGCATGTATGTGAGGCGCGTCTGACGTCGCTCACTGGCCACACGATATAACCAACCTCTCACTCACACACAAGGAAAAAGAAAGGGAAAGACTTGCTAATATATCAATACAACGATACGTACGTAGATTGAGGTAGCTCTGTCTTATACGGAGCGGCTTGTCGCGGTCTACTTCACAGATTTCTTGAAGAGGTAAGATGCAAAGGTTTTATAAGAGTAATTGCAATGTTTAACATAATGAAACGTGTCAACGACAAAAATAACGGACAGACTAGTAAATATTGTGAAACTATTAAGTCCCCGGTTTTTATTTTGTATAATATAATCAAGCTTGTAATTATAGTCACCTGTCCTAATATACTGTATTTATTCAACTATGTAAACAATCAATGAAATATAGCAATTTCATATAACAAAATATTTTTATTTCTGTTACCTTTGGCTTAGTGAGGTTAACGATTGTATACAGGGTGGCATACCAGCTACGTGACCAATATCTGAGGTATAAATGTTCAGGATTCAATTAATGATTGAGTCGTCCCATCTACAATAGTGTCACTATTCCGCAGGGCTAAAATATCCGGAAATATTTCGGATCGGAAATAAAATTAAAATAGGTTCCAAAACGTTATTTTTAAATTAAATAAATAAATGTTGTGGACATCCAACGCAACAATCTAGCCCCAAACTAAGCAGCTCATGTAATATAGGAGCCAGATGGCTGATATAATTGGATACAGTTATGCATAAGGAGTCCAAGCGCCAAATTTCATTTTTTGATTTTTTCGCATTTTCGTAATCACTAGGGCATAATTAAGCCATAGAAAAAACACTCTTGCAGCCAGCTTCACTCTAAGTGGTATTTTTTGATAACCAGTCCAAGCGCCTTCTATAGCAAACTAAGTATTTTGAAATGCAATACAAGTCCAACAACCAATTTAAAACTAACAACCAAATTTTATGATGAAAAAGCACATTTCCATTAAACATTACTAGTCCAAACGACGTAGTGTTACGCATCAGTAGTCTACGCGACAGTTGTTTGTAACTTCTGAACGTAATCTTTGTTTGGGTGGAAGGAGAGGCTGGCAGAAGAACCCAAGTCATGTTTAAGGAAGCACATATTATACTAGTTTACCAAAGTCAAAAACTTAATTCTTTGGTCAACTTAATTGTTGCGGAGAACAGAATAAAAAAATAAAGGCCAGAATACACGTATAAAGATAAAGATTAAAAAATTTTATTGTAAGACTGTGTATAAAAGATCTTAAAAGTAATTATGTTCCAACAGCTTACCTATTTCGGGCGTACAATATAGCAAAAAAGTATAAAAATAGACCTGATGATCTCTCCTCGAAAAGCACCCTATATTTCTGAAACTGCAATTAATACTTTATACTCCACAAGACTACAAGAAAGTTATGGCAAGCTGCAGAACAAAGAATCACAAATACTGAAGAAAAGGAAAAAGCTATTGTCAACAGAAAAAAGATAACAGTGGGCGAGAAGGTCAATAATAATTGGTTAAGAATAAACCAGATAAAGGAAACCTAAAATCATCCATTGCCTCATTATGTCAAGGCAGGAGCAGTAGAAGAGGAAGAAAGCTTAGAAATTGATGTAAAGAAAAGAAAGGGTAGGAAAGGACAAAATGTTTCAGAGAAAAAACTAAAAGATTTAAAATCACTGTTTCATAATATCCCAAACGACGCTATAGCATTTGACAAAGATTTGATTTCTGATGACACGATTGAAGATGATATTGTTGTTGAAGGTGTTGATGGCCATTTAGGTTTTTGATCCGGAACTTATTGAAGAAGAGTAGATTTATATATTATTTACCTACTCCATCCTACATCCTACCCGATATGTTCTGGGTTTGGGGTTGGTGTTGACCAATAATATCATCAATCATTTTTCTGTCTGTCTGAAAGCTGAAGATATATCTGAGATAGTCCATAACTTGTTTTAAATTATTATTGTTTATTAAATATATTTTTAATATATTTTTTAGATAATTATATTGTTTTATTTTCTGGACATACTCTCAGTGCCATTTTAATAGTTTTTTATTTATTTTTATCAATCCTCTGTAACATCTAATATAAGATGCTGAGTATATACGGAAATTCAAGGGTTTTTTATTAAACGATAGGAAAATAGTCCAGGAAACATTTTTATGTTATACTTATACTCATTTTGCAAAATGAGTACATCATATTAATTCGTTTCCACGTGCACTTAAAGCTAATCTTCCAGAATAAATAATTATTTTGTCTCTTGGACTCGTTTTGCAAAATGAGAACATCATATTTATTAGGAGTCCAAGTGCATTTTTAACGATATATTCCAAAATAAAAACTTTTTTTGTGTTTTTTTCTTGTAACATGTTAAATTACAAATATAAGCTTCGATGTACATAGATTTACTTTCTGACGATGCAAATGCGAATCTTCTACCAATAAAAACGCGTTTATGTAATTTCCCAAAAAACTGAAAATGGCGCTTGGACTCACTATGCATAACTGTATCCAATTATAGTAATTCTTTATTTAAGTTTGAAAAGGTCGTAAACACAACATAGTCACAATTTTAGTAAGAGAATCCGATATATTTATGTGTGATGAAACTGATGGTGTGTTATTGGAATAATCGCTAATCTTATTATTTGTTCGATTACTATATGTAGTAAATGCTACAAAGTATGGGGTTCTTCAAAAAGGGTTTAAAGATATTTAAAGACTCAGCAACGCGAGTGATGTCTCTGGTGTTGCTTGCGTCCATAGGCTGCGGTAACCGCTTTCCATCAGGTGGGCCGTATGCTTGTTTGCGACCTTAGTTGTATAAAACAAAAAATAAAAAAAGCTCTGCTCTATTTGGGGCTGTTTTTATCTATGTACCTATTCATGAATTTGATAGTAGTGTGTGTATTGCTCACAATATTTATTTATTTTATTCAATAATATTAATTATTATGTATTTTCAGACATTACCAAAAACCTCAAATTGGTCTCAAGCTTAGTATTGGAGGTTATTTTAACAATATTTAGACACTGCAGTGAGTCAGCCAAGTTCAGAAAAGAAAGGTACAGTTTACAGTAGACTCTCAGAGCTGATTCCAAATTTCTGTGAAATTTCTAACTTACCGTTACAGGAGAATTTCTATGAACTGTTCAAAAACGTTTTTCAAACGACAATTTGCTGTAGTTTGATGTTGGTCACTACAAAAAACACCGCGACTACACATGTGGTGTTTTTGTGTTTTTTGCAGTGACGATATGCGAAAACTTGTACAGCGTTTTCATACGAGCGACGTCACGATACGGTAACGATACTACTGTGTCGTTGTGAAAACGTCCGAACAACAGTTCGTGTGTTCGGAACTGCTATATGAAAAACTAGCAGCCCGTCCCGGCTTCGCACGGGGTAGACAATATTGTTGTACATTATTTTGTTCTATCGCTAATAGTTTCGGCAGCGCATTCGACGAAAGACATTTTAAGACTAATTTTTCTACACCTTCGGTTACATTGTTCAAATTTTACCAAGGATCCCTAATTTTTTTCAAAATGAAATGTAGCCTATGTCAAATTGGAAGAATGTAGCATTCTATTGGTGAAATATTTTTTTAAATCGGCCCAGTACTTTTTGAGCCAATTCCTTACAAACATACAAAAATAGGTACAAATCTTTCCTCTTTATATAGACAAAGCTAGTTCTGTTTACACGAAGTGCAAGCTTGCTAGCTTATTATCAACTATCTTAGAACCATGGCACCTAAAAAATAACTTGAAAAATAAATAACACATTTTCTCTACAAGTTTATTTATAAAAATATTGATGAAAAACAACAGTTTATAAAAATATAGTCACTTACAAAAACATTTTTTTATCACAGTACTTATCTCTACAAGGCTGTTACATAGTAAAGGATAATTTAACTATAATAGTTTATTTATCAGAAGCACGTAGATCTGATAAGTTCTAGTACAGTATACATAATTATAGAAATCAAAAAGAATAAATACGATAATAAAACAAGTTGATTTCTATAATTAAGTACCTAGTTATTAGAGTTATACCTACCTTGGTACTAATTGATTTGTCTTTTTATTAACAAAATAACTTAAACTTATTTACTTAGTGCTTTGCAAATTTTTATATTTAACTACATAATAGTGCACGAAAGAAGCCTTTTTGATGCACTCTTAAATCTTTTCACCGCACTTGGTTCGAAAGAACCAGTAGCACGATACGAAGAACTACATAATTATTATGTTTACTTAATTAGTGTTTAAAGCTAGATAATATGTTTTGCTAACATTGGTTTTTCTAATTCCAGTTCAAAAATGCCCCGCCTAGAGCAATCGCCTCCTGAGGACTTCAGACGCGTGCTCCGGGAGAAGGCTCTGTCCCTTGGAGGCCTACGTGAAAGTTCTTTGTTTCGATTTTAACTTATTTTTGTTTTGTTTCAGAAAAGCTGCCTGGTCGATGCGAGTGTGGTGACTTACCAGTGAAGACACTAAAAAATCGGTTAGTGAAGTAAGCGTGAGAAGGTCGTCTACATACTAGTTCCATTACTTCTTTATTTCGTGGTCCAAACATCCCTCCTAAATTAAAATTCGAACGCTATTCAAAAATGGAAATAAAATACGGCTTATTTCATTTTGACGCATTTGTCGAGTTAGCGCATGCGCACCGGGCGGGCGGGCGCGCCGACAAAGGTTGGAATAAAAAACGTTCTAATTTCAAACCGGTCTCCCCCTCGCACGCGCTCCTGCGCATCCCTTCGACCATTATTATGCTGAAGAGGTCATTCACATTCGCACAATGCATCCCATACAAGTCCATACATAGGCGAGCCGAAAGTTTGCATGGATGTTTGTTACTCAAATCATGCCAAAACGGCTGAAGGATTTGGATTAAATTTGGCATAGAAATAGATCTTAGTCTGGAATAGCACATAGACTACTTTTTACTCCGGTAAAATGTATGGTTCTCGTTAGATTTGCCTGCATTTTTCATAAAGGAAAGGATCGACAGTATTTTTTGCATAATATACTGATAAAGAAGAAAGAAAGTTTTCCCATCCAGTTGCTACAGAAGATGAACTTATTATAGACGTAGAGGGAAATTACATACTTTGAGTCGCGGGTAACACCGCGGGTCGCAGCTAGTTAATTATAAACGTAAATCGTAATGGAAGTTAATTAAATCGTATAATTGAACAAATTTGTTCAACTGATTGATCAGCTTTTACACGACGTGAGCGAGTGGCATATATGTACATATAACGCTGAACACAAACTGAAAGCTGAAACATAATTTTAAAACTAATTCATCTAGGAAAAGTAAACAGGCCTTTGCATCTATTGTAGATGATTTGTATAGCGTCAGGGGCAACTGGTGATCACTCATGCCCCTACTTACGGGACGCTATAGTGCCTGGGACAGGATTTTTTAGATGGTATAGGCTTGCCCAGCACCTATTATACCAGTCATCTAGAAGGAAGCATTTATTAATCTTTTTCTCACACATGCGCATAAAGATGCAACACACAAAAAGCATTAACGTCCAAATAATAGAGCAAATAAAATTTTACATCATGCAAATCTCACGTTTGGTCTTTAGGAAATAAAATACAATTGCATATCAGTAAGATAACAGTTCAAAAAGCATTATCATAATAACAATACCCAATAAATTTAGCGTTCATCTTAAAAATATACTACATAAATACGTCACTCCAAATCATCATACACTCTTATTTAAAACACACATAATGTCTAAACATGTTACACAATTTCTCTAGAACAAGGTTCCTAGAAGTAACAAAGTCATGCTATTCAAAAAGCCTAAAGACCAACTAGAGAATCATCAAACTAAATTTACCAATTTAACATCGCGTCAAACCGCAGTGTGAGAAAACAATACTTCTAGATAAAGTGATTTCATAATTCCACATTTGCCCAAATTGAAAACATCTTATTGTCGATTAAGTACGAAATTTTATTGTTTAGCAAAAACAATATTTTTAATGCTAACACGTTTTCTTACTAAGTTTAGTTTAATAAAGTTAAGTTATATGAAACGGTAATCATAATAAGAGATAAACAGGGTATGATAGAATTGAATTATTGGAATTCTTTCAGCAATCCAATTACAGCATAAGTTTGTATGAATGAAATATTGATTTTTAATCTTCGTGCGTTATCCAGATAGTATATAAAATCCTTGGGTTGAATAAAATAGAACTTGTTTTTTTTTATAATTTGACAGCTGTCAGTAGAAAGCGATTCTCCCTAGGGCTGAAAGTTTTAGTTTCAATTAGGCCCCTCAGGCAACTTCAGACCTACTTTCAGAGTATGAGTAATGAAAAATACATTTATTTGATATACATACATAGGTACAGACGTTAACATAGATAACGGTAGATAAAATATGCCAAATAGACTCCGACTCAGCTTTTTGCTGCCTGACAAAGCATTATCTACTATGCCAAGCAGCGCTGGTTTTCAGGCAGAGCCCTTAAAAAGGGGTGATGTCATACAAAAAAAACATTAAAATAAAGCGAACGGCCTAATAGCGAACAGCCTCGACCAACATCTCAAGAGGCTCTCGCTGGAAGGTTGACAAATAACAATGTGGCTGTGTTTATAAATACAATTGAATGCAGAAATATAACATGCTACTTCCGCGTAGATTAGATGGCCTGTTGATAGAAGAGTGTTTGAGTGTCAGCGCGTTGATATCTTTTCTGACATAATAGGTTTGTCGTAGAGCCCGTAGCACCCTCTACGAAATGTATCTTTGATGCACTTTTATTAAAATCTTCAAAACTGGAGCCAATCTTCCATGGTTATTATCATAACATTGATATTATCAGCAGCAGCACGGTTGGTTATACATAGTTATGTTTATTATATAGTACCTATTGTGTGATATTTTAGCTTTGAAGCCGATGTTTTCCTTCACTGTTTTGAGAGTACAGGCATAGTGCTTCAAAATAAAAAAACATTGGTACAAAGCTGGATTTGAACCCACGGCCTTAGGATCGGAAGGCGGGGCCGCTACCACTAGACCAGTGTTTAAAGCTAACAGCAGCTTGTCACTGGAATAAGGAGAAATCACTTACAGAGGTCATTCAAAATGCAAAAGTGTTGTTTTAGTGCATAATAAGATGTATAATAATTGTTCAAAATAAAAGAAGACTACGTGTGTTCTTTTTTTGAAAAATACCAAAGAGGTATACATCATTCCTTGGAGTGCAAACTCATTTTCTATTATCTATAATACAGAACTCGATGTTTGAATATGTTCTAAATTCGAATTTGAGTCTAGATTAAAACCAAAATGAAATACTCTTGTAACGTTGTAGTTGGAGGATCAGCCATGAAGCGATACAAACGCGTGCGGTCAGGCCACTTGTCTAACGTCTGCCGCATCACAGGCAGACGGTTCTGGTACGGTAAGGGCTGCTCGTTACGCTCATCGTACTCCGTGAAGTCATACCGCAAAGCATCAACCAGGAGAAACACCACCCGGTAGCCGGAAGGTGAACAAGGCAAAGGCCCGCCCGGCACACTCAAAATCCTCCTTATTTTCTCATCCTGATTGCACACATCTGCCCCAGGGCTTTTCCTTTCATACCCATTGCAATCGAACTTCTCCAGGGGAACGCATTCTGTCACATCATTAAGGGTTTTACGCGAGAGAAGGAAACCATGCGAGACTCAAGATTTTCGCGATATCGAAATTAATGCAAATAATAACAGTTATTTAATACCTACCTACACCTACCTATTTATTTCTATCAACAGTTGGCAAAAAAGCAAACTTTAACAAGGGGAAGTACTGTCATTGTTTGTGTTCTTATTTTAGTTAATGGCATCTGTCCACTTTGGATCAGTTTTGTCATTGTCAAGTGAGAAAATATTTCATAAATAAAATGTTTCTTGGACCTTCTTGAAAATGGTAAAAAAGCTTCAATTAATATTTGAATTAAGCCTTGCGCACATACTAAGCGTTCTGCGGTTATGATCAGTGAGAGGCTGTCAAAAATGACAGTTGTATTTGACGCGAGAACGCTGTTAAATATCGTTGCTATCAATTTTCCACCAATGTTTAATTCAATTACAACCTTTTCTTTTGTATCTTTACATAAATAAGGACCCGTAGAAACTACACGCCCTAAACCTCGATTCCTTTTTCCTTTCCAATAACAGCCATGACAGGAGGGAACTCCGCGCCCTTTCCGTGTTGAAGTAGCTCCAAAATCCCGACTCCGGCTTCGAAGGACCATTTGTTTGTATGCCTGTCTAAGTGTGCTAAGGACGTGGGACGTAATTACAGGACTTTGGAAACCACTAAAAACACTGGAGAACTTTGAACTTTTTATTTCTTTTCGTAAAATAGGCTGTAATAATTACTCCACGTTACACTTTAATATTTCTCAAACTATACATAAAGACTACACTTTTAAGTTGTATATCGAACTCGTACCAACGACCGACTGCCCCCAATCCTTCGCTCCGTGCCATCGCCAACCGTCTATCCCCACTACTTTACCAACCAACGTCAAGGAGGGAGGGAGTCAGTCAGTGTTGCCAACGGCATTTCTATGAAGTTGACAGACAATTTCACAAACAAATATGACAAGTGTCATCAAATATTCGTCAGCATCGGTGATAAACACTATTATTCTTTCTTATCCATGTCATCTTTTACACTGTTCATCCATCTTTTCTTTGACCTACCTCTACACACATATCCATCCACATCCATACTCATCACTCTCCTAGTCAGATGAGTTTCATCCCTCCTCATGACGTAGGTATGAATAATAATTACTTTGAATTATTATGACGCAAATACATAATAAGAATTAGCATTATTTTAATCATTTTAAAACAGCACACTACAAATCACGCGATTTTTCATTCCATGGTCATTATTTTTCATTGAATCAACCTTGACACAAAAACATGATATGCCTATTACATACTTATAAGAATACACTAACGCTGTAAAATACCCCTCTAAAAAGACTAAAATACTCCACTTTATCTACTAAAAGTCACGACCACGAGAAGACTACATAGATAGATAAAAACTTTATTTGTCAACAAAGTCCACGTCTTTTCGTATGGAAGACCGAGGCCCAATAATTTCGATCAAATTCTCTCCCGACCAGAACATACTAGCCATCCAACGTAACCATGACAACCAAAATGATACTGTCGAGTTTGTGAACTTCAAAGACTTGGCTCCCACTAACGTGGAGTACTCTCATACATGTAAATGGAAGAATGCAAAGATATTAGGGTTTGTGTGGCCGAAGGTGAATGAGATAGCATTTATAACTGATCATGGCATAGAGCTGTTACAGGTGATACCAGAAAAGAAACAGTTGTGCTGGGACCAATAAGTTTAAAATAACCCCGGTAATTTTATATCTGATTATCTTGGAATTAGAATAGAATAGAATAGAATGTTTTATTCAGAACAATGTTACAAAGTGTGCGTATTAGAAGCTAAACGATGAAACTGCGAAAGTTATAAACTGTGTTGCAATCTCAACGCCCACCTCCTTAACCTATGAGTATTAGTTCTACTATTTAATACAATACAAAGAAATGAAATGAAAGGTTGCTTGTGTGTTGATGTGTGTGTGTGGATGTGGGTGTGTGTGAGGGTGTGTGAACAACTTGTAATAACTTTGCAGGATTAATGAGGTGGGGAAGGTCTAGTTCATTGTGAATGAGTATCATTGTGATAGCTCTCGTAGCTCAGGTGAGAGTAGCTCTGCCTTTTGGAGTTTTGTTCCCCATAGCCCCAAATTAAGCAGAGCTTGTACTATGGAAACCAGATAGCTGATATCATTTTTGTAAGTATATACTTAGAATACAATATATCACCCAGACAGAGAACAAACATTTATGTTCACCACACAAATATTTGTTCTCGGAGGGGATCGAGCTTTTAAACTTTGATTAATTATCAGAAGTCGCAATTTAATTTCTGATATAGAGTTACAAAAGTAATAAGTTTGAAATCAACTTATTGCTCTGTATATTGGATTTTGAACTCAGTTTTGACATTATTTGAATATCTGTTACTGAGGCGTATTGAGCACTCTAGAGGGTTTGATAATGCAAGAGTAATGCCTTTCCTCCATTTCATACTAGGTACTCGAAGCTTTAAAAGGTCTCTGATTTAATTGTATCACAAGCCGTCAATTGACGTAACAGAGCAATGCTGGTAGCAAGCGCCCTTATGCATCCTTTGCGCATTTTGAACTCTCCCGACACAAACTTTGTACTTCAAAATCACTAACAAGACTTTTGTACATTATACTAATTTACAATAACATTTTAAGGCCAAAAACAATGAAAACTTGCTCGACTTTGCCAAGTAAAGAGTAATTAAAAATTAATTATAGCCAAAGTGGGTAACAATTGCTTCCGAGAGAGCGGAGAGGTATTGTTCATGTGCAATTTGTTGCCAAAAGGCTATGACTCGACCCTTACTTTAACCGCTACAGCGCATGCGCGGATGCCAGAGGGATTGTAACAAAAATTGCACGCATTTTTAAGAAAATAAATAAATAGGTACGTACTTAGTAAGGTTAATTACCTACAGTACACTACAGTAAAACTACCAAGATATTTGTTCGCTTTTAAAACCCACTAATGCTATTCGTTTCTTTCAACGTCATAACTAGGAGTTATGACGAAGCTAGGAGAAGTTATGAGAAGCTGCAAAAGCTTGTAAGCAGTGCACTTTGTCTGATAACTTTGGCACTAAATCTTTTTTTTTGAAAATACCTAACAAAGTGTCAGGGTAATTATGCTGTGTCTCAGGAGTAATTATTCAAAAGTAGAGGCTGTGAAGGGTAGCTCTCAAGATGAGGGACAAAAGGTCCGGCCAGGGCACACACCTGTCTGAGATTATTTTACCTGCAATTTGTTACCCCAATAGAACATCAAAGACGACCGAAACAAAACACAACGGCCGCTTTCACGCAAACTGTCACAACAAAATAAAATCACAATTTTAATACCGAGATAAATTAACCTCAGTTTTTTATGTGATTTATAGTGGCCTCGTTTACTTCCTACCGCTATTTTTATATACTATTTGAATGCCTAAAAGAACGCTGGCCATAATGTAATGGTATTCATTGATGAATTTTCTAAATTTATTTGTTGTTGCAATGACTTCCTGGGTGTAAACACAGAAAAATTAAGTCAGCCTTCCCAAGACCTCCAAAATGAGCATCGCATGACGGAATAAATATAAACCTTATAGCTTGGCTACGAGCGTATTTATATGTATTACTAAAATGACTAATTGATTTATTTAATTTATTACTGTTGGTATAAGCAAAGACTATGGTATAAGTTAAATGAGGTCTCTTTTAACGCTCCAATAAATAGTAAAATCAAAATCAAAACTACCAGGCCAACAGCGCCGCGCGGTAGGATGATATAAGCAAAGACCATGTAACTTGTCAAAAAATGTATGCTTGAGGCGTAGACAGAGTATACTTGAGGCTCGACTCAGACTTAAGCACGCGGTTATATCGTACTCTCCTTTTTCGTCCTACTGGTACCTACTATAAATACTTACTCCTATTTTTATCTGTTGTGCTCAAATTTACTGCTATCTTTGGTTATTAATAAGTCACTGCTATTACTTTTATTTTTGTTTGAAATGAATAAATACAAAAGTTTGTAAAGGATCATACAAAAAACGGTAGAACCAAGCTGTAGTTTGTTGCCTGTTTTGTGGAATGTCCACAATAGTTAATAATTTTTACAAATATTTGTTCTCGGTGGGGACAGAGTTAAAAAAATCTAGCTTCTAGGATAATTTCATCGAAATCGGCTCAGCTGTTCTGTCGGAAGCAGACTTAGTTCTAGAACTATTAAATCGACATTATTTTGAAAATATTGACCAAATACAACACATCATTTACTTTTCCACTAAAAATAATCTTAATTCTAAATATTATTTGTGACAGCACCTATAATATAAAAGAAATTGACTTACAAAATTAAGTAGAATTTATCTAAATATTTAACTTTGTTTATTGTCTTTTCTTTTGTACAGAGAACATCAAAAGTTGACGACTTTTCTAACACTTCGAAATTTTAAACAAGTAACTTCACATTATTCCTTCTCAATGATAGTTAAATAAACATTTTTGACGTGACAACGTCTTATAATTCGATGGAGCCGGCTGCACGCACGAAAAAAACATGACTGATGCGGCGTTACCTCGCTCTGAGGCGTTCCATTTAAGGCTTGAAGTGCAAGCGAGAGCGCGGAACGAGCGACAAAGAGGCACAATCGGCCTCCACGTTCGGCAGCGTTCGACATCTGTCTCTCTCCTACTTAAGTGAGCGATGCGTCCGCGTGGACAGCTGTATGACGTTCAACTATCATAAGTAAACCGACTCTATTGACAACCGATTTTTTTATTGAATAAAGTAGTCTTGTACGACATGACAGCTTTATCAGAAATATCATCGAAGGAAAGGTAGGAAAGTACGTCTTCTTATTGAGTGAAACTGTTTGACCGGTAATACTTTTTATAAATTGCTTTGTTTATCTGACTTAAAAACATATAAAATGGCAAAAGTTTCGGACATTGATGGTTTACCGCCGAAGGCTATGGACGTCGGAGTTATCAGCGGCGAAGGCGGAGAATGGATTGTCCACCATATTTTTTTATTTATATGCTAAGTATTTCTTAAGAGCGAGTCGTGCAAAATAGTTGAAAACGATAGTCACGGTTAAATCGATATTATGAATATACTTGCAATAATGAATCTAAAACTTTGTATAAAGTACCTTGTATCATCTCCGACACAGGTTTCAACCATTGTGAAATAAAGACAAAACCTACAGAATTTAGGATAAGTAATTTGAGGTTAAACAAACTTACCTGAAGTGAAGTTTGACCGTAATTATACGAGTCGCTGCATCCGAACTGATTTTATATTTACCAGGTAGTCCATTGCTTAATGTACTGGGCACCAAACACTTTTTAGAGCTAAAAAACCCTTAAAACAAATCGCTGTAGGTGGCGCCACCGCGCCTCGCTCCGCTCAGTCCGTCAGTCAAACCTTCATTCTTTTCAGAGAACAAACGATTTCAATAAAGATACTCAATTTAAAACGGGATACGTTTTCATGAAAAGAAAACGTATAAGGGAGGGAGGGACTAAAATCAGTTCGGATGCAGCGACTCGTATAATTACGGTCAAACTTCACTTCAGGTAAGTTTGTTTAACCTCAAATTATACGACGTCGCTGCATCCTCTTGATTTTATATTTACCAGGTAGATGTTTAGAGCTTTAGGGAAATCGTGTTAATCGTGTTAGGTATTAATCAGAAAAGTTGAGCATAAAAAGCAATATTTTGATTAATTCTCTCCTTAAACATACAATTTCATAATAAAAGAAGACATGAATAGAGATAGAGAACATACTTCATCACTGAAAGGCCAATCCAATATATAGCGCAACAGGCCTATTGTAAAAGTTTTGAAATAAGAGTAAATAATACCAGGTCACCCTGGCGCGTTTTGAATATTCTACGAGTAGATAGAAGCAAACACCCCTACGATCAGCTGCTAACGTCACTGCAGTGTGATGGGTGTGAATGTGCTGAGAAGATGTTCGTATTTACGACGTTCGTTTACGACGTTCGTGGTTACTTTATGATGTGGCATTTTTCTGTTAAAATTAACTTTCCATGCAACTAACTGCATCTCTACTGGAACTTGTTATATTTAAGTAAGCTGATAAAGCATATAATATTTGTACATTATTTTTCTATTTATCGAGAAAATAGGGAGTTTCTCAGGATATGAAGTAGTGATTAGATCGCAAGTCATTATCTCAACAATGCAAATAATGTCATCATCATTTTTATATTAGATAACATGATAGACGATAGCTCCAGCGCATTTTGTGCAGTCAACAATTAAAGGGAAAAAATGTGAGTTTTGTACACTCTTGAGCAGCCAAGAAACGCTGCATCTTAACTGAACTTAATGCTTAATATTAGAGTGATAACCAATTGAATTATGTTTATTGTTGAACATAATGCTCCCAAACTGAATTGGTCAATAATAAAGTTCAATGCAAATAGAGCTACGATAGACCATCAGTCGTCAAATTAATTTTTGGGACTAAAAATCCACAACCTTACACATATGATATGCCGTATTGTTTCAATGCTTTGTGGAAAGTGCTGCAATTATAATATCAATAATTTATTACCAGCACGACAACCTTGTAAGGCTCCAATTGGCTGTCATGCCTGAAACAGGATATTAGCGAGTCATAATCAGACAAAAAGTTTGCTAACTCTGAAAACCAAAGTTCTGAAACCATAGGGTTGAGCTATTTAAGAGCAACAACGATGCCTGACAGTTCTTCATCAAAGATTTTGCGTAAATATTTCAATTCATGTGAGATGGGAAGAATAATAAAAAAATAAAACGAAAGCCCGTTTATAGAGTAAACATCAATATTAGGGGCCGTTTGGTCTCTTAAACATAAAACGTATTTTGAGAAACTTAAACGAGTAAGTTTACGGTACCCAAGTCCATTGGATATTTTATTAAAAGCATTTATAGATAAATTGTTCTAGACTCTCTGTCTGCGTCTACCCATCTTTAGATGTCTGTTGAAAATATGAAGAAGCGACGCTATTGATTTCGTCGTGATCATTGTACCGAATAAAACTAGGTTCTAAGTTATGATTCAAATTCATCAGGTACTTAGCTTAATTTTAATAATAATTTTTCATGATTTGAAGTGCAAATTTGGGTTAAATTTGCTCCTTCAAATTACTTCGTTTATGCAGTAAGTATAGGCAAGTTCTACAGCTGGCTATTGCAGAGGTATACCTACATAAATAGGTACAGATTCGTAAGAATCCTAATTAGCATCAAGTTATTTTTTGTGCAATAAAAAACTTTTCAAGAATATAAATAAAAATTTCGAATATACGAGGTATGCTAAATCTATACTTGATCATATCAAAAAGTTGTATTTTTGCCAACGGTAGGTAGAAAAGGTAAGTAGAAATATTTTACATTGGCCATCATTATTTCTGCCCCACTGGTGGGGTTATGCTTTATAATAAATCTGAAATCGTGTAGCAAGCTAACAGGTTCTTTGAACATTTTATTCATAATGGAATTAGCCTTTCCCCATAAAGTCAAATTATGAAACATGGTTAGAAGGACATTGCATATCCTTTACCAAAACATGAAAAGTTTTAAAAAAAATTATAAGTTTTAAGATTTAATATATAAATCCATAGTATTTCCCATCCTACGTTGGCTTATGAGAAAGTAGCTCGCCATTCTAATGGGAGTAACTTATTTGTCTTGTACTTATGTATTTAATGTGATCATTAAGTGGGTAAAACCTCATTAAGGCGCACTTAAAATCATTTTACCACACGGTTTCTAGGTTCAATAGAACCAGTGACCTGACCGGAGGAAGATTATGGAAAAAAGATAGATGATTCCATAGGTATTCGCAGTTCCAAATACCGATGTTACTAGTTACCATATTTTATGAAAAAATATGTATATACATATGTATATATTATATTATAGGTAATATTATAATCTATCAGCAAACCGTTGCCACTGTTAGTTCATGGCCTCTAGTAAATTGGAATGTTTTTCCGTCTTAGTGATATTGATAATTATATTGTACGGATTGGTAGTTGCTGGAAGACGTCTGGACGGTTGGAACCCGCGTCCATGCCCACCTCTCCGACCTCTCAGAGTCGGTGACTGTGCCTTAGAGGGGCTGAGCTATTTTACCTGGCCAGCCGATCAATTGCCACTGATGGCTGTGACTCAAAATTATCTTTTGATTATTTTCTTTCTTATAATAATACGGATTAAAAACTTGTTCTTTTCTCTTTTTGTTAAAGAAATACATGTACAGACCATGGATTTTTCTTGTTTAGAGCTATTAGCTGAACAATTTCAAACTCAAAAATCGCAGAATCGCAAGAATCACTTTGAAACCCCTAGTCTAAGGAGCTATTCGACGTGTCCAACGTTATCAACTTTTGTTCAATTTCTTAGTTTCAAGTTGATTAAGCAACTTAAAACTTTTTGAATGCAGTAATTTTTCATGAATTAGTATGGATTTTTGCTAATCCAATAGACAAGCATAATGATTACTCCCCAATGTTCAGAGATCTCGTCTCTAATCTTAGGCGCAAATGTTTCAGGTTTATTATTGGTAAACAAAAATATCGTTGGACCGGAACTCCTGGTGTACCAATCAGTTGCATTGACCGTACAGGACGGTAGTTTATGCTGCTGTGCTGTGCGTGGTCGAGTTTATACCATCTACCAGGTTCTGAAGTTTTACTGCTGGTCTGGATCTGGTGGTATACTTTATACTGGTTGACCAAAATGAGTAATCAGAAACATAATTCTGTGAGGGTATGATACCACGGTCACTCGTCAGAGTTTATTAGGACGTAGGTAATCGCATTACCACTCAACTCAGCAATAAGAAGTGGGGTTAAGATCGTGATCCCGTCACGATTCGATACGTAGGTAATTAATTCAGTATTCGGTAGTGATCGCATCACAACTCATCTTAATTTTTGATTTATTTTGCAGTAATATGCATTTGTCATATTGTAGGTATGTCTACTGGTCGTAATTGCATAACGACTCAAAATGATACTTGCTTATTATATGGTAGGTATTATGCCTATTGTGCAGACTGTAATCGCATCACAGTTCTTAAAAAAATGTTAAATACTACCCGTGAAGGTAGGTAGATATCTTGGAAAAATTGGCAAGAGGCCGTAATCACATTACAACCGGATGGTAGATAATTATGTATGCATAGCTACATATAGAAAAAATATTATTATTGTGCAGACTGCATTCGCATCATATAGCTATCAGCATATTATCAGCTATCTGGTTCCCATGGTACAAGCTCTGCTTAGTCTGGGGCCAGTCAGTGTTGTGTGGATTATCCGCAATTTCTTTTTTTTTTTTTTTTTATAATTCTTACAAAAAAATTTAAAATACGACACGTGAAAGTAGGTCGTAATCACATCATGATCCAAGGGTAGATTTATGTCTACATAAGCACATTATAGAAAGATATTATTATTGTGCAGACTGCAATCGCATCACAGTTCTTACAAGAATGTAGTATTAAATACAAATGAAGGTAATTACATATCATGGAATAAAAATTGCAAGAGGCCGTAATCGCATTACGACTCGAAGGTAGATCATGTCTGCATAAGCATATATAGAAAGATATTATTATTCTGCAGACTGCAATCGCATCACAGTTCTTATAAAAATGTAGTATTAAATACAAATGAAGGTAGGTACATATCATGGAACAGAAATTGCAAGAGGCCGTGATCGCATTACGACTCGAAGGTAGATCATGTCTGCATAAGCACATATAGAAAGATATTATTATTCTGCAGACTGCAATCGCATCACAGTTCTTATAAAAATGTAGTATTAAATACAAATGAAGGTAGGTACATATCATGGAATAGAAATTGCAAGAGGCCGTAATCTCATTACGACTCGAGGGTAGACCATGCTTGCATAACCACACATAGAGAAAATGTATACATAATGCATAAATATTGTTGTGCATACTGCAATCACATAACAGTTCCTCCAAAAAATTTAAAAATACGACGAGTGAAAGTAAGTTGGTATGATGTAATAAAAATGATAATAGACCGTAATTGCATTACGATTTGAGGGTAGATCTATATAGCCCCATGTAGAAAAGAAATAAACCAAAATACTATGATAATTGGGTAGATTGCAATCGCAACACAGTTTTACAGGAAAATACTATGAGTGAAGGTAGGTATAACACCGAACAAAAATGACAATAGGCCGTAATCGCATTACGACTCGAGGGTACAGTTGTATAAATAACTATATACAGAAAAATCATTTGATTAAGCATCTTCGTTTATAAACCGGTAGGCAGGTATGCCTTTAAAATGTTTTGCACTCAATAGCTGCTGTTTTGTGGCGATAAAGCACAACTCAATCAAGCAGCTAAGTAAAAATTTAATAGTTTATAGATAAAGTGCAAGCGATATAGTTATGTCGCTTTCATTTAGTTATTATCGCAAGCCCGTAACTGTAATGAGCGTTTAGCGATAGGCATAGTTAACAAAACAAAATTCATAAGCAAGTATGCGTGTAGGTACTTACATGCATTTTTTGCTTTTGTTCCATTTCAAAGTGACGTTCTTAACGTCGTATTTCTTCTGGATCTTCGCCATCAAATACACTACACACTATACTAATACAAACTACATAATAAACTTCGAAAATTACTTCGAGAATTGTAAAAAATAAAATTTAAATAAGACGTGTTTCGATGCCCGAACACAAACAATGAATGAAGGTTTGACTGACGGACTGAGCGGAGCGAGGCGCGGTGGCGCCACCTACAGCGATTTGTTTTAAGGGTTTTTTAGCTCTAAAAAGTGTTTGGTGCCCAGTACATTAAGCAATGGACTACCTGGTAAATATAAAATCAAGAGGATGCAGCGACGTCGTATAATTAATATTAATATTAAATTCTTTTAATTCGAACAATGTGACGTGATATACAACTCACAAGACTCTAGTAATGAAACTCTGGCTTTAGGGCTTCCTCCATAATAAATTAGATCACGTAGAAATGGGTCGAGGCAACATGTAGAGGATTAGCCCGTGTTGATTATTCGTGCATGCGTTACACCTATGTAAGCACTCGCCGTTGTAAGCACAAACAATACAAACACGTTGTGGTCTGATTTCAATTATAATGCTTTGTTTTCAACGTGACTATACTTTTTTATGATCTTACTCAGCTACCAGTTTTTATCTGTATAAAAAAAACTAATACTTGTATTAGCTACTGATATTCTGTATCTTTCCACGATGTGCCAATACTGGCACTATCGGTTGCCATCGTAAATGCATGCTCAATTGTTTTGTTTAATCGGATGCCATTTGATTGTTTGATTTAACTTTTATAAGTAGCTGCCTAAACGATGACTTCCTATCAATTCGTCGTCGTTTTAATAACGACAATAAGATGTCTGATGAACCACGTGACTAAGCTGCGCAATACGCATTTCACAAATGAATTTGCATTCAGCGCAGGCCACGTAGTTCGCCATTCAGCGGGCAACTTTTTGTCGACCTTTAAACAGTGCTGCAGTATGTACTTTTTTGTAGTACGATTATGACGTTGAGATTCTTTCTGCTAGGATTATATTGTTCCGTGATACAGTGCCAGGGTCTGAAGTTAACCGTTTGTACAATAACGGCCAATGACTTACGAGTCCCCAAACAGCTAACTTCAGTCTTTCTAAGTTACGCAGGCCGTATACTACCGTACCGAACCTTACTGAACAGATTTTTAAGCTATTCAGTTGACGCTATAAAGGAAGTAATGACACTATTTTTATTTTACTTAGCGATCAGAGCTAAGCTAGCTTTCACAATATTTGATAAACAATTAAAATAAAAAAGCTATGTGACTTCCCAAAATGTCAGAAAACGAATCGGGAGACCTATCAGTAGGTTACTTGAAAAAAGTTTACAGAGTCACCAACTTATCAACACTAACGTTCATCAAAAAGGAAAAATGATGTCAATTCATTTCGCGTCGCTGACGCCTTGCTCAGGACAATGATGTAGGCGTGATGCTGATCGAGTCACTGATCAACAGGCGTAAAACACGGGCTTTCGGACCACGTGCCTGATGACCCTTCGACGAACTGGAATCACCTGCTCTGGTTGGTTTGAGAGAGAAATGAAATTGGTGCCAAAATAAATTGGAAGGGCTTTGAAATTTGAACCTGAATCTGAGAAATATATCGTTTATTTAGCTTGTCAACAGTGAGGGAAAATTTACAAATATTATTTTTAAATGACTTACGCCTCTCCTATTATAGGGAAAAGTTTCAGAATCAGACTTTTGAACGGTCTTTTTGGAATCAATACCTCTAAATGCATTTTCTTATATGTTTAGTTTGTAGGTATGTATTTGCTATGTTATGGTTTTGATAGGTTTACATATTAAGTACTGTTGTACTGTTTTTGTATGTGTTGCAAATAAAGTATTTTCATTTTTTCTGATTCAGATTATGATGGCTTGGCTTAAAATATTTTTTATTGTTTATTTTAGAATTATCTAACAATAGTTATGAAATTCTACACTAAAGTCCGACAATGTATTCGCACAGATGTTATTCAGTCTTCAGACATTATTGTTGTACCGTGTGACTGGTTATACATTTCTAGGTTTATTTTAACGTTAATCAATGCATAATTTACATAGGGTGCTGATCACTTGTTTCCTTGTTTACGCGATAATGGTTCTTATAGAATGTAAATTAAGTCTCATTTAAGGTCTTTACTACGTTGTTGGATTTTTCTTTTTATCTATCGGGTCGTGTAAGGAGTATAGTATCGAGGATTTGCTTGCTGACTTCCTTTCTAAGTGCAGTAACGTCGACAGGTGGTTCTTCATTATCATTCATCAGTTTATCTGCGTCGGTTTGAAGTCTGTACCCGAAAAATATTTCACTAGGTGTTGCTGAAGTGGTCTTATTGACGGTGCTGTTTATTCCTTGTTGAATGCTAGCAATGTGCGTATCCCATTTATTGTAATCGGTGCTGGCGCCCATACTTCTCAACGCATCGAGAATAGTACGATTGTAACGCTCTACTTGGCCGTTTGAGCGTGGCATGGCAGTTGCAATGACGTGTTGTCGAATGTTTTTGTCCTGACAGTACTTAGTAAATAACTTAGATGTAAAAGCACTTCCTGCGTCACATACAAGTCGCTTAGGGTTTCCGAAAACTTTAAATATTTTATCTAATTCATTAATTACAACTTTGCTTTTTGTGAAACATCTGTAAGCCTCAAGTTGATGGATGGGCAGTGCATCGTAGGGCACGTTCCTGACATGCATGCCCTACGAGGCAATGCTTTGCTATAGGCGATGGTTACCGTTTAACATTAGGTGGGCCATATGCTTGTTCCATCAGCGAGTAGTATAAAAATATATAAATATATAAGTATAGATAGCGCCAATCGATTGATTGGTCTGCATTTCATGCGGTACCATCTAGCATCTATTAATTGTATTACTAACGCTAGGTGGTCAGGCCATGTAAATATTAGAGCGTAAGTGTCCGAACCAATTAGGTAACTGGTCGGTAATAAAATAACACATTTAGTTCGATTAATCATGCGACAAACGCCCAACATTACCTACCTAATCATTCTCCGTCGAACACCACACGGTGACTTACCCCTCCTAAAATGAAAATCGCGAAGTTTTTTAAGAAATGTAAAGTCAGAAAATACACAAATGTTATCGATCTGTCGTTCATATAGAGTTAATTTTTAAATGTGATACTAACCTATCTCTGATAAGTTTTCCAAAAACTTTAGAAACAATAGGTAGCAACGAGATAGGCCTATAATTTTTATATTGTTTGTCTTGAACATAAATAATACCCGACGACCATTAGTCTTTGTAGCCATTAAAAAACGCCATTTACAAAATCATATACGATTCCTTGGACTTTTCTGGAAGTAGATTGTTGGTAATGCCAATGGCTTCCGGAACATACCTTCTAAGTTTCATGCTCCTAGGGCTAACGGTTTAGGCTGTGCGTTGATTTTTCTTTAAACCATTTTTCCCCTTTTTCTCCTCTTTAGAAAATAATTTTCCATTTTCCTTTCTTAGCGGATGCCTACGTCATAACATCTACCTGCACGCCAAATTTTGAAGATGACATTTCTTGAATCGGTCCGTTAATTCCTAATGGAGCGACGACGGGCCACATTTCATCTGTTTGGCTGCACACCAGGCCGTACCGCAGAGCAAAAGTTTATATATCTATATACATACATAAAAAGTATGTAAGTAGGTACTGTATCGGTTATCTGGTTCCCATAGCTTGCTATATTTGTGACTAGATGGCCTTGTGTGTCTACCAATATTTCTTAATCATGACTATTTTTAAATGGTTTTATTTAGCTTGCCCTGTTTGTATTAAAATATAAAACTAATTATGCTTTTTAAATCCAATATTAGTGTTTTAGCATGGTTATTAGTTTCTTCGTTTTACATGTTTATCAATATAAGTGTTCTGATTTTCAAAGTTCAAAAAACGACTTCTTTCTTGTTTTTTTTTTATGTTGTCCTTGCAATCTCAATAAGTTGTAAAAAAAATATTATACTTGGATTGATATTAATTAGCGTATGATTAATTGCTTTCATAAAAGTAGTCGTTGCAGCACTAACTGTCATTTTACGGTTAAAGTCCGTAGATTTTGATTTTATCTTACTTCGTGCATTTCATAGACATTTAATAATCAAATCACAGAGTGTAGGCAATTAATATTCACATATCTTGTTTATTTTTATCTCAATAAGGACATAACTGGTTATGATAAAATGGTGAAAGAATAATAATGCTAAAGTCAATTCTGTTTACGCAATTTCCTCGGCCGATAATGTTAAACGTTGAAGGACATTCCAAATGACATTTCTTTTCAACACTTCTGGCATTGGCAACACAGTTATTGTTATGTGCAAAAATACTTATAGTACAGGGTTAAACGCCTTTGAAAAATAAACAAAAACGTTAAAAGATTTTTTACGGAAGTAGCAACTCAAAATGCTTTTTGAATTCCAAGACGAAGAGTTTACCAAACCTTTTAAACTAGTATCTTCGCATCGCGAGAAGATAATATTACATTTCTCCCCAGAGAAATGTAATTTTTATTTCCGCTCGTCTCCGGGACCCAATTAAGTCTAGAACGACTTACGGCGGTATCTTTGAAGCTACTCTCCAAATGCCCTCAATAAGCACCGGTTTGCTCTACAATTAACGCATACGCACATTCCTTCCTGGCTAGCATGTGGGCTGCCAAGTGCCACACAAAATCGTGGCAAGTGATGAAGAATAAGTAAAAACGGGTTAACGGCCCACCTGATGAGTATTAAACTACCTACTTGGCGGCAGAAATTACAGTAAAAATATGCCTAGGTTTTTTTATCTGTAAAGTAAAACCCGAGATTGGTCACATAGAAATTTCATCAAAATCGGTTTAATTGTTTGGCCATGAAGTCGGTTTCTCAAGTTTTTTAATCTTGTATTATAACAAACTAGACATTAGTCTAGTAATAGGCACGTTGTCGGTACCAGTGGACTGGGAAATTGGCGTCACGAATATTACTTAACTTGTTTCAATGGGCATGCCCATTATTATCGGAAAAGTGTGCAATTCGCGTGTTAACTTTCAGTCTATAAATATTAACTCTGTAATTATGAAGGCGTTGATTGTGAATCAGTTAATGGTTTTGTGGTTTTCTTTGTTTTGTAGACTAATGTTACGAAATGTACAACTTGTTGGCACGAAACGAGCAAAAAGCCTAAACTACTAATTGAGCGTTTAATTACGAATAAGTAATTCGTTTTGTCTAGAAAAGGTTAAACTTTTATTATAACAAATAGGGTTGTAATTAAACAGACTTCAAAAAAGAGGATGTTTTCTATTCGACTGTATTTTTTTACGAAAACGTTACTTTTCTTATCTTACCTGTCTGTCTGTCAAAAAAAGGTACCTAAATTTCAAACAATGACAGCACGTGAAGCGATAGGCATAACTTTATTTGAGTCTGTCAAATGAAAGTAGAGACTGAAAAATCACGGCAAATTCATAAAATATAACAACCCATTAATTAATAGGATATTTACTAAAATTATATAATTTTGATACTTATTATAGCCTCTTCAAATATTCTATACCTGTACTCGCACCTATAACTGTTAATTTTTTTATATTTTTACACACACTTTTTATAATTTGCCCCGATTATTCAGTCTCCATCACTTTCATTTAGCAGACTTGGAGTTTTCCTTATTTGTGGTCCTTGAGCTAAGAAAAAAAGAAATGAAATACATTTATTCGACGGTATTAGTTATAGAGAAATGTTGGAGGGGAATTTCTTTCAGTCTTCCTGTTAGTGACAAGTACAAGACTCAGAAACGTTAATGGAAGACTGGGCAATGGGCATGCACAGCACAGGACCGGGAAGAGTGGAAGGGGGTTAGGAAGGCCTTTGCCCTGCAGTGGGAAGGTGCAGGCTAAAAATAATAATAATAATCTTCAATACTCAATATATTTATTGCATACAAATGGTTTAGTTTAGGTACATGCATAGTTTTTAGGTGTAAGTCAGTATCACATGGACCCTGTGTATAGGGGTATAGGGTAAAGCAACATGGAGGTAGGCCGAGGTTTAAATAAATAAAATAAAATATTGTGGACAATTCACACATCAATATGCCACATCGATGTTTTTGAAGAAAAACGCCATCTTTTTCTCCAACGCCAATTCATAAATCTTTATGGCACACACAAAGAGAGTCATTTACAATTATGTGGTAACACAGGACATATTTGTAGGCGAAATTAACCCTTAAAATAGTTTTCTTCCAACAATCTTTTACATAATGACAGCCAACTTGGATAAAAACTATTTTTTTTTTACTTTATAATATCCTCACTTGGCATTGGCAAAGTTGTCCGAATGGACAGATTCCATTAATTAAGAAGAAGAAGAAGAAATCGGCTGACGTATACTGAACGACATTCCTCACAGGAACCATTTGCGATGCTATAACTGCCAGAAATGGTACGATCTTGATTGTGCCAACGTTCCAGTCAGGACGTTCCGTCTCATGAGTCTCGACGCAAGAGAGGCGTGGATCTGCGAGGAATGCCGAACCTAAAGGTGCCTAATATTATTTTTATGGTGTTCAAATAATGTAGAGTTTGTAGAGAAAAATATTATATTATGGCAGAATTATTTACATGCATTGCAATAACCATGTCATTTTCCATTATGTACATAATAATGGCTAATCTGAAATTAATTCGTTCTCTGTCTGTAAGTTTCCCAACATCTAATTGCGTAGGAGAATTTCAATTCAGCGATCTCTGTTCAACTGCTTACAAGAGGAATCAATGTCTATGGGCAAACCGTTTGATTGAACATATAAGTGATTGATATTTTGGATTGTTTTTGTGACATGAGCTGCACGAAAATAACCGATGACGTCATCGTTAAAATGGTATAACTCGAACCAAAACCAACCCGTGATTCTTATTTACATTTATTGTCTGATTGATTTGAATGCAATGAAATGATGATTTTTAACTTTTCATTTACACTTCAATACGTGCATTATACAAAGCATCTAATAAAAAGTTATAACAAAAAGATAATTCAAAAAGAATTTCCCGTACCGGGAATCGAACCCGAGCCTCCTGGGTGAAAGCCAGGTATCCTAGCCACTAGACCATACGGGATCTTATGTTAGACCTTTTGTAGCCAGTCGCTGTCGTCAACTGAATTTTTCCAACTTTTTTTATAATTCTCTATTCAAATTAATTTGACCAATGGACATCACTCTTCTTTATCGACATCTACCAGCTGCACACCGAAATTTAATTTAACATTATTTAAATTTTAAAAACATGTTTTGTAAAGAAAGAATGAAAGAAAAAAGATCTTAGATGTATGTTTTTTTTAATATTCATTTATGAGATCTTAAAAGTTATATTAAAGCTGAAAAAAAATGAGTTTACAAACAATGGGTTAAAAAACATAGTTCCCTAATTTAAATCCTAGCAACTATTCGTTACTTATCCAAGCTAAAAAGACCCTTCACACTTTAGCTTGACGGGTCAGAATCGCCTACCCTCAAATTGAATTTGTCATTGGACCTTTCTGTCATGTACACGACTTCGCTTGAGCATTGTGATTTAAATTTCGAATCCTCACTTGAATTTAGAACGGTTTTGGAATATACGGGGCTGGTTGCCGTTGGCGGCAGACGAAGTTTTATAATGGAATGGGTGTTGTTAGAAACAATGTTCATACATAATGGACCTTATTAACAGGAGCTAAGAGCCTATTATCAGACCGAAAGAAACCGTTCGCCCAGAACCATTCAGGTAAGTTTAACCAAAAATTACGTCATTTTTTTCGTGCGTGCAGCCGGCTCCATCGAATTATAAGACGTTGTCACGTCAAATAAACCGACTTTACAGACAACCGATTTTTTTTTCATAACTTTTGGATGCAGCAGCACACTCTGCTCAATAAATAACCTTCGTCTCGTAATGTCACTAACACTCGTTTATAAGTTACTTTATCCAAAAAGAAAAGTTATTTTATTACTAACAAAGTATGGATTTATGTCTGAAATAACTATGATTTGATTAGATTTGATTTGTTAAAGATTTCATTTAAATCATTTTATATTTTCTATGAAACGACGAACTCGTAAAGGACCTGCAAGAACTCGGAGCCAGCAACTACGAGGAAGCCTGTATGGACAGAGAAGCCTGGCGGACTCTGGTGTCGGAAACCAAGATCCATTTTTGACACTTCAATACCCTACTACCGACTACTTATTGTATAATTTTGTACCTTGGTTTAACTTCTCTCTGCTTCTTATTTTGTGTATGAACGTATTGTATTATTATATCATTAATTCCTGTCTAAATTCTGTTTCAATTCTGTGTATAGATTTTTGTCAATTTTTTCCAAAAGTTTGACCTCCTGTGGTTTAAAAAAAATGTACGGTCACCTTGAGTGACCAACTAATAAATAATTTGCCTACTTCATTGAGATTCCGAAATGGTATAGCACTTGCTAGTTCCAACTTTCAATGCAAAGAATATTTGTGTGAGCCCAGTGAAAAGAAGACGAGTTTTACCAGTTTGCGTAACTAACAATACTCAGACCATCTGCATTCAAACGGTCTTGTGTAATTAGTAATAAAAATCTACACACATCGTAGGTGTATTTATAGTAAGCATTTGAATATGTACGTTCAGGCAGCGGGAGTGATACTTTACATCCTGCTATGCGGCTTCCCCCCATTCTCGTCTCCGGACGGCGACCAAGAGAAGCTATTCGACGCGATATTGTCGGCGCGACTCGAGTTCCCCGCACCACACTGGGAACGCGTCTCTGCCGGGGCCATTGACCTCATAGCTAACATGTTGCGTCCGCAACCAGAACTGCGCTTTGCCGCTGAGGATGTGCTTGACCACGCTTGGATGGCGGTAAGAGACCAGCTTATAAGTTACTTGAGATCATTGACCTATCTGTACACAGTTTTTCAAAGAACAAACAAGTTAATGAAGTTAAATAAAATCTTCGTTTAAATTACACAACATTCTGCTTGCGGCTTCACCCGCGAGTTATGATTAGAGTATATTAGTTCAATCTTTAAAATTTAACCCGAATCGGTTCAGCCTGTAGAGCAGCAGCAGCAGCTTAAAAATGAAGGAGGAATTTCTAAAATGTAGCGCGGGCGAAGTCGTATTACAACCTTTACGAATTTTTCTTCTATATTGGCGATACAGGCTTGCGGAATGTAGCATGCAATGTAACATGAAAGGAGCATTTCATGAGTGTGGAAGCGTGCCCTACGGGGCAATGCTTTGATAAAGGCGATGGTTACCACTTAACATCAGGTGGGCCATATGATTGTTCCATCAGCTAGTTGTATAAAAAAACAAAAAAACCACAACCAAAAAAATTTAACTCTCTTTTGGGTGTCAGGATTTTTTTTTACAATTTATAGGTTTGCGTTTGACCGCAATAAAAATAAATAATAATGATAGACAAGAAACAGTTGAGTCTGAGTCGAGTCTCAAGCATAGATTTTTAGACAGTTCTCCATTGAAAAATAAAAAGAATCTATGCTTGAGGCTCGACTCAGACTCAAGCACTGTTTCAGAATACGGGCAGTACTAGAGCATTGTTTACAAACATTCCACATCGAACTTGGCTGACGTATGGAACCGCTATAAGTAAACTCAATCGCTCTGTAATTAATCTATACTTACCTGTGCCAATAATTATATAGTACAGTAACTATATCTTATGTAACGCCGATATTAAACGTGATGATATTAAATTGGTGTTTTCAACATGAACCCTAAATTGGTGACTACGACGTTCTTAGCGTCCCGCACGTAGAGCTTGTGTTATCACCAATTGCCTCTGACGCTATATAAATCATCTACAATAGATGCAAAGCCCTGTTTTTTTTATATACAAAATGTACGTGTGTTTAACATGAATAGGTTCCTTCAAAAAGTTCCTTCAGGGTAGGAAACGCAACGACAGCACCCTTGGTGTTGTTTGTGTCTATGGGCAACGGTGACCGCTTACTATCAGGTGAGCCGTAAGCCCATTTGTCTATCATTTGCATTAAAAAAAAACATATCCATCGATCGATGACAATCGATCTAGAGATAACTCAACTGATCCAAATGAGTCCAGTGCTTCAAAGGGTTTTTGCCGTGGCACACTAGATATCCCCACAGATCTACTACCACTCAAGATTCTTTGCGTATGTCTAAGGGGGGTAGTCTAGAGGTATGTCCAAGGTCAAATATAACATTGGCCCACATTATGCACAGGTTGCAAGCACAGCCCCACTGCCAGAATACTAATGTCTCTTCACAATGTTTTCTTTCACGATTCAGAGCCATGCATGACATCAGTTGGTAATAGAAATATGATAGGAAGTAACTGCTAAGTTCACATACATGGGCCATTCCCCACAGAATAATACTCATGTAAATATAAATGTATTTAAATTTTAAAACTGTATAAGTATGCCCAGATGGGGCTGTAAACAATATTTGTTCTGTCCCTGTCGTAATCAAATATCAGAAGTTCTATAGTATCGTTTGTACGCAATCTGTATCGCAATACAATAGCAAGGTTTTTGTTTTACACAGCTACTATCGATCGATAACAATGTATGACGTCAGGCTTGCGTAAAGCACACCTGGAAATTCGACCTGCTTAATGTTTAAAATCATTGTGCGAAAAAACTGCCCTTGTTGTATTGATTAAATAAACGATAAATCCGAACATCATCTTTTATTTGAGGGAAGGCGCGCGTTCAACTCTTTTGTTGCGGCGTAGCACGCTGTAGCACGCTGTAGCGTGTCGTAGCGCGTCGTAGCGCGTCGTAGCATAGCGCAATGCGTTAGAACGCATTTAGGTAGACCAAAATGAGTACATAGTACTACTAAAAATCCTTGATACTACAACGTTGCTAACATACAACTTTTCAAGCTAGTAATTAGAACTAGGAGTACTACAAATTGTTTACAAATAAACTTACAAATCAATAATTGGTAGGTATCCCACCAGCTCAGAGAGTGGCATGACATACTACTTTGCCGCCGCTCAATATTTATTTGTTTATTTGTTACTTATTATATATTTGTTCACGTAATTCTTCAAGTTATCCTGTAGGTACTTTTTTCTATTAGGTTCCTAATACCATGACCATCTCAACCGGCTATTTTCGTGCGTCGCATAACAATCAAAATCTTGAAAATGTTTCTGTTTTCAATAGAGAATTTAAGAAAACCGATAAATCCTTGTGAGCTCGGAAATCTAAGTGTTGAATGCATTGATTTTACACAATTTGACTTCATGTTCCCTTCGAGTGTCAAACAAGAAGATATGAAAATTTGTGAAGCTCACAAACTGAAGCTGTTCTGCAAGGATTATGTCGAGAAAGCAGAATTTATGTTTATATTGGCGATGGTATCCTGTGTGCTGGTGATTCTGAGTTTAGTGCACTACTTGATGTGCCTGTCTGCTAACTATGCTCATATCAGAGATCATGAGAAGTTCCAGGAGCTTCAGGAGCTGCAGTACCTCACCAACCCGGACCTGCATGCTTCCAAGGATCGTTTCTAGTATATGGCCCGCGCACCCCTCCTGCGCTCACTGGAGGCAACCACAAAAATGTGACACTGTTAAACAGAATTTAGGCCGAGTCTGACTGTGTTCATTGGCAAAGACATTCAAAAGACTGACTTTCATTGGAAAGTATGTTATTTTAAAGAAATAGTTGAAGCTAAATAATAATAAAGTCATTTAGAAAATATATTCTTTATTTAATACTCTTTATGTTATTAAAATTTAAATTTCACATCGCGCTCTTATTAGACTTTTTAAACTTCTTACCGTTGGAGCGGCCGCCACATGCCGGCGCCCGCTGGTTGGGCGCACGGTGGGCGCTGCACCGACGACATGCATAATTGACTAAATAGCCGCCATTTTGAATAGTCAAGCGTGAGTTGCGTGAGTTGCCGCCGGGCCAAATACCATATTCATAAGGTATTAATATACACAAAACGTACATTAAAAATTTGGTTTAATTTACTTTATTTGTAAATGAAATTAAGTAACATACATAATAACAACATTATTTCTATTTAATGAGAGCTGTGAAGAGGTTTTTGTGATAGTAATTTGTCGATATTTGGTTTTAAGTCTGATGTTGATAGTACAATCAAATCCAGAAACATACGGTTGGTAGGTATTTATACCTAAATCTACGTAATCCGAGTTTGAAATGTTTATCAGGGCCGTTGCACAATGTTTAATCAAACTTGACAAATAAACTGAATCGGCCAAGTGTGAGTTTATTCATGCTGCTAAATTATGTTATCGCTCTTTTCCCTTCCCTATATAGAGATCATAAATCATCTAAGCTCTTTCTTCTTTATTAATCCGCTTTCTCATAAGTACCTACTGATAGGTCGAAAAGTCTTCATTGAATATAACTAAAACTTTGTGTTCCTTTTATTACACGGCAAACAATACAATGCCGCCGAGCTATCTGGTTCTCATATTACAAGCTCTGCTTAGTTTTGGGCTAGATAGTGTTGTGTGGATTGTCTGTAGTATTTATTTATTTATCACTATCTAGTCCCAAACTAAACAGAGCTTGTACGATGTTACTACAAAATAATAATTATAAGTTTAAAAAACTTGAGAAACCGACTTCATTGCCAAACGGCTAAATCGATTTTAATGAAACTTGTTTGGGACAATCTGGACGTAAGAATAACCTTCCAAATAAAAAAATAATTTTCTAAATCGGTTCATAAATGACGGAGGCATGCAGTTATAAACACTAAATAAATTATTTTTTGGATGGATTGTGCTCATGTTACTTACGAGGGGTGATTGTGTGCGTGGAAAAATTAAAATAATCATAAAAATACTAGTATTTACAAAACCTTATACCTTTACCTATAGGGATAATGATAGTCATACCTAGTAACGCATAGGATTATTTTCAAATCTCAGTGAATTTGATCATGTTTTGACACTCTTTTCCTGTTTGGTACATAATATATCTAGGCGCATCTAAGTGGGTGAGTTGGAAGTAGGCACCACCGAAATATATTAAGATTTTTTTCAACTAGTATGCAAATCACTTGCATAATGGAAACGCGCCTTTAGACATAGAAGAAATAGGCTAACATACCTGTAAGATAGATCCCCTGGTCCAGTATTTAGGTCTCCAGCTAAGATGGACACATCAGCGGAAACTGCAGTTTAAAATGCAGTCCTTTTGAACCGCCCCACCAAACACGCTACCTATAGAAATTGTTACTTTAAAAAAAAACATTCCTCTTACACCTTTTAAATCCAGAAAAAGTTATATTTGTTGCTGTTAATAATAATATGTAATTTTAGTCTTCAAAATGAGCAACATTTTTTTTAAATCACGCTAAGACTTAAAAAAAAACTATTTGTTTTCGCATTTAGACTCAAGAGCGTCGTTATCGCCTTTGCAGAGCGCTGTTGTTATGAAGGCGCCCTTATTTGAATACTTAAGTAACTCTTTGAACTGGCTTTGAATAGCGAGAATTACATTGTTATTCTTAATAACAACACAGTATATAATAAACAACGTCAATATCATTGTAATTAATGAATAATCAAAAACTTTCAAAATAAATAAATATATTCAAGTACATTTGGCCAATAAGGCGTGATGAAACTTTCATAATTATAATAGTCTTGGCCACATAAGTTCACAAAACAGTAGAATGTTACAAGAAATAAATATGGCGAATCTGCGCTGAATGGTAAAGAGCATTATAATCCAGAGCGAAGCGAATGACTCTCTAAGCGCAGCGAGGGATAAGCAATGCGAACCGAGAAGAATATTAGATACTTGAATAACATCTGTTTTTGTTTTGCTTGATGTGTTTTCTTAGTAAAAAACACCATATGACTTTCAACGTTACCTACTGGGGAAATAACAGGTGATTTTGAAGGGAAATGTAAGCTATCAATAATAAAATGAATACCAACGTAAATATGTACACAGTGGGTAATAGACGCTTGTTTTTTGTTCAAAAAATCCTTCGTCTTTCGGTTCGTGGTGGCCATTGCATCGCTGTGTATCGGTTTGGAGGGTGTAGGAAGGGTGTAGGTGCCGGTGTAATTACAGGCACGTGAGGCGAAATATCTGTAAGCCTCAAGTTGATAGATGGTGCATCGTAGGGCACGTTCCTGACGTGCGTGACCTACGAGGCAATGCTTAATATGTTGGATTTTGTTTTTCAATATTTCAATAGGTTATCCGATTTTAGCCTAAGGCCATACTTTTAATGCACGACTCTATGAGACTTTATAGGTGTGTTAGCTGGAGAGCGGCTCCACAGCTTCCTCATTCAGTGTGGGCAAACGGCTAACGATAGAGCTATATAGTAAACGCCAAATTTTAGAGCATAATTAGAGCACCCGGCATAAAAAAAATCAAGTCTCTAGCTCGAAAACTCTTTGAGTTAGAAGACTATAACAACGTGTTTGCTGGGAAGCCATTTCTCCAGCTAACACATGTGGATCTCAGGAATGGCTATAGCTAGAAAGTTGCTTGATATCTCCAAATTTAGAGCAAAAAATATCATGGATGCTCCAAATATTTCAAGTGTCTAGGTTCAAAACTCACCGAGTTAGAAGCTTTGATGACTGTGTTAGCTGGAGACACGTTTGTCTGGCACGCACATGCTACATCTGAGGATCTACAATAGCTACAGATTCGGTTGACGTGTCCAAACCGAGCTGGTCGCATAGTGAAACTTCATAAAGGAAATGACGGTCATATTCGGGTCGTCACCGTTAAAACTAACAAAGGCGAGCTAATCCGCCCAGCGAATAAAGTCTGTCTTATTCCGACATCTCCGGACATACTTAGTGATGTCCAATCTTAGTTAGTTTTAAAATCATTCTAATCTTATATTTAAGTTTATATCTTTCATCTATCATACACATTGCGTTCTCGTGGCTGTATAGCCACAGATGCGTTTACCTTTCGGCACAAACAGTAAAAAAATAAAAAAATTGGCGGTAAAGCGGAGTTCGTTGATAATTGGTTAGTAAAATAGTACATTGTTACCCGAGTGTTGAAAGTCACGTTTTTTGTGGAGAACGTTTGTATAAGTTTATTTGTCTGACCATTTTTACGAATAGGTACCTAAAATACAATAAAGCCACAGAACTAAATCCGTTCTGCATGAAATTTGGTAAGTTTCCCATCTATCAAGATGTGCTGGTAAGACAGAGGGATATTTAATACCCCTTCGAGTTGCATCATTTTTTATGTTACGAACCGGCCGTGTAACTGCCACTGCAGCTACGTTGCTTTGTAAATCCATATATAAATTAAACCGCTACTGCCGTGCCGTTGCCCTTGTTCTTTATTTTTACGGATTTATAAAGACTACAAAGCGCATTTTTTTAAGGACATCCCATAATTTAAACCCTCCTGAATAATTCTTACAAGCAAAGTTGTGAATCCTAAACGTGCAAATTTAGGAAGTCCAGAATTCTATTGCAATTTAAAAAATCGAATCGTATTTTTATCAGGGTCTTTTTCAAAACGGCAATTTGATCACAATCACATTAGCAAATCCCGACAAAGTTAAAAGCGGTCTGAAAATAAACAGTATAATAAAAGATTATCAACACTGAAACTGACATTCGAACTGAAATTCAGCACTTTTTTTATTCAGACTACGGCTTCAGCAAGAAATAACACAAAAAGCCCCATTATTATAACATTTTATATGTATTCAAGAATTAACGGCTTCTGATATTTTTTTGATTCTGAATTTTTGACTCACCTATGATAAAATAAATTTTCGCTAATTTAAAACACTTTTTTCCTAATTTCAGCAAAGTTTTATCCATCTTGTTCCATGCTCGTGGTGCCTGTTTTAGCCCGTATAAGGATTTTTTCAACAGACAAACTTGACTTTCCTGACCTTTCTTCACAAAACCTTGAGGTTGTTCCATATAAACTTCCTCTTCAAGATCTCCGTTGAGGAAAGCATGGTCAACGTCCAAGTGTCTCATTTTTAGGTCCATTTCTGCAGCTAATGCAAACAATGTACGGAGTGACGAATGACGTACCACTGGAGCAAACGTTTCATTATAATCAACACCCTCAACCTGTTTGAAACCTTTGGCTACTAGTCTTGCCTTATACTTTATTATGTTTCCATGAGCATCCATCTTGACCTTAAATACCCATTTGCATGGTATCACCTTCTTATCCGGCCGATCAACAAGCTTCCATGTTTTCGTCATCATCACAGATCAGTCGTCACATCCACATTGCTGTTTTCTAGTGCCATTATTAGAGGCTCATATTTTGTTTTTTATAGAAATATACGAGTAAGGATATTAAGGAAGTTGAAGTAGCAGTAGGCCAGACATGTTTGCCGTAGAACAGACAATCGTTGGAGCAAACGAATACTTAGAGTGGAGACCGCGTTTTGGTAAGCGTAGGACGCCCTCCGGCAAGGTGGGGCGACGATCTGCGAAATGTAGCTGACACGCACTAGAGGAGAAGAGCCGAAGACCGGGCTCAGTGACGCGTCTTGGGAGAGATCTACGTCCAGCAGTAGACTGATATAGGTTGATGATAATGATACTTGATACGCTGTGCATATGTATCATTATTGCTCATGTGCCCGATTTCAATTGGTCAGTTTGCCCATTGGAGTGCAAACGTAGGTGCCTGAATCTATTCCTCGTGGGTGCCAACACCGCGAAAGAGCGTTGCATGTTATTAATATATTTTACTAACAATACTTTACTGAGTGAGAGACGTAATTAGCATAATCGCTCGGCGCGACCGGTTATGATGATAATTTGTGAGCGTTTATGAAACCGTGTCTATTTTATTAATTCAGATCAGAATACTATTGTTCTGATTTAAAAAGACGGAGATTAAAGAATAATATTCATTGATTTATCGTAATATGGCAGTTTAAAGTGTGGTTAAAAAGATAGTCCAAGCAGTTGTTCCTCGTTTTTGTCTGTCTGTGCGTGGATAGACGACGACTTTGTCTATGTTCGCAGTAAGTACTTTAGAGCATGACTATTAGCTTTTCTTTAGCATGTATTTTTATTTTATTTGCATGTTTAATTTTTAACCTACTAAATGAATTTGAGAAAATGCAAAGCATCATTTAAATAACAGATTATTAATATACGTCTGACTGCCCCTTAATTGAGTTTAAACTCAGTTCTGAGAGATGTGAGGGGATATCCACCGCGCCTGGGGAACAGGGGCGTAGCTACCGCGGGTCGTATCTGCCGTATCAAAATTAATAAAAACTCTATATAATATTTTTTATTTAAACTGATAAAAATTTACCTATCAGTTTGCCGAAAAAAAGGTAATTTTATTAGGCCACCATGTTTAGAATAGAATGATGTTGATGCATGCTACAGTACAGTTAAAAAGCAATTGTGGTTAACACAGAAACTCCATTGGAGTCTATATTATAAACAAATAATCTTGTAAGCTGTAGGGTATATGAATGTCTGTACATACATACTTACCTAGTTTATTTTGTATTGACTAAATAAATTTGACGTCAATACGTCACACACACAGTATAATGCACTGGTGAGCACTCACACAGTCTCAAAACCAGAGCCAGCCAGTAGTCATCATTAAATTTGATAACTCTAGATTTATTTAGAGTCATTAAAATTTCACAATCCAAATTTTCGTGCATAGATTAATGTTAGATGTTCTAAGGTCCATGGATTTACCATTTACTTACCGGATTTACTAACATAGATTTAGATCAATAGATAGAAATAAATGTATACCATGGACCAACAAAACGAATGACAGTTAAACATTTGGTCCACCATCAGCATCAGCTACTCGCCTGTCATCTTTGCCAGCGTGCGGTAAATAAGAGGCTCAGAATTTCACAGTGAAATTCTGATTGAGATTTTTTGATTGAGATTCTGATCTGAGATTTTTATAAAGAATTAGCTTGTCTGGCTCTTCTACGTATGTATAATGAAAATTAGACGAATTAATAGCTTTTTTGTCCAAAAGTTATGAGCACTAATACCAGTACCTACCTACAATCATCGTTAGGAAACCGGCACGTTGTCGAACCTAACATGTTTGAACACATAAAATTGATAACCAAAAACAAACTACAAAATCAAACCCCTTCATGAAATTAAACGCTAGTTCAAAAATTAATGAAACCCTACAATAATCTACAAATACCAACAAACTCTTAATTGTAGTAGGTAATCCATGTGTGGTCGGTGTGGAACCCTTATTTACACTTGTAAAACTCCAAAAAGTAGTAAAGATGCAAAAGAAAGCCCAAAAGATCCCTAAAAGTGTATTTATGATCAAGTTCTTGATTGTAGTTCAAGTCCAATCAAAGCCCTATGGAACCCGAAAATTGTTAGCAAAATCAAGGTCCTAAGTGAAGTAAAATTCCAGTTAAAGCCCTAAGGAACCCTGAAAGTCGACTATTTAATCAAGTTCCTCAATGTAGTAAAACCCCAATCAAAGTCATAAGGAACCCTAAAATTTTTAACATTATCAAGCTCCTAAGTGAGTTGAAACTCCAATGAAAATCATAAGGAAACCTAAAAAACGACCACTTAATCAAATTCCTCAATGTAGTAAAACCCCAATCAAAACTTTATACGGAACCCTAAATTTTACGTCAAGCCAAAACCCACAACGGGTCGAAACCGCTTGAAGGAACCTAAAAGTTGACTACCGGGTCGCGTGCTGCACGAGCTGCAAGCAGCTCGCGTCCTCAATGCGTTCCCACAGGAGCGGAACCCTACTCCTAAATGAAGTAAAACGGCAAACATAGGAGGAGGGGGTTCTGGGGGGCTGGTTCAGGTAGGGGGGTTCTGGGGGGCGTAGGGAGGTCATAAAATTATGGACATATTAGTTACGTAGTACTAGAGAGAAAAAAAATTACGCCTTTCGGTTCCGCTTGGTATTTAGCGTTAGTGAATGAAATGAATTTTGCTTGTTGAATCATTTCTCAATATTTGACTAAAATTGTGGTTATTTAAAATATTTTTTTATGGCTTCTTTATTTTTCGTGTATGTGTTCAGTACCAGCAGCCAATATCGGCATTTTTTTTTGGTAATTACAAAATAGTGGTGTATATTGCTGGGCATAATGCTTCCTCCATAAACTTCCCAGAAAGAACCATTTTTCACCAGTTTCCCGTGGTCTTAACAATGTCATCCACCCATAGAGTTGACACGCTTTGTCTTCCGGCTATCTCTTATTCCCTAGCGTTTGTCGGTTCTATATAAGATAAAATATTTTTTTATACGAGCCTTTAGTGGACCACTACATCATATCCGCATCGATACTGAGAGGACTGACCCGACATCATTTGATTAAGTAGTCGACGGCACAACTTGTTTCAAAGAAACTTTTCTTAATTACGATTTTGTCGCCGTCACAGCGGGCACTCACTTAAATTGATAACAAGGACTAATTCTAATTATAAGCAGGTACGATATATATTGAGGAAAAGCTCCAAATGACAGATGCGACTAAGTTTAGCCTGAAGTTTAGATTGCAAAAAAGATACGCAACCCACTGGTAGGAAATGTAACGATTTAACGTTGGTTTATTAAATAGAAAAATAGCTAGGCTTAAAATTTACGTCATTCAGGCATACAATGTATGCTAATAGCTTAGCGAAAAAAAAATCCCCGCTAAGTTGTTTGTAGCATTTGTTTTTACGAAAAAAAAATCCCCGCTAAGTTGTTTTTAGGTGTCTGTATGAAATGTTGTATTTTACAACGATTCTGTTATATTTCATCTGTAGAACTCAAGAATGTGGCTCAAAGTCTAGTGTGACGAAATAAAGGCCGAGGCGGGCTGCAGTCCTGCTGTGTTGCCAGGCGTAAAATATTAAACAATTACTCATAGACAAATTATGGAATGATTTGTTAGGATTGCAAAGTGCACTAAGGTCGACAAGGTTGTAGATTAGGAGGTTAATGGAAAAGGTAAGAAGATTAAATTGAAATGATAAGTACTGTATAATAATATATTAAAAGACAAAGCTTTAAAAACACTGGTTTAATAATCCACGTCACTTATACGTCCCGAAATAAATTCTATAAAAATCCTTCATTTTGGTTTGCCATGAGTAAGTGCCTCAATTACTTATTGGTTACACAATACAGCAAGTTTATGTTTTTTTAATGGCATTACGCCTTGTTCACATCTAAGCGTTCTGCGGTCGCGATCAGTGAAACGCTGTCATATTTGACACTAATACCGCTGTCATATTTGAAAGCTTTTTACTGATCTCCACCGCAGAACGCTTAGATGAGCGCAAGGCTTGACTCTACAAAGGTCCAGTAGGTATAACACACTATTTAACTTTCTTATATTGCGTCCATCAGCTTGAGGCATACAGATGTTTAGCCTCACATGCCAGTAATTACACCGGCACCCACACCCTTCAAACCGAAACACAGCAATGCTGCTTCACGGCAGAAATAGGCATGGTGGTAGTACTTCCCCGGACGAGCCCTTCACAAAGAGCTCTCTGAAATATTAAATATAAGAAATAATAAAAATAACTATTCTTCGGTATTATTCTGTTTTATTGTTTATTTACAACATTGTTTATATGAAAATCGGTAAAAAATATAGATTTATACATATACATTTATAAATATAGATTTATTTATATGTCAAGTAATTATGTTCATAATCGCTACCTTTTAAAAATATAGAGTTACAAAATTTGTAGTAAACATTTTACAATACAGATAGTTTTTCTTTCATTTAAATTCTTATAGCTAGAGGTTTTGTTGTTTTGGACAACCATAGCTTATCTGGATCGCAAAAAGAAGAGAGCTGCGCGACCGACCGATTATAATGTAAAAAGAGGTTCGCGGTCGTTCCATAACCGATTGCAAATGGCAACTGCCGCAGGCCTCGCCATTTATAGCGTTGCAATCTCCGCTGCTAAAAAATAATGTATTTCGTCTACTGATCTACGACACGTCGTAGTGTACGAGTGAAAGAGTAATATGTTTGAAACACATATGAAGGATTCATATGTGTTTCAAACATAGTTTTTTTTCTAAACTGAATAGTTTGCGCGAGTGACACTTCCAAAGAGGTAAAATGTTTGTAACTTCTAAAATAAGAGAATGATAAAACTAAAAAAATATATATGTTGTACATTACCATCCAAACTTCCACCGAAATTAGGTTTGAACGAGATCTATTTATAGGTAGTTTTTTTACAAGAACTTATAAATTATGTTACTTGCTGCTACGGAACCCTTCATGGGCGAGTTCGACTCGCACTTGGCCGCTTTTTTGTATCAAGTCAATAGGCAATCTGGCTTTCAGCTCCCGTAACATTAAGCCTTATGAGCTTCACTTCAGATTAATCGCTGTTATTTCTCGTACCTACTGAATCTAAAACTCAACTGCCCGGAAGATCTCTAGTAGATTGCTAACTATTAACAACAACCAACTCTCTAGAGGGAACTTTAAGCTGTCCATTTAATTTAAGCTCGTAATAGAAGGCAGAGCTACTACCAATACCAACTGAGCTAGAGGCCAGACAAGTGTTCTTTCTTTTTTCTTTCGAAATTTATTAAAACTATTTTACAGCTCATCAAATACTCAGTTTGACCGGAATCAGCTTTGAGAGGAGAAGCATCATCGTAAGAAGGCTTTCAAATTATTATTGTAATCTGAATGGTATTTTTTTATATAAATAAACAAACAAACACGATTTTGGTTTCAGGGCTTTGTTGAACTTACTATAGTTCCATTAAAAGATAACTTGCGTATAATTCGCCTGAACGCAAAGCAGTGTCGTATCTACCGAGTGTGCCTGAATGATCAATATGAGGCTAACTTTCAGTACTGTGACCCCTTCTTGGACATCTGTCAAGCTGACCCCAATACGTAAGATTTTTTTATACTCTAATGAATGTTCGAGAATTTCTAATAAAACAAGAGTCTAACTTGTATACACATATAGCGGTATGTAGCTAGTTCTTCTTATCGTGTCACTGATTCTTTCGAACCAAGCGTGGTGTGAGTCGAAAGGGGTCGCTTGCGAACTGAGTTAGCAGAGTCGATGATTTGTGGCGTGGTTAGCGTTCATCTAGCGACGGCGAGGAGGAAGGGCATAACTCACCGGAACAAAGACAGAAAGCCATGCGTCACCGTTCTGATCATCCCGCTCAACACTATTCTCAGTTGGCTACGCCATTCCTTGCGGGATGGACCTGTGCTTCATTACATCTCATTTTCAAATCAAAATTCATTTTCTAGTAATCATCTATTATTACCTAGGTTTAGTTTCTCATAAAATAGTTTTAGATAGGTATATTATTTTTAGTAATTAGGTGTATTATTTGTAAATAAAATGGTGAAACCGAAAAAGAAAATGGGTCGCCGGGCGTACCAAAAATATTTGAAAGAAAAATGCCGAAAATTGGGAAAATCAAACATGTAAGTGCCTACCTACCTATAAATACTAACTATTTGGATAAGGTACTCAGTGAGCATTTCTTTTCATAGAAACAGATTACCTAAGTATAATTTCGTGACACGCCCGCGATCAGAATGATATAGAACCATATCGAATTAGCGGTACAACGGTACAACGTCTACAACGCAGAAGGCAGAGTTACTACCAACTGAGCTGTGAGGCTAGTCGTATCGTAGTTAGGAAAGATATAGGTAGGTACCTACTTGTGTCGATTTTTTTATGCAACAAAACCAAAATCAAAAACAGTCCATTTACTTTTATTGTTGTTTTCTAGAAAAGAAAACCACTCGTTCATAGAACTTTTGAATGTGCAAGAAACTCCTGCAGGCAGCGGAACCGCTGTCGATGGAGCTGCTGACAACGACGTCATAGGTGATTCATCAATGACGGCTGTGTCACCGATGGTGGTTGACCCGGAATTGATTGACAATACGTCCATTAGATGTCTTTGCTTTACAATTATTAAGATTTTATCAGGCGTTCTGATTAATGAAAATTTACTTCTTTTTTTGAATATTTGTTTCATAACTGTAGGTTTTTCCACATTAGGGTCGTATTCGAATGTTATGAGAGTGAATGAAGCGAAAGAGGTGTGTCAGGATCGTATGCTTAGCGGGGTATTACCCTAGAACCAACCAAGCAGCGCTGGTTTTCAGGCAGAGTCTTGGTGACGCCACATGGGTAGACAAAAACAAAGAAAATTTACACTATTGCATTGCGTCTAATATAAGCTCATTTTGTGATCGGGAGATCACTTTTTTTACATTTTCCGCTATCTGTCATGCGCAAAGTTATAAAATCCAGATCTGCTATATACGTGCTCGTATGTTTTCTTGATGAACAAAATATCACCTTCATAATTATCATAATGAGGGTCATATTTTCTTCATCAATAAGTTTCTGAAAAAAAGGAAAACATACGAGCGCGTATAAAGCACAAAAACCTTTATATTATGTTAATTGATGCTACGGAACCAGCAAAAACTGCGCAGTTACTTTTTGTCGTGATATCGTTAACCACTGACACGTTGTAAAAACCGTATCTGAAACCGTATAATTCGATTTGGCTTGCCATGTCTACCTAAACTTTTTGACGTGATAACGTCTTATAAATCGATGGAGCCGGCTGCACGCACGAAAAAACATGACTCATGCGTCGTTACGTCGTTTCGTCGTTCCATTTACCTGAGCCCGAGCCCGGGTCGGGTAATGGGTAAGGGTAAATGAGGGTAAGGGTAGATGAGGGTAAGGGTTAGGGTAAGGGTTCAGTCTGGGTCCGGGTCCGGGTCCGGGTCCGGGTCCAGATTTTCATTCAGTTTCATTCAGTATCATTCAGTTTCATTCACATTCAATTCAATTCAGTAAAACTAAAATTTTCTTTTGAAAAATGCAACCATTCCATCAGTATTTTCTTATGACGTTATCACGTTCAACTATCGTCAGTAAACCGACTTTACAGACAACTGATTTTTTTTATATATATTTTTTAGATGAGTATATGACATCAAACAAGGAAATGAGAATAAAAAAATCATAAAAGTTGTGTCTTTTTTTTTATTAAATAGATCCTTTGGCCGTAATCTCACCTGATGGTAAGCAACGATGTAGCCGACGTTGGAGCAGGATTGTCTAGGAGACACCTATTGACACTTGCCTTGAAGATGCCCAGATTGTAGTGGTCAGAAAAACAAGTTCCAAGAGTACCATTCCCTGGAGGTTCGCATTATTAAAGTAATAGCATCTTTAAATATTAAATTCCACTGGATGCATAAGGGTCTGAAATATCTGTAAAAAATGTTAGCAACCCTTACAAATAATTCATTGCCAACAATAATCCCTTCAAAATTAACACTTTATAATTTTTTTTTTGATAAATAACTAGAGAAACCGACTTCATGGCCAAACTCCTGAACCGGTTTTTATGATATTTCTATGGGATCAATCTGTAAGTATTATCTAAATATATAAAACTCTTACGTTACTGACTGACTGACAATCAACGCTCAGCCTAAACCGTAAGTCCTAGAAGCATGAAACTTGGAGGGTATGTTCCTTATATAGCATTGGGGGGCACTAAGAAAGGAAATTGGGAAATTATTTCCCTTAGCGGAGAAAAAGAGGAAAAACTTATAAAGGAAAAAACAACGGGACGTAACGGCAACGGGGCGAGCGAAGCCGTGGGCGGCCACTAGTTATCTATAAGAAAAAGGCAGATATTTTAAATGGCTCTTGTTTGACAAAGCTATACAATAACAAACATAAATATAAAAATCCTTCCTTATCTATTTGACGTCGGTTAAAAAAAATAAAGACTGAATTATTTTTTTACAGATTAAAAGACAATAATAAATGTGTATTTTAAAAAGTCAAAAATGATTTTGCTATACCTTAATATCCAATCCCTGCTATGCAAATAGGTTCATTAAACGACTCCACCCTTTCACAGGGGATGGCCACCCCTGCATTATCATTTTTGAACCTGAGCTTTTATGTTAATAATGTATTTTAATACATGACTACCAACCCCCGGGGTTTATACGGCTACTTAGAAATGAATCTTGGCTAGAAACCCAACGCAGTAAGAATAAGGGTGGGTTTTACCATCGCAGATAATTAAAATTACTACCGTCTGTGCTTAAACTTTTCTCGCTGGTTCCCATAGTACTTTGCTGGTTAGCTTTCCTTTGTTTGGAGCTATATAGTGCTATGTGGAATGTCCGCAAATATATATATTTTTCAAAAACATAGACGTAAGTAAATATTTTATCTGACTGGAAGCGTCACTCCAGAATCTCATGAATAGTAACTTTTTTCTCGTGATGTTTTTCGTCACCGTTCGAGCTAGCAATACAGCTCTTTCAAAGATGGCACTTTAAGTTCAAAGACGGGATCGTTTCCACTATAAAGCCCGTCACAAACGTAGCTATAATATGGTTATCAATATGTCGTGATATAATTGAATATTACGGTTAATTACGGTATAAGTTGGTGACGTCATAGAAATATATTATAGCTGCGTGTGCAATTGAATATTTGTATAGAAAATAGATATTGCTATAATTTATATTAATTTGTATTATAGCTAAGTGTGTGACGGGCTTAAAGTCCTGAAGAACAGGCAACAAACTACGTCTCGGTTCCTACCGTTTTTTTATATGATCCTTTTACAAATCAAAAATAGTCTAAAATAATAGCAGTGAAGTTCCAGTGTGGTGCCACTTCACTTAGTCAGACGTATGTAATGTAATTATACAAAAGCAAAAGTTTCAAAGACAGCACACAAGACTAGTGTCTCACGTACACGTTCAGGCTTATAAATTTGATCACAGTAGATTAGCATTTTACTAGAAGTAAGTGACTCGTATAATGTGACTTTTAAGAATCACAAACCAAACTACTCCAAGAACCTTCATGCCTTTTGTCAATGCAGCATGGAAGTTGAAAAAAACACATGCATAGTTTTTCAAAACTCTTGCTATGACTCTTGACTTTGAACTAATAAAAAATAACCATCACAGTGCCACCAAATCTACGTTCAGATGACCAATGAGGAAGTTATGAAAATTATTTATCTGCCATTTTATTTCGATTCCCTGACAGTTCCTTGTTTTGTTTAACATATTTTTTGAAAAGACATAAATATACCCGCTATTTGTCTAGATATCCACACATATCTGGTGTTTCGCAGAGCTCGCTTGCAACACCATTTGAGCAACGTATTGTTGACGTCGAAGGGAAATCTGCCTTAGTGTTTATGCAATCGAAAGGATTGTACAAGCTTCAAGTATAATATTGTACACTAAAGGGAAATCAATCATCTAATTCTAAAATAAAATAAAAAACAATCCAATTTTCGAATAAATTAAAAAAAATATCTTAGAGCGGTAGTCTATTCCCTTTACTGTACAAATTTTGAAGAAATTTAGTTTAAAAACAGCATGCTTGTCTTAGGACAGATATTTTGGTCTGTACCTAACTAATTCCGTCAAACAATTCTAATGCCGTTATGATTCATTCTAAAATTAAATTGTTCTTAGTCAACCTTACCTTGCTCGGACAATAGAAAACATACCTAAATGTATATCTAACTAGCCCTTACTAAAGTAACAAGACAAGACGTCTATATTATAAGTAGGGTTTACAAATTCACCAAGCATGAGTTCTGAGATTTTGTTCAAGAATATACTTTTTTGGCTCGATTATATTTTTGCCATCAAAAAACGTTGTGCTTGTCAAATATTGAACCGATGCTAAATTATAGCGGAAATACCTCCGCAAGGATCAGAAATGCCAGTTTAAATTTATTTACACCTTCATCGTCCAAAAAGTAGGAAAAAAACGTAGTACTTTGTCTTCAAATGAAAAAATAAAATCATGAAAAAAAAACTATCAAACTACTTCCAGATTGGTCCCATAAAAGTTTTCATCAAAGTCGGTTCAGCTGTTTGGTTACAGTCGGTTTTCAAACATAGATTAGGTACTTGCATTTTTTTATTTTTTATTTGCATAATTATTTTGATTCTCGACATACCTACTTACCAACAAATTATTTTTGCATGAAAGTGTTCCAACAAACATTGGACGTGCATTTATTTTTAACCGACTTCAAATAAAAAGGAGGATGTTCTCAATTCGGTTTGTCAATGTTTGATAAGCTTAACTTCGTCATTTAGGGGCCGATTTGAAAAATTATATTAGAAATGACCATGGTTTGGCCATCATGTCGGTTTCTCAAGTTCTTTAGTGTTTTAAACTTATATTAAAGTGTACGCAAACAGCTAGCTAATCCTTTTGTAAGTCTTTGCGGCCGGTTATGCAAAGTTACGTAAAAACTATCACTGCGACGGATACAATAGAAAAGTGTTGAAACGTCAAAGCAAACTTATGAAATAACCAAATTTCGGTGCTCGCCTTAGTAAGTAAAAGCTATGCTATCAGCCATAGATAAAACAAATCGTTTCCTAGCTTGTGAATAAGAGATTTGAGAGAAAATTGTTACCTAAACTTATATGATACAAAATTATGATTACTCGTACTAGTATACCACTCTATGTCTCAAAACAAAATTACTTTCACATAACTCGTTATAGAAAACCGGTCGGAATAACTAAGATTTACTGTAAGCCGACGTAATGGTTAGATAATGTAGATAAACAAGTAGACAAATGACTCATGTGTTACCAGAACACATGTACCTAATTATTTACACAAATTTTAACTCGGTACTGCGTGGCTTAGGATAAGACTATAAAGTAAATAGTGATCTAGCTAGGCCAGAGCCAAATTTAACTAATTACACAAGTTTGTTGCTTAATTTAAGTAAAAAGTATGTACAGTGAAACCTGGTAATTTGGGATCAATTTATTCATTTAGTTTTCCAATTAGACAGGTTTTTAATTGAGTTGTCTCATTTACAGAGGTCCCTGCATAGAAAGATCGAAATATACAGTTATTTTCATTTATATAGAGGTGAAAATGTTAACGAAAATGCACATATTGGATAGCTACATTCACCCTCTGAGTGAGGCAATATTTATGTGTTTAAAAAAAAAAGTCCATCCGTGCTAATCCGGGATAGGCCTCTAGTATCTTTATATAAAAGAAAGTTGGGTTAGTTACACTATTTATAACTCAAGAGCGGCTGAACCGACTTGCTAGCTCCTTGATATTCCCTCATTTTTCAAAAATACGTCGAAATCTCTGTTACAGAATTCACCTCCGTTATCCGTTTGTAAATATTTAATTTTTTTTTCGGTTAGTTTTTCCACAAAACTTTTATATGTTACAAAGTTTGTAAGCACATCATTCTTTTTAGTCATCAAGAACACTTCGCACCAGCGTGTGCTGTCGTCAATAAAAGTAACAAAATATTTTGCGCCTCCTATCGCTTCAGTTTGTATAGGGCCTACTACGTCGGAATAAACGATTTTTAAAATATCATCGCACGGTCCACTTGTTCTGTGAAAAGGCAACGCGCTCATTTTTCCTTTCATACAAATATCGCAATCGTGAAATTCGCGGCTGTCTATTGCTCCACTCTTAACGCCGGAATGGATAACTCTATCAACGTTGAATTGCCCAAAACTTTTGGGCGTCATGATTACAAAATTCATTGTTATCATAGGTTTTATTTGCTCCATGTGGTTTCGCGACGCAATCTGAAATTTAAAAAGTTTTTTATGCTGTTTGCGCTAGGTAAATTTGCAGTTCCTATCTTTATTTTACTTACACATTTTTATTATAAAATCAAGGTTAGATGTTATGCTACAGCCATCATAGAGTCTTGTAAATTGGCATCAACAGTTATGGAGTGCATGCTCATAGAAGATTTAGGAATTATTGTCACCTGCATTTTCAATGGCCACACTTTCTTAAACTTCTTGAAGTTCTTACCTTTTGTGTCTTGTGCCTCAATTTCAAGTGGCTCTTTTTTGATAATCAATTCTTTCTTGATTGTCACTACAATAGAACCTAAATCCAGTTGATTCATTTTCTCATCAAGTTCATCATCTTCTTTTTCTCTTTTTATATTGTTGGATTTAATGAAGTTCAGATTATCTTTGTTTAGTTCTTCAAGCTTTGCACCCCTCATTGCTGCAATGTCCTCGGCAGAAATATTTTTCTCAGTTTTGACATTCTTTGTTTCCACTTCCTCGTATCGAAGACTTGTTTGCCAAGCTGCACGGTGGGGTAGAATTTAGTAAGCTAGATTTGAAATTAGCATATCTACAATTGGAGCTTGATGACTCGAAGAAATGGTGTTGTATAAATACTCATAGAGGCTTATATAGGTATACACGCTTAGTACTAGGGTTGGCTAACGCTCCGTTTATTTTTCAACGTACTATGGAACAGCTATTGGGTGACATAGAGGGTGTGTGCATATATTTAGATGATATTTTGATCACTGCTCCAAACAGGGTTTTGCATTTGGAAAGATTAGAACTTGTGATGCAAAGACTCCAAGACGCGGGGTTGAGAGTGATCTGTTAGCAGTTTTAATAAATATCCAAAATCGTATCCCGAGTGAAAACTCAGCCATTTTATGTTGTCTATGAGGACAAGACCTGGAAATTAATAAAAAGAAAATTATTAAAATATGGCACAGAATTAGAAGAGATAATCTCTAAGGGTACCGCCACCAACATAGCTTGTAGAACCAACAACAGATGAGGTTCAACTTTAAGGTTCGGCAGGTTCTGAATAGCGATCATGAACCGGGAAACAAAGCGTTAGGTGGTGTCATCCGCCCATAGACTGTGAGGGTGTGTGTGTGTGTGTTTTATTTGGAAGTTTAGTTTTAGTTTAGTTACAAAAGTGGCTTACGGTCGTATTATTATCTTATTTAGTATTTGTTTTGCTTAGTACGTACCCTAAACTATATAAATGTAGGTCAGTAAGTATACGATAAATAGGGTAAACCATACTATTCTTAACTGAATAAACAAATTATTGGTGTAGTTTTGTTTAACTTTTACAAAAACGTGTGAGTAGTTGTGAACTATGACGAAAGCTTATACTAACAGTACGTTACATTGGTAGTTATCAGGTGGTGATGATATTATTTCTATTTATCTAAGACAACCTTGGCTAACTTTTTTAGTACCTAGTATTCTGATAGACACATTTTGGCTGGTGTAGGCCGAAGCAAGCCTAATAAAAAACAATGAGAGAACAAAACAGACTATTTTCTTGTTACTTCTCAAAATAAAGAGAACTAGTAGGTACATGACAAAAATTATATTTGGTAGGTATATTAGCAAAATTATTCGTGTTCTCCATCTCTTTGTAATCTGTTGATACATGACACATTTTTTACTTGTTTCAATAAAATCTAACATGTTTCACAAAGCGTCTTCAAATATTTAGGTTCATATTGTACCAAAACTTTGGATAAAACGTAAAATTATAATTTAGTGAATCTTAGGTAATTGTGTATTGTTAAAATCATAATATTTATATAATTGATCAATGTTGGTGGTGTAGCTTCATTATTTTTTTATTAAGTAGCTTGCTGGCTTGAGCAAATAGAGCAAAGAAACAAATAGATGTGGAAGTACTAATATAATTTCCCTAATCCCACTGGAAACTTTTTTGACTCTTGTGTTGGATTGGATCTCAGTGATACAAAATTATGGAATTAAATTCAAAATCCACATTGCACAAGCTGCGTGTTATTTTTCCTTTCCTGGATTCTCTATTTAATTTTTAGGGTTCTGTAGCCAAATAGCAAAAACAGAACCCTTATAGATTCGTCATGTCTGTCTGTCTGTCTGTCCGTCAATGGGTCTTCAATAGCTACATTTTGACTGGCCTCTAGCTCAGTTGGTAGTAGCTCTGCCTTCTGCGCCGTAGGTCGTGGGTTCGATCCCCACCGAGAACAAATATTTGTGTGGTGAACATAAATGTTTGTTCTCTGTCTGGGTGTTGTATTGTATTCTAAGTATGTATTTACAAAAAAAAAAATGTATTCAAGTATTATATCAGCTATCTGGTTCCCATATTACAAGCTCTGCTTAGTTTGGGGCTGGGTAGTGTTGTGTGAATTGTCCACAATATTTATTTATTTATTTACACTTATTCTTCTTCTTCTTCCTGCCCTTATCCCAGTGCTTCTTGGGACATGCTTGAAATTAGTCCCTCTTATTTGTATTTTGTAGACGAGTGAACTTCGTTCGCGATGACAAATTCTCAAAACCCCGATTTATACATATTAAGACTATTAGTTTTTTCTTCTTTCGATACATTTTTCAACGGAGTATTAAATATGCATTAGATGTAGGTACCTATGTCATTTGAAAATCAGGATGGTGAAGATGAAATTGATTTTTTTGACTGGAAAACTATGCTACTACAAATTAGTAGTAGTAATTTATTTAATAATTATAAACCAAAATTGATATCTCCCTATAAATACCAAGCAGTAAGTGGGTGAACGTATGTATGGGCTGGATGGTTGGAGCCACATTTAATCAAACCAGCATAGACAGTGACTATACAACCACTTCGTAGGAAAAACTAGAGGATACTTATTTCATTGACCTCTGTGAATTTCCCGTAGATTCCATCTCTCAATCAAGCGGGCTTCATTACGGACCCTCTTCAACTGGACACGTTACAAGGACAGAGCAGCCCACATTTCTCAAACACTTGTAATTAACGCCGTCACTAATTATCACCTTTAGAGGCGATTCTCCAATCCCGACGACTCCGGGTAACCAAGCCGAAGTCGCGGTAAACAGCGGTACGAAACCGAAATCAGGTGCAGATTACTTTGTAAGAGTAACCCGACCACCAACTCGAAAGGGTGAGGCTTTCAAAGTGTCCATACTCGGCCATTGCAGGGAGTCTATTGAAGACGATCATCGCTCAGGCCGAAAATCTTGAAAACACTTAGAGAAACATCGTTGAAAAGTTCATTTGGCAATTTCAGGCTCGTTTTCGAAGGTATTTGAAATAATTGCAGACTTTTTTAGAGATCTTAAAAATATATAAGCATCTATTTTTTTCTTTGCGTCGCATCGACCCTTTATTTTATGAACTATGGTATTCAAAAATGTTTTATAAGAAATAAGTGTTATATTGGTATAATACACACATTGTTATCTTGTTGGGAAGATACACGCGTGTAAGTGTGAGGATGAACTCTCTGCCTATGGCGAGCCTTAAACCTATAAACAGGATATGTATCGTCCATACTAAGATTAAGAATTAGCATAACATTAGCATACTTAGGTCAATAAACTTTCAAGACCTACCCACACTTGCCCATAACATACTCACAAGGAACTCATTATGCGTGTCCTACCGCCTGTTTATTGGGGTATGCTCTGAAGAACTGTTTGACATCATGCCAACAGCTACATTCTACCATCGCACTGTAGGCCTACCAGAAGCTCTGTCTGGCTCTGGTTTTGTTTTGTTGCTGGTTTACAGGGTAAAAAGTGAATTATTTTGTTGTTGGTGCTATTGTAACGATGAACAGGTAAGTTTTTAATGTTTTTACATTCAATTGGTTTCGGTTTTGATAAGTTTTCATTCAAAACCTTGCTAATTTCATCAGCCACCTAATTTTTTTCTGCGAAGTTCTCCAACAAAATCTCTTTGTTTAGACTTAAAATCTAACTGTCCTTACTAAAAAACCAGTGGAATAGGTCAACAATACATATTTTTATGTTATTTAAGTGTTATATTGTTAGAATGTAATTAGGTTTCTTCAAAATAGTGAAATAAATACTAGCATTCCATACATGAGCCAGGAGCGGGCCGTTCCGCTGTCATTTTTTTTCTGCGAAGTTCTCCAACAAAATCTCTTTGTTTAGACTTAAAATCTAACTGTCCTTACTAAAAAATCAGTGGAATAGGTCAACAATACATATTTTTATGTTATTTAAGTGTTATATTGTTAGAATGTAATTAGGTTTCTTCAAAATAGTGAAATAAATACTAGCATTCCATACATGAGCCAGGAGCTGGCCGTTCGAGAAATCCTTTGCACTGTTAATGCAGGTAACAAACATATAAACGAAACGGCTGAACCGATTCTGATGAAAATATGACTTTCCAGATAAAAAAAAATAAAACATAAAAAAAAAAAGAAACACAATTATAAAAAAACGGCTAAGCCAATTTTGATGAAATTCAAATGATCTGGAAGATTATAATTTCCAAATAAAAAAAAAATTAAAAAAAACTCATTAGTATGAAAAATCTAGCCTTAATGAATATTGCATACCCATAATAAACTATAGCAGTAACTTACATTGCATTTGACCTTTTCTATTACATAATTAATGTAAAACCGTGTCCAAAGAAATTACTATGCAAACTTCCAACGATATTTGGTTTGAACGAAATCTAGTCAGTAGTTTTTTTTTTATACGTCATAAACCGTAAACCGCAATTTACCTTTCGACGAACTACAAGAACCTTATTATGTTACGTCAAGTACAAGTAACATAATATAAAGGTTTTTGTAGTTCGTCGTGCTACGGAACCCTTCATGGGCGAGTCCGACTCGCACTTGGCTGCTTTTTTAATTTACGACTCCCGAAAAAACTGTTGAATTTGTATGGAGAAAGGAGCATAAATGCATTTTGGCGACACTTACTTTGCTCTGTGTATTCAACTTTGCAAAATAAATGCCTAAGCTTGGCATTTCCTGAGATTTAACTGACACAAATTATTGATTAGTATTAGTATTAGTATAGCATAATCATTAACTGTATGAGAAAGTCTGCGCTATCGTATTAGGGTACACCTGAAAAGATAGGGCAATGGTTGTAAATAAATAAAATAAAATAAAAATTTGCCGTGAAGACCACAAATACAAAAAATACGAATCTTACCATTATAAGACCTAAAATTAAGCTAAAACACGAAAAACTTGAGGTTTTTCTTTGTGTACAATGGACACTCACCGTGGTCAGTACCCTTTAAAATACTATTCTGCCTTTTGCGCCGTAGCGCAGGAGAGTTCCGCGTCCTCCCACGCTCGCTCTACCACCTCGTCTCGTCCGGGCAGTAAACCACCCAGACCCACCAAGGCAGACCGAAGTCTCATAGATAGGCAATTAAATAAATAAATATTATATAATAAATAGATTACATAAAATTGACGTAGAAAGCCTCAGCCTATTCTCACATACCCTAGTTTTTCAACTCCATATCACTTAAAACACCGAAGCGTAGTTGTTCAATATTCAGAATCCATAAAACCAACGAAAAAGTACCTTAAACCAACGGAATAAACACTAGTCTTGCATGCAGGTTTAAGAAGCAAAACGTGGAATGATAACAGAAAACTATACTTTAAACCAACAGTGTAAGATTCAAAGTTGTGTGTAGTTTTGGCAAACAGAGTGTGCAAAGAATTTGGATTCTTTAGGAAAGTGCGCTATCCCTGAGAGGATCGATGTTCGACGGTTTAAAAGCTTGTCCGTCAATCGTGTTTTTTCTATTAAAAGTATGTTGGCGAGTTAGCAGGATAGAATTGGTACTCAGAAGTTGGAAACCAGCCGTACCGTGGTGTTTCTAAATAAACCGACCACTAACATCTTCTATTCATATCAAAAAGTTATTTATCGCATAATCATTTTCACGCAAATGCTATCTAAAGACGGATAAGAACATTAGATAACATAGATTAATTAATTATTGTTAATTAGATTAATGATCTTAGTAAAATGGCTGTATTAGACAGTCTTGAGATGAAAGTGATCAATCATAAACATGCAAGCAAGCAAAACACTAATGCAAGAAGTAAATAATATACACAAGAAACCAATTAACCTAAATGAAAAGAAAATGTCTTCTAACTCGTATAAATAGCATCGTATAAATTGAACCCTCACTCACCCTTAGGCAAGTAAATAAAACTAAAACAAATAGTCCACAATGTTATTTATTTTATATTTATATCATAGGCTATAAGGCTTTTGAATATTTTACCCACGTTAGTTGCCGACAGCCTAACAAATAAAAATTAAAAAATTGACAAAGTGAAAAACCTTTTGTTTCCAACTGTACTCTCACCGTCCTTTTTTTGTTTGTCTAGTACATCCACCAAACATTAATATAAAAGTAATATAAATCTACCAAAACTAGCTATCTGCAGGCCATTACAATCGATCTAGAGATAGCTCAACTGATCCAAATCAGTGCTAATTAATTAGTTCTGTAGCAACATAGAATATCTTTAACATCTTTATCAATAATGGAATATAAAATAGTCTACTGTCTTTAATTCAAGCTTGTCGACAAAATAGTGGAGACAAGTTTCTCAACGGCTGCAATGTGTATACGGCCCGCGGTAATTTATTCATATATCTGTCTCTTTTATTGACACGGAATCTACTATATATTTTATTCGTTTCATGACCACACGAAGCACGACAGGAAGGGCGACACATTAAGTTGACCATTATATAACTTTGAATTTCGGCCCTACATTTTAAAATCGCAGAAACCAAGTCTTGAATGAAAAGTATTAATTGAAAAAATAATATACATACATAGTGTAATGTAAATAGCTACGCGGTCACAATATCTGTGACGATATGAATCATTCTGAAACTGACAACCAGACTGGTGATCGGTAATGGGTCAGTAAATATTTTGGCATAGGTACCGGCCAGGCTGTGTTTCTTGTCACATGATAAGTTCTAAGTCTTCGGCCTCTTTGGGGTGCAAAAACCGCAAACCTCATTTTTGTTTCAGTACTTACATATAACTTTAAAAATATAGCAGTTGGTCGTGCAATGTTTGTAGGGCGTAATTAAACTGTTTTATATTGTTTTGTCACGCTTCCCAGACTCCAGTGAAGCATCAAACCGAATAATATAATTTTCAATAAATTCGTTTGAAAGATTTCAGAATATTCCATTTATGTAAATTGGAGAAGTATTCGCGCGATGATGGAAAAAATCTAGAAAATGTGTGTTTATATGATGGCTGCAATGTTATGCCTACTAAGATACCTACCTATTATTATATTCTACCTTTTACTATACCTATATTATGGTACTAGGTAGCCATTCCCTTTGGATACCTACTATACTAATGTTATTGTTTTGCTGTCTTTGAAACATTTGCTTTTGTATTATTGCCTACGTCTCACTTAGTGTAGTAGCACCCCACTGGAACTTCACTGCTATTATTATTACATTTGTTTTGTGAAAAAAACGATGGGAACCAAGCCATAGTTGCCTGTTCTTCTAGACTTGGTCGCGTGGAACTGGCACCTAGACTCACCTAGCTCTAAGACGTTTCAAAGTGATAATTGTGATAGGTACTACTGAATAAATATACATTTGACTTTGAATCATCTCTTTTTTTAGTACGACACATCACCTTAAAAATTTTCGCAGCAGTGTATCATGAAATGACAATGAGAAGAGAAACTTGGTCTATCTTTTTTTTTACAGTTGACCTGCTGAACCAGGGCTAACTGGTAAATGGCATGGCCAAGGTTTATGTTTATGTTTATATATTTAATCTTAGACTCACAGTTACAATAGCTATTCCCTTCAAATAAATTTAAAAAAAAGACACAGAACTGACATCGTTGGAGGTACAGTCCGGCAAGTATAACTTGGCGGGTCTGAAGCTAGCCGTTTGGCCAATCTTCCATCAGTCATTGGCCATTAACGATCGAACAGCTCACTTCAGACCCGCCAAGTTATTCGTGCGCGGTGCGGGCTGGTGCGCGATATCACGCACCGTAGGAAGGCGGCATTAGACGGATCCCAATCAATGTTATTTTTTATCAAGAAAAAAATCTTTTTAGAGAAAAAAACAATATTTAATGTTTATGTTACTTTGAAATCCTTAATTATAAGTTATGCATGTATTTTACAACGAAAGCGAAACGATTCCTGGTAATTCTAACTCAGCTTTTTCTAATAACTCCATTATCCCGGATTAAGCAATTTGGAGCAATCTGAGACAATCGTATGATACTTAGATAATTATTAGCGGAAGCTTTGTGGTCGCCCCGTTAATAATTATAGGGATTAACTTACGATGGCAGATGGCAGACTGAATAAATATAATAAATGCAACTGAAAAATGTGACGGCCTCAATGGCCTCATTGCTATGTATTTATTCAACACAATAAGACACCGCAAACATGGATTTACAAAGTAAAACAATAATCTACTTTCCGTATCATCATCATCCACAAAGCCTCTCTCTTTACAAATGGCAAAAACGGAACCCTTATAGATTCGTCATGTCTGTCTGTCTGTCTGTCTGTCTGTCTGTCTGTCTGTCTGTCTGTCTGTCCGACCGTGTCACAGCCATTTTTCTCCGAAACCATAAGAGCTACACTGATGAAACTTGGCGAGTAGATGTATTCTGTAAACCGCATTAAGTATTATTAATATATAATTATTATTATATATATATTTAAGTATGTATTGGACGACCTTCACGTGGCTTGTCACTGAAGCTAGAATGCCCAGGTTGAAATTCTAAATACCAGCGTTTTACAGTCCTATGACATGGTGCTGCATCACTAAACACAGAAGTAATCTCCTCAAAGCACTGGTCACGTGAATCCCCTTTGAAAGTTGTAGAAAATTATCGCCTGCATATTTTCCTTTGATATTTCCATTTTTACAACAGACTTGTCAGTTTTGAATTCACCACTAGTTGATTCCTGGGTTTTTTGTTGTTATGTCCTGGTTTCCTCTTGATAGTTGTTTGTTTTCGACTATTTCAGGAGTCTCAAACAAAAAATATTCGTACATTCTACCAACAAAAACTAAAGTTTACGCTGTTGAGACTACAGGTAACATAGGATCTTTTGAGACCCTTATTTTGAGGCCTTCCAAATGACCTTGCAACCCGCAATGTCCGCTATCAACTCCAGATATCAAAATCAGTTAAAACAAAAAAACTATTTTATGAATTTAAAATTACCCATATTACCCCAAAAAAACCTTAAATAAAACCCATTATAGCTTTAATTTCTTACACTGACAATAAAAGGCTGTTGATATTTCTAACCGATGCCATTGATCGTTGAGATATACACCATTCAAGCAAAATAAATGTATGTAAAATTTTTTTTTAATGTTTATAATTTGCATACATAACTTTATCATTTATTCCACCGATTTGAGAAACTCTTTATCATCTGGATAGATATATTTCCAGATTAGTTCCATAGAAATTTTTTTTTTTTTTTTGTACATAAAAACTTTTTCTTGTTGGTGGCTGGGGCTAGCTAAAACTACAAAAAATACATATACCAGCTTTTGTATAATTTATTTTTAATCTTACTTCATAGTTAATAGGTACCTACTATACAGGGTTCGCCTTACTATAGGCGGTAACACACGTCTAGTTTTGGCATTAGTTTACCGATGCGGTTTTCTCATGAAGTATGTTAATCTGTGTTTAACAATTCGTTTCCTTACTTAAAAAAAACTTTAAAGAAGAATGTTAAGAATTAACCTACTAAGTATTTATTAAAAAAATACAAAAATCGAACGACAGAACACCTTAGCAGCACGTCCAGGCATGGCAGAATCCGCACCAAGGTACATAAACATTCGAGGGCTCCTATTCAGAAACAGTGCTTGAGTCTGAGATGTTTGTGCGTGATTTCGTTCAGTATCCTCATGTTTGGTCGTCATCATTCTTTCTTTTATCCGTCTATGTTATAGAAGGTGCTCAAGAAATTTAGTCCCAAAGTTAACTGGCACCAATTGTTTTAACCTATTATGAAATGATATAAAATGAACACTAGCATGATTTTAAATATTGATGTTGTCTTTACCACGCTTATTAGTATGTTATGTTGAATCCTACTGATGTTTCAGCTCACGGCTCATCGTATGGTCACCAATCCGACAAAAGCGACGTGCGAAATCATAATAATTACGAATATGATCCTTCGTATACGTATGTTTTGTTCAAAAACAGGTAATACAAACTCTCTCTGATTTGGTACTGAATGTACTAAGGACTTGCCTGACGGAGCTTTAAGTTTTATTTACTTACTTAGTGCTTTTTTATTTTCTTCTTCGTATCGTGTCACTGATTCTTTCGAACCAAGCGTGGTGAAAGGATTTTTATAATAAATCTAGTCAATTTACCCACTCTTAATAAGTTTATATAATACCTGTATAACCATGATAAAAAAAAAGTGAAACTAATTATTTATTTAGAAATGTGCTGTGGTTACAATCGCAGTTGTATTATCTGATGTTAAAAACAAATGAGGGCCTACTCCACAACAAGTATAAATACTCAAGTACAGTCAACAAAAATTATAAGTCAAGTATTGGAAACATAAGTAGAATGTTACAACATTAGTGTAGATAAAAACTGTTATAGAGCTAAATACCTAAGGTAGAGTGAGTCTGCTGTTCCGTTTTTTCCAAGTAATTCTCCCCACTGATTTCAATTTCTTGATCCAAAGAAAGTTGTGGGATCCCGTTTTCATCAGCTATAGATAGATCTTCTACGTCAGCCTCAGTACGTAGGTCTTCTTCGGGTGCAGCAAAATAATCAGGAGAAACGTCTATTATTATAGCTTCCATAAGCAAATTGCCTGATGTAGAAGTTTCTTTCACAAAACGCAGTGGAGGAAGCTCTACCACATTGTGTTCTGTTACGTTTTCAGAAAGTTGGTCGGCATACATTTCTACAATTTGGACGCTTAACTTCAGTATTTCTCTAAAATAGAGGTCCGGATCTTATTTTATCGAAAATAATAGCAAAAAGTGTTGCTTGCTATTAGCTACACTTCTTGTCAAAGAGACTTCCAACAAATTTTGACACAAAAATCAAACAGATTTGCCTTCCAATACATTTTTTTCGTTAGGTTTGGTAAAAGTTATAGAAATAGGTACGCAAAAAACACGCTCAAGTTTTTTGCGAAAAACTAAGATAATACCTCCCAAAAAAAATTTGTGAGCTAACCTGAGTAGCGTATAAAAGCTTTCTTTCTTACTATTTTATTCTTTCTTATTTCCTTTCTTACGCATAAAAAAAAGGCGAGCTTTTACGATGGGAACCAGATAGATTGATATAATAAATAATATACCTATACTTTTTTGTAATTATAATAATACATACCACCTAGACAAAGTACAAATATCTGAGTTCACCACATAAAAAAAATATTATCGGAAAACCATCAGAAAATGGCGTGAATCTAAATTTTAGACATCTTTTATCTTTTATTTTATCAGAGCGAAAATAAACGGCTAGAAGAGTGATATTGAACCCAATTTCATTTTAATTTTATTTTAGAACTGTAATTTGATGCGTCAACTTACTTTACTTTTGAGTTCCATTTTGGGAAAGCTCCATATTCTAACTGTGGTGTCAATACCTCCGGTGGCCATCAGCTTGCAGTTATGACTAATCCTCACCACTCTCTGCAGAGGGTCCTTTCTGAAATCACTTACTAATTATGGCCTTATATTGTTAGCATTATGTAAATAGATGATCTCAAATTAAAACAAAATGAAATTGGTTGGCTTTAGTTTCCCAAACCAGCATCTAATTATGCACAAACAATCACTTTGAAGCCTTGAATATCATGACCTACTGACTTCTTGATAAATACATAATTAGAATAATCTCATTAGGTGGTATTAGCTTCATAAAATATGCTTACCCAAAATCAGTCTGCACACTATCACTAGGTCTGATTTCAAATGATATTCTCTTTTCTGTAGTATTGCTGTTGCTGTCTTTTTTCGATATATTGTCGTTCTCTGAGACAGTGCGCCCCACCTATTCTCCAGAGACCTAGACTGAGTTAAAAGGTAACCGAGAGGTACATAACCTATTGTTTTAGTTTAATTACTTAAAACATGCGTTATGGTCCCAAAAATTTAAAAAATACTATGATTAATCATAATTTGATTTCACGAATTCTGTAATAGTAGATGGGTACACAAGGGCAGTAAGTGTCCTATTGCAGATCCTATTTGGCGCCCGAGCAGCATCGATGACTCACAAACCGAACCTAGATACCTACCTACCGTAAAACTGGCAGAACGCAAATGAGTAACGTAGAGACAGTAATATAATTCTATTATTATTATACGAAAGTGGTCATTACCGTACCCTAGTAAATTTTAGTCAACAATTCGAGCCACGAGCTCTGTTGAAAAACACATAGAAGAATCAAGATAAAAATTGAAAATCTTACTCAAAGAAACAGCTGTCCTTAGTAGAGTTCTTGGGTCCAATTAAAACAATTTTAAATAATTAGTTTTACTACGTTTTTGATACACCAGCAAACTTTTGAAGGTGCTCTATGAAAAAAAAAAGCAGCCAAGTGCGAGTCGGACTCGCCCATGAAGGGTTCCGTAGCATCAAGTAACATATTATAAAGGTTCTTGTTGTTCGTCGAAAGGTAAATTGCGGTTTACGATTTACGACGTATAAAAAAAATAATAATGAATAGATCCCGTTCAAACCAAATATCGTTGGAAGTTTGCATAGTAATGTACAACCTATATTTTTTTTAGTTTTATCATTCTCTTATTTTAGAAGTAAGAGGGGGGGACCAACTTTTTTCCACTTTGGAAGTGTCTCTCGCGCAAACCATTCAGTTTAGAAAAAAACGATATTAGAAACCTCAATATCATTTTTAAAGACCTATTCATAGATACCTTTCACGTATGGGTTTGATGAAAAAATTTTTTTTGAGTTTTAGTTTCAAGTACCCCCAAAATTTATAAAAAAAAAAATATTTTTGTCTAAAAATCTTAATGCGGTTCACAGAATACATCTACTCGCCAAGTTTCATCAGCCTAGCTCTTACAGTTCGCTGGCGGTAGCGATCAGTGAAACGTTGTCAAATCTCAAATCTGACAGCGATATTTGACAGCGTTTCACTGATCGCTACCGCCAGCGAACTAGGTGTGCGCAGGCCTTTAATTTGGGCTTAATTTGTCGAATAAAACTTTTACTGGCTTAAAAAAAGGGGTTTTAAAACCGAAGATTGAAGACGACACATCTATCATTTCATTAAACACAATACTTATACCTTTACCTACCTACCTATAATAATTAGGTACCTTCTATGAGCAACGAGTGAATATTTGCCGGATAATTAGTGCACCGAAAGCATCTAGGTAATTTGAGTAAGGAAAACAAACATTTTGCTGCTGTCTGTACCTACTGCAAAAGCTAGGCTATTGGCTAGAATGTTGTTGTGTCTGGAAGAGATCGCTCTTCAACGATAAGACCGCCCATTGTACATTGATATATTTTAAAATTATCGTTACTTGTTTTTCTATTGCCGTGATCTCCTCAAGTCCGTTCACAATATTGCTGCCTTTCCTCGTGACGTCCTCATAGATCCTCAGCTTGGAGTTGTCATCACTTGCAGACAGCAGGTCAAACAGCTCCTCGTTATACAATTCTAGGTAGGACACCCGCACTGTGTACTCCGTGTTAGAGAGCCTTAGCTCATCGAACAGCTGGGACAGAGCTCGGGGGATTATGCCTGCTAGAGGGTCCTGGAACGAAATTCATTGTGTTGAATGGTACGCTTGTGGAGAGCACTGGTGGTCTAGTGGTAGCGGCCCCGCCTTCCGATCCGAAGGTCGTGAGTTCAAATCCAGTCCAATGAGTTATTCTGTCGAAAAGTGTTAGTGCACTATGCCTGTACTTTCAAAACGGTGAAGGAAAACATTGTGAGGAAACCGGCGTGTCGTAGAACGTAAAAAAGTTCGAGCGTGTCAAGGGTCACGCAAACAAGGGCCCACTACCAGCGGCCTACTTGCGGAAAAACCACCCGCACATCAAGTGCGCATGATAAAACTTGCCGAACATCTCATGAGTCATGATCCGTTTAAGTTCGCCCCATTTAACCGGATCGAATCGCAAGTTTGCACAACAATCATTCTTTACTCGATCGTCAGTTTTTTCGATCATTTTACTACATTCACGCTTTTATTGCTTTGTTCAACAGATAATGTTACAGCGCTACGTTTGGTGTGTACTCGCGTGGAAATTTGATTAGTTTTGTTGTACAGATGGTTGCTAATAGTTTACGCAGTTTCTATAAATCATTGAATCGCATTGTGTGCGTTATCAAGACCATTGACAATTGATATTATGCTGACTTATGGTTTTTAGCGTCAACGCAAAAGGTTGGTATTTTTATGACAATGCCGTTCCAAACTTAATAAAATAGTAAACATGTGACACATAATACTCAGAAAGAAAGTAGCACGGACGTCTTATTCTGTCGCCCGTTATTAGGATTTAAACTCACTGAAAAAGTTAGTTTGCAAGTGTGCCATTTTGTGTGATATAAACATGATATAACAAGTCGTATAATACTCACAAAGACGCACAAACTTATTCATACTCTCACTAACATAATATGGTAAATTTCACTCAATTATACCGTCGTGTTTTGTAAGTATGTATTATTATTCTGTCATGTATATTCTATTGTCGTGATTATCATACAATGTATAACACTCACAAATTTCCGTATGATGTCTTATTCCAACACTCACTAACACAAGGCTCACAAAAAAAACGAGATAAATGACATGTACATCTGTGATCTCTTCCAAATATATATTTTTTTAATCATTCTGCCACCGTCAGTGAGTCTCCAGTATGGTATAGTATAATACTCTGGTGCCTGCGTATTGGTTCGCACCTAGACACAGATTTATTTCAACACTCACTAACACACAAAATGTGCATTTACGATCAGTTCTAAATCTCGTTGAATCAAGAAGAAACCAGGCTGCCGACATCAGTGAGTCTCCAGTATTGTAGACCGCGTATTGGTCAGCGTCTAGACACCAATTTATTTCAACACTCCCTAACACACTCAAAGTGCATTTACGATCAGTTCTAAATCTCGTTGAATTAAGAAGAAATCAATGAGTCTCCAGTATAGTGGATACTCTAGTACCCGCGTATTGGTTGGCGCCTGGTTGCCGACCGTTGATGAGGATGCTCATAGGATTGTTCACACGGATCGTTCTGAAGTTGTACATCTGGAATTAAAAAAATAAATAAATATTTTTTTTTTGGTTTATGGTACTAGCACTGGTAGTCTAGTGCAGCAAATAAACAAATATGAAGCGTCGAGCAAAAAAGCCACAAAGTTTTGTCACTAGGGATCACACTTTTGAGCACTAATTCTGAGATAATTCACAACAGTTTCGTCCAGTACACCATCGATTTTATAATAAGGTTCACTGATCTTCACTTTTGAGCTAAGATATGTACAAGTACAGCACTTTTTACCACTTATATCGATTTTAATCGCGGAGCGAGAGCACAGGGCGACCTCGATGTGTTGTCAAAGTAAAGCTCCGTACTCACATACGGTTTTGCTCGATCGAGCTATCATGTCGAGTAAAAACCATGGCATTAGCTTTCGTCCACACATTCAGCATTAATTTATTATTTTATCGAGAAATTATTTCATATTTCGAACAAGAGTTTTCCATTCGTGTACAGAGTTGTTTAGGAAAATCCAACAGAAATAATAATTATTCAAACAAATTCACGGTTGATGTTTGTTTAGGCTTTGATTGTACTAATGAATTCTACGCATGCAAACCCGCACCTTATACCACCATCATTAAACTTAATTCTTACCGATGACATGTAGTTTCCCTCCCTGAGCGGTTCTGACGGCGAAACAGAAGAGTGTGGAGGTTTCGGCGTTGCCCTCCGCCTTGAAAGTGGCGAACGAAGCCGCGTGCCCTTCGATAGGCTGGGAGCACTTGCGCTCTACAGAATAGAGCTGCATTGCGCCTACTACGCGGTTCTGCTGGGCTGAGATACCTGTAAACAGAAATAAAATAATTAAATATTGCTTTTTGTACGGATAAAGCTTAACGCGAACGAAGTCGCACGGCATTTCACTAGTTATCTATAAGTGTATAACACGTTAAATGGCCTTATATAGTTAAATTGGACTGCAGCAGTATTAAAGTGTAAAAATATTGTGTGTTTTGAATCAGATGAACATTCCTATTCCGGTGTAACAGAGGAAGGTTGCTGTCTACGTTTATAGCACAATAGATGAAAATTCTGTATTATACTTTAACATGAAAGGTGCGGCATAACGCGAAAGATACATACTTCACTTAAAAAATAAACACGAGAATAATAATTATTCCCGTTTGTAAGCCCGTAATATACTTTTTTTGCTAAGCTGTGTGCAATGGGTTGCACTCATATTGCTCTTGCTAGTCGATAATATTGCTCTTGCAAGTTAAGTGTTTTTACATCTTTTGAGTTCATCTTAAAAACAAAAAAACCTACCCTAAACCTAAAGTTACGATTAAGATAATGGGTTTTTGGTGATATTTTACATTCTGGTGATATCATTGAGACCGCGACATACCTATACCTACCTATTATCTCATGCGAAACACCCTTCACCCGCGGTTTTGCACGCATCGTAAAAAGTCTTTAAATAAGTTAAGTACACTTTGGTAGTCAACGCTTATGATGAATCCGTTCAACGCTTATGATGGATTCGTCGTAGTGATGCGGATGCGCTTATATTAAAATAAGCCTATAGGTAAACTTATTGTAACATAACTTTTGAAGATAATCATGATTTTTAACACAATTTTTATGAACAACGGTATATTTACCATGATTAAAGAAATTTCGTGATTTCTCGTGGACTTCAGTTCAACCGTGATCATGGTGCATGCAACTGTGCCGAAATATCGGGAGTCAAAACTCACAAAAGTTAGTTGATAAATATCCCGTTTTTCATAAAAATAACATTTAGATATAATCACAATTAAAACAAAGGAATTTAATCAATAGCATTCTGCTGAAATTGCATTCCACGCACACGCATAATATTAATATGACTAGTCACTAGTCTTCATTTAATCAAGCAACATCTCAAAATATGAAGCAAAAACGTTGGTTCAAGATGGCCGCCGCTACAAAATGGCGAATTACTACGCCCTCAATATGTGTTACACTATATTGACAGGGAATAAGGAATTTGAGGCGAGGGGAATTTTTAATTTAATTTACTTGTCAATCATTCAAAATTCTCCAAAATACAAAAGACATTGGGTAGCGTAGATAAATACTACGTATTAGTTAATTGAAAGTATTCACAGACAGCCAGTAGTTTGTTGCCTGTTCTTCTAAGCTTGGTTGCATAGAACTGGCACCTAGACTCACCTAGCTTTAAGACGTTTCAAAGTGATTCTTGCAATCCTACTGAATATATACACTTTTAATTTTGATTTTGATAGTAGATATTTTAGAAAACCTACCAAAATTGTATATATCTAAAGTAATAGTTATATAGTTAGTTTCAGACAATATTATCAGCCATGGTTTTTTCAAGATCTCTGCTTGTAACAAATCATCAACATAGGTATCCAAAGTACTAGAAAAAATTGTGTATAGAATCTCATAGCTTCTGAAGCTAACCAGCCAGTGTGTAAAAAGGCGCGGTAAAAGTTTTTGTATTTTTATAGGGTTTTCCCTAAGATTAGGTTCACCTACGGTTTTCCCTAGTTTTCCATCAATTTGCGTGATATTGAAAATAAAATCAGTTTAAAATAAGTTTGACACACGGATACTCAAAATGAAGCAAAATTAGTTTATTGAATTTGAATTGCCACTGAAGTCAACGGAATCTTGTCTACGAAATGTAAGCTAATTTTATTTAAATTACTCTCATTTTTTGAGTAAAGCACTATACAAGCCTTGCTCTGCAATTGAGTGTGCTACGTGTGACGTCACTGCTCGCCTCCCCGTTAATGGTCGTAGCTCTCATCAATTATTGTGCTTTGTAAATCTATAGTTATTTCCTTATTATACGAACTAAAGTGGTACTCGGGTTTTTATTTCTTCAATATGAGGGTCAAATTTTCTTTATCAATAAGTTTCTGAAAAAAAGGAAAACATTTAAATACTGCTCTTATCTTAAGATAGTGAAAGGTGAAAGATATGTGCAAAGTGTCAGTAGATCATATGAAAATCTCGTGCCAAGCCAGGATTACAATACACCAGTTCATAACCATCTTGAAACCACAAAACCAATCTGCAAAATATGTTTTGAAAAAGAAGTAAATACGTGTTTCATACCTTGTGGGCACGCTGTGGCTTGTGGAAAGTGTGCTTTTTCTATTCACAAAAAATGTCCAATTTGCAGAAAAGTATACGTAGATATAATTCAGTTGTATTTTTAGCGAACCTATAAAAATGAATACACTATTAAAACGTAACCATTACTAATCTACCATTCTATACTACGCACGGAATTGAAATACTATGGAAAAGAATTTAAAGAGACAAATTACAAATGCTGCGGAAGCTGTCAAAAAAAAGGTTAGAAAGATGAGAGACATTGAAGCCGACTGTCACTGGCACCGATATGAAGTCTATAAGCACACCTAGAGAAGAAAATATAAGTTTGAAAAACTTGATAAACCAACTTCAAGGCCGAACTGCTGAACCGATGATGAAATTTCTCCCAATCTGGAAGAAACCTTTCAGATTAAAAAAAAAGGTTCATAAATTACGAAGTTATGCTATAAAAAACTTTAATAAAATATCCGAATTGAGAACCTCTTTCTTTTTTATTTGAACCCGGTTAGAAATACTTTGTTAATATGGGACGAAGAACCAAAGAACATTCTTTGATAATGTTCATCAAAGAATCAACGATTTGATTTGTTGATTTTTATTTGTCAGCCAAAATGCATGACGAGCAAATATTTGAAAAAAAAAAGGAAAATTATTTTGTATCTACATATTTTATATTATTTAAGCTCGACTGGCTATCGATTGTTATATTTTTTTTTTCAACTTTTGTGTAAAAATCTTAATGCGGTTCGCAGAACATACATTTACTCGCCAAGTTTCATCTCATCAGTCTAGCTATTATATGATATTACTGTGACATACGGACGCACAGACAAACAGACAGACATGACGAATCTATAAGGGTTCCGTTTTTGCCATTTGGCTAAGGAACCCTAAAAAGTAATAATCGAAATATTTTTCTGCGACAGTGTGCATGGGCCTTGACAATTTCACAATGGAAAAAAGTGGATTCGTTTTAACTGTCTTTGTTTATTTTTATTTGAAAGTTCTCTGTATTTGATCTGAATTTGTATAATGTGACTTTTCCGAGTGTACAAAATGTATCAAAATGGAATAAATTTTATTGAACTTATTGAACTTGAACTTGAGTCTCATAACAATGAGCTATGATTAATCTGTCTCTGTCTGTTGGCTCAGATCAGACCAGCTCAAAGAAAGACACACAAGACATGATAAAATACAGTCATTCAATATCAGTATTTATTAATTATTTAACACCTGTGTAATGAATATAAAACAAATATATATATGTTATTGGAATATTTAATTTAAATAATATTTTACCCGAATGGATTGTTTATGGCTGGGATGCGAAGACTTTTCTGATACAAAACTGTTATTATTATCTTACGAGAAATTTCATTTAGTTGAATTTTTTTGCATACAGGCTTTAAATATATTTATGGTAAACGGGATATTTAACTTTAGTTATTTTTAGATAGAATTATATTTTTAATATCTGTGTATTCTAAGAAATGACTAAGATTTATTTGGGTGTCTTCGTATCTTCTACTTAATAATTTCATTTTGTTTACAAGTTTTATATTGTAATTTTGGATTTGTCTTAATTTGTTCTTATTAGTTGTTTACTTTTTCACTTTTGTTTTAAATTTAACCAGATCTCAAGAAAATCACGTAGGATCTGATGCAATGCACGTACAGTACAGCACAGTTACCACATTACCCCAAGTAAATGGACAGTTAAGTTATGTATCTCTATATGGCGTTATCCCAGCTATGTTTGCTTGGCTTGTGCATAATATAGGTACTATTCTACTCTACTATTATGCTACTAATCTACCGTACTTGAGCAAATAAATAAATTAACCTACCTACCTGGAAACTTGGAACCTGGTGCTCAATTTCCCAGTTACATCATTAATAACTTTAATTAAATACAATAATATTGTTATTGTTTGTTTTTTTCCTGTGTTTTACACAATTTACGTCATAATTTATAAGTATTTTTGTTGGCTGTCAAGAAAATTGAATTATTTTAATTCAATAACTACTGAGGTCAATAATATGACGTTTCATGTCTGTGACGTAGATTTTAAACTGTACTAAAACACCTATCTACCTTTTTTTGTATTTATAGACTTACTTGTTTCCTTGTTACGCTAAATGCCTCCTTACTTTTTCCTTACCTACAATTTATAATACAATGTCTGTTTTCTCTTTCTCTTTCTTCTCATACTTAAATTTAGTAGTACCAAAGGGTATCTTGTTCCTAGCATAGCATAGACTTGAAGTATACATTATATTTAAATATATATTATAATGTAATAAAGTACTTATAGTTAAGCATATTATGGTTCGTCTGTATGACTTAGTTACTTTTAGTTAGTGTAGCATATAAGTATAATAGTCCTCTCGTTGAGATACTTTGTGTAATATTACGTGTAGTGCCTATCTCAATTAGGTGTTTTTTGATTTTTTGTTTTTTTTTTGTTTTTCTCTGTTTTATCTTTTTGTTTCTCATATATTTAAAATTGTACTTAATTCCATCATTGACATGTCCTGTAACTGGGGTGAGAAGCGTTACCTTGCCGTAACACAGTTTTTTAAACTAGCACGGAAGGTAAAGCTCCAAACCATAGTGTGTGCCTATTGCTTAGGGTTGCCTATTGTTTCCAGGGTCAACAGATGCTGACTCTGGAAATAAAAGGCGAAGCGAACGTTATTAAATTCTTACCCATTTGAAACACTGCTGTCGATTTATATTATTATTATTTACTTAAGAGTACTTATCGCGTCAATTAGAGCATTTTGGCTCTTATTACAACCAGATAAATATCACTGGATGCGTCAGATTTTACGGATTTTGTTGGTTTTTAGGAAGAAAATCATTCTAAAAGCTTATTTACTATGTTGTGTGTGCATTTTGATGAAATGCACTCTTACCTTCAAATTAGTACCTAAATTAGTTATCGTTCGTATATAGCTAATATTTAAGAAAAAAACATCTATTGGGTATAGCCGTGATAGAACATTGTTTTAATTTTGTTGCTCTATTGAGCGTAGATTTTTCAAAACACTAAGACGAATCAGTATTGTGTGTCTGTCTGTTTGTCCAAGCACACCATCCATCGAGAATTTCATCCCATGTATTTTTTAATTATTTGCATAAGAAATTGCAATGCACAGATTTTCGTACATAATTTTTACTTTATGTCGATTCAATAAAAACCCACTGTCCATCAGTTTTGCACGTTTATGGACGGTTAGAATTCCATGCAAAAATTGACATCACCTTCAACCTAAGACAAGCAGCAAATCATAGTCCAAGATCCCTAGAAGAAGGACCTTCACCGAGCTGGTTATTTAATGAAACGTATTTTATATATAATTAAACATGCCAATAAATATATTCTTTATGGGTTGCCTATCAAATTTCAGTCCAGGATAATTATGATTAATTAATAATTAAAAAAAAAAAAAAATTAACTTTCCATTGGTTTGTTTATTAAACAAATTCTATACCAATCGAAAGTATAGACCCCAGTATTTTTATTCAATAAACATACCGGTGCAAAATGCTAGTATCGATTTACCTGTTTATACCTGGCTACCCGAGAGTTGTGACCGGAAAAAAATAGGCAACCTAACGTTTGCATATTCTATGGGGTCTATACTTTCGATTGGTTTAGAATTTGTCTAATAAACAAACCGGTGGTTTGATATCGCAAAAACAAATTTAAAAAAAGTGGCCAAGTGCAAGTGGCCAACATTTTACCACTTTGGAAGCGTCTCTCGCGCAAACTATTAAGTTTAAAAAAAACTATATTAGAAACCTCAACATTTTGCATTGATGCTCTGTTCATAAGTGTGCTGTATATGTATACCTTACCCTTTCTTATATGCTATCAAAATTTTATTAATTCTTATGGACTATCAAACACAAAAAAAATGTTAAATTCGGATCTGCGCGTTCAAGCAAACAAACAAACTCTTCAGCTATACATTATTATTGAAATATTCAGCAGGTAATTTTCAGCTTGGCCCGGGTATTCAATTAAAAATTAATTTTGATTATTTTCATCGAAAACAAATTGAACGGTGAATTTTTGATTAATAAATCGTCTGAGCGAGAGATTTATTAATTGACTGTATTTTTCTTTAATTTCAAAACTTTAACTTTAAAACAATATGGCGGCGAATCCTCTACCGGGATTAGTTAGAAAATCGAGATTTAAGGTTATAGCACATTATACCGGCACCGCAACTGCGCAGCTGCAGCACGGCTTCGCCTCGAATTTAGACTACGGCTAGCTGCCAGCGCGCTAACTACGCGTTGTCCGCAAGGTGCAAGCTCGCAGTCCGCGCGCCGGCCGCGACGTGTAAGCTCACAGTCCGCGCGGTGGCCGCGAGGTGCAAGCTTGTTGTCACCGCGAACTCAATATTGTTATTATGGCATTTATGATTGAACACTCGCCTGGCTTTAGCTGCCGACTCGGAGTCGGCGCGTAATAAGCATGCCGTCGGCGCGCTGTGCGCACAAGGTCCGCTCGCTTGCAGCACGCGGGCTGCGAGTCGAGTTGTGTGGTAGCGGCAAGCGCGCTGACTGCCCGCCGTTGGCTTTTTCATATTGACATTATAAAATATATTATACTACACACGATTTAATGCTCTAAATTGAATGACAAGTTAATTGCTGGTTTGGAGCGGTGCTGTTGCGGTGCCGGTATAATGTGCTATAACCTTTATACTTCCAACCACAGAGCAGCAAACACACATTTGTTCCGTGCTTCCAACCACCCCTGACATTTAAAAAAAAACGCCCCCCGGATTTTTTTATATTTCAGGCTAGTTTTATGTCTTCCTCGATTGGACTAAACAGCGAGAGTATGAAGCAGGCAAGTTAGAATGAGGAGTTTATGTAAATGTACCTGCTGTGCACTGACTGATCGAGCCATTAGCTTTTGTGAGTATTTGATACGGCGTTCTTTCTCTCGTTTACATTTTAAACGTTCGAAATCGTCCATTCCCTCGTCGTCGCCGTCTATTTCGTCTACTGTAACAAGAAAAAGTATGTACTTAGGTGAAGTTAAAAAATATTCGCCCTTATTCATATTTACCACCAATTTATAGCGGCCTAGCTAGAGTATTCTTTTTATACCTAAAGGTATAAAAAGAATATAACAAGGTTGCGTAGCGAGCCGTAGGGCGTGTAGCGTGTCCACATTCAGGAGTCGAGAACGACTTTCTGTTTGCGGAGCACGCTTGCACGCATTCAGGTCATTATAGCTCGTAGAACCGATAACCGCTGGGAAATAAAGGTTCTCGATGGCGATCACAAACCGGAAGACGAACCCGATGGACCAACGACATTGATAAGATCGCGGGAAGTCGATGGATGGAAAGGGCTGAGAATCGTTCTTCCTGAAATGTGTAGAGTTGTTTTTCTGCAGAACCACGCACCGTAGGAAGGCAGCATAAGCTATCGAGCCATGTGTCACACAGTCAATATTTATTGGCAAGGTTATTGGTAGGCCGGGCCACAAGTAAGCACACAGTAATTACTGCTACAACACTCGAGCTGTAGGCATAAGTTCTTACCGAGAACCATGACGAGCCAATTGCCGGTCATTTAGGCATATTCAAGACTTATAGACGCGTTGCTCTTAGATACTACTGGCCAGGTATGTATCGTGATGTAGCAAAATATGTAGGGTCTTGCACTACCTGTCTCCATTACCTATTATAATTTATCATCTTTTCGACATGTATTTCAAGCAATAAATATAATCTGAATCTGAATCTGAATCCAAGTATATTTATATTTAAAAAAAGAATAAAAGAACACAATCAAAAACATTGTCATCTTAATTATATTTATCATCTAAGTTGTTCTTATTTTCAATTCTAACTATGCGTATATAGGTACTAATACACTCTGTACACACTTTCTCTAAAAAAATATTATTCTTTAAAATTGAACCTTATTCTTTGACAAATAAAATTATCTTTAAACCAAAAAAGTCATGCTACTCATAACTTTTCTGGTATAAAATATGAACTATTTTTTTTATGTAATAGTTTATTGCTTGAAATTAAAATAGAATTTGTATTTTCAAAGATGTTGAACTAGTTATTTTTGATTATTCTTACAATAAATACATTTAAATGATAATTAGGGAAGCTTCCAGACACATAAAACTTGGAAGTTTATAAGAGTAGTATAAGAGCAGGTATCTTTTGGGTAAGCGTGCTACACCGTCAACCGCGTCATCACATAGCAGCAGGTGAGTGCAGTCAAACGGAAGCCTACAAGTAATAATATGTAAAAAACCAAGATCCAAGACCAAAAAGAAATAACCAAAAACACGATAACTTTCATAGCTCTCTATTTTGGGAAAGAAAAAAAGCATTTGCATTGAGAAGTTTCACTGGACATGATAAGACCTTGTACACATTTGATATAATTATTAAGTTCTTATGAAAAAATCTGTTCTTAAGAAATATAACTATATTACTTTAGAAATAAATCCGTCACCAGGTTAATCAAAACTCGTAATATCAAGCACATTTTTATTAAAACCAAACCTAAATTACAATCCCTTTGACTAACTATAGTATTTCTATAGGTATACAGGACGTCCCACGGATATGACAAAAGGAGAGAAAGTACCTTGAGTATTTGTAGATGGAAAATTTGACTGAAAGAAGACATTATTTGAATTTAAAAAACAATTTAAACTACATTCATAGATATTAAAAAAAAACGAATGGTGCCTTCTATAAGTAAAATGTTCCATCTATCAAACTTTCCCTACATATGGCATAGCCGTGGGGACGCCCTGAATACAAACTATTCTATAATCTGGGTGATACAGGGAACAATAAAACAACTAAAATGCTGACTGACAACGATGAAATTTTCATAGCATTAAACTTTTATAAATCTTTATTATTATTAGACTGACCTAGTTTATCTTCTTAAAATAAAAGATAAACATATAAGTAACACAATAAAAATACTTATATATTTCGTGGTTTACAAGATCATATAATATTTTACAACCTTACAAATTTTGCTTCATCATCATCATCATCAGCCTGAAGAAGTTTACTGCTGGACATAGGCCTCAAGACCTCAAGTAATGTTGGTTAAAATACCACCGAAATTACACAACAGAACTCAAAATAACACCAGAAAAACAATTAAAATCAAAAAGCTATGTTACATCCCGAAATGACAGAAAACGAATCGAGTAAGGTCTGTCTATGTATAAGGGCGATTTAAAAGTTTTAAAGGGTCGGCAACGCGCTTGTGATGCCTCTGGTATTGCAGGTGTCCATAGGCTACGGTAACCGCTTCCCATCAGGTGGGCCGTATGCTTGTTTGTCTACTTAGTTGTATTAAAAAAAAAAAAAAAAAATGTGACATCACTCAATGTCATGGTGTATCTTAAACTTTTTTGAAGACCCCCTCATTTATGTATGTTGTATATCATACAAATCATTGCAACTCGCAATTTATTAATAAAAATTGTGCAAGGGTTCATACAATTTATTTGCGTTTAAATTTTCGCTCAACATTCGAAAGTCAAGCAACATATTAAAATTACTAACTTCTGACTCTGACCCCATCATTTATTGCATTGTTATTTTTTGCTAGCACTTAACCTGTGCTTGAGGGGAAATTTACGAACAATAACTGACAATTAAATAACATGCTTGTTTTACTTTTATTCCCTTCTGATTTTACGTGCCACTGAAAAGAAAAATATTAAACTATGAAACAATATTTCTATTCAAATATATTTGTTTAAATATGGGGTTTGTTTCACAATTTAACATTTCTGAACGAATTTTTTTTTCTTTGGCTATAGTCCCAACAACAATATATATATCAATTCAAGCTCAAATTTGAAATTTGAACCTTGGATCTTATGACACAGGTTGTTGACTCGTATGAAGCGCCATCGATCCTTTGTCAAAGCTCGTTTGAATCGTGCACACTCAGGCAGCTATTGTGTCGGCTAGTCTTACAGAACTTACAGCTGATCGTTTCGTCGCGCTTAGCGCCGAGTAGAACTGAGTGCGATTTTCGCTCTTCGGGCTTCTTACGGTAATCTGATAGACTTTGTAAGTGCGTCAAACCGGCGGCTGATATTTTATTCGCTTCGCTGTATAAGAATTCGGCTAGCATTTCTAACTTAGCTTTTTCTATGTTGCAGTTAAAGCTGTAATAGTCATATCCTGTGCAGTGTAATTTGCAAGCCAGGATGACAAACGATTTCTCACGAATTGTTGATTGGCGAAACCGTCTACGATCAAAGACAAAGTCTCAGCCTTGTCAGCCAGTAAGTTATGTTATACACAAGAAACGTGTTGTTTCAAAGAAACCTTTCAATTTCTGCTATTTCCTTAACGTTATTTAGGTAGATTTTAGCAACATAACTAATTGGATAACTTTTAAGAACATAATATGATTAGGAAACTATCCTAGATATTTGGGTTAATACGATTGGTTTTATTATATTGTGTTAGATTAGTGGTTACGCAAACCCAAACATCATTCGTACCACGTACTCGTAACTCTATATATTTTATACAGTTTCCAAAATGATCTTTGTAAATAAAGCCACTTTCCAGGACGAGCCCTTCACAAAGAGCTCTACTACTGTTTTTCTGCTAGCCTTCTTTCCTGTGCTTCTCTTCTCCAGGTGTTTTCACCAAACCATCGCCCTTTCAGGCACTTAAGAGTTAGTTCAATAAAAAAATGAATATTAAACCACGTTTGTTTTTTCTGTTCTGTAAAAGCTGTTGTAAGCTATATACCCACACATAGATACGCCACACGTATGGGTACGATGAAAAAATGTTTTTGAGTGAAGAACCGACAACCGTTGGGGAATAAAGGTTCTCGAATGGCGACCACGAACCGGGAGACAAAGCGTATATAGGGCACCCACCCACCGTCCGATGGACCGACAACATTGTTACTTCCGTTGCCAACTTCAGCTTTAATATCGATTTAATGTCAGCCTGAAGATGTCTACAGCTGGAAAGTGGACACAGGAGTCTATGCAGAAGTGCTATAAGGTATATCAGGAGCCTAATTCTCCTCTTCTCTATTCTAGCTTACGCATCTTACCTTTGTTAGAACGAGATAGCCTGTTACAAGCAGAGAACAGGTGTTGCGTTCGGAAAATACTATGTTGCATGCAACACAACCAGCTGTTATTTTGGAACAGGTTTTTGGAACTGTTGTTTTGACGTCAGTGGTGACGTGATGTTTTCTTTCGAATAAAGAAGCGTTGGATGCCTCCATAGAACACAATCTGGAATAAAAAGAAAAAAAAATGATCAGAAATTATTACTAACATTAAGTATTGAAATAGTTGAGAATGAGTTGAGAACTTACTTACAATTAAACAAATATTTACAAAATACAAACAAATGAGCTATCTACAGACCGTTATAAACCATCTAGAGATAGCTCAACTGATACAAATTAGTACCAGACGGAAGCGTCTCCATGACGCTGGTGGCATAAACAGTGTTAGAACCCTTAATGGTAATATAGGTAATATAAGTATCATAAATTAGATCAAATTACCTACACAAGATTAACGTCGTACGATGTGAAATCAGAATAATCTCTAGATTCGTTTTTTTTATAGAATAATCATGAACAAACTCATTTTAGTTCCTAATAAAGTAAATCTTATTTTACTAAAGAGTGGTTGGTACCCTCCTCTACCCTATGGACCGACGACATTGTGAAGATCGTGGTAAGTCAGTGGATGGAGAGAGAATGCCTACAATTTCCATCATAGTAAAATGTTCTTTAGTCATCCTCATCATAAAAAAATGAATTTTTCAATAACAGACTTCCTTAGACGTCCTAAACAAATCTTGAATTGGATATCTACCGTGCCTGGGGGTCAAAGTTGTATAAGTACATAATTGTTTTGTTCTTTTCAACATTAAAAAAAAATGCAATTGAATTGAGAACCTCCTTTTATTTGAAGTCGGTTATAAACACTATTTTGATAGCATGGTTCAAAAATTTGTAAAATATTGTAGGGAGGTGGTAGACTTCACTGCTAAAAAACTTCAAAACAAAAACGAATACATCCACATAAAAATACTCCTTTAAAGATAGACCTTATTGACATTTTCCCAATAGTTCACTCACTTTTCACTTCACTCTAGATTTCTATATTCGTCTAAAAAGTGATATTTCGGAAAATCTTTGAATTTGTAAATTAATCAAAGGTGAAAGTTGTGACACCAACCTTAGTCGTAAATCACGGAATAATTGATAATTACAAATGTGCTTTCTCGTTTATCAAGTTGTAAAATTGAACTAAAAAGCTTTGATGTCCAACCTGCAGCCTTATTGTCTAACTTGAAATCCATTATCAGTGAACTTTAAGCCGATTATAACTGGTCGACCCAGTTTGAATTTTTTTGGTATTGTTGATACTGAATTTCATTTCGGCGTTACGCAATTCCAAAATACGAAGCTCCATCAAGTTCCATTCATTCACTAGGCTTAAATTTCGGTGTCAAGGAGTTGGATCAGGAAGAAGAAGAGAAGAGAAAGCAGGCTGAAGCAGCAGAAGCAGTGGTCAGTATCAAGTAACATGTTGATTAAAACACTTCTTTCCTTCACTGTAAATGTTTTCTGAAAAGCACAAGCCTTATTTTTTCTCATAGTTCTATTTTGATCTTGATAATTCCTTTTTCCTCATTCATATTTCTCGTTCTGGGTTTTAAACTTCAAATACTTTTATTAATTCTTGCACAATAGTTCATTTTATGCATTTCTAAAACCTTCGCATGATTTTGTGTGGTGTGAGACAACTTTAACATGGCTTTTAGATATTCCAGTCCTCTGAGGAAAACGAACAAGGTCCTGATGGCAAGAAGAAAGGCCAGAAGAAGGCGAAAAAGTCAAACAAATCCAAGGCTGCGCAAAGAAAAAATAGCAAGAAACAAAGTGACCAACAGCAAGGAAGTGATCTCAGTGCAAAGATATTTGCAACCATGGAAAAACATAAAGAAGTGTTCTTCGTTATAAGGCTACATTCCGCACAGTCCGCCGCTAGTTTAGCAGTGAGTAACTTGTTACTATTACTTTTATGCCTTTAGTAAAGTTTTTGCTAAGGCATGTTATTTATATCTGTTTTGTTTGTTACTAATAGCCCATTCAAGACCCAGATCCAAAACAGGTCATAAGACCTAATTTAATGTTAATTTTGTTACGCAGATAAGCATCTGTTAAAAATTTATTTACAACAGAATAGATATTATTTACAAAAGTATCTGTTTGCTTGGATTTTGTATTGAATGTGGTCAAACAGCAAAGTGAATCGTAATGATTGAAAAATCTGCCGGCTTTTGGTCCTAGTTTCTCTTCTAGTTGGGTATTATGTACATTAAGATAATGTAACCGATCTAATTTCATATCTAGTAGGGTCATTACTCTTCCTGGTTTATCGTTAGACGCTGACAGAAGGTTTTGGCATCCAATATCTTATAAAAATGAAATATATTGAATGATAATTCAACAGCATCTTTTTGTTTGGAGATCACAGTTAGTATATCATCATTGATGAAACATTTAATTTCATTGGGTAAAAAGTATGGCACTGTGTATTCTTTAGGTAAACTTTCTATGTAAACAGCCCATCTGGAATTCATATTCACCTTCAAAAAAGTTAAATAAAATGCCATCAATGATTGGAATGATATTGAGTTCTTGTACTCGAGTAAACTTTGCTTCTGGTTTTCTAAAAATATATTACAAAAAGGTAAGTCTGTCAAAATGGTAATAACATTGATTGTAAGATTCAACTTTACCGTGATGTACTGTACTTCAGGTAATGTGTTTGTATGGCCGATCGATGTCGTTTTTTATCCGTACCGGCGAAACGATGGAAAGGATTAATTTGAAGCAAATAAATTGTTATCTAAATAAAGTTTTGGGGTGTAAATGAATAAGGCAACAAACAAATAAAAAAATCGGTTATTGAAGATTAATACCTGCAATGCATCTTAGGGCGCTTGTACACGCTAAGAAAAAACGCCGGGTCTACCCAAGAATTCGTGTCGTAACTAGAAAATAACTGTGTACACTGCTCGCAGCGGTGCACGAAAAAAATGTTATCTGCGCAAGACACGACGCGGCGAACGTTGTTGCGTTTTCGTGTGTGGAAAAGACAAAATTCTTGTCGTCTACACGAAGAATTTGTCTTGTCTGCCGCAGGAACGGCAAATTTTCTTAGCGCGTACAAGCGCCCTGAGTCTTTGTACTGCAATCTTTTTTAAGTAATGTTTAATATTTATCCTGATAAAACATAAACTAAAAACATTGAGAAGGCAATTTTACATGAAAATAGTAATGAATGCTTGATTGAGACCTATTTTATTCAGCTTTTGCAAAACATAATAGGTTTCAATTAGGTATGCATCCTTCGAGTAGGAAATAGTTTCATTTTCTTATCATTTTAGTCAATGAATAAACTTTTCCTGTATTAGATAGATAAATCAGTAATTTTATATACTGTTTGGTAATAAAGGTTGACATGAAGATTTTTATAATGTCCCAAATTTCAAAAATTGTTGATATAGATGCAGTATAGATCATAAAGCAGTAAAACATTTAGATAACTAAAATTGAGTTAGTTTTCTTATTACTAACACACTAACTAGATAAGTTTTAATAATTTCACCTGAACTAGAGGTTTGTCTGACATCCAGACAGCGTAAAACAACCCCTTCCATACTCTTATAAAGTCTTCTTCTTTGAATTCTAGAAATAAATACAAATAAGATAAAAAATGTTCCATTATTAAAAAAAAATATATTGATTAGATCCCTTAGTACAAGCTCTGCATAGTTTGGGGCTAGATAGGGCTTTTCTGCTTTCGTAGAGCGCTATCTCTTTCTGACGCACTATGAAGCCGAAATTAGCCGATGGCGATGTGCAATTTTTGTTTCCTACCTGTTAGTAAAACATTAATGGCCCTACTTACAAGCGTTACTTAGGTGTGACGCGCTGTTTAAAGTTCGCCCTGTCACTGTTTGACATTACCGGATGGTAAGAGATGACAGTTGCTTAAATACTGATTATCTTTTGAAAAACGCTTGTAAGTAATGGGGTAAAAGTAAAGCAGTACAAATTATTGTAACAAATGGATTCACGTTTTTCTTTCGAAGTGTGGTTTTTAAAACAAAGGATTTTAAGTGATTTTTATATTTCCAATATGTTAAAATTTACAAGAAACCGTTAAGCCATCTGCAGACTGTTTTAAACGATCTTGAAATAGCTTAACTGATCCAAACCACTACCAGACGAAAATTATAATATTTATAAAAAAAAATTGTACGATTTTTTTATAACTACCCATAGACACTATTTCATGCGGACGAAGTCGCGGGCACAGCTAGTAAAATATAATTGTGTATTAGTATATCACAGTATTATATCAGCTATGATATGGTTCCCATAGCACAAGCTCTGCTTAGTTTGGGACCAAATAAGAAGGTTGATGGTATGTTTGCTACAGATTTGTACGTAAATAGAGTATCTTTGTCAAAAAGTTTAGTAAACCAAATGGTATTCATGAGATTCCAAACTGATTCTCTTGATTCGTCTGTCAGTGAACTCTGTTAGCTATGTGCTGGGTGGTGTGATGAATTTAAAACAAATCTGACTCTGTCTGGCTGTCTCTCTGGCTCTGATTTTGAGTCTGTGCGAGTGTACTTGGTGTGTGTGTGTGTGACGTTTTGATGTAGGATTTATTAAGGATAGGATTTATTTCAACACTCACACAGACTCAAAACCAAAGCCAGAGACAGAGCCAGACAGAGCTTGTGGTATACCTACTGATAAACAAGATTAGTATGTTCAAATAAATAGTTAAAACCTTGAAATTAACAATATACCATTTTATAGTATTTTATCTAAAGAAGTTAGTGCAGATGCGTTGGCAAAGTGCCGCGACGCCACCGCCGGGCAATGCAAGGTCGCGGTTACCAGCTAATAAACTTACTTCGTACAGTAAACTATCGGTTTATGGTCTGCGGTTCATCATAAACAATAACAAATCTCATGTTTATGATATCGAACTTGATGTCGATACTTCTTCGATACTTGATTTGAGGTAAGTAATTTAAAATAAAAACTGTTTAGGAACCTAGATAAATACAATATAAATACAATTATTACAATAATATAGTGAAAATCTGCTTAAATTAGTAATCATTTTGGTATTACGTTTGTATGAAAATTCGCGCTCCGCTGGCCCCTTAATAAGTTCAGTGACGGCAGCCTGCCTTAGTAACAATATATAACCAGCTGTTAATATAACAAGGTGTCATACATTTTCATCTTCTGATTCTGAGCTATCAGAGATCTCTATAACCAAGAACGGGTCTTCAATATCAAAAATAGTTGCTGTGCAGCCTTCCCCTTTCTGAGCAAGTTATGTTAGAAAATGATTAATAAAGCTTTTTTTACAGTTCGGCAAACATAACAATGGGGCAGTTAATAATGAAAAAATAAAATACAATTGTGACCGTATACGCGCAAAAAAATTCGCTAGTCTGAAATCGCTCTTATGCGAACTGGTATCAACATTTTTGCAGAACAATTAATGCAAATAATTTTCCCAGCACTGTTATTAGCATGTTGCAAAGACCATTGTTTGTTTGACATCAATTATAATTTAATATTTATAATAATAATGTGTTCTACGTTTCCAGGTGGTAACAGACCTGGTGCAGGGCGAGTTTATGCAACTGGGCAGCAAAGAGACCGAAAACGAACGGTTCGCGCACTACCTCACCAAGACATACAGAAAGACGGCCTCTCTCATCGCCAACTCGGTTAAAGCGGTTAGTACTACTTTATATTTCTCTATTTTTATGAAACAACGGGATATTTACCATTAAAAAACTATTGTGAATAAATTAATTCGCCTATGTTTATTTCAAGGTTTATGTACCTCTTAGTTAAATCACGTTTGGTCTTGTCATCATACATTTTTCTATCTATTAGTCTTACAATAACCTCTTCTACTATCGAGTCTATATTTTCGTTCGTGCGGCTTGTTGATTCGCCACTTCAATATGTCGTAGAACAAAATTAAAGCAATAAGTAAGAATCAACACATTACATTATTTATGTAAAAAATAGTACTCTTCTATCAGCTACGTTCTTGATGGATGCTAAATCAGAACCTACCATTTCTAAAACTATTTATAGTTTACTTGTTTTGTATTTGTACCAGGAAGATCACAGGCAGACACTGCTACGAAATAATTAAACTACAATTGAGGTTATAAATATTGTATTCATTTTTATCTGATCAAGTTGTACAAACTCCTTTAACTCAGTTGAATTATTTTTCATACTTCAGCTCTAAAATTAGCACTTAACCAAACCCAGTGCTCTCATGCAAGACCCACACTTGTGCCACTCAGTGTTATTCTAAAGAGAAACTATGCTGAGAAGGTGGTCTTCGAACGGACAAAGCCTCACTGCAATGTTGGCACCATTGGACATGTTGACCATGGCAAAACCACACTTACAGCAGCCATAACCAAAGGTAAAACAACTTACATACTTCAATTCATTCAGTTATAAGTTATGCTGGCTACTGCAGCCGCCTTTATGTGGGGTCGGAACTAAAAAGAAAATATATTTATTGACTTCATTACAAATAAAATAAAAAGTTAGTAACAATATTGCACAGGGTCAATTAGGTCCCTGGTTCAGAATTTGTCCCACCGTGTAGGTCACATGACATCACCCTACATTGTGCAACCCTGGTATTCTGCCAAGGCCTAGAATTGGGCACAACATGTTCTCTTCTTCCATTCTCCTCTCTCAGCCGTCATCTCTATGTTCACTTCTTTCTTATCCATGTCATCTTTCACATTGTTCATCCATCTTTTCTTCAGCCTACTTCTACTCGCATATCCATCTTTATTCATACTCATTACTCTCCCAGTCACATGACTTTCATCCCTCCTCATAACATGCCTGTTCTATATAAATGTATATAATATAAACCTTGCTTTATAGCAGGGTTTTGGCAGGTTAAGCACTTAAATTATTGAAAACGAAAAGCCTTTGCAAGCATAAGCTACAAATCCCTAAATTTCTGCCACAGTATTATCAGATCTCAACCTAGCCCAGAAGAAGGGTTATGCGGACATTGACAATGCCCCTGAGGAGAAGGCGCGTGGTATCACAATCAATGTGGCCCATGTGGAATACCAGACAGAGACCAGACATTACGGACACACTGATTGCCCTGGACATGCAGACTATATCAAGGTAAACTAGCATTATTAACATTTTCACAATGTAATGTGCCATTTGTTATAAGCTCGGTAAATTCTTTGTTCCACACTTGATCATTATATGCTGTTTATGGGGACTAGGAACGAAAGCTTCTTGGACAGCTTTCGAAAGATGTAAGATTTTAAAAATTATTTCATAATTACTTTTTAGTTTATCATTTACTTCATGATAAAAGAGGTTACAATGTATGTATGTAAATAACCTTGTGTAGGAATCATAAGGTTATCATCACGAACACCCCCATGAACTGTCTGAAAAAGTCTGGACAAGGCCTCCCTGACAAATGTATACCTGGAATGGGTATAAAAGTAGTACCGAAAAAAGAAAAACATCGCATTTAAATCACATTGACAAACAATCATGTTTAGACTCTAAAACATGTCATATCTACCAAACTTGACTTTACACGATAAATATGACATGACAAACTTTGACAGCCCTCTTAGCTCGCTGTATTCTCTTAGCTGTTATTATAATGCGTCTAAATTTTTACAGGTGCGCGTATTCAGAATGATCACAGAAAACACAGTCGAAGAAAAGATTGTCGAACGCGCAGAAGTGAAACTCCGACTGGACAAGTTGGTAATCCAGTCCGGTCGACTGATCGACGCTAAGAGTCAGCTCAACAAAGATGAGATGCTGAATATGATCAGGCACGGAGCCAATCACGTGTTCTCCTCTAAAGATTCCGATATCACTGACGAGGATATTGATTCTATTTTGGCTAAGGGAGAGAACAAATATCAACTGACTGTTGTTCAATTTGAAGTAGGTACCGGTTTCTATTGCGGTGCATAGTAACCATCCACCATCTTCTTCTTCGCCATGGCTTTATAATTTTCTTTTTATGGTAAATTTTTATCAAATTATAATAGCTCACAGCACAAAGAAACTTGTTTACCATACAAAGTTAGTGAGCGATAGTCAGAGGCAAGGCCAAACAGTGAATCTGGACAGAAATACTTTCTCAAAGTAGATAAAACACAATGCGTGATGGTGGCCCTTTTTATAACGCTTTTATTCTAAATACTTACGTATCTACTGTAACATGATTCATTTATAAGAGACAGCTCATTAATATTAGTCCTGGCCTTAAATTGACACGGTTGGCCTTCATATTTAACCTCTTGAGGATTTGCACTTCATTTAAATGTATGCAAGTGAAATACTTCGGTCGTAATCTATTGAACGTTGGTCGGTTCGTGGATAAGTCAGTTTAATCGACAAAAGCGGAATACTGAGATGTATTGCATCTCTTAGCGTGGTGACTGCATTATACAATTGCCTCTAAAAGCTCTACAGTGCACATCTGCATATACATTGACATCTGCATAGGTTTTATTCTATAGTGTCCATAGGGCCCTCTCCATAATGTCATATCTCCTAGGTTTAAATCACATAAATGATTAGACACTGCCCCATCACAATATCTTTTCACTAGAACCGCAAAATCATATTCTTTATCATCAACTTTCTTATTTATTGATAGTTTAAGTGGGGTGTATGCTCGTGTACAATTAAGTTTCTTTGATGAAAATTTAAATAAAAAATGATCGCCAGGCTCCCAAATTACATGTTTTTCATCAGATGTGCTGTCATTATTCTGCTTTAGCAGAATAAGCTTGTGCTCATTCTTTAGGTCAATGTTGTATACAACATAAAATAGGACAAGAAACGCCTGAAACTAGACGGCGGCAGCGGCAAGTGCGCCGTCTTCTCCAGCGGCGGAGAACACAGCGGGACGTCCACCTCCGCGACCACTGACACCACTACTGACGCGTCCGCCTCCGAGTCTGCCTCGGCCTCCGCATCGGCCAACGACGGTGGGTGTCCTTTCATTTTGTGTTGCTCGGCAAGTTTATCATGCGCACTGGACGTGCGGGCAGGTTTTTCCGCAAGTAGGCCGCTGGTGGCCCTTTTTGCGTGACCCTTGACACGTGTTGCTCGAACTTTTTTATTTTCTACAACACGCCAAATAATAAAATTGCGGACATTCCACTCAGCACCAACTTGTAAAATAAGCAGCGCTTGTACTATTGTATGTACATTTATAACAAATACATGTATACTTATATAACACACATATACAGGGTGTCCCATAAGTCAACGTCCAGCCGAAAACGGGTGATGCGCCAAGTCATAGTATTGTGAAAGAACCACTTTTTCATACAAATTACAGTTTTGAAATGGGTAGAACTAAGTGTATTAGTTTTATCAACAAGGTTGATTTTTTTCGTTATCTAGTTAGGTAGGTATAGATAGTGCAATTCACGAAGACGCGCCCCTCGCGGGGTGCGGGGAGTTTGCTCCGAGCGGCAGTCGCGAACCGTAGTCTATTCATTGTAGTGTGCGTGTGCACTCATAGGTAATTAGTGTGTACCGTGGTCATGTATGAATCTCATGTGGTCATTGTAGTCATGTGTGATCTATATGTGAGTCTCACATGTGTGGTCATGTGTAATTTTGAGTTATGTCAACAGGTCGGAGGGTATGTGGGAAATAAAACTATGTGACATGGTGTTAAACTGGCTATTCAAGGAGCGTTTTTCCAGTCTTTTACGATACAAAGGAAGCTAGGAAAAATAAGAAAACGGTTGAACCTAGAGGATAGCATGGTGATCAAACCCTATACAAATAAAGGTCCAAAATACATAAGACAGGAGTGTGACGCAATAACACCGCTACGAACACGCCAGCATCAATAAATCTAGCAGATTCTTAGAGTTATTTCGACAAACCATTTAAAGCAAGTTTTAGGTAAAGAACTCTATTTGACAATAGTTATAAAAAAACATATACTAAGTTTTTTTTATAACTTTTGTCAAACCGAGTTCTTTTTATGGAGTTTGATTAACTCGATACAAAAAATGCAGTAGCAAATGGTACCTCGACCGGGCGGCAGCGCAGGTAGAAGCGATAAGCGAACAATAGACGCCCAAGGTCGCATACGCATGGCAGGGGTATTCAACAGTTGGAAGCAGATGCTTTCACAAGCTAGCATATGTTTATTATTTAATGTTAGTGACATCGAGACCCGTCCAGTTACAGCCTTGTTAAATCTGCCTCCGACTTGATCACGATCACGGGTGAAGTAGGATTTTTCCTCACGCAGATCTTGCAGCCTTTGACCCATATAAAAGAAAACCCCCTGTCTCTCGCAAGTGACTTGGTCTTGTTCAAGAGTATCTTGTTTTCCAAAGTCAAGTGGTCATTCACGAAGATCAATGCATCACCATTGAGTCCTAAGTTGTTTGGGACAATAGTACACTTCCTGGCAGCAGTAATGAAGTCGTCCTTCACATATCTACTGTGCACGGCCACGACGATCGTCTTATTTTTATTGTCATTTCTCATGGGAACTCTGGCAATATAATTGATCTGTTCCTTTGGAATCGGACACTTTATGATAAATCTCAAACCTAGTTTTCTCTGATAGTGTGCTGATAGTAATCCTCACATAAATTAATATGTTGTTATACTTCTTTCAGACAAATTTCAAGAAACCTTCAAGTCGAAACCGAAGCTCTACAAGTACTAAGAGAAAAGGTTGTCGGTGTGGTAATGCAACGGCAACTCCAGGAAAGCTCACATGCTGTGGCCAGAGATGTCCATGCTATGTGGAAAGTAAACCATGTACAGAGTGTAAATGTAAAGGGTGTAGGAACCCGCACAGGCCCGATGGAATGAAGGTATGTATTGTTAGTCAAAATAATAAGTATAAGTAATGGTAGGTACATACTGTCCAAACAACAAAGAGGTTGGAAACCCATACTGTGCAGCAAAGAGTTTCTAAGTCTATGTCAGAACCCAAATATAATTAATTAATTTCAATTAAGCAGATACTATCAGCTTGTTCAGTCACTTTGTCTCAAAAAACATGGCCGTTAAAATAACGTAGCCGTTTTACAAAACCAAAGGCTCGCCAGAGAAGCGCATAGCCTAAGGGCAAGTCTCCAATATTTTCTTCAGCCTGATGATGATAGCTACGTGTGTGATAGGCTTAATAAGAGCGAAAAAAGTTTATCTTTATAAAGAGTTATGTTTAAAACACGTGTAGCATGTCTGCAGCATGCCTACTTTATGCGGGTGTCTCGTAACAGGCTCGGCGAGATTTAAGACGCTATAAAATGTGGCGGTAATTTCCTGAGCCCGGAATATAACACATCAACGTGATTTCATGAATTATGAAACTTTGTATTCTGTCGACACTTATCTTTTCCTCTGGCGTTGTTTTAATTAGATTTGTGAACTAGATAACTACGAACAAAAACCATGCCTCGCAAGCTCATGTGATAATAAAATAATATGTTTTGTGGACACTGTGACAGAAGGACTGATGTTCCGGCGCCACAGGCGACGTGCGAAAAAAACTAAATAAGGCGGAGCCGTTTCATGTGGCGCTCGCTGAAAGGAAGCTTCAAATTGAATGGCGGGAACGTTTGAAAAGGTATGAGTTTATTCGATCGTTACTATGGGGTTTACCTATTAGAAATCGGGTGTTACAATCACAAGGATCACTTTTAAACGTCTTAAATGAATACATTTTTTTTTTTTTGTAAATACATAGGTACTTAGAATACAATATAACACCCAGATAGAGAACAAACATTTATGTTCACCACACAAATATTTGTTCTCGGTGGGGATCGAACCCACGACCTATGGCGCAGAAGGCAGAGCTACTACCAACTGAGCTAGAGGCCAGTCAACATACTTGGGCCGTTTTCCAATTTCGGCAGTTTGTTGTACCCGTGTGAAGGACGGCGGTGCTGAATGACCCTGCCGGCGCCTCCTCCGATCCCCGAACCACGAAAGTCATCAGCGTAATCACAATTTTCACCAACTTTTACAAGCGAGAGTCTGGGGTCTTCCGATGACGCCATTGTCTGACGGTCCGATAGTATTTCAATGCGAACTAAGCACTGTTTGTCAATTAAACATTAACCACTATGAATCGTTTCATTTTATAAACGCGTAGAGCACTTTTTAGGCAGCCCAACGGCTAAAAACACATTATTTGCGAATACCCAAAGCGGCATCAACTTCGGCAACACGAGGCATATGTAACTCTCCATATTTCAAGTGAAATATAAGGATGGTTGACAACTTTTTAACATAAATTCCAATAAGTATAGTTTTCAAAGAATGAGCGTATTGTTATTATTCGATAGTAACTGATAGAATATGATACTTAATTCCGTTTCATAACATACTTTAAATATTAATGTCCTACCTAATTGTTTCAAGAAGACGTTTTAGATTCAAACTACCTTGTTATTTATATCTTGTGTTACAAACATAAACAAATACATTATCTATCCTCTTTATAATAATCAGTAAGAAGTAGACTAGATTTAACTTTAACTAAATTTACGTAGTATTAAAAAAAAAACAATAGCTAGAAACAAATTCAACAAGTCAAAACAAACGCATGGTACTCTACTTGTTAGGTCGAAACTTGACCAAGTTATCCAGACATCGTTTGACTGTCACCCTGTCACATGCTATCAGGAGAACTGGCAGGACTAGGGTAGCAGGATCTGGAAAAAAAACTTTGGAAAATAAGTAAATTGAGGAAGGCCTTTAGACACTAATTTGGTTTTAGGAATAGGACATCACTATTGAAGCCGGGCAACGAGGCACATCACTAGTCGGGGATAAAAAATGGCGTCGTAAATTCGTAATGCGTAGATTCCGACGTCGAATCTGGAAAGAAAGTAGCGTTACACTATGACAAAATTGTCACGTTCTTCTTCGCCAATAATAGTTTTCTTCCCTGTTTACACTGTATTGTTTATTTTGTAATTTTTGTATAATATGATGATTTCATGGCTATGGCTGACTGACAACTGACAACCAAAAAGAAAAGTCTGACATGTAAATTGTAAAAATATTTGCCAATATTGCTGTTACTGCAATATTTCTAAAATATTTGCAATTTTTTCGAAAATTGTTTTTGTGCAGCTTAGCTGCAACAGAGGTTTTATGAAAATTTTGGAATGGAATGTATTACGGAGATTCCTCAACCAATGGCCAAAGCTAAAATTGTCCCATCAGGATCCATAAAAGTAAGTTTACTTTCCATTACTTAGGCCCGTATTCCGAAACAGCGCTTGAGTCTGAGTCGAGCCTCAAGCATAGATTTTATGACAGTTCTCCATTGAAAAGTGTCAAAAATCTATGCTTGAGGCTCGACTCAGACTCAAGCGCTGTTTCGGAATACGGGCCTTAGTGAGGTGGGTATCATCATCATCATCGCAGCCCGTTTGTACCCACTGCTGAGTATAGGCCTTTATTCAATGTTTTTTTTACCGACGAGTTCTATTGTTTTTAGTTTGCTAAACAAACAACATGATAATTTTCTAATACATAAAAGACACCTAGGTCGCTGGCGTCGGCAATCAGTGAAACGCTGTCAAAATTGAAATATTTGATTGCAAGCCCGTCACAGCTGCTGGAATACCATCTCCTTAGTATCATACACATCACTGCCAAACTTTTGTACCTATTTGGTGGTAAAAGAGGATTTTTTAAGTTTTAGGCCTTAGTTTTTGTGTCTGTTTGTAAGTCTGTGGTCTCGTAGCTCCGTATTGTTTGACAGTTCTAGGATGAAGGCTATTAGCTTTTAATAATGTAAAAGTTCGGTTCAGCTTTGGCAGTCCTATGTCTAATGCGCTGTTAGCGTCGTCTAATATAAATAGTACCTACAATTACTGCAGCGGCCATCAATGCCTAGTTTTTGCCAAGGCCTAAATGCTGCTCACAGCCAAAAGAGCACAGGCCCCGAAATAAATAAATTAACTGAGAATTAATTAATTACAAAACTGGCGGCGATTCTTTGGAGCGGTATTCATGATCATTGGGCGCGTTGATCTAGGATATGTTTAAATTATTGATTAATGTTACCCAAAGTGCTATCCTTGTAATCATATTATCTAAAGTTGTTTTTATTTCATCAAAATGAAACACCTTTCAAAATAAAACTTGGTGGAAACAACAACTCATCATTAGAAAGTTTGCACAAAACCTCAGAGAAACTACTTTTTGGATAATGAGAGTCTTGGAAACACAAATTTTTAGCGTTTGCAAATACGGCCCGCTTCTAGCGCCTCCGAACTCAGCTGTTCATACTCATCGGACACCAGATGCACGCAGAGCGGGAAGTCGTCTACGTTGCATGATAACAACGTCAATACTCCCGTTTGACTACTGAGATTTAGAAAACTTCGCTATAGTTATGTTTCAATGCTGCTGGATTGAACTTATGGATTGAGTAAGTACTTAAAAACTTAAAAAATACAGGCTCATGTTCATTTCATCATCAAAAATTTAAAAAAAAAAAAACGACTTTCGTTTTCTGATATAACATAAACATACTTGTTGTTCTAAATTAGCCGTTTCGCCGTTTACGTGTTTCATTTTCATCAATTTAATTTAATTTGTAGGTTAACTTTATGGCAATCAGTGAAACGCTGTCAAATATGACAGCGTTTCACTGATCGCCATCGCAGATCGCTTAGATGTGCGCAAGGCTTCATTGGTTTGGGATTGTAAACGATCATCATGTTTTATGCGACCTTCTTTCCACAAAATAAATGAAGTACTGAACTAGCATTTTAGGACCAGTAGGCCTACCATGAGCTCTGTCTGGCTCTGTCTCTGGTTTTGAGTCTGTGTGAGTGCTCACCAGTGCTATACTGTGTGTGTGACGTTTTGACGTAGGATTTATTTAGTGAACACTCACACAGACTCAAAACCAAAACCAGAGACAGAGCCAGACAGAGCTCATGGTAGGCCTTCAGGCACTTTTTTATGCAACTAGCTGATGGAATAAACAACCATCGTATAAAACAAAGCATTTTTCATTTTCAAATTTCAAATTTTATTTATTAGTGAAAATATTAGCCCTAAGTCATGAATTTTTCGTGCGTGCAGCCGGCTCCATTTAATTATAGACGTTATCACTTCAAAATACCGTGTGAAGTCAGGGCGGATCGCTAGTACAAATTTGTGGAACAAAATAACAATCCTTCGTAAAATCAGTAACCGCATGGAAATGATGGATTCTTCCAGATTTGTTCCACAAGAATTTTGTCTTTTCCACACACGAAAACGCAACAACGTTCGCCGCGTCGTGTCTTGCGCAGATAAGATTTTTTTCGTGCACCGCTGCGAGCAGTGTACACAGTTATTTTCTTGTTACGACACGAATTCTTGGGTAGGCCCGGCGTTTTTTCTTACGACAGTGCGTCACGAGAGATTTCCAAGCTACCCTCGACCGAATACCGTAACAATTAATTTAATTTTCCCAGGTATGCTCTGGAGTTTATACCCAATGGAATACTTCGCCCGGAAAAACTGTCCACCATCACCAGACGACAGCTATTTTATACAGCACATTAGAGATATATCTTTTACGCAATACTATTTTATTTTAAAACTATTGACGCCGAATAGCTAGTGATACAAGTTACAAAAAAACTATATATTACATCAGCTATCTGGCTTTTTTAATACAAGATGGATTTTACACAATATTTATTTATTAATTTTTTCGAGCGTTCTTCTTTAGGCTCATTTTAATGTTAAGGCTCCGCCTCGAAATTGTATCATTTATTGTTTTGTTCAAGAATAACAACTGGGGTTATTTATAAGTTAAATTCATTTGTAATTGAATCAAATAGGTCACAATGGCTAGTAAATCGTGTAAGGTTCAGTTTAAAGCACGTCATCGTATGCTCATGGATTTTGGATGCAATCTGGAACAATTGAAAATGTGATTTAAAACCAGTAGAATAAAGATTACATTCCTTAAAAAAATATAAAGTGTAAACCAACTTTTAATTGTATGGGTTGTTGAGCTAATTTTGAGAATCTTGAAAAACCGACTTTAGAGCCAAACTGCTGAACCGATTTGGATGTTTTTTTTTGGGATTCATCTGTAAAAAGTATAAGTAAGCAAATCTGGACCAATAGAAAAGAAACAGAAATGTTTTTCAAATCGGCTCATAATAAATGATGAAGTTGCATGAAAACAATCATTTAAAAAACCGCACCCGGCCGGGAATCGAACCGAAGACACATGCGTTTTAAATCAGTACAGAGCGATCGCGCAAATAAACGAACCAGCAACGACGTAATAAAGTATTGTGAGTGTGGGACAAACATACGGTGGAGTAGTCTTTACCTCATCATTTTGTCTTGTTAATGAAATATTGTATTCTAATTTAAATAATTTTTCGTTCCTCTTGCTCAAAAAGACCGCCCTTGTAGCGTAACAGAGCGAAGAAAAATAGCATTTCTTCATCTAGGCCCTAGATGAAGAAATGCTATTCCCCTAGATTCTAGGGGAATAAGTTTTTTTTCATTTCTGTCTTTCAAAATGACAATGAGCCTACAAAAACGAAAAAGTCTTTAGTCATGAGCAAAATAATTATGAATAAAGGACTCGACTTATTACTGTTTCATAAAAAAAGGACTGTTTGTGTCTCTCGCGCAAACTATTAGTTTTTTATCATCAAGTGTACCCCCATACTTAACACTTGAATGAATATACCCCTATAACTCGCTAGAGGGCGCTAGTCATAACAGAGATTTTTATTAATTAAAATAGTGGGAGAAAAAGGCGGTGTGATTATTCCTCGGCATGGGGGCATGTAAAAAAACGATTAAAATAAATTGGCAGTTGATAGAGTTATCTTTGGGAGATAGGATGAAACAGGGAGAAAACACCATCGAGAAAAAAATACAAAATTTGTGGCTATTGACAGAAACACAGCATAAAACTCTCATCCGTCTAATAAAATTTCGCCCGAACAGCTTTGGCTCGAAATAAAATGCATAAACGGGCAACGTGTTATTATTTGTGTGTACGCGATTGGCACGACATCAACTGTTTCTCTGAGTGGCTCACCTTCGCCACTCGAGAGCTCCATATATTGCAACATCCAACTCAACATTCGTATCTCCACGGCATGCTCTTCTTTCATCAGTCCCTTTGATGGCCCAACACTCAGACCCATACAAATCTCCCCCTTCAGTTAAAAGTGCTTTCGCGGATCACACCTTTGTCATATATTCATAGAATCTAAGAATGATATCACATGATTCTCTTACAATGTGTAGCGACCATCGAGCTAAGGAAATATTGAAACGTGGATTCAATCATAAAGCCTTGTGCACATCTTAGCGTTATGCGGTGGTGATAGTGAAACGCTGTCAAATATTCGACAGCTTTGCACTGATCGCCACCGCAATAAATAAATTTCATTTCATTTCATGTAGGTAGTTCCGTACTAGGTGTTCCATACTGCTATGATCCAACCTCCCATCAAGAAAGTTCCTCCTCCTTAGATAAATAAATAAATAAATATTGTGGACAATTCACACAACACTACCCAGCCCCAAACTAAGCAGAGCTTGTAATATGGGAACCGGATAGCTGATATAATACTTGAATACATTTTTTTGTAAATACATACTTAGAATACAATATAACACCCAGACAGAGAACAAACATTTATGTTAACCACACAAATATTTGTTCTCGGTGGGGATCGAACCCACGATCTCTTAATTTTAAAAATTAAATGTGAAGCCAGTTGGTGCGTAGCAAAAATTCAATTCAATTAACTGAAACACTGAGGACGAGAGCTCTCCGCTGGAAAGGGTAGTTTTTCCAATATTAATTTATATTCGCAAGCCCACTGGACTTTTGATATTAATTTGATTGAGTAATGCAATGGAGATTTATTTTTAAAAGTGGGTTAATATCAAAAGCCTTTATGATACGGCGATTTAAATCAAATCCCATTATTAATTGTTGCAATATAAGTAATATGTAGACATATTATTAAAGTATGTATGTATTTACCCTCGCATCTCATGATAGCGCAAAGTACACCAGAGACATGTTTCATGGACACAGAGCTCCCTTCGTAGTTGTCAAAAACAATGACTTATGTCAGGTTCTCGTAATGCCACGGATATTCAAACACTTTCCAGTTTGTTTTTGAAAGTTTTTGACGCCTAAAATAATGCAATATTTAAAAAATCTAACAAGCAACTCATTTTGTAGAGTGCGCAGGTTATCAACTCATACTCCGCTGTACGCAGCCAAATGGTTTCCAGACGCAGAATATGTGAAGCAGTTCAGTGGCTCCGTTATGTATCCCACGGAGGCCACTGACAAGTATTACAAAATATTTTACAACTCAAAACTAAGCCCCGTGGAACGAAAGCTAAGAAACATGTGGATCATGGTTAAAAATAACACACAAAGGGTACTTTTAAAGACCAAACATAGGTTAAAAACCGGATAAAGGGGACTAATAATTATCACACTGAAACAAAAATATACATTGGATGGTGGCTCACCACCATATAGCAAGAATTATGAGAAAAAACTATAGGATTTCTGTCAAAATTAAAACCAAAGCTAATTTGGAAATTTTATATTGGTTTTAAGTAGGCAAAGCTTTATGCAACAAACTGCTCATACGATATTTTGATGACGTGGTTAGTATTTGAGGGATGGGATGGATGCGTTTGGTTTTAATTTTCTTTTATTTATTGTGTGAAATAAATGTCGGTATTGAATAATATTGAGTAGCATTATTTTTACGATGGATATTACATATTGATATTGATTATAAATTTTGATTCGTATTTACTTATATTTATAGGTCCTCTAACCCAGTCGAATGTGACAAAAGGTGTATCTGAACATTATGAGTAATGAAAATAATACTTCTGTATGAAAAACCAATAGGTTAAAAAAAAAAAAAAAAAAAAAAAAAAAAAATTGAAAAACCATTTGGGCATGGTCAAATTCAAAGCCAAGAGTTTATGATTGAGAGGCGGGGTGGCTCTTACTAAACCATCAATGCTTTAGCACTCTCTACTACCGCATGGTTGAGCAATTACTACCACAAGCTCTGTCTGGCTCTGTCTCTGGTTTTAGTTTTGAGTCTGTGTGAGTCAGCATAAGTTCTCGAACTTTCGTCCACTCTCTGATAGTTCCGTCGACGGACGCATCGCCGCCCCAAGTACGGAGCATGTGACCCTTCTTTTTCAGACATTCTGTTGTTTTCGTCATCTATAAACATATCTAACGATATACTACACACTACCTTTACGTAGTACATTATTAACAGTAGTAGTAGTAAAGGTAAAGCTCTTTGTGAAGGACTCGTCCGGGGAAGTACCACCACTCTGCCTGTTTCTGCCGTGAAGCAGCATTACTGTGTTTCGGTTTGAAGGGTGTGGGTGCCGGTGAAATTACTGGCACGGTTTCGAAAATTACGAATACTACCTAATCATATAATTTATTTATTATTATTATAAATGAGTTGTGAGTGACGAGGAGATAGCGAAGTAACGAGCAAGTTTATGCTACTGAACTGCATATCTTTAGAAAACGACTAAACATGAATGTTACTCCATTGCGTGAGAGAAATGAAGACATAGACTTGAGTAATAGAGTAACTCCGGGGAAAAAGGTTAGGTTTGATTCTACTCTCAACCAAGAAAAGGTTATAACAGGGAATAGTTTTGACTATAGCATGGCCAGTCCAGGTTTTGATGCCAAAATTGACAAATATCATGATGAGCTGGAGAATTGTATTAATGAGAGGAAGTTCCTTCAGCAGAATATGTGAGGTTCTACGAACCTGGCTACAGCAGACAACATCATCATCAGCCTGAAGAAGTCCACTGCTGGACATAGGCCTCTGCTGGTTCAAAATCAACATGTAATATAGCAGGATTCCATTCTGGGATAACAGTTTTTATTAGATCAAACAGGATATGATAAACTTCTTCCGTTTTGCTTGGCAATAAAGCATAAATGAGAGGCTCTACTTTAGTGATTCCTCATGACTCCTCACTTACGAGACGGCCTATGATGATGATGAGCTTCATAATCATCATAGGCCAGCGCCAGCTCGCTGGCTATACAGCCAGCGAGATCATTGATGGGTATTTTTTAGGGTTCCGTAGCCAAATGGCAAAAACAGAACCCTTATAGATTCGTCATGTCTGTCTGTCTGTCTGTCCGTCCGTGTCACAGCCATATTTCTCCGAAACCGTAAGAGCTAGACTGATGAAACTTGGCGAGTAGATGTATTCTGTGAATCTCATTAAGATTTTACACAAAAATAGAAAAAAAACTATAAATTTTGGGGGTCCCCATTTCAGACATAGACATTCATTTATTTGCTGCTTCAGCACACATTATACACTATTAAAATAAGAAATGAAAAAAAAAGAAAGATACGACGATATTACAAACTAAATACTAAAGAGAAATGACATTTTTGAAATTTATAATACAAAATAAATAACAGCTAACCTACCCCATTACTACTATAAACGAGTAACTGTACCCGAAGTCCCAGTGCATTTACAACATTTCGTTTCGCCTATTTGTCTCTGTCTATTGTATGGAGAAAAGATGAGACAACAACTCTAGCTACGTAACGTAACTGTATTTGTTCTAAATTGTTTGTTCTGTGGGCCTACCACAAGCTCTGTCTGGCTCTGTCTCTGGCTCTGGTTTTGAGTCTGTGTGAGTGTTGACGCAATAAATGTTACGTCGGAATGCCACACACATACAGTATAATACACTAGTGAGCACTCACTCAGACTTAAAACAGAGCCAGAGACAGAGCCAGCCAGGACTTGTGGTAGACCTACTGTTTGAGTTGAATTATTTTTTGCTTTTCACCAAATTTGTAATTAATTATAAAAAAATTAGATTGAAAAACATATAAGCTAACATTAAAGTTTATGTTTTTCAGATAAGGATCACGTATACCCACGTCATTATATACTGTTGCAGTGATTAAACACGAATTATATTAAGATATTGATGATGAATTTTCCTATCTTTTATTTATTTTAAGCCGTCATCTCTCAACATAGAGAGAGACCGTGTTCATCCACACATTTTGGATCCATGGGTTTCTCGTACAGCTCGCTTCCCGAGATCGATTCTTCATCATACCCATAAATTGTGGAATGAGCTACCACCAGAGGTGTTCCCTCTTAACTACATCATGAATAGCTTCAAGAAAAATGTTAAAAAACTTCTCCAGGGTAGGCAGCGCTACCACTACCCTTGGTGTTTTTGGTGTTTATGCGTGACGGTGATCGCTTACCATCAGGTGGGACGTAAGCTCGTTTGTCTATCTTTAACATTAAAAAAATACTATTTTTTCTTTTTCTTAAAAACTTCCATAAAGAAACATGTTTACAATTGTCTACGATTATTTTCAATTTGTAATAAAAACATACCAGAACGGTTGGAACCAAGCCGTAAATTTCTTGCCTGTTCTTCTTCGGTCACGTGGAACTGGCACCTAGACTCGTCTAGCTTTAAAATGTTTCAAAGTTAAACAGTAAAGTTAGAAAAGAGGGCTAGAAACTAGGCACACGCTTTTAAAACAACGACGACGGCTTCACAAACATGCTCGTTATTATTTTAGTGCTATCAAAATGACAAAATTGTATTAGTTCGCTGGTGAAAACTTAATGAGGAGACGAAACAGAGCCGTTGATTCTCTCGTCTTGGGAAGTGTATTGCGAAGAACTAAGCAGTCACACCTTTCAGGCGATTTACAATGGTTCGGTGAAAGGCGATACTAAAATAGAGTCCGATCGTGTTATTTTCACCCACACAATACCTATAGCATTCGGAAGTAAATTTTTTTCTACTGTCTCCGTTTTCCTTAAAGAGGAAGGCTGAAATTGTTCTACTCCTTGTAGTATGGCGTTGTGTTGTTTTTCTTGCGCTACATCTGTCATTAAATTAAAAATATCTGTATAATATCTGAATAGGAGATGCCCTAAGTACCTACCTTACTACTATGTGTTCTACAATATTTCAGAAACAAAGGGGAAGCTATGAAAGATAAATCTTATAAAAAACATTTTCAACAAAACTTCTAATAATTAAATTGGTTAAGATGCAAGTTAAACTTGAAATATGAATGTACCAAATACCGATTTTACGATACATGCGCCGAGGTCTTCCCCTTCCAGCAGTTCTATTCACACTCGCCTGATGCACCTGTTTTATTAATCTCCTTTCATCCATTCTATCTACATGCCCAAACCATCTTATAGCATACCTTACTCTACTCACTATTTTCCAGTCTCTTTTGTGGTTGTTAAATTACCTTGAAAAACATTCGGTCAAATAACAAGTTATGAAACTGTTGCAACCTTATGAGTTATTCAGTTTTTTCAAGAATTGATGTAGTTTTGCAATTCTATTAGTCATGGATTCTGAATTGTTAAATTTTTAAGGTCACTACGACTTGTTTTCCATTCATGTATATTTTTTCCAGATTTCGAATGCATTTATAACAAGTTCAAAGATAAATTACCAAACTCGTGTTTAAAACCACCTCCTGATTTTGTATGTAGAAACATAACAGTGCCCACTGTTCAGGAATGTTATTAACATTAGTTCTTGCAATCCCCGACAGGGGCGCTCATTCGCAGAAATTGCAGATACAGTTTTGTCAGAGAGCTGAGATGAGATAACTGTATGCATAATTTATATTATGAGTAATATAACTGAGTTCTAAGATGGTACTTAACGGTGTTTGGTAGAAACTCCGGCAGCGGTTTTCATGTTCTCAGGAAACATAATCCCAGTCGTCGGTTTTTAACTTATCTAAATCTTATTTTTGTAGGCTCGGGCGTCCCCGCAGTCTCCAGACTAGTCTCCTAACAATACGTGTTGTTCCGAAGCGTGTGCCAGGTGCGCTATGTCATTCAGTTCTACTGCCGTTCGATCCACCTTCCCTCACTCCTTAAAACACATGCAGAGAAATAAAAAGAAAAAGTTTGAAATTTTATCAAAGGCTTCATATAATCTAGGCTTCATAATCTTCTTGTCGCGTCTTCTTCTTATGAACCAGTGTGGTGAAAGGATTTTAGCTTAAAGCACCTTAAAGAAGATTTTTTCGTAGACTTGACTCAATGTGCTTTCGAATTTTTTCACATACATTTTTGGATAGATTAACTCATTGGCACACGACTGGATTTGAACCTACGATCACAAGATCAAAAGGTGGGGCCGTTACAACAAGACCATTACACGTTGTGTGTGTCTCGTGTGTCTCGTGGGGTTGTGTACTACCACTATGCCTATTCCTGCCGTGAAGCAACATCGCAGTCTTTCGGTTTGAAGGGTGTGGGTGCCGGTGACATTACTGGCACGTGAGGCTGAACATCTGTATGCCTCCAGTTGATGGACGCAGGGGCATAAAGCGTAACTTTCCTACTTTGGGCAGTATTGTTGGTAAAGTTGTATATTTATTTTGGATTATTAGAAGGTCTACATTTATTATTTATTGTAACGTGTGTTAATTTCAATTTGTTGGGCCATTGAGCTATCTAATGGAAACAAATAACAAACATTGTGTTTGTTTAATGTCGACTGCCTGTTGTTTACCTTTTCAAAAGCTTGGCTTTTATCATTTTTTAGTATCTAAACTAATACAAAAAATATGACAAAGAATATTCATTTTCAGATATTTTTTCACGGAGAAAGTGATGACGAAGTAAAGCTCATTAAGTTTTCAACACTTCAAGGATTTGTTTTTAAATCCTGATTTATGAAATTGATACTTTTACCATTATCACTTACAACGTGACTTTTGAAGCCGTTTTACGGTGGAAGTTTAAGCCTTTTACGCTATACACCAAGCTATACACGGTCTACGCTACGCTACGCGCCTACGCGCTGCTACGCCCCAGGCGCGGCACCCCAGCCGTAGCCGGCGGCGTAGCAGCGTAAAGGAAGGAATCGCATCGAAGGCAATGTACAGTATACCATTTTTTTGGATGTGTCCAAAAAAATGGTTGTCTATTTACAGTGATTGGGTATAAAACATATACTTATTAGACTTTTTAAACTTCTTACTGTTGTAATGGGTTTCCAACCTACTTGCTGAATAAAAAGTTGGAATCAGTGATGTCGTGTTTAAGTACAAAGTAAATCCATGTAGTGCAAAGTGAATCTGTGTCTGTAATCGAGCATCATGTCTAATATTTAATATTAGATATTTGGTTACACAATAATTTTTTATTCATTACGATGCAAGAATCACTTTGAAACGTCTTAAAGCTAGGTGAGTCTAGGTGCCAGTTCCACGCGTCCAAGCGTAGAAGAACAGGCAACAAACTACGTCTCGGTTCCTACTGTTTTTTTATATGATCCTTTCACAAATCAAAAATAGTTTAAAATAATAGCAGTAAAGTTCCAGTGTGGTGCCACTTCACTTAGTCAGACGTATGCAATGCAATAATACAAAAGCAAAAGTTTCAAAGACAGCACACGCTACGCTTCAAAGTTATACTATAGTATCTAACTTTTCGAAGAGGGAATGGATAATTTCCTTGAGTAATTCATCGACGACCTCATCGTAGAAGCCTCGACAGCTACGATATACGGAAAACGTAGAAATAGTGCGGTGTTGTGTTTGATGAAAAAAAGTTTTTTGAATTTCAGTTCTAGTTCTAAGTACCCCCAAAATGTATTGTTTTTTTTCTTTGTTTGTAAGAAAATCTTAGTGTGAAATTACAGTGGGAGCGGGCGGGGCGGATGAGCGGGTGACGCGTCGAGCTACTACCGCGATACCCGCTCGCCCGCCCCGCCCGTACTTGGTGCACCTTGGTACACAAGTATGTGCTTGTCTTACACGCCAGCGGATTCCGCTACCCGCGCCGCTCCCACTGTAATTTCACACTTAATGCGGTTCACAGAATACATCTACTTACCAAGTTTCATCAGTGTAACTCATAAAGTTTCGGATAAAAGTGGCTGTGACATACGGACGGACAGACAGACAGACAGACAGACATGACGAATCTATAAGGGTTCCATTTTGTGGTGGTGCCGGTGAAATCACTGACACGTGAGGCTGAACATCAGATGTAAAATTTATAATAAATGGATATTTTTTTTCAAGATTGGAGCAGTCTATTTTATTATACATCTAGCTCTTGTCGCCATCTCCTTGGTTTTCTACCACGTGGACATCTTAATAAGTAGGTACATTCATACTTTTTTTCTATTGTCTATTGGGTATATTCACAATGGACTATTAGCAGTAATTTAGCTTAACAGACCATTCCTCTTCCCTGAGCAGACTGGTAAGTCTTCTTCTTCTTAATGAATGGCATCTCATCAGTCCTTTTCGGATCAATTTTGCAAGTGTCGAGCTAATGAGGTATAGTGAGTATAGTTTAGTGATGATCAATTACATAGATAAAATACTTTTTCGTAAAGTCGTCAGTCGTCAGTCACAGGTCGGCCCTACCCTAATTGGCATTGGAAAAAAGATGGCCGTTTTTTCCAAATCCATCTGAAACATTTTAGATCAAATCTAAATATCACATATACACAGAATATCAACCCCGACAAAAGCTAAGCTCTTAAATTTAAGAAGAATAAGACGCAGATACGTTCAAATTGATCCTTCTTTATTCTTTCTTTATTCTTTATTGCACACACATATAGACAGTATTTATAAAACATAAAGTAAAGACATGTACAAAGGCGAGCTTAACCCTAAAAAGAGTTCTCTTCCAGCAAACCTTTAAGGATAGATATAAATATGTGTAAATAGAGGTGGGTAATATAAGTAAAATGTATTAATAACATAAATAAACTAAGTATACCTACATATAATTTACATATACACACAATAAAAAATAATATACAAGTCTAGCACTTCACTAATTTCGACATGTTCTAAGTTTAAAAAAACTCCTCTATATATACCGAGACCGGTCTAAGTCGGACAATGGAAGAAAATTGTCACCGTATCGAATTATCCAGTAGATAATTACAGGATAACATGCTTTTAGCCCACCGCTGGACAATACCGCAGAAAGTATTGACAAATCTGGCAGTGTTTGTGGAGTGTGGAGTGCTTATTTTTTGTGTGTATAAGTATCTGTGCTTTTCCAACACGCAGCGCAAAATAGATAGTTAATCGACACCACTGATACAGAGCGGACCTCGGAACATAAAATGGGCATTATGTATGACACATAGACGCCTGATAACAATACTATAAGCACGCGACGATTACTAACTGTGATGGTTGTATTCCGTCCGGCAATTACAGGTGATGGAGTAGGTATCATTACATTCACAATGGCGTTCTAAACTCCAGTAATTTAGAAAACACCCTTAGGACAACTTGAGTTTATAAAAAAAAAAATATAAACAAAAACAGTAGTATTGGGCATGTTGCGATTGAAGCAATTACAAACAAAACTCCGCATACTCCAATAACGACTCCTTAAACTGTTGCAATTAGACGTAATAGAACAAAATATTGGGTACGTATTCGGATGTTGTGTTGTGAGATTCGCAGTAGAGGCTTAATAAATTTAAGTGAAATTTGAAAAAAATATATAAATGTAATTCAATATTTTCAGTATTTCTTGAATAAACTTTAATTAAACACCAAGTATGCTTTGATTTCTCATGCGAACTTTATTTTCCAGTTCAGAGAAACTCACTAATATATTTAGTATTCAAGAAACTCTCGACCCAGTCAGAACTCACTAGGATTTAACATTAAATCATGTCTGCTGCAAGGAGTACCTATACCCTCCTTGTGCCTTCCGTTTGCCTTTCGCTCATCTAAGGGTTCTGCGGTGGCGATCAGTGAAAGGCTGTCACGCTACAACAGAACGCTTAGATGTGCGCAAGGCATTAAGTCTCTAGACCCAGTGGTTCAGGTTGTGCGTTTCATTTTAATCAGACCCGTTTCATCTTCATCGGTTTAGCCGTAACCATCTTATGGGGCCAAGTATTTCCAACTTGTAATGTCGGTATACATCACGTTGCAAAACTAGATTCGCAATTAGCTCAATTATTCCACTAACGTCAATTGCTCGTACGTGACTCAAGAGCTTACGAATTGGCTTAGAAAGAAGTGTTAAAAACTAGAAATGGTTAAAACAATTGTGAATCATATGAATAAAATACACAAAAAACAAGTTTAGAAACAAAAGATATCATAAAAATATAACATGGACTATAATGTAGAAAATGGTGTAAAAACAATTTTGTTACAAACTTTATAAAATATGTAAAAGAAGTTTGCAGTGTGAATTTTGTTCAAACTACATGGTGTTTTGATGAAATGCAACCGTTGTATAATTTGAGAAACGTAAATTATTTTCAAGGAATACCAGATCTTAGTATGTTCGATGGAAAGGATCCGCAATTAATAATTATTGATGATCTCATGAGGGAATCCGATGGACGCATTGTTGATATTTTTACAAAAGGTAGTCATCACAGAAATTTGAGTGTTTTCTACATAACACAAAACTTATTTCATCAAGGTAAAGGCCAAAGAGACATATCACTGAACTCTAGTTATATCATCTATTTCAAAAATCCTCGTGATAAGACTCAAATTCGATACCTAGCACGACAAGTTTCACCAGAAAATATGAAGTTTATGGAAGATTCTTACAAAGTTTTTGGACAGTTATTCAAGTGGTACTGAGGACTCTTCCTTCCTGGAGACTTTCGCTGCCTTATTCCATTCTTAGTCTCTGGTATATCTTTGATTTGTGAACGGGATTGGTGGTGAGTAGGGGAGGCTTTCCTACTTGGTGTGTAGTTTGACTTTGTTTCTGTCACTGCATTAATTTTCTTTAAATTTCGGGGTGGGATACGTTTTTTTTGAGCCCAGTTGCCATCTGGGTGTAAAGCATAGTCGGGTTTCTCACATTTTGAACGTTTTGTGCTATGGTTCCTGATCGCAGCACCAGTGGACTCATCCAGATTATTGAGTAGGCTTTCAGCCCTGCCAGCGAGGTCCGCAGCTCTCGGGTCGTTGGTTATTGTAATTTAATATTTTTTTTTGTATAGCAAAAACTGAGCGTCCTAGAAAAAAAGTAAAAACTGTTTTGAAATGTCCAAAAAAGCTCTTTCATATGACATGTTAATTTTATTTTAATGTGTCACTTTTTTTATTTTTCAGCATGCAAACACGATAAAGAAAACAGGCAAGTAGGTGCATGGTGCATTTGTTTGTTTTATTTGTCTTACATACCTATGTCAAATAAATGTATTTTCTTTCTTTACACGTGTTGCTCGAACTTTTTTAGGTTCTACAACACGCCGGTTTCTTCGCGATGTTTTACCTAACATTTCTTAGTACTTCACTAACAATGTGTTGACAAGTCAAAACTTCCGATTTCACGTAAAAAAAGCCCTGCTGCAGCGTATTATTTGTATTAAGCCTTGCATGCAGTGAAACGCTGTCAAATATGACAGCTATTTGACAGCGTTTCATTGGCACCGCAGAATGCTTCGAATATGGGCAGAGCTTTTTAAAGCTCTTGTAAAGACAGGTGCGTCGGCAAGCAAATTCTTTAAAAGAAATGTGCTCCAACGTGTTGTTTGTAATCATACTTAGCGGCGACGTAAATAATTATTTAAGAAGACTGTACTTTACTTATAACAGTTTTGTTGCAAACACTCATCGGCAGTGAACGTTCGTTCCAATATGTAATGTAAAATTGTATTAGTAACCCAACCTCATCGCTATTGTAATAAGTTGGGATTAGCACAACCTCTTACACATTTTAATTCTGCCTGCTAGACTTCTCTGTACGCGATAAACCCCCTTCTTGTATTCCTTTATTTTTTTATATTAAGATGGAGAAACTCTCTACCAATACCAATGCCTTATTCATCGTAGCAATCAATAAAGAGTTATCTATCTCTATCGAGCTTTTACCGAATTTTATGACTGTCCTATCCGTGCGTGACGATGATAAAATGCCAGAGTGTATAACATATACCCAGAAAGATGGACGGTCATTCGTCGGGACGACCTGTGACCAACATTTAATGCCGACTCATCTTTTCGAAGGGACACTAAAGGCCAATAGTTTTTAATCAATAGTCAAGTTATTTATTAGTCATTGAAGGAAAGAATGGTATTTTTCTTCAAACCATCGGAAACATTTTCGTTCAAATCAAAATAAGAATTAACTTTAATAAAATCAAAAAATAAATATCATACACTTTCATTCCAACTGCTCACACTTTGTGCAACGCAACGATTCCTCGGACTGCCCCGGCGCTTTTCAAAAAGTAAAACTACAAAAAGCTTAGTCACTTGAATAACAATTTTAAGTCCATTTTCGTGAATGGCGTGCAACCAAGCAAAGCCAAGCCCCCTGCTGGACGAGAGCTGACCGTGACGGCTAACCATATGCCGACCATGCCGGTCTGCTGGAGACGGTGGTGATATTAATGTAACGTTACAATTTCAACGGAAATTATGGCTGGGGACTATATTGTTTCATACGACGATGACTGTGGCAAAAGTAGAAGAAATTGATTTAAGTATATGATAACTAGAAAACCAATAAGTATGCATGTCACGATTTTCTCGAAAACTCCTCTTGTAAAAGAACACCGAGTTTCATGCCTCTCTCTCTCTATCTCTCTCAAGTTGAAGAAGCTATAAGAAATAAGCCTAAAATTTTCAGCTCATATTTGTAGCTGATGATAATTTGTCATTTCTATTCCAGGTCAAGCTGGCGTGAACCAGCTCGGAGGCGTGTTTGTCAACGGCAGACCTCTCCCTGACGGAGTCCGTAAGCGGATTGTGGAGCTGGCCATCATGGGTGTAAGACCTTGTGACATCAGCCGGCAACTGCTGGTGTCACATGGTTGCGTGTCCAAGATCCTGACGCGGTTCTACGAGACGGGATCTATACGACCTGGGTCTATTGGCGGGAGTAAGACTAAGGTAAGGACCTGATCATGATTGGTGAAAGATTTAGCTTTTGGGATATGGCTGTGTGTCCAAGATCCTGACGCGGTTCTATGAGACGGTGTCTATACGACCTGGGTCTATTAGCGGAAGTAAGACTAAGGTGAGGACCTGATCATGAGGGCTGGAAGATTTACCTGGGAATTTTTGGGGTCGTAAGGCTACGTGTCCAAGATCCTGACGCAGTTCTATGAGACGGTGTCTATACGACCTGATTCTGGTTAGCGGGAGTAAGACTAAGGTATGGACCTGATCATGATGGGTGTAAGATTTACCTGGGAATTTTTGGGGTCATATGGCTGTGTTCAAGATCCTGACGCGGTTCTATGAGAGAAGGTCTTTAAGACCTGGGTCTATTGGCGGGAGTAAGACTAAGGTGAGGACCGGATCATAATGGATGTAAGATTTAGCTTTTGGGGTCATATGGCTGTGTGTCTAAGATCCTGACACGGTTCTACGAGACGGGATCTATACGACCTGGGTCTATTGGAGGGAGTAAAACTAAGGTGAGGACCTGATCATCATGGGTTTAAGATTAATGTATGGGTTAGACATGGTACTAGCCCTTCTATACCTACGGGTGTACGCAATTTTTCACATCCACTGATTGTGTCATTTTAGAATATTGATTCCCAAAAGATCTGTATTATCAAGCCTTGCTATTAACTGTCTTCTCAGCTCAGTTGGAAGTAGCTCCGCCTTCTGCGCCGTAGGTCGTGTGTTCGATCCCCAGCGAGAACACTAGATAGATAGATAGATAGATAGATAACACTTTATTGTAGACAAGGATACATAACAAGTAACAGCGTAATAAAATAAAGTACAACGGGCGTAAGTATTTGTGAGGTGAACGTAGATGTTTGTTCTCTGTGTGGGTGTTATTCGAAGTATGTGTTTTATTTACTAGCACTGGATCACCACTTCCCTCACTGTTATTACGACTCAAATTCAAAATCCACACACATACAAACCAAAATTATATTTCATAGTACTGTCAAGCTCTTCTTTATTCAAAGTATTGATAGGAAACTTCGATAAACAAAGCTTACTTTGCGAAGACTGCTTTGCTGTAAAGCAAAGTCACGTCTATGAATCTCGGCCTTATAGCTATAAGTGAGTCCAGATGCATTCACTGTTAGTATCACTAGACCAAAAGTAGGTACTTTTACTGTTGGTACCTATCACTATCACTAGAGAAATGGTTCCTCACTAGCGGTTTTAGATTCACACTCGACTAGTATTTTTCGGGAGGTGCGATCTTTTACCACACTCGTCCTTTTTTGATCATTACTAATGTAATGACCAATAAAGAACCAGTGAAACGAAAAGCTTTACACATTTTTTGGTCCCCCCCCCCTCTAACTTCTAAAATAAGGGAATGATAAAACTAAAAAAAATATATGTTGTACATTACTATGCAAACTTTCAACGATATTTGGTTTGAACGAGATCTAACCAGTAGTTTTTTTTTTATACGTCATAAATCGTAAACCGCAATTTACCTTTCGACGAACTACAAGAACCTGTTTCCTGTTTATTTTCTGTATATTATGTTACTTGATGCTACGGAACCCTTCATGGGCGAGTCCGACTCGCACTTGGCTGCTTTTTTTTATGTGTACTTTTATCAGAACAAACATCTGTATTCACCACAAAAATATTTGTTCAGGGTGAAGATTGAACCCACGACCTACGGTGCAGAAGGCAGAGCTACTGCCAACTGATATAAGAGGTCAGTCAAATAAATATATATATTTCAACCAGACACAAAGATAAGACAAACGAATAAAACTATCTCTGGTGAAAACTAGTTAAAACTAATCACGAAATGTACTCATTAACAAAGGTCGGTCGTAAAGGACCTCAAAGTTTGGTAGCGTTGTCTTTCAAAAGTTTTTTTTTGGTGTCGCGTTCTCTTGAACACAAACTGGGTTAGTTTGTTTTTTAGTTGATTAATATAAACGTTAAGTATATCAATAAGGAATAACATATAATAACCTATTTCTATAATTTTTTTATTAGAATACAATATAACACCCAGACAAAGAACAAACATCTGTCTTCTATTCAAATTATTTTGTTTTATTGTTATTTATGAATCATAATTCCTAGACTGGAACTCATTAGACAACCTATTCGCAATATATTTATTGACATAATATTTAATTGTATAAAAAATACTTTTATTCATAAACAAACAATAATATTATAAACGCGAAAGTTTGTAAGTATGGAATTTTTGTTACTCTTTCACGTAAAAACTACTGAATGGATTTTTAAACAACTTTACAATAATATAGCCTATACATCAGAATAATACATAGGCTTCAATAAGATATTGTAACGGAGAACGGAGATACGAACGGAACTAGATGTAAGTAACGGGGACGGGGCGTAACAGGAACGGGGCAAGCGAAGCCGGGAAAGGCCGCTAGTATAATATAAACTTACTCCGAGGTAGAAGTGGGCGGTGGTTTCGGCAGGATCTTAGGCAACGCCGGCTAGGGTCTTTTGGATACAGAACCTTAAAAAGGTGAAAAATGTTTTCCAATCCTTTGATTTTTTGGTAAAAAATGTGAAGTTTTGAATTTGTCCACGCGTGCCTGCAAAGCCGAGGTCGATCGCTAGTTGTTGTTAACGAGATAGGTTATTGTGTGCGTGCTAATCTCGTATGTGTGTGTGCGATGCTGACTATTAATGTTTATTGGGACTGTAACTAAGCCTTTTGTTTTTCCTATAAAAAGTTATTTACTTACTCTAATAAATCTTTGGGATTGGAAGTTAGTTCGGATGAATAAAGGGAGTTTTGGCAATGTATACAGGATGTGAAAAACTTTGGTGATACGTCATCATTATAAGCCTGATTTCCACTGCTGGACATAAGCGACATCGCATCTCGCAGGTGCCGGCGCCCGTTATACCGAGGAACGGGAAATGTTCCGCCTGATATAGAACAAATAAAACAGATTATATTTTGACGTGACAACGTCAAGTTTACATAGATAGATAGATAACTTTTTTATTTGGCTCAAAAAACACAACTTATAAAGAAAATGAGACCACAGAAAGAGAAGAACATTGAGTAAAGGTACACACAAGAAATCATAGGAGAAAATAAAACATAGAACACATACAGAAACACATAGAAAGAAATAAGTAGACACATAATCTAATAATATTATATATTATATCATAATATTATATGAGGTACATAGTAATGGGACCGGTCTTATAGCTCGAAGAACTGCTATACTACTTACCTACTATGTGAAAGTAAAGTCATTTAAGTATTTTTATCCCAAAAACAATTATATTTATTTTGATAGTTAATACTGAAGGAGATTACCAATGTATTCGTCACACAAATTAAAGCATATTAGCCTCCATTGAGGACACTGGCATAGGCTGTATGACAAATAGTTATTTCCTCGGTGTCTCATCACAAAACTTTCTACACTGCTCGTTAGATCAGTGACAAATTGTTAGATGTCGGTACGGCGTATCAAAGTAACGGGTTCCCGATCACAAATCTCTCCACAAACTCTTCGGAAACCTCCAGGTTCCTCTCTCTGTAGGCGGCATGTTTGTGCGCATACTCGATGACAGGTGCAGAGCGGTCCTCTTCAACTATCTTCATGTAGGTGTGAGGGTCGTCGAACACTCGCTCCGCGGACCTGGCATCCATCACGCGGAATCTATTTGAAGTTCCTAGTCTTCTTCTTCTTAATTATTGGCATCTGTCCATTTGGGAATAATTTTGTCTGTGTCAAGTGAGGAACATAACCATAAATGAAATAGTTATACTTGTGTAATATACCTACCTAAGTAGGTAGGTACTTTACTTTCCCAATCAAATCTACCTAGGTACCTATCTAGTTACCTCCTTAGGTACTTGCGCCATGCAATCATCCTAACTAAACGTAGGCAGATCCCTCGTTATGTTTATTTTATATACCTAACCTACCTAGCACAATTTCTAAAGTTACCTATCCTATTACCTAGTACGATGTCTATATTCTGTAACCATACCTAATCGATTAACAGAACTACTAAAATGTCAGTGGTTAAAAATCGATATTTTCGCCGGGTGGCATTGTTCTCCCGCATAATTTACTCACTTTATGACGTAGGGTAGGGTAGTGTACCCCAATGCGTATGCGCATTAATACCAGTAGGGTCCTGGCCACACCAGAACACATTTGCAAAACAAATGCACTCCAGAAATCCGCCCGCCAATACCTACTCGCAATAATAAAGGTACTTGACTTACATTCAATAACAGGAGGCCATGACCCAATGGCGATTGCATCGAATCAGGCAACAGATCTATATAACCTAGAGCTTTCAGAGGGAATCACACAGGCGACTCTCCATACAAACGTAGTCCCCTATTTCCTCCCTGGATAATGCCTTTTACCATTTTGTCTCATAAAATCCAGATCTGCTATATACGTGCTCGTATGTTTAGTTTAAAACGCTTATTGAGCTGTAGCCGTTGCGAAATTTATTCTAGCATTCAATACCGTGATTATCTGAAGAAAGATTAATGAAACTACGACTACTATCAACTGCGAGTGTTTTTCCGTTCCATACAAAAGTTGGCAACCCTAACGCGATATTTTTAAAAACCTGATTGCCAAGAGTTTTTTAATGTAGCAGTTTTACTTCTACCGGATCTGTGTCTTATGCTGTGTCTGGCTATGCATGAAAACATACAAATCGTAACCGCACATTCTATTAAATATATCACCTTTATTTACTTAAACTTTAATTTTGACGTATCTTTTGTATACTTACAAATTATGGATTTATTGGTCTGAAATGAATGTTTTTATAAATTGTTTGAAAAAGAATGTTTAAAATATTGTCATTTTCATAATGATTACATTTTCCAGACATTATCCGTGACATAGTAAACCGAAAGCAGTCGGTACACGATTCCGTTAGAGTATTAAACGACATAGTGCGCCATCTAACGGCTAGCTTGCACACTGCGTCAACCATCAAATTGAGACATGCAGATGTTCGGCCTCTCGTGCCAGTCATTCCAGAGTTATTGTTATTATTATTATTATGAGCCTTCTAAGTCCCACTGCTGGGCAAAGGCCTCCCCCAATCCCCAGACTTATAAATATAATAAAGTTATTAGACAAGTAGAATAAGTTATATTAGATAAAAATATGTTATTTTTTAAAGAGAGTTAAATATTTTACGAAAGGCATGGACTTCAAGCCAACAACGTTGAAAGAGTTCGTACGCGGCCCTGCTAAGTAAGTTAATTTTAAATTACAGTACCAGTACCCGAAGTCCCAGTGCATTTACAACATTTCGTTACCAAATGTTGTATCCGTTTCGATTCTGAGCCCTTTCCATCCATCGACTTCCCGCGATCTTAACAATGTCGTCGATCCATCTGGTGGTGAGTCATAGTTATTATAATGCTAGATTACTTCCTCAAAACTGCACAGGATCTATTAGCTTAACAAAGGTCATAACGCTGGCAATGATGGCCAATAAGAAGGCAAGTTAATAAGTTTTCCTGCAGCAGATGTGATAAGACATTCATTGATAGCAGTGCTTTAACAAAGCATAAGCGTATTCACACTGGAGAAAAGCCATACTTACTTGATACTTGATGAGCGGACTGGTTTCCGGAAGTAGGCTTTAAGTGGGCCCTTTTTTCGTAACGGGTCTTTTCGGCATTTGCGCCTTTGTTTTGCTCGATAGGTAAAATTGATAATTTTATGATCGGCCGCTTTATTATACCATTTTTCGTCTTGAGAGACACTACTCTTACAAAACCGTCATTTCCGCTGTGTACTTCTATCACTCTTCCCACAGGAAATTTCGCTGATGTGTAGTTATCATCGTGAATGGTTACCAAATCCCCGGCTTCGATGTTTCTTTTTGCTTTTAACCATTTGCCGCTAACAGATAACTGACTGAGATATTCTCACAGTTCTTCAGATCTTTATTAACACAAATAATCTTACAATTAAACAAATACATATTTACAAAATACCCAAGAAATAGTTATAATTACTTTAAGCAGCTATTATTCTCACGCTGAGACTAGACTTAGAAAGGACACTTTCACAGCGCCTATTATTTCTAGATTTTAGCTGCACTTGTCTGAAGACAAAATAATTTCAAGCTGCTTTTCAACTGGGTAATTATGCGTGACAATGTGCAATAAATAATAGTGGGAATTGAATTGTTTATGGCCTTTATTCAACACGTTTTTGTTCCATGTTCCCATGGTATATTGACTCGAAACGTTTTCAAGGTTACACGTTTAAAACACCGGGTATATTCATAATGGTCCTATAGCAGTCATTTAGCTTAGCAAACCGATGAGGTCTTCTTCTTCTTCTTAATGAATGGCATCTGTCCATTTTAAAAACAGTTCACTAGTATTTCAACAGTTAGATATTGACCATTACAATGGACTACCAATGCAAGGCATGCCTGGATCACAGATGGCTCCTGTTCCAATAATGAGGATGTATGGTGTTACAATGGAAGGAAATTCAGTCTGTTGCCATGTTCATGGATTCACACCATACTTTTATGTGTCACTACCAGTAAACTTTACAGAATCGACATGCAATGAAATGAAAATGGCTCTCAATAAAGCAATTCTAGAGGATTTGCGCTCCAATAAAGATAGCATCAAAGAAACAGTGTTACAGTAACTCCTTCACCTGCTGCCACCCAGGGATCAGTCGCTATTTCCGATAATGATGCTCTTTTCTCAGGTACTCTAAGTAACATTCTTCCTATAAGCCTGAAAACAAAATGTATTCAATGTTCATGAAGCCACAGCTTTTTACAAAACGGCATGAGCATTACTGCAGATGTGTACTGTGAAGAACTGGAGACAATGATGGAGAAGCTTGCACATCGGCAACCAGCTTTGGTCAATCGGTCGTCCCCACTGCTCCTTCACGACAACGCGCGCCCCCATACTGCACATCAGACAGTCTCCAAGCTGCAAGAGCTGGGATTGGAAGCTCTCCCTCATCCGCCATACTCACCAGACCTTGCACCTACCGACTAATTACCTTTTCCAAAATTTAGAGAACTTTGTAGTGGGTAAACTATTTAATTCCCGAGAGGCAGTACAAAGTGCCTTTGAAGAGTTTGTTGCCTCCCGTCCAGCTGAATTTTACAAGAAGGGCATTAATAAACTGCCAATGCGTTGGCAAAAATGCGTCGATTGCATGGGTGATAACTTTGAATAAAAGAAATAAAAAAGTAAAAAAAAAAGTAGTTAATCTAAACCGAGTTCACGGTTCGTGGCCTAGTTAAGCGATACCTATAGGCGAACTTCGTCTCGAGCGGATGGTTGTTTTATAGCTCAGGTAATAATCTAGCTGAGTTTGGATCATTTATTGACATTATTCAAAATAGGTCACATACGTCTGGGTGTTATATTGTATTCCAAGTATGTATTTACAAAAAAAGTATTATCATCTATCTGGTTCCCATCGGTCAAGCTCTGCTTTATTAGGAGCTTGATGGTTCCGTTTTTGCCATTTGGCTACAGAACCCTAAAAACAGTACCTACTACCTGTTAGAATCGTACCTAACTCCACACTTTAAACTCGTTTCGTAATTAGATACCCTTTTGGCACTACATTAGATAAAATTAATTAGTGATTTTTGTGTGAAAGCTGTCTTTCAGGAACCCTGAAAATAAACGATAGTTAATTATTAACAAAATCCTTTTGTTCATCTTTTTGTTATTTTTCTGGCACCCTTAATTCCGTAGTATTGTCGTTCACCACCTAAAGTGGGGGTATAGAATAGGGAAACCCATTAAAATGGGCCGAATAAAAGAAAATTAAAGTTATAAAAACAATTTATTTACAAAAATAAAACAACTAAAGGCCTGCGCACACCTAGGTCGCTGGCGATGGCGATTTGACAGCGATATTTGATGCGTTTCATTGATCGCGATCGCCAGCGACCTAGGTGTGCGCAGGCCTTAAAACAATCATGATATAAAATCGACGTATACAAACTTATTGCAATTATTACTATGTCACATACTTAGAAATAATTTAGTAAGCAGTGCCACCGACTTGCCTGTTCAGAAGAGAGGCATTTTTACTTCTTATTATTTTTCTTATCGAGTCATTGATTCTTTCAAGCCAAGTGTGGTGAAAGAATTTTTAGAGCGCCAAGAGGCTTCTTTTTTTTTCATGCACTTGACACATTTTTGTCTATTTTACTAAAAGCTGTGAATAAAAAAGGCAACGTGAAGACGTTCTATTTTGTTTATCAACAGCTATAGTTTATTATGTTGTGATTTATGTGTGTATTTTAAGAAATAACAGAAATACCAGAAAAAAAAAGAATATTTTTATGCGAAACAGCAGGCCTGAAGACGTGTGGTGTGTGCTAGTAATCCTGAAAATAGGCTGAATGTTCGTGAAAAATGGCAGATTCCGAGGTATTTTCTACACCAATTCACAATTTAAACCAATGTCTTTACTGCACTTCCTAACACAACCTTCTATCTGCCGACAGAAAAATTAAATTATCATCTATAGGTAGCCGACGCTGAATAGGTTCATCGAGAACACTTCACTCGCTTCATGTTTCTGATGCAAAATGGTATGATAATAAAACCTCACGAATTTTGATGAGGTTAATGCGTTGTCGCGATACATGCGGCATGTTATTAAGAATAATAACGGGTGATAAAGCTGTCAATTGGAGGTCCTGATATGGCGGCTGATGCGGTCTTGATCTCAGCTCTCAAACCTATTGGTAACCCTTCCTCCAGGTAATATAATTACTATATTTACTGTACAGCCTAGCAAATTTCAGAGAAATAGGGGTATTTAAAATTACCAAAAAACTGATTGAACTATTCTTGGAAAATAAATTAAAATAAATAAGTAAATATTTTGTATAATCCACACAACATTATCTAGCCCAAAATTAAGCAGAGCTTGTACTATGAGAACCAGATTAATTAATATAATAACTATTTTACGTTTTTATGTGTAAATACAAACTAAGAATATGATACACCCAGAGAGAGAACAAACATCTGTGTTTGCTCAATGATTAGTTAATCCTTCCGTACGATTGATGGGCACCAACATTGTTGGTGGTAGGTAAATGGGTACTTACTTTACTTGTGTGCGTTTCAGATGTAGTAGTGTTAAGACGCTGACAGCTTCTCGTACGTCCTCTTAATTTTTTTTTAAGAAAACAAAACTATGTAAAACACTAATAACCAAGTTTCAAAGAATAAATACAAAGGTTCAACAAATCATTATACAGGGTGTTATTTTGAGAAGGGCGGTGATGGCCATGTCCGAAAACACGAGAGTTAGGGAAAAGTCGTAGAAGGAGTCATGCCCTCAATTTTTAAGAAAACAAATTCTACATATTTATATATTATATTTATTTGTTTCAAAAATATTATAACTTATGATGGAAATGGTACCGAATGTTTTTAAAAAAATACATTAAAGGATTCTGTTGCTGATAAGGACCAATATTAGCAAATAAATAGTACAGGTTAGTAGGTCTCATGATAACTTGGTATGGGTTTTTTACAGCAGCTCCGAATTCATCTTGGAACTTTTGCAATGCATTTTGTGAAATGACCCGAGAGTTGCCGAACCACTTTTGATTAGGTTCAACCCTTGCACGAGTGCCTGACGGCAACCAACCTTGAAATGGTGCAGGTGTTATAATTTTCCCAGTTTTATCTCTTTTTGCCTTAAAGTTTCTGTACATCTGGAGACGCTTAATGGTCCCTTTAGTTCTTGGGTTTCCGACACCTTTTAAGCCTTCGGTGGGCCGGTCCGGGTTCATAGAATGTCCAGATTTGTTGAACCCCTCTTTGCGGGGAGCACCCGAAGCCGATCGAACTTTTCCCATGTTTGTTACGCCTTATGTATATTTTTAAATGAAATATAACTACAAACGTGTTATTTACGCAAATTTAGGTTATTTTCAACGTTACTTCAGGGATTTAAATAAAATAAAAAATACATAAGGATACTAATATTTTTTGAAATTATTTCCTTGGCTCCAAGGTAAATTTGCTTGTTTTATAAGTACAAGAAGCTGTGTAACAAACATATAGCACCTGATAGTTGGAAACTTGATTGTTAAGATAAGTACCTAGTTCGCTATATCTCTTTGTAGTTGATATATTTTTACTGTAAGGTAGTTTTGTGTTGAATAACGTGACTAAAGCTATAATTTAGTTAAATAAAGTGTAAATTGTAAAGACATTGATGTAATTAAATCATTTACTTACTATTCTATATTTTCTTTTTAATATAAAGTTACCCTGATCTAATACATGCTTTTACATCTTGCTCGTAAAAACAGTCTGGTAGACCAAAAAAAATTATTAATTATTCACATTACGTAATGCACACATTTTGCATACCTAAATTCTTATATTCTAAGAATGTATTTACAAAAAAAAGTATATGATTATTATATCAGCTATCTGGTTCTAGCCCTACTAGTTGGTACTAGCTCTGCTTAGTTTGGGGCTAGACAGTGCTGTGTGAATTGTCCACATTATTTTTATTTAACTTTGTAAATTTTCAGAGCAAAAGTGACAAAGCCGATTGCCGTTCCAATCGGCAACGGAGACGTTCTGTACACACCACCGCCGCCCAGCAGTGGAGTCATCCTAGTGAATATCCTGAACATCCTCTCTGGGTACCATTTCAACGCGACCAGTATCAACGGCACTGACAACCAGATTCTAACATACCACAGGATATTGGAGGCTTTTAAGTACTCCTATGCGTTGAGGACGAAACTGGGTGATGAGGACTTTTTAGATCTAAAGGAGGTGAGAATATTATCATTTAAATTTTCAATATTTATTGCTTAAAACCGTACCTTGAATGCACCTATGAAATAGGGTTTAATTTGTTTTTAAAATTCAAATAATGTCTTCTGTAAAATGTTCCAACTACAATGTTCAAGGTACTTTCTCTCCATGCTGTGGTACCGGTTTCGTAAATACGTTCAATGGGAGCGTCCTTTCGTCCGGAAAATTTCTAATTTGTATCCGGGACTTTGGAAACGAAGGAAACTACTCCACGTAGTGCGGTTTCAACTTTCTGTAACTCAATAAATGATAAACATGTTTCGATTGAGCTATTTCATTTTAAAGCTTCGTGCGGGAACTGCATTGTTGTTTTGTCATCACCATTGATGTCTCAAAATAATAAATATAACACATGTATGTAGTATTGCTGTGTAAAAGATGTGTCCCCAGTCCAGACCCAGTATCCTTCCATTATGTTAAACTTATATTATTTAAGTTAATTTTGTGTTATGTATGACTGCAGATCAATTTTATGAATTAATTAATTGTTAATTTTATACACCACTATTTTGAAACTACCAAAAAAAAATGACCATATTGAATGCTGATACTGAACACATCCACGAAAAAAAAAAAATTTTTTGAGTCATAAAAAAAAAATTTTTAAATAACCAACATTTTTAGTTAAATATTGAGAAATGATTCAACAAGCAAAAATCATTGCATTCATAAACGCTAAATACCAAGCGGAACCGAACAGCGTATTTTTTTTTCTCACAATTTTACTAAGATCATGTTTAATGATTTGTTTGAAGCGCTCGTGGCGTAGTTTTCTTTTGAGTATTTTTGAACAGAAAACTAGGATATGCAACTTTTATTGCGGTCTCCAAATATATGAATTGGCTTTACTCCTTATCGAGAGTTGCGCGCTGCTCGCTCGATCAATTAAAAAAAACAGTGGCACTCTAGGAAAGCTGACAGGAATGAAAACTTGGATAATTACCCGACTTTTGGCGAAGTTTGTCGATCTTTGCCGAAGAGGTGTCGAAGTCGGTGTCGCGATTTCATTCAAAAAATGCTCAGCCTCCGCGTTCGGCAGCGTTCGACATCTGTCCCTCTACTACTTGAGTGAGCGATGCGTCCGCGTGGACAGCTGTCGTTGTCGCGTTCAACTATCGTCAGTAAACCGATTTTCGACGATTTGCGCACGATTTCTTATGTTTAGGTACCTAGGTACCTACTACGAAAATTCAAGAGTAGACTGATACCTGATAGCTTTCTATGAGAATTGACAAAAAATGATGAGCAATGAATTGGTGAGCTAGTGATGAATGAATGAATGAGCTAGTCTCAATTTGTACTTGAGTATAAGTTCTGGAAATTGGACCTAACCAGAAAGTTTAGAATTAGGCCTCTCAAACATATGTACCTATTCAGTGACTTAACGTAACCTACGCTGAGAGAAAGGTTTTTTTTATTTAAACAAGTACCTACCTACTTACCACAAACCCGCGGGCTACACCTGGCCCAGACTAGCGCAGGTCCGAGGCGAATGGCATAATCATAAGAGAGGCCTATGTCCAGCAGTGGGTCGTCAAGGGCTGATGATGATGATAATGATGATCACTTAATCACTTTTTTGTTTTCGTAATACTATTAATCGATATTACGAACAAAAGTAAGGCGACATGTAGTGATGTTAGTACATCACTAGTTCATTCTTTTGATTTCACCGATAACATAGAAACATTTTAGGGTTCATTTTTAATTTCAGTAAACCCCAAGATTTAAACATAAGTAAAGGTAGGGATTACAGTCGGTTTAGAATACAACTAACAGTTAACAAATTTAGAGATAAGTAAGTATAATAAGTTAGCCATTATACATTAGTCAAAAGGAATGTCAAGACAGTTAGGTTTACAAAATTAATAATAAATACCGATCACATATCAAAAAATTTAAAACCAATAACCTGCCTGCCTGCGCACACCTGTACCTAGAACAATTACGGAAATCAAATTTAATGTGCGAAATTAATGCAATTAATCAATTATTACTGCATTTACACAGCATTATATAATTATTTTTAGATTATTTACTTAGCTGAAAATTATTATGAAACAAGAAAAAGTAAAAAAGGAAAAAGTCCTGGACGCTAAATGCCCCAAATCCAGACAGTGTTGCCAGCTCACAGAAAAAAAAAATCTTCAGCTAAATAAAAAAAAATCTCTAGATTTCTCTAAATTTCTTCTTAAAAAAAATCTCCAAAATTCACTAAAGAATTATTTTTATCAAGGGTTAAGTATTAAATAAAATTACAAGTTATTTGTTAAGAAACATAATTTTAATCGTAAGAATAATAATTATTAATCTTAGTGACAACTTAAGAATTTAAAAAACAATTTTACTTATGATAAGTAAATCAAAATGTTAGGTTAGAAATCTACATTAAATACTTCTACACTTTGACGTGTGCATTTTTATATCCATAACACTCTTTGAATCGGAAATACATTTTTTTAAAACCTCAGTTAAGTGGTCAATTTGCTGTATGGACGTGTGTTCAGCAAATAAAGCCAAAGTTCCTTCTATTTTCAGTGAGTTTGTATTATCTTTGGAAGCGAGGAGAAATTGAAGTTGTTTGTTTTTAGTCACCAAGTCAGATTTTTCCTTATGTTTCTTCGTTTCTTTGTGTTTCTTAATGTCACCAATTCTAGCATAAACTTCAGCATGACAAAACTTCAAAAAGCTTTAGTAGGATCATTTGACACAGGCCGTAACCACATTTTAAATTCTTCTTGGGTTTCCCATTCTTTTCGATATTTTTGAGGATAAACAGTCTTTTTTTTCACCGGCACATCCATAGTAATTATTTCACAAATTAGAACTTCAATATAACTTTTTAATAAATTAATAATTCTGATACATTCGTTACCGAAGAGAACAACTGACTACACTTACACAAACAAAACAATGCATACGAGTCTTGGTATGGAATGGGAATTCCCCGAGCATCACCAATATTTAGAAAAAAAAGGATACAAGATTCTTTAACCATTTAAGGGTTAGTCAGAGACATTTCCAAACCTTACATTGAGCAGATGAACACTTTTTGTGGAACTTGCGAAAAGTGAATGCTGAGGATTTTCTATGGACTATAGCATGGGGTTCTTCAAACAGGGCGTTTAAAAGGGTTAGCAACGCACTTGTGATTCCTCTTGTATTGCAGGCGTCCATAGGCTACGGTAACCGCTTCCCATCAGGTGGGTTATGTGCTTGTTTGTCCAATATGCATGGTTGTCTAAAAAAAGTGATTCGTATCCGAAAGGTGGGGTCAGTGTCACAAGCTACCACTACTCTATCATGTCAAATAGCCACAAATTAAAGTAATTTTGATGTTATCAGTCGTCATGTTCGCCCAATTAAACCTGATGTCAAGATAAGCCCTAATTTATCGGTTTAATGGCTTCATTTGTTGGCCATGTATATTATAGCTTTGAAGGGAAATGTACAACGCGTCCTTAAATAAAACTAATTTAATCCTAATAAATGTACAATGATACACACCACCATTTAGGGCTATATCATACTAGCGGATTGCGAGCGTTCTCAAAGCGGAGCGGGCGCGCAACGAATACGTTACGGTCGATTTACATCAGACGAGCGAATGCTCATTCTATCCTTACTATGTTTGTGAGAAAATCTTAATACGGTTCTCAAAATACATCTACTCACCAAGTTTCATCAGTGTAGCTCTTAGGGCGCTTGTACACGCTAAGAAAAAACGCCGGGTCTACCCAAGAATTCGTGTCGTAACTAGAAAATAACTGTGTACACTGCTCGCAGCGGTGCACGAAAAAAATCTTATCTGCGCAAGACACGACGCGGCGAACGTTGTTGCGTTTTCGTGTGTGGAAAAAACTTAGGGGACCATGCGGTCAATTGATTACGAGGGCAAAATATAAATTAGTCAATTTTGAGAAAGATTTGCTTTTTAATCAAATAAAAGCATTATAATTCAGAATGGAAGAGGATAACATATTAGGCTGACCCCACATAAAGTGAGTTTTATAAATCGAGGGCATGACACCTTTCACGACTTTTTCCTAACTCTCGTGGACTTGGCCCTAACCGCCCTTGTCAAAAAACCACCCTGCATACTGCTATTAGAAATGGTTAACCCGTGAGAAGGCCATAGCGCACGTAATGTGCATTCACTTAAGATGGTTTAGCTCTACCTTCTGTGCACACCTTCCTTTATTAACTGAGAATAAAATACGTATGTACTTAAATATATTTATTTTTTATTCTAACACATTTGGGCACAGAAAGAGAACAAACATAAATGAATATGAAAAATGTCGTCAACCCATCGAGCTAATGGACGTCCAACGCGTCTCTTCCCAGTCCTTGGCCACCACTCCATCAATCTTTTGCACCACCTGTCGTCCCCACTCCTTGCCAGGTGTCCTGCCCAACTCCATTTGAGTTCCATAATTCGTATGCCGACGTCTTGGACCTTGGTACGTCCTCGGATCTCGATATTAGGAACTCTGTCTAAAATCTTTATGCCGAGCATGGCACGCTCCATGGCTCTCTGTGTAACCCTCATCTTGTACACAGCTGCTTGCGTGAGTGTCCATGTCTCGGCACCGTAAGTCATCGTGGGCGGTACAGTGCACACAGAACAGCATGTTAATATTGCTTGAAATATACACAGAGAATTTAGTCTTATATTCACTTTAAAAATAAAATATATAGGGGAGGGGGGGTCTTCCATATTGCAGACATGGTTTTTTTCGTAGTTTTTATGGATATTGGCACGGTTTTTTGACGTCTCAAAAGGCCACTAGGTGCCCATCTGTCATAATCTGAGACTGCGTGATAGAACGTTCAAAAACATCTGGAGCCTATCATTTTCTTTTCATTATGTTGTAGTAATTCTTTTGTTTCTGGGCAATTTGATAATCAACACTTTTAACCCTTTGTTTGGCGATGCAACTATTTTACAACAATTACTTTGAAAAAATATACAGCCAAAGTGTTATTTTATTTTTTAATCACGGTCAACCAATTTTTGCGGGACGCGGGAGGGAGGGTTTATTTCTGCTTCATTTTGGCATATAGCGTTGTCACTGTCTAAAAGTCACTGCTGATTTACTCTAGTGCTTGATGCAGACGATGAAATTGTATCGATAAAAATGAAGAACATTATTTGACATATTATATTCCAGCTACCCGAAGTCCATCGCCCCGTAGAAGTGGGCGACTCACCCCCGCGCTACCCCGCCGAGGCTCCGCACACAAAACACCACCCCCGGAACACAAGTAAGTAGTTTACCAAATCAAATATATAGCAAAGATTTTTATAATGTCCCAAAAGTTAATCTATAATTTTTTTGTACTCAGGACAGAAGCGCGATCTAGCAACGCCAACGCTAACGCAAACGCAAACGAATGGCCGTGATAAACCGATCAAAATTAAATATTGGACAGTAGTTTATCAAGCCAAAGTTTGACATAAACTATTGTCAAATATTTGATCGATGAAATTGGTCATTCGAAATTGGCCATTAGTGGCTGAATGCGCACTTTCTGCAATTTGCCTAATTTTATTGCCTCTTCATAATCATTTACAATCTCTTTCTATTTATTAACCGACTTCAAATAAATGCAGGAGGTTTTTAACTCGGTAGTTTTTTTTATGTTTGTCATCGCATAATTTCGTCATGATGATTTCGTCGATTCGATTTGAAAAAATATTTTTGTTTTGAAAGGTAATATTTTCAGATTGGCCCCATGGAAATTTCATTGAAAATCAGTTCAACAGTTTTGCCATCAAATCAGTTTCTCAAGTTTTTTAAACTTATATGATTTGTTAATCAAGTAATTTAGAAGATATATTATTTATTTAATACTATCTTTATGTTATTTAAATTTAAATTTTACATTGCGCTCTAATTAGACTTTTTAAACTTCTTACCGTTGTAATGGGTTTCCAACCTACTTGCTGAATAAAAAGTTGGAATTTATAAGACCGCCCATTGTGTTCCACTAGTATCAAGAAAATATTTTATCAAAGAGACAACGTATATAGCGTACAAAAAAAGTTAAAAAAAAGATAAAGAAAAAAAGAAACCTCTACTTAAAAGGGAGCTGATCACACTTGGCCACAAAAAATAAAGGTCCGTTTGAAATGTCTTGCTAGGTCATATATTTTTGCAATTTTAGTGTACAATTCGGAATTAATCCAAAAAATTCAAGAAATTTAAATGAGAAGCCCTAAGAATACCTTTTTCTTTTTACGCAACAAATAATTTGTATGGAAATCTATTCAATTCAATTCTTTATTCATATTTTGACATTATAAAATGTTCTTAGACAAGTCACACACAAATTAAAATACAATAAATTATCACTTTAATTCAAATCATATCAAATATATTTATTTGAAAGTATACACAGCTTATATAGGCTCGCTGTATCAATTGCAACATAGCAAGTCATCCTTTACAACAACAGCAGTATATGTGTGCAAGTTTCCGTTAATGATTGAGCCTATATGAATAAAATGGGCGTTATACAATTCACTCACCTGAACAAATTTCACGCGATATTTGGCTGGCAATGCAATTTTATGTCGCAAATACTTTCATAATGGCCTGGGCTTAAAATAAAGTGGTAAAAACAACGGATATGCTGTCAACATTAAATGGGTCGGGAATTAGGGGATTTAGATATTTTATTTAAAAACAATGTTTTTTATTTTTCAGATGCGTAGGACGTCTTGTTTGATGGACTGATGACGCTAGTGTAAAAATATGGAAAGTTTGTGGATTATCATTTTCCTGCCCCTAACCCATTTGATATGGGGTCAGTACCTAACAACATGTTTTCCTCTTCCATTCCTTTCTGACAGCTGTCAACTTTGTATTCACTCCTTTCTTATCCATGTCATCTTTCACATCAAAACATCGTGAGGAAACCGGCGTGTTGTAGAAGCCACAAAAGTTCGAGCAACACGTTCGTGTCAAGCGCCACGCAAAAAGGGCCCATTAGAGGCCTTGCGGAAACCAGCCCGCACATCAAGTGTGGATGGTGAATTTGCCGAAGCTCGTCGTTGGCATCAGTGCCTTGCCTACCTTATTCATAAAACCTAAATAAATGCAGTAGATCTATAAAATCATGTACCAAGGAATGTTTGTGTGGTGAACATAGATGTTTGTTTTCTGTATTTTTAGTGTACTGAGTCAATCCTCAAGCACTGTTTCTGAATACGGGGCTTAGTATCTATTAGCTAAAAAATGTGTTTAAGTTTAGTATTTATTTTATTTTATTAGCCACTAGTATTAAAAACATCCTAAGGAAGTTAGTTAGATACTTAAAATATTTTTTGAAATTTCTGAGCATCATTGCCTACAAAACGAATGAATTATGAAACTGAGAAAAACCTAAAAGTTTATGGCTCAATAAAATGCTGAGATTATAGCTCGGTCCTCCTTCTCCATGTTAGAAGGCAAGGTAGATGCCCGGATTATACAAGCCCTAGGTGCCATGGGACTTGAGAAACCAACTAGGGTACAGGCTGAGTCCCTACCTTATTTACTACAGCAGAAAGATTTAATTGGAGCAGCCAAAACTGGAAGTGGGAAAACTCTGGCATTTCTTATTCCAGTTGTGAATAATCTGATTCAATTAGGAATAACGAGAGCCCGTGGTAAGTTGTTCTTTCAATCACTTAGCCCAATTATCATCCCTAACCCAACTTCACCCACCGCTGGGTATAGCCGCTGGCCTCCCTCAGCAGGGACCGTGATCACAGAGACAGGAAGAGGTTGGGTTACCTTTGTTGACAACTTTTATGATTGCACTAGCGAACGGCTTCGGCTTCTCACATTTACTAAAAAATGAGGTGAAATATCTCTAGTAGACACCTAAGCAAAGGTACTTTTCCGTCTGTGTGTTGCATGTCGCGTGAGGGTCGGCCGCGGAGTAGGGATAAAGTAAAGAGCGCTCGTCAGAGCAGCCGAGGCCAATATGGCGGCGCCTATAGCTTTCGCATCAGCTGACCTATAAAGATAAAGATAAAATGTTTTTATTGTAAAACTGTATATAAAAGATCTTAAAAGTAATTATGTTCCAACAGCTTACCCATTTCGGTCGTACAATATAGCTATACTTACAAAATAGCTAACTCAAAATTTACCTAACATACATATTTCAACCTCCTTGCAGTTTAGAAAGTTGGATCATGGTTGAATAAAATAGAACTTGTTTTTTTTAATAATTTGACAGCTGTCAGTAGAAAGCGATTCTCCCTAGGGCTGAAAGTTTTACTTTCAATTAGGCCCTAATTGCTTTTTTTCTTCAACTATGCTGTACAAACTACTTCGCTTACATTACAATTAGCAATTAATAATTGCACGTAAAAAACTTAACAAATAGGTATCTTCAACTTTTCGATTGGAATGAACAATTATTATAATAATATATATATTTTTACAATATTTATAACCCTTCAAATGAAAATCTATCAACAAGCAGTCACAATCGCTCAATGATATGTTAAAATTATTTGAATTAGTTATTGCGCTGGTACTTAGTGTACCGTCAATTTATAAACTGGAGTTATGTTCAGCGCAGCTAATAGTAAGCGGGAAACAAGGTTTTTCACAAACAGAAAAAATACCAAATACATACTTGACGTGTTGCCGTGCAGGAGAAAATGCTCATGCATTTAAAAGCAAACAAAATCATGTGGCCAACTTCAAATTATTGTAAAATATTAAACAAAATTTTAATAATTGGTAGAAGGACTTGTATCCAAGCCCAAAAACAAATAAAAAAATCGTTTTTTTTTTAATTAGAATTGAACTCGTCTAAGAATACAGCATCTAACTGTAAAGCAATGCTAAATCCAAAGGTTAAAATGGCTTAAACCCATGAATCTACATACTTCGTAAACTGGATAACGCAGTGTTTCCTAAAAACGAGCCCGGTGAGAGCACCAAAGTAGTAACGCATCTCTTTCTAAGTAGGATGTCCACACATCTGTACTTTTTATAAAATCGAAAGAAACTGCTTGAAATAAAATGTACTTTACTGGCCTCTAGCTCAGTTGGTAGTAGCTCTGCCTTCTGCGCCGTAGGTCGTGGGTTCGATCCCCACCGAGAACAAATATTTGTGTGGTAAACATAAATGTTTGTTCTCTGTCTGGGTGTTATATTGTATTCTAAGTATGTATTTACAAAAAAAAAAAAGTATATAAGTATTATATCAGCTATCTGGTTCCCATAACACAAGCTCTGCTTAATTTGGGGCTAGATAGTGTTGTGTGAATTGTCCAAAAATATTTTTTTTTTTTATTTATTTATTTATTTAGTACGATTTTGGTGTTGACGATAGATAAAAGAGTCAAGGAGTCAGCAGTCGAAAGACATAATTGGAGAAAACTGCATCAAAACCCCGACAAGAGCTAACCTCTTAAATTTAAGAGAGAGAGAGAGAAAGGGAGAGAGCGTAAGAATAATCCTTAAAATAGAAGAGAAGGATCTTTAGGTTGATGGCAACAAAGTTCTAGTAGACCAAATGGTGACACAGATGTAGATATAGAGCAGAATGAATAAATCTAAGCAATTTATTCCAAATTAAACTTACAGTGGCGGGCAGGATGATAGCTACTTTGTCATCACTCCGTAGTTTAAGCTTCTTGTGCAATGACGCGGCGAAGGTCACTGACATGCGATGTGTTTGGGCGTAGGTGTACCCATGACCAGTAATAGCACATACCTGAAAAGGAAACAGTTATTCGCTAAAAAATTTGAAACAGTTATTGAAAAATTACTAAATAGTCAAATTTTTTTAAATAAAAGTGATCTAATCCCATGTCTGTTTAAACATAGATCTAGTTAAGATGTAATAGAAAAGTCTATGTTTCTAAAACCACTACACTGAAATCTAAAGTAAGATCATCCATGAAAGAGCCAGAAAGTCAGCTACTTTGATTAGTTTGCCTGTTACCTAGTAAGCAAAAATTGTGACCAGCAAATTTAAGTTCTTCAATCAACTCAAGTAGGTAAACAGTGGGTTTTCAGTATAAATCTAATCCTAATTTGAGTTGGGGTAATAAGGTTTGCACTGACATCCTGCCATGGGGCATTCGTCATGTCTGTCTGTCTGTCTGTCCGTCCGTATGTCACCCATTTTTCTCCGAAACCGTAAGAGCTAGACTGATGAAACTTGGCGAGTAGATGTATTCTAACCGCATTAAGATTTTTACACAAAAATAGAAAAAAAAACTATACATTTTGGAGGTCTGAAAAATACTTGAAACTGAAACTCAAAAAAAAATTTTTTATCAAACCCATATGTGTGGGGTATTTATGAATAGGTCTTCAAAAATGATGTTGAGGTTTCTAATATAGTGCTTAGTCTCAGGAAGATAGTGTCATGTGCAAGGTCAATACTTTTTCATCCCATCTATTCAAAAAGAGGCGATTGGTTCCCTAAATAGTGCGCCTAAAGTAACTACTTTAGGCGCACTATTGATACAGTGACACAATGACTTTTAAATTCGGAATACTATTAAATTGAAAAGTTTGAACGCAATTCGCTACGATAAAATACTGGTAGTGGTAGTATGAAAAAGCAGCCAAGTGCGAGTCGGACTCGCCCATGAAGGGTTCCGTAGCATCAAATAATATAATATAAAGGTTTTTGTAGTTCGTCGACTTTTTTTTTGCGTGACAACGTCTTATAATTCGATGGAGCCGGTTGCACGCACGAAAAAACATGACTCATGCGGCGTAAATTCACCGAAATTACATCACCAGTAGGCAAAATCCAAGCATTGATTGAGTCTGAGAGTCCACTGTCTAGGAAGGATCTGGCTTTCACAGACGACAGGAACTCTGAGCCCTTGCTATTCTCTGCTGATGTTACTAATGTTCTTTCTAGTCCCAACTCCACAAGTGATAAGGCCACAATGATAAAGTCAAATATATTCCATCCTTCTTGAAAATAAAATTTTGGACTCATAGCCACTAATTTTAAAAACGCTTCAATACCACATTGGATGGTAGCACCCGTTCGTCGAGGTCACCAAATGATAAGTAGGTAGGTAGGTACGGTACGAACTCGTTGCGCCGATCAAGGGTTATATATGTTGCCTACTGCCAGAGCTGTCCAACTACAGATGCAGACTGGCATGAGACTTGATTAAAAGGTGGTACTGCTTGAACTACAGGTAGGTTTTCTTCTATTGTAGGTACACACTAGACTTTTTGAGTAGTGTTTTGCCACCTGTACTGCATTCTCTGTGGCGTTGGCAAGTTCATCGATTGTGCAGATGTTTGATAGAGGGTTATGTCATAACAGTTGATTATTCGCTTTGACTGCTCAATTTTCTTAAATTATAATTGTGACTGAACTGTTATAAACATACCTGAACATGACCCACGTAAGGCATTAGTTTCGCGATGGCGTGGGATATATCCCCGCTGATCTGTTGCAAATGGAACACGTCTAGCATCAGTCTTAGATGAGGGCTGTTAATGCGCTTTATAATCTCGACAGCTGGAAAAGAAAATTACTGTCGTGTAAAGTACACCTTAAATACCTGCCAAGAAGACTAACGTGCTTCTATATCTTTACTATGACTTATGAGCTACTAGGGATTTGAGGCGGTAACCGTGAATGAGAAATACAGTCGTAGGTCTGTTTCGATTTTGAAGTTGGTATAGTAGGTAGGTATACGGGTAGATAGATAGATAGATAGATAAAAAAAACTTTATTTGCCTAGATTTAACACACACAAAAAAAAAAATACAGAGATAATATTATACATGTAGGTAACAATAATCTAATTTTATACACATAATCTATTTTAAAACGTACAAAACATACTGGAATTAATATCGCTCTTCTATCTATCTTTGAAAAATCAAAGCTTGACTTAACTTTTCGTCGAATACAAAATGACAGTCTTTGTTTTCGACTGGCCTAAAAAAGAGATTACTAGGTAATATAAACTCTGTAATTAAAAATATTTTCTACTTTTCAGTTCGATTAACTTTATAAGCGTAGTTTTTTAGTTTTTTTTAACCATAATTTATTTTTAATTTTTTAGTTTGATTTTTCAATTAAGTAATTATTTGCGAACATGTGATAGTATTGAAATGCCTTAGGAACTATTTCGTAATCTAGTCATTTTGATAGCTGATAATATATTAGGTACTTAAATATAAATGTATTACGCGCGACCCGGTTAACAGGCGAGACTTGTTGTGGCACACTAATTAAGTAAAAAAACAACATATAGGTACCTAGATATCTTTACAAAACTGGTTCTTTAGAAAGCTATCAATCCAAGTGATGACTCCCTTCTTTTTGCATTCAAACCCTCACAACATCCACTTCAATTAATTCATTACTACGCAAAAAGCTAAAACAAAGACGACGGACGATATAAATAATGAGACAACAGGAATAAAGCAAAAAAATGCGCACCTACATTTTACGCGAGGCGCCCTGCGCGCTTACTTGCAAAATGTTGAAAACATTCGAGAGAAAGTCACCAAAAATATTGACTCGCTAAGTGCCGACTTGTTTCACCGGCACCCTTCAAACCGAAAAAAAAAACAGCAATGCGCACGTAGACGTGTAAATACTTACTGCCCCGGACGAGTCACACACAAAGAGATTCTCTATTAGTAAAAACTATAATGTAATCACAAATCAAAAAGAGAACGTTCATCTCTATTTTTTTATTAATCAATAATTTTTATTATGTGTGCTGAAGCATCAAATAAATGCATGTCTATGTCGATGTCAATATTTTTTATTAGTATCAAAGCTAATTTTGCTACAGTTAATAAAATATGTTGTTGAACTTTATTCGTATCCGCTGTAACATTAAATTATGACACAAACCAGGTCAACTAGTTATTTCTAACACCGGAAATGAGGCCGTCAAGCCGGTTTGCTCATGGTTTCCATTTTAGGAAACAACGCAAGAGTATGCCATAGAATAGAAATAGAAATAGAAAAAAGACAACAAAAGTTATTTATTTTATGTGTGGCATAAAATAAATAACTTTTGATTTGACAAGAGCAGGATTACACAAGGATCATTAATAATAGTGGCCTTACTTACAAGCGTTACTTAGGTGTGACACACTGCTTAAAGTTCGCCCTGTCACTGTTTGACATTACCGGATGGGAAGAGATAACAGTTGCTTAAACACTGATTATCTTTTGAAAAACGCTTGTAAGTAATGGGGTAGATGTCCATCTGACTACCGCCATAGACTTTCTCAAAGGATATTCAGTAGGTAAGGTGACCAAGGAGTCTACATTACATAAGATTTCCACGGTGATTCTATTTCGAAGTTCCAGTTTAAATAAAATGCCTCTTTAGACAACCAACCAAAAAAATTATTAGTACAACATTAATCCACAGGCAGTCATGATTGGTCCGTAGTTATCTGAGGGAATATAATCCCCCCAAGTGAAGATCGAAACGCCCTTAAATAAAATCGAAGAGATGATGGCATTATAACTATTTGCTACACCACTATCTAATACAAAGTGTACTTTGAAATATTCGTGCTGCTTGCGTGTAGTTTCTACATTGCAGTACATTCAAATCATCAAGTGCGGATGATGAATTTTCCGAATTTAGTTTATTAATCATATTAAAATAAAGGGTTTACCTTGAACAAGTAATAGTAGACTCGCTTGGTATCATGATCATCCTCACGATGCATAGACATGAAGATGTTCTCCACAAAATCTGGTCTGAAAGGTTCAAGTTAGGACGTTAGAAACTCCTGCTTAGGTCTCTAGTCAGGCTAGCTTATTAATAATTCGGCGATGTCCTCGTTTTACACCACGTTGCTCCACTCACACGGCACGGTTTCCATAGGGGACCGGAATAGGTTACAGGGACTATAGAAAGGGAAATAAGGACGAACCATAGCTAACTTCATAGGTTCGGGAGCACCAGGACTAGTTTGAAGTATGCTAAGATTTATTGAAACTATTCACGGATATTTATCGCGTATATTACCTAATCCAGATTGCCCGCGATCACGGTTGCATGTTTTTTGGGTTTATTTAAAATTTTCAAGGTGTTTTTTTCAGACCAAGTCTGGTGCTTACATTGCAAGAGAGTTTGGAATAAAGAAGATTTTAGCAAACCTTATTGCATCCAAGGAGAAGATTGCACCAGATGCGATGGAGGCTTATGATGAATACAATTTTCAAAACTAAAAAGTTCAAAAACGATTGTGTCAAGTGCACGAAAGGAGCTTCTTTGAGACGCACATAAAATCATTTCAAAACATTTAGTTCGAAAGAAACAGTGACACGATAAGAAGAAGAATGCCAAGTTTTATCGACTTTTATTTTACTTGTAGCTGAGAAAACATAATTTACTGGCAGTCTGTTTAGAGGAGGCTGTAAGATTAAAATTGAATTAGGTAATTTCATAAACCCCTCTGAAATTTAATGGATTTTAAATCGACTGTAAAAGTCGGCCACTGATACTTTACTATGAATTGTTTGGTTTTTAGTGAAATGTTTGTTTGAGATATCGATTTCAAACTTGTGTGAATGTTACTGACACGATTCTAAACGATTAAGGGTTGAAGGATATTGACATTTATAAATAATCTTCTTCTTCTTACCGTGTCATTGATTCTTTTGAACCAAGTGTGGTGAAAGGATTGGCTCTTTTCGAGCATTCCACACATGTAATGTTTTCGAACTTTGTAATGTTACTCGTTGATCTTCTTCTTAAAATGAAGCTGCGAGTAAAATCATATTCAAAGGTAAACAAAGCTACACATAGATCTGCTGTATGTAAGTGAACCTAGTCTCTAACCACGCAGTCTTGTATGGCGCTAAATCGATTTCCGTAATCGTAATAGCTAACAACAGATTGTTTTGTTTGGCCTTGATAGAACAGCAATATTTCTATCCTTGTCGGATGATGTCATGACCATAGATAAAATCCATGGCTAGGCATGGGCTAGGCTAGTTAATACAAGCCCATTAAGAAATTGATTACCTCATTCATTCAGCAATGCTGGCTCTGTTTACCGGTTGTTAATTCGTTGAGATTTGTTTTGTAAAGTTTATCTCGCTATCATTTGTAATATTTGCATGGAGATCAAATATTTTATTTCCAGCTTTGTGTGGGTGTGTTTGACTTACTCATATTATCTGTAATATGTAAACTCTTCATGGATGCGACACGTGGTCAAGGATCAACCTGCTTGTAAAATGGAAAACCATGACCTTATAAAATCATTGAATTAATCAGAATATTTGTCATTCTCAATAAAACTGAATTTTCTCAAACAAAAACTGCGTTTTATCGACAATTAATGACAGATTCTTTATCGATTATCCATTCTTGGGCATCTGGTGGTCTTAAATTTTCAGAAACCATAGTTAATATCAGACTAAAAACGAACAAGTAATAAACTTCTTGAGTCTGAATTAACAGGAGCAATAACTTCAGGTTAACCTATAAGGTTAATAAAATGTACCTAAATTTATAATACCAAAGTTTGTAACTGTTGCTACGTTTCCGGTGCATAATTAGGTACAAAAAATTCAGTCTGTTTAGTTATACATAATACCTAGTTAGTTCTGTTGTTATTTACTTGCTAGCGAATCCACCACTGAATCGATCTTAGTAATAAGGCAGAAGTAGGGGTGAAATTACGTCGTTACAAAGTACAACTGGTTTCCTTGTACATTCATAATCTATTACAGAATGGACATCGTTTGTTCAGAATTATTTTGTAAGTAAATATGCATATTATAAGATATGTTTGTGTATTATAACGCAAGTTGGTAATTATCATGCATTCTCTGAGTGCGGGGACCCCCAGTAATTTAATTTTGTATGTTCTTTTGGAAAATAAATTTTGTATGTTGTATTTCTTTTTTCGTTAGAAGAGAAGACTTACCTCCATCTGTTACACTAGGTTAAAATCAACTTTATGTGATGTATCTATTTATTTAAGTGATGTAATACTTTACTTTTCATATGTTCTTTTATGATTGAATTACTTTATAAATAAACATTTCTGATCTCTCAATTATTAATTTGTAAACCCTATCAATCGCATTTTACACATTTTTTTAATTGCAAAATGTGATTGGCTTTAATTTCATTTGAAGTAAGTAATTTAAAATTAAAACTGTTCAGGAACCTAAATAAATACTATACAAATACAATTATTGCAATAATATAGTGAAAATCTGCTTAAATTATTAATCATTTTGGTATTACGTTTGTATGAACATTCACCCTCCGCCGGCCCCTTAAGTGCAAACATTGATAAGGACTGGTGTCTGATGTGGATTCGTAAGAACCTGTATACAGGTCAATCAATTACGACCCTTATCTGCAAACGATTTTGATATTCCACTCCGCTAAAGTTTAATATTTGGATATTACTGATTAAACTGTTTGAAGTCCACAGGCTAAGCTGCCTTACTGCTTTGAACTTTAAAAGATCTTGAGTTTAAAGAGTTTTTTAATAGGTTGGGTTCAATAATTTTCCGTCCCGTCCAAATCACTCACCACCCGTCCGTCGCTATAAATTTTGGGGGTCTATATTATTTGGCTTGTTCTAGATCTAGAGTATTCTAGACTCTAGATCTAGAACAAGCCAAATAATATAGACCTCCAAAATTTATAGTTTTTTTCTATTTTTGTATAAAAATCTTAATGCGGTTCACAGAATACATCTACTCGCCAAGTTTCATCAGTCTAGCTCTTACTGTGCTTACGGTCGGACAGACAGACAGACAGACAGACATGACGAATCTATAAGGGTTCCGTTTTTGCCATTTGGCTACGGAACCCTAAAAAAGCGTCAAGTACCTAGTAGATACCCAAATGCTTGTTCTATCAACTAGAACCACAAGCTCTGTCTGGCCCTGTCTCTGGTTCTGGTTTTGAGTCTGTGTGAGTGCTGCCTAATCTATATCTATACTAATATTATAAAGAGGAAAGATTTGTACCTATTTTTGTATGTTTGTAATGAATAGGCTCAAAAAGTACTGGGCCGATTTAAAAAATTCTTTGACCAATAGAATGCTACATTCTTCCAATTTGACATAGGCTACATTTCATTTTGAAAAAAATAGGGATCCTTGGTAAAATTTTAACAATGTAACCGAAGGTGTAGAAAAATGAGTCTTAAAATGTCTTTGCTGCATTTACATAGAAATCAGGCTTTAAGCGCTTGCGACAGCCAATCAGGAACAGCTATAATAGACAAGCTCGGATGTCACGATCGGCAAAAAATGTTTACCTACCTGCATATTCATTCTCGTAGGTATACGAAAAGTTGTTAACAGAAGTTGTAGTTATTAATAATTTTAGGCAAATGCCATGTTTATGATTATCAGTTTTTACAATAAATTATTATTTTGATGTAAAAAAAGTAAGTAATACTCCGTCCTGCTAACTATGTTAAGGCTTTAATAAGGCCTCCCTCCCTTTTTTTCTACACGTCTCGATCTTTCGCTACAGTGGGCCAGTTATTCGTAGTAGAGCTCTTTGTGAAGGGCTTTTCCGGGGAATTACTACCACCATGCCTATTTCTGCCGTGAAGCAGCATCGCTGTGTTTCGGTTTGAAGGGTGTAGGTGCCGGTGTAATTACAGGCACGTGAGGCGAAACATCTGTAAGCCTCAAGTTGATGGACAACATGGCAAGCAATACGCATGCAAAAGAGATGAATTATTGCAACACAAACTTTTGAGTGAAATTGAATCTTATTCTCGACCTCATTATGTTTTGATATGCCCTAAGTTTTTTTTTTTTTTAATTTAAAGGGCTTTGTCGCTTTTAAATGGATAAATCACAAAGTGGGGTAATAAATAACTTCGAGTAAGATTGAATCTTATTTAGTAACAAAGTTAGGCTTTTATTTGAGTGTACATTTACAATAACGAAAATAACGTTTAAATTAAATAAATGCTTACCTTTATTTGCCTAGTTTGGGAAGTCCACGAGTAAAATAAATGTTATTGGCAGACAAATCGAGATTTTGAAAATTATTTTACCAAAGGAAAGCCACGTTTTTATGTGTGTCCATAGGCAATCGGAAAATTATAAGTTTTTCTGTTCAAAATAAATGTATGTGAATATGTATGTGGCCTCTTGTTCCCAAGACTTTCAAGTTTCGTAAAATTACTGGTTTTATAAATCTTATGATTAAGTATTTCTTAAAGCTCGCCTAAGAATAAGTACAGAGTCGGTGAATTTTATGTTAACTTGTTTTTATTTTTCCAGCCCTGCCTGCAACAAACGTCGCAGCAGCAACACCACGCAACATTGCAGCAAAATACGCAGCAACAGCAGCAAATCGTGCTGCAGCCTATGACGCAAGTTGTGCAGGTAACACTGTCGATCTCTTTTTCGTAACTATCAATTATATACGTTCCTTTTTAGGGTTCCGTAGTCAAATGGCAAAAACTGATAAACGGACCTTTGTCCGCAGTCGAGTTTTCCTTGACTCCAATGACAAGGGAGGCATGCAGCCAGGTGGTTTGCATTGAGGCGAGTGAAGGGGCTGAGTCTACATCTGCAGATACCGCTTTAACTTTACCGCCTGAACCACCAGATTCCTCCAGGCCCGCATCCTTGCGGCGTTTGGGCAACCGAGGGCCCATAGTCGCAGGACCCGGGTCAGGAGGGTCCGGCGGAAGAGGCGGAGGGGTGGGAGATGGAGTGGACAAACGATCCGTCTCCATTTCTCCGAAAAGAGCCTGACCTACTTAATTTTTTTACAATGCGGGTAGGGTAGGTAGTTACCTAAAATGAAATTGTACAATTTTCTTACTAACGTATTTACACAATTAGATTGTCTACCAATTCACTAATCCACCACCATTACAAATTGACGAATCAACTTGTAATAACGCGAAAAATGGTTTCCAGGGGATTCCAAAGTCCTTGCGTCGTGTGTAAGTACAAAATATAACTTAGCAGTAGGTAATTTAACAAGCGATTAGTTTTTTATGAATGTCACGTTGTCGCAAAGTTCCAATAAGCACAAAATAAGGAGTGTTCTGCCAGTCGTCGCTTCCGTTCACATAAACAAGATTCATAAACCTAGGTGCTGACGTCTATATTTTACTCGGCACTTGCCCATCGGAATACAAATAACTAACAAAAATAATGTGTAAACAATTTATGACTGTATTTTGTGAATGTTGAGGTACCGTAACTAAAATAACTAAAATTATGCAATCTTTTATTAAAAAAAACTTATGGCGGTACAGATTTGACCATATTGTAATATACAATTTAATAAAATATTGGATTTTAATTTAATAAAATCAAATCTAAGTATGCTAATATTACAATGTCCTTGGTCAGGTATTCAATATCAATATTCCAATGCTTTAGCCTATTAAGAAGCTACTACGACTCGTCAAACCGCGATGTTAGCAAGTAGCGAAAAAGAAAACTTAATACTTATCAAAACCTTAAACATACGTGGATTGTCCACAATATTTATTTATTGATATCCAGGAAGAACGATTCTGCCCACTCCACCCACCGACTTCTCGTGCGTCATAGAATCGAGAATCTTAATTTACCAACTTAATAGAATAGTAGACAATAATCACAGACAGCATTTCACACAAAGCTGGTTCTTGTAAATAGATGTGTTTACGTTTTCAGTTATTTATCTAGGGATTTGCTAGAAGATTTCTATTATATTTCTAAGTAACTTAAAATAATCGAAATAGTATATTACGTTGGCTAAATGAAACCCATTCAATCACATTAGCCAAACAAGCGTTTAACAAATACATCGCAAATGGTCTAGAACTGTTGATTCAGTCCTAAACAAGCAATTCGCCAAAATTCAGCACCTCTTTTTTGTTTTGATTTGTACCAGCTGCGCCAGCAGCTCGGCTATCTTGCGCTCCAGCAAGAACTTGCGCTTTTGCTCGTCTGGAAAGATTTTAAAACATTCATATTTTCCTGTTTCCCTAAAGCCGCGTTGACACTCTCAGAGTCTGCTCGGACCGAATGCAATTTGGATTGTGGCAACCTTAGGGGTCGTCCTATCTAACCATCGATCGCGCGATGGTGCGTTGCAGTTTCATCGTACGATGTAACTGCGTATGCTTTATCGTCTAACATCCTTGTGAGGCATAAAATAAATAACTTGATTTGATTTTACTTTTTTTTAACTGTTAATTGGTTGGCTCCAACACACAATTGGTTCAATTTCTGCAGTGATATTACGAATTGCGAATTGATGATTAATAAAGTCTTCATAAAAGTACGAAGCTTCAAAATAGCCTCGTAATTTATTCAGATTTGATCTAAGAAAGGCGGCCAGAGCTCTCTTGCGGGGAATTTCGGTTACACAAATCAATGTTATCAACCCCAAGACCTTGACGTAAGGATTTGGTGGCACGCAACTGGTAATACCACTTCATTTTGCCCCGGATATTTTGAGCAAGGGAAAGTAGTTATGATATTTAGTATAGTACTAAGCACGTAAGTATTTTCGATAAGGTTTCCAAGGATTAACCCAGATTTTCGGATAACTATTTCATTTTTATTGGACAGATAAAAGTTTTTGACTTTAGCTGACACAAATTTATAGTTACCAATATTGATTAACTCGTTTACCGATAGATAGCAACTATAGAAGAAAAATGTTTGAATATTTTACAGATAAGATAAGATAAGATAATCATTTATTTCACTGAAGCACACACTTATACTTATAATAAACAATACAAAAGGCGGCAATGGCTTATATACTTTGCGGTTCATGACAGAACCTACACTAAGTCGGTAAAGACTTGTGTTGTAGGTTCTGCATCCTTCCAGGGGAGCTAAAGTTGCAGCATATTCGTGTTTTTTCTTATGTTCAGAGAAGTCCAGCGAATAGCTGGATTTTTACTCAAATCAATATTTATCAACGTGACATCAGTTATTTTAAGCAACATTAGGAAATCAAAGTGCACAATTTCATTGTAGGAAATATTAATGCTCAGTAAATTGGGAAATACTTCAAATATCATATTAGGTAATGCTTCCAACCTATTGAAGCTAATGTCAAAAGATACTAAGTCGGAATATTCTACTTTTTTTGTAATGGTTATCGATTTGATTTCATTTTTTTTAAGGTTTATGTACTTTAACTTTTTTCAATGATTTGCGTCTCGCTATGTCACTTTAGATTTACGAGGTACGTAATAAAATGGGTTCAAGAATACTTGAGATTATCGAGCACTATTTTATTATACTATCTTTTTATTGATACTTTAGCTTTTGACTGCCATCACACCTGGTAGGAGTCTGAACATAATTATATTTGCTTGCAGTTCCCTAAGAACTGATAATAGTTGTTATATAATTCTAGACTTCGATGGTAGTCATTTCTGTGGAAATAACGATTCTAATCTAAAGCCAAGGGAAACCTAAAAAACTACTTTTGAAGGAAACATTTCCTATTTAAATAGAAAGCAGTTCATTTCATCTGTTTAAGGTCGATGACAGCTGTATTTTGAGACTCGGTTAATTTATTGTCTTTTGGTATGCTCGTTATTTGATATTTCGAAATTTGAATGGAATGGAATGAATTTGGAAGGTAAAGTCCTGATGCCATTCACATCTACATTTTTATAAACAAGTTTTATCATCATTTTCTGCCTTTATTCCACTCTAAGTGGGTAAATACAACTGGTAATCTTCTTTCATTTTCGTTTTTATAAGGTAAATATTGTATTTTAAAGCAGACAAAATAAAGGTGTGAGGGCTTTTAAAAGCAAAGACCAAAAAGACCAAAAAAAAGATAGACTGAAAAATGTAATACGCAAAACTGTTTTTAATTCATCATCCATCATTAACTCATAATTACATTACTCACGATGACATGTTTGAAAAAATCATCCATGACCTGTCAGCTACAGTTCTGCATTCCCTAATATATTTTCTATGAAATTCTAATAATCTTTTGCAAGCTAGGGTCAATAAAATGCTTTTCTTTCTTTCAAATTCATACATGCTTCAATTAATTCTTACGGATCGTAGGGAGCACAGACTTACGCAGTGTAATTACAAAGTTATTTTAAAATTGGTAAGTATATTTAAAAACAACATATTATTCAACAGTATCTTTGGTGAATTTGCTTCATCTAACTACGTTATCGATAAAATATTCACATTTTGTCACAATGTGGGGTCGCATAATTAATAAGACGTATTTAATCACTCATTTTATTTTATCATCAATTCCTGTGAAGATAGAAAAGGACGAGTACTTGTTACATCAACATAATTTGCATAGATTTATTAAATAAATTAATGTTATATTGGGACCATATTTTCAATAGATGTATGTATTTTCCATAAAATGTAAAGTGTTTTAAATAAGATATTTACTTATGTGCAGCATTGATTATATGAACGATTCTGTATAGGTTACAGTTTGGTTCTTGAGTTTTTGGCCAAAGCATGTGACTGTGTGTTTATTTTGTTAAATAACTTTGTATCTAATGCATCATTGGGTGCACTATTTTTTAATATGAAAATTTTCTCCATCACAGAATATTGACAAGCAAATGAGCTTCCTATACTCTTTAGTTATTAAGATAAATAAAATATTTTGTAGTTTTATAGGTTATATTTGACCTCAAAAACCTATGGTGTAAGTTTATAAGAGATAAAAGCCTACGGCTACAGAATGGTGGCCAAGGGATGATCAGAGACCTAGAGAAAGACCACCCAACCGTTGGTCCAAAAACATTGTTATGAGCGTTGGGAATGAGTGGATAAGACTTGCAAGGGGACGGAAAGAGTGTTGCAATAAAGAAGAGCCTATACAGGCTTGGTCGCGTGGAACTGGCACCTAGACTCACTTAGCTTTAAGACGTTTCAAAGTGATCTTAGTAATACTGCAGAATAAATTCTTTTTTTTTATTTGAGTTTTAATTTAAATACGCCCTATACTCCAGATCGGTTTTAATAAATAAGTCTCCTGAGTTTGCTCGTGCGCGGCGTCGTGCTGGTGAGCGGTGGTGGCGGCGACCACGCCGTGGTGAAAAGCGCCGGCGAGGTGATGGTGCTGGATAGTGAAGTATTACATAACATCAGTGTAAATGTCTTTAGGGATCCGTAGTTCTGGATATCAGAACAGAACATATATATAGAGTATATAGCGTCTCAATTCATATTATGCTGAAAGCCCGCAGAATTCTAAGGATTTTTGGTAAACCAGATCTTAAAAAAGTCGAATACAACAAGAGTTACCTACGATTTGGCACGAAAAAAACTTCAAATGCTTCTCCTGTAGGCCTACCATGAGCTCTGTCAGGCTCTGTCTCTGGTTCTGGTTTTGAGTCTGTGTGAGTGTTGACTAAATAAATCCTAGCTCAAAACGTCATACACACAGTATAATGCACTGGTGAGCACTCACACAGACTCTTTGAGCTTAGCGAGAGGACTGGATTATTATACTGGGGTTATTTATGAAGCTGTTCTAACCAGTAAGTATTTGCAGCCATACTTATAAACGCAATTTAAATTTAAACATTGCTTAAAGTTAGCCCTGTCACTGTTTGTCATTGCTCAGTGGTAAGAGATAGGAATAGTTTAAGCAAGCACTGTTTATCTTTTGACATATTTTTATAAGTAAGGCCATTTGAAAGCGTATTTTGATAAAAACTCTAGGCGAAGGCAGGTTTACTGAAGCTAAACTAGATGGCGCTAGTAGTAAAGTTCTAAGTGCATACTCGCGCTAAACCACTTGGCAAAACAATGCACTTAATAATACCGTAAACAAGTTAAATTAGTTCCAAAAATTAAACAAGATCGCCATTAGTAAAACTATTTAATTTTCAATAATATAAAATATATTTTAGTTTTTGTTTTGAGTGCCAGGACCCGCCTAGCTTGCCTAGGACCGGGAATCGAACCCTTTAGAACCCAATAAGACTTCAACCGCCTACTGGGTAGGTTAATAGCGGTTCCAAGTGACACATGATTGACATACCTTTATCGTTCCAGGCAAAAGTCCTGTTATCTATATAATAGACATAGACATAGACATAGACATTTATTTATTTACTACATAAGCACACAAAAACCAGTAAAATACAAGGACACTAACAGAAGAAAGATACAAACAATACATTGATACTGGAGAAAAAATACGCGGTCAATATTATTATGTTATGTGATGGATACTGTATGAAATGCACTTGCGTTTCGTGAAGTAAGATTGTCCCACATGAGCTTGCCCTCCTAAAATGCTCTACAAGTCACGTTCTTGCCCTCAATTTTTTGTCTTTAGCTGCTACTCTGCCGTAACTAAGGGCTTTCATCTTGACCCGACCGCCCTACATCCCGGGGCGTGACACCGCATGCTTAGTTTCTTAATATCTGTCGAGTGAACCTCTTTGTTCAATTCGCTCAGCCAGTTTTCTTACGGAAGATAAACGAAGATCGATTTTCCTTTTGTGATTTTATAGCACTAAGCTTCTGTCTGGAAGGGAGATTCAGGGGGAGTCATTCGTTTCAGAGCACTTTTTGTTTTATAGCTTTTGAATAGAACGTAGATTAATCGTTGTGTAATTACGTTGCAAAAACATAGTCGAATTTCAGAATCAGTTTTTTTGTTAAAATATTTATGTAGACTTAAATTTAAAGATGATGCAATTGAAAATTACGGTACATTCATTTTAATAGGTCAATCTAACAGTACCAACACGTGTTTACAGTACAGTGTACGATCGAGCACAATGAGCACGTGTTTTTCTCCAGTTATGGTTGAACCCGAACGTCCAGCAAGCTAACGGGACTTGACCTGTGGTTTTTGCCTCGCATCACTGATGCCATAATACTGTATGTTAGAAACCGTAAATCATGGGGTCGCTTGATATTGGAAGAGTATCTGTGGTATCATGTTGTAAGGAGGTGAACTAACATATTGCAAAGAGGTTAGCTAACCATGCATTACCTCATTGCTCAAAGCCATAGGCTTAAAAAACTTTTTGCTGCGTAGCTCAAGGCTCACAAGGAAGCATAACTTATGCTTCCTTATTATTATTCCTATATAATAATCAATTACACAGGAGGACGTCAAATTATGTTCGTGCGCATTTCATTACCGCCATTTTGGTGGCTCTGTAAGCCATGTTGAGAGTCCGTAGAACTAAAATAAGTGAGGTCCGCAAGACTACAATTAGTGATGTAGTTAGGTTGTAGTTAGGTTTAGCTAGGGACTCTCATCCATGGCTTTTCGAAGTAGTACACAAAATTAGCTGTCAAAGGCCAATAATAATAAGTCCTTTGCCAATCCCAGCCAACCCAGTTTAGTGAACAAAACTTGCTTCGAGTTCAGTGGTTCAGAGTTATTGAATGATGTTTGCCTAGGTGCAGACATTATCGATCTAACTGATTCTAGAGATTTGGTACATAGAATTGAGTCCACTGTGTGACCGTATAAGCTCAGCTGAAAATTGCACTAGGATTTGATAACAGTTAAGAATATTAGCAAGGGATCAAACTACAGGCACTAATTTGTACCTCTCTCTCTCATTCCCACCCTATTGTTTACAGTATTGTAGGGTGAGATGACGAGATTTCTTGCACTTTCAATTATATTTTCTTTAGTTTCTTTTCTTGCGCGGATTTACAGACAACTCTGATAAAAGTACATACATAGGCCACGACGATTACGTGATCGATATCTTTAATATTATGTTATTTCATCATTCTATAGGAATGAAATCGCTCACTACTTAACCAATTTACGTTGTTTTATCGTTATGTACTTAGTTTTATCGTTATTTCATCTTAGTATTTATACTGTTTGATAGGACTTTGAAGTTTAAGTGTATCAACAGTAGAATAAAGGCTTTTTTATTTTTTTATTTTTATTTTATTTATTTATTTTATTTATATGGGTTGCCTATCAAATTTCAGTCCAGGATAATTATGATTAATTAATAATTAAAAAAAAAAAATCTTTCCAATGGTTTGTTTTTTAAACAAATTCTATACCAATCGAAAGTATAGACCCCAGTATTTTTATTCAATAAACTTACCGGTGACAAGGTAAAAGTAAACAAATCTGTAGGCCTACCACAAGCTCTATCTGGCTCTGTCTCTGGTTCTGGTTTCGAGTCTGTGTGAGTGTTGACTGAATAAATCCTACGTCGAAACGTCACACACACATTATAATACACTCGTTCACACAGACTCAAAACCAGAGACAGAGCCAAACAGAGCTTGTGGTAGGCCTACAGGCCTTTGCATCTATTGTAGATTAATTATATAGCGTCATCCAGGCAAGGTCGCAATTTTTTGACAGCTACATAAAGAACATCCTTGAAGGAAAGGTTGAAGAAAACGGGGAAAAGGATAAAAGAAAAAGTTGCCATCATGTCGTCTATGGAAGTCAAGGAGGGCCGCATTCTAAAGACTTAATTGGAGAAAACTGCATCAAAACCCCGACAAGAGCTAAGCTCTTAAATTTAAGAAGAAGAAGATATAGCGTCAGGGTCATGGTGTTTACTATACCCCTACTTGCGGGACGCTATAGTGCCTGGGATAGGATTTTAGATGAAATAGGCTTGCCCAGCACCTATACCACCCTGACAGCTCAGTCGGCCTAATCCACAGACGCTGACTAAGCCGCGGGTTTCCTCACGATGTTTTCCTTCACCGCTTGCAAGGTAAGCTATAGAAACCACTATTGCTGCAATTATAAACTGGAAATCCGCTGTAAAAACAAATCAAGTACCTACCTATTCAATAGTTCGTTATATTTTTAGTAGTAGGTACTTAGCAGAGCTCTTTGTGAAGGGCTCGTCCGGGTGCGTACTATTTACAGAGAAGTGTTAATTGAAAACTGATGTAATGTAATGCATTCCCCATTTAATTGATACCACATACCTCAGGGCATACAATTTCAACATTTTATTGCACTTTCAATAAATTACTCCACTAAATATTAATTATTTACAAAAACTATTATTACCTACATATAAATGATTAAAATAAAAAAAAAACTTTTTAAATAATGAACTCTTGCTGTGTCGAATCAAATCAAATCAAATCAAAATTGTCTTTATTCAGTTCAATTACAAGAATCCCTTTGAAACGTCTTACAGCTAGGTGAGTCTAGGTGCCAGTTCCCTTTCAGCGATAAGATTGCTTATTGTTTAAAAATTATTTTAAAGATATTGTTTTAATTCTACTACTAATTTGTTACTACTGAATAAAGACGGCTTCATTTTAAAATTAAATTAGTATACCATATTAGATGAGATTAGTAACCCAAAACTTTCTGTTAATGAATTAGTTGCCTAGAAGAGATCACTTTCAGCGATAAGACTGTTTGTTGTTTCTATATTATTTTAAGGATATTGTTTTATTTCTTTATTATAAGTCATTTTGATTAAGTTTTAATAGTTCCTTATGAAGTTATTGCTTACTTAAAACGAGTATTATGAAGTGCTTATAATATTAAATCAAGGAGCCAGATCCTCGCAACCAAGCCTAGAAGAACAGACAACAAACTACGGCTTGGTTCCGAAAGTTTTTTTGTATAATCCTTTTTACAAAACAAATTATCTGCAAACAAACAATCTAACGAAAAACTTGCTACGAAAGCAAAAATTCAAAATTTATTTATTTGGATCTTTTAACAAATAGAACAGAAACCGATTGTAAAACGATGAAATTCGCAGGAGTTAAAAACTGTGTCGCGACTATCAACGCCCCCAGAAAAGCCGATGTGCAATATTTATTGCCTACAACCGTATTAGTTACCATGTGCCAGTGCCCAGACCGCGTCCCGCAGTAAATACTGCCGATGTGATGTGTGTTGTGCGATGTGTGATGTGTGTGTGGGTGTGTGTGTGATATTTATTGCCTACAACCGTAAGTAAGGCTGAGGCCAAGTTTGTGAGTTGTGAGCCGCGTAATTTCGGTCGCGTATGTTCTGCTATATTCGGTTTCATAGAAAAGTCTGGTTTGATTCACACGGTGACGCAAAATGAGTGTTCTGCGACTCACACGCCGTGTGTGTGTGAAAATAAGACTTTTCTATGAAACAAAAATGTAGGAAAATCACGTGTAGTGTGATTTCATACGGAAAAAACAAACTACAAGGGTAGATCTAAAAATACATCCATGCGCAGTCTTATCTGACGCGTACCTAAAGGCCTGCGCACATCTAGGCGATAGCGATGGCTCAGCTGAAACGCTGTCACATATGACAGCGATATTTGACAGCATTTCAGCTGATCGCCATCGCCAACGCCTAGATATGCGCAGGCTTTAATATAGAAAAATAGTTGTATGAAAAACGAAAGGATGAAGTTAGTCGTGACCTAACTCACGTGCATCACGTGCATTTAGATTTAATCAATAAAAGATAGTGTTCGTTTTTCAAGAATAGATATGGAGCATACCAAAGTATTATCTGATCATAAAATGAGCTTTTATGATTTTTTTATGGATTAAGTATGCACTGATAATAATCAAAGTGGGGCAAAGTGATTTTAGAGGATTAGGGTTCAGGTAGATTTACTGTTTTAAATGAAATAGTAAGAAACTGTAAATAGTGCCTTACCTACTGACTTTGCATTCAATTATCATATAATATCGTAATCTTCAAGTTTAATAAAAAAAGTACCATTTCTGTCTAGGCAAAAGGTCCGGTAGCACCTCCTTGATCCAGCGTTGCCAAAATAGGTACGGCGTCAGTTTGCGTATTCGGCTGTCAGGTTGTACCTGTTCACTATTTTTCAATAAATGGATTTACTTAGAAAATGATGACACACAGACGGCAGACTTCACACTCACTTTAGTGATAATAACAGCAGACTTACATAGTACTCTCCGGAGTAAGCTTATCCCTCTCATCCAGCGTATTCTCCATAATCTCATTGAACATCTGATTGCCTAAATGCCGGGCAAGCAGCAGCTGTGACGATTTTTTCTAAATCGATGCGACGCTATGTATGATGCATGAGTATAGGCTTGCTTGCATCATAGACTTTTTAAACTCCTTGTTGTTGCATCAACAACCTTGTGAGCTTGCATATGCACAAGCATTTAAGATAATATAATGTTCCAATTTAAAACTAAAATAAATAAATAAAAACAGTTTTTCATAGTATAATAATGAAAATAAAAATTTGTTTATTTTCAGCAGTAGGTTTCAAATAAAAGTTAGGCCAGTTAACATAATAGCCATGAGCTAAATATTTAAATTAAACAAAGGCTATAAATAAATTAAAACTTTATCCACACATTGGTATAGTTACAGTAATAAATTTCGAATTATGCTTATTACATTATGAGGCACCGACATAATTGAAATCCCAAAATCGCATTATCCGCAATTAGACCGCAAATATGCGCGGCCTCAGAGCGAAGTAACGCCGCATGAGTCATGTTTTTTCGTGCGTGCAGCCGGCTCCATCGAATTATAAGACGTTGTACGTTAAAAATTGCTACATACGAACAGCCAAAACATCAACTAACTGCTATATCTAGGAGGGGTTTTACTTCAGTTATATCATAGAGAAATACTAATACGGGGGGGAAAGTTATATATTTGAACTGATATGGAACCATGATCATCAAATTTTATGGTTGCACATCAGTTAGGCTTACCACAATCTCTGTCTGGAATAAAGACAAATGCACAGTTTCTAAGGATTTTATAATGTAGTTCATTGCTCATTTACATCAAGCAACCTAATATCTTACTCATACTCATAATGATTATGTTACATGGTGACTTGGTGAGGTTCTTACAGTTAAAATAAAAAAATAAAAAAAATAAAAAATTGTTTATTGCAGGTACAGTAGGTAGACACATACACACCCATATCACACAAAAATGGTGAATACACAATAGGCCTTTAAATGCCAATATACTATCTATTATTTGGAGTCTTCGTATCGTAAAGATAACTGACATTGTTTTTTTTCGAGGAAAATGGCGGCGGTTATTTTTCGATGGATCATGTTTTAAAATGCCACAGGTAAAATAATGTTCCAGCTATTGTTACAGCCTATCTTAAACTTACTCATGAGCCAGCCCTATTTGATACCTAAATCCTAAGCCATCTGGGCTATTCAATACTTCGATCGCCTGCAAATAAACCCTAAAGCAATAGCAACAAAGCTCATTTTACACTGCAATTCAAATAAGAGAGACATGCTAAGCCATATGTCCATTTCTATTCTACTGTTAATCAGCATTGCTGTGTTTCGGTTTGGAGGGTGTGGGTGCCGGTGAAATTACTGATGAACTTTATGCCTCAAGTTTATGGACGCAGGGCAGTGCATCTTAGGACACGTTCCTAATATGCGTGACATACGAGGAAATGCTTTGTTATACGCGTTGGTTACCACTCAATCAGGTGCGCCGTATGTTTGCTCCATCAGTTAGTTGTTTTACAAAAAAATTATGAGATCTGACAGCGGTTGGTAACTATAAGTTTGTGTTAGTATCAACTTGACGTAGATAAAATCAACTTTCGATCTCGACTTCATGCAATGACTGTTCTGACGCTCAAGCGAGCTAGAAACTACAACCAATTCTAGCTCCAGTCGTAAGAAAGAAAAATGAGAAAACACATTTATTTGACATAAATACCTACACAAGTGTAGATGTTTAGACGAGAAGTTTAATTTCTTATTTTGTAACTTGTTCTCAGTCACTAACCTAGTCCTTTGAATTACTCACGTCTACAAAATATAAGAATCAGCCAATATGGTCCTCTGACTTTCCCCTGACACTGACATTACAATCGGTGGTCTTATCGCAAAACAGCGATCTCTAGGTACCTTTACCTGAAACCTACCCTACCTTTGGATGAAATGGACTGATGATATTAATATCATAGGTATTGATGTAAATATTGTTACAGGTAGATTAATAAATAAATAAATAAAATTAAATAAAAGTTGTTTATTTCAGGCACGATTTGTACATAGACCCATATCACATAAAATACAATACAAACACAAAGAAAAAATCAAAAACAATACACACACAAAATATCACTAGTAGGTAAACCTATCTTCTGTCAAAACCTAGATTAAGGTAAGGATAGATAGATAGAGCACGGCCGCCACAAATCAGTAATTATAACTTAATTGATTCAGAAATTATAATTACTGATTTGTTTTTATGTTTTATTTAGGCACAAAATTGAATGTTTTAGTTTCTTTGAAAATATGTATATTGACTTGAATTAGAAAATTTGTTATTATAATAAGTATTTTATGTTTCACCTACATACTCTTCCGGGGAAGTACTACCACCATGCCTATTTCTGCCGTCAAGCAGTGTTGCTGTGTTCCGCGGTTTGAAGGGTGTGAGTGCCGGTGAAATTACTGGTCTGAACATCTGTATGCCTCAAATTGATGAGCGCAGGCCAGTGCATTATAGCACACGTTCCTGACGCACGTGACCTACGAAGGAATGCTTTATTATGGGCGATGTTACCCTTTTCAACCATATATACCTAACACAATCTCGTAAAGTCTATTTTGAAACTAAACCAGATTGTGTTTAATTCTGGGGCGGTTTGAAGATGAAATACATTGGTTCAAAAGAAGTATTAGTTGTCCGTTCTGTATGTTTTATTGTATTTGTCTTACGTATTCTAACGTCAAATAAGTATATTTTCTTTCTTTCTTTCGTTCTCTGCCTGGGTGTACAAATAAAACATGAATGTAAGTATTATATATATCAGCTATCTGTTGTGTGGATTGTCCAAAATACTTATTTATTATTTATTTATATACATTTATTTTGTAAATACATCATTAAGAATACAATATAACACACACACAGAGAACGAACATCTGCGTTCACCAAACAAATATGTGTCTTGACTATTTTATTAGTAAAGCACGTCGGAATTTCAGCGAAATAATTATGTTAATCGCTAACTGTTTCATATCCACACACGCATGCAAATTCCCGACAAACACTACAAATAAATCCTTGTCCACACTAAATGATGTATTACCGAAACCGCTGTACATTTAAAAACCTATTACTTACAACACGGCACCGAAATGAATTTACAATTTGTTTACAAAAAAAACGCGCTGAATTGAGAATCATCTTTTTTGTCGGTTAAAAAGAGCAGTAGGCCTTCCATGAGCTCTGTCTGGCTCTGTCTCTGATTCTGGTTTTAAGTCTGTGTGAGTGTTGACTAAATAAATCCTACGGATATTCAGTAAATTAATTTGTCTATGGTAAATTTAAGTTTTGTTTTGTGTTTTTTTACAGAAAGAATGCCTACTTTGTTGATCTGTTCGTCAGAGTCAGTAACAAAGTTGCTATCAAAATGAATAAATTTTATGGGTCGTTGTTATAGTTAGCCCTACACGTTCCTTATGCATTCGGGAGATGTCTTTACCTTTTATTGACACAAAATCTATATCTTTTGTTCTTTTTTTGCCGGTGGCAGTCGGACAAGTGTCTTGATCATATAAAAGCTTGATATAAGTACGTAGTACATAATCTTGATGGATATAAGGTCGAACGAACATTCATCAACGATTCGTTTGTGTTCGGAGAGGTTCGCTCATTCAAAAATATATATTCTGGCTAAGATTTTCATGTTTTATCAAACAGATCACTTTCTCCACTTTTATAGCGATGTATTTTCGTGGTTCAGTCAATAAGTCTGTCTCATTTAGGACCTTAGGTGCTTATTTCGATTCAATTGCTGTGTGAAAGGTAGCAGATGTGCGCGCACCGTAAGTAACATAGGTTATATACAGGGTGGGTTTTTGAGAAAGGGCGGTGAAACCGAGTCCGAAACCACGAGTTTGGAAAATCGTGAAAGAAGAATATGATGATATCAAGGGCTTATAAAGATAAGCCCTCGATTTATAAGAAAACAATAATCATATTTATATTTTTCAAAATCATTTTCTTTTGACGGATTGGACCCTAAATTTTTTCTGTTGCTTTTAAGGGTCAATCTTGCAAATTCGTTTCGGACTTAACCATCACTGCCCTTCTCAAAAAAACACCCTGGCCCCATCTTCACGGTTTGAGAGTACTGGATAGTGCACTAAAATTTTCGGCAGAATAACTTATTAGTGCACAACTGGATTTGAACCACCTTAGGACCGTAAGCCGGGGCCGGTACCAGTGCTCTTGTAGTATAATATAGTTGGGGTGACTTTAAATGGGCTTAACTGCTCCAGTCATTTACCCGGGCTGCTAGTTGCCTTGTTCGCCTATGGTCTTGTACTTTAATACAACAGTAACTACTGTTGTATTAAAGTACAAGACCATAGGCGTTATACGATGATTACGTTCGTGTATCCGGTTCCATATACTTAAGGTTAGACACACTATATAATGTAGAGTATCCATCTACGTATTTACTAGCAACCCGCCACGGTTGCATACGGGTGTCATCAACAAATTAAAATGGGGTTACTAAAAAAACTTTCCATATGCTTGAGAGTTCTTGAGGCTTGACTCAGGCTCAAGCACTGTTTCTGAATACGGGCCTTAGTTTTGTAAGCCAGAGTTAACTTAAATGTTCAAGATGGTTGTTATACTTATTTAGTTTTTAAGTTTCTTTAGTTTTTAAACAACTGCAAATAAAAAAGGATGAGTTTCTCATTTCTTTCATTTATCACAGTGCGGTTAATTTCTGTTTTTCTTACAAAACTTCAATGTTTTGAGTTGCGTTTCAAATTCAAATTCAAATTCAAATTCTTTATTGCACTTATGTTGTATAAAGGTGTTACAGTAGGTAATTTAAGTTTCAAACATAAACCCTGTTAGGGCACCGCAACTTATTTCCCCGCTTTGGAGGCGCTATCATATACTTAATATCTATACATTTTAAACTTAGTAGGAACTATGTATTATTTTAAACTTATAAACTATATTATTCTATACTTAGATACTAAGCTACAGCATCGAGACGACGACACCGAAGAGATGTAGTAATCCCAACAAAACCGAAAAAGTAAACTGACACATCTTTCCGTATAAATTGACCACCTTATAGTTCACAAAAAAATAAACAAATAATGAAGATTCCTTTTAATATCTTTGTGTTCGCTCAATCACTGATGTAGGTAAATTGCGATTTCATTTTATCAGTGTCAATAAATTCTTCATTATCATAGTTGCAATGGGAACTGATTAGTGATTTTGAAGATAAGATTAACTAGCGTGTTTAAATTCATTAGAAGCAAACATAAAAATATGCGTAGTAAAGATACAAATGGCGATGATAGTTATCCGAGTACTCTTCAACGATTAACGAGCTGGTTAATGAAATATCGGATTAAGCGGTAAGTATCGTCTACGTCTATCGTGATCACTTGTAGACAGGCGATCTGTTGAGACTCAGCCCTACGCCAGGTATTTGAATAAATCGAAATTCACTATACTATCGACAGACCGCATAAAATTTCAAAAGCATGCGTCAAAGCATGGAGTTTATTTTACATTCTGATACTCCGGTCCTATCGGTGTTTTCTGTTGGATTTTGCACAAACATTTTGTTCTCAGTGGGGATTGAACCCATGCCCTATAGCGCAAAAGACAGAGCCTTCCGTTACTTTTTCGGGATAAAAAGTAATGTGTCCGTTTCCTGGTACTAAGCCCACCAATTTTCATGCTTCTAGGACTAAAAGCTTAGGCTGAGTGTTGATTTTTCCTCTTTTTCTCCTCTTAGGGAAATATTTTTCCAATTTCCTTTCTTAGTGCACCTCTACGCTATAAATAGTACATTGTTACCTGAGTGTTGAAAGTCACGTTTTTTGAGTCCCGAGACGGGTTTGGCGCCAGAGCGTAGCGAGGGCGCCAATGGAGCTTGAGGGACTTAAAAGACTTTCATCCGAGGTAAACACTGTGCTTTTCATTACGAATACAAGGAATGGGTTTAAAGAGTAGTAACTTCCTCCTCCAAATCCAAAGGAGGATGGGAGGGTTTGGTAGGAAGAGAGGAAGGAATGAAATGGTATACGAATGATGGTAATTTGTCTTTGAAATCAAACCCATGAATCTCCAAAACTTCGAAGTGGGCACATGGAATTGGTGTAGAATTAAAAGTGACGTCATTCGCTTCTGAATATTATAATCGATGTTTCACAAAACAAATCGGATAGCTATTATTGTTCAGTTAATTTATTGGTAACAAATTTATAAGGTTACGCACAGGTTATTGGAATCAAATTCAATCTGGTTGGTCTGCTCGTCTTCTAGTCTCCATTTGTTCTTTTAGTTAAGTGAAGAAATTATCACTGCTAACCAAAGTCATCACTCAAACGAATGATCTTACGAGCGGAGCTCAGCAGGTGGGTCATCTATTAGATGTACAGCATCAATCACTGTTTCTCTTACAAGCACGCAATGACATAAGAATCTATTGAGAAAACGACCTGCGTATGTATCTTTTGTAAATGCACAAAAAAAAATGCGAATCATAAATACCTAAAATGGTCAAAAATTGGCTTCCAGTTTCGCTGCCGGTCAAACTTAGAAAAAGAAAACAAAATTGGCTTCAATTTTCAACTTTCAATTAAAAATCTTAACAAGTGATTCCATGGTTTTAAAATAAATTTAAAAACTTAAACGCACTCCCAGCTTTCATAATCATTAAAAAAAATAGTGCTTAATAGGCTACTTTGGCTAAAATCAGCCTTCAAAAACGGCGAGGTGGAAAATTCCTAAAATTATCTATCTGATTAGAAAATAGATTTAGACCATTTTATCATTCCTAGGCTTAATTTGTTTGTTAACTAACCAAAAATGACTGCGAAAAAAGTAATATTTAATTATTATTTGAAGATATGAGTAACATTTATTAACAAAATAATCTTAATGTCGACCTTCTAGGTCGATACAAATCCTACACCGTCTTAAAAAGTTTTCCTTTAATCGTATGAAAGCTATTCTATTTGCCTTATTTTTTTCTTGGGCCTGTCTTAATTTTGTTCTTGATTCGGCCATATTTCTGATTTCTTTGGCGTTCGGGTTCAAGTCGGGGGACCGCGGCGGCCACGCAATAGGTCCTCCACGGCCAATCCACCACCCTCTGAATCTTTCGGCCAAAAATGTTCTCTGACAATTCTCGCGAAAAGGCATGGAGCGCCGTCGTTTTGGAAAATCATGTTTGCTACCAGGTCCATATCTTCTAATAGGCCGTTGAGGTTATTTCGCAAGAAATTCAATTTATTTTAAAACCATGGAATTACTTGTTAAGATTTTTAATTTAAAGTTGAAAATTGAAGTCATAATTCACCGAATGTAATTTTCTGACTTTACACCAACATATTCATAGTTTTTATCAAAGTTACGCTGGGGATTTTGAGATTTTGTCGTTTGTTTGAGGTTTTATCGTCGTAAGTACGTTTTATAAAGCATGTTTTACGAAAGTAAGATATAATCATGGAACAGATTTAAAATCTTGCTGCCTCTCAGTAATGGATATGCAGAAAACGTTTAAAAAATGCATACATCTAATTTATAAGCAAATAGAAAGTACTTGTCTAGATGAGAGCAAGGTCAGTCATGATGCAACCCCGAGCTAACTGCATAAAATCCATAGAAATAACTCATAACACATCCACAGATGAGAAATCGCCACAAAAATGACCCGAAAAGCCTGGAAATGGAATCAAAAACGGCTGTGTATGTTTACAAACATATTTGACCTCTGTTGTGATGTAAGAAGAGAAAATAATATAAAAGGCAGCGATATTTATGTACTTCGCACTAGATTTCACGACCCGAAAACTCACACTTGCCTTTCAAATTAATGAAATATCAGAACTTTAGCATACAAGGTCTCCTAAGTTCTTTTTCAGGGTTCCGTAACTGGACTGATAAATTTCTTTTGCCACTATAATGATGAATTATCCCCGAATAACATAGTTACATTATACCTAGTTCGAGCAAATTAAACCTACAGGAAATGAGTCTCTCACCAATAACTCTGCCTCTGGTAGTTCAGTAACTACTGAGTAGTTCGACAGGTGGCACAAATGAAATGAAATGAAATATATTTATTTGCAAGAAGTATGGTACAATTATTAAATCATGAATTTTGTATATCGGAGAATGATATACAAAATTCAAACAAAACGTAGAAAATATAAGTAAAATTAAAATGAATCAGTGTGTCAGAATAATAACAATAATCAGATAAGTTATCTTCTATTTACCTATTTCTAAACGGATCCTGGGACATTCATGCGGCGGATGCTCTTTGAAATGACTCTTTTTGTGCAAAATGTAAAATACCTTCCTTTAGAACTGAAAGAGAAAAGCACTATATACATTTTAAAAATTCCGCAATGCCATGTCTTCAAGCTCATATACAAGTCTAGATTTTTTTTCAATAATACGACATTTAATAAATTTTGGTGCCAGCTTTTTGCAAAACCTGCTATCTTTGTCGCTTTGGTAGAAGGTACGCTTCCATATCACATGCGGTGCAAATATCGATTCACATGCCACTGTATAATTCAAGGGTTGAATAATGTATTACCTTTCATTAGCACATTGGCCAGTCCCGAGGCGTATTTGCACATAAATTCGCTTACCCACACCCAGAAGCCTTAGACGTGTGAACGATTATCCTTTGAAGCGAAAACGCTATTTATACCCCTCTTGTTTTTTATCGTAATGCGCTTTTTATTGGAGCAGTTATCACTCAATTTATACCTGGAGGAAACGTGTTTTTTGAGTTAAGACTACGTAAATGTTGAAGGAAAACCCACCACTTTCTTTACAATTCCTACGCTCCAAACACTTTTCTTTGCTATAAACCACTTAGCCCATACAGTTTCACCTACTTCAAAACATCTGTTAGGTTTTAATGACGTTGGACTATTTAGTATATTGTCTGATTTGTTCTGCGGTAAAATTAAATCTAACTTACATCTTAAGTTCCGTCCTAACATGAGCATAGCTGGCGTATAACCTGTAGCGCAATGAACAGTATTTCTAAAGTTAAACAGAAACCCCTGTAATTTGTTAAGAATTTCCTTTTGGCAATTACCTTCTGAAAACAAACATTTTATCATTTTTTTACAAGTTTTTACAGAGTTTTCTGCTTGACCATTGCTAGCAGGATGGTAAATTGGAGCCGTGAAGTTTCTCAAGTTTTTTATTGCAGGAATCCTTAGAAGAAATTGAAAGACTTAATTATGGGCCACTCAGCACTGGCGCCATGCATGGCCTGACGAAGTTTTCTGACTGGCACAAAGAGAAATTCAACGATGTAATGCTGCTAAAAGGCGGAAGTCCCTGTAGGCATTACCTTCGCAATCCTTGTTCTCATGGTTTAGATATCGTACAACAAGATGGTCGAACCTATAAAAACATTAAGAATATTCCAGATAGTTTGGACTGGTAAGCACCCTACAAAGCACCTTACAATATACTACCACTTATATATAATACTAGCAGCCCGTCCCAAAGAGGCTTCTTTTGCATCCTCGTGCACTCGTCACAATATGTTTTTCAAACTTTTTAGATTCTACGAAATGCCGGTTTCCTCATGATATTTTCTTCACCGTTTGAGTATGCAATGTCTAAAAAAAGGATTTATATTCGAAAATAACCACCGCTATACTACGTTCATCATGACAGACACCGCTGTTTTGTAAACTCCTGACTTTAACTCAAGACCGCAATCGGGGAATCGCTTGCATTAGATCAGATTTACTAGTGGCATCCACCGGTTTACGACCTATGCTGTCTCTGTCGTACTGCAGTCTAAGCTGTATGTTTCATCTCGCTTGCTCCAGATAGGGTTTTGCATACATCCGCATACACTGCCGCGAACTTTGACAGTGCGATATCTGACAGCGATACACTGATCGCCATCAGAGAAAATTTAAATGTGCGCAAAGCTTTAAGGGCTGGGTTTTGCCGATTTGCCAATAAAGACTAAAAACTTTCCATATTTGTGTTTCCTCAAAGTTCCGAAGGAAACCAACGCCGCGCAAGTATGCACAAACACGGATGAGCACAATGACCACAAAAACACTGGGTACCACATCTCACCAAATGTATCTAAAGGGTCACCAGAGGTAAGTCTCAATATATCCACGAATGAATCAAATTCTGAGACCCGGAACTCCGACAACATGTCATACATGTTGTCGCACGGTTCCCGGAGCTCAAAGGCATGGGGAAGGATTTATTTAGGGGATTGTTTTTCTTGATAAATGTTTTAAAAAATAGAAATACAGTAAAAATAAAAACTTCCTGTTGTCAGTTTATTTTAACTGGTTCCCGAATTACGTAATTTGCGACAGGCTTTCAGTAGGCGTCAATAATTCAATCAGTTAGGCCAGTGAATATTTTTCAGCCATTTTTAAAAATCAAAAGACCGGTACGAGTTGAATTTTTGTGTGTAGGTGGCATCGAATTTTTATAAGTGCTTTTTATACACAAAATGCTAATCAAGTGAATAGTAATAAGAATTGGAAAGGGTTGATTTAGTATGAGCTTGAGATACTGCTTTGTTTCCCTGATTTATGTCTTTGAAATACACGTCATGTTTCCTTCTACGAGTACGTCTATTAAGTCTATCAATGAAATAACTAAGAGACCCTTTCACACCATAGACACAAACCCATCTAACTCTTACTCATTTATCATCCATCACCCAGACATAGACTTCCACCGCTTCCACTTCATTTCTTGTAATTCGACAGTATAGTACAGTTTATATTTTTTGGTATTATCAGGTTTTTTCTCTCAACCAATATCGTTCCATGCTGGGCAAAGGTCACCACCAAATCTCTGTAACAGTCTCATTCGCTTTTTTCCCAAATCAAATATTTTTAAAACCAAACTATTGCTTACTAGTTAGCTATCCTAGAAACCTTTATTGAATTTTAACATTACATACATAATATGGCATATTTTTTTTTTATTTCGTCTTATTTATCAATTGTCCCTTTATACCTAGATTTTATTGTTTGCATCTAAAATATTTGTACGCCTAGAGTAGATCACAGTGGTACTTCAACAGTTTTTAATAACATCTTTATAGCCTGTGTCTCACAAATAAAGAATTGAATTTGAATTGACTATTCTCATTATCTTGGTAGGATTTTAATGGCCTCGTCTAATAAGGGCCTTAGTAGATTAATTCATGCACAATACAATGATTATTTCGTTCTCATAGTTCGTGTTTTGTCAACGCTTATTAGTTCTTCTTAACAGTTTACTTGTCCACAATGTCGGTCTATAAAATAGATTTTTACATGAAATCCATCGTAAGGCATTCTTTATCCAGTGGCGCCCTTATTAGCGATTTATTATTAACAAATTAAGTTTAAAACTTGGAGGAACTGACTTCATGGTCAACGAAGTCCAAACTGCCGAATGATAAAAATTCTATGAGACCGATCAGGAAAATCTCCAATTTTTTTTAAATCTGTTCATAAATGACGAAGTTATTCGTTAACAATGAAAAATAAAAAACAAGTAGGTACAACAACCGAATTGAGAACCTCCTCTTTTTCCATTTGAAGTTAATTCGCTTAATTATTTTGTAATTTCTATTGTAATCGTACTGTTGAAAACAAGTGGCCACTATTGCCAAAAAAAGGCAAAAAAACACGATAAACCTGTCAACTGCGGTGTTTATCTTCATTCAATATACAAGCAAACATGTCTTGTGGATACAGACCACATGTTGATTTCATTTATTGTGTTTACACTCGTGCAGTTGCATATTGTTTGCAGTACTTGCATTCAAAATTGTCTGTTTGACCCATGTTTGACCTCTTATCGCAATAACGTCTGTCCATGGCGTGGCAAGTTACTATTTGCATTATCAAGTTCGTACTTCAGACCTCTTAAAAACTTCAAACTACTGTAATATGCGCCGATGATTTCAAAGCAATTCAGCATCGTGTCTCGAATGCACTAATTAGCAACGAGAGGACTTCACTTAGTGAGACGTATGCAATAATACAATAGTTAAAGTTTCAAAGACAGCACACACTACGATTCAAAGTATAATAAAATTACGTCATGAAATAGATTTTCTTTCCAAAGTTCAGAACTCAGTGAGTTGGCTCATACTTACAGTCGGCATATCCGCAATAGTTGCACCACATAGATACGCCAAGCGCCAGTCCAGAGCTGATAACCTAATTTCGCGCGCTGACCAACATCCGTCTTAGATAGACCAATGTATATTTAGGAGTTGATCCTTTCTTCCTGGACTTTGCTATGATAGAGTTCTATGCGTCATGGAATTAGATGACTTGCTTCATCATACTGTGGACAGTCACTTTGAGCTGTTGTATTTTTTTCTACATCCTGAGTTTGTACAGAGGTTACATTTTTTAGTAATAATTTTTCTAATAAAATATCCTGTGGAGTTTTTTCTAAATAAGGGTAGTGATCCCATTCAATCCCATGTGGATTTGCAGGTTCCACTGTCTGCAAAAGAGGCATTGAGCTCTCACCATATCCTATAGCATGCTGTCTTCACCTATAATTATAATAGCACTTGACTCTGTACTCTTAAGCACTATCTTATTGTATTGTACTAGTGTTTATTATGTTGGTGATCAATAAATAAAATAAAATAAAACAAAATAAAAAGAGTTTATCTCGCTTAATAATTATGATGACAATAATGTGTGCATGTGCATACAAACAAACGCACACCGGCGAAGTGGTATCATCGAACGACGCATTGCCATCGAGAAACATTAATTTTACTAATATGGAATTATATTGTGGCCCTGAAAAGGGCCTTTTAGTTTCGCGCTGTGATAGCACGAGCGCGCTATTGTGTTATTGTCGTTATTACGCCTTCTTCTCAGTCTTCTTGGGCAGGAGAACGGCCTGGATGTTAGGTAGGACGCCGCCCTGCGCGATCGTAACGCCAGACAGAAGCTTGTTCAGCTCCTCGTCGTTCCTTATCGCCAGCTGGAGATGACGCGGGATAATCCTGGTCTTCTTGTTGTCCCTGGCTGCGTTGGTAACTCCTAAATCTAAGGATAACTGCTCACACGACGTGAGAGGGCCATCAAAATCCCTTTCTATGTTTAAAATAAAAATTTAACCCTAAAATGCTTTCGTTTTATGAAGGTACTTTATGTCCTACGATATTGCGGATGCGTTTATTTGTTCTTATAAAATTGTTATAGGTAAGGTTTCGTATTTCTCATTTCAACGCCGCATTTTACTAAGTTTGAGGGCTGTTCGGTATTTGGATTCGTAAGGTTTAGAAGCTTTTATTTAACGAGTAACCTCTTTTTCGTACATTATTGCAAAGGCAGCGAAATAGGCAATTGCAGGTCGAGTATGAGTTTGAAGGCCGAGCCGCAGGCGAGGACTTCAATGATACGAGACAGGCAATTGCCATTTCGGCCGAGGCATATGCAGGGTGTCCCATAAGTCAACGTCCAGCCGAAAACGGACGATAGGTTAAGTCATGACCAGCTATCAAAAAAATATAAAAAAAATATTTGTCATGTAATTTTCGAGTTATGAGTATTTTAAAAAAACAAGAAAAACTGACACCCTGTGATGATCTTTTAAGTCCTGTGACTTAAAAGAGTGTAGCCTTTTTCAAAACTATCTTTATATTTGCTAATACGTACAAAATCTCCTATAGAAAATTTGTTTTTTTTTAATTTGTAATTATTCGCGGCCTGAGCCTTTTTTATGTTCATCATGACTATGTTTTCATTTGAATGGCTTACTCCCGTTGGCTTATATTTCGTTGTCCGATGTTTTGTATTATTGTATGCGCTCAGAACACCTCGCAAGGTTTCCCCAACCCACTTGTAACTACCATTTAAACTAAAACATTTATGTAGTTTGTTTTTAAGAGTTTTGATAAGTCGCTCGACTAAAGATGCTTTTTTTATGGAGTACGTGGAGTAATGATTAATTTTAAATGAAGACATAGCTTTTTTAAATTCATCGTTATAAAATTCTGTACCCATGTACATACCCTGGCAGGATTTTCCGTCTGGCATGAGTTCATACCCTCTTCGACATGAGCATAAGACTTCGACTCCATTGTCGTTACATTTGTGTTGGCACGGATTACGAGGCTTGCACCTATTCTTTACCACCTGCAAATAGATAAAGTAAAGTTAGAAAAACGGTAGGAACCAAGCCTTAGTTTGTTGCCTGTTCTTCTAGGCTTGGTCGCGTAGAACTGGCAGCCAGACTCACTTAGCTATAAGACGTTTCAAAGTGATCTTAGTGCTTAAATGTGTGCATTGCTAACCGCACATTTATCATCATTGAGAAGTTTAGCCGTTTGGCAATGAAGTCGGTTTCTCTAGTTTTTTTTACTTATAATTATAGTCAACTAGCGGACGCCCGCGGCTTCGCTCGCCCCTTTGCTGTAACGCCCCATTGATTTTTCTTTTAAAAGTTTTTCCTCTTTTTCTAGCTTAGGGAAATTATTTTCCAATTTCCTTTCTTAGTGCACCCTTATGCTATAAAAGAAACATACCCTCCAAGTTTCATGCTTCTAGGACTTACGGTTTAGGCTGAGCGTTGATTGTCAGTCAGTCAGTCAGTCAGTAACGTAAAAGTTTTATATATTTAGATACCTAATACCAAAGCAAATCACAGATGTAAGTACTACATAGATACCATACGTCTCTGATTTATTGTCCAGATACTATTCTGCTCCACCTTTTACATCTTATCTATTCTCGGCCTAAGCATGTCGCTGTAGAAAGGCTTTCTATGGAAACCCGTACCTTTCCCCGCGCGTCATGGTATTACACTTGTCATAATAATTGTCTCTCTGATGCTGCCTTCCTACGGTGCGTGGTTCTGCAGATCATCACGCACAGCCGATGACAACGCACGGCAACGCACACAGAAAGGGCTCCTGTGCTACCGCGCACCTCGGCACACGAGACCGTTCCCATGGTGTGTCGTGCCAGCTGATCCGCCTCCGTGCGCGATATCACACACCGGTGGGAAGGCGCTATAATACAGTCATTGTCTGGCTCATTGTGTATCTGACATCAATGTCAGATACACAATGCACGAGAAGCCTAACAAGAAAAGACATACGATGAATCACTGTACCACATGACGTTACTTTATTTTAACAATTATTATCATTTTTTCTGTAAATACATACATGTTTATAATAAGAGCTCAGTTGGTAAGCTCTGCCTTCTGCGCCGCAGGTCGTGGGTTCGATCCCCACCGAGAACAAATATTTGTGTGATGAACGCAGATGTTTGTTCTCTGTCTGGGTGTTGTATTGTATTCTAAGTATGTACCTATTTACAAAAAAATAATATTTAAGTATTATATCAGCTATATCGTTCCCATAGTACAAGCTCTGCTTAATTTGGGGCTAGATAGTGGTGTGTGAATTGTTGTATTTGTGAGGTGAACAATTCAAATAAAGACAAGCATTGTCCGGTAGCGCTGTAAGAATCGTTAGACGATCATCAGCATTTAGTGCATATGCGGTTGGATCTAGCGCGTTGAAGCACCTGTGAACAATCATAAGCACCGCATGCAACCAAAAACAAAACCCAGCAAAAAAAACATACGAAATTGCGCAAATCTATCGCATAAAAACAATTAACATAAACCCTAGGCAATTGGTTTTATGTAGCATGACTCGTGCTGCACTTGAAATGGTAGCTAAATAACAATGGCTTAGGCTCGGGGCTTTTTTAAATTGCTAGCAGTTTAAGTACTTCGCTATGATGGATAAGCAGACGATAAGCAGCTATCAAATGAAGTGCCTGCCCTTTATACTTAGCACTGATTAATTCAAAAACTTGAAATTATGACCGTAATTCGTGTAAAAAATCCCTCGGGAACTACTTATCATCATTAAAAATCTCATCGAAATCAGACCAGACATTCAACATCCATAACTTCTAAATGTTTCTCTGATTGGAAAGCTTTCCAATTTTTTATACTCGTTTTACAATTAAATATTTATTCTGCTACTAGCACTTTTCTTTTGTTTGAAATCTGTACTTATACGGGTTTAAAGCACCAACTCCACAAAACTAAACGCGGAAAACAACAAAAGTTGGAAAATATATTTATTTGTCATAGAACCCAAAAAGTATCAAATCATGGCTGTGTCAAGTGCACAAAAGGAGCCTCTTAGAGACGCCACTTAAAATCCTTTCGCCACACTGGTTCGGAACTATTAACACGACAAGAGAGAAAACTTAATTATGTTGCGTCCATCAACTTGAGGCATACAGACAGGTTCAGCCTCACGTGCCATTGGCACCAACACTCTTCAAACCGAAACACAGCAATGCTGCTTCAACTAGGCATGGTGATAGTACTTCTCCGCCTCCGGACGAGACCTTCACAAAGAGAGAGAGAAACTCTACTACTACTTAAAAAATAAAATAAATCTCAATCACCGCAGTGATAGCTTCCTCACATTCACATAATTATATTAAAGATTTGTAACAACTACGAAAAAATAAAGGGGTAAAGTACCTAGCTACTCGGCACGGCACTCGTATTTGCATTACAACACAGTGCAGTGTCAGGATAATAATGTTATGTAAATTAAAGGGGATAAAATGATCAGGTTGATGCCAATAAACAGCTGTTTATTAGCATCAACATTTTATTGATTGAACAATGGTAATTGAATAATAACAAAATTATTTAAGTACGTACACGTATTTATCACCATTTATTGCATAAGTTAGGTAACTAAATAAAACTTTTTCCTATAAAAAGTAGTCTGGCTGAATCATATCACTTCGCTATGGATTTATTCTATATCATACTACTGCAGCCGCCGGTGGGTTTTCTGTAGGAATACAAAGTTTTTGTCACATTCATATAACAATATAAAAGCTATGTACTAAATAATATAGGTATCTCCCTCAGACATCCTCGTGAATTTTCGAAAATACTATATGTTTTGTCAGTGGGACTTTGGGGCGATGACTACCGTGACTCGATAGGCTAAATTTCATCATCATCATCATCCACAGCCCGACTGGCACCATAGACTCATCTAGCTTTAAGACGTTTCAAAGTGATCCTTGTGATACAACTGAATAAACAAATTTTGATTTTGACTTTTGTATTTCTGACTGGCCTCTTAGCTCAGTTGGCAGTAGCTCTGCCTTCTGCGCCGTAGGTCGTGGGTTCGATCCCCACCGAGAACAAATATTTGTGTGGTGAACACAGATGTTTGTTCTCTGTCTGGGTGTTATAGTTATATTGTATTCTATGAATGTATTTACAAAAAAAAATGTATTTAAGTATTATAATATCAGCTGTCTGGTTCCCATCGTACATTTAGTTTGTATTAAATGCAAATCAAACACAGTCAAGTTTTCCAAATTTATTTACGTTTAATACGAAAAATATAACCTAAATACTTAAAATTAAGTCAAAGCTACTGTAATATAAGTAGTGCTACTACTAAAATAAGAGCTTGGATGGTTTGAATCAATTTATATTTTTATTAATTATCTCATTACTTACCTACTTATTGAAAGGAAATTTCCAAAACTTAAAATATCAAGGAATGCTAAACAACACAATAATATAGTGAAGCAAAGAAATCATCAGAAACCATTAACATAACTTCTCAATTTTGTTGAATCATCTTTAGTTTCACGAGATTCTATGCAAACAAATTAAACCCAGTATAGGCTGATAAGAATAGTGGTTAAGGTGTACATGGTGGGATACTTGGGAGCATTTCTTGGAAATGGGAATGAATGCAGTAACCTTGATATCTATCTTAAACTGATCCAATTTCACCTGCTAAGGGGCATATGCATTCGAGCCTCAAACATAATATTTTTGACACTTATTCAATAGAGGACTGTCAAAAAATCTATACTTGAGGCTCGACTCAGACCATATCGTAATTAATTGATGAAATTTTTTTTACACACGTATTTGTAACAGTAGCTTCTGCTCAGTTTTCTGCGTTATAAGTAGTTTGTAATAGGTCGTAGATTTGATTCTCACTCATGACAGCCTTTCTCCAAAATTATTATTAAGTATACATAATAGTGTTTGGATTAAAAAACTTATATTGGAAAATTTATAACACTTATCTTTGTAAACTAAATAGAAGCTCAATCAATCACCCGTGACTCAAAAAGGTGTAGTACTACTTACGTAGCAATAATTTACATAAATAAACATGAACAGTATTAAATATTGTTTTCGTTTCGCCTACGCGTCTCTCTCTTTTGCATGGAAAAAATATGAGACAACAACTCTAATTACGTTACGTATTTTTGCCGTCTCATCTTTTCTCCATACAAAAGACAGAGACACGTAAGCAAAACGAAAACGACATTTGGTAACGAAATGTGGTAGCAAAACTCCGACTTCGGGTACTTGTCTCACCTGAGAGCACTGGTGGTCTAGTGGTAGTGGCCCCGCCTTCCGATCCGAAGGTCGTGGGTTCACATCCACTCGTGTACCAATGAGTTTTTCTGTCGAAAAATTTATGTGCACTATGCCAGTACTCTCAAAACGGTGAAGGAAAACATCGTGAGGAAACCGGCGTGTTGTAGAACCTAAAAAAGTTCGAGCAACACGCGTCAAGGGTCACGCAAAAAGGGCCCACCAGCGGCCTACTTGCGGAAAAACCTGCCCGCACATCAAGTGCGCATGATAAAACTTGCCGAACTGGTCTCACCTCGCACGGCGGGTACACGCGGAAGGTACTCAGAGGCATGTCCCACAGCTCGTTGATGTGCTCCTCCGTCCAGGAACCGTTCACCATCACCACGTGCGCGCATCGCCCCACTACGCCGTACAACTGGAACCCACAACACACACATAAAAAAAAACGTAAACAGGCCTTTGCATCTATTGTAGATGATTTATATAGCGTCAGGGGCAACTGGTGATCACTCATGTAATCTTTTATAGTTTTAGTAACCCTCCTGAAAGTAGTCTGAAAGTAGTCTGGATCTTTATATAATAAACTATAAGACCGCCCATTGTACCTACATAAGTTAGGAGTTACGAAAGTTAAACTTTCTTTTTGTTAGTGTGTTGGTAAGGTGTACAATATATAATGTTAATTCATTCATTTGTCTCCCCAGCGGCTTGCACCGCATTGGTCAGAAGTTTAATTACACGGCCATCAGCAGGAAGATGTCCTATAGATAATCCTGTCACTGCAATCCGCGTACATGCTGCTCTGACTGTAATTAAAATTTTGCAAGCAGAGTTTTGAGATGATTAAATAATAATAATAAATATTGTGGACAATTCACACAACACTACCCAGCCCCAAACTAAGCAGAGCTTGTTATATGGGAACAGGATAGCTGATATAATAATTGAATACATATTATATTTTTTTTTTGTAAATTTATTGATTTATTAGTATAATAAGTAGCGGCACGTATCTTCAGCACTGACTGTTATTGCGCAGAAGTCAAAATTAAGGTACTTGAGGGAGGCTAGCGGGAAGAAGGGCGTTCACCGTCTTGTACCTCTAAGTTACAAGACAGTGTAAAACCGTCACCATTAACCGAAGAAGACACAATTTGCGCCAAACGAAGCACAAAGACTCGCCTCAGGTGCCTCCAATAGCCGATCTAATTAAACGAGAAAGAAGCGTTTGCTTGGGCTAGGGACGAGATAGAACCCATCCCAAATTCGCAAATCTACATAGTTACTTTGTCTTTTTTATATTTTAAAGTTGGCTTCTGTAATCTAAAACAAAACATCTAGTATTTTTAATGCAATGCAATGCATCGTAGAGCACTTTCTATTTTGTATAACTGAAAAACTAAGAATTAAGTCATTTGCTTTCATTATTTTATCATTTTGTTGGTATAAAAGTTTAATGGCGCTGAACACGAGTTGTGTTTACGTTTTCTTTTTTGTTGGCGCGAGTTTTTACCTATAAACTATTTTTTAGGGACTATGTTAGGTCGCATTCTGTGATTAATGCTTTGGCAACTCCAAACCTAGTGATATTAGCTAATCAGGACTGAGTTTCAATGAGAAAATAAAATTGTGGCGCTAAATTTGACTAATATAATGTAGAATCTTAGATATCAATCAAATCTTAACCTCTTTGGCAATTTTAGGTTCAACTTATTTCAAAACCTATCTGACCTGGCAACTAACTAGGTTATCAGACAATTGCCATGTTCGCTACTATCAAATTGATATTGGAATTTATTAAATTCTCGCCGCCTACGAACACGAAGGCAAGTGAAATCTGTAAAATACCTGAATAAAGTTGAGTACACCTAGGGGCTTAAAGATAAACTAACGGGAAAAAGCTATTCAACCATAGTTACATAACATATTATTACGTATTTTTTCAATTGCATGACAACGAGGTCAAAACCGGGTCGAAATTTAAAATTCGAGCAGCACCCGATTGTAAACTATCTAGTAAGCCTTGATATACATAATTTTCTATGTTTAAGGACTAGAATGTTTGTTAGTGACTCAACTATACCACATAACAATGCCACTAAACTTGCTTCATGTTATTATTCAACGTTTAATTTTATATATGAACATACCGGGACCTCGGTTAGGGACAAATCTCTTATTTTATCAAAGGCCACTGCAAGCTCAGACCGGTTGAAACTAGGTATAATAATTATTTTGGTATGTTGGGACCTATACTTCCTGTCTACTTTAATTTGGGGTAAGAAAGCTCATTACCCTGCCAGCTGCCACCATAGACAGATCAATGTCGCGCTAGACGGAACCGCTGGCTGCTCAAACCTAACCTATAACATATTGCCCAGTTTTCGCATTTTACACACACCAAAATAAAATCAAACTGCACTTTATTCCCTTGACATAAGATTGTTTGGTAGGTAGTAATAATTTTGTTGGAATAAACTCTGGCAATGGAGAATCTATACAGTTGGGCGGGAATATCGCTGCTGCTGAATATATTGCGTTTTTTTTTATAAAATTTCAGTTGGACAGATTTCACAGTTTTTGGCTTCCTTTTAACAGAGCTCATTTCATGGACAAGTCTTTACCATGGACCATAATTATTGCATCAAAAGAAAACACATTTCGTAAGCACACTTTTCGAATTATATGTAGGTACATTATTCTATGTGATTTTTATATTATTCCTGATAGACGTCGTACCCATCCTTATTCCTATAGTCATAACTTGTTATTACTCTGTCTGCCTACCCACATTTTGTAGAAAAAAGTTACGCTTTGTGATAGCAACGTTTCCTGAAATCGCTAAATTCCGTAGAGTGACGTATCCGCTGACGAGCTGTCTGATAAGCAAATGGACGCAGTGTCTCTCAGCAGCCGTCAATGTACACGTACCAGCACTCGATCACCTCTCGGCAACCTCGCGACTACATCTTATTTTTCAATTCCAGCAACACGGTTCGATTGAGTGATCGTCGAGTGATCACTGAATCCACGTTCCATTTTCAAATTTTTCAAACAAAAATTGACAACTCTCGTCGATTTACGCGATCGCTTGAGTGATTTGTGTTTTTAGAATCGACACCCTGTAGTCTAATGGCCTTACTTATAAAAATATGTCAGAAGGTAAACAGTGCTTAAACTATTGCCATCTCTTACCATTGGGTTAATGACAAACAGTGACAGGACTAGCTTTAGGCAATGATTCAATTTAAATAACGTTTATAAGTAAGGCTGAAAAACGAAACATTCACCCGGGGTAACATAGGCTATAATTATGTGATTAACAAATAAATGTCCACCAGTGGAAAGCCAGAAGAGGCCGCTAAAAATTAAAAAAAAAAAACAAAATCTCAATTTGACTTGGAGCAGAGATTTGTCTCCAAGCATTCATTCTACAGGGTTATTCATAATAAGCTGCAAATACTCAGGAATTAGGTTCAACAAATAAAATAAAAAAAAATATAAATTATTTTTTTTAAGTTTTGCTATGAAAATCTCGAGAAAATCGATAAAGAATATCCTTTGGAATCATTGGCGCCTGACCTATTTTGACCTTTGATCCGCGCCCATTGCCTCAAGGCAAACTTGTATGCTATTGAGCTTGTCTAAATCAAACAGTGTAGACATTGCCAGTGCAAATAGCTTGAATGCAGTTGAAATACCTATTAAAATGTAGTATCATTGTTGCTGCCGAATTAATCAATCGATATTTAGTATACCAGTAGTAGTCTAGCAACCTACACAATCACTAATGTAGGTCGGAAGTTAATAAATTAAGTCCCATCTATGGGATTTTAACATTAGTTTTAAAAAAACACAGTAACAATAACACAAGGTAATTATTACTAGGAAAACGTTTGCGTCGCGCAACATCCATGTCTTGTGTTCCTTTTTGATCAAGTTACCTTAAATACAAATCTGTACAATTTATAATAATGATGATGATCCACAGTAGCCCAAACAAGAGATGAATGGAGAGAAGGAAGGGAGGCCTTTGCTCTGCAGTGGGACACAACAGGCTTTTAATAATAATAATAATGATGATGATAAGTTACCTACCTAAGTACCTATAAGTACATACCTACCTATTTGCTGAGAAGTTATTTGCAACATTTCAGCAACTATAAATAGCATCTGCCCGCAGCTCCGCTCCCGTAGTACCCGTACGTAGTTACCCTTATTTATATCGTTCTATCTTCATTTCAGAACTGAAAATGTCGAAGATCAAGGCTGGACCGGTCGTTGACATCCGGAACGGAAGAAGGCTAGACTAGATATCCTATCGGATTTTTTAAGCGAAGAAGCTATAAAGATATCTACATGCAGCGCTAGCCTAATACAAGTACGATGGGACAATAAACGTAAATATAGTGAAAATAACTTTTCTCAAAATCAAACTGTTTTAGTGCAAGCTGAACAATGTAGGTCTATCTCGAGATCAAAGGACGGCTTTACTGCCCAGGTGCAATTTACGGTGGGCAAACTAGCGATATGAAACTTTAAACTACCCACAATAATTATAAAGAACAAGATCTGAATGACGATTCTCTTAATTGAGTTCTACATGGAGGTTTGTATGTTTTTAATACTGATTAAGATTACTTTGTAAAGATTGGTGTGTGCTTTTTTATTTCAAACTAGTGGCCGCCCGCGGCTTCGCTCGCCTGTTCCCGTAACACCCCGTTCCCGTTGCTTTTTCGGGATAAAAAGTATCCTATGTCCTTCTTCCATCTCCCCGTTCGCCTCCCCACAATAACAATCACCCACAGGAAACGTCTCTCAATCAATAAGGCAACCACAGGTTCTGTTCAGGTTCAAAGAAATTATCAAAATGAAATAAAGCAAAATGAGAAAAGGAATAAGATAAAGGTAGTGTACCTTTATCTTATTCCTTTTCTCATTTTGCAAAGATTCTAGGTCCATGATAATAATAGGATATTAATACCTACAAATATTAAAATAATAAAAAATATTAAGTATTACCTATTACACATCACTAACATCTCTAATCTAACGTTCTCTTTGACATAGGCCTTGAAGTTTTCTCATTATTATTCTCTGACAATTTCCTCATAAGGAAAAACTTACTATTTATGTATTTATTTATGTATTGTACCTATGTATTAGTTTATTTTTAGTTATATCTTATAATAAGTATTAGGATTTTAGTTTAAATTAAGTAGTTAGTTTAGGTAAATACCTATCTAATTAGGTACCTATCTAATAGTGAGTAGGTATTGTAGATCAACTTTTTTTTTTCAATTTTCCGTATGTAACTACACCGCCTTTCAATTCGTTATTTCTTTCCATGCAAAGATTGCCTAAGACAGCTGTTTATCTCTGCAAAATTAAAGATATACAGGGGCCTAATTCTGGGGCCGATCTCGATCATTTTGCAATTTTATTTTATTGCTTTTTCACGAAGAAAGAATGGATGATTTCCTTGAGTAATTCATCGACGACCTCATCGTAGAAGCAAGTGAGGGACCGTGCTGCAGCTGCAGCTCTTGGCTCTATAGGCCTCTTATATGCATGAATAGCTTGTATAACTTAAATTGCTAAGCGCCTGCAAATAAATATGTCTTCTTTCTTTCTTTTTATAAACGCTACCCCCTTTTCATCTTTGCGTTCGGCCCATGATCTCCGCGGTAAATATCTGAGCTTTTAACGTATTTGAATAAGTCCTTCTTGGTACTCCATGGTGGAGCTCCAAATAGTTTCTTTGATCCCCGTTTATCGAGGTTTACGGATTCGTTGTGTTGCGATTATGGTTCAAGTAAGACTATTGTCTGACTGAGGGCTCTACTACAGAAGTGAGCTTTGTGCGTCGCAAAACGGACTCTGGCTCAGCATGTGTTGGTTGGCTAGCAACCAACGCTGGTCTTCCGACAGAGCCGGTTTGGCGATGTCACGGACTCTGCCACTAGGTACAAAGACTAGACAAAAATGCAACGAACAAAGATGTAAGTACTTACTTTCTAAAATAATTAAAATTCGACACAAGAAAAATGCTAATAAAATGCTAATTTGTATAAAATAAATTACTATAAATACGGCCATAAAGATGTTTGTAAATTCATGAGCAAAAACGCAAAAGTTACGGTATTTGGATATTTGATTATTTTAATGTTCATGGCTCAATCACGCCCTAACCATTGAATCGATTTGAATAAAACGTGGAATAAGTACAGTTTGTAATCTGGATTACCATATAGGTTACTTTTAACATCGGAAAATTTACAGTATTAATAGGAATAAGCTGCAGCTTATTAACTTTATTGCTAAGCCGAAAGGATTGACTTAATCCGAGCTATGATAAGAATAAGCTATTTCACTTACGACTATTTCGCGTGTCTTTGGCGATAAAACACTATTTACAAGCGGCACGCGATTCTCAACTCTAGTTCTTAGACGTTTAGTTTTAGGAGAATCGACATTTGCATGTCAAAGTAGCCCATGTCACATACAATAGTTTAAGCGGAGTGACTTTTTACGCGGATAGGCAGTTTGTGGTGATTTGAATAAACGACGGATTAAATTGATATGCCAGGGGTACGTTTGGGATGGCGGGGTGAAAGCGGTTATAGGCGGTAAAACTATAAAAGTTAATTGTCACATGAACTGTATTAATTATGAAGGTGAAATGGTTGTAGCGAACAGAGAGAACAGTTACAAAATATTTCGAGCTTTTTATATTGTTTAATAAAAAGTGATAATTTCTAAAAAAATATGTCTTTTATATTTCATTTTTAAATGCCATCAAAATGAGGTTGGTCATTAAAACATAGAAGAACTTCTGTGAAAGATGCTGGACGATGACTACAAAACTAAATGAAATCAAATTTGGAACTAGATTCGAAGCTTGAAGTGCTTTGGGATTCGGGGAGAGTCAGTTGAACCACGGCCGCGGAACAAGACAGACCTCGAGAGTCTATTTAAACGTCTGAGTGATTTTTCATACGAAGGGAAACTAGTACCTTCGTCCTTGGTTGCGGTCACTAACGACTGCCTACAAATCTGACTGTGCTACGGAGATACTGAACCTTACACAATAGCATTGTTGTTGTTCTTATCAATAGAAAATAAGTTTTGTTTTCTAATTATGGAAATGGTTATAGTAACAAACGCATTTGTTAAGTATTCTGAAAGAATTAGACGTGGTCACGTTCCAAGCTTGACGAATTAGAAATTGTAAAAATAAATCGAGCGTGCTGCTTTGACATTTTACTGATGTGGGTTTTGTTTACTATTGATTTCAATTATTCATAATTTTTATGACTCAAGTACATGCCTGTACATACGTGTACATACATAAAACATACTTTTGTTTATTTTTAGAAATCAACATATTGTTTTGGTTTTTATCTCTTGTTTCTTAAAAACGCACCAGAAGATAAATATTTCTATTCGCGGACAGCGGTTTAAGACATAACAAGATAGGGATTTACAAAACGAATTACTTGCCACAAGAGCTTCGCATCCGCAAGATCCGGACGGACATTCGTTATCAGTCATCTCAACATATTTGATAGCAAGAATCAATGTGTTGTTTTGGTTTTTATCTCTTGTTTTCTAAAAAGTGCACGCAAAGATAAATATTTCCATTCGGTAATAGGCGGAGATGTATACTTCACAATCACGTTTGTGTAATAACATCGGTCAGGTTTCACTTATTGGGTTTGTAACGCACTCATTAACTACATATTTGTTCCAATTATAGCGTCCGTTAGCAGGATTCTCTATTATGTACAATTTTTTAACGAGATTGCACTATTGCACCGGTAGTTGGAGCAACACACATTTCAAACCTTGCCATTAGTTTGCTTGTGTATTGTGATGTACTAATGATTGAAAATTATTATGCAATATCTTACTCAATTTATATGTTAGGTCATGGTGATACTGAATGTTCTAGTAAACTTAATACTGTACCTGAAGTTCGTGATCCACTTACGTATTTTCCTGACGGAATGTCGAGAACGATTGAACGCCAGTATGTGAAAGACTGGGGTCAACGGTTTTTTGCTGGGTTCTTTTTAACGTTAAAGGGAAAAGACGTAAGACAATTTCCATGCGAACATGTCAGCAGGCTTCCACGGCCTGCTGTCGCGTGGAGATTTAGTGGATGTAACCTTGGCTGCCGAAGGCAGATTACTGCAAGCCCACAAATTGGTTTTGTCGGTGTGCTCCCCGTATTTTCAAGAAATGTTCAAACTAAGCTCGGCAAAAGCAAAACAAAACAAAAGCAAACAAACAAACAACAAAACGAAAAAATCGTTTTTTTGGTGTCAGACAACCAACTTTTGAATTTTGAAAATAAAGTTTAATTTTACTGCAAAATTATATTTTATTACAGCTTACAGAATTAGCTGTGTTGTGAAGAACTTGGTAGTACTTCCCCGGACGAACCCTTCACAAAGAGCTCTACTACTCACCCACTCACCCACATAATATAGTATGTTATAGTGATAGTGACTTACTTCTCACGGCCGAGACCGGACTCCTTGAAGCCACCGAACGGGGCTTGAACGCTCAAAGCCAAGTACGTGTTCACCCTGAAAGGCAGATGCTTGATTATTTGATGATTGGTACTATGATACTATAACATCTTACTAACACAAAATATTAGATAATGCTTTACTAGGAACAAAAACCAGTTTGTACATAATTAATCTACAGAGTGTTTTTTTGAGAAAGGCGGTGATGGTCAAGTCAAAAAAAATGCAGTTATTGTTTTCTTATTCTTCTTATTAAATCGAGGGCATGACTCCTTTCACGACTTTTTCCTAACTTTCGTGGTTTTGGACTCGGCTATCACCACCTTTCTCAAAAAACCACCCTGTATAGAAAAACTATTGATTTCTGCAGAAGTTGACACTAATTATTTTCTTACCTACAATTGCACTTCATTACTCGACTACTTACCTTTATTAGTTTTACCTTTATTAGTTTTATTAAAGGGTGAGCCACCCCATGCATTGTGGATTGACGTGTTCGAAACTTGCATGAGCGTTTTATTATTTAGGACAGGCGATGTGTTGCATTGATTTTTGATTCCATGACAACAAGCAAACCTCAGGTAAATTTTAAAGATCCATCAACCGAAAAATCACTCGTCACATGCTTATGCGAAAACTGTCTAATGGTATATAGTTGTTTTTTTAAAAGCGGGAAGGCGGCAATTCAATCTTCATTTCACTCATTTTTAGGGTTCCGTATTCATATTTTTATTTTTACTTTCCTTGTATTCGTAATGAAAAGCACAGTGTTTACCTCGGATGAAAGACTTATTTAAGTCCTTCGAGCTCCATTGGCGTATATATGAATTTAATCGTTATTTACGGAATTATAAAATGGGATTATTGATATTTAAAGTAATAAGATCTATTACCACTTATTTAATAAATATATTGTATAAAAGATGCAGCATCTGCATGAAATATAAAGTTAGATTTTGAATATACTTTGAGCATATTGATAGGCTATCAATATTTTTAAAGGATTCAAATATAGATTTCCAATGCTACTAATACCAAACCGTACGAACAGGCAGATGGGACTTCTCAGCAAATAGGTAGGTATGTACATAAAGGTACTTAGGTAGGTAACATTGTCATCATCATTATTATACAGATTTGTATTTTGTAACAAATAAACTCAAAAACTACTGGACTGATAAATTTCTTTCGCCTCTTTAATGCTGAATTATCCCCGAGTTGTGTTGTATTTCACACTTACGTAACGATAAATAAATAATAATGTGCTTAAAAAGTGATTTTATTTTGTCCTCAAATTACAAATATGAATTCAGTTTTTAGAAAATTATTCCATAACACAAATATAACTTATATTTTAGATAGAACTAGCTGATTCACCGGATGAAAGGGTCCCATGAACATTCCTAGACTAAATATTTTTTCTAGATGGGAATCGATCCCACGACCTACGGCGCAGAAGGCAGAGTTACTACCAACTGAGCTGAGAGACGAGTATTATTTATATTTCATTTTACCAAAACTAAGGTCTAAAAGTTGCAAAAAGCCAAATAAACCAATTACAGCACCCTAATTTAATTAGGCAAACCTTTATTCGCCATCCCCAATACGTCATGTCATTAGTTATCAAAGGGTTGCGTCGGTTTGTCAGGTTCAATGGAGTCTGGAATATAGTTTCACCATTTTCATGGCTCCATTTTGTTGATGTATAACAAAAACCTCGTACGACCTCGTATGTGTTAGATCTGACTAATTAATGCGCTTTTAGACTCAAGCACCATTTCCTTCAGGCTTGGTATTAAAGCCCACGTACCTCTTAAGGAATCAGTTCACAATTTAAATTTATTTAAGACTATTTAAAATTATTCAGAAGACTGTTCTAATTATGACGTCAAACGTAGAACGAATGAGTCCTAGGGAAAGTACCTCAAATATTTTTTTTATAAGAATACGTTATAATTTAGTTGATTATAGGTTATTTTTTGGTTGCCCAAAATGGGCAGCCTTCCTAAGAAGAAAAAATACTATATTCAAATACAGAACATACGAGTCGAAAGCAAAATATTTGAATATCGAATCACAGAACGCCTTAGCATTGGCTGAAGTTAACCTTGAACTCTTGACGGTCATTGACGAAAAAACATCGCAGTGACGTAAAAACCGGCAGGAAACTAAAAAAACTAATCGTAATAACATACAGTAGAACACCTATTTTATTTTCGAATAAAAAAAAATTTTTGAGCATTTTGAGCCATTTTGAGCACTTGTTGTAAGAAATTTTAATGTAATAAATGTATTTTAAATATCTAATTTGTTTTATTTTCTGTTTTTAGTAAATTCGATTGCTATGTAAAATCTTACTTGTAATTTGAAAAAATGACGCTTACCCTTTTGCGCTCAAAGAGGCCTGCACTTCCTATCGTGCACTTGACACATAGTTTCGATGTTTTTTTATAAAACCAAATAACACACACAAATACCAACCATAAAGTTATAATAAATATTTTATTGAATTTTCTAATTTGTTTATTTTTATCGTAAATGTAAGTAAGTTATACCATTTAAACCTATCTACAACAAATAAAAAAATCATCAAAGTTTAGATCAAATAGCCCGGTTTGTTCTAAATAATGTTAATTTCCATAAATCGAAGCGCGAACTAAGTATAGTCCCCTAAATTATTGTTCAACCCTATTGTTGATAGTTAGGCTGGGTATTTGTTGACCGAAAATAACTTATTGTTTACTCGCCGAATAAAAACTTTTTCTTCTATTAATTTTAGTGATGTGACCAATTTCCTTCAAAAAACCACTTAAATGAAATAATTGTGTGGTATAAAATAAAAAACTTTTGATTTGATTTTAAATAAATATTTAAATCAGCACTTTCGTAAATTATAATCTAATCAGTAAGCACTTAGAATAGTTTTATTCGTTATGACAATGCCCTTCAGAAAAACAGAGCACGAAAAACGCGGAAATTATCAAATCGTGCAATCTACTGCAAAAGTGAATAGTAAAAAAGTAAAAGTTTTACTTCAGTCAAGAATTTAATCATAAAGTACCTATGTAGGCCATTTACATCAACTATCTGGTTCCATTGTACAAGCTTTACTTAGTTTGGGGCTAGAGAGTGTGGTGTAGATTGTCAACAATATTTATTTATTTACATATCAGCAAGTTTCATAAAATAAAAGTGGGTTTACAAAAGATAGAAGTAGAACAATGAATTCAAGATTTTAGCCATGAATAGCTGATGCTATAAAGTAAGTATAGTTTCAAAAGTTCAAATCTGACATGTACACGGTATAGATATCAATTTTCAATAAATTGTGTGCTTTTTCTATAATGCTTTATTTTCTTAAATAACGTTTAGCCCAGATAGAGAACAAACATCTAATTTCAGCACAAATTTATGCACACAATGCTAGTGTTCTCAAACGGTGAAGGAAAACAAAACATCGTGAGGGATCTCGCGACTTAGCTCCGCACGTATTATTGACCATGTATGTCCTGTGGGTAAGGAAAAAACATGAGTAGGTACTTGCAGTACCTAGTTACTACGGCCAATTTTGACGCAAAATGCAAATCTAAAATAGATTATAGCCCATGGTTTTCTTAGCATCGGCATTTTATTTACATACAGCTAAGCTAAAAGCATAGGCTATCATTGTCTACTTGTTTGTTGAAAAAAAGTTAATAATTCAATAGTTTTTTTTATTTAAATGTTTGTAACCTCAGAATTCCTTCATTTATAAACCAATATTTTTTGTTAAAACTTTTATTTGAAATCGGGTTTCAAGTTTTATGAACTTTTACTAACGCTTTTCTTTTGGGTTTCAAGTTTTTAAATAAAAATTAACAGTTTTACACGCTAAAATCAAAACTCTGTCCAGTAGCACCCCAACACAGGGTACAAAACCTCCATTGTACCCCATTGTACCCTGAATTTTTTTTTTGGTTTCTGTTAACGCAAGACCTCTCAAAAGTTGTGTAATTGATCATAGATTACGAAATTATTCTTTTAAACATTATAAAACTATGTCTTTAGGGCTCTACCAATCTTTAAAGTTTTGAAAAAAAATATTTTTATGGTAATCTTTAATTTAGGTTCCTGAATAGTATAATAATAAATATTTACTTTTTGTTACATATAGGTGTAATAAATAGACGACATTTCGATTTGCATGTAAGGACATGTTACCAGCGACTTAGGATTTGATAGGTTTCAACTTGCTTACACCTTCAAGTTTCAACTTACGAGTAGATAAACATTTGAAGTATCTTAGTACATACCAAGTTTAAAAAACAAACACAGGGTTGGGTTACCCTGCAGAACTATACAAGCTACCAAGCTAGATTTACTTGGCATCAACATTATTGTAAGGTTTTCCAGAACTGTGAGATACTAAAGTTGGTCTCATTGTCTTCCAGAGCTATACAAGCACTTCCTCTCCGGAGCGGAAACGTTCGACACACGCACATGGCTGGCCGCAGTGTGCGTGGTGATGGGGGCTCTAGTTATCCTGGCCGCGGGGACCTGCGCCGCTCTCTGCCGCGAATGGCGCCGCAGCGGTGAGCCGCCCATATAGCATAGACCGCTGCCAAGGCTCTACTTCCTATGGCACTACTGACAGACCAGCTATATCAAAAGGCCTTGTGCTAATCCCAGAAGTACAAACAACACGCTTGCAAGGCCTTGTCAGTAGTGCTGGGTATCGAAACAAACTCAACAACATTTTGTATAAATTTACAGATACCACTGAAAAATTCGTCGAAATTACTGACTACATAAAGAAACTAGGATCACAGAATTGGGAACATATTCGCGAAGAGCCAGAAAGACTGACTGAAGAGATGAAGCAGCTAACTGAACAGACACAAGAGTTGGCCTTTACAAATTACAAAACTTTTGTGGAAACAGCTGAGATATCTCGAACTGTAATAAAAGATTTAGATAGGTCAAAGGAGTCTTTGAAAACATTCCTTGAAACCACCCCAGAGTTCTTGAATATTTACGAAATAAAATCCACCGGAATATTAATTAAGACAGAAATGCGATGGCTGCAACAGCATCGGTAATTAATCATCTGTCTTATTATTATCATCTGAATAGTATTTACCATTTCCTACAGCACAGACGACTCCAATACCTCCAGCAGCGTTGGGAACCAACCGCTCATAGTCAACTCCTACGCATAGTTACAACTGGGCAGTCATCAATAATGAGAAGAACATTTAATTCTTCAGGGCCTCCACACACCTCTGCCGCATGCCAGACACCTCGTGGGCTTTTTTGACACGTGTTGCTCGAACTTTTTTAGGTTCTATGACACGCCGGTTTCCTTACGATGTTTTCCTTCACCGTTTTGAGAGTACTGACATAGTGCACATACATTTTTCGACAGAAAAACTCATTGGTACACGACTGGATTTGAACCCACGACCTTCGATGAAACTTGTTATAGGTTTAACGGTAAGATAAGCCATGTAATAAATGATCTACCCTACCTCACTTCTCTGAAAAAACTTTAATTATCTGCTTCAAGAAACTTTTAAACTAATAAGTATAGGCAAATATGAAACAAAACTTTAGATAACTAATATTCGTGCTACGGAATTGTAACGTATTTTTGCTGTCTCATATTTTCTCCATGCAATAGCGAGAGACAAAAAGGCGAAACGAAAACAACATTTGGTAACGAAATGTGGTAGCAAAACTCCGACTTCGGGTTCTGAAGGCCAAGTCGCAGTTTTACTCGATCAGTACCCAAAGTCGGAGTTTTGCTACCACATTTCGACTAATGTTGTTTTCGTGTGAGCACGTGTCTCTCTCTTTTGTATGGAATTGATGAGACAACAACTTGTTAAAGTTCATTTTTTCTATCCAAAACCAAACTGAGAATAATAAAATTACCTGTAAACTTGTGGAAGTTATAGGTAATTAAAATTTACTCCATAATCTGCGAGTAATCAAGTGCCAAAATGTGTGAGGTGGATGCCGACCTATGTTTTAGTTGTTTCTATCGAACTAGCCTAAGGTTTCACTTTTACAATAATTTGTAGTACCTATCTAATCTAGTAGAGTAGGGACGATCCTACTTGGGTTTGTGGAAGTGAAAGGGATCCAATCCTTTGTAGATGAAACAATGGGTCAGTAACTGAACACAAACTAGGTTACCTACATTACTCATTCTAACAGAATAGTATCTCTATGTTCAAGGACAAGCAAACATGCCGTTTCCGAGGCGCACGGTACCCGTGTGGTCTCAGCATATCCTGCGTCATTGGAGGAGGGAAACCCATGGACCTATGTTCCGGAGGGATGATCTGGGCATGCTGTGTGGATAGAGAGACCACTGAACGGCCTGTTGAGGCTGGACCGGTAGTACAAAACGCTAGTAAGTATTTTTTACCAAAACAAGTTTGAGGGTAGATTTGACTATCACTGACATACCCGGTAGTAACTAGCAAAATCTTAAGTCATGTAACAAGGATCACATCACATATATCAAGGTCACATAATAAGGAAAACCTAATGGGTAGCACAATAGTACAGAACGCTAGTAAGATTATGACTCTAGTAGGGGCTGATTTGTGTATTTTTATAGTAGATTAGAGTAGATTTGATCAGACCCTACGGTCTTTTCTGGTGAGAAAAACAATAGCATTGTACAAAACACAAATAAGTAGTTTAAGTATGATAAATTTATCAGGGAATAGGTGCATACAGCACCCTTGATTTCAACATTTCAACGAGACTTCATAAATCTAGTAAGATGCACTCACACTTGGATTTCTTCTTGTTCATGTCTTCATTGTCAATGGTATCTTCTGTCCACACGACCTTCTTACGCCTATGACACACCTACTAGCAATGCTTCGTGAAAGCTTCACAAGCTTAGCATCATCATCTCCCTGCCCTTATCCCACGCTAAGTGGGGGCACAAGGCACAACAGGTTTTCTCTTCCACTCACCTCTAGCATTCGTCTTCTCAGTGCTGACTTCTTTCTTGCTCATAAAGCTTCATATGCTTAGAATCACCTCAGCAAATAACTCATGAAAATGTTACTTCGGGAAATACGTGGAAAATGAAACCTAAAATTCATAAAATGTCACTGGAACTTCCAGTAAATATTTCTTCATACATGCTCGTCTAAGAAAAACGTTAAAATTAATGTAACCATATTTATGAAATTTTGTGCAATTTTTTTAACGACTTTCTAAAAGGAGAACGTTATCAATTGGGCCATGACTATTTGCGTTCTAAAGTGCACTAGGTCAAGGAAGCACTTAATTGGTTACCTAGCATAGCTATACCTACAGTTGTCAGCTATGTAGGTGTAGGTATCAATCTACCTTCAAAGATAAATTTAGTACCTACCTACTACACTATTATATTTATTTAAGAGCTACCTATGGTAAGAATGATCCAGGTGTACAATATAAACGATGATAGTATTTGAATATATGTATAAACCTACCATACCTACCTACCTACCTATATCGCAACCGTAGCTCACTTCCATGATTAGTTGCAACTCATGAAATTATGGAGCACGCTGAAGCATTGTATTTATTTTTTATTAACAACAATAACAGGATTATTTTTCAGATAAATCATATTAGTTTTATAGTGCACTTTAGTCTACGGGAGTGCACTATTAATAAAGTACAATTAGTCTGGCTCAAAGGATAACTCTTATAAGGTTTTAGTAGAACACTGGTGGTCTAGTGGTAGCGGCCTCACCTTCCGATCCTAAGGACGTGGGTTCAAATCCAGTCGTGTACTACTTTTTCTTTCGAAAAATTTATGTACACATTGCTAGTGCTCAAACGGTGAAAGAAACCATCGTGAAAAACCCGCGGCTAAGTCAGCTTTGCACGTATTGACCATGCCTTTCCTGTGGATTTGACCGACTAAGCTGTCAGGATGGTATAGGTGCTGGGCAAGCCCATTCCATCTAAAAAAAAATCCTGTCCTATGTTAATACCACATCAGTAATTAACTGCACGGTATTAATTACGCTACGTTAGACGGACGTGCGTTGATGCACGTCCGTCTAACACTAACCAATATCGCTAATCAACATCGGTAGTCATCTCATCACGGATTACCATATTATAAAGTGTCGTCGTAAGGATGTACCAATTATGCTCAGCTACAGAGGTAGTAGGAAGTAAGTTTAAGCCTGAAGTTGGTCGACATAAACGGTTTTCACTGGTTTGAAAAAACCAGTAACAGGTTTGGTGAAAAAGAGGCTCCTACTAAGAGGCACTTGACACATAAGACTGGCCGTCGCGTTTTTAAATGAAATTATACTGAAAGGCCTTTTTGCGTGTCAAAGGTAGGATGCAAGTATAGAGTCTTTTACCTATTACTGTTGTTGAAGTGAAAACTTTTTGGCCGTATTGTGCATTTTTAAGGTTGGAAAAAACCAATAAACTCGTCATCGTTTTCATTTCTTTGTGTTGAACGATTTTTTTATATACATCGCGAACTTTTCGTAAAATTTTGCCGTGTACAAATTAACGTTTGGATTGCTTTTAAATTTTATGAGAAATAAAAGGTTTAGTTAAGTTATCTTTAGACTCTAAATAATTGTAGCAGAATTCATTTTAAATGAATTATATTGAACTTGAATGGAATTATCAAAATACTTTGATAAAATAAGAATAGAACAGAAGTAAAAAGCGAAAAGTAAAGAATAAATCTACATTTTCAATAAAAAAAACCCTAGATTTTGGATTATAATTATACGCCTATTATTATAACCTGCCTATAGTTATTGTCACCTCTATTCTCAAAATGTGCGAACGAGAGCTCTTAAAATAGCCCTGCAGGTCTAAATCTAAAACGATTCAAGCCATAGCTTCATCATCATCATTATCAGCCTGAAGAAGTCCACTGCTGGACATAGGCCTCCCCTATACATTTCCACACTCAGAAAAAAATATTGTTGGTTCCAACAATAAAACTTTAACAGGGGAGAGCCCACCATGGTGTATAGTCCGTGCGTCAATGTTTTTATTGTCATGGATCAAGTTGTCAGTACAACAATATTTCTATTGACAAGAAGTAAATTGTCATTGCAACAATGTTTCTATTGTCAAGAATTAATTGTCATTGCAACAATGTTTCTATTTTATCAATAAGGCGTGTTTTGATACTACAACAACATATCTTTTGACAGCGGAACTAATTTCGAAATCGAAGGATTAAAAATGTACAACTAGTAGGTACGAAAGACCCCAAGTGTGAGGGGTAAAAAAAGAAGATTTGATAAGACCGAAGTTGATCCGATGCATTCATCGGATCAACTCCAGTCATCACAAATCTTCAACGGAGTCATTAATCCGTTGAATACAATTTCATAAAACCCCTTCTACTATATAAGGAAACGCCGTGCGTTTTCGTCAGCGCGTTCTAGGATCGTTACAATTTTAGTCACGCCATCTAGTTCTAAATTTAGTAAGCAGCTTTTTTGTTAGTTTACTTTACTAACAATGTTCACATTGACACACTTGCAACGTTCCATTGTCACCTCAGTGACATATTTATTGTATGACAAAAGGTAGTTGAATACTACGACTATAGTTATTTTGCTAGGTTGTTTTACAATTTTCACATTGATACACTAGCAACGTTCTATTGTCACCACAACGACTTACTTATTGCATGACAAAACGTAGTTGAACTTTACGCTTTAGTTATTTTGCTTAATTGATTTACAATGTTTACATTTACACATTTGCAACGATCCATTGTCATCACAGTAATATATTTGTTGTATAACACTGGCCCACTTCTACTCCAAATATTGCTATGCCCTAAACTTAAGGGCTTATGTATTCACCATTTTTAACTTTAAAACTTCACCATGTAACATAATAATTGCAATAAAGAATATGAGTATGATTTTGAGTAGTCACATGCTCCGACTATAGAGGTCTTTTGTTAGATTTATTAAAAAAATTCGCATTGACACACATGCCAGTTCCATTTTCACCTCAGCAACATACTTATTGTATGACAAAAAGTACTCAAATGCCACTACTATAGTTACTTTGCTACGTTTTTTAACAATGTTCACATTGACACGCTAGCAACGTTCCATTTTCACTACAGCAACGTATCTATTGCATGTCAAATGGTAGTTAAATGCTACGACTATAATTACTTTGTTAGGTTTATTAACAATGTTCACATTGACACACCTAAAACGTTTTATTGTTGTATAATCAATTTTTTTATTAACTTTGATGTAAGGACAAAGCTAAATTGTTCCTTGCACATTAAACGAAGGAAAATCAGCGGACAATAAAAAAGTTGCTGAACCCAACAAAGCTCTTTCTGCTAAAATAACAGAGTATTTAGTTGCTCCGACAGGAAATTTCTGACAATGCATTTATTGTGACTTTGTTGACCCATTTTTTTCTGTGTGCAGAAAGAACGATTCTGAGCTCTTTCCATCCACCGACTTCCCGCGATCTTAACAATGTCGTCGGTCCATCTGGTGGGTGGGCGCCCTACGCTTCGTCTTCCGGTTCATGGTCGCCATTCGATAACCTTTATTCCCCAACGGTTGTCGGTTCTTCGAGCTATATGGCCTGCTCATTGCCATTTCAACTTACTAATTCTTCGAACTATGTCGGTGACACTGGTTCTCTTACGGATTTCCTCATTTCTGATTCAGCCATAGCTTACCTGGCGGATACTACGCGTTTTCTTCGGTACAACTTTGTAGTGTAGATCGTGTTTTTAAGTATTTTGAAAGTGTGCCTAGTATTTTTGGGTATCATCAATATTATTTTTGGTTTTAGACAAATGCCGCCACTACCCGGTCTCACTCCTGAAGGCAGACGTGAGTTTTATTTTTAACTTTTTAGTTCAATTAGTTATAAAAGCGTTTTTTTTAGTTTTTTAAACTATAATTTATTACCATTTTCATTTGAAACAATTGTTTGCTAGAAGTAATTGGTCTATCTTTCTAAACCCACTGTTTATTTTTTTTTCAATAGATACTTACCTAATTTAAAATGATGTATACTTCTTTAACAAACTTTTTTTGTCGTAGCTACAAAGGTTGCATGCAGGTGGCGTAGCTTTTTTCAAAGTTACTATTTATTACGGACTAGAACCTTAATATTGTTTCTGCCGCTGCGTTTCGGTTTGAAGGGTGTGGGTGCCGGTGAAATTACTGGCACGTGAGGCTGAACATCTGTTTGCCTCAAGTTGATGAACGCAGGGAAGTGCTTTGTAGGGCACGTTCCTGACGTGCGTGTCCTACAAGACAATACATAGCATTCGAAACTATCAGCTTTCTTACAAAAACGCCTATTTTTGGCTCATGGTGATAATGATCTTATAAGGAAAAAAACAAAAATAATGTAGTATGAAATATTGAATCTCGGAACTTCGCAAGTTCCCATCAATATTTTCGGTTTACGGTTTATGACGTATAAAAAAAAAACTACTAACTAGATCTCGTTCAAACCAAATATCGTTGAAAGTTTACATAGTAATGTACAACATATATTTTTTTTAGTATTATCATTCTCTTACTTTAGAAGTTAGAGGGGGGGGGACCAACTTTTTTCCACTTTGGAAGTGTCTCTCGCGCAAACTATTCAGTTTAGAAAAAAACGATATTAGAAACCTCAACATCATTTTTGAAGACCTATTCATAGATACCCCACACGTATGGGTTCGATGAAAATTTTTTTTTTGAGTTTCAGTTTCAAGTATGGGGACCCCCGAAATTTATAGTTTTTTTTTTATTTTTATGTAAAAATCTTAATGCGGTTCACAGATTACATCTACTCGCCAAGTTTCATCAGTCTAGCTTTTACGGTTTCGGAGAAAAATGGCTGTGACATACGGACGGACAGACAGACAGACAGACAGACAGACATGACGAATCTATAAGGGTTCCGTTTTTGCCATTTGGCTACGGAACCCTAAAAATGACTGAAACTGCCGTTTGATAAATTTACTATCATTATTTGCAAATGACAATAATTTACACAAGATAAATGGGATCTTACAAGATCACTCCAAATGTTCTCACGCCTCATGATTCAGTTATTTATAAAATAGCACCATAAGTAGTACTATAATCTACCATTATTTAATGTGAAAGAAAGAAAGAAAGAAAAAACGTTTATGTGCCACACCTCCAATGGAGAACATTTTAGTGCTAAAACTAAGGGACAGTAGCAGTAACAAAAACAGAAAACAAAAATAAAAAGGAACTAAAAAAAGAAGGTGCAGAGAATGGTCCTTCATGTGGACTTGTTTATGTAGGTATGTCAAATAAATGTCTCTCACGGCTCACGATGTTTTTCTTCGCCGTTTGAAGGTTGTGAAGGTTGTGCACTGTAGTGCACATACATTTTTCGATACAAAAACTAATTGGTACATGACTGGATTTGAACCCACAGCCATAGGATCGGAAGGCGGAGCTGCTACCACTAGGTCACCAGTGCTCTCATCATAACCACAAACTAACTTAAATTAATATTACGACATATATTTAAAACTAGCGGCCGCCCGCGGCTTCGCCTTAACTCTCAGCGTACACGTGGTCTTTGACAAATCCCCATAGTATTAGTATTATTAATCTACACGTGTATCTACTTGAAATTCATTAATACCTTCATATCGTACATAATTATAAAATGACAAGGGTAAAATAAGTAGGTACTATTTCACTTATGTAATATAGTTTGTATTATGTGTGCTGAATTAGCAAATATAATTATGCCTGTCTATGTCTTTTTTCTTCAAAGTAGCTGCTAACGTCCCATTTGAACTGTCAAGTGAACGAAGTAAAACCATGAGTTTGATCAAGAACCAGCAGACTCAAGACACACTCAAGAATCAAGATAGATCTGGTGGTCTTGTGGTAGGGGTCCCACTTTCCGATCCTATTCTATCCGTGGGTTTAAACCAGCCGTGCGCCAATGAATTTTTCTAACAGAAAATGTAAGAGGCTGGCGACCGAGAGAAGCACAATGGCAGAGGCAGAGCACCCGCCTGTTGGTCGAATGATATTGTCGGAGTAATTGGGCAGCAATGGCGAAGACTGGTAGGTACAGGACCGATGAGAGTGGCATGTTAGGCAGGCGTACACAGCAGTGGATGTATTTGTTCTCGGTGGTTATCGAACCCACGACCTCCTGCACAGAAGAACAACTGGGTTATCAGTATTTATAGTTTACTCTTCATAATTAGATGGCATTAGTCCATTCTGTCAATTTTTCCAATATCAAGTGTGGATGAATTGCATAAGTAAAATAGTTTTTAGTCAAGTCGGTCAATAAACAAGTCGACCGTCATTGGCTTTGAAAGAAAAGATGGCGCTTTTCTTCAAAACCATCGGTAACATTTTCGTTCAAATCAGGATATCACTTAGTACCTACACTTTCACAAAAAAAAACAAATGAATGACAAAAACATGCCATGATACTTATTTTCCTTCCCACATATAAAAATAATTATAGAACAATCTCCAAAAAGAGCCGAATAAAACTTGGGTGAGATATTAATTTATGCCTTATTATTTAACTTCCTTGCCTGAGTTGAAACAACCTGTGGTTAGCATGGCTTGTTCCGAGGCTTCTAATAGTGTTATTGATTTTGAAAGATTTTCAAATTTAAATCGTTTACAGCGTGCGTGTGCATATGTGATGCGTTTTATACACAACACACGTACAAAAAATAAAGCCGAGCGTTGTGTAGGTTCCTTATCAGTAAAGGAATTAGATAGCTCGTTAGGTTTTCTAACTAGGCAGGCGCAAATACAATCCTTTTCTTCTGAATACAATGCGTTAACTAAAAAATTAAGTTTAAAATCAAATCGTAGTCTGTCTAGTTTAAATATGTTTTTAGATGAAAATATTATGCGTGTTGGTGGCAGACTGGTAAATTCTAGTTTTTCATACGACAAAAAGCATCCCAAGTTACTGTGTAGTAAACATCATTTTACATTGCTTTTATTTAGACGTGAACATTATAACTTGTTGCATGCGGGACCTCAGTTACTCATATTACAAGCTCTGCTTAGTTTGGGGCTGGGTAGTGTTGTGTGAATTGTCCACAATATTTATTTATTTATTTATGTTACAAGGGAAAAACCATCGCATACCTCAACTCCATCGCAATACAGTTGTGTAAGTATACTGTTAGCTTTTTGAGCCATAACGGAGAAGTTGTGGCATCTTTCCAGATGTGAGTAGCAGATGTAGCACAATTTCTCGGTCCGCCCATCTTCATGCGTCAGCTATAAATAAACAATTTTCTATAATGCTAGCATTCTCAATTTGCACATCAATCTTTTTCTATAACACAGAATACACCGCTTAGTTATTAGTTGAGCTTTAGAAAGTTTATAATGGGCTGCAGATATCTCTGACTTGGCCTCTCAGCTCAGTTGGTAGTAGCTCTGCCTTCTGTGCCGTAGGTTGTGGATTCGATCCCCACCGAAAACAAATTTAATGTGCGATAATGAATGGATAAATAAATCCCCTCAGCCATGCTATTCCTGCAACACGGTCGCGGAACATTATATCTTGTGACGGAAACACGACTCAAGGTTGATTGAATGATCAAGCGAGTCTTCCTGAAGCGAAGCTCGATCTTGATTATACAGCCTTCACCGAAGAGAGTTTACATGTAGTAGTTGTACGTACAACACGAACTAGCTCGCACAATAACTTTAGAGATAGAAAGAGAAAAAACACATCGCCTTTCATTCTGCCCTGAGGCTGTCTATTCATTATTTTCAGAGTAAACAAACATCAGCAACATTGATCTACCAGGGATAGCTAGGTACCTTCGTAGGTAAGGGTAGGGAGGGACCCAGACTCTCTTCGGTGAAGGCTGTATAATCAAGATCGAGCTTCGCTTCAGGAAGACTCGCTTGATCATTCAATTATACAGCCTTCACCTTCAGAGAGTTTACATGTAGATGTTTAGAGAATTGATCTATGTTGCCAAGGGTAGTAAAATAAAAATCATAGAAATGATTTTTGAAACTTTCTTAATGTTTATTATTTTAATAAATAGCAACAAAAGAATAGTTAACAGAATCAATATCATTATCAAATAACAAAACATAACCTGTCCTTAGGAATAATCAAACTTAAACAATTGAGTCTAACAAACTGGTGGTAGAGTCAACGATAGGCCTGTTATAAAAATTTGCAAATACTGCTGATTGTTCAGACCAACCCGCCGATCTCCTAATTACATCGATACTAACACCGGCGCGTGAGGCAGCAGAAGTAGAGGCATGCCTCGTGCTGTGAGCGCCGAATATAGAGATATCTATACCACTATCCCCTAAAGTCTGCTTCAACCAGCGGCCAATAGTCTGAGATGTAGCAGCTTTATGAGGCTTTTTAAAAGTAATAATAAGACGATCAACAGTATCGGGTCTGATAGAGGCAGTTTCTAACAGATATTTTTGCAAAACTGATGCAGGGCAAACTCCAGGTCGCTGATTAAAGTATGGTAAGTTTAAAACTGGTTGAATTCGACCTATTCCAGAAGTTTTTATTAAATCAGTAATTGAAATTAAAATTCGATTATTAAATGACTTGATATTCGATGTCTTAATCAGTGATAAAGTTTGCATTCTTTGACCAGTTGACAACGCTAAAAGCATGATCAATTTTTTACTTAATTTTTCTAAATTGCAGGAATCATGTGGTATTTTTTCTAAATAATCCAACACAATACTTGGATTCCACGTTAATGTATATCGTGGGAACGTTGGCTTTAATTTGAAAATCCCTTTAAAAAATCGTTTGACTCTCATGTCCTCTCCGACCTTATTTGAAGATATGAGAGATATAGCCGACCTATGACTATTTAAGGTACCGTAAGAAGAGCCTTTGTTGAAACATACTGTGAGGAAATTCAAGAGAGATGGTATTTCAACTTTGTAAAAATCACAATTATTCGCGACGCAATATTCCCACCATTGCTTATAGCTACTATTATATTGAGATCTAGTGTTATGCGAAATAGATGAAAGCATTACATCTAAAGCCGATTCCGGTACTGCCTGCCTTCGGAAGCCTTCCCTGATAACACACACGCCACCAGGGAAAGGTGGCGGTGGAGCGGGTGAATTGACCTGAAAGGAGAGAGCAAGAGATGCATACTTGGAGGGAATATAATTATTTCTCTAATGCATAGTGACATAAACAATGGATACCACGGCTGGGAAGTCCATAATGGTACCACTACAATACCAGTCGCCTCGTCGGATATAATTTTATTTAAGGTCTTCAAAATTAAAGCGAACGGTGGGAACGCATAAAAATAAAATTGAGACCAATTGATAGTAAAAGCGTCAATGTTATGGGCAAAAGGATCTCTTTTCCACGAAATGTATACAGGACATTTTGCATTCACGCGAGTGGCAAATAAATCAATATCCGGCATATTAAAAGAACAAACTATTTTTGTAAATTCTGTAGAACCTAATTCCCACTCCGTATCGATATTTAGTTTCCTAGATTCCGTATCTGCTATTACGTTTTGTGATGAAGGAATGTAAGATGCGAAAATGAATATTCTCCTCTTCTCACACCATTCCCAAATCTTACTAGATATCTTATTCAAGTGAGGGTACTGGACACCACCCATCCTGTTTACGTAGGAAATAGCTGTGGTGTTATCTACGCGTAAAAGAATTTCGCAGTGCCGTTTCTTATCCGCAATTGATTTTAATCCGAAATAAATGGCTAACAACTCCAAATAGTTAATATGATTAGCTCGTTCAGTGGTTGTCCAGTGTCCGCCACTTTTTTCAGAACCACAAGCTACGCCCCAACCTGTGGTCGAGGCGTCAGTAAATATTTCTAGGTCATATTTATGTTCACGAATAGGATTAACAGCTCGTAAAATGTTTTTATTCCACCAATGTAAGTCTTTATGTAACTTATCGGGAATCTTCATAACAGCATCGTAGTTATCAGCGTGTTTAAGAAGAGCTAAATATTTTTCCCTCTCTAGGGATTTCGTATAAAGCCATCCATATGGAATAGCCGGACAAGCTGCTGTGAGAGACCCTAAATAGCTTGCAAAATCTCTTATGCGCATTTGCTTTAAATTTAAAATATTATTCGTTTCCTTAAATAATTTTTGTCTCTTCGTGTCGGGAAGTTGTAAAGTCATCGTCTCAGAATCCAGAATAAAGCCTAAATATTTACACGACTTCTTTGGAATTAAAATGCTCTTTTTATCATTTATAACAAAACCTAAGCGCGCGCGTGAGACATTTTATTGTTTCATTTGCATTACGAAGGCAATCACTAGCGGATCGTCCAATACAAAGAATGTCGTCCAAATATCTTACAGAGAGGAAGCCCCGAGATCTTAAGTGAGACATGACTGGTTGCAATATTTTTGTAAATACATACGGCGCAGAGCAAAGTCCGAATGCTAACGCCACAAACTCCCATAAATCGCCATTAAAGTAAAATCTTAAATATTTGGCATGTGATTCGTGAATAGGAATCAAAAAATAAGCCTCTTTGATATCAATATTAATCATGTGACAACCCTTTGTCAAAAGTTTGGTGGCAGTGCGTAGGTACATCTTCCATCTTGAAGTGTTCCGTACGAATGTATTTATTTAACTTCTTTAAGTTTAAAATAAATCGATTACTCCCGTCACTTTTGGGAATCAAAAATATATCGGATATAAATTGTCCTGCCGTATGTTCACATTTCCTTATAGCGCCAATATTCGATAAGTGACCTAGCTCCTCCATTATCGCCGATGACTCAGTTTTAGAAAACTTGCGGTGTTGGTAACTTTTTGGACATTGGTTAGGAATCTCTATGAATGGTATTTTATAACCTGATAAAATATCTAGGATAAAGTCATCGTCTGTAATGGATAGCCATTCATTTATAAAATATTTTAGACGACCTGCGTGTACCTGGGCGTTTGGGTCTATAGCCTGCGCTGCGTACTGGCGTAGCGAGGCGCCGCCGCCGCCGTGCTCGCCGTGTACTGGCGGCGGCGGGGAGCGGGGGGCGGGGAAGGGCGCCTCGGCGCGTGCGGCGGCGGTTGGGGAGCAGACGACGGTGCCCAACGGCGCGGATACTGGTATGACGTCATTGATCTCGGCCCACCGCCCCGCTGGTTCCGACCGCCGCGCTGTTGGTTCTTCGCACCGCGCGCCGATGAGCCTTTCCGGTTTAAATGAGTCGATGAGGTCGATGCTTGTATCAGCTCACTTGTCTTCTTAATACCTCTCGAGTTTCTTACAAGATCTCCCAGGTTTTCGCCGAATAAGAGACTATCCCTTTTTCTGTCTTTGAAAGGTTCCATGAGAGGTTTATCAATCAGCGGGATGATCACGGAACGTCTTGTATCGGTTTCAGCGAAGTGGGAGTCCGCTAACAGTCTGGCGGCGTCATTTAATGTACGGATGATATCCTGAATATTTGAGTTCTTTTTCATCAGACTAGTCATAGCTATTGTTAAAACTGAAAGCGTTTTACCGAGCTGATCTTGTTTACCAAGTAGGCGCTTGTCCCGCAGCTTACATGGCTCGGCTAGCATTGCTCCCACCTCCAAGTTTAGAGTAGGACCTTTAGCTAAAGCTAAGTTTTTTGGAAATAAGTATTTCTTTGATATTTCTTCTTTTGCTTCAACATTTAGCCCGCTGAGAAGAATTTTTTGAAGTCTCGCTGCCAAATCAGTCTGTATGTCATCACCAAAATCCACAGAATCTACTTCGATCTCGCCGAGTGCCTCCAGTAAACTTGGGTCGAAAGAATCGACCTCCTCGGTAACTTCTACCACTGGAAAGGTAGGCTCGTCCACGCCTGTTCGATCCACCTCAGCCGCGGGGCTTGAAACGGTCACTTCCTCGACGATTACGTCGTTGTCTAGATGATCTGTAAAGACCAATGAACGTATGAGTAGGTAGTAGCTAAGTAGCTGGTAATAATGACAAGTAAAACTTGTAGCGGTCATTCCATAATTCGTAGAATACAACGAATATGGATAAAAAATAGGTCGGTATTTCGATAGGTAACAATATCGTTCCACTTAATCATGAATTTCGATGAATGCAGCGAAATAAAACATGAACCATAAATATTTATTCGTAGAATACAACGAATATGGATAAAAATAGGTCGGATGTTTCCGATTGTTCTTCCAAAATTTTGATAAGAACGTGCACGGCTCGATGAATGCATCGAGGTACCCGCAGAATTCAACGGATACTTAAAAAAAGCCACTTGCATTGTAGCTTACGTGCCGGTAGAAAAAAAATATTTACCTTCATCTTCATCATCATCTGAATATATTATTCGACGATAGCTATTTCGTTTCATCTTCAATTTATCCTCGTACTTCCTCTTCTTCCTCCTCCATCTATCTTCTTTTGTTTCTTCGTGGTGCCGCTTGGGCATAATTATATATTATTTTTTGTGTTTCACTTGTGCGGTAGCCGTGAGCGCACGGACAATAATGAAGAGACAGCCTCAGGGCAGAATGAAAGGCGATGTGTTTTTTCTCTTTCTATCTCTAAAGTTATTGTGCGAGCTAGTTCGTGTTGTACGTACAACTACTACATGTAAACTCTCTGAAGGTGAAGGCTGTATAATTTATATCTACAGACATTGAGTGTGGCAGATACGTGCCGTGGCAGACAAAATGATATTCTTCCATACAGTAACTATTAACGTATTTATATTTATCGTAACACGGCCGTACAGACGCTTACAGACACGTGTCGTGCCCGGCCAGTATTCTCGGAAAGAATATTTTGTCTGCGCGGTTCATGGGAAACCCATTACAACGGTAAGAAGTTTAAAAAGTCTAATTAGAGCGCAATGTAAAATTTAAATTTAAATAACATAAAGATAGTATTAAATAAATAATATATCTTCTAAATTACTTGCTTAATATATAGCTTCAACTATTTATTTAAAATAACATAGTGTCAATTTGTCGGAATTTGAAAGATTTTTTTGCCGAAGTTTCTATTGTGGGGGCCCTCCGTTTGTGGAGGCCCTGAGTGCTTGCCCTGTTTGCCCTCCCCTAAATCTAGCCCTAGGTATTTCCAATAATAAATGTTTGAATGCCACAGTTTTTCGAAAAATGCAAACTTATCTTGGACGAACTATACCTACATACAAGCTATAGATAAAATATTGAACTTATCTAAAGTTTTTCCAAGGCTTAGGACGGCAACAGCAGTCGGGTTTGGCCATTGGTATTCCGAATTCCGTTAACCGATCCGGCGACTCGAAGTACGAGTAGATTGATAGGTACCTATATTTATTTTCTGGGACAAGTTCAATTAAAGCTGTTCGTTGCTTACATGATTCATAGACAGGAACTTTTTACCTTAATACTCAGCATGCTCAAATCAAATCGGTGCGTGTGCGTATATACATATTTACATTTTTTGACACAATAAATAAAAAACAAGTTCTGCCAGCGTACGTTGTTCTTATAATCTTGATTTGATTAGTCCATTCCTTCTTTGCAGGAAATGGCAGATTCGACAGATGCTGAACATGAGACCACAGCAAGGAATTCTTATCCCATGTCCTTACCTACGGTATTTTGTACCCCAGAACCAGATATACCCGAATCAATCAAAAATTCCTATTCCAATAATACAGATTCTAAAATGTCTCTCCCTTCAAGTATCCATGAGTGCTAAGCACAGTACGAATTCCCAATCTGTTGTTGCGTTAATTAAGGTAGTTTAGCATTGATTTTCTACTAAACCTCAAAACAAAGTATTTTCATGAATGTCTTGTATCTTCTGACAATGTAAGGTCATCGCGATCATCTGATCGGCAGAACTGTATCTGATTTATATCGTATGGTATAGCAATTAGCTTGAGGCGCGTGGTCATGCAAATGCCGAACGACGGTTATGGCGCTAGCTAGTCCGAGCTTGTCCGACTATTTCGGACAAACCTCATCATCATCGCCCAGTACCAACTACACTAATACTTCCTTTTTACCACGACAAAATGGGATGCTCTTTTAGGCCATACTGCACTAATCACTACAGATTTTTCTTGGGCTGCAAGGGACTAAAGCAACGAGTAAATTTTACAAAAAAATTCAATCCCTTGTCCGAGGTTGAATATCCTCAGAACATGGCATAGCAGCTGCAACGGCCTATATTCTTACTCGATGCCTACTCTACTCTATTACACTACCCCACATCACGTTGCACATCACATTATTAATGAATCAACTACTCACTAAGTTTTTTATTAGGTATGTCTCAAAAGTTAGGAGCGGAGCGGTTTTCGAACCGACGACCTTCTCCTTAGGACTATGTGCATACCTGTGAGAGAAAAATACGGAAATAAGTAAAAATTGTGGACAATCCACACTACCTAGCTCCAAATTAATAAGAGATGCAAACTCCTGTTCATTTAATTAAATCCCAACTAGTTTTCCTACTTATAAGTTTGCCTTACGACTAATGGCGTTCTTCCCCTTATGTATTCTTAACTATAGGTATTTAGTCCAAAAAATATGGCGGTGTTATCAAATGAACTGAAAAATTGAAATAAATAATAAATACACTATAGAATTTTTTGTAACTAAAAAAAGCATTGATCAAAATGCCAACATAAAAGTGTAGTTTTAAAAACTTGAGAAACTCACTTTGTGGCCGTGCTGAACCGATTTTGATATATTTTTTATGAGAACAATCCATTACCCTTCAAATTATAAAAACCAATCAGTTCATAAATAACGAACTTCTGCGATAACAAAACATAAAAAACTCGAATTGAGAACCTCATTTTTTACTTCAAGTCGGTTAAAAAGCTACCGCAGTCACCGGTTCAGCCGTTTTGTTTTTTTAATGTTTTTACACAACAGAACTAAAAATAATGCCAGAAAAACCTTTAAAAATGAAAAAGCTATGTAATTTCCCAAAATGGTAGAAAATGAATCCTTATACAACACTGTGTCACCTGCAAGCTGTACGATGCATCTGATGACATAGTCCCTATAAAATTGTCCGCAGTTTTTTATTTTATTTATTTTATAGATTCACAATAACTTATAACTTGGATGTTTTTAAGAGTAGAGTGAACAGGTATCTTCTAGGTAAGCGTGCTACACCGTCGAATGCATCATCACTTAACAGCAGGTGAGATTACGGTCAAACGCAAGCCTATACTATGTAAAAAAAAAAAAGATTAATCGATAGACACCCTTCCCTGGCCAGTCTTGGGAACAATGCCCACGGCAGTTGACCGGCAGTCTCGCCCGCTGATTGTACCTTACGACGACAGGCTGTGCTATCGCAAATAAGTATTTATTGCAACTGCACAGCCTTCACCAATATGAGCCTTTGTTTGCTTGTGTAAGACTGAGCTTGTGTAGACTGAGCTCGTATTTTTCAAACGACTACAAAAGGTCTGGACGATGTGATAGGATAACAAATTGTCGCATCTAAGAGTCGGAATTTCCTGTATCATATTTTATTAGATTGCACTTTGCATGGAACTTATTTAAAAGGATTTTTATAAGATTTAGTAATAACACTATGCCCAAATCAAAGAATATTTAGATGCGAGCGCAGACTCCCAGAAGAGAGAAGAGAGATACCCTCAGAAATCGGCCGTTCGTTATATTATAACTCAGTTAATATGGTGAGCAATAGTCCCTGAGACAAACAAAACGATTTTCAAAGAGCAGTGTTACCATTTGAAAGCTTTATCACAAAAAGAATTCGATGATACATACGTAATACGTATACAGCAACTTATTCAATGAAATTCAGATGGTATGATAATAAAGCAATTGCTTTTAATTACATTGACAGACGGATTCGCCTGTATGGGTGGCGCTGCTTTAAAGCGTCAACTCTTATTGGATTGGTTCAGTTTTTTAATGAACGCGATGCGGGCCCAAGCCGCGATCTTACACCTCCAACCTTACACTAAGTCGAAAGGTTATATTTGTTCAGCTTCTTCTAAAAAGTTTGAAAATATGTTATGTGTCAAGTGCACGAGAGGAGCCTCTTTGAGGCACACTTCAAATGTTAGAACTAGCTACCAACTGTACTGTGAGAGAACTGTACGTCAAATTCGGTTTTGGCCAACAAGTTTTGGTGTGGTCTGGCACACATTAGACGTACGCTGGACAAGGCGAGGGTGCAAGGTACATTGGCACCGTGGATTTAAATATTTTTAAAGGGACTGTGCCGTATTGCTACGTGTCATAATCATCGCGACGCAATAATGCCTCGCTGAAATGCATCGTATAGCCATAAAGCCTGAATGATGTAGGTTTAATATTATACAGGGTTGTTCAAGAAATTAATAATAATACAATTTTTAAAATATGTGTCAAGTGCTCGAAAGGAGTTCTTTGAGACGCACTTAAAATCCTTTCACCACACTTGGTTCGTAAGACCAGTGACACGGTAAAAAGAAGAGGCAGAATTAATTGGATCTTTCTCCATCTACTGATAAGCCGTGGTCTTCTCAATTTTGTTGGTCCATTGAGTGGGAAGCCAGATTATCTTCCTAATTGTCTACTTTAATAGTTTGTCTATTTTCATTCATAAATGTGAATTAAAAATTATAATAATAATAAAAATGTATAATATCATGAATCCTGTATTATGTTTCTGTGTGGTGAACAATAAAGAGTTATCTATATCAGAGCTGCGATCCGACTTTTTAAGTTCCTCGTCCAGTTTCACTTTGGTTTTCTTCAGCGATAGCTTCAAAAACCCTGTAAAAAGAATGTTTTTTAAAAACGGTTTCTGGGGACCCCCAAAATTCATAGTTTTTTTTCTATTTTTGTGTAAAAATCTTAATGCGGTTTACAGAATACATCTACTCACCAAGTTTCATCAGTCTAGCTCTTATGGTTTCGGAGAAAAATGGCTGTGACACGGACGGACAGACAGACAGACATGACAAGAGATATTTAAGGGGGTTAAGGAGGCACACCAACGCGTTCACGAGGGCGATCATTGCTTGCTTGTAACTGACAATGCATGTTCCTGTAGTTATTTCTTTGTGTGCATAGGGTAGGAACGCCACAAACATTGTCCCATCAGTCTTTGGTTGCGGTTGCGGCCCATGTTTGAGAGATGTGTCAATCCTAATTAAATAATGTTTAGAACAACTGTGCTTATATAATGCTTTCATTACCTTTGAAGTAGTGAAAGGTACCTTTTTAGGTACATGATTTTGGGAGAAAATTATTTTACCTGAATAGTGGCCAAGTCTCCCTCCAGACGGATGATCTCCCCCACGAGTTCGTTGTACCCCACTCGCACCAGCTCGTACATAGCTGATCCCGACATCTTCTCCGCCGTCACGACTGTACACGACAAAACAAACATTCAAAAATCAGTGTGGCAAAAAGATTTTATGTGCGTCTCAAAGAGGTTCCTTTTGTGCATCTGATATAATACAGGGTAACATTTTTAAGTAAATGTCATCCTACATTGTATTTTATATTTAAACATTGCAGATGAAGAAAATAACTCAGACTCCGGTGGCAAGAACTTGGTAAGCAGGGTATTAAATAATCTTGAAATAAGCCGATAATAGATTAATACATAAAAGATTAAGGTTAGGTTGCGCTCAACAATTTTTTTTTATGAGTTACAACATTTAGATATACCAGTAATTTTGTTAAGAGACTAGAAAACTAGACACGTAAAAATCTATGGTTATCTGAAGTATTGTTACTTTTACAGCATAATAAGTAATTAAATACCTAGCTCTTTATAATTTTAAAATGATAGGTTGTCTTTTTAAAACTTTTTTTAATTTAAACATACAACGAGGAACTTTAGATCAAGGTATCTGAAGTTCTTATTCGTGGGCAACACCAGCGTGCCCAAAATGAGTAAAATGCGTTTTGAGTAATGGTATCAGTTTGGCTGTCAGCACAATAAACTTCTTAAAATCAGAACCCGCGTCGAACAGCAAGCCCATAGACAAGGCCTCAGCGCCGACGCGCTCGATGTTATCGCGCGTCGCTTGAACGAACGGCATCACTCGCTTCATGTACTTCTTGAGGAAGTCGATTTGCGATAGCTTACTACACATTTGACTGATCTTCGATGTTTTATTATTTATACCTACGACGGTCCTATCAGTGCGATCAGCTAGTAAGTTCAATTGTTTATGTAAACGCTCGGTCATTAGACACGAAGTGCTACCGCTATCTAAAATCGCACGGGCGATGACCTCACGATTGTAACAGCCGACGACATCATTGCCGTCTGAATGAAGACAATTATGTAACAGTTAAGTTTATAAATTTCATAACATAAACTTAGTTTATCAAAAGCTAATTCCCGCACCGCAATATATCCTTATGAATGTTAGTTGATGCGAAAGCTAAGACCTCGTGAGAAACTTTACCTCGCTTGCACTTAAAGCCTTAAATGGAATGCCTCAGAGCGCGGTAACGCCGCATTATTCATGTTTTTTCGCGCGTGTATCCGGCTCCATCGAATTATAAGACGTTGTCACGTCAAAAATATTAAATCACGCTTATCCCAAACCAGTCGCAGGTTACGTAATATCAGGTGGATATAGGACATGGCTAGGCCTTAAAGCGCGATTCCCAAATGTGTTGAAGAAATATGTTACAAGTACTGTAGGTCTACCACAAGCTCTGTCTGGCTCTGTCTCTCGCTCTGATTTTGAGTCTGTCAGCACTCAGCTGTCTAAATAAATCCTACGTCGAAACGTTACACACAATAATACACTGGTTTAATAACACTCTACTAACTCTCAAACAGACTCAAAACTAGAGTCAGAGACAGAGCCAGACAGAGCTTGTGGTAGGCCTACTGGATCTGTCAATTGAGAGAAAGGTAGCACATTAATATTTCAGAAGCGTTCTCAGAGAATGGCAATCCAATTTCTTCCATTTGACGTTCAAACTTCTTCATTCGATTCCCGAAACTCAAACATAGCAAACCGATCACTTAAAAAAGCTTTTTTTTACCGACTCACAGAAAAGACAGTTTTAATTCGGCATTTTTAGGGTTCCGATGAAAATAACAAATGAGATGACATACAGGAATTCATCTTATACAAGAGTATAAGATGAATTTATATTCATTCGTGCATATTTCTGCCGTGAAGCAGCATTGCTATGTTTCAAATCAAATCAAATCAAATCAAAACATTTATTTGCAACCTTGTAAACTAAAATTGGTTACACATAACTTATAACTAAACATTAAATATAAACAATTTCGGTTTGAAGAGTGTGGGTGGAGATGAAATTACTGGCACGTGAGTCTGAAAATCTGTACGCCTCAAGTTAATAGACCCAGGGCAGAGAATCAATTCTTGAATATATCGGGCAAGGTGGTAAGCCTGTTACTGCTGATATCCAAATTCTTCAAGTTTGTAAAGTTGCTTATCGTGTCCGGTAACTTAGCTATTCTGTTATTGTAGAGCAATATTATCTCGTAGTTTTGTGCGCAGTCCTTTTCGTCAACAATGCTTCTATCAGAAATGAGGATATCCGTAGAAAAACCAAGGTCACCGACAAAGCTCTTAGAATTAGTAAGTTGAAGTGGCAATGGGCAGGTCATATAGCTCGAAGAACTGATAACCGTTGGGCAATAAAGGTTCTCGAATGGCGACCATGAACCGGAAGACGGACTTGCTAACATCTACATGCGAAATTTAATGACTTACCCAAAGGTCTGTATTTCCCAAGAAAGGTGAGAGAGGCCAAGATGTGTGGCGCTATGTCTTCATCCTCCAACTCCAGCAGAGACGTGAGACGATCTAACACGTCTTCGTGCAAGAAATGAGCCGGGAACACAAATGATAGCATCACATCGGACGAATAGCAAGTCTTAACTTAATAATACAAAACTTATTAACACCACCTAGTTTAAAATAATTTAATTTGAACGTTTGAAACAGGTGTGCAGAACAGCAGTTGATGGAGAGCCTGCAGCTGAATTAACCGATTCTTCGCGCGTGTTTCTATTTTTCATTCATAAATGTGAATAAAAAATTATAATAATAATAATAATATTGTAAATACACTCGTATAGGACCCCATTTTTTTTGTAAATACATATTTTGAATACATTTTAACCTTCTTTAGACATTCCCGCAAAACTTTCGGGTGCCAGCCCTGACCTGGCATTTACTTTATGCTTATTCGCTGCTGTGCTCCCAAATTGTAGGTGCTTTAATACTAACGTCAAAAGGGGATTAATTTTCAACGATTGAGCTCACGCTGATGCTGGATTTTTTAATGCAAATGGAAATGCTGTAGTCGTTGGCACAGAGTATTATTTAGTCATTAAAATTTATATTACAGTTTTATTGTAACACGAAGCCCTCCTTTTCTCATGCTGGATAAATTCAATATACAAGGGAGAGTTCTTTCCAAGCACCTTTTTTTCATAACTCAAGTATTACATTAAACTACTAAACTACATGAAAGGAAAAAAATATTTAAGTTTAGATTCTTTTACAGAAATGAGAGAAGTAGGTTCTGTGTTTGGTTCAGGTGACAACGCGGTTTTGTGGGAATCCGCAACTAATTAAAATTAAACTTTTGAAACGAATAAACCTTATCCTTTCATAATTGAACTGGAAGGTAGTTACCAATATGAAAAAGGATAGTTCTATCCCACGTACGTTTCCACATACCTAGATACAGATAAAACCTATTTTTGCAATTAACTAAACTAAACAAAAGTAGGTACGAAATCATAAAAAATGCTTTAGGATTTCTTATATTTTGATTTGATTTTTGCTCTGGTTTTCTTCGAGAAGTTTCCATTGTTGTAAAAGTCTTCTCTAAAAATGATAGAAATTCAGATAGTTTGGGCACCTCTTTGGGCTCCTTGACTGTTAAAAGATACTCGCTATGAGTCTCCGTGTCCAACTTTTGACACATAAGATAAATGATAAGGGGATCCCATGAGTCAACGTTCACTCCTAAGTTCCGTATAGCATTTAGGCTTTCGCGAGTGAAGTCGTGGATCTTCTTGATATGGTTTATTGATGCCTGCTGGCTTGCTTGGATATTGAGCATTTCTTCAAAATGACAGCTCAATATCAGACGTGGGTTGTTAAATCTGTGATTTAGTAGATCCCAACTGATAGTATAATTGTCGGATGATATCGTAAGATGTTGGATCAATCTTTCCAAACTGCTAAGTATAAAAGCTCTCGTCTAACAAGTTATTGTTCGTTAATCTGTCCATAGTTTTTTTCTTTTTTTATGCACCTAGCTGATGAAACAAGCATATTGCCCACCTGATGATAAGTGGTAACCATAGCCTATAACAGAGCATTGCCTCGTAGGTCACGCAAGTCAGGAACGTGCCCGATTCATGCCCTTGCATACAGATGTTCAGCCTCACGTGCCAGTAATTTCTCCGGCACCCAACACCCTTCAAACCGAAACACAGCACACAAACACAGCACTGCTTCGTATTAAAAATGCTACAAAAAAGTACCTACTTACGTATAGCTTTTTTAGCTAGGTGCATTTTTATTAAAAAGCTCTTTACATTTTTAATAAGTATTTTTTCTGTAGCTAAGTAGAAGATGGGGTAGTACAAAATGTCAGCTTTCTTGCTTCTTGCTAATGGCTTCATTAACAGCCACTTTTCGTAATAAATTATTTAGGAATTCAATTGGATTGTTTATTATCATGGTGACACACATTGGTTTTCACTCACTGTTATGAACACCGAAATAATAACAAGGAGTGACACGCAAATGTTGAAAATACAGTTCGTCGACACAAATTGTCTGTTAGTACTTATTTTGTCTTCATAAACAAGGATAATGTGAAAGTCATTAACCGACTAATAAGGATTTCTGAAGTGTTATTTCAAAACAAATTTGAAGTTACCCAACGAAAATCGACTTGTGAAATAATATATTATACTTGACTAGAGTATTTTGGTTGTATCAGGCAGTATCATAACTTGCGGGAATAAAACCAATTGGTTGGAAAATCTAGTTACTGTCTCCACTCCAAACGGCATACGTAAATGAATAAAATCTAGATGCAATAAATAAAAAAAGAAAAACAGTCAGTTATTGGCGAGCTCCAAAAACCGAAATCTCGCCAAAATACCGAAATTTTCACAAAATCGCGCGATAAGAGATTTGATTTCCTTTGCGAGAACATTAAGCTAAGAACTGTTTGCCTGCAATGCGGTGTTCGGCTATTCCAGAAGCGTCATTGGGTTACGTAACTAGAGTGTTTATTACAAGCACCCATTCACTTACTCTAACGTAAAATTTGCGTCGGTCACCATTTTGTTTGTAATTCGGCTTCTAACCTCTGGTCTGATAGCACGAATGTTTTTCTTCGCTCACGCTGTTTAGTTATTGTTTTTGTAAAGTTTTTCGTTACGTTGTGTTTGTGGTAATTGTTGTGTATTTTGTTGCTATATTGTTTCGCGCGAACGATATGGATCCTCAACCAAGCACGTCAAGTCAAGTTCGGCACACTAACTATTCACTAGAAAAACGAGGCAATTTCATTCATTCAGGAGTTTTTTCAATCATTCACTTTGTCACAACACTATTTTTATTTCTTCAAAAACTGACAACACAGTAAACGTCAGCTAGCTTCGTCTAATTAAAAATCTGAGTATAGTCGCATCTATTAGTTTTGACGTTGCTTTGAGCTTCGATTGCAATAAAAAACGAATAGAAACAAAACTTATCTTTGTCAAGGAACGATTGCAACAAGTCTGGATGTTGGCGTGATGATGACAACAAGATTGTCATCATAACACCGTTTTTCCAAACTATTGACGATCCATATAATACTCATACTCCTAAAGAACTGCTCACACTTTGTGTTAGGACCTCAAGTAATGTTGCTTAAAATACCACCTCAATTACAAAACGGCACTTAAAATAGCACCAGAAAGCAATTAAAATGAAAAAGCTATGTGACATCCCAAAATGACAGAAAACGAATCCTACACCTTGTTTCGATCTAGTCTAGAGCATTGATTCCCAACGTGGTCCAGGTGGACCCCCAGGGTCCGCGGTAGACTAGACGGGGATCTACGAAACCGTGACAAACAAATGGGGGTTCACGATTCGTAAGCGGGGTCCACTAAAATTTATCCGCGTAATACTCGTACTACAAGGTACGCTTGTAGTATGTATTGTACCTACTGATTATTTTTCTAATAGTTTCTGTATGTATTTCTTTGTGTACAATAAAGTGTTAATCTATCTATCTATCTATGTAGCCATAAGATTTTAATGTTTGTTTTTGCAAAAATCAAATTTGATTTTAGAAGCAATGCAATAATTTACAAAACGGTTATAAACCTATTCTAAATTCAAATTTAAATTGAATACGAAGACGATACGAAGAAGAAGGAATACGGAACGTTCTGGACGTTATCGTAAAAGATTGAAGTTTGCCAAAACAGGGATGAGAAGATTTTTAGGGAGACATTTGCCAAGCAGTCGTTTAGGTATGCAAAATTATTAAAATAAGTCGCAATTTTATGAAAACTATACCTTAGAATGAAGTGTAAATAATATAAATACTCAATTTACAATAATTTTCAGCAAAAATATATAAAAAATCACTAATAAATAAAATAAGGAATGTAATTTCGCGTTTGGACGCAATCTCACCTGCTGATAGAACCTCCCTCGTAACTTTTTCTTGTTTTTCCGAAGAAGTTTTTTTTTGTGTTTGTCAGAGAAGTGTTTGACACATGCTTTGGCTACTCAGTCTTGGCAAATGAAGTTGTGCTTTATCATGTGACTGCTTTCCTAGTACTATGAGTAACTTGGTGCTTTCATTTTTTATTGAACTTGGTGCTTTATTCTTTTTCTATAGCTGAGGCTGATTTTAGTTATTAACTTCGTAGAGAAAATATTTCGCGATATCTATGTAACCAGTTTTTGATTTTGCATTACCACTGCGAAGCAGCTAATTTTATTTAAAATCTCGGTCGGCCCGAGAATTAGGCTCCTGATGACTTAATAGATTTTTTTCGGCGATTTTTATTGCAGAGGCACTCCGATGGTTTTTTTTTATTTGAAAAGTTAACTTCAAGTAGGTCTCATAAAAAAATTGTAGGGATCTGAATCTCTGAGGATTTTGGTCAAGAGCACTGGTGGTCTAGTGGTAGCGGCCCCGCCTTCCGATCCGAAGATTGTGGGTTCAAATCCAGTCGTGTACCAATGAGTTTTTCTGTCGAAAAATGTATGTGCACTATGCCAGTACTCTCAAAACGGTGAAGGAAAACATCGTGAGGAAACTGGCGTGTCGTAGAACCTAAAAAAAATCTAGCAACACGTGTCAAGGGTCACACAAAAAAGGCCCACCAGCGGCCTGCTTGCGGAAAAGCCCGCACATCAAGTGCAGATGATAAAATTTGTCGAATTTTTTGCCGAAGCCGTATTGGTCAGAAAAAACAGACGACTGCAGTGGGTTCCACTCTTTTATCACATATTTTGGCCAATAACTCAAGAACCAGACCGGCACAAATTCTGAAACCTATACCAATCTGCGTCACTAATTCGGCACTAAATATTGGCACACCAGCAAGGCCTTATGTCGTCTGGCCACATAGTCAAGAGGACAATCTTTTTGAGCTGATAGAAGTCAACTTAACTATTAATGTTATTCAACTCTTTGTTTAATAGTCTTCTTCCTAACAAGACCATATTTGTAAGCAGAGTGGGCCCTGGTGACCTGTAATACAGGTTCTAACAAAATTACTTCAGTTTTTCACAATGTTGCCTTTCCAGATAGGTATGCACCTTTCTTGAACGGTAACAGATATTACGCATTTAACATTGTGCTTGATTGTGAAAGAAAATCAATCCTTTTTACTTTACATTGCACTGTAACATTGAAAAAGAAATAGGTTGAGGTGGCAATGGGCAGTCCATATAAGAAGTAGCACCAAAAGCCAATCAGCGCTACGCACGCCCGCCCTTCATGCCGCTAGCCCCCCTTAGGTTCCTTATTTTGGTTTCTGCGCAATAACGGTCAGCGCTAAAGTAATGTGCCGCTACCTATACGTATATGTTTGTTTTCTGGCTGGGTGTTATATTGTATTCTAAGTACATATGTATTTTTTTTGCTTTCTATTCAAAAATAAAGGAATGTTTCCTTTAAGTAAAATTTTCTACCTGCAGTATTAAGAGTACTTTCCCTCCAGGTGGCATTACAAAATTCCACCCTGTATATGTTTCCATAAGGTGAAGACAGATCTTCAAAGCTTGCCTACTAAGGATTAATTTGGTAACTTTCACAGAATCTGAGCTAAACAAAGCTTTTATGTTATATTAATGTTTATGTTTATCTTTTTATCGTCTACTTTACTGTTTTTATTAGTTTATACCATGTTTTGTTATCAGTGGAAACTTTTAATTGGCCTTTAGTTTTTATATCTTTATTTAATGTTTGTACCTAGCTGTAAGTTTTCTTAAAATTATTAAAATAAAATAAAATAAAAATATATGTATGTTTTGTGTTTAATGTTTGGCTGGCCATTGAAAATCGAAGCGTGGGACGTTCAACGATATGGTTGGAGCACTTGCAACAATGTCGTTCGACAAACGGGCGGGTAGACTGCCTCTAAGACTTTGAGCATCCTTTGGCCACCATTTTGTAGCCGCCTTCGTCCATAAAGTCATGGTCATAATCATCATCATCAACTTATTGCACAACACCCTTCAAACATAAATTCCTAAATTGTTCACTACGGCCATTGTATAGTTGTGGATTAAGCTGCCAGAGACGATAGCCATTTAGGGCTTGCCTACTTCATCTCTCCTAAATAAATCAAGTGAAGAGCCTCACACTGTTTAGTAAAGTTTTGAAATATCTTCACCATAGTTTGGGCTTCTAAAATTACACGCGCCTGTTTCTTAAATCCTTATTATACCTAAATCTACTAGCTAATATAGCCCGTGCGACTTCAATCGCGTAATGTTTTTTTATACAACTTGCTGATGTAACAAGTACTTATATGACCCACCTGATGTTAAGTGCTGATATCTTTGATCTTTGTGCTTGGTTTACGATTCAAAGAGCCTATTTTATTTTTATTAAATCTCAAACGAATTTTGATAAACTAAGATGCTGGGAAAATTTACACCGAAAATCGATAAATATTTAAATAGAAAAAAATTACTTAAATATATTTTTTTTATTTATTATTGTATAAATAGTGCTAAATAGTGTAGGTATTGTGAATTGTTCACAATATTTATTTTTACATTTTTTTAAAGTCATGATTTCGTGCTTCTACCTTCTGTTCTTTGGACTGTCATGCACTTACCTACACATTTATTGGTGGGTTTTGTTCTAAGTAGCGAAAATCCTAAGCTGAAATAGGTACTAACACTTTTTATTTTTATTGAGCAGCCACTGAAATCGGCGCTATCATTTTACCAATGTATAGTGTATACCCAATATAAATATCCTAGGAGCATTTCTTTCTATAAGGCTGTACCTAAATGTAACACTTGTAGACTATCTTCTTTTTCTTATCGTGTCACTGATTTTTTCGAACCAAGTGTAGTGAACGAATTTTAAGAGCGCCTCAAAGGGGCTCCTTTCGTGCACTTGGCACATATATTCAAGCTTTTTTTTAGACTTAGGATTGAACTAGGTATGTAATACAATTAGAGAGAAGATGAGTTGTCAGTTTTTTTCTATGGTAATTCGTAGTTGTACAAAAAGTATAAAAAGCCAGATAAAAACCTTAAAAATAAATTTTAAAAAAAAAAAGTTTTTTAACTTTCCACCGGTTTGTTTATTAGACAAGTTCTATACCAATCGAAAGTATAGACCCCATAGAATATGCAAACGTTAGGTTGCCTATTTTTTTCCGGTCACAACTCTCGGGTAGCCAGGTATAAACAGGTAAATCGATGTTACCGGTATGTTTATTGAATAAAAATACTGGGGTCTATACTTTCGATTGGTATAGAATCTGATTAATAAACAAACCAGTGGAAAGTTTAAAATATTTTTTTTTTTAATTATTAATTAATCATAATTATCCTGGACTGAAATTTGATAGGCAACCCATATGGAATATATTTATTGGCATGTTTAATTTAATATAAAATACGTTTCATTAAATAACCAGCTCGTAGCAACATGTTACGAAATCCGCGGCAACATGCTACAGAATCCAAAGGCAACACTTTTTGAAATTCGGAGCACTTTCTAATTTCTTACTCCATTCCGCCTCTGCCCGCGTAAGATGCTGACAGTAAAGAGGCAACTACACGCTCGCACATAAAAAAAAAAAAAAATGCAACTTTAACGCCTTTGAGATTATTATTATAGAATACTGAGTGGTGCAGCATCATCGCTTTGTTCAAGACGAAGTAATCGTAATTTTACGCATATAATGTAATTCAAAAGCTTAACAGTTGGTTTATGACTGTTCATCTGATTTAGATAGCCGTAAAATGAAATGACCGTTTATTCATTTACCTGCCTATATTAAAACACAATACCTTTGGGTACGTTTAATAAGGAGCTATATACTATTCTTACATACTATTTTTGGTTATAAACCAGTCTATTCATTTTTATACTTTCGCACTTAAATAATTAACTTCCAAAATAATGTACTAGTAAAACCTTTGCTAAAAGCGTTTATAAGCGCGGAAACTTTTAATAAATGACCTTGTATTCTTGCGATTAGGTAGCAAATTAATTTTGCCATAGCATTGTCTTGTGTGAACACCATTTGTTATGGAGTTTTGCTTCTTCAAACTGTTTATTCAGGCTTTTTGTCGCTTCGTCTAACTCTAAACATTGAAGTAAAATATTATTGAAGCCATATTTTAATTTTCATGTTTCCTAGTTTAACATGATAAAGACTGTAGGCAGGGTTATAAGTAAAAACATGCTACGGTAATTAAATATGGTGATCAAGTTTTTTTAAATATTATTACTTCACTAATCGTAAAAATATATATTATGGTTTTTGGCTTAGATTAACTCCATTCTTTATTATTTCTTATGCCTATGGCAAAAGCATTCCTGGCGGGATCATCCAGGACTTTTGGCCGTTTGGCCCGATTTTCATAATAAAACCATTATATACCTCGCTAAATGGACCCCGGCCGATGTCCCCGACATCCCGACGAGACGCCCTTGCCAATTTGTTCTCATTGGCAGCAACTAAAACGTCAGGTTACAGGCATGTAAAACATACAGTACAATATTTGCTAAATGCGGGTAACAAAGAGGTGACTTGTTCACAATGAAAGTGCAGTAAATTATCACGTAGTATGTTTAAATAAAAGGAACAAACAAAAACATCTGCAATAAGGAAGGAAAACACCTACATGACAATCTTGTGAAACACTGAATAATTAATTACGGATTGATGGTGATAAATGATGAATTAATGAAAAAGTATTGCCAAAAAAAAAACTGATACATTCATTCTATTTGCTCTGATTACTGAGTTGGAATAAACATCATTATGATGTTTGACTCCAACTTAACTAGAATATTACATTTGCAATTCCCTGTACAGTCACGTCACCAAGGCAATGTGTGCTTTTGGCACGAGGACAAGCTTTCAATTTTAAGTACGGTCAGTGGCAAAGGGAGATGAACATTTTGAGTTCAAGCATAGTTTTGATTACCGACTATTTTATAATCTTTAGGGAAAACCTTCGCAGGGAGGGAAAACCTTAGCTAGATCATTCCACAGCCTGAGTGTTCGCAGGAGGAAGTTTACTTAAACTCTGACTACCCTCTTAAATATAAATAAGATAGCACAATTACGATTCTAAAGTGGTGGTTTGTATCAACGATAGATAACTAGATGATGTTTGTATAACGGGCCCCACACCAAAGCTTCACATGGCTAGACTTCGCGAGGTGTTAGATAGGTTAAAGGACGCTGGTTTAAAATTACAGCGTGAAAAATGCGAGTTTTTCAAAAAGAGTGTAACGTATCTCGGTTTTGTAATCGATAAAACCGGTCTGTCGATAAATGTTTTTCGTTTTTATCCTCATCAATCGGGTTCTTCTTTAGTTTCTCTTTATTTATTCTTTATTAACTCTTGTCCGTGTAATCGATTGATTACTTGAATATCTTCAGGGCAACCTCTTTGACCTCTATAAACGACATGACAACTTCCTCTTTGTATAGGTCATAGGCTAGTAGTTTATCCTTTATCCGTCTTCAATAAAAAATAAAATATACATTTTGTAAATAGGTACATAAATACAAGTAGAAAAAATGACTGTAAAAAGAACAGGAATATATAGGTACAATATATTGAACATATTTCTACTATAAATAATATTATGTGTATGCAAACTGACAAAATACCACAACCTATTATAGTGTACATTACGTTACGACGTTCGACCCCTGCCTATCCAACCCAAATATTTAAGCTGGGATCATAATTTTCGTTGCATATATTATTAAACATGAGTTAGATAACTTGTTTATGTAGTAAATTTAGCGCAGTTTAGAAAACAAGTTGTTAACTTTCAGCTGCCACCCTCGGTATCGTTCGTGTGGTAATCTGATGTCCTAGTCCAAAATATCATAATCCGGAATAATTTGTTCCAAGTTTTGTCTGAAGGGTTTAGGTGCCGGGGAAATTACAGTGTACGAGAGCCTGTTCATCTGTATGCCTCAACTTGAGGCATACAGATGAACAGCCTCGAGACAGAGACAAAGATGGACGCAATAAATGCGTACGTGCCCAAAACTCTATCTATTTGTATACCCACAAATGAACATGTACCGGCAAATATCAGTTGAAGTTCATACGGTTTGCATAATTTGTTAAAGTGAAAATTAGAGTCTGGGCTGAAATATACCAAAAGTGCTTTTAAATTCTTAAAACTATTGCAATTCCATGCACAATATAGCCACACATTTTTCCGTAATAAATAAATATTATTATAAACCGCTTACAACAAAACGGTTGTTAGGACGGATACAAAACAAACCAAGAGAACGACGGAAGACGAGTATTACAGTTCATTTTCCAAAAAAAACGAAAAACTTCTTATCATAGAAAACGGGTGATGATCTTCAAGCAGCTGAACAGATTTTCTGGAATGACACTCCATCCAGTAGCCTTTCAATAAAAAAAACTAAATGAAAATCGGTTCATCCTTTTGCATAGATTAGTTAGTATTCAAAGCTCAATGCTCTGAGATTCAAAACATTTCTAGAAAACCGTTCTGAATATAAAGATGTTTAAACGAGATAACTTTGAATCTACAGTAATCTGTTATCTTTAAATTAGATTATTCATTACCTAAACCCATCCAAAGGTTGTCTGGAAGAGGTCGCTTTTATCGATAAGGCCGCCCATTCTAATCTTTATTTTTAGTAGATTCTGTATTTGTTTCTTCGTTGTGTACAATGGGTTGACGTGACATTGTCAGCGTCGTGGGCCCTAGATGGATGAGGGTAGCCCCAGATCGTGGTGAATGGCACGAGCAAAGACAGACATATGCCTAGAAGTTAAGTCGGCTGCGGATGATAATGATGTACATTAAAAAGTTAGAATAAGAGCGAATAAGCTGGAAACTCGTATACACCGTCATAAAGGTGTTCTAAAAGTTATTTCAAAAATAACATGAAATTCTATGATGACTACGTTAGTTTTTCAAGGTAAAAGGTCACAAAAACTATCCATCTTATAAAAGGTGGGTAAATGTTTGGAACTAAATTTGTGTCAAATGCTATGCTTTTGGATGTCCGAATACGCAAATTGGCAAATTTTATCATCCGCACTTGGATACAGTTATGCATAAGGAGTCCAAGCGCCAAATTTAATTTTTTGATTTTTTCGACTAACTTTTTTGAAAGCTATATAAATTGTAGATTATAATTCATTTCAAATAATAAATAGGTAATCTAACTAATGAGTAAACGATTCCCAGCAGTGGGATATTTTTCATAATAATAGTGCTATTAGAATCTAGCGCGTATTTGCTCATAGCTAAAAAATTTTTTTTACATACAACATTTGAAGCTACCTTCAGTCGACTATAATATCCTATATAAAAATCACTTTCTAACTATAGTATATGCGCCATAGGTCGTGGGTTCGATCCTCACCGAGAACAAATATTTTTGTGGTGAACACAGATGTTTGTTCTCTGTCTATATTGTAATATGTTAAAAACTTATGTATTTACAAAAAAAAATGTATAAACGTATTATACAGTTATCTGGTTCCCATAGTACAAGCTCTGCTTAATTTGGGGCTAAATAGTGTCATGTCGTGTGTAGTGTAGTGTCAACAATATTTATTTAATAATATTTATTTATCCTGGTTTCAAATTATGCGGATGAACTCCCTATGGCGAGCAGTAAGATGGTAAAATGAAGCTGTGGGCATCACTTATTTATTTATATTTATTTATTTTTATTTATTTAATAAGAACAGTCTTGGAACCAATTTACGCTAATTAATAGGTAAATTACATTTTATCTTGAACCTAATGTTCTAGGACCTATAACATCTAGACCACGCAAAACGTCCAATTTATTTACAGAATAGCATACCTCTAAAGAACCCATCAATAAAAAGTACTAATTCCACTGGAATGCACGATTACCGTAATAAGCACACAATAGCACTATTGTCACTGCATCTAGTGCGGTGCAAGGTTTTTTTTTTCTCACTTAGACTAAGGACAAGGATAAAATTAGGTCTAGAACATTAAATCTTATATTATAACTTATCCTAAACCGAGAACTGGTACCCAATAGGTTTCAAATTAGAACTTGTAGGATCGGGTTACCGTCCAATTATAGAGATTTCACATTAGTTTTCATTCACACCAGTGAAAGTTTGAAAGTACTTAAAAAACCGTGTTATATTATTAAAAACAACTAAGACAACGTGCATCACTATGTTGTCTCCAAGACCAGCTAGTCCCTGGTCATAAAAGTTGCTATCTAGTGTAAAAAAGTTCTATTCAGAATCTACTACAAAAATGGAAGTAAAAGACCAAATTTCGTACAAATTACTCTGCAATGCATGCCTATGCGTAGGGCAGGGGCTAAACTTGGTAACAGATATTACTTTTAGAGATGATACTGTCCATTGTACTTTGATATTGTGTTTTGCAACTAGTGAGAGTCGTTGGTAGTTGATGTGAAATCATTTTTGATTGATGCTAGAAGTTCTATTATCATTAATAAGTTTGCTCTTTGATATACTCCGTACTTTATCAACACTATGTAGAAAACAATGTAGAAACATTGCTTTGCTCACACTCTGTCAAATTCTCTTTGTATTACAATATTTACACAGAGTGAATGTTTTATCGGGGATAGAATGCCTTTGAATATTTACAATACGAATTTTTCCGTAATGTAAATATTAACAGAGTTTTAACTCGTCAAATACACAGATATTTGACGAGTTGAAAAAGTTAATAGGGCGCATTGCTCCCTTATTCTGAGCCATGTCAAGTGGAATAAGCTTCTGGTTTTCGTTTAAGTACTGTTTAATAAAAAACGTGGGTGGGTATATGATATTAAGAAGACAGGAGGCCCAAAATAGGCTTATGTATAGTTTCCGAGATCCTAAATATATATAGATATACAAGATTTTCTCGTTTAAAGGTATAAGATAATGTTCCATTGTTGGTGTTGTTGTGGTAGCGGCTGATTCTTAAGAAATACAAAATCCAGAATAATCCACAAAATACTATCTACGTATACGTGCCCAGTGGACAAAATGGTCCTGACGACCTAATAAACTCCAACTAGATATCAGTTTTATAGCATGTATGATACCAATGCATAATAACAGTGTGCTCTTATAGAACGTAACTGTGAACCGTGAATATTTCAGGTAATTTAATTTGTTAAACGTTCTGATGGTATGGAAAATCTGGTATGGAAGACGAAAAGTAGGGCGCCCACCCACCAGATGGATCGACGATATTGTTAAGATCGCGGGAAGCCGGTGGATAGAAAGAGCTCAGAATCGTTCTTCCTGGAAATGTGAAGCTATGTTTGTATTTGATTTGGGTTAATTAAGTATTTTGTTAGGGCAAACACTATGCATAAACATTTTGGGTTCGCATAGTTAGCTTTAGTTTTGGGTTTTCACTGAAGGATATTTAACTATTTCCATTGCAATTTTACTTGGGACAGCTGAATATGTGGGTACGATGAAAACATGCTTTTTATTGTGCTTTATTAAATTATTTGGTATTTTCCAGTCTACCTCTGACCAAGTTTTATTACTAAACTTTTTTCTAAATACGAGCTTATGGCCTTACAAGCGTAACTTAGATGGCACCTAGACTCACCTTGCTTTAAGACGTTTCAAAGTGATCCTTGTGATACTATTGAATAAATACAGACTTTGACTTTGGTCAGACCAGGGGGCTAATTCTCGGGCCGATCTCGATCATTTTGCAATTTTATTTTATTGCTTCTTTTCGAAGAGAGAATGCCAGATTTCCTTGAGTAATTCATCAACAACCTCATCATAAAAGTCTCAACAGCTACGATATACGGAAAACGTAGAAAAAGTACCCGAGAATTAGCCCCCAGGGGGCTAATTCTCGGGCCGATCTCGATCATTTTGCAATTTTATTTTATTGCTTCTTTTCTAGACCTCCAGTGCTCTCAGGTGTATCAACGACCAATAACGTGAAACCTCAGACACCCCAACTGATATTCATCATCATCATCATATCAGCCTGTAGAAGTCCACTGCTGGACATAGGCCTCCCGTACACATTTCCAGGACACAGGAAAGACATGGTTGATACATGCGGAGCTTGATAAGTTGAACAAATCAAGTTGAAAATCGACAAACCGTTTCATACCGCCACTATAGAACAGTCATAATTAATTTATCTATAATCATTATTATAAGTCAACATGAGAAACAGAAAGATGATTATATAAAACAAATAGAAAAATATAAATCTAGCTACAATGTAGTGTAGATTTCGTTTCTGATACATACAGACGTTTTTGATAGATTCAGTTTACTTCTAAATATAGTACCTACCTATAGGTAGGTAACATATAATTTCGTTCTAACATGCTATTCTTTTTTTGAAGTTGTCATAGCATACCTACACGATACAACTTATCCCAGAGTGAAAAACGCTATGTTATGCGTGCGCGTGTTAGACCGTTTTATTATGTTAGGTACAGTACCCGAAGTCGGAGTTTGGCAACCACATTTCGTTACCAAATGTTGTTTTCGTTTCGCATATTTGTCTCTATCTATTGTGCTTTTCCAAGCATAGCCAGGAAAATGTAATTCAAAGAATAAACAAGAATAAGTTATCTACTTCTTTATTTTGTATAATAATGAGGACCTCAATGACGGTGATAACCTTGCGATATCCGTGTATGCTATTTAAATACTTAGGTATTTTTGTCGTGCGTGAATTTGTATAGGTACCTACCTATCTACAGCTCAATGATTTAAAATCAAGCTTCAAGAAACTATTTTATTTTATTTTGTCCAAGAACAACAAACGGACGTAATGTAAAAAATACTCACCAGTATTCACGCGTGTGTGTGGGTAGCCGCGAATGAACAGATGTTCATATGTATTCAATAAAATCTTTAGTTCACTAATCTGATCATCGTTAGTCAAATCGCAATCTATTTTGTCAAATTTTTCACTTTGTGATCGCACGTGGTAGACATTTGGTTGCTGTACCACTGCTTGCAAAAGAATTAGCAAAACGACCAGAAGTATAAATGGTACAATAAATTGCTTAGTATCTTAAAAACTTGCACCACCCGCCAAAAGAGCGCAAACCATTCACCATTGTTGTTGGCCGGCCGTGGGATAACATCGGCAAGTCGTGACGGACATACACAACCTACTCGTGACCATCTTGGATTAATAGTTTAGATGGAACGTGTTTATTAGATTGGGTTTGGGCACTTTTACTAATAGCAAAAATGATGGGGCCCTGTCGGAATTCCGATAGCTTTCTTCTTCTAAGCGTGTCTTTTATACAGGTCGATCTCACCTTTATAAAAAACATTTGGAGTAGAGAGGAGGTTTTTATATAACTGAAATAGACACGTACTTAGATGCGTGGTTAAATTGGATTTTTCTCAGTACAATACTGGGGTACCCAAGAAAACTTCAATACTTATATTGATGATGAAGTAGATGAGAATAAATCATCACTTGGGTGGAGGATTTTCAAATTGTTGTTTATACTTGTTAACTTCAGCTATTTACTCGAGTTACAGAATGGTGTGCTTGGTTGGTAATTGGTATATACATTAGTAAGTAAGTAAAGTAATAACCTCCATTATTCGGAGAGACAACAGTATCGAAGAGTATTGACTAAGACCCCCTCAGAACATGGAGTGGCAACTTTAAAAATTGACTATTACAACAAGTTTCGTACCAAACCCCGCATTTAAACATTTTGATTTTGTGTAAGTGTATATTTGTATGTACAGAATAACATCACGGGTTTCGGTACATATTGTCCTACTATATTAATAAACAGTGCGAAAATATCTCTTACATTTTATACTTTTTTATAAATTCTTTATCAGTTCCAGACTCCTAAAGCAATTATATCTAAATACTATTAACGCCGAAGAGATCATTCAAAAATACACTCGCTCAGGTGGGATAAAAAGATACCTACGTGTTGCACTAGAGGTTTAAGATTTTTCAGCTCGCCTCATTTTGATTCCCTCGCTACCGCTCAGTGGATCTAGGTACTCTAGAAAGAACAATTCTTTCAGCGTTTCCTAGACATATTGTGTAGATATCTCGTGTTCAAGTACCTAATAGGGTCCCGTTTTACCCTTTGGGTACGAAACCCTAAAAATACCTTCATATTTATTGTGTTTTACCTGTCAAAACCAATGATCCATCAAAGCCGTAACAAGATCGGGAACCCTTTCACCAGACCACTCTTAAAATTAATAAAAGTAAATAGAGATTGATCACCGACACAACAATCGATCAAACAAAACAAAGGTTCGCTTTGGTCGGCTTTCACTTCAACAACACAACTTGAACGAACACAGCAAAGCAAAATGGCGGAGGGCGGAATATTTTTATTTTTTAAAAAAAATTTTTTTTTCCGTTGAGGCGTTCAGTATCAGCAGCCGATATCGATATTTTTTTTTTTTGGCAATTACAAATAACAAATATTTTTTTATATATTTTTCTGATAACTGTCATGACTAGGCGCATCACCCGTTTTCGGTTGGACGTTGACTTATGGGACACCCTGTATATTAATATACATTTCTTTTATGTTCAAGTTTTATTTATTTTATGTCTCTTTCCCCCAGTTCAATCTAACCTTCGACACGTCATCACTAGACGGCGAAACGCGTTTCTGGATCCCCTTATTCAAGAGCGCTCTGGCCGAAAGCCCAGTACGCCGAGGCGACAAACTGATATCGCATCAGGAGATCATATCAACGAAGGAACAGCTGACGATCACATTCTCAGTGAAGATCGGAGCAGGCAGTTCGGGGAATTTCAGTGTGGGAGAGTTTAGCAACTTTCTTTTTTTGGAGACTGGGGTGAGTCTTTTATTTAAGAGGGCACTGAGCAAAATATTTCAAAACAATAGCCACGGTTAAGTACATATTATGAATATACTTGCAATAATGAATATAAAACTTTGTGTTAAGTACTAGAATGAACGTATTAACAATTGTTCCGTTACAAAAATATAAAATGTATAGTTAAATCAATAAAGTTACGTAAAATTTGACAAATTGTATGGCAGCGTTAAATCGTGTATGGAATACTCATATCTGCTATTCATACGCCTCCTTTATCGATTGTCATTTCTATTGCAGAGCAACTACGGTTCGTCCTTCAGTGATCTATTGTCGCCGCAATATCAAGACGACTCGTCCGAAATCTTGGAAGAAAATCTTGAGGCATTTGTAACGGCGTTTGCATGATGGCCCCATTGTTTTTGTATACTGCTTTTCCCTTTTTTCGTTATATATTTCATACCTAAGTTCTAAAAAGCATTTACGTTTAAGGTCTGTCCATTCTTTTAGGCACCTCTGTCGTATTCTATCGTTCATTGTGACAACTGATTGATACCAAAAAAGTGGTCATATTAAAGCTCAGGTAGCCTGCGCCATATACGGCCACGCTTTCTTTATTGGAATCGCGACAAAACACGAATGATTGACAGCAACTGACATTATTTGCAATTTTAAACGATAACGTAAACATGTTTGGCTGCCATCTTGCCTTTAGGTAGTACTACTGGCAAGTAGTCTTCTGCTCGACGAGCAGACATAATTTTCATCCATCAGCTATCCTCAAACAGATCACATTTAGGACAAGCATCCAGGAGAGCAATGAGTGCGGCGAGAATGCATGGAATTGGTGACGACGCCCGGGCTGTGCTACGAGATAACGGCTCCAAAAACAACTTGTTCATCCTCCCCCGACAATGGAACATAAAACACAGCTCATCGCTCAGGTCTGCATAAATTTGTGACGTTAACTTATTGGTGTATTCTGTCTATTCAGTTTCAAATTGTAATATGTGCTCGCGATACGTTGAACAGAGTCTATTTTATTGATGACTAATTAACCATTTGAATATTTGACAGTTTTTAACTCAAATTTTTGCTTGTCAAATATTTGATTAGTTAGATTAGATATCCGTGGAACTGGGTCTTATTTTATTATGTTTGTTGTAATAGGTAATTATGTTCTTTATCATTATAGAGACGATGTATTTGATTTTATTGAATAAATACTACACTTACCTACATTTTAACCAATAAATATAGGGGAGGCCTTTGTCAAGTACTAATAAACTTAAACCATCCATAATAATCCAGTCAGTTTCTTTACTTACAAAGAATTTCTATACGTACAAAAAAAGAGAGTGGAGTTGTTTTGATTTGTTTGTTTAGAATAAAAATTAGAAAATTTCCTTTGTGAAAATTATACAGTAAAAATTCTATAAAATTGGGAAATGATACTATCGAAGGCTGCTTTTGACATTTTATGTAAGTACGTAATTAAATAATAAGTTGACATTTCCTCTAATTATATATTATAATCGAACCTTGACATGATACCTGCATAAAATTTTGACATCAACAACAACTAGACAATAACCGGCACGATAACTACCTACCAAGATAAGGAACATCACAATCATAAATATCCAAGCTACGTAACTATTTATAATTTAATCGAATGTACCTACTTACCTTAAAACCTCGGCCTGCCTCCATGTTTGCTATACCCTATGCAGGGTCCATGTGATACTAACTTACACTTAAAAACTATGTATGTACAAATTAAACCATGTGTAAAGCAATAAATGTATTGAGTATTGAGTATTGAAAACCAATTTCTTTAAGTATTTTTTGCCCCCGGCATGGCAGGGTAAGCCTAACTGAGGGTTGGAACGACCTTGTCCCCGTTTCGGGACACTCTTGCCTACCCCTGGATCTATTATGACCCTGTTAAGATGAAGACTACGGACATAGCAATTAAAGAGAATAATAGGAACTTCAAAGTCATTGAAAAATTTCGTTTGCCTTATAACAAAGCCTGCTAGTCGTGCGCCTTTTTTGGTGATGTGGTCAACATGTAAAATACTTATATGCTTAAGGCTCGCGGCGCCAAAGTTTTTGGGATGCTTCATTTATTTATGTAGACAATAATTCTACTTAGTAGGTAGAATCTTGGCTTCATTCCAACCAATCCTTTGTGCAATCATTTGGGACAATCCAAATAAAACACCTACTCAATACCTCAATTTTCTTGTTATAGACGATGGTAACCCCTTAACATCAGGTGAGTTTGTTCCATCAGTTAGTTTTTATAAAATAAATACTTTTTTTATAGTAAAAAATTAAAACAATAATTTGTTGTAAAATGTATAGAAAATACTTGATTTCACGCAGTTACATAAAAATAATAGCTGTACGTCCATAAAAAATGTGTAAATATTAATTCCGTAGCCAAATTTTGATAAATACCTATTATAAACTGGAATTTCATTTATTTCTTTCAGAATAATATAACCGAAGAAAAAAGTATTCAATTATTAGTCTATTTCTGTCTTCACTGAGACTTGAACCCCACACTCTGATCTCTGTGCCACTTCGATACCACTGATAGCGGCTGATAAGGCGAGCTTAGGTTTATAAACTTGGTAAACAAGATGGCTAACTTTAAAAATGACATTTTCTAGTTCAAACTTGCTGGGACCAAGAGAATGTATTTTCTTTGTAGGTTTCTTAGGTTGTATAGTTTTGTAACCGATTTCAGCCCTAATCACTATTTAGATGGACGTTATATGCATATGGATATACGTGTAACCATCTTTACCCACCTGTAAAAGAAAGTATGCTTATATATCGCCATAAACTGTTTCACATGCTACCCTTGAATTGGAGGGCCGTTTGGTTTTACGCCTTTTGTTTGGTATCGGCCATCTGCGGCTCTGAATATGGGCGACATTTTTGGTAAAAATATAAAAAGATGCGGCAAATTAATTGAAAGATCAGAGTTTAGCTTGTATTTTGCCCTAAAGGTATACGAAATATTTAATATAAATCTTAAATATTTTTAAGCATGTTCAAGATCCAATATTGTATGTTATACGTAAACAACACAGGTCGAGTCCAACTCACGTGATACCACTCGCTGACTATTATATTATTGCTGGAATAGTTTACCAAGCTCCTGACCTAGCCAGTGTTCTTAACTCTAGATTGGTGAGTAATGCCTTTATAAAATGTATTTGTTAGTTGCGAATGGTATTTGTGAGCTAATTTCCGTTGATTTTAATAACTGATTTTTATTTTGTTCTAAAGTTATGAGGGTGGAAACCATAAAATAAATACTTGCAAAGTTGAAATGCTGTTATTTTATTACCAAGTATTGCATAATGTTGGTGTCAATATTCAATATAAATAAATATAATTAGTGTGGACAATCCACACATCACTATCTAGCCCCAAATTAAGCAGAGCTTGTACTATGGAAAGTAATATAATAAGTACTTATACATTTTTGTAAATGCATACTTACTCGTAGAAGGCTAAAAGTATTGCAAAAGAAGACGCTCTGGGAATAATAGAATTGCCAAAATAATACAATTTATTACGGCGTATACCACCTTCGATATTCTTCTCGCTCGCACACTTCGACTCGTTCAAAGTTTGTTAATCGTATAATATCAGTAAACTTATCTATTAAAATTTTGAGCCTCCGATTGCACACAGTTTACCAAACGCATCGTGTATCTAATAGCCCCTTCCCACCGGTGTGTGATATCGCGCACGGAGGCGGATCAGCTCGCACGACACACCATGGGAACAGTCTCGAGCGCCGAGGTGCGCGGTAGCACAGGAGCCCTTTCTGTGTGCGTTTCCGTGCGTCAAAAGATCAGCAGTAGACGTACACTGTTATATTTACTAAAATAAGCGTGTAAATCCCTGTCAATCATAATAATTTTTCATTGTCTCATTGAATCCTATTTAGTTGTCCAAATCTTTAGTTTTGATGTTTTGTTTTAAGTAGGTACTATCCACCGAGCTTGCGGCCTACTTGCGGAAAAACCTGCCCGCACATCAAGTGCGCATGATAAAACTTGCCGACTGGCCGATGGGGAGGAAACCCAACGTTTGAATTTTAGTTTGGGGTAATACAGGACTATTAAGTGCTGTTTATATTTTTTCACTGTGAAGGCTTGTTTTGTTAAAGCCTTGCGTACAATCTAAGCGATCTGCGATGGGGATCAGTGAAACGCTGTCAAATTAGACAGCGTTTCATTGATCGCCATCGCCAGCGACCTAGGTTTGCGCAGGCTTTAGGAGAAGATATTTTTTTAAGGCATAATGTAAAAAACCGTCGCTTAAAAACTAGAGATAGAAAGTTTGCAACGCAGCATAGATAATTTTTTTTACTGCAAAATGGCGTCCTTGATATCTGCCGGTTTTATTGGAATAATTATTTTGCTTATATGTACAGTTTGGCGCGTCTTTGCGGCGTTGTATTTCTAGCAGGAGTTATCGTCGGTTTTGTATTTATAACAGGTGTTGCTGGTGATTTGACTGTAGGAGAACTAGCAGGTACTAATCTGGGGACTGGTATGTTGTTTGCAATGGGCTTCTGAGTTTTAGGGCTCTGAATGTTCCTCACGGGCCTGTTTATTGCCAATGGTGGAACTTGGGCTGGCGTGTTTATCTTTTTCTTCTGTATGTTCTTCTCCGCAGTACTCAACACGACCTGCATACCGACAGATCTCGTTATTTTCATTGGCATCATCGGACTACCATGCTTCTTTTTCCTATCGTGCGTTATATGCGATTCAATGTTTTGTTATAGGTGATGGTTACCACTTTACGCCAAGTGGGTAAAAAAGATCAGCAAATTAATCATCCGCACTTGATATTATGCGGACTGGTTGCCGCAAGTAAGCCGCTGGCGGGCCCCTTTTGTGTGACGCTTGACACGCGTTGCTCGAACTTTTTTAGGTTCTACGCCACGCCGGTTTCCTCACGATGTTTTCCTTTTTCGTTTTGAAAGTACTGGCATAGTGCACATAAATCTTTCGACAGAAAAACTCATTAGTACACGACTGGATTTGAGCCCACGACCTTAAAATCCATGTGATTTTTTTCCTTTATAAAATCAATAAAAATATATCTATCTATCTACTCAGCCCCGGTTCACATTAGCACGCCACTTTTGAACGCAGCGCCAATAAAACTTTTTACTAAATTTTAATTCTACTTCTATTTCTTTAATTTTAATAAGGGTGCAACACTACCCAGCCCCAAACTAAGCAGAGCTTGTAATATGGGAACCGGATAGCTGATATAAAACTTGAATACATTTTTTTTTGTAAATACATACTTAGAATACAATATAACACCCAGACAGAGAACAAACATTTATGTTAACCACACAAATATTTGTTCTCGGTGGGGATCGAACCCACGACCTACGGCGCAGAAGGCAGAGCTACTACCAACTGAGCTAGAGGCCAGTCAAATATAATATATAATAGCATACTGCCGAATCATATATAAAAAAAGATAGAAAACAAACCCATCACAGGAAAATTAAATTAAAAATTTAAAAACCCCCGACTTAAAAGTCTTATTCCCTTTCAATATAATCCATTACTTACACTTACTGAGTTTTTAATAAAATAATAATCAGTGTATAAGCAACTCTCATCTCTCTTACCATCCCAATCCCTCCTTTGAATCTCCATTTGAAAGGACGGAAAAACAAGATAAAAACGTTATCCTGTCACTCAGCCATACTCCAAATCACGGGGGCCTTCACTGCGATGTAATTTAGACCGATCTCACAAAATGGAAGATTCCTACATCATCGCGAATTTCCACGCGCTGTGTCGGTTGTGCCTGAACAAAAGCGCACTCTCGGTGTCGATTTACGGGGCTGCGCCCGATGACGAAGCCAACGTATCGCTAACCTCCAAAATTGCAGAATGCTGTGAACTTCAGGTATACCTAATAATCACATTATTTATCGAGGGAGGAAATAGGGGACTACGTTTGTATGGAGAGTCGCCTGTGTGATTCCCTCTCTGTCCATCGGCATTTTGATCCACAGTCCGACTTCACCCATTACAGTAGGCCTACCATGAGCTCTGTCTGGCTCTGTCTCTGGTTTTGAGTCTGTGTGAGTGCTAACCAGTAAATTATACTGTGTTTGTGACGTTTTGACTTAGGATTTATTTAGTCAACACTCACACAGACTCAAAACCAGAACCAGAGGCAGAGCTCATGATAGGCCTACAGGCCTTCATTAGTTTGTGCCATCGTGTGGAACTGGCACCTAGACTCACCTAGCTATAAGACGTTTCAAAGTGATCTTTGTGATACAACTGAATTTGCCATCTACCACAAACCGGTTCTCTGTTTAGTTCTGTTTTTTCTGGTAACTAAATTAGACTAGCATTACTTAAAAAATAACCATTTTAGCCGTAAGACGTCATTTGCTAAAGATACCTCACCTATACATTTTTAAAGCAAAAATTATGCACCACGAACAAAAGAGCAAAATACTTTATTGAATAACACAAAAACAAACTCAAAATCAAAATGAAGATTTTGAGATTTACCACATTTGCATCCACGGCGGAATACAAAAATGAAACTTATGTGTAACTTGATAATATTTAGGTTTGACGCATATTTTTTCGATAATAATAAATGCTCAAGTATCTGTTACAACCATAATAATGGAAAACTTTATAATTTTTTTCTTAAGTTTTTTAAACCTGACTGTTAGAAAATGCAGCATTTTACAGACACAAAAACTAATTCCCGTCTGAGGCAAACATTCGAGCCAGCAAAGAAGTTTCACTTAAAGAATACTTAACCCAATTGCTTAACAGCAGGGAATCGGGGCGAGGAATTCAAGTTAACGATTCACAAGTTTCTATAAGTAATCACTATGTTCAACTGTATGTTCAATTGCTTCTATTTTGTGCTGTGTGTAGTTCTTTCTAGAACGTTTAATAAGTGTGTGTGTTGAAATTCGTGAGAGTCACACATAAACCTATGGAATGTATCTTGCTTTTAACATCTTTTCGATATTTATAGACTTCTTTAAATCACGTTTTGTGCATAGGCACAAAACAGAAACAGGTCTCTCTTTGCTCTAGTCATTCACCACGATCTTGGGTTACCTTCATCCATCATAAAATTTATAGTTAGTAAAAACTAACTAAGTATATCCAACTCTTTTTTAAGCTTGTCAAAAACAAGCACTAGCATTTTTTATTAGACGAATAGTATTATTCCTTATAGATGAAAAAAACAGCCCATAAACGAATGAATAAGTTCGTAGGTAGATTCTTTGAATTGCTACTGTTACTATCTTCAATCACATTTAACATCAGGTAGGCATAAGCTTGTTCCATCAGCTAGTTGTATAAAATAAATTATAGTTTAAAAAACATTTTTTTTTCTTCATAATATTGCATTGTCATTGACCTTTGATAGGTGTGCAAAGTTTGAATCAAATCTTATCGTTCAAAGTAGAACAAAATCGAGCTCAAAGGGGTCGGTTACATACAAGCAAACAAACTTAAATACAGGTAAAGCTAATAAAAGCGTTATAAAAAAGTATTTGTGAGAGACTATTGCCTGAATTATACGACGTCGCTGCATCCTCTTGATTTTATATTTACCAGGTAGTCCATTGCTTAATGTACTGGGCACCAAACACTTTTTAGAGCTAAAAAACCCTTAAAACAAATCGCTGTAGGTGGCGCCACCGCGCCTCGCTCCGCTCAGTCTGTCAGTCAAACCTTCATTCATTGTTTGTGTTCGGGCATCGAAACACGTCTTACTTAAATTTTATTTTTTACAATTCTCGAAGTAATTTTCGAAGTTTATTATGTAGTTTGTATTAGTATAGTGTATAGTGTATTTGATGGCGAAGATCCAGAAGAAATACGACGTTAAGAACGTCACTTTGAAATGGAACAAAAGCAAAAAATGCATGTAAGTACCTACACGCATACTTGCTTATGAATTTTGTTTTGTTAACTATGCCTATCGCTAAACGCTCATTACAGTTACGGGCTTGCGATAATAACTAAATGAAAGCGACATAACTATATCGCTTGCACTTTATCTATAAACTATTAAATTTTTACTTAGCTGCTTGATTGAGTTGTGCTTTATCGCCACAAAATAGCAGCTATTGAGTGCAAAACATTTTAAAGGCATACCTGCCTACCGGTTTATAAACGAAGATGCTTAATCAAATGATTTTTCTATATATAGTTATCTATACAACTGTACCCTCGAGTCGTAATGCGATTACGGCCTATTGTCATTTTTGTTCGGTGTTATACCTACCTTCACTCATAGTATCTTCCTGTAAAACTGTGTTGCGATTGCAATCTACCCAATTATCATAGTATTTTGGTTTATTTCTTTTCTACATGGGGCTATATAGATCTACCCTCAAATCGTAATGCAATTACGGTCTATTATCATTTTTATTACATCATACCAACTTACTTTCACTCGTCGTATTTTTAAATTTTTTGGAGGAACTGCGATGTGATTGCAGTATGCACAACAATATTTATGCATTATGTATACATTTTCTCTATGTGTGGTTATGCAAGCATGGTCTACCCTCGAGTCGTAATGAGATTACGGCCTCTTGCAATTTCTATTCCATGATATGTACCTACCTTCATTTGTATTTAATACTACATTTTTATAAGAACTGTGATGCGATTGCAGTCTGCAGAATAATAATATCTTTCTATATGTGCTTATGCAGACATAATCTACCTTCGAGTCGTAATGCGATCACGGCCTCTTGTAATTTCTATTCCATGATATGTACCTACCTTCATTTGTATTTAATACTACATTTTTATAAGAACTGTGATGCGATTGCAGTCTGCAGAATAATAATATCTTTCTATATATGCTTATGCAGACATGATCTACCTTCGAGTCGTAATGCGATTACGGCCTCTTGCAATTTTTATTCCATGATATGTAATTACCTTCATTTGTATTTAATACTACATTCTTGTAAGAACTGTGATGCGATTGCAGTCTGCACGATAATAACATCTTTCTATAATGTGCTTATGTAGACATAAATCTACCCTTGATGTGATTACGACCTACTTTCACTTGTCGTATTTTAAATTTTTTTGTAAGAATTATAAAAAAAAAAAAAAAAAAAATAATAATAATTGCGGATAATCCACACAACACTGACTGGCCCCAGACTAAGCAGAGCTTGTACCATGGGAACCAGATAGCTGATATGCTGATAGCTATTATGATGCGAATGCAGTCTGCACAATAATAATATTTTTTCTATATGTAGTTATGCATACATAATTATCTACCATCCGGTTGTAATGTGATTACGGCCTCTTGCCAATTTTTCCAAGATATCTACCTACCTTCACGGGTAGTATTTAACATTTTTTTAAGAACTGTGATGCGATTACAGTCTGCACAATAGGCATAATACCTACCATATAATAAGCAAGTATCATTTTGCAATTACGACCAGTAGACATACCTACAATATGACAAATGCATATTACTGCAAAATAAATCAAAAATTAAGATGAGTTGTGATGCGATCACTACCGAATACTGAATTAATTACCTACGTATCGAATCGTGACGGGATCACGATCTTAACCCCACTTCTTATTGCTGAGTTGAGTGGTAATGCGATTACCTACCTCCTAATAAACTCTGACGAGTGACCGTGGTATCATACCCTCACAGAATTATGTTTCTGATTACTCATTTTGGTCAACCAGTATAAAGTATACCACCAGATCCAGACCAGCAGTAAAACTTCAGAACCTGGTAGATGGTATAAACTCGACCACACACAGCACAGCAGCATAAACTACCGTCCTGTACGGTCAATGCAACTGATTGGTACACCAGGAGTTCCGGTCCAACGATATTTTTGTTTACCAATAATAAACCTGAAACATTTGCGCCTAAGATTAGAGACGAGATCTCTGAACATTGGGGAGTAATCATTATGCTTGTCTATTGGATTAGCAAAAATCCATACTAATTCATGAAAAATTACCGCATTCAAAAAGTTTTAAGTTGCTTAATCAACTTGAAACTAAGAAATTGAACAAAAGTTGATAACGTTGGACACGTCGAATAGCTCCTTAGACTAGGGGTTTCAAAGTGATTCTTGCGATTCTGCGATTTTTGAGTTTAAAATTGTTCAGCTAATAGCTCTAAACAAGAAAAATCCATGGTTTGTACATGTATTTCTTTAACAAAAAGAGAAAAGAACAAGTTTTTAATCCGTATTATTATAAGAAAGAAAATAATCAAAAGATAATTTTGAGTCACAGCCATCAGTGGCAATTGACCGGCTGGCCAGGTAAAATAGCTCAGCCCCTCCAAGGCACAGTCACCGACTCTGAGAGGTCGGAGAAGTGGGCATGGACGCGGGTTCCAACCGTCCAGACGTCTTCCAGCAACTACCAATCCGTACAATATAATTATCAATATCATTAAGACGGGAAAAACATTCCAATTTACTGGAGGCCAAGAACTAACAGTGGCAACGGTTCGCTGATAGATTATAATATTACCTATTATATAATATATACATATGTATATACATATTTTTTCATAAAATATGGTAACTAGTAACATCGGTATTTGGAACTGCGAATACCTATGGAATCATCTATCTTTTTTCCATAATCTTCCTCCGGTTGGGTCACTGGTTCTATTGAACCTAGAAACCGTGTGGTAAAAGGATTTTAAGTGCGCCTTAATGAGGTTTTACCCACTTAATGATCACATTAAATACATAAGTACAAGACAAATAAGTTACTCCCATTAGAATGGCGAGCTACTTTCTCATAAGCCAACGTAGGATGGGAAATACTATGGATTTATATATTAAATCTTAAAACTTATAATTTTTTTTTTTTTTAAACTTTTCATGTTTTGGTAAAGGATATGCGATGTCCTTCTAACCATGTTTCATAATTTGACTTTATGGGGAAAGGCTAATTCCATTATGAATAAAATGTTCAAAGAACCTGTTAGCTTGCTACACGATTTCAGATTTATTATAAAGCATAACCCCACCAGTGGGGCAGAAATAATGATGACCAATGTAAAATATTTCTACTTACCTTTTCTACCTACCGTTGGCAAAAATACAACTTTTTGATATGATCAAGTATAGATTTAGCATACCTCGTATATTCGAAATTTTTATTTATATTCTTGAATAGTTTTTTATTGCACAAAAAATAACTTAATGCTAATTAGGATTCTTACGAATCTGTACCTATTTATGTAGGTATATACCTCTGCAATAGCCAGCTGTAGAACTTGCCTATACTTACTGCATAAACGAAGTAATTTGAAGGAGCAAATTTAACCCAAATTTGCACTTCAAATCATTAAAAATTATTATTAAAATTAAGCTAAGTACCTGATGAATTTGAATCATAACTTAGAACCTAGTTTTATTCGGTACAATGATCACGACGAAATCAATAGCGTCGCTTATTCATATTTTCAACAGACATCTAAAGATGGGTAGACGTAGACAGAGAGTCTAGAACAATTTATCTATAAATGCTTTCAATAAAATATCCAATAGACTTGGGTACCGTAAACTTACTCGTTTAAGTTTCTCAAAATACGTTTTATGTTTAAGAGACCAAACGGCCCCTAATATTGATGTTTACTCTATAAACGGGCTTTCGTTTTATTTTCTTATTTTTCTTCCCATCTCACATGAATTGAAATATTTACGCAAAATCTTTGATGAAGAACTGTCAGGCATCGTTGTTGCCCTTAAATAGCTCAACCCTATGGTTTCAGAACTTTGATTTTCAGAGTTAGCAAACTTTTTGCCTGATTATGACTCGCTAATATCCTGTTTCAGGCATGACAGCCAATTGGAGCCTTACAAGGTTGTCGTGCTGGTAATAAATTATTGATATTATAATTGCAGCACTTTCCACAAAGCATTGAAACAATACGGCATATCATATGTGTAAGGTTGTGGATTTTTAGTCCCAAAAATTAATTTGACGACTGATGGTCTATCGTAGCTCTATTTGCATTGAACTTTATTATTGACCAATTCAGTTTGGGAGCATTATGTTCAACAATAAACATAATTCAATTGGTTATCACTCTAATATTAAGCATTAAGTTCAGTTAAGATGCAGCGTTTCTTGGCTGCTCAAGAGTGTACAAAACTCACATTTTGTCCCTTAAATTGTTGACTGCACAAAATGCGCTGGAGCTATCGTCTATCATGTTATCTAATATAAAAATGATGATGACATTATTTGCATTGTTGAGATAATGACTTGCGATCTAATCACTACTTCATATCCTGAGGAACTCCCTATTTTCTCGATAAATAGAAAAATAATGTACAAATATTATATGCTTTATCAGCTTACTTAAATATAACAAGTTCCAGTAGAGATGCAGTTAGTTGCATGGAAAGTTAATTTTAACAGAAAAATGCCACATCATAAAGTAACCACGAACGTCGTAAACGAACGTCGTAAATACGAACGTCTTCTCAGCACATTCACACCCATCACACTGCAGTGACGTTAGCAGCTGATTGTAGGGGTGTTTGCTTCTATCTACTCGTAGAATATTCAAAACGCGCCAGGGTGACCTGGTATTATTTACTCTTATTTCAAAACTTTTACAATAGGCCTGTTGCGCTATATATTGGATTGGCCTTTCAGTGATGAAGTATGTTCTCTATCTCTATTCATGTCTTCTTTTATTATGAAATTGTATGTTTAAGGAGAGAATTAATCAAAATATGGCTTTTTATGCTCAACTTTTCTGATTAATACCTAACACGATTAACACGATTTCCCTAAAGCTCTAAACATCTACCTGGTAAATATAAAATCAAGAGGATGCAGCGACGTCGTATAATTTGTGGTTAAACAAACTTACCTGAAGTGAAGTTTGACCGTAATTATACGAGTCGCTGCATCCGAACTGATTTTAGTCCCTCCCTCCCTTATACGTTTTCTTTTCATGAAAACGTATCCCGTTTTAAATTGAGTATCTTTATTGAAATCGTTTGTTCTCTGAAAAGAATGAAGGTTTGACTGACAGACTGAGCGGAGCGAGGCGCGGTGGCGCCACCTACAGCGATTTGTTTTAAGGGTTTTTTAGCTCTAAAAAGTGTTTGGTGCCCAGTACATTAAGCAATGGACTACCTGGTAAATATAAAATCAGTTCGGATGCAGCGACTCGTATAATTACGGTCAAACTTCACTTCAGGTAAGTTTGTTTAACCACAAATTAGTTTACATTTCAGCATATGAAACACCTTTTTCGTTTTATCGTCTGTCTTTCTTTCCTCAATGATAAGAACAGAAAAAAGAGTGAAATGAGTGTCTTTTTTAGAATATTCATATTCTCATTTAACAGGAATACATCACCAAGAAGGACACGCACGTGAACAACGAAATGAACCGAATACAAGACGAATACCGAAAGATATTCGTGAAGTTGCAGAATCAGATAAACTACCACGTGACCTGCCGGATGCAAGAAGAGAAGAATATGGGGAAACCGTCCAATTCCCAGGCGACGACATACCATCAGACTGACGTAAGTAAGAGCAACAACTTATTTATTTCGTGGGTTCGATCCCCACCGAGAACAAATATTTGTGTGGTTAAACATAAATGTTTGTTCTCTGTCTGGGTGTTATATTGTATTCTAAGTATGTATTTACAAAAAAAAATGTATTCAAGTATTATATCAGCTATCCGGTTCCCATATTACAAGCTCTGCTTAGTTTGGGGCTGGGTAGTGTTGTGTGAATTGTCCACAATATTTTTTTATTTTTTTTATTGAGTCTTCTTCTTATCGTGTCAGTGATTCTTTCGAAACCAAGTGCAGTGAAAGGATTTTAAGGAAACATTCTCCATCACTAGGCCTACAGAATATGGTGGTAATGTAAATTATTCAAAATATGAAGATTTGGAGAGTGCATTTGCAAAAGAGGAAATTCATCCTGGAGATTTGAAAGCATCAGCTGAGCTAGCTATAAATAAGCTTCTAGCGCCTATTCAGAAAATCTTTAGTGAACCGAAATTGCAACAATTGACAAAGAAAGCTTACCCTCCTCCCACTAAAGTTAAGGGCAATGCTGCAGTCGATGAAATTACACCTGTGAAATTGGACATCAGGGTTGGTCGTATTGTAGAAGTATCAAAACATCCTGATGCTGAGGCCCTGTATGTAGAAAAGATTGATTTGGGAGAAGCTGAACCTAGAACTGTTGTTTCTGGGTTAGTAAACTTTGTGCCTATTGAAGAAATGAAGGATAGGGATGTTGTTGTACTGTGCAAGTTCGTCGAAAGGTAAATTGTGGTTTACGATTTATGACGTATAAAAAAAAACTACTGACTAGATCTCGTTCAAACCAAATATCGTTGGAAGTTTGCATAGTAATGTCACAGATAACGAACTACAGAATATTCTAACCAACAGGGTACCCTTGCGAACGGTACTATGGTGAAGGTAATGGACAATCAATACCGGCGAAATGGGCCGGCGAAGCAATACTACGCACTCGGTACTAACACTGTAATGAGCAGCATTATCTTCAGGCAAGCGAAACGTAAACGTCGCCAACGGCGTCCTAGGGTGCAATTCTAGCAACACAAATCACTCAAGCGACCGCGTAAATCGATGTGAGTTGTCAATTTTTGTTTGAAATATTTGAAAATGGAACGGGGTTTCAGTAGGCCTACCGGGAACCAATCGTATGAAATCGGTGTGCGGTGCCTGATGGCCTGCGCACACCTAGTTCGCTGGCGGTAGCGAACAGTGAAACGCTGTCAAATATCGCTGTCAAATCTTAAATCTGACAGCGATATTTGACAGCGTTTCACTGCTAAATATAATTAGTCTGGGACTTTCTATGCGGATTCCTGAGATGTTATTTAAGTTAAATGTCATGTCAAGTTGTATTTTATGAGACTAATCATAATTAAAACGATTGAGGAAGCTCAACACATAGTTAATTGCAGTAATAAACGTTTATGCTGCTGGGCAGAGGGCTCACTTTACTTCTATAAACCATTAGATACGATCTTGGACTTCACTAATTCATTAGGTATAATTTATTTTTAGCCTATCTTGTCCCACTGCCGGGCAAAGGCCTCTTGGCCTCTTTTTGCTGTTTTGCAGTTTATTATGCTGTGAATGTGACGTTTCGAATTAGGATTTATTTAGTCAACACTCACTCAGACTCAAAACTAGAGCCAGACAGAGTTTTGAGTCTGCGTGTGTGCTCACCAGTTTATTATGCTGTAAATGTAACAGTTTTTATATAGTTTTTTTTGACAAAATTACGAAACATCTACAATCATGTCGATTAGCCTCTCAGCTCAGTTGGTAGAAGATCTGCCTTCTGCCTTAGGTCGTGGGTTCGATCCCCATCGAGAAAAAATATTTTTGTGAAATTTAATCGTATTTTGATATTAACCAATAACCAAACCCAAATCAATAAACTATCTTTATGAAACAATATAAACAGCCGGATGGAGCTGCTACTTTAAAATTATTAATCTTAGTTCGTTTTCAACGTATAGTAGAACTAGCGATCTGCCCCAGCTTCGTACGGGTCGTTGGGCAATATCGTATTTTGATAATAGGATATCTTTATAGCTTGTGTTCTATTCTTGAATAATAGAGTGCCTTTGTCCTTGTCCAAATTAAAAGTGCCTTACGACCATGTTAAAATGTATTATTTAATTTGAAATTAAATTTATTTGAGTAAAGTAACCCAGTTTCAAAGTTTTTTTTGTAACATTAATTATAAGACTTTAAAGTGTCAGTTTGTTCATGCATTGTTTTCAATACTTGTGTTTGAAAACAAATTATTTCTAGGTTAAAATTAAAATTGACATTGATATTGTGATTTGTGATTTTCTCTTTTTATTTTAATACCACAACCACATAGAATGAAAGTTACATACATTGCGTGCATGTCCGATGAATTTCGCTTACGAAAGCTAATAAAACCAATCTATTACAAGATTTATCAACGTAGATGTATCTAACCAAAGAATAAAGGCATGTCTTTATCAGTTTGGATAAAGAGTCCATTATTCTTGAAGGCGTTTTATATTTTTTTGTATCTCACTCATTGGGAAACCTAAACAGCTGGGCCTGAATACACTTTTGGAGGAATCTTTGGCACAGACACTTCTTGACACACCTCAAGGCAATCATTTAAAAAAATTGGCGCTCCAAGAGGTTTTAATCTAAAGGGGTGTCAAAGAATGCGCGCAAAATCCGTGTGCAAACATTAACCAAGCTCCCCCCAGTAAGCGCGCGTTCAAAACGGAATGGATACAAAGTACAAGTAACAGCATATTAAGTTACCACAAACTGTCAAATTTCATTGCAAAAGGCATTTAGAAAGAAAATTGGAAAATTCTTTCCTTATGAGGAGAAAAAAAGGGGGGGGGGCGCCGAGCGCCGCGGCGCCTCTACGATGTTATTCATCAAATATTAGAAGAGCTCAAGATGCTATGCAAAATCTATGCAGACCGGAGCTCTTTTTACGTTGGTCATTGAAAGTGCGGCGCCCGGCCAAAGCGCCCGCCAAGTAGGGCTCCGTAGTGGCCCTAGAGGGCGCTGAGCGCCAGCCATGGCGCTCGGCGCCCCCTAGGACCAAGAAACAGAACCCGAAGTCGGAGTTTTGCTACCACATTTCGTTACCAAATGTTGTTTTCGTTTCGCCTATTTGTCTCTCTCTATTGCGTGGAGAAAATATAAGACGGCAAAAATACGTTACGTAGTTAGAGTTGTTGTCTCATCTTTTCTCCATACAATAGACAGAGACAAATAGGCGAAACGAAAACAACATTTGGTAACGAAATGTTGTAAATGCACTGGGACTTCGGGTACAGATCTGTTTCACCCGAGTGATGAAATAATTGAAAGGCAGTGACTTCATTGCGTTATTATGTAGGAACTGCGTAGGTAGGTACTAGAAAAGCTAATTCGGAACAAAAGTATTTTCCATTTTTAGCAAGACTAACTTAGGTTTGCTACAGCTTTCTATAAGCACTTATTCACTGTACAAGCTATCTGTATTTGGAACACTCTTCCTATTGATATCAGAAAAGTGATATCTCTTCCCATCCACAAAAAGCTTTAATTTTATATTTTGCGCCAATGGCGAGCGTTCGAGTACTTTTCTACGTTTATACAATGCAAAATAACAGGGTATTAGAGCATAAAAACATTTGTTTCATATTCTCCTGAAACTGTATAAACGTGTACCGCTACTTATAAAACAATTGTACTTTCCATAGTTCTCTTTTAAAAGAGCCTCCGCAGAAGACTTAGAAAGTTGTGACACGTCAAAGTATTCTTTGGTCATGGAGTCTTCACTCAAACCTATTTGGAACTGCTGGGGAATTATTCCGGTGGGTTCCAGCTGAAGGATTACATTATTATCCCATGCTTCACCTGATGCATCTCCAAATTTAATGTTCTCATCAAATATGATGGCTGCAGCATAATGCACAGGTACATAACCTGAACCAATTGAGGTGAATTTAATGTAGATTTTGTTTCCTTCATTTTTTACTTTGACCGAGTCGGGCTCAGTGTTTCTTACATGGAAGGTAAATGCTACAACATCATCCAACACATTGTGTGTGTAAGCGGGAAGTATGAAGCCCAAGGTACTTTCAAAGAAGGAGTCAGCTTGTTCAATAGATTTGGGAACATTGGGTGAAGGATTAGCTTTGGTATCAGCTATGGAAGTAGAAGATAACTCCACAATCAGGTTTGAGCATTCCTCGTCACTTTGTGAGCCAGAATACTCTTCACTTTCTACACCACTGTCTACCTTCAATGAGCTGTTTTTAGCACTGGTTAAGTTTTTTCTGATCACTGGTAAAGTCACAATAAGCTTAGATTTAGATTTGTCAAATTTAGCACTGCCACAATCATCATTAACCGAGTATGGAAGAGGAATATTGAGCTTGTACTTGGCTGGTGTCTCGGAGATCAGACTGAGCAGTTTCTCTTGAACATCAAGTACACAGTCATTGGTAGAGGACAGCAGAGGTAGATTAATTTCTATGATGAGGTGGCTAGGAATAGCAGAATGCTGTTTGCTATCTCTGTGGTATGTAAACTCCTGGAAATCTACATTCTTCTGCTGTTTTATCACATACTTAGGGATTGTGTAACCTTGTTCAGAGTTGTGGGCGAACTCCGGAGCTTTTTTATTTGTTTTCCTAGGCTTCTGACAGTGGGCATCAGCACCTTGGCTTTTATTATTATTCTCTGAATAGCTTTTCTGTGGGTAAAGTTTTTCCATCATTTCTTGGGATAAGTGTTCGCAATCTTCATCCGCCGGTGGCTTGTAGTCAGGATCCTCTTTTCGTATGACCGATGGAGTCTTCATACCCTTGTAGAATGATTTGGGAAATCGGGAATTATTGTCGTCCAAGTGGATGTTGTATGTCGACTGTAATCCATCGAATGCAAAAAAATCAGAGCAGTGGCTTTACATTTTTCACATTATTTTTTTCTAAGTCCGAAACCGGGTGGGTCACTGGATAAAAATATAGCATAATATAGGATAATGTATTAATTACATAGTAATAGGGAAGTGCTTTCTAATAGTGAAATGTTATTTTCAATCGGTCCACTAGCTTTCGAGGTTGTTCGTTAATACAAAAATATATATTTTTTCCTTTTTATAATATTAGCATTATAGATGACTAGCAGTCCGTCCCGGCTTCGCACGGGGTAGACAATATTGTTGTACATTATTTTGTTCTATCGCTAATAGTTTCGGCAGTAATTATGTCTTTCGAATGCGGGCTCCTTGACTTCCTTATACGACATGACAGCGACTTTTTCTTTTATCTGGCCCATGTAACTGATTCTAGGCCTTCCTCTTCCCCGTTAAAAAATCTAAAACGTCTAAAACATACTGAAAATGATCGAGAAAAACCTTAGAAAAACTCAGAATAATACCTATATAAATTCTCATTATAATCTAGGCGGTGAGGTTTTGTTTTTGTCTATGAAAGGAGCGTACCAAAACTTATCTAATGGCGGCTGTACACATGGGGCCAAGGTGTTGGGCCAACGTGTTGGGCCAACGTGTAGAGAGCTACCTGGCGGTATGTTGGCTTAATTGGTCTAGTTGGCGCCAACATTGGCAGGCCATCCGAATAGTGTCGGTTTTTTGTGCACACATCAAAGGATCTTGGCGCGCTCCGCAAACAGCGTTCACACGTTGGTGTCTTGTTCAGTTCGTACGTAGTTCGTGCGTGAGTGAAATTTACGATCCCATGTTCCGATACCGATTGCGGCGCCGGTGTGGATAAGCAATGAGGTTTTACAATTCATAGAATTGTATCGACTTGAAGGAATAATTTGGAATCCAAAAAAACCATCCACCACCTTCTTTTGCGCCATTTCTTTTTAGTCATTCTATTTTGGTGCACATGTACGTAATAACTAAACGCATTGTATAAATAAATTGCCACGGCTGCAAGAACTTCTACGTCCATCATCTTTGAAGCGCCAAACCAGGACGCCTACTTTTATTTTTATAGCAATGCGTCGCTCTGATTGTTCAATTTGTTGCTCTCAAAATGCAACTGCAATAATAAGCACGGCTGAGCGTGTAATACTTAGGCAATCAAAAAGTTGATACTAACAAATAAATGATACTAACAAGGAACAGCGATCATTCCTGAGAGCTGATGGAATAGTGGCCGCCCGCGGCTTCGCTCACCCCGTTACCGTTCCCGTTGAAAAAAAACATATTTATTCACCTTTTAAACCTTCTCTGGACCTCCACAAATCATTCAAGACCAAAATCAGCCAAATCGATCCAGCCGTTCTCGAGTTTTAGCGAGACAAACGAACAGCAATTCATTTTTATATATTAAGACCCCTCCACCATCCTATTATTCGATTATCTCCATCAAAGGTTGTCTGGAACAGATCGCTCTTCAGCGATAAGACCGCCCATTGTACATGTGTATGTTTTAAATTATTGTTACTTGTTTTTTAATGTTTGTTACCGCATAACTTCGTCATTTGTGAGCCGATTTGAAAATTTATTTTTTTATCTGAAAGGTACTGCTTCCAGATTGGTTCCATTTTAATTTTATTAAAATCGGTGTTACCATTTTTTTTTAAATATTTTATTAATGTTTGCAAGCTTTACGCCGTTTCAAAGTGATCTTTGTGATACCATAGAATAAATAAATATTTGATTTGATTTTGTAAGACGCCTACATACACAAAGATTCAATGACATTGTAAAAAAATTAGTCTGCTTGGGTGACGTTTGGCATTGAGTTTCACGAGCAATGAAATGTGAATAATTTGACAACCGTTGCTTAGTTTTCTAAAGAAGTTAATAGCGTAATAAAACCGACAACCAAATAAATCTATGATGATATCGGCAATTTATTTATGCTTTTTATACGGATGGGAAATAAAAGCTATTATAGGTAGCGAATGAAATGTATCCAAACCTAGGTACCTCACACTGAATAAAATAATGCAAAAATTAGTCCTTTTGTTCCAAACTGATTATTTTATCCTTGAACTAAGTAGCCGTTCTTTTGTTATGTTATGAGATAGCCCATAGGAACTAGGTTAGTAGAAACATCGGTTTTAATTAGCATGGCAACCGATGGATTATAATATAGTGGTCGAAAAATGATGGCAACAATATATGTGATCGCTTTTTCTTGTTAGTATCATTTATTTGTTAGAAGCAAACTTTTTATTGCAACAGAAAAACATAATCGCCCAGCTCATCTGTTTCACGTAGTTAAAAGCCACCTATTTTTTGACATTTACACTTCCAAAGACTTATTAAAACCTGGTCACAATCAAATCACAACGGGATATCAGTAACTACGACACAGAAAATGCACGCATAAGGTGGTAAGATAGAACTTTTGCTGATGGTAGGTACATCTATACCAAACTGTCCCTATTATAGCAATGGACCGAGAAATGCTGGAAAAAAGGTAGGGAGGCCTTTGCCCTGCAGTGGGACAAGATAGGCTTAATAATAAGTAAATAAGTATTACTTAATTTTCGTAAAACGTTGGTAGGTAAAGTGTATAGGTATATACGTAGATTAAGATCATACTTTAAAAATTAACACGCCAATGTCATAGTAAAATGAATAATCTTTTTTATGATGATGATTTATGATGATTTTATTTTTTTGCAAAACCAGAACTTACACTATTTATAACAACTAAAATTCTTAAAACTAAATTTATATGTAAGCCTGGACAGAGCTTGTGGTAGGCCTACTGTGGAGGGGATGGGGTGTGATGAGCCACAAAAATCCAAACAACGTAATTTTTATGAGTAGGTATTCGACATTATTAATAAGTAATCCTTTAGTTAAAATAAAGGGTCGACAGAACTTTTTTCTTGTAAAAGATGGCGTAGGTACGTATTGAAAAACACTGGGCATAATATATTCATTTTGGCACTGACTAGGGAGGGTATTTCATATTATGTCTGTATTTTGGCATGACAAATGACGACCATTACGCCAATTAATGTAGGTATCTCCGTATGTTAGGAACTGGGATAAGCCCCCAGTTCATATTATAAGATCTCTGATTTACGGCTGGGTAGTGTTGTGTGAATTGTCCTTGGCCACAATCCCACAATATATTATTATACATATTTTTATGTATTCTTTTTGAAAACATAACTTAAGTGAAGCGGCATTCGCTTTGACCGTTTCGATTCTAGTTTCTAGTTTTTCAGGATTAATTGGGTGCAATAGTAAGGTGCCAAAGATGACGTGTGCAATGCTATGCATCTTAAGAGAACTATCCCGAAACAAATTATTTGACACATCGTTTTAATACGTTTTGTTGGTAATTTGTTATTCTGGTATTTCCTTTGTTGAATGCCCCATTAATATATAAATAAATAAACAAATTGAAATAACCTTTTTTACCACTTTATTTTATTGATTGAGCTTAATTTTATTTCGAAATAGCATACAAAATCTACCATGTAAATAAATAAAACAGTCCAGATAAAAATATATTTTTATTATAGGTATCTACAATACATTCATATATCATGGAATATTATTCGATTAATTACAATACATCATACCAAAATAATAATAATTCCAGTACAAATAACATGACTCCGACCCTGAGGTCTTTGGATTTCCATTAAAACCTATGCATTTCATATATTACTTTAACATTAAAATATTATATTTTTGCTCCGCAATGTAACCGTTCCGCAAGTTGTCGCCTCATTCAAAACGTCAATTCAGACTAAAAATATTTATATTTTTTGTTTTAGCTATTTAGGATACAGTTGGTTGGTTCGTCGTTTTTCCTAGCCGACCAGCACATTTGACTAAGACTAAAAGGTAGGTTGTTACAGGTTTTAAAGTTTTCAGGACCGAAAAAAGCGTTAAAACGAGAAGGCTCATGTTTTTTAATTTTGAAGAAGACATGTGTGGCAATGGTATAAAACTTCTGCAAAGTTCGTTTGTAAGCTAAGAAAAAATATCTAAGCTTAAACAATTTGTGTTCTCTCTTCGCTGATGTGAAAGTTATGAGTTTTACATACAAAATACGTCAATAAAATATGAATAAATAAATAATCTTCAAGGCATTGCATAAGCTTTAAAAAAATATATATTTAAGTTTGTGGCTATTTTTAGTAGTAGTTGGGTGAATATTTCCAAAAATTAAATCTTGGCAAAAAAATCTAAGGGTCTACACGAGGATAATTATTAAATTTATTTATTTTCAAGAAATGAATTTTTCTGTATTTACAAGTTTATTTTACAAAACTTTGTAACTCCGACCGTGGTCATAAATATCCTCAGATCTAGAACAATCTTAACAGCTTTCGTTTATCAGCTTTGAGGCCGTTAACTACTACTCAAAATTTGAAAGTATATGATGTATCCTTTGAAATAAAGACAAAAACTTTTGCAAGAAAAGCAAAAGTTTCAAAGACAGCACACGCTACGCTTCAAAGTTATAATAAAGTATCTACACAGATATAAAAATAAGATATGAAATAGTAGGTACAGACATTGCAAATTGACATGCTAGCTTCCTATGGGTAGAGTGACCGGGACATCGGGCCACGCAGTTTTATCATTCATATAGCTATCTAGAGTATAGTACGCATTCTTTATCAAATTACTCTTAATATAGGCTTTAAACTTCCGAATTGGAAGCTTAGTTGCATTTTCCGGAAGTTTATTGTAGAAGCGTACAGTGTTCCCCATAAAAGACCCATTTACCTTCTGTAAACGAAATTTGGGAATATAAAGTTTATTTTTATTTCTAGTGTTAATATTATGTGAATCACAATTTTTCTGAAAGCTACAGATGTGTTTGTGAGTGTACAGTAAGTTTTCATATATATATTGTGAAATTACTGCAGCGTACGCTCTCCAAAATATAGACGCAAAAAATACCGAGCATAATAAAATACCGGGTATCTTATTTACCTTAATACAGGAACCTCATTCACAAATATGGAGTGAGAAAGTTGTACAAAAGGAGGGTAGTAAATAATTTGTTCTAAGATTTAACAGAAAGGCCTACATACTTATTTTATCTAATAACTGTGTACTTTAATAGTTGTTTCTATTTTTAAATTCACAAATGAGAATAAAAAAATATAACATTTTACAAAAAAATTACTACACACTAGACGAGTTCTTTAACGACGAACAAAAAGACTAACTATAATAATAAATAACCCTTATAACATTTTACGCCGGTGTGCGTGCGCCGGTGATTGTTTAGCACCGTGTTGTTCTGAGAAACAAATAAAATTAAAATGTTATTTACAGTGGCGTTAGTGCGAGTTTTGTCTGACGCCTGTCGTCACGTCTGCCAGATTATTTACACGACCTATGGCGCAGAAGGCCGAGCTGCTACCAACTGAGCTGAGAGGCCAGTCAAAATGTACGAAATGTACAAAATACTCGAATCAGTTGAGCGCAAACCGTTACGAACGGTCTAGAGATAGCTCAACCGATACAAATCAGTGCCAATCGGAAGTGTCCTCAAGACGCCTAGCTGCATTGCCACGCTGGGTATTGTAGGAAGAAAAGAAAGAAAGGAAGGGAGTCTTAGTTTAAGTTAATTTTAAGTCTTAGGTTAAGAAACGGTTGCCTGAAAGAAATCTCTGCGGGCGCTGCTAAGGCTTGGTCGCGTGGAACTGGCACCTAGAGACGTTTAAGACGTTTCAAAGTGATCCTTGTGATACTACTGAGTAAATACATTTTTGACTTTGACGATAAGACCACCTATTGGTTTTCATAGTAAAAAAATCACAAAGATTTTTAAAATGTACCAAAATTACTCTTTTCTAATAGGAAGTGACTGAAATAAGGTAAACAAAGTAGTTTCTTGTTGGGAAAAAGACTTTTTAGTTTCATTGGCATTAATTCGGGCATGCGCAAGCTTCCGGAAGCGACGTTTTCTGACGTTTCGGACGCGTTTCGGACGCGTGGGTCGCTTTCCTGGTCCAGCAGTGGGACGTTCAAGTGGTTATGTAAGAAATGATGGACTAAACTTTAAATTATTATTTGTTTCTTCTAGGGATCCTATACTACAAGTGTTTGATTGTTTGGTTGAACGCTAATTTTGGGAACTGCTGGTCCGAATTGAAAAAAATATTTTTGTGTTGGATAGTCCATTTATTCAGGAAGGCTATACCTAGGCTATATAATATCACGCTACAACGACGCTGGGGGCTAGTAAAAGATAAAATTTCATTTAACAATCAAAGGCATATTACAGGTGTTTCTTCCAGCAAAACTTACGAGGCAATACTTTTATCATAACCATCATGTGAGAAGCCATGATAAAACTGCAGATTCCCAGCCCCGCTTCAACGGCAGCGGCATGTCGTAGAATCTAAAAAGTTCAAAAATACTTAGGACGTGCCAAGTGCACGAAAGAGGTTTCTTTGAGGTGCACTAAAATCCTTTAGCCACACTGGATCGAAAGAAATAGTGACACGACACGAGATGATAATTTTATATCTTTTAATATTTTATATGATATTTTTCTGTTGACTAAAATCGAAGCGATTCTCAACTCACGCCCGCTTGTGCCTATGTCAGATGACCCATGTGATTTGGAAATACTCACACCTGGTCACTTCATCATTGGTCAACCATTAGTAGCCTTACCTGAAAGTCATTGGGAAAATACAAAAATGTCACGACTATCAAGGTTTCAAGTCATTCAAAAAATGTATCAAACAATATGGTCACGTTGGCACATTGAGTATCTTCATACCTTACAGATACGTAATAAATGGTTCAAACATGTAAATAATATTAAGCTGGGCGACTTAGTACTCATCGTAGATGAGAAGCTTTTTTTTATTGGTAGTTCGCGTAGCTTTTACCAAAAAGTTCAAAAAGTGCTCTTTGAAGCATTCTTAAAATCCTTTCACAACACTCTGGTTCAAAAGAACTAGGGTACCATATAAAAATAAAGATACCTATTATATAATAAAATATCTTTGTGATATTTTATGTATCAAAAACGTCAGTGTGATATTTGAACTGAGATTTTATCCCTCAACACACTTATTCTCAATTTTAGCCAGACTGTGATTAAATTAATCAACATGTTAGACATGTTACGATACGTAAAGCATACACTCCTGTGCCTGTGCCTAGTCTGGGTCTTACTCGATCAGTTTTTACTATTCGTTTCGCATACTTGTCTCTCTCATTTGTATGGAGAAATGATGAAACAACAACTCGTTTCGTTCGTTTCTACGTTATTTGTGGTTGGTCTATAAAGCGAAAAGATTTGAAAGCGCTGAGCGAAAAAGTGAGGATATGCGCACAACATAAAATATCTCCCCTTTGCTACCTATACTGAAAATGAGAACCTACTTAATGTTTTTTTTAAAGTTGACCAGACCGTGCAATTTATTTGCATAAACATTTATTGACTTCTTTATTGAAAGTTGTAAATCTTGTAGTTGAAAAATGTCTTGTCCTTGTTTTTGTCATTGGTTAGATATTTGCTAGTACTGTACAGAATCTAAAAAGATGGTGTTTTTGATGCACTAGTGTGCAGAGTGACTGTTTATTATTCATTCACTAAAATAAGAAATAAACCTTTTCATAAACACTTGTGGAGCGCTGAGATAGGGAGACAGCATCGCGGTAGACCACAGACGATGGCGGGACGAGCTGGATGCTTTTGAAAGGGACTGGTGGAACAAGATTGTGAAGAGTGGCGGGATTGGGGGGAGGCCTACAATGGGATAATTTGGGCTAAAAGTAGTAAATACTTAGCTGAATCAAGACACTGAGAATATCTCAAATTGTGAATCATGGAATATTGGGCCTTTACAGAGGGCATTGTTTTAAAACTATTCATTCAATCCTTTATTAACAACCACAATACAACTATAACAAATTACGAAATGAGTGACTGTTTTGTGTAATACAAAGTAATGCCTGCCCCATAATTATGAAGAGCCGTGAGAAATCTGAGAAGATATTCTTAAAACGCGGGTCACATACGTTAAGAATGAAGAGGCTGGTTACGAAATTGGAATTCCACTTGAGCTTGGTCTTGACGATTTGTATTTATCGTGAGATTTTCACCGTCAAGCCGAGGCCCCAGTTGAAAAGTCCATTAAGATTCGTGATATGAGAGGCACAGCTTTAGACGTCTTTTGGCAGTGTAAAATCTCTTCAAAAGCTCATGTAACATAATATACAATAAAAAAGAGCTTTACATTAATACCGTCAAAATATCTAACTATCTACTTTTGGCTGGATACAAAAGTATTTCAATGTTCAAGGCCAGCGTTCCTATTATCTTACTTGATGCTACGGAACCCTTCATGGGCGAGTCCGACTCGCACTTGGCTGCTTTTTTATCGTATCCACAATCCCATCAACTTTCCTAAACTCTACAAAAATATTGCAAGTCTTCATAAAATATCAGTTATTTTAATTATGCTCTCCATCTTCATTTGTTTTCTGGTGTCACTTCTTATCTCGTCTCGCAATTATTACAATTTGTCGGCTCCTCCCCTTATCTTAGCGACTTTGCTACTTCAGCATAAAGGCGACCGACTTCAGCAGATTCGCAAGATCATACCGAGGAATCCTCTCTAACTAATTTTCGCAGTTGAATTTTTGTTGAAAACTTTGAATAATGACGGACCCGTAAATCGCAGAGGTGGTCACGAAACGCCGCCGACAGCCGCGCCGTTTGTTGTTTTGTAAACTTCAGTTTTTCATCGCTCAGTCGACCGACCGCCTCCGTTCTTTGTTGATAGGGCTTTTTCAACCCAGTATCTACTGTTTTTATAATCCACCCTAGATCAGCTTCAACTGAAGCCGGAAGTTCTTTCAATCGGCCATAAGGAAACGGAAAAACTTTGCGACAATGTAAGTAGTTATAGTTTTTGTCATTGATTGTGTTTTGTTCTGATAGCCTATTGGTTGAGTGGAAACACTGTACCATTTTGATAGAGCGATCAATATCGTGGATGTGGACGACTAATTCTGTTTCTTTTTATGCAGGTACGATGACGTCTCGTGCTAATTCTGTGCAGTAATGTAGAATAATTCCGATTCTGGCTAAATCAGAATCGTTCTTCCTTGGCAATGTATAGAGAATGTTTCTATGCATTATTATAATCTATAATATATGCAGCAGTGGACTTCGTTCGACCGAAATGATGAGATTATTACTCTGGAATTAGGCATTCGATAAAATAAAAGACGATTTAGTCTAAAATCTATTCTATTCTAAATGGCTACAATTGGAATTCCATCTGAAATACCGATTAGGTACCAACCTAACCATTATTTAATTACATTCTTTCAACATACCAACCGGCTCCAGAGAGTTTAATATTTAAAATTTCGATATTTTATCCTGAGTCACGCAGAAAAATACCAGCTTACGGCATGAAGAAAATGCAGCGGAATTTAATTTTGCATGAACTTCTCTTGTTTTACTATCAAATGTCAGCCATTCCATTGTTCAGTTTATCATCGCGGCTGAACTGTAGGCCTACCTGCTCTGTCTGGCTCTGGTTTTGAGTCTGTGTGAGTACTCACCAGTGTATTATACTGTGTGTATGACGTTTCGATGTAGGATTCATTTAGTCAACACTCATGCAGACTCAAAACCAGGGCCAGACAGAGCTTGTGGCCTACAGAGATGGACAGTTTGATGCTGTCGCTGTCAATATTGATGACTTTGATGATTAATTGCATCATGTTAAGCTAGGTTTTTCTAAATTCCTCCCCCAGGCACTATAGCGTCCCGTATGTAGGGGCATGCGTATACCAGTTGCCCCGACGTTATATAAATCAGATGGTTTATCTAACGCATAAGCTGTGCATCTATTGTAACAAATAAATAAATAATAATGATAATAATGGATGTTTGATAATCTTTCACGTAAAAACTACGGGAACGGGACATAACGAGGACGGGGCGAGCGTAGCCGCGGGCGGCCGCTAGTAGTTTATAATTTATTCCAAAAAGTAAAGAAACAACATGATTTCCTGAAAGAAATCATAAACGGTAAATATTTTAGTGGCTATCTACTGTGGAGGTGAGGATACAAATCGTGAAGCTGGCTCTGATAGTATTAGAGATCGTCCAAGCTTAAAATGAACGTCCCGCTACTCCAGTCAGTCAAAGTAAATTGTTCTTTATTACTTATGTCACAAGGATCATGTTTAACTACTTTGCTGTGAGTCAACGTCAAGAAAACGTGGTGGACGGGGGTGCATTTTTAGACTTGTTTATCTATACCTATACTTGACCATTGTATGTGGACTCTCGTGGTGTCTCTAGTCTAGTTTTAATGAACCAGTGTGAAGAAAGGATTTTATGTGCGCCTCAGAGTGGCTCATTTAGTGCACTTGATGCATGTTTTAGAACTTTTGATTGGCCTCTCAGCGCAGTTGGTAGTAGCTCTGCCTTCTGCGCCGTAGGTCGTGGGTTCGATCCCCACCGAGAACAAACATTTGTGTGGTGAACATAGATGTTTGTTCATTGTCTGGGTGTTGTTATATTGTATTCTAAGTATAGGTATATTTACAAAAAAAAAATATTTAAGTATTATATCAGCTGTCTGGTTCTCATAGTACAAGCTCTGATTAGTTTGGGGTTGGATATTGTTGTGTGGATTGTTCACAATATTTATATTTATTTATATTTATAACTTTTATGTTCTAGTAATTATTTTTATACATGCCTACCACTGCATTGATTTTGACTTGGAAAAAATGCCGGCTCATGATTAGTTTTTGGAGAAGAACAAGATGGATTTCTCCAAAAGTAATTTTAAAGGTCTTCCCCATTGTCTAAGGTTATGCAATACCATCCGATTGTCTTACGTAACGCCCCGTGAGTGAGTTCTTGACTAAATAAATCTTTATCTCACTAGAAGGCGCACCGCGACTTAGTTCGTGTTTTTTGTTGGCTGTTCTTCTAGGCGTGGTCGCGTGAACTGGCACCTCGACTCACCTAGCTTTAAGACGTTTCAAAGTGATCCTTGTGATCCTACTGAAGAAAACCGCTTTAGATTTAGATTTTGTATATTATTTTACATATGTATTTGTAGTTGGAAATTTGCATGTTTATGGCAATCAAACAAACATTGGAAAATAATGTTAGCAAAATGTTATTGAGTAAAGGTCGGAATCGTTCTTCCCGGAATTTATCCTGGGCTTCGTCGGGCACGTTCCAGTCGTGCGTAATTTGTGAAGCAATCCTTTGTAATGGTTACCACTTAACACCAGGTGGTTCATTTCAAAGTTTATTAGGATTCTAGACACTATTGTATTCACTAATAATCCTGACTCAATATCGTTGTAACAAATAGTACATTGTTACCTGAGTGTTGAAAGTCACGTTTTTTGAGTCCCGAGACGGGTTTGGCGCCAGAGCGTTAGCGAGGGCGCCAATGGAGCTTGAGGGACTTAAAAGACTTTCACCCGAGGTAAACACTGTGCTTTTCATTACGAATACAAGGAAAGTAAAAATAAAAACATTAAAGAAAAATTTGTGAAAATGAAGATTGAATTGCCGCCTTCCCGGTTTTTTTTTTTCTTTTTCTCTGGCGGGCCTTCGGCTTCGGCTCGCCAGCATTATTCAGCCATTATTTTCATTCTCAAAAATGGTAAATGTCAAATCTATGTTATTTTAAATAAATAGTTGAAGCTATATATTAATCAAGTAATTTAGAAGATATATTATTTATTTAATACTATCTTTATGTTATTTAAATTTAAATTTTACATTGCGCTATCTTATTAGACTTTTTAAACTTCTTACCGTTGTAATGGGTTTCCAACCTACTTGCTGAATAAAAAGTTGGAATTTGATTCAACGACCTCCTTGCAGTTAGAAAGACTTTAGAAAGTTGGAACATGGTTGAATAAAATAGAACTTGTTTTTTTTATAATTTGACAGCTGTCAGTAGAAAGCGATTCTCCCTAGGGCTGAAAGTTTTACTTTCAATTAAGCCCCTTAGGCAACTTCAGACCTACTTTCAGAGTATGAGTAATGAAAATATATTTTTTTTTACAATTAGGAGCTACTTAAAACTCTTTGTATAACAAATTTTTAAGGAATCATTCTGCCACCTTTTAAAAGTCCAACAGCATTTTTTTATCTCGTCCATATCGTTCTACTGAGAAATGGAATAGCTAAAAGCGTGAATTTAGTACAAACTGAAATATTGCACGGCATCGGCAGTCAGTAAGTATCACAGTTGTTTTGTATATGGAAGCAGTTTGATGGTAATTCCATAGTGTAACTACCTCGCTCTTCTCTTGGCAACCACCTACCTAATAAGTCATGAACTTTGATGCCCCTTATGATGCTCTGACCTGGTAGGAAAGCTTAGTGCGCTAAGAACACGAACGCATTAAGCGCCCAGCGCTTAAGAGGGAATCACACAGGCGACTCTCCATACAAACGTAGTCCCCTATTTCCTCCCTGGATAATGTTTCTAGAGTTACCATTTTGTCTCATAAAATCCAGATCTGCTAAATATGTATACGTGCTCGTATGTACGAAGTTGACTGTATAGAGAAATAATCTTCTTTTTCATTACTCATACTCTGAAAGTAGGTCTGAAGTTGCCTGAGGGGCCTAATTGAAAGTAAAACTTTCAGCCCTAGGGAGAATCGCTTTCTACTGACAGCTGTCAAATTATAAAAAAAAACAAGTTCTATTTTATTCAACCATGTTCCAACTTTCTAAAGTCTTTCTAACTGCAAGGAGGTCGTTGAACCAAATTCCAACTTTTTATTCAGCAAGTAGGTTGGAAACCCATTACAACAGTAAGAAGTTTAAAAAGTCTAATTCTTATTAGACTTTTTAAACTTCTTTCTTAGCGCAATGTAAAATTTAAATTTAAATAACATAAAGATAGTATTAAATAAATAATATATCTTCTAAATTACTTGATTAATATATAGCTTCAACTATTTATTTAAAATAACATAGATTTGACATTTACCATTTTTTAAATTATGAGAATGAAAATAATGGCTGAATAATGCTGGCGAGCCGAAGCCGAAGGCCCGCCAGAGAAAAAGAAAAAAAAAACCGGAAAGGCGGCAATTCAATCTTCATTTTCACAAATTTTTCTTTCATGTCTTTATTTTTACTTTCCTTGTATTCGTAATGAAAAGCACAGTGTTTACCTCGGGTGAAAGTCTTTTAAGTCCCTCAAGCTCCATTGGCGCCCTCGCTAACGCTCTGGCGCCAAACCCGTCTCGGGACTCAAAAAACGTGACTTTAAACACTCAGGTAACAATGTACCTACTATTTCTATTCGTGACAAGGCAAACTCAAAGTTTTAGGACCAATATGTAACTACTCGTACCTCCATAGCATTCATTTATTCATTGAATCTAGATACTCGAAATAAATAATTTATCTTAATTGATTATACCCGGCTGGTCACCTCAGTAACATTCGCCTAATGCGTTTGTGTCCTTAGCGGCCGATGTTGGCCGTCTTTACTGATGATGTAACATCGTAAGTAACTGCAAGATAAGCTTTCCATAATTGGAGTCTAATATCTAAATGTACAGTCGCGGTATGAAAATGTTCGTCACCTTAAAGTCGGTTTTCGCTTGCACCAGTGCCTAGATCATGAACACATTTTGGCATAATTTGTGACGTTAACTTATTAGCAGTGATCGGAATAGGCAGAGTATATTTACCTAAAGTTTAAAGAACAGAGACGGAAATCGGAGACTTCCTTACGACTAAATTTTTTTGTACCATTAAATTTACCGGAACTTTAATTTTGTAACTTCCAATATCTTGTTTTATCATTAAAATTATAAATGCTTTAATAAATCATAATCAATGCTTAGACAAATGAAATAACCAATATTAAAAATTTATATTTTTTTATATTTTTATGTTGGTTCAAAAAATATATGCAAAATGTTCTAAGGAAGAATGTTTAGCTTTAATTGTAATAATTTGATGCTAAAACTTACATGGTATAGTTCTGGTAAATTTACCGGTACAAAAAAATGTAGTCGTTAGGAAGTCTCCGATTTCCGTCTCTGTTCTTTAAACTTTAGTTATATATACTCTGCCTATTCCGATCACTGCTTATTAGTATAGGATCCCACTATAGAAGGTCCTTCACCGAGCTGGTTCTTTAATGAAACGTATTTTATATTTAATTAAACATGCCAATAAATATATTCTATATGGGTTGCCTATCAAATTTCCGTCCAGGATATGATTAATTAATAATTAAAAAAAAAAAAGTTTTTTTAACTTTCCACCGGCTTGTTTATTAGACAAATTCTATACCAATCGAAAGTATAGACCCCATAGAATATGCAAACGTTAGGTTGCCTATCTTTTTCCGGTCACAACTCTCGGGTAGCCAGGTACCTATAGGTAAACAGGTAAATCGATACTAGCATTTTGCACCGGTATGTTTATTGAATAAAAATCCTGGGGTCTATACTTTCGATTGGTATAGAATTTTTTTAATAAACAAACCAGTGGAAAGTTTAATTTTTTTTTTTTTATTATTAATTAATCATAATTATTGTGCTGGACTGAAATATGATAGGCAACCCATATAGAATATATTTATTGGCATGTTTAATTATATATAAAATACGTTTCATTAAATAACCAGCTCGGTGAAGGTCCTTCTATAGCGGGATCTTAGACTATATTGGTGTATTCTGCCTGTTCAGTTTCAAAAGGTAGTATGTGATCGTGCTATGTTGAACAAATCAAGTTGAAAATCGACAAACATTTTCATTCCGCCACTATACGTAGGTACACACGAATTTATATACACACAATACTCAAAACAAAATTGAGCAATAGAGACCCGCCCCAGCTTCGCTAGTTAAAAATGTAGCTTTTGTTACTCAGGTTACTATGTTTTTAACAATCAACCAATTTTTGAAATTGGTCTTGAATTTTTTGAGTAATAAAACACAAATCTTTCCTTTATAAAACGCTTTTATTAGCTTCACCTGTATGTAAGTTTGCTTGTATGTAGGTATGTATGTAACCGACCCCTTTGAGCTCGATTTTGTCCTACTTTGAACGATCAGATTTGATTCAAACTTTGCACACCTGTCAAAGGTCGATGACAATGCAATAAAAAAAAAAAAAGTAAAAACTAAAAAATCACGCTTTTATAACTAATTGAACTAAAAAGTTAAAAATAAAACTGTAATAATCAATTGAAAAATGTATGTTGATTTTTTAGTTTTTTAAACTATAATTTGTTTATGTAATACTCAAAACCAGAGCCAGAGACAGACCCAGAGCTTGTGGTAGGCGTACTGGTCGATTGCTAACTATTATTCTAAATACAGTCATACTTATACAAAAATAAAATTGACAACTTTAAAAACATTTTAGTATTAGACATAAATTTTAAACTATATTAATTAGCTATGAAAAGTAAATACAGAGGTAATTTCATTATTTTGGAAATAATGAACCACTGTAATTGTCACCGGCAGAGGTAACCGTTCAACATCAGGTTTGACATATACCTAGTAGTACCGTATCAAAATGCTTAGTTTATGGTGGTTTGGGAGTATAGTATTATATTATAATCTGTGGTTTGGGGTGGGCTTTCAATATGATGTATTTACTCGATGCCTATTTTCTCCGCTCTAAGTTGAGATCAACCCTTTTATTCTAGTTACGTAAATATTTAAAACTTTACAAACCCGAAACGGTAATCTACTTTTTTCGCTGACTGCGGCTAGTTTGAAATAAAAATAAACTCTCATATTTGTTGGTTTTCACCGGAACTGCCATTCAAAAGGATCATACAAAGTAACCAATCCGTATTTGAATCAAATCTCCCTTTGCTTACTCAACTGTATACATGAATCCTTTGAGTTCGGTTCATATAAATAAAAATACTGTACAGACCACCCTCAGCGATCAGTACGCCTACCACAAGCTCTGTCTGGCTCTGTCTCTGGCTCTGGTTTTGAGTCTGTGTGAGTGCTCATCAGTGTATATACTGTGTGTGTGACGTTTCAAAGTAGAATTTATTAATTCAACAGACAGACTCAAAACCAGAGCCAGACAGAGCTTGAGGTAGGCCTACAGTTCTGCGCTGAAAGTTATTAATTTCCAATTAAAACCGCGGGTCAGCTGTGAATACAAGATAAACTATTTAAGGCTGAAACTGCAACCGGAAATGTTGTGCAAGTGTGCAACATACTCGTAGCTATAGCTGGTTTTGTTTCGTTTGAATGGCACCGACACACACACACACACGCCTTGCGGCTTATGCTCCGGGAATACCTACGCAATACGCAATCCTATCCACTGTACCTACGTGATTGAAATGTAGCCTTAGTGCACACGAGCACTGCTCTGTCTTAGGTAACAACATTCTAATGTAAGCTTCTGTTATTATTCCATGAGTTTTAGATGTTATTTGAAACCTTTTGGTACCTTAATTGACAGGAAGTGTGGACTTTGTTACTAAATTGTTAATAGAAGGTATTATTAATTAATATTAAGATGATTAGGTTCATAAAAATATTATTTGTTTTGTTACCGTTACAAAATACAGAATTATTCAGGGATCAATAAATCAATATGGTAATTGAATTTCCATCGGTTGCTTGAGCTCCAACCTTCAAGCTTCAAGCTTCAAGCTATAAAAATAAAGAGTAGGGATGGTTTGGGTCTGCAAGCAAGCGAATGGTAATTCAAGCAGGCATTCGGTTTTGAACCGTCGACAAGACAAGTCCACTTAGTTCGTCTCGGCGATAGCCATGTACAAGTTTAGCTTAATGTATCTAGATCCATAAAGTACTCAAGTTGTTAATAAAACTGAAGAAAAGGCTATAAAGTGGTTTGAATTCTACATCCTCGGTCTTCTCTGTTAGTGGATCTTTTAAGTCAGAAGTGGGTAGAATCAAGGTACGCAATATTTTTTATATTGTTTAAAAGTAATAGCTGTAATTCTTACAATTATCTGGTAAAAACGCATGTATAGTTTATCGTGTGACACACATGGCCAAGGCTACTCTTTGGTAGTGTTATCACACGATTGCTATAATTTATTTGGTTGAGTAAATGCATTCAGAGGTTATCGTGTGGCACACATGGCCAGGGCTACTCTTTGGTAGTGCTACCACACGATAGCTGTAGTGTATTTTAGTTTTTTTTTTGTAAATACATACACAAGTTGTCGTGTGGCACACATGGCCAGGGCTACTCTTTGGTAGTGCTACCACACGATAGCTGTAGTGTATTTTAGTTTTTTTTTAGTAAATACATACACAAGTTGTCGTGTGGCACACATGGCCAAGGCTACTCTTTGGTAGTGCTACCACACGATCGCTGTAGTGTATTTTAGTTTATTAATTACATACCTACGTTGTTGTGTGGCACACATGGCCAAGGCTACTCTTTGGTAGTGCTACCACACGATAGCGGTTGTTATTCTAGGAAAGTTAAATGCATGCATAGGTTATCACGTGGCGCACATGCCAAGGATACCCTTGGGTGATGCTACCATATTAAATGTGACTAAACGCTGCTTGTATTTCTTTTATCTACCATAGATTGTCATAAAAAAGAAATACTGTAGTTGGTTATCGAATAAATCATCCCTTTTATATATTTCTTTTCATGCGACGGCGAGGAGACACCAACGGAGAATGACGAGTGTCATCCGACCATGGCCGCAATAGAACATGGACCACCCGGACATGGAGCATCAAGAAGATTGGACTCGACACTGGAACGCGACTCAATGCCACTACACCGAAACTGGACTAGCTGGGCGATTGCAAGTTGTAGCCGTTCGTTGCTGTTTCACATCGTGAAGATTGGTTAAGCGCTACCAGCAGAATGAAGTAAACGAAACTGCAAGACATTTCAGTAGAAAATTAACACGCGAGTTCACGTCTCAATTCCCAAAGATTTTTAATATTGGCTCATCAAGTACTAGAGTAGATTCAGCACTGATGCTAAACTGAAACGATATACCTAAATTAAATAATATATGACTTAGGTTAATGGTGTGAACCATGAATGTGTAATGGTCATGTGAGGGTGTGTGTGTGAATGTTGTATCAGAAACTTAATATTCAGATGATAACGATAGAGGGTAAGAAGTGAAATATAAAAAAAAGGGGAGTTCTTATGATTTTGGGTTGCTTACGAGCTTAGCGGTAGATAGGCATTTTTTTTTCTCACTTTTGCAAAGAGTATATTTACGGAGTGTAGTGGAAGAATTCTATCGGATTTAATTGGTATTCTATGTATGTACGTATCCCTGGGACATCTTCTGGTCTTCTTCTGTTGGTAGGTGCGGTACCTACCCTCAGTTTCTTATCGAGGTTGTTTCTAAAAGTGCGGTTGTGATTAGTATAGATTTATTTGTCCTAAAGGTGGTTTTTAAAAATTTTCGATACAGTTTGTCCAAATGGCGAATACTATTCAAGAAAATAGGAGTGATCCAAGGTTCAAATACGTTTCTGGTGAAGATAGGTACCTACGTTGTCAGTTTTTTGTTTTACTTTTATTTATTTATTTGGATATGCAATGGATTACAGCGACCTTGTCTGGGTCATTAGACAGATGATGTGACGTCTGAGGTGGGGGCAAGTTTTATCATTAATATCATTCCAGTAGGTGCCACCGTGAGAACAGTAGCAGGAATATAAGAATAATAGGAAATAGAGGCGCTAAGAAAAATAGTAGATGGTTACTTGTTTGTTTATTTAAATCACCACAAAATTACGCACAAAAAAAAAAATAGGTTCAAACAAACAAAATATTCTCCCTCGTGCTTACTCACTGAAGGTTGCCTTCAGTACTAAACTGGTAAACTGGTATTATAAATAGGAAGGGTAATGAAAATAATTGACGAATATGATATTATAAATAGGAGGGGTAATGAATAAAGACAGGTACAATGATATAGGTAGGAAACCACATCACACACTTAATATTTATTTACTAGTTATCAGGGTTTTCAAAATTGACTTAAAAGTCTAGAAAGGTAAACTAGGTGCACAATTAATCTTAAGGTGGGTACTTTGCAACTAAACGTTTAATAGTCTATGACGTTGACTCCTCGATCTAACTAAGTATAAGAACTTTTATGTAGACGCGAAGGATCTCTGCTTCGGCTGATCACAATACTGGTTTGGCGACGATGACATTCAGTTGAGGTTTGGAATGACTTAAGACTACCATGCTCTTGGTTACGATTGGACAAATTCATAATTATCCAATCCTTCGTAGGAATGAAGGATAGTTTTCAACCTAAAATCGGTTAGTATTAATTATCAGAAAACAAAACAACAGTTTATACTACAAATATTTTGTTAATGCAGTATATTTTTTGTATACCGTGATCTATCCGATTGCAGTATAACTTACTCAACATCGTTCATTATGAAAGGTAAACTGCAGTGGTAGAATCTGCGAAGGGATTAAAAATTAGCCTCAGCAGTTAAAAGTAAATAAGTTAAAATCATGTTCATTTATTATTGATTGTCTAAGGGGTGTTATAATGCCAAAGTGCAGTGTGTCTAGTTCAGATAGATAGATGGATAGATAGATAACACTTTATTGCAAACAAGGATACCTCATTGGAACTAAGCGTACCTAACTAAATAAAGCGTTATTAGCTTGTTACTAAGTATAAATCGTTAGTTCAATGCCTATTAAATCTGTACATAAAGTACTACCTTACAGAATTAAACTTACCTACTACATAAGTTTATGAATCATCGTTTCAATTTTTTCCATACCCTTTTCAGGGTGAGTTTTGTTATGGGTAGAATTTTTTTTGTGCGTAGGAAGTTGCTATCCAGTGACGTTCAACAAAGGATGAAACCGTCGTTTTGTACGAGCTAGTGGTCAGAAAATATTATAATTGCTCTTTCTTTATGCGTGCGGTTTTCAGGAAAGTAGATAGGTCTGTTAGGCCTTTCAATATTCCATCTTTTAGTGCCTAGCCTATCTGGCTGGTGCTTTTGTTAACAATGCCTAGTCGTATAAAAATAATAATTGAAAAAAAAAAAAAGATACGACAAAAAGCTGTTTCTTGCATATGCCTTGCTGGCGTTAGCTATGTCTGTTAAGACGGTAGATGTCTTTTATGTTGTGAGTCATCGAGGTACACGTACTGCGTCAGCTGTTGTTAAAACAACGTGTTTTAGATCCCCCTATGTTTCAGTTGTCAAATGTGATGAGTTTCTTATTTCAACGCTGTTGCCTCTGGCATTAGGTTCCAGGTTTCAATTTGGTTCTTGAAACTGGATTTTTGTGTCTTTATTGGTAAAAATGTTTTAAATCAACGGCGACGAGACACATCACTAGTCGAGAATGCAAGATCGAAAAAAAAAGATGACATCGAAATGAGTAGATGGTTGTTCCGCGTGTTTATAGGAATACGGAGTTCTTAGCTATAAACAAATGGGTAGTTTTCGCTGAAATAGTGAGGAGGTATCATATTGGTTGACATGAGCTCTATCGCATCCATTTTACATCGTTGATGGAGAAGAAAATAGCTGCAAATTTGTCCTGGTCTCCCTTGTGTTAAGCGAATAAATCTAGAATTTCCGATCTGCATAAGTCATTAATCTTAATAGTAATGTTGCGATTTTACTTAATTACGGTTAGAAGAGTATAAAAGTAATTAATGACAGCAAAATTAAAAACCTTTTTATTATTATTATTGCGGATAGCCAAACAAAAAAGTACTAAGTAGAAACTGGTTGATAATCATTAGCTAAAACACAAATGGAACTGGGAAGATAGATTAATGATGACCTTATTAAACTTTAAGTCTGTCTGTCCGTCGCGCTTTCACGCCAGAAATAATGAACTGATTTAAATGACATTAGGTACACAGTGTAGAAATTGAGAAAGGGCATAGACTACTTAAAAATAAAAGGATGGTAAGGGGTTGAAAAGAGGGTTGAAAAGATTTTAAATGAGTGAGCGATGCAAGTATGTGTTATGTTGTGACAATTATTAGTAAGATTCCATTATATAAGTATTAAATCCATTATATATGTAAGTAATAAAATCATATTAAAAGCCTTTATTAATAAATAAAAATAAATGAGACGTGAACCACCAATAGAAAAATGGATGAAATGGATATAGCACTGATGAAATGATTTCCTTTGATCACACTACAAATAAGTGTGCATTAAACAGAAAAATAGATGAAATGGATAGCACTGATGAAATGATTTCTTTTGATCACACTACAAATAAGTGTGCATTAAATTGAAAAATGGATGAAATGGATATAACAATGATGAAATTATAACTTTTGATCACACTACAAATGAGTGTGCATTTGTTGATACATTCAATTACACTTTCTGTCGACTAGCTTAGCTTAGCTTAGCTTAGATTAGCTTAGATTAGCTAGATAAACAATTGAATAAATAATTATTAAACGCAAGTTATTACATGATGTCTTAGTTTCAAGTCAATTATTAGTATTGTTTAAACGATTAACATTGTGTTAACGATTATTTTATTTAAAGAAAAAAGTTTTTAATCATCTATCTAGCTACCATAGCACGAATTCTACTTAATTTGGGGCTAGATAGTGTTGTGTGGATGGTCCACAATAATTATTTATTCAGTATGGTCAGTATAGTCAGTATGGTCAGTATGGTTAGTATGGTTAGTATGGTCAGTATGGTTAGTATGGTCAGTATGGTCAGTATGGTTAGTATTGTAGTATTGTAGTATTGTAGTATTTTGATTTTGATTTTGATTTTGATTTTGATTTTGATTTTGATTTTGATTTTGATTTTGATTTTGATTTTGATTTTGATTTTTTACTTTTGTCACTCATGTTTCTCGTGTTACTCATGTTGCTCATGTTACTCATGTGGCTGATGTTACTCATGTGGCTGATGTTACTTATGATACTGATGTTACTCATAAGGCTGATGTTACTGACGTTGTAGATGTTACTGAAGTAACTAATTTTAATGATGTAACTGATGTGACTGATTTAAATGAAGTTACTGATGTTACTGATGCAGTACTGATGTAACTGATGCTACTGATGTGACCGATGTGTCTGATGTGACTGATGTGACTGATGCTACTGATGTGACTGATGTGACTGATGTGACTGATGTGACTGATGTGACTGATGTGACTGATGTGACTAATGTTGATAATGGTGATAATGTTGATAATGCTGATAATGTTGATAATGTTGATAATGTTGATAATGTTGATAATGTTGATAATGTTGATAATGTTGATAATGTTGATAATGTTGATAATGTTGATAATGTTGATAATGTTGATAATGTTGATAATGTTGATAATGTTGATAATGTTGATAATGTTGATAATGTTGATAATGTTGATAATGTTGATAATGTTGATAATGTTGATAATGTTGATAATGTTGATAATGTTGATAATGTTGATAGTATTGTAGTATTTTGATTTTGATTTTGATTTTTTTTACTTTTGTTACTCATGTTTCTCGTGTTACTCATGTTGCTCATGTTACTCATGTTGCTCATGTTACTCATGTTGCTCATGTTACTCATGTGGCTGATGTTACTTATGATACTGATGTTACTCATGAGGCTGATGTTACTGACGTTGTAGATGTTACTGAAGTGACTGATTTTAATGATGTTACTGATGTGACTGATTTAAATGAAGTTACTGATGTTACTGATGTTACTGATGCTACTGATGTGACCGATGTGTCTGATGTGACTGATGTGACTGATGTGACTGATGCTACTGATGTGACTGATGTGACTGATGTGACTGATGTGACTGATGTGACTGATGTGACTGATGTGACTGATGTGACTGATGTGACAGATGTTGATAATGTTGATAATGTTGATAATGTTGATAATGTTGATAATGTTGATAATGTTGATAATGTTGATAATGTTGATAATGTTGATAATGTTGATAATGTTGATAATGTTGATAATGTTGATAATGTTGATAATGTTGATAATGTTGATAATGTTGATAATGTTGATAATGTTGATAATGTTGATAATGTTGATAATGTTGATAATGTTGATAATGTTGATAATGTTGATAATGTTGATAATGTTGATAGCGTTGATAATGTTGATAATGTTGATAGCGTTGATAGCGTTGATAGCGTTGATAGCGTTGATAGCGTTGATAGCGTTGATAACGTTATTAACGTTGTTGATAATGTTTAGAATACTGATAATGATTGTTAATAATTAAAGATATTGATAATAAGAGGTTGATAAAGTTCATGATAATGTTCGTTGATTATGTTCATTGATAATATTCGTGGTTTGTTGATAATTTTCTTTGCATGTTGTTAAGTATTGTTGAATTGATAAAGTTGAATAGTTAATAATATAAAGGTATATAATATATTGATATTGTTAGTATATTGTTCGTATTGGTACCTAGTTGATACAAATGTTGAAAAAAAATGTGGATGTTTAACAAAATGGTCACTTTGTTTATTGTTTTGATGAATCATTACAAACGTGTTATTTCATAAACTATGTACCTATCACGAGGTCGTGACTGTTTATCAGGATGGACGAACTTGTAAGCTTCTGTTATTATTCCATGAGTTTTAGATGTTATTTGAAACCTTTTGGTACCTTAATTGACAGGAAGTGTGGACTTTGTTACTAAATTGTTAATAGAAGGTATTATTAATTAATATTAAGATGATTAGGTTCATAAAAATATTATTTGTTTTGTTACCGTTACAAAATACAGAATTATTCAGGGATCAATAAATCAATATGGTAATTGAATTTCCATCGGTTGCTTGAGCTCCAACCTTCAAGCTTCAAGCTTCAAGCTATAAAAATAAAGAGTAGGGATGGTTTGGGTCTGCAAGCAAGCGAATGGTAATTCAAGCAGGCATTCGGTTTTGAACCGTCGACAAGACAAGTCCACTTAGTTCGTCTCGGCGATAGCCATGTACAAGTTTAGCTTAATGTATCTAGATCCATAAAGTACTCAAGTTGTTAATAAAACTGAAGAAAAGGCTATAAAGTGGTTTGAATTCTACATCCTCGGTCTTCTCTGTTAGTGGATCTTTCACTAAGTACCTAATATACATACAAATTCAAAAACTGTTTCTTCTCTTGAATTGCAAGAACCACAGTAATACGTCTTAGAATAAGATGAGAGTAATATATACCCTGATTCAGAAACTTAGTCTTTTTTTGTAAACAAACAAATGTCATGATATGTCACTGTCATAGTGACAACTCAGGGGAGAAAAACATGTTTTACCATGGACCACTATTAGTAGGACCGGCGCGCGGTTTTACTCGTGTAATAGACCTACCTGAATATTACTACAACTACTTACCTACTAAAGAACAATGAATAGTAGAACCTCATTTTCCTGTGCCTGATCATAAGGAGGTACAAATAAAACAATGATACTATAATTTCTTATTTTTATAAATCATATTTTTACCTGCCGGTGCGGGTTGAGGGTCTATGTTTGATACAAACACAACAGCAACAACAACAAGGCTAAAACTTATCAAAAAACTGATAACAATAACAGACAACGATAATGTGAGCAAAAACTTAGGTAGCAACGCACAATTAGACACGAGCAGCGCACGAGGAACACATTCGACTTCGACGAACGAAAGACGATGGAAGTTCATGACGATTAAAACAAATAAGAACACAAACAAAAAATAGAATGGCTCTAAAGTGCCAAAATGCACCAACTGTTTCGTAGCCCGGTGATTTACTCCCATATTAATCAAATGATACCAGTGTCGTAAACTATAATTTCTTCATCATTTAATAACTTTGTTAAAACAATAAATTAAAATATATGAGATAGCAAGAAACCATTACTTTTTCTCATTCTATGGATATTGATTAGGAAATAAATCCTACCTCAGCTACTTTTCAAAATTTTAAAAAATATTAAAAAGTACCAGTTCAACATCGTTTTTTTGATATGGCCATACCTTTGTTTACCAAAAAAGACTAAGGCCCGTATTCCGAAACAGCGCTTGAGTCTGAGTCGAGCCTCAAGCATAGATTTTATGACCTCCTTTGAAAAGTGTCAAAAATCTGTGCTTGAGGCTCGACTCAGACCTAAGCACTGTTTCAGAATACGGGCCATTTTATGACAGTTCTCCATTGAAAAGTGTCAAAAATCTGTGCTTGAGGCTCGACTCAGACCTAAGCACTGTTTCAGAATACGGGCCTAAGATTCTAAACCAGGGTATAGGTCCCTGCAACCAAGCTTAAAAAAGCGGCCAAGTGCGAGTCGGAGTCGCCCATGAAGGGTTCCGTAGCAACAAGTAACATACCTTATATAAAAGTTCTTATAGTTAGTCGAAAGGTAAATTGCTGTTTACGATTTATGACTTCTAAAAAAAACTACTAGATCTCGTTCAAACCAAATTTCGGTGGAAGTTTGCATAGTACCTACATCATATATTTTTTTTAGTATTATCATTGTAAGTCAATGTTATTGGAATGTTTATTAAATTCTAAAAATAATAATAAGGTTCTTAATGATCTTACAAAGTAGATATATGTATAAAGAAAAAACTCTATGAAGTGAAGTATCAATCCTTCCAACCTTAACATATGGTTGAAAGCTGGTCGCTGAAGAAAGAAGACGAGAACAAGTTAGCCATTGCCAAAGAACAATGGAGCGAAGCATGCTCGGAATAAGACAAAAAGACTGAATCAAGAACGTGACAATCAGGAAAAAAACTAAATTGAAAGACGTAGTAGAGAAGATCTGTACCCGAAGTCGGGGTTTTGCTACCACATTTCGTTACCAAATGTTGTTTTGGTTTCGATTTGTTGTCTCTCTATTGCATGGAGAAAATATGAGATGGCAAACATACGTTATGTAGTTAGAGTTGTTGTCTCATCTTTTCTCCATACAATAGACAGAGACAAATAGGCGAAACGAAAACAACATTTGGTAACGAAATGTTGTAAATGCACTGGGACTTCGGGTACAGATCCCTTAAATACCTATAAATGGGCAGGACATGTATGTAGGATGGAGAACAATCGATGGACAAAGCGAGTAACGGAGTGGATACAGAGAGATGAAACAAGAGGTAGAGGTCGACCGGAAATAAGATGGGAAGACATCTTCAAGGAGAAAGCGGGATCAAACTGCATGTCAAAGGCCAGGAACAGAGAACTGTGGAATGAAATGGGGGAGGCCTACGCCAAGGAGGCGACTACTACTCTAAAGGCCTGCGCACACCTAGTTCGCTGGCGGTAGCGATCAGTGAAACGCTGTCAAATATCGCTGTCAAATCTCAAATCTGACAGCGATATTTGACAGCGTTTCACTGATCGCTACCGCCAGCGAACTAGGTGTGCGCAGGCCTTAAATTAGAAATATAAGCAAAGTATTAAGTAAATAAGCAAGAAAATAAACCTATGTTTATAAGAAATAAGAAGTAAAATTAAGAAGTGTTAAAAATATAAGCATGTACCTACTATTATAAAGTTATTGGAAGTAGTAGAAATAAAGGCTCATTTTATTTTATTTATTTATTTACTGGTTTCTATATCCTATGTATGTTAGTGATATTATTGTTGCAAGCAAATTAAAATACAGTAATTATTAACAATTTAGAAAGTTTAAAATAATAATAATCAAAATAATATTCTTTTCTAATGACATAGTTATGTGAACTTGCAATAAACGCAATACAAGTTCGATTTTCGGTTCGGAAGATATATTTCCATTTCATATTTTCGCCATCTGCCACGCGCAGTTATTTTTCGCTGACTCTAATGCAAATCAACGTTTATTGGTAGACGGCAAAGCAGTTTTCTCAGTGCAAACAGATACCTCTGCCTGATTGCAAGACAGATTAGCAATACTGTCCTCATTATTTGGAAGTAACGGTGTTTTCACTGGATTTCCTTCTCTTTTCTCATGCTTCATAACTGTAGGCCTGGGTGATGTCATTTTCTTCACCCATGAACTTTGGGGTAATTTGTTCTCATCTGGTAATTGTATCTGAAATTTGAAAATTGTATAAAAGTAGGTGGGTGGGCAGGGTATGTAAAGTAATGAAAACTATAATTTAATTTTACTAAAATTGAAAATAATAAAGTTTAACTTGTAAAACAGACTTTTTTTTTACTTTAGTAGGTATGTAATTTACAAAAAAAAAATGTATTCAAGTATTATATCAGCTATCTGGTTCCCATTTTACAAGCTCTGCTTAGTTTGGGGCTTGGTAGTGTTGTGTGAATTGTCCACAATATTGATTTATTTATTTTATAACCAAACTGCAGAACCAATTTTAATGAAATGTCTAGGAGACTCATCTGAACTTTTCAGACAAGTTCTTTTTAGGGTTCCGTAGCCAAATGGCAAAAACGGAACCCTTATAGATTCGTCATGTCTGTCTGTCTGTCTGTCTGTCCGACCGTGTCACAGCCATTTTTCTCCGAAACCATAAAAGCTAGACTGATGAAACTTGGTGAGTAGATGTATTCTGTGAACCGCATTAAGGTTTTTACATAAAAATAGAAAAAAAACTATAAATTTTGGGGGTCCCCGTACTTGAAACTGAAACTCAAAATTTTTTTTCATCGAACCCATACGTGTGGGGTATCTATGGATAGGTCTTTAAAAATGATGTTGAGGTTTCTAATATCGTTTTTTTCTAAACTGAATAGTTTGCGCGAGAGACACTTCCAAAGTGGAAAAAAGTTGGTCCCCCCCCCTCTAACTTCTAAAATAAGAGAATGATAAATCCAAAAAATATATATGTTGTATTACTATGCAAACTTTCAACGATATTTAGTTTGAACGAGATCTAGTCAGTAGTTTTTTTTTTATACGTCATAAATCGTAAACCGCAAATTTTTTTTTCATCGAACCCATACGTGTGGGTATTTATGGATAGTTCTTTAAAAATGATGTTGAGGTTTCTAATATCGTTTTTTTCTAAACTGAATAGTTTGCGCGAGAGACACTTCCAAAGTGGAAAAAAGCAGCCAAGTGCGAGTCGGACTCGCCCATGAAGGGTTCCGTAGCATCAATTAACATAATATAAAGGTTTTTGTAGTTCGTCGAAAGGTAAATTGCGGTTTACGATTTATGACGTATAAAAAAAAAACTACTGACTAGATCTCGTTCAAACCAAATATCGTTGGAAGTTTACATAGTAATGTACAATATTTTTTTTGGATTTATTATTCTCTTATTTTAGAAGTTAGAGGGGGGGGGGACCAACTTTTTTCTACTTTGGAAGTGTCTCTCGCGCAAACTATTCAGTTTAGAAAAAAACGATATTAGAAACCTCAACATCATTTTTGAAGACCTATCCATAGATACCCCACACGTATGGGTTTGATGAAAAAAAAAATTTTGAGTTTCAGTTTCAAGTATGGGGACCCCCAAATTTATAGTTTTAGAAAAAAACGATATTAGAAACCTCAACATAATTTTTGAAGACCTATCCATAGATACCCCACACATATGGGTTCGATGAAAAAAAATTTTTTGAGTTTCAGTTTCAAGTATGGGGACCCCCAAAATTTATAGATTTTTTTCTATTTTTGTGTAAAAACCTTAATGCGGTTCACAGAATACATCTACTCACCAAGTTTCATCAGTCCAGCTTTTATGGTTTCGGAGAAAAATGGCTGTGACACGGCCGGACAGACAGACAGACAGACAGACAGACAGACATGACGAATCTATAAGGGTTCCGTTTTTGCCATTTGGCTACGGAACCCTAAAAAAGGTGGTCCCCCCCCCTCTAACTTCTAAAATAAGAGAATGATAAATCCAAAAAAAATATATGTTGTACATTACTATGCAAACTTTCAACGATATTTGGTTTGAACGAGATCTAGTCAGTAGTTTTTTTTTATACGTCATAAATCGTAAACCGCAATTTACCTTTCGACGAACTACAAAAACCTTTATATTATGTTAATTGATGCTACGGAACCCTTCATGGGCGAGTCCGACTCGCACTTGGCTGCTTTTTTTCTAATTATAGTAACACACATAAACACATTTCTTTTTTTGAAAGCTTGTTAAATAAGTATTCTATGTCTAGTAATGGAATTGGCTGACCTGGGCAAAAATAGTTTGGTGACACTGCATTAGGTCAATGAAGAAGACAGGTTGATGAAAGTTAAAAGATTGATAAGTTCCTAGTTTACTTACCACTTTAGTTTTCTTTGCACTTTTATAGGCGGCAGCAGGCAGATTGATGTTTTCCTTATTTTTATTTATTTGTATATGAGAAGGGTTTGTATTAAACTTTGGAATCGATGAGCTTCCCGGTAGGGGTTTCGTAAGGTGCACATTTTTCACTAATGGAACTTGTGGGCAATTCTTTATGTATAATGCTATTGGACTACTAATGTGTTGGTAAGCATTTGATCGGCCAGGTGTGAGTCTAGGAGTAAATGGCTTCTTGAGAGTTGGATTAGCTGGAGTCTTGTATAAAGGTGTCCTTGATGCTAACCTGCTTGATGATGGAGTAGCAGCATTGGAAGGCTTGTTCATTACACTGTTAGCTGGTGTAATATAGTTTGGAGAGCGCTCGTACTCTGTATCTACTGGTAATGTGATTGTTTCCTTAGCAGGCGTCTCATTCTTAGAGCTTACTTTTAATGGTGAGCTATATTCCGTTTCTACAGACACACTGCCTTTGTCGACTGTTTCCTTAGCATGCGTCTCATTCTTAGAGCTTACTTTTAGTGGTGAGCTATATTCGGTTTCTACAGACACACTGCCTTTCTCCTCTTCTGCATGAACATGTTTTACCTCTGGTTTTTTATTTGGTCCATGGTTTAGAATGTAGTCCATGACTTCTAATGTATTATTAAGCTCCACATTTAATGGTGAGCTATATTCCGTTTCTACAGACACACTGCCTTTCTCCTCTTCTGCATGATCATGTTTTACCTCTGGTTTTTTATTTGGTCCATGGTTTAGAATGTAGTCCATGACTTCTAATGTATTATTAAGCTCCACATTTAATGGTGAGCTATATTCCGTTTCTACAGACACACTGCCTTTCTCCTCTTCTGCATGATCATGTTTTACCTCTGGTTTTTTATTTGGTCCATGGTTTAGAATGTAGTCCATGACTTCTAATGTATTATTAAGCTCCACATTTAATGGTGAGCTATATTCCGTTTCTACAGACACACTGCCTTTCTCCTCTTCTGCATGATCATGTTTTACCTCTGGTTTTTTATTTGGTCCATGGTTTAGAATGTAGTCCATGACTTCTAATGTATTATTAAGCTCCACATTTAATGGTGAGCTATATTCCGTTTTTACAGACACTCTGCCTTTCTCCTCTTCTGCATGATCATGTTTTACCTCTGGTTTTTTATTTGGTCCATGGTTTAGAATGTAGTCCATGACTTCTAATGTATTATTAAGCTCCACATTTAATGGTGAGCTATATTCCGTTTTTACAGACACTCTGCCTTTCTCCTCTTCTGCATGATCATGTTTTACCTCTGCTTTTTTATTTGGTCCTTGGCTTAGAATGAAGTCCATGATTTCTAATGTATTATTAAGCTCCACATTATCAGAGGTTCTGGGAGACTTACAATGTTTGGAAACTATGTTTTCCATTTCTATAAAACTATCATCAGATGCTCCATTGAGAGCAGGGGATCCAACGTTAGATGAGAAGACTGGACTATCTGCTGGTTTCAATCGCAAGTTAGGCTGTGAATGTGGTTCAATAAGCCTTAAACTAGTATTTTTTTCATTTTTAGGACTGATATCATACCTGTAACAAAATATAAATAAATATAATATAAACTAAGCAGAGCTTGTACGCTATGAACCAGATAGATGATATATCACACAACTTAGTACTAATATACTAATAGTACTATATTATTGCTTAACTGAGCTTTCATTCCCATCCAATTCCTTTTTATGCAATGAAATTAATAAATAAAATAAATAAATAAATATTGTGGACAATTCACACAGCACTACCCAGCCCCAAACTAAGCAGAGCTTGTACTATGGGAACCAGATAGCTGATATAATACTTGAATACATTTTTTTTTTTTTTGTAAATACATACTTGGAATACAATATAACACCCAGACAGAGAACAAACATTTATGTTCACCACACAAATATTTGTTCTCGGTGGGGATCGAACCCACGACCTACGGCGCAGAAGGCAGAGCTACTACCAACTGAGCTAGAGGCCAGTCATGGCCAGAGCTAGAGGCCAGAATTAACTCATGTACTTCAAATTCAATACAATAAATATAAATAGTCTAACTAAGGAGCTTGTTGCTTCACTATTGCCAACGAGACAAGATAACTTTTAATTATTATTTTTTGACAATAATTAGGTAAGGACCTTTAAAGGCGTGCATGTGTGAAAAGCTATCTAAAGGAGTGAATGTAGTATTAAGTACCTAGGTACAGTTCGGTCGGGGGATCTTAGCGGTTCTGAAGCAAGCTGTTAGTGCGTAATTGACCAATGGCGTATGGAACTTCAAGACTCGTAGGCCGAAATTGGTGTGGAAGATTAATCGGACCCGTTAGTTAGAAATTAGAAGATAATAATAAAAATAATAAAATGCATTTATTTTCTCTCATAAAGACTAAGATTAATGTACAAGGTATAATCTTATACCTTTAAACGAGAAAATCTTGTATATACATATATATATATATATTTAGGATCTCGGAAACTGAGCCAACAATTTTCATGAAATTAAGTATACAGGGGTTTTCGGGGACGATAAAACGATCTAGCTAGGATTCATTTTCAGAAAATGAGTCTGTTCGTTAAAAAAAAACTAAAAACATAAACTGAATATGTGACTACTCCTAAATATATATATATATATAAATATATATATATATATATTTAGGATCTCGGAAAATGAGCCAACGAATTTCATGAAATTAAGTATACAGAGGGTTTCTGGGGCGATAAATTGATCTAGCTAGGTTTCATTTTCAGAAAAGACTCGGGTTAAAAGTTATTTTAATAATAAAAAAAATTTGCGCCATCTCTTGCCGAGTAGTCGAAATCACCAATTAGTGTCACGGAGAACGCCATCTATTGAACTTCTACGTAAACACTCGACACAAAAGTTCTAGAGATTTTCATTAAAATTTGTATACAGAAGGTTTCGGGGGCGATTAATCGATTAATATAGCTGGGATAATTTTTTAGTAAGATTGAAAAATATTATTAAAAAACCGAGCAAAGCTCGGGCATACCAGCTCGTAATATTAATATTAGTAGCCTTATTATAGTTGACCTTACATAAGTAGACCTGTTTTGCGAGAGACTGGTGCCTGAAATAGGTTTTAGTTAAACCTGTGCTACAGGACACCAGGGCCCCACTCCGCTGATTACATAAGAGTTAAGACAAATAACAATAGGTATCTGCAGCTAAATATAAATAAGTATACATAAACAATGTGATGTGTGCGTGAGTGTGCAGTGAAAGGGGGTGTAGTATTGTGTTGGGTGTCGGTGTGTGTGTGTATGAGTGTAGATAGGGTGTGTGACGTGACTGGTGTTTGTGTGATGTAAGTGGATGATGTGGGTGGAAATGCGTGCATATTCTAGTTGGGAATGATAATAGGTGGATGTGGAGACAGGGATAAGGCTTATTTTGTGGGGATTACGAGCTGTTCTGTTTCATCGTAGGTCATAGTTTTAAGCCATTCTAGAACTGTTTTTTTACTTTTTGCTTTTGTGAGTGGATATACCTATTTCAAGAGTTTTGTTAAGTTTGTTATATAAATAAGGGCCAAGAAAACAAAGGAACCTGTGGGTAATCATATGAAGTAATCATAATAATAATAAGATCCATTCAAAGATCGCAATAGTATCTACCTGCCTATAAAAAGAGCCATGAAACCAACAAATATACAACTCACTTGCTTGGTACTATTCGGTGGCCTTTAAAACAAAACACATCAAACATCTTTTTGATTTTTTTGATCGTTATCTTTCCAAATTGTGTTTCATCGTCGCTTTGTTCTTCTTCGATTTTGGAAGTATCCATATTTTTGTAGTTTGACTGAGAGCACCTACTCGACAACTGAACCCTTGTTAATTCGGCAAACTCCCACACCCAATACTTAGCTAATCTGCTTGATTTCCAAAGTACATTAGACGATTTCGATTTGTAACTGCTTTTGATTTGCTTTGCTTTCAATTTTAGTCAAATCATTATCTGCTTCTTCTTCCTAATTAGTGACATTTCATTTGTCTATTTTGACGGACTATTTTGCCAATGTCAAGTGAGAACTAATAAAAAAGTTTTTATTCAAGTCAGTCAATAGACAAGTCAGTTGTCAATAGCTCTACAGAAAATGATGGCGGTTTTTTCAAAACCATCGGAAACATTATAATTCAAATCAGGATATCACTTACACACTTTCATTATAACTGCTCACACTGCTAAAACCTCAACACAAAGTAATGTTGGTTTGGATAAAATGCTACATAGATTACATAACAGAACTCTTCTTCTTCTTCCTAATGAATGGCATCTGTCCTTTTCTAATCAATTTTGCCAGTGTCGAATAGTTTAATAGAATGAGATTAATGATAATCTGATATAAATCTTTCCTGTCACAATTTGGAACGCGTTAAACTCCGAAACTACAGAACGGTTTTTGATAAAATTTTGTAACTCCTATATGGTCTAACTTAAAAAATAGGATAGTTTATCTATACTAATATTATAGAGAGGAAAGATTTGTACCTACCTATTTTTGTATGTTTGTAATGAATAGGCTCAAAAAGTACTGGGTCTATTTAAAAAAAAAATTCACCAATTGAATGCTACATTCTTCCAATTTGACATAGGCTACATTTCATTTTGAAAAAAATTAGGGATCCTTGGTAAAATTTGAACAATTTATCCGAAGGTGTCGAAAATGAGCCTTAAAATGTCTTTCGTCGAATGCGCTGCCGAAACTATTAGCGATAGAACAAAATAATGTACAACAATATTGTCTACCCCGTGCGAAGCCGGGACGGGCTGCTAGTATTCAATATTTAGGTGATATTCATTTAAAAGGGGCAAAAGTTTCGAAATCTATGTCTATCCTTTTCTAACACGTAGAGACTTTACTATGTCTATCCTATTCTTGGCTTTGACGAAAACAGAATGCACATAATTAAATTGATATAAAATCTTGACCCACTTTAGAACCTGAAGTCTCATGATTTGCTTGAATCAATTCAGATTAATAACGCACAGTGCGTTATTAATCTGAATTGATTGAAGCAATTCAGATTGATTGAAGCAAGGGTTGTAAGTGCGTAACGCACTTACAACCCTTCCACCACACTGGTTCGAAAGAAGTAGTGACACAACAAGACAAGTGAGAGTTCAATGAAATACGATCAATTAATTTACCTCAAAACTTTTAGACATTATCATACCCATTTGCCATTACTATTCGTCCTAAAATTCCCCTTCTGGACATAGCCTATCGCGTACTTGTTTTGCCTTGTTTGCCAAAACAACCCTCGTGCACGGTGACCATGCTCGTACGTACCTCCCCCCCCTCCCCGCCCCTCAGGCTGTGCAGAACGCCAAGGTCCACGCCAGGAATGCATCTAATTATTAGTGTGCTTCCATCACATGTCAATAGTATATTTGTTTTATTGCTTTGTAGGTACGGTGTGTCGGAGGTTGAAGAATTTTTATATATGGACCCCTTTGACGTAGCACTTTGAAGAGGTGAACTACGTGAGGCGTGATTTGTCAGGGGTTCAATCGAGACCCGTTTTTTATTTAGTCGGGTGACGGTCACCTTTGCTGCGTGTTTCATTACAATATTATGTCCGTCCTCAAGTTACATAGGAAATTGCTATGACTGATTTGTTAGGAGTTATTATGAAAAACAGCGTGATAATGTCATCTAGAGGCATAGTGGATGTACCAAGTAAATGCAAAAGATTTTATGGAATTTTTAAGTGTAGTTAGAGGCACGTCCTAACATCACTCTTGGCACAATACTCAGATAATGTTACAGCTAAAAGCTGCAACTTTGATTCAGGTCCATCAAAACCATCAGGGGCCATTAAAATTGAAAGCTTATGCATGCAGCATGGTTTTCCGCTTCGCTATTTCAAGATAGTCTAATGACATTGAGTAATTGACACAGTGAGTGAGTGTGTTCCCGGCAGGAAGGGAGAATGTTGACCACCCGCCACCACATTACCGGAAAGGTGGAGAAAAATAAAGCACACGTCTGAAGGTGGAATTACTAAATTACACTACAACTCGCCTGTCTGCATCCTGGCCGCGGCGTCAAAACGGTACTTATTAGTAACGGTAAAACGTAAAAAGTCGGTAAAATATTTAATATAATCGACACCTTTGAGAGAGGAGATGTGGGAGGAGGCTCGAGAGAGAGATAAGTGAAAGTCTTTGGGGAAGACTTTTGCCCAGCAGTGGGACAAAATTGTGTGGGAATTGAGTGGGACGACCTCTGTGGTGCGGTGGGCGAATGTCCACCTGCGACGCAAGAGGTCGCGGGTTCGATTCCCGCCTTGGAACAAATATTTGTACGATCTACAGGTATTTGTTCCGGGTGTTCTGGTCGTTTTCTATATAAAAATATGTGTATATATATATCTATATACATGTAATGTATTGTATTATGCATATCAGTTATCTAGCACCCATAACACAAGCTCTGCTTAGCTTGGGGCTAGATAATGTTGTGTGAATTGTCCAGCATCACACCCACCTCTATTTACACATATATCTATCCTTACAGGTTTGCTGGAAGAAAACTCTTTTTAGGGTTAAGCTCGCCTTTGTACATGTACTTACTTTATGTTTTATAAATACTGTCTATATGTGTGTGCAATAAAGAATAAAGAATAGAGCATTATTTGAAAAAAAAAAAAGGTTAGTAAAAAATAATAATCAAGTGTACGAAAAGAATCTCTTCAATACTTTCAGCACACTGTTCAGTTTGAAAGAACTAGTGCCAAAAAAACCAAAAATTCACAGCTACACATTGTAGATGATTTATATAGCGTCAGGGGCAACTGATGTGTTTGCTCATGCCATTACATAAGGGACAACATAGATGCCTATTCCATCTAAAAATTCTGTAGTGACACAAAAATAGAATGTTTCCAGACAATCTCGATGCTCCCCTGTTAATATAATAATCTGGATCTAAACAAGGGGTGAAATACTTGTCAAAGTATGTTAAAAGTATGTTGTATGTCAAAGGATCCCTCATTGCGCATTCGTGCAAGCGGCGGCGGCGGCGGCGGGGCGGCCGGCGTCTATTTGCGACGCACGGAACTGAAACAAATACTCTGATCCCGGGGGCCTACTGTGTTAACGATGAACGATGTTTTGTACTGACATTGAGCTAAACGTGGCGATGTGGTAACTCGATGTCAGTGAAATCAAAGGGTTATTTGTTCAATTCGCACACGCGTTGAAGCTATAGCAATCTACCTAGATTTATTTGAAAGATTAATTTAGTTATTACCACTTTTGCGTTTTTTTAAAGCATAACTAAACTTATAGCTTAGTGTGTACCGTTTCTCAAATACTTGGTACTTCAGAAGCTCCAACCAATAAAACTAACATAAAAAATGTTTTTTCTAAATTGGTAGCTATTCCACATCAATTCGCTAATCAGTGTCCTAAAGCAGGAATCAGTTCAAGACAAAATTCATCATCATCAGCTTGAAGAAGTCCACTGCTGGACTTAAAGCTCCCCTATACATTTGGACGAAGAACGATTCTGAGCCCTTTCCATCCGCCCACTTGCCGCGATCTTAAAAATGTCGTCGGTCCATTGGGTGGGTGGACGCACTACGTTTTGCTCTCCGCTTCGTGGCGCCATTCGAGAACATTCTCCCAACGGTTGTCGGTTCTTCGAGCTATATGACCTGCCCATTGCCACTTTAACTTACTAATTCTACACACAGAAAAAAATGGGTCAACAAAGTCACAATAAATGCATTGTCAGAAATTTCCTGTCGGAGCAACTAAATACTCTGTTATTTTAGCAGAAAGAGCTTTGTTGGGTTCAGCAACTTTTTTATTGTCCGCTGATTTTCCTTCGTTTAATGTGCAAGGAACAATTTAGCTTTGTCCTTACATCAAAGTTAATTAAAAAAATGATTTTACAACAATAAAACGTTTTAGGTGTGTCAATGTGAACATTGTTAATAAATCTAACAAAGTAATTATAGTCGTACCATTTAACTACCATTTGACATGCAATAGATACGTTGCTGTAGTGAAAATGGAACGTTGCTAGCGTGTCAATGTGAACATTGTTAAAAAACGTAGCAAAGTAACTATAGTAGTGGCATTTGAGTACTTTTTGTCATACAATAAGTATGTTGCTGAGGTGAAAATGGAACTGGCATGTGTGTCAATGCGACATTTTTTAATAAATCTAACAAAAGACCTCTATAGTCGGAGCATGTGACTACTCAAACTCATACTCATATTCTTTATTGCAATTATTATGTTACATGGGTGAAGTTTAAAAGTTAAAAATGGTGAATACAAATAAGCCCTTAAGTTTAGGGCATAGCAATATTTGGAGTAGAAGTGGGCCAGTGTTATACAACAAATATATTACTGTGATGACAATGGATCGTTGCAAATGTGTAAATGTAAACATTGTAAATCAATTTAGCAAAATAACTAAAGCGTAAAGTTCAACTACGTTTTGTCATGCAATAAGTAAGTCGTTGTGGTGACAGTAGAACGTTGCTAGTGTATCAATATGAACATTGTAAAACGACCTAGCAAAATAACTATAGTCGTAGTATTCAACTACCTTTTGTCATTCAATAAATATGTCGCCGAGGTGACAATGGAACGTTGCAAGTGTGTCAATGTGAACATTGTTAGTAAAGTAAACTAACAAAAAAGCTGCTTACTAAATTTAGAACTAGATGGCGTGACTAAAATTGTAACGATCCTAGAACGCGCTGACGAAAACGCACGGCGTTTCCTTATATAGTAGAAGTGGTTTTATGAAATTGTATTCAACGGATTAATGAATCCGTTGAAGATTTGAGATGACTGGAGCTGATCCGATGAATGCATCGGATCAACTTCGGTCTTATCAAATCTTCTTTTTTTACCCCTCACACTTGGGATCTTTTGTACCTACTAGTTGTACATTTTTCCTTCGTTTTCGAAATTAGTTCCGCTGACAAAAGATACGTTGTTGTAGTATCAAAAACACGCCTTTTTGATAAAATAGAAACATTGTTGCAATGACAATTAATTCTTGACAATAGAAACATTGTTGCAATGACAATTTTCTTCTTGTCAATAGAAATATTGTTGTACTGACAACTTGATCCATGACAATAAAAACATTGACGCACGGACTATACACCATGGTGGGCTCTCCCCTGTTAAAGTTTTATTGTTGGAGCCAACAATATTTTTTTCTGAGTGTACGCGCTATGTCCGTGCTTTGGTACTTAATAACAATGAATTCAAGCAAACAATAATAAATCCCCACATAAACATTAATAAATCATAATGATAAGAGACAGATCAATAGACACCAAATAATCATAGAAAAACATAGTAATGACGCAACGAAACATTATTCATTTGACAGAGTAAACCCCCAGATCCAGTTCCAGTGTAATAAATAGCCTTTGTAGCTCTTGAATTCCACTCTCAAAGAATGTAAAATTCGCAAAACTTTCTGTCAAATGGAAAGTTCCAATTGTATTACGAGTATTAGCACGGTTGAGCGCATTTGCTCTCAAATGAATCCGACCGGTCTAACATTGTTTAAAGGTGATATCAGACGGTTCATTTTTTGTTCATTTTCACCTTTCATTCGGTACACTTCACTCGAAATGAAATGTCTGAACAAAAAATGAAACACGAGTGCCGAATGAATTCATTAGTGAACCGATCCAACAGTGTTGGATATTGGCATCCGGTATCTTTCATTCCCACTCCGAATGAACGAGAAATGAACGGTCTGAACACTGAGAGAACGTTCATTCGGATTCGGCCATTTTGTTTCGAGTCCTGTAGCCGACGGACATCACGTTGTCGACGAAGTTAATTCCAAGACGTACGACTTCATTCGATGACATATTTAAAAGAAAGAACAATGAATGTTCATTTCTGTATCATTTCATCTAAGCCGTGTGAACATAGAATGAAAAAAAAATGAAGCATTCACTCGAGTGAACAATCATTCGAGTGAACCGTCTGATATCACCTTAAGATACTACCTACTTCCATGCTGCGCCTATGTTTCGTCGTCCGGTTCTCGTTCGTCATTCGAGAACCTTCTCCAGCGGTTTTCGGTTCTACTAGCTATATGAAATGCTTTACTTATAACACTTCAAATTGCTGTCAGCAAGATGTCAGTGACAAGGCTTATTTCCTAATTCATATTCTATCAATTCAAAAGTTGAGCTATGTATTATTTTACAAAGTTTTAAATTGTTTATCTTTGAGGGAAACAAAACGACAGGACTTTGAATGACCAACCAATTATTGATAATTGTGATGCACGCAGTCATGGTCGCAAGTACAGCTCGATTCGGCCTTTGTTGCCTTTATTAAAAAGCTGAAAATAGCAAAAACACGTTCAGCCGAAAAATCAGGATCCTTTGAACAATTACCGCGCCACTGTAAAGTTGCACTAAAAATATGAACCGTGAAAATGAAAATGAGAATACGATTTGCTCAATTAATTTCAGTAAAATTGCGTAATGATCCCGAAGATGTTATTTACACTCGGTATTGATGTTCGGAAATTCGTTTGGGAAAATGACAAATTGTTGGCATTCAATGACAGGCACACATCAACTTGTTCAATTGGACATGTGCCAAATTTTTTGGACGTGCGTCTAACCAGTTTTTTCTCTTCTGTGGGTCTAACGCTGCGACTCAAAAGTCAAAGTCAAAAATATGTTTTATTTATCTAATTTTGAATAGGTGATTCCAGTGCTATTTTTACGTGACCAAGCCCAGAAGACTAGACAACAAACTAGATTTGATTCTACCTTATTACTTTGTCTTTAGGTATCTATGGCTCAACGACGTGTCTGCCTGAGATTTCTGAAAAGATGCACCTGAAGATTCATAAGTCAATCCCTCAAATGCGCTACAAAAAAAAGCATCTTCCTTTGTTGTTTTAGGGCGTAGTCAAGAAAAAAAATCTTCATTTTTAAAACACTCGGATGTTTCTTTTATTTCTTTGCAGAATTCTTTGCAGAATTGTGAATCTTGAAGTCATCAAGAGGACTTTCTAAGATTCACAATTTCTGGAATTCAATTGAAATATGTATATAATATCTCGTTTTATATTTTATATTTTCTGAGTTCATTCTCCGGTATAATGCGAATAAATTCCTGGAACGGGTATCAATCTCAAGTTAAATCAGGTGAGATAAACTAATCGTATTGTAAAAGACAGGCTACGATTTTGTTCGTTTGTAAAACATTTACCTATTCCCGCATTCGAAATGCCTAACATTTTTCAGCAGCTCGTTATTGTGAATTGAATATTTGACTTGCCTCTAGCTGAGTTGATAGTAGCTCTGCCTTCTGCGCCGTAGGTCGTGGGTTCGATCCCCACCGAGAACAACTATTTGTGTGGTGAACATAAATGTTTGTTCTCTGTCTGGGTGTTATATTGTATTATAAGTACGTATTTACAAAAAAAAAAAATGTATTAAGTATTATATCAGCTATCTGGTTCCCATAGTACAAGCTCTGCTTAGTTTGGGGCTGGGTAGTGTTGTGTGAATTGTCCACAATATTTATTTAGGTATATTTATTTATTTAATATGAGACTTCATGCAATGATCAAGCTTTTAGCTCATAGATTTGGATACTGGTATTCAAGGTTAACTGATGACGACCACGAACCAGAAAGCAAAGAGTGGAGTGGCCCCGCATCTAGTGGACTGACCACATTCAAAACTGCGGGCAGTAGGTACATACAGAATGCTTAAAGTCTTACTTTCTTGAAATAAAGCGGGGGCTTCTAACGGGTGTGGTGACTTGACCATGTTGATGAATGATGGTAATATTATAATTAATAGTAAGTACTTGTAAAAAATCTAAATCAACCAGTTTTTGATATTCAGTGGCTTGGAATAAAAATAACTAAGTACCTACTAAAAAAAATCAAAAAGCTCGCGAGCAAAGCCGCAGGTCGATTTAGGTATAACATAATTTTATAGGAGAATATACCCTGTGATTGTGAACTAAAGCTCAAATTCGTATAACATACGATACCTATGACGTGCTTTAAAATTTTCCTCACAATACGATGTCGTAAATATTAACAATTTATTCTAAGACTGGAATTCTAATACTTCACTGCTTGCACAATGGGAATGGATAAACTCAGGTACCTATATTGCAAACGTAAGGCGGTTCAATCCTAATGTAAATCAAAAAGGAAACAGGTTCAGGTTTTGACAAAGTCGCGTTTGGGGTCACTCAGAAAAATGTGAAGTTTGATTATTTTTGATTTGTAAAAGGATCATATATAAAACGTTAGGAACCGAGCCGAGCCGTAGTTTGTTGCCTGTTTTTTTAGGCTTGCGGTCGCGTGGAACTAGCTCTAAGACGTTTGTTCTTGGACGTTGATTCTTGGAATTTCAATGAATAAAATTTTGTTGTGTTGAGTTGAATAAGTAATTTTATTAAATTCTTTTGAAATCCGATTACTTAAATAATTCAAAAAGTTATGAACTGGTACTGAACTTACAAAATGATTTATTTGTATAAGCAGCTGACTTCAAAGGCTCTTTGTGACTTGAAGTCAGCTGATAGTGGCTGCGTAACTTCTTTGGTCCGGACCAAACGGGATTTGTTGGTTGATGTCCGGACAACAACCAACAAATCCCGCACAACAGCAATGTTGTATCGAGTGCCTAACTTTAAAGAGACTGAAATCCATTGCGCACATGATTTTTCTTTTTTTATTCATGACGGAACAAAGATATAGCTCACCGTGGTAACCATAGCATAGCCTCGTAGGTCACGCACGTGAGTAACATGCCCTACGATGCACTGCCTTGCCTCCATCAACTTGAGGCGTACAGATGCGCAGCCTCACGTGTCAGTAATTTCCCACAAAGTGCTACTTAGGGTCATTCAATTAGTGAGCTCGCTATCGGCCCCTTAGGATTAATTATTAATAAGTCGCATCACATGTTCTACTCGATAGTCGATACATGGCGACAGATTCCTATTCAATTGAACGTCTATTGTCCGTTTTAATCAGCACAGCGCAGGTGGAGTTCCAGCCACCATCATATACCGCACTGCATTCATGAAATTGGTCCGCTGTACTTATTAAAACAATTAAAAGCAAATTCCATATCGCATCTGGTTACACGCAGGATTTTGAAAGCGAACCAGCTGGCCTATCACGAGCTTCATATGGTTATGGTTATGGCTGTCAAAACTGTGTCAACACATTCAAACCCAAGAAGAAAATGAATGTGTGGGTCAGCCTATCTATACACAATTTGATAGCCATAGCCATAACCATATGGAGCTCGTGGTAGCCCTGGAATGTAGCCGTGAACCGATAGTTTAAGCTCACTAATTAATTAAAACGGGAGAATGCAACACTAATGGCTTTGTTCGCATCGTGTGTTGTTTACCAAAATTTGTAACGTTATCGTGTGGTATTTGATACTCTAATTCATTTTCCCTTCATCATCATCATTATACATTGTTTGATTTTCCTTTAGATTTTTTTTTTCTTGCTTTAAGAGCTTGAGGTGAAGCATACTCAATACTGAAGTTGGTAGATATCAATAACGTAAAGTAAAAAGCACTGACTCAAACCGACGAACAGGAGGTAGATTTGAAAAGTGTCGCCGAGAGACGATTCCGCGACGCTTGAAACACCGACCCACGTTGGTTTTTTTTATACAATAAGCTCATGGAACAAGCATTGCCTCGTAGGTCACGCACGTCAGGAACGTGCCCTACGATGCACTGCCCTGCGTCCATCAACTTGAGGCATACATATGTTCAGCCTCACGTGCTAGTATTTCCACCGGTAGGTACCCACACTCTCCAAACCGAAACACAGCAATGCTGCTTCACGGCAGAAAAAGGCATGGTGATGGCAGACTTCCCCGGACGAGCCACACACAAAGAGCTCTACTACTACTATTTTAACTAAAGTCTAAATTTTAATATCACATCAGCCCTACTTTCCATTCAGTATTCATTTCCTCAAATTTCAAAAGCTTTACCATCTTTCTATAAGCTGTTAGCTTAAGCTTGTAGTCGACCACACACTCACACACGCACGTCCCATTAGATTAAATGTGCACATTGTAATCCCGTTCGTTATACCTAGTTGTTTATTCACTAATAATATTGTCGTTTCAATGAGATGTGATGAATGAGAGTATTAAAAAGAAAAGCTGAAGTAATCATATTCAACTGTTCTCTAAAAACGTAGTTTATATTTAACATATTTAGTTTGGTTCAGTTTTCAACAAATAAGCTTGGCTAGGATTGGGCACGTTGAATGTCTGTTATATCACAATAATATGTTTTAATTAACGGTAGGCCATGAGCTACCATGAGCTCTGTCTGGCTCTGTCTCTAGTTCTGGTTTTGAGTCTGTATTAGTGCTCACCAGTGCATTATACTGCGTGTAACATTGAAAAAGAAATAGGTTGAGGTGGCAATGGGCAGTCCATATAAGAAGTAGCACCAAAAGCCAATCAGCGCTACGCACGCCCGCCCTTCATGCCGCTAGCCCCCCTTAGGTTCCTTATTTTGGTTTCTGCGCAATAACGGTCAGCGCTAAAGTAATGTGCCGCTACCTATACGTATATGTTTGTTTTCTGGCTGGGTGTTATATTGTATTCTAAGTACATATGTATTTTTTTTGCTTTCTATTCAAAAATAAAGGAATGTTTCCTTTAAGTAAAATTTTCTACCTGCAGTATTAAGAGTACTTTCCCTCCAGGTGGCATTACAAAATTCCACCCTGTATATGTTTCCATAAGGTGAAGACAGATCTTCAAAGCTTGCCTACTAAGGATTAATTTGGTAACTTTCACAGAATCTGAGCTAAACAAAGCTTTTATGTTATATTAATGTTTATGTTTATCTTTTTATCGTCTACTTTACTGTTTTTATTAGTTTATACCATGTTTTGTTATCAGTGGAAACTTTTAATTGGCCTTTAGTTTTTATATCTTTATTTAATGTTTGTACCTAGCTGTAAGTTTTCTTAAAATTATTAAAATAAAATAAAATAAAAATATATGTATGTTTTGTGTTTAATGTTTGGCTGGCCATTGAAAATCGAAGCGTGGGACGTTCAACGATATGGTTGGAGCACTTGCAACAATGTCGTTCGACAAACGGGCGGGTAGACTGCCTCTAAGACTTTGAGCATCCTTTGGCCACCATTTTGTAGCCGCCTTCGTCCATAAAGTCATGGTCATAATCATCATCATCAACTTATTGCACAACACCCTTCAAACATAAATTCCTAAATTGTTCACTACGGCCATTGTATAGTTGTGGATTAAGCTGCCAGAGACGATAGCCATTTAGGGCTTGCCTACTTCATCTCTCCTAAATAAATCAAGTGAAGAGCCTCACACTGTTTAGTAAAGTTTTGAAATATCTTCACCATAGTTTGGGCTTCTAAAATTACACGCGCCTGTTTCTTAAATCCTTATTATACCTAAATCTACTAGCTAATATAGCCCGTGCGACTTCAATCGCGTAATGTTTTTTTATACAACTTGCTGATGTAACAAGTACTTATATGACCCACCTGATGTTAAGTGCTGATATCTTTGATCTTTGTGCTTGGTTTACGATTCAAAGAGCCTATTTTATTTTTATTAAATCTCAAACGAATTTTGATAAACTAAGATGCTGGGAAAATTTACACCGAAAATCGATAAATATTTAAATAGAAAAAAATTACTTAAATATATTTTTTTTATTTATTATTGTATAAATAGTGCTAAATAGTGTAGGTATTGTGAATTGTTCACAATATTTATTTTTACATTTTTTTAAAGTCATGATTTCGTGCTTCTACCTTCTGTTCTTTGGACTGTCATGCACTTACCTACACATTTATTGGTGGGTTTTGTTCTAAGTAGCGAAAATCCTAAGCTGAAATAGGTACTAACACTTTTTATTTTTATTGAGCAGCCACTGAAATCGGCGCTATCATTTTACCAATGTATAGTGTATACCCAATATAAATATCCTAGGAGCATTTCTTTCTATAAGGCTGTACCTAAATGTAACACTTGTAGACTATCTTCTTTTTCTTATCGTGTCACTGATTTTTTCGAACCAAGTGTAGTGAACGAATTTTAAGAGCGCCTCAAAGGGGCTCCTTTCGTGCACTTGGCACATATATTCAAGCTTTTTTTTAGACTTAGGATTGAACTAGGTATGTAATACAATTAGAGAGAAGATGAGTTGTCAGTTTTTTTCTATGGTAATTCGTAGTTGTACAAAAAGTATAAAAAGCCAGATAAAAACCTTAAAAATAAATTTTAAAAAAAAAAAGTTTTTTAACTTTCCACCGGTTTGTTTATTAGACAAGTTCTATACCAATCGAAAGTATAGACCCCATAGAATATGCAAACGTTAGGTTGCCTATTTTTTTCCGGTCACAACTCTCGGGTAGCCAGGTATAAACAGGTAAATCGATGTTACCGGTATGTTTATTGAATAAAAATACTGGGGTCTATACTTTCGATTGGTATAGAATCTGATTAATAAACAAACCAGTGGAAAGTTTAAAATATTTTTTTTTTTAATTATTAATTAATCATAATTATCCTGGACTGAAATTTGATAGGCAACCCATATGGAATATATTTATTGGCATGTTTAATTTAATATAAAATACGTTTCATTAAATAACCAGCTCGTAGCAACATGTTACGAAATCCGCGGCAACATGCTACAGAATCCAAAGGCAACACTTTTTGAAATTCGGAGCACTTTCTAATTTCTTACTCCATTCCGCCTCTGCCCGCGTAAGATGCTGACAGTAAAGAGGCAACTACACGCTCGCACATAAAAAAAAAAAAAAATGCAACTTTAACGCCTTTGAGATTATTATTATAGAATACTGAGTGGTGCAGCATCATCGCTTTGTTCAAGACGAAGTAATCGTAATTTTACGCATATAATGTAATTCAAAAGCTTAACAGTTGGTTTATGACTGTTCATCTGATTTAGATAGCCGTAAAATGAAATGACCGTTTATTCATTTACCTGCCTATATTAAAACACAATACCTTTGGGTACGTTTAATAAGGAGCTATATACTATTCTTACATACTATTTTTGGTTATAAACCAGTCTATTCATTTTTATACTTTCGCACTTAAATAATTAACTTCCAAAATAATGTACTAGTAAAACCTTTGCTAAAAGCGTTTATAAGCGCGGAAACTTTTAATAAATGACCTTGTATTCTTGCGATTAGGTAGCAAATTAATTTTGCCATAGCATTGTCTTGTGTGAACACCATTTGTTATGGAGTTTTGCTTCTTCAAACTGTTTATTCAGGCTTTTTGTCGCTTCGTCTAACTCTAAACATTGAAGTAAAATATTATTGAAGCCATATTTTAATTTTCATGTTTCCTAGTTTAACATGATAAAGACTGTAGGCAGGGTTATAAGTAAAAACATGCTACGGTAATTAAATATGGTGATCAAGTTTTTTTAAATATTATTACTTCACTAATCGTAAAAATATATATTATGGTTTTTGGCTTAGATTAACTCCATTCTTTATTATTTCTTATGCCTATGGCAAAAGCATTCCTGGCGGGATCATCCAGGACTTTTGGCCGTTTGGCCCGATTTTCATAATAAAACCATTATATAGGTACCTCGCTAAATGGACCCCGGCCGATGTCCCCGACATCCCGACGAGACGCCCTTGCCAATTTGTTCTCATTGGCAGCAACTAAAACGTCAGGTTACAGGCATGTAAAACATACAGTACAATATTTGCTAAATGCGGGTAACAAAGAGGTGACTTGTTCACAATGAAAGTGCAGTAAATTATCACGTAGTATGTTTAAATAAAAGGAACAAACAAAAACATCTGCAATAAGGAAGGAAAACACCTACATGACAATCTTGTGAAACACTGAATAATTAATTACGGATTGATGGTGATAAATGATGAATTAATGAAAAAGTATTGCCAAAAAAAAAACTGATACATTCATTCTATTTGCTCTGATTACTGAGTTGGAATAAACATCATTATGATGTTTGACTCCAACTTAACTAGAATATTACATTTGCAATTCCCTGTACAGTCACGTCACCAAGGCAATGTGTGCTTTTGGCACGAGGACAAGCTTTCAATTTTAAGTACGGTCAGTGGCAAAGGGAGATGAACATTTTGAGTTCAAGCATAGTTTTGATTACCGACTATTTTATAATCTTTAGGGAAAACCTTCGCAGGGAGGGAAAACCTTAGCTAGATCATTCCACAGCCTGAGTGTTCGCAGGAGGAAGTTTACTTAAACTCTGACTACCCTCTTAAATATAAATAAGATAGCACAATTACGATTCTAAAGTGGTGGTTTGTATCAACGATAGATAACTAGATGATGTTTGTATAACGGGCCCCACACCAAAGCTTCACATGGCTAGACTTCGCGAGGTGTTAGATAGGTTAAAGGACGCTGGTTTAAAATTACAGCGTGAAAAATGCGAGTTTTTCAAAAAGAGTGTAACGTATCTCGGTTTTGTAATCGATAAAACCGGTCTGTCGATAAATGTTTTTCGTTTTTATCCTCATCAATCGGGTTCTTCTTTAGTTTCTCTTTATTTATTCTTTATTAACTCTTGTCCGTGTAATCGATTGATTACTTGAATATCTTCAGGGCAACCTCTTTGACCTCTATAAACGACATGACAACTTCCTCTTTGTATAGGTCATAGGCTAGTAGTTTATCCTTTATCCGTCTTCAATAAAAAATAAAATATACATTTTGTAAATAGGTACATAAATACAAGTAGAAAAAATGACTGTAAAAAGAACAGGAATATATAGGTACAATATATTGAACATATTTCTACTATAAATAATATTATGTGTATGCAAACTGACAAAATACCACAACCTATTATAGTGTACATTACGTTACGACGTTCGACCCCTGCCTATCCAACCCAAATATTTAAGCTGGGATCATAATTTTCGTTGCATATATTATTAAACATGAGTTAGATAACTTGTTTATGTAGTAAATTTAGCGCAGTTTAGAAAACAAGTTGTTAACTTTCAGCTGCCACCCTCGGTATCGTTCGTGTGGTAATCTGATGTCCTAGTCCAAAATATCATAATCCGGAATAATTTGTTCCAAGTTTTGTCTGAAGGGTTTAGGTGCCGGGGAAATTACAGTGTACGAGAGCCTGTTCATCTGTATGCCTCAACTTGAGGCATACAGATGAACAGCCTCGAGACAGAGACAAAGATGGACGCAATAAATGCGTACGTGCCCAAAACTCTATCTATTTGTATACCCACAAATGAACATGTACCGGCAAATATCAGTTGAAGTTCATACGGTTTGCATAATTTGTTAAAGTGAAAATTAGAGTCTGGGCTGAAATATACCAAAAGTGCTTTTAAATTCTTAAAACTATTGCAATTCCATGCACAATATAGCCACACATTTTTCCGTAATAAATAAATATTATTATAAACCGCTTACAACAAAACGGTTGTTAGGACGGATACAAAACAAACCAAGAGAACGACGGAAGACGAGTATTACAGTTCATTTTCCAAAAAAAACGAAAAACTTCTTATCATAGAAAACGGGTGATGATCTTCAAGCAGCTGAACAGATTTTCTGGAATGACACTCCATCCAGTAGCCTTTCAATAAAAAAAACTAAATGAAAATCGGTTCATCCTTTTGCATAGATTAGTTAGTATTCAAAGCTCAATGCTCTGAGATTCAAAACATTTCTAGAAAACCGTTCTGAATATAAAGATGTTTAAACGAGATAACTTTGAATCTACAGTAATCTGTTATCTTTAAATTAGATTATTCATTACCTAAACCCATCCAAAGGTTGTCTGGAAGAGGTCGCTTTTATCGATAAGGCCGCCCATTCTAATCTTTATTTTTAGTAGATTCTGTATTTGTTTCTTCGTTGTGTACAATGGGTTGACGTGACATTGTCAGCGTCGTGGGCCCTAGATGGATGAGGGTAGCCCCAGATCGTGGTGAATGGCACGAGCAAAGACAGACATATGCCTAGAAGTTAAGTCGGCTGCGGATGATAATGATGTACATTAAAAAGTTAGAATAAGAGCGAATAAGCTGGAAACTCGTATACACCGTCATAAAGGTGTTCTAAAAGTTATTTCAAAAATAACATGAAATTCTATGATGACTACGTTAGTTTTTCAAGGTAAAAGGTCACAAAAACTATCCATCTTATAAAAGGTGGGTAAATGTTTGGAACTAAATTTGTGTCAAATGCTATGCTTTTGGATGTCCGAATACGCAAATTGGCAAATTTTATCATCCGCACTTGGATACAGTTATGCATAAGGAGTCCAAGCGCCAAATTTAATTTTTTGATTTTTTCGACTAACTTTTTTGAAAGCTATATAAATTGTAGATTATAATTCATTTCAAATAATAAATAGGTAATCTAACTAATGAGTAAACGATTCCCAGCAGTGGGATATTTTTCATAATAATAGTGCTATTAGAATCTAGCGCGTATTTGCTCATAGCTAAAAAATTTTTTTTACATACAACATTTGAAGCTACCTTCAGTCGACTATAATATCCTATATAAAAATCACTTTCTAACTATAGTATATGCGCCATAGGTCGTGGGTTCGATCCTCACCGAGAACAAATATTTTTGTGGTGAACACAGATGTTTGTTCTCTGTCTATATTGTAATATGTTAAAAACTTATGTATTTACAAAAAAAAATGTATAAACGTATTATACAGTTATCTGGTTCCCATAGTACAAGCTCTGCTTAATTTGGGGCTAAATAGTGTCATGTCGTGTGTAGTGTAGTGTCAACAATATTTATTTAATAATATTTATTTATCCTGGTTTCAAATTATGCGGATGAACTCCCTATGGCGAGCAGTAAGATGGTAAAATGAAGCTGTGGGCATCACTTATTTATTTATATTTATTTATTTTTATTTATTTAATAAGAACAGTCTTGGAACCAATTTACGCTAATTAATAGGTAAATTACATTTTATCTTGAACCTAATGTTCTAGGACCTATAACATCTAGACCACGCAAAACGTCCAATTTATTTACAGAATAGCATACCTCTAAAGAACCCATCAATAAAAAGTACTAATTCCACTGGAATGCACGATTACCGTAATAAGCACACAATAGCACTATTGTCACTGCATCTAGTGCGGTGCAAGGTTTTTTTTTTCTCACTTAGACTAAGGACAAGGATAAAATTAGGTCTAGAACATTAAATCTTATATTATAACTTATCCTAAACCGAGAACTGGTACCCAATAGGTTTCAAATTAGAACTTGTAGGATCGGGTTACCGTCCAATTATAGAGATTTCACATTAGTTTTCATTCACACCAGTGAAAGTTTGAAAGTACTTAAAAAACCGTGTTATATTATTAAAAACAACTAAGACAACGTGCATCACTATGTTGTCTCCAAGACCAGCTAGTCCCTGGTCATAAAAGTTGCTATCTAGTGTAAAAAAGTTCTATTCAGAATCTACTACAAAAATGGAAGTAAAAGACCAAATTTCGTACAAATTACTCTGCAATGCATGCCTATGCGTAGGGCAGGGGCTAAACTTGGTAACAGATATTACTTTTAGAGATGATACTGTCCATTGTACTTTGATATTGTGTTTTGCAACTAGTGAGAGTCGTTGGTAGTTGATGTGAAATCATTTTTGATTGATGCTAGAAGTTCTATTATCATTAATAAGTTTGCTCTTTGATATACTCCGTACTTTATCAACACTATGTAGAAAACAATGTAGAAACATTGCTTTGCTCACACTCTGTCAAATTCTCTTTGTATTACAATATTTACACAGAGTGAATGTTTTATCGGGGATAGAATGCCTTTGAATATTTACAATACGAATTTTTCCGTAATGTAAATATTAACAGAGTTTTAACTCGTCAAATACACAGATATTTGACGAGTTGAAAAAGTTAATAGGGCGCATTGCTCCCTTATTCTGAGCCATGTCAAGTGGAATAAGCTTCTGGTTTTCGTTTAAGTACTGTTTAATAAAAAACGTGGGTGGGTATATGATATTAAGAAGACAGGAGGCCCAAAATAGGCTTATGTATAGTTTCCGAGATCCTAAATATATATAGATATACAAGATTTTCTCGTTTAAAGGTATAAGATAATGTTCCATTGTTGGTGTTGTTGTGGTAGCGGCTGATTCTTAAGAAATACAAAATCCAGAATAATCCACAAAATACTATCTACGTATACGTGCCCAGTGGACAAAATGGTCCTGACGACCTAATAAACTCCAACTAGATATCAGTTTTATAGCATGTATGATACCAATGCATAATAACAGTGTGCTCTTATAGAACGTAACTGTGAACCGTGAATATTTCAGGTAATTTAATTTGTTAAACGTTCTGATGGTATGGAAAATCTGGTATGGAAGACGAAAAGTAGGGCGCCCACCCACCAGATGGATCGACGATATTGTTAAGATCGCGGGAAGCCGGTGGATAGAAAGAGCTCAGAATCGTTCTTCCTGGAAATGTGAAGCTATGTTTGTATTTGATTTGGGTTAATTAAGTATTTTGTTAGGGCAAACACTATGCATAAACATTTTGGGTTCGCATAGTTAGCTTTAGTTTTGGGTTTTCACTGAAGGATATTTAACTATTTCCATTGCAATTTTACTTGGGACAGCTGAATATGTGGGTACGATGAAAACATGCTTTTTATTGTGCTTTATTAAATTATTTGGTATTTTCCAGTCTACCTCTGACCAAGTTTTATTACTAAACTTTTTTCTAAATACGAGCTTATGGCCTTACAAGCGTAACTTAGATGGCACCTAGACTCACCTTGCTTTAAGACGTTTCAAAGTGATCCTTGTGATACTATTGAATAAATACAGACTTTGACTTTGGTCAGACCAGGGGGCTAATTCTCGGGCCGATCTCGATCATTTTGCAATTTTATTTTATTGCTTCTTTTCGAAGAGAGAATGCCAGATTTCCTTGAGTAATTCATCAACAACCTCATCATAAAAGTCTCAACAGCTACGATATACGGAAAACGTAGAAAAAGTACCCGAGAATTAGCCCCCAGGGGGCTAATTCTCGGGCCGATCTCGATCATTTTGCAATTTTATTTTATTGCTTCTTTTCTAGACCTCCAGTGCTCTCAGGTGTATCAACGACCAATAACGTGAAACCTCAGACACCCCAACTGATATTCATCATCATCATCATATCAGCCTGTAGAAGTCCACTGCTGGACATAGGCCTCCCGTACACATTTCCAGGACACAGGAAAGACATGGTTGATACATGCGGAGCTTGATAAGTTGAACAAATCAAGTTGAAAATCGACAAACCGTTTCATACCGCCACTATAGAACAGTCATAATTAATTTATCTATAATCATTATTATAAGTCAACATGAGAAACAGAAAGATGATTATATAAAACAAATAGAAAAATATAAATCTAGCTACAATGTAGTGTAGATTTCGTTTCTGATACATACAGACGTTTTTGATAGATTCAGTTTACTTCTAAATATAGTACCTACCTATAGGTAGGTAACATATAATTTCGTTCTAACATGCTATTCTTTTTTTGAAGTTGTCATAGCATACCTACACGATACAACTTATCCCAGAGTGAAAAACGCTATGTTATGCGTGCGCGTGTTAGACCGTTTTATTATGTTAGGTACAGTACCCGAAGTCGGAGTTTGGCAACCACATTTCGTTACCAAATGTTGTTTTCGTTTCGCATATTTGTCTCTATCTATTGTGCTTTTCCAAGCATAGCCAGGAAAATGTAATTCAAAGAATAAACAAGAATAAGTTATCTACTTCTTTATTTTGTATAATAATGAGGACCTCAATGACGGTGATAACCTTGCGATATCCGTGTATGCTATTTAAATACTTAGGTATTTTTGTCGTGCGTGAATTTGTATAGGTACCTACCTATCTACAGCTCAATGATTTAAAATCAAGCTTCAAGAAACTATTTTATTTTATTTTGTCCAAGAACAACAAACGGACGTAATGTAAAAAATACTCACCAGTATTCACGCGTGTGTGTGGGTAGCCGCGAATGAACAGATGTTCATATGTATTCAATAAAATCTTTAGTTCACTAATCTGATCATCGTTAGTCAAATCGCAATCTATTTTGTCAAATTTTTCACTTTGTGATCGCACGTGGTAGACATTTGGTTGCTGTACCACTGCTTGCAAAAGAATTAGCAAAACGACCAGAAGTATAAATGGTACAATAAATTGCTTAGTATCTTAAAAACTTGCACCACCCGCCAAAAGAGCGCAAACCATTCACCATTGTTGTTGGCCGGCCGTGGGATAACATCGGCAAGTCGTGACGGACATACACAACCTACTCGTGACCATCTTGGATTAATAGTTTAGATGGAACGTGTTTATTAGATTGGGTTTGGGCACTTTTACTAATAGCAAAAATGATGGGGCCCTGTCGGAATTCCGATAGCTTTCTTCTTCTAAGCGTGTCTTTTATACAGGTCGATCTCACCTTTATAAAAAACATTTGGAGTAGAGAGGAGGTTTTTATATAACTGAAATAGACACGTACTTAGATGCGTGGTTAAATTGGATTTTTCTCAGTACAATACTGGGGTACCCAAGAAAACTTCAATACTTATATTGATGATGAAGTAGATGAGAATAAATCATCACTTGGGTGGAGGATTTTCAAATTGTTGTTTATACTTGTTAACTTCAGCTATTTACTCGAGTTACAGAATGGTGTGCTTGGTTGGTAATTGGTATATACATTAGTAAGTAAGTAAAGTAATAACCTCCATTATTCGGAGAGACAACAGTATCGAAGAGTATTGACTAAGACCCCCTCAGAACATGGAGTGGCAACTTTAAAAATTGACTATTACAACAAGTTTCGTACCAAACCCCGCATTTAAACATTTTGATTTTGTGTAAGTGTATATTTGTATGTACAGAATAACATCACGGGTTTCGGTACATATTGTCCTACTATATTAATAAACAGTGCGAAAATATCTCTTACATTTTATACTTTTTTATAAATTCTTTATCAGTTCCAGACTCCTAAAGCAATTATATCTAAATACTATTAACGCCGAAGAGATCATTCAAAAATACACTCGCTCAGGTGGGATAAAAAGATACCTACGTGTTGCACTAGAGGTTTAAGATTTTTCAGCTCGCCTCATTTTGATTCCCTCGCTACCGCTCAGTGGATCTAGGTACTCTAGAAAGAACAATTCTTTCAGCGTTTCCTAGACATATTGTGTAGATATCTCGTGTTCAAGTACCTAATAGGGTCCCGTTTTACCCTTTGGGTACGAAACCCTAAAAATACCTTCATATTTATTGTGTTTTACCTGTCAAAACCAATGATCCATCAAAGCCGTAACAAGATCGGGAACCCTTTCACCAGACCACTCTTAAAATTAATAAAAGTAAATAGAGATTGATCACCGACACAACAATCGATCAAACAAAACAAAGGTTCGCTTTGGTCGGCTTTCACTTCAACAACACAACTTGAACGAACACAGCAAAGCAAAATGGCGGAGGGCGGAATATTTTTATTTTTTAAAAAAAATTTTTTTTTCCGTTGAGGCGTTCAGTATCAGCAGCCGATATCGACATTTTTTTTTTTGGCAATTACAAATAACAAATATTTTTTTATATATTTTTCTGATAACTGTCATGACTAGGCGCATCACCCGTTTTCGGTTGGACGTTGACTTATGGGACACCCTGTATATTAATATACATTTCTTTTATGTTCAAGTTTTATTTATTTTATGTCTCTTTCCCCCAGTTCAATCTAACCTTCGACACGTCATCACTAGACGGCGAAACGCGTTTCTGGATCCCCTTATTCAAGAGCGCTCTGGCCGAAAGCCCAGTACGCCGAGGCGACAAACTGATATCGCATCAGGAGATCATATCAACGAAGGAACAGCTGACGATCACATTCTCAGTGAAGATCGGAGCAGGCAGTTCGGGGAATTTCAGTGTGGGAGAGTTTAGCAACTTTCTTTTTTTGGAGACTGGGGTGAGTCTTTTATTTAAGAGGGCACTGAGCAAAATATTTCAAAACAATAGCCACGGTTAAGTACATATTATGAATATACTTGCAATAATGAATATAAAACTTTGTGTTAAGTACTAGAATGAACGTATTAACAATTGTTCCGTTACAAAAATATAAAATGTATAGTTAAATCAATAAAGTTACGTAAAATTTGACAAATTGTATGGCAGCGTTAAATCGTGTATGGAATACTCATATCTGCTATTCATACGCCTCCTTTATCGATTGTCATTTCTATTGCAGAGCAACTACGGTTCGTCCTTCAGTGATCTATTGTCGCCGCAATATCAAGACGACTCGTCCGAAATCTTGGAAGAAAATCTTGAGGCATTTGTAACGGCGTTTGCATGATGGCCCCATTGTTTTTGTATACTGCTTTTCCCTTTTTTCGTTATATATTTCATACCTAAGTTCTAAAAAGCATTTACGTTTAAGGTCTGTCCATTCTTTTAGGCACCTCTGTCGTATTCTATCGTTCATTGTGACAACTGATTGATACCAAAAAAGTGGTCATATTAAAGCTCAGGTAGCCTGCGCCATATACGGCCACGCTTTCTTTATTGGAATCGCGACAAAACACGAATGATTGACAGCAACTGACATTATTTGCAATTTTAAACGATAACGTAAACATGTTTGGCTGCCATCTTGCCTTTAGGTAGTACTACTGGCAAGTAGTCTTCTGCTCGACGAGCAGACATAATTTTCATCCATCAGCTATCCTCAAACAGATCACATTTAGGACAAGCATCCAGGAGAGCAATGAGTGCGGCGAGAATGCATGGAATTGGTGACGACGCCCGGGCTGTGCTACGAGATAACGGCTCCAAAAACAACTTGTTCATCCTCCCCCGACAATGGAACATAAAACACAGCTCATCGCTCAGGTCTGCATAAATTTGTGACGTTAACTTATTGGTGTATTCTGTCTATTCAGTTTCAAATTGTAATATGTGCTCGCGATACGTTGAACAGAGTCTATTTTATTGATGACTAATTAACCATTTGAATATTTGACAGTTTTTAACTCAAATTTTTGCTTGTCAAATATTTGATTAGTTAGATTAGATATCCGTGGAACTGGGTCTTATTTTATTATGTTTGTTGTAATAGGTAATTATGTTCTTTATCATTATAGAGACGATGTATTTGATTTTATTGAATAAATACTACACTTACCTACATTTTAACCAATAAATATAGGGGAGGCCTTTGTCAAGTACTAATAAACTTAAACCATCCATAATAATCCAGTCAGTTTCTTTACTTACAAAGAATTTCTATACGTACAAAAAAAGAGAGTGGAGTTGTTTTGATTTGTTTGTTTAGAATAAAAATTAGAAAATTTCCTTTGTGAAAATTATACAGTAAAAATTCTATAAAATTGGGAAATGATACTATCGAAGGCTGCTTTTGACATTTTATGTAAGTACGTAATTAAATAATAAGTTGACATTTCCTCTAATTATATATTATAATCGAACCTTGACATGATACCTGCATAAAATTTTGACATCAACAACAACTAGACAATAACCGGCACGATAACTACCTACCAAGATAAGGAACATCACAATCATAAATATCCAAGCTACGTAACTATTTATAATTTAATCGAATGTACCTACTTACCTTAAAACCTCGGCCTGCCTCCATGTTTGCTATACCCTATGCAGGGTCCATGTGATACTAACTTACACTTAAAAACTATGTATGTACAAATTAAACCATGTGTAAAGCAATAAATGTATTGAGTATTGAGTATTGAAAACCAATTTCTTTAAGTATTTTTTGCCCCCGGCATGGCAGGGTAAGCCTAACTGAGGGTTGGAACGACCTTGTCCCCGTTTCGGGACACTCTTGCCTACCCCTGGATCTATTATGACCCTGTTAAGATGAAGACTACGGACATAGCAATTAAAGAGAATAATAGTGTAACGGTGGAAAACTGGGTGCAGACAGGCAGACCGACTATTTCGGCTGCGTTGGCCCTGACTAGCTCAGTTGGGGTTCGATGTTCCTACCGCACAAAAGATTTTTATTCTAAAATAAAATAAATGTTAGAAATCAGTTACAGCGTTTTATTTAAAGAACACATACCTCTTACATGACATGTACATTAGCTTAGGAATGAAAAATTGAAACTGCACAGCTATGCTATCTTATATACTATATAATCCTAAAGTGATCCTTCATTTACATGACCTTAAAGTGAGCTCAAATAGCTACTTAACTACAAATTTATATGCTCAGCTATTAACCAGAATAGAGGTTATCCACATGCCAGACTATCTTTCTTACAAATGAACCTACTACTAATCAACAAGTTACAAATACATTGAACGCTACGTTCTCTGACATGGGATTGAACAAAGAAATTTAAAGGGACACCTTATACATATGAGAGGTTTAATGACCTCACGGGACAACAATATATTCCTTTACATAAAATGTAAGCAATGGCTATCATGGATACATGAGAGGTTCAATGACCTCGTGGAATACATAAAAATCAATAATGCTTATATTATTTACACGGGATGTTTAGTGACCATATGTTCAAACTTTATCCAAACCATAGCTCTCAAGCGAGCACAAATTTATTCAGGGAGAGGTTACTGCTTAGTGTGTCGGAGATGTGGATATTTGAATTTACCAATCCCAAGGCCCCGGATGACCCAATTAAATGAAACCCACAGAAAACTAACTTGTGAGTCACCCCTGGCGTCCGCCTCTAAAATAACCCAAGCGACCGTATTCTGACCGACAGGATGGTAAGATAGTAAAACGCACGACAAAGACGATGGCAATTCCCACGTCAACGAAACCCTACCTATTGACAACAAAAATAGCACTCTCTACGGCAGCAAACAATCTCTTGGCAACAAACAACAGACCAGGACTCCACGGAGAACTGTCCTGACGCGCCTACTCCTTCCGCATAAAAATAAATTGGCACTGGCCCACCTCAGAATCGCCGACGGGCGCTTATCGTTCACGTGCGACGTCACCCACGTGCCCTGCCGCCACGTGCCCTGCCGTGCAGTCGCCGACTGCCCCCGCCACGTGTCTCGCGCCCCCGCACAGGCGAAAGAAAAGGGAGGCGCCACGCAGACGGTGTCAGCAAACTGAAAAATACAAGACAACAGGTTAATCTTGGCCACGTGCGGACACAGCCCGCAGGATGCTGCGTCCCTAAAAATACAACTGATCCTCCCCTGTATGCCCCATGCTGTGTGATGCTTCTCAGATCCCCTACGTACCAGAAATGGGCGCTCGCCCAGCTTGCAGTCGGCTCGTATCGGCAGCGAGAATGCTGGCTTCGTGTGCTGGGGCTCGTCTCTGGGCACGCGGTGATGGTATTCGTTGGCGCAGCTTCGTCTGTAATACCCAAATCTGGTTAGCGAGGACTCCTCCACAAACCCAACGGTGCCAGGGTGCAGCTTTCGTACGTACCGGCGATTCTTCTAGGCTCGGCGTCTTTTCCGTGGAATGCCCCCGGCGGCTCCGCACGCGCCTTTTATCACCTTTGCTACCATACCACATCCCCGCACCTCGAGCCACAAACTTCCGCCCAGAATATTCCAGAACACTTGCTCCAATAATCCACGGCATTTACGTCTCTCCGGCCAGCATTTTTAATGTCTGTAATTGCGAGCTCGCTTCACACATCGACCCAACCACATTATTTCTATTCACCCGCTAATATAGTTTATTTCTTAGTTAGTTACACTACTCGCCAATGGAGGCCCCTGCGTCTTGCTGATGGTGAAAACGTTGTCCTTTTCCAACACAAGCTAAACCCTATTTCTCTCCTTCTCCGACCCTATCGACATGCGACTACTTCGTAACAGATGTCACTAGTAGACACCGTTCGATACGAACATCGCTACCCACAAAAGTGTTGACATCTGTCAAATCCTGTATTTTGCGGCTACTACTTAACAGATGGCGCTCTTCGCCAGCCATCTGCCTAGCCATTTATAGTGTTTCTATTCGTTACCAGAGGTCGCCCTTACAACGTTTCAACAACTCACTCACCAACTTGCGTCTTGGCGCGTAAATTTAAATAGCTCTCCATTAGCTTTCGACTGATACGAAAACTATTCTGCCAAAATAAATGAAATGCTACAATACCCCCCCGGCCGTTAAAAGTTTCACTACACTTAGTGAAACTGCGCTGCCCTCAGCGCTGGTACTGAAATGAAAAGCCTTATATCTATAACCATAATACCCTTTACAACTCAAAATAAACTTGTTGAACAAAAACTAAAAATATAAGAACAAACCAAACTCCTTATCACTGTAAAAAAAATTCGTACAATTCCTTATCTACTAAAACTAGCCTAAAACAAATTCTCCTGTAAAAAAAACTTTATACAATCCTTGTACATCCCTCCACGCCCGGAGATCCCTTCTACCATGGCGTGGCCTCATAAAATTAGCGGTCTTCTCAAGTCGTCACTTGTACAGCTGAAACAATCGGTTCGTCCTTGAACCGAAAAATACAAACAAAACTGGCACGTCTTGTCGCGGGAGACCGGCTATCGGGGTGGACCCATCTGCGGCGACGTCGTTATCTGTTCCTCTTGCCTCCCCTTTCTTATCGCCATCCATCCATCAATCTTGCATGCTTCATCTCTCATTATGCGCATCTCTCTCTTACGTACCCCTCTTTACAACCATCACCATTCGCGCCTAGCGATACCCTACGTGGAACCGTGGGTACGCGACCTCTCGCCCGTACGTGTCCTACCCTTTGTGGTGGATACGCTCTGCTCATCCATTCTGCTCCTCACTGCAAGAAACCTAACTCCATCTCACGCCTGGTCCTATATGTAGTCCTTTCACCCGTCTGCCCTTTAGACATACAAACAAACATTTTCCAAAAAAGAACAAACCAAAATCTACAAGAAAAATGAGTTATCATATTTCCTACTGCCTTACAAACCAAAACCAAACCAAATATTTACCTACAGTTCACAACACCTACTGTGGTGTTGTGAAACCCTAAACCTTTAGGTCTTTCATGTGCCAAGACCCTAAAATCTTCCCGTCCATGTCCTCTAACTCGAAGACCAGTGGTGACAGTACCACTTTCACCCTGCATTTCTCGTACTTAGGACATAACTTCGCCATCTTGAACTTTGCCGCGTCGCTGAGCGGATGGGTTCTTTTCCAGACGATGTCCCCTACTTTCACTGTCGCTTCTCTTCTCCTGAGATTGTACGTTCTCGTGTTCGCCTGGTGTGCCTTGAGTATTATCTGCCAGGAGACCTAATTCTCCTGCAAACTTTTCCCTTGGTATTCCAGGCTGACATTTTGCGAAACAACAGGTGACTTCAAAAATATCCACAAAATATATACAAAATCTATACAAAAAAATATACCAAATCTACCGACAACACCAAAAACGGACGGTTCTACCTACTTAATTGTTAGAATCTTCCAGTTGTTGCCGAGGCCTGGTCTCCGTCCTTCCCCTACACTTAGGGCAACTCCTGACTGTGTAGCCTAATTCACCACAGTTATAGCACTTGACCTGCTGATTAAATCTTCCCTTCCTGCAATCCTTAGACCAATGTCCCATGCCGCCACACCTAAAACAATTAGATTGTGGTGTTCCATCTGATTCCTGCTGAGTGGCCACCGCCGCCAGCTGTGATCGCGGCTTGGAGCCCTTGTACGCCAGTGTTGGGTTCAACGTCCTAGTCGATATTCTAGATGGTTCTATGAAAAAATCTGATCGCTGCTTTGCTGCCTCTAGCCTCCTACACTTATCCTTTAGCGACTCAATTGATGTTATGTCTACTAACGCTAGTTGTTCTGTAAAAGATGGCCTAATATTGTGGAGCAGAATCTCTAATAACTCTTGTTCTGGCAGTGGATTCTTCAACCTAGCCACCAAGCAGTTCATAATCGAGAAGTAAATATGACTGGGCTCCTCCACTCCTTGTGTCCTCGCCCTTATTTCTCCTAATAACCTATAATCGTAGTCTATCGGACTAAACTCCTCTATCAACAATGACGACAGCTCGCTCCATGAAGAAACTTGGTCTTTGATGCCCCTGAACCAAAGCAAACCCTGGTCAGTAAAAAGCTCAGAAGCTGACTCAAATAGTTTTCCCTCTCTGGTACCGTTCGCTGCACTAAGTTCCTGCAACCTCTCTAAAAATGACCTGACATCTCCTACTCCATCAAACTTGACACCCCACTTCGCAATCGGAACCTTAGGACCCGCGCATTCTACGACAACTCGTTGATGGGTGCTATCCTTCACTGCTGGCAACACCTCGTTGGGACCTTCCGCCTGTACTGGGTCCCTTCCGTTGATCTTATCAATGAAGAATACAACGGCCAATAACTCCTTCTCCCTTAGTGTCCGTTGCTCCTCACTCTCTCCTTCTGGAACCCTGGACAACCTGAAATAAAGGTGTCCTGCCAAAGCACGAGCGCGCAGAAAACTGCCTTTGTCCTTGGTGTCCTCGTACTCAGACCATTTTAAACCCAACTCGTGCACCTTTAGTTGAAGCAACAAAAACTGTTCCTGTGTTTGGGGCGGAGCATCCGTAACCTCCTCCGACTGAACCTCTAGCAAAAGCTTTTTAAGCTGTTTACGAAGCTTATCCACCGTGGGCTCCGGAGTCTCAGACCTTATGGAGACCTCATATTGAAGTTCCTCCTTCGACAAACTGTGCACGTGGATCGCCGGATCTGTCATCTTGTCTACCTATAATAAAACCACGGTACCCAAAGACAAATGGGAAAACTACCAGAAGCAAACGATGTAAAAAAAAAACTTTTGAAACGAGCCTCCTTAAATAAAAAACGTGCTATAACCATCAAACGTGAAAGCAATTCCTCCAAAATAAACACAATAACGCTAAAAAAAATTTTACTCTATACTCAAGGTAAACATTAGAATGTAGGTCAAGGCAAAAAAAAAAAATTTTAAGTTCCAAACGCCTAACCCTACCTCCCCAAAAAATAATCTAATGTTTACCCCTCAAAAGTTTCGAAAATCCCAGGTTTGTGTGTGTGTGTGAGGGTGTGTGTGTGCGTGTACGAGAGGACTCGTAAATAAAATTAAACTGTTATAAGTTTCAACAGCTGGTCGCTAACCACAGAAGTGTATTATGGTTCCTAATCCGTTGCAAAACTTTAACAAATATTAGTCTTGCAATATACATACAAAAAACTCTATGCTGATCGCAGCATACAAAAAAATATAACCACAGTAGCACTTTGCAAGACTATCTCCCTAACATGAAAGGAAGGAAGTGCCCAAAAAAAATTTTACATCAGGACAGGAATACACTCTTACAAAAATACACTAGCAGAAAAATACACAGGTGAAAGAATACATCGGTAGAAAAGCACACACAATAAAATTATACACCCTAAGAAAATACACACATGATACACAAAGAACCTAAAATATACTTAAAATTAGCTGGACTGTTGTCTGTTGCCTTGTCTGTTGCTCTAAAATGTTACAATAACGCCTACCTACAGTGGTCACTAAACGCAAAAAAAAAATTTTCAAAAAAAAAAAAAAAATCAAAAAAAATTTCAAAAAAAACAAATTTTCAAAAAAATTAAAACTAGAAGTTGGGCGCCATTTTGTAACGGTGGAAAACTGGGTGCAGACAGGCAGACCGACTATTTCGGCTGCGTTGGCCCTGACTAGCTCAGTTGGGGTTCGATGTTCCTACCGCACAAAAGATTTTTATTCTAAAATAAAATAAATGTTAGAAATCAGTTACAGCGTTTTATTTAAAGAACACATACCTCTTACATGACATGTACATTAGCTTAGGAATGAAAAATTGAAACTGCACAGCTATGCTATCTTATATACTATATAATCCTAAAGTGATCCTTCATTTACATGACCTTAAAGTGAGCTCAAATAGCTACTTAACTACAAATTTATATGCTCAGCTATTAACCAGAATAGAGGTTATCCACATGCCAGACTATCTTTCTTACAAATGAACCTACTACTAATCAACAAGTTACAAATACATTGAACGCTACGTTCTCTGACATGGGATTGAACAAAGAAATTTAAAGGGACACCTTATACATATGAGAGGTTTAATGACCTCACGGGACAACAATATATTCCTTTACATAAAATGTAAGCAATGGCTATCATGGATACATGAGAGGTTCAATGACCTCGTGGAATACATAAAAATCAATAATGCTTATATTATTTACACGGGATGTTTAGTGACCATATGTTCAAACTTTATCCAAACCATAGCTCTCAAGCGAGCACAAATTTATTCAGGGAGAGGTTACTGCTTAGTGTGTCGGAGATGTGGATATTTGAATTTACCAATCCCAAGGCCCCGGATGACCCAATTAAATGAAACCCACAGAAAACTAACTTGTGAGTCACCCCTGGCGTCCGCCTCTAAAATAACCCAAGCGACCGTATTCTGACCGACAGGATGGTAAGATAGTAAAACGCACGACAAAGACGATGGCAATTCCCACGTCAACGAAACCCTACCTATTGACAACAAAAATAGCACTCTCTACGGCAGCAAACAATCTCTTGGCAACAAACAACAGACCAGGACTCCACGGAGAACTGTCCTGACGCGCCTACTCCTTCCGCATAAAAATAAATTGGCACTGGCCCACCTCAGAATCGCCGACGGGCGCTTATCGTTCACGTGCGACGTCACCCACGTGCCCTGCCGCCACGTGCCCTGCCGTGCAGTCGCCGACTGCCCCCGCCACGTGTCTCGCGCCCCCGCACAGGCGAAAGAAAAGGGAGGCGCCACGCAGACGGTGTCAGCAAACTGAAAAATACAAGACAACAGGTTAATCTTGGCCACGTGCGGACACAGCCCGCAGGATGCTGCGTCCCTAAAAATACAACTGATCCTCCCCTGTATGCCCCATGCTGTGTGATGCTTCTCAGATCCCCTACGTACCAGAAATGGGCGCTCGCCCAGCTTGCAGTCGGCTCGTATCGGCAGCGAGAATGCTGGCTTCGTGTGCTGGGGCTCGTCTCTGGGCACGCGGTGATGGTATTCGTTGGCGCAGCTTCGTCTGTAATACCCAAATCTGGTTAGCGAGGACTCCTCCACAAACCCAACGGTGCCAGGGTGCAGCTTTCGTACGTACCGGCGATTCTTCTAGGCTCGGCGTCTTTTCCGTGGAATGCCCCCGGCGGCTCCGCACGCGCCTTTTATCACCTTTGCTACCATACCACATCCCCGCACCTCGAGCCACAAACTTCCGCCCAGAATATTCCAGAACACTTGCTCCAATAATCCACGGCATTTACGTCTCTCCGGCCAGCATTTTTAATGTCTGTAATTGCGAGCTCGCTTCACACATCGACCCAACCACATTATTTCTATTCACCCGCTAATATAGTTTATTTCTTAGTTAGTTACACTACTCGCCAATGGAGGCCCCTGCGTCTTGCTGATGGTGAAAACGTTGTCCTTTTCCAACACAAGCTAAACCCTATTTCTCTCCTTCTCCGACCCTATCGACATGCGACTACTTCGTAACAGATGTCACTAGTAGACACCGTTCGATACGAACATCGCTACCCACAAAAGTGTTGACATCTGTCAAATCCTGTATTTTGCGGCTACTACTTAACAGATGGCGCTCTTCGCCAGCCATCTGCCTAGCCATTTATAGTGTTTCTATTCGTTACCAGAGGTCGCCCTTACAACGTTTCAACAACTCACTCACCAACTTGCGTCTTGGCGCGTAAATTTAAATAGCTCTCCATTAGCTTTCGACTGATACGAAAACTATTCTGCCAAAATAAATGAAATGCTACAATAGGAACTTCAAAGTCATTGAAAAATTTCGTTTGCCTTATAACAAAGCCTGCTAGTCGTGCGCCTTTTTTGGTGATGTGGTCAACATGTAAAATACTTATATGCTTAAGGCTCGCGGCGCCAAAGTTTTTGGGATGCTTCATTTATTTATGTAGACAATAATTCTACTTAGTAGGTAGAATCTTGGCTTCATTCCAACCAATCCTTTGTGCAATCATTTGGGACAATCCAAATAAAACACCTACTCAATACCTCAATTTTCTTGTTATAGACGATGGTAACCCCTTAACATCAGGTGAGTTTGTTCCATCAGTTAGTTTTTATAAAATAAATACTTTTTTTATAGTAAAAAATTAAAACAATAATTTGTTGTAAAATGTATAGAAAATACTTGATTTCACGCAGTTACATAAAAATAATAGCTGTACGTCCATAAAAAATGTGTAAATATTAATTCCGTAGCCAAATTTTGATAAATACCTATTATAAACTGGAATTTCATTTATTTCTTTCAGAATAATATAACCGAAGAAAAAAGTATTCAATTATTAGTCTATTTCTGTCTTCACTGAGACTTGAACCCCACACTCTGATCTCTGTGCCACTTCGATACCACTGATAGCGGCTGATAAGGCGAGCTTAGGTTTATAAACTTGGTAAACAAGATGGCTAACTTTAAAAATGACATTTTCTAGTTCAAACTTGCTGGGACCAAGAGAATGTATTTTCTTTGTAGGTTTCTTAGGTTGTATAGTTTTGTAACCGATTTCAGCCCTAATCACTATTTAGATGGACGTTATATGCATATGGATATACGTGTAACCATCTTTACCCACCTGTAAAAGAAAGTATGCTTATATATCGCCATAAACTGTTTCACATGCTACCCTTGAATTGGAGGGCCGTTTGGTTTTACGCCTTTTGTTTGGTATCGGCCATCTGCGGCTCTGAATATGGGCGACATTTTTGGTAAAAATATAAAAAGATGCGGCAAATTAATTGAAAGATCAGAGTTTAGCTTGTATTTTGCCCTAAAGGTATACGAAATATTTAATATAAATCTTAAATATTTTTAAGCATGTTCAAGATCCAATATTGTATGTTATACGTAAACAACACAGGTCGAGTCCAACTCACGTGATACCACTCGCTGACTATTATATTATTGCTGGAATAGTTTACCAAGCTCCTGACCTAGCCAGTGTTCTTAACTCTAGATTGGTGAGTAATGCCTTTATAAAATGTATTTGTTAGTTGCGAATGGTATTTGTGAGCTAATTTCCGTTGATTTTAATAACTGATTTTTATTTTGTTCTAAAGTTATGAGGGTGGAAACCATAAAATAAATACTTGCAAAGTTGAAATGCTGTTATTTTATTACCAAGTATTGCATAATGTTGGTGTCAATATTCAATATAAATAAATATAATTAGTGTGGACAATCCACACATCACTATCTAGCCCCAAATTAAGCAGAGCTTGTACTATGGAAAGTAATATAATAAGTACTTATACATTTTTGTAAATGCATACTTACTCGTAGAAGGCTAAAAGTATTGCAAAAGAAGACGCTCTGGGAATAATAGAATTGCCAAAATAATACAATTTATTACGGCGTATACCACCTTCGATATTCTTCTCGCTCGCACACTTCGACTCGTTCAAAGTTTGTTAATCGTATAATATCAGTAAACTTATCTATTAAAATTTTGAGCCTCCGATTGCACACAGTTTACCAAACGCATCGTGTATCTAATAGCCCCTTCCCACCGGTGTGTGATATCGCGCACGGAGGCGGATCAGCTCGCACGACACACCATGGGAACAGTCTCGAGCGCCGAGGTGCGCGGTAGCACAGGAGCCCTTTCTGTGTGCGTTTCCGTGCGTCAAAAGATCAGCAGTAGACGTACACTGTTATATTTACTAAAATAAGCGTGTAAATCCCTGTCAATCATAATAATTTTTCATTGTCTCATTGAATCCTATTTAGTTGTCCAAATCTTTAGTTTTGATGTTTTGTTTTAAGTAGGTACTATCCACCGAGCTTGCGGCCTACTTGCGGAAAAACCTGCCCGCACATCAAGTGCGCATGATAAAACTTGCCGACTGGCCGATGGGGAGGAAACCCAACGTTTGAATTTTAGTTTGGGGTAATACAGGACTATTAAGTGCTGTTTATATTTTTTCACTGTGAAGGCTTGTTTTGTTAAAGCCTTGCGTACAATCTAAGCGATCTGCGATGGGGATCAGTGAAACGCTGTCAAATTAGACAGCGTTTCATTGATCGCCATCGCCAGCGACCTAGGTTTGCGCAGGCTTTAGGAGAAGATATTTTTTTAAGGCATAATGTAAAAAACCGTCGCTTAAAAACTAGAGATAGAAAGTTTGCAACGCAGCATAGATAATTTTTTTTACTGCAAAATGGCGTCCTTGATATCTGCCGGTTTTATTGGAATAATTATTTTGCTTATATGTACAGTTTGGCGCGTCTTTGCGGCGTTGTATTTCTAGCAGGAGTTATCGTCGGTTTTGTATTTATAACAGGTGTTGCTGGTGATTTGACTGTAGGAGAACTAGCAGGTACTAATCTGGGGACTGGTATGTTGTTTGCAATGGGCTTCTGAGTTTTAGGGCTCTGAATGTTCCTCACGGGCCTGTTTATTGCCAATGGTGGAACTTGGGCTGGCGTGTTTATCTTTTTCTTCTGTATGTTCTTCTCCGCAGTACTCAACACGACCTGCATACCGACAGATCTCGTTATTTTCATTGGCATCATCGGACTACCATGCTTCTTTTTCCTATCGTGCGTTATATGCGATTCAATGTTTTGTTATAGGTGATGGTTACCACTTTACGCCAAGTGGGTAAAAAAGATCAGCAAATTAATCATCCGCACTTGATATTATGCGGACTGGTTGCCGCAAGTAAGCCGCTGGCGGGCCCCTTTTGTGTGACGCTTGACACGCGTTGCTCGAACTTTTTTAGGTTCTACGCCACGCCGGTTTCCTCACGATGTTTTCCTTTTTCGTTTTGAAAGTACTGGCATAGTGCACATAAATCTTTCGACAGAAAAACTCATTAGTACACGACTGGATTTGAGCCCACGACCTTAAAATCCATGTGATTTTTTTCCTTTATAAAATCAATAAAAATATATCTATCTATCTACTCAGCCCCGGTTCACATTAGCACGCCACTTTTGAACGCAGCGCCAATAAAACTTTTTACTAAATTTTAATTCTACTTCTATTTCTTTAATTTTAATAAGGGTGCAACACTACCCAGCCCCAAACTAAGCAGAGCTTGTAATATGGGAACCGGATAGCTGATATAAAACTTGAATACATTTTTTTTTGTAAATACATACTTAGAATACAATATAACACCCAGACAGAGAACAAACATTTATGTTAACCACACAAATATTTGTTCTCGGTGGGGATCGAACCCACGACCTACGGCGCAGAAGGCAGAGCTACTACCAACTGAGCTAGAGGCCAGTCAAATATAATATATAATAGCATACTGCCGAATCATATATAAAAAAAGATAGAAAACAAACCCATCACAGGAAAATTAAATTAAAAATTTAAAAACCCCCGACTTAAAAGTCTTATTCCCTTTCAATATAATCCATTACTTACACTTACTGAGTTTTTAATAAAATAATAATCAGTGTATAAGCAACTCTCATCTCTCTTACCATCCCAATCCCTCCTTTGAATCTCCATTTGAAAGGACGGAAAAACAAGATAAAAACGTTATCCTGTCACTCAGCCATACTCCAAATCACGGGGGCCTTCACTGCGATGTAATTTAGACCGATCTCACAAAATGGAAGATTCCTACATCATCGCGAATTTCCACGCGCTGTGTCGGTTGTGCCTGAACAAAAGCGCACTCTCGGTGTCGATTTACGGGGCTGCGCCCGATGACGAAGCCAACGTATCGCTAACCTCCAAAATTGCAGAATGCTGTGAACTTCAGGTATACCTAATAATCACATTATTTATCGAGGGAGGAAATAGGGGACTACGTTTGTATGGAGAGTCGCCTGTGTGATTCCCTCTCTGTCCATCGGCATTTTGATCCACAGTCCGACTTCACCCATTACAGTAGGCCTACCATGAGCTCTGTCTGGCTCTGTCTCTGGTTTTGAGTCTGTGTGAGTGCTAACCAGTAAATTATACTGTGTTTGTGACGTTTTGACTTAGGATTTATTTAGTCAACACTCACACAGACTCAAAACCAGAACCAGAGGCAGAGCTCATGATAGGCCTACAGGCCTTCATTAGTTTGTGCCATCGTGTGGAACTGGCACCTAGACTCACCTAGCTATAAGACGTTTCAAAGTGATCTTTGTGATACAACTGAATTTGCCATCTACCACAAACCGGTTCTCTGTTTAGTTCTGTTTTTTCTGGTAACTAAATTAGACTAGCATTACTTAAAAAATAACCATTTTAGCCGTAAGACGTCATTTGCTAAAGATACCTCACCTATACATTTTTAAAGCAAAAATTATGCACCACGAACAAAAGAGCAAAATACTTTATTGAATAACACAAAAACAAACTCAAAATCAAAATGAAGATTTTGAGATTTACCACATTTGCATCCACGGCGGAATACAAAAATGAAACTTATGTGTAACTTGATAATATTTAGGTTTGACGCATATTTTTTCGATAATAATAAATGCTCAAGTATCTGTTACAACCATAATAATGGAAAACTTTATAATTTTTTTCTTAAGTTTTTTAAACCTGACTGTTAGAAAATGCAGCATTTTACAGACACAAAAACTAATTCCCGTCTGAGGCAAACATTCGAGCCAGCAAAGAAGTTTCACTTAAAGAATACTTAACCCAATTGCTTAACAGCAGGGAATCGGGGCGAGGAATTCAAGTTAACGATTCACAAGTTTCTATAAGTAATCACTATGTTCAACTGTATGTTCAATTGCTTCTATTTTGTGCTGTGTGTAGTTCTTTCTAGAACGTTTAATAAGTGTGTGTGTTGAAATTCGTGAGAGTCACACATAAACCTATGGAATGTATCTTGCTTTTAACATCTTTTCGATATTTATAGACTTCTTTAAATCACGTTTTGTGCATAGGCACAAAACAGAAACAGGTCTCTCTTTGCTCTAGTCATTCACCACGATCTTGGGTTACCTTCATCCATCATAAAATTTATAGTTAGTAAAAACTAACTAATTATACGACGTCGCTGCATCCTCTTGATTTTATATTTACCAGGTAGTCCATTGCTTAATATACTGGGCACCAAACACTTTTTAGAGCTAAAAAACCCTTAAAACAAATCGCTGTAGGTGGCGCCACCGCGCCTCGCTCCGCTCAGTCTGTCAGTCAAACCTTCATTCATTGTTTGTGTTCGGGCATCGAAACACGTCTTACTTAAATTTTATTTTTTACAATTCTCGAAGTAATTTTCGAAGTTTATTATGTAGTTTGTATTAGTATAGTGTATAGTGTATTTGATGGCGAAGATCCAGAAGAAATACGACGTTAAGAACGTCACTTTGAAATGGAACAAAAGCAAAAAATGCATGTAAGTACCTACACGCATACTTGCTTATGAATTTTGTTTTGTTAACTATGCCTATCGCTAAACGCTCATTACAGTTACGGGCTTGCGATAATAACTAAATGAAAGCGACATAACTATATCGCTTGCACTTTATCTATAAACTATTAAATTTTTACTTAGCTGCTTGATTGAGTTGTGCTTTATCGCCACAAAATAGCAGCTATTGAGTGCAAAACATTTTAAAGGCATACCTGCCTACCGGTTTATAAACGAAGATGCTTAATCAAATGATTTTTCTATATATAGTTATCTATACAACTGTACCCTCGAGTCGTAATGCGATTACGGCCTATTGTCATTTTTGTTCGGTGTTATACCTACCTTCACTCATAGTATCTTCCTGTAAAACTGTGTTGCGATTGCAATCTACCCAATTATCATAGTATTTTGGTTTATTTCTTTTCTACATGGGGCTATATAGATCTACCCTCAAATCGTAATGCAATTACGGTCTATTATCATTTTTATTACATCATACCAACTTACTTTCACTCGTCGTATTTTTAAATTTTTTGGAGGAACGGTGATGTGATTGCAGTATGCACAACAATATTTATGCATTATGTATACATTTTCTCTATGTGTGGTTATGCAAGCATGGTCTACCCTCGAGTCGTAATGAGATTACGGCCTCCTGCAATTTCTATTCCATGATATGTACCTACCTTCATTTGTATATAATACTACATTTTTATAAGAACTGTGATGCGATTGCAGTCTGCAGAATAATAATATCTTTCTATATGTGCTTATGCAGACATAATCTACCTTCGAGTCGTAATGCGATCACGGCCTCTTGCAATTTCTATTCCATGATATGTACCTACCTTCATTTGTATTTAATACTACATTTTTATAAGAACTGTGATGCGATTGCAGTCTGCAGAATAATAATATCTTTCTATATATGCTTATGCAGACATGATCTACCTTCGAGTCGTAATGCGATTACGGCCTCTTGCAATTTTTATTCCATGATATGTAATTACCTTCATTTGTATTTAATACTACATTCTTGTAAGAACTGTGATGCGATTGCAGTCTGCACAATAATAATATCTTTCTATAATGTGCTTATGTAGACATAAATCTACCCTTGATGTGATTACGACCTACTTTCACTTGTCGTATTTTAATTTTTTTTGTAAGAATTATAAAAAAAAAAAAAAAAAAAAAAAAAAAATAATAATAATAATTGCGGATAATCCACACAACACTGACTGGCCCCGGACTGAGCAGAGCTTGTACCATGGGAACCAGATAGCTGATATGCTGATAGCTATTATGATGCGAATGCAGTCTGCACAATAATAATATTTTTTCTATATGTAGTTATGCATACATAATTATCTACCATCCGGTTGTAATGTGATTACGGCCTCTTGCCAATTTTTCCAAGATATCTACCTACCTTCACGGGTAGTATTTAACATTTTTTTAAGAACTGTGATGCGATTACAGTCTGCACAATAGGCATAATACCTACCATATAATAAGCAAGTATCATTTTGAGTCGTTATGCAATTACGACCAGTAGACATACCTACAATATGACAAATGCATATAACTGCAAAATAAATCAAAAATTAAGATGAGTTGTGATGCGATCACTACCGAATACTGAATTAATTACCTACGTATCGAATCGTGACGGGATCACGATCTTAACCCCACTTCTTATTGCTGAGTTGAGTGGTAATGCGATTACCTACCTCCTAATAAACTCTGACGAGTGACCGTGGTATCATACCCTCACAGAATTATGTTTCTGATTACTCATTTTGGTCAACCAGTATAAAGTATACCACCAGATCCAGACCAGCAGTAAAACTTCAGAACCTGGTAGATGGTATAAACTCGACCACGCACAGCACAGCAGCATAAACTACCGTCCTGTACGGTCAATGCAACTGATTGGTACACCAGGAGTTCCGGTCCAACGATATTTTTGTTTACCAATAATAAACCTGAAACATTTGCGCCTAAGATTAGAGACGAGATCTCTGAACATTGGGGAGTAATCATTATGCTTGTCTATTGGATTAGCAAAAATCCATACTAATTCATGAAAAATTACCGCATTCAAAAAGTTTTAAGTTGCTTAATCAACTTGAAACTAAGAAATTGAACAAAAGTTGATAACGTTGGACACGTCGAATAGCTCCTTAGACTAGGGGTTTCAAAGTGATTCTTGCGTTTCTGCGATTTTTGAGTTTGAAATTGTTCAGCTAATAGCTCTAAACAAGAAAAATCCATGGTTTGTACATGTATTTCTTTAACAAAAAGAGAAAAGAACAAGTTTTTAATCCGTATTATTATAAGAAAGAAAATAATCAAAAGATAATTTTGAGTCACAGCCATCAGTGGCAATTGATCGGCTGGCCAGGTAAAATAGCTCAGCCCCTCCAAGGCACAGTCACCGACTCTGAGAGGTCGGAGAGGTGGGCATGGACGCGGGTTCCAACCGTCCAGACGTCTTCCAGCAACTACCAATCCGTACAATATAATTATCAATATCACTAAGACGGAAAAACATTCCAATTTACTGGAGGCCAAGAACTAACAGTGGCAACGGTTCGCTGATAGATTATAATATTACCTATTATATAATATATACATATGTATATACATATTTTTTCATAAAATATGGTAACTAGTAACATCGGTATTTGGAACTGCGAATACCTATGGAATCATCTATCTTTTTTCCATAATCTTCCTCCGGTCGGGTCACTGGTTCTATTGAACCTAGAAACCGTGTGGTAAAAGGATTTTAAGTGCGCCTTAATGAGGTTTTACCCACTTAATGATCACATTAAATACATAAGTACAAGACAAATAAGTTACTCCCATTAGAATGGCGAGCTACTTTCTCATAAGCCAACGTAGGATGGGAAATACTATGGATTTATATATTAAATCTTAAAACTTATATTTTTTTTTTTAAACTTTTCATGTTTTGGTAAAGGATATGCGATGTCCTTCTAACCATGTTTCATAATTTGACTTTATGGGGAAAGGCTAATTCCATTATGAATAAAATGTTCAAAGAACCTGTTAGCTTGCTACACGATTTCAGATTTATTATAAAGCATAACCCCACCAGTGGGGCAGAAATAATGATGACCAATGTAAAATATTTCTACTTACCTTTTCTACCTACCGTTGGCAAAAATACAACTTTTTGATATGATCAAGTATAGATTTAGCATACCTCGTATATTCGAAATTTTTATTTATATTCTTGAAAAGTTTTTTATTGCACAAAAAATAACTTAATGCTAATTAGGATTCTTACGAATCTGTACCTATTTATGTAGGTACCTCTGCAATAGCCAGCTGTAGAACTTGCCTATACTTACTGCATAAACGAAGTAATTTGAAGGAGCAAATTTAACCCAAATTTGCACTTCAAATCATTAAAAATTATTATTAAAATTAAGCTAAGTACCTGATGAATTTGAATCATAACTTAGAACCTAGTTTTATTCGGTACAATGATCACGACGAAATCAATAGCGTCGCTTCTTCATATTTTCAACAGACATCTAAAGATGGGTAGACGTAGACAGAGAGTCTAGAACAATTTATCTATAAATGCTTTCAATAAAATATCCAATAGACTTGGGTACCGTAAACTTACTCGTTTAAGTTTCTCAAAATACGTTTTATGTTTAGGAGACCAAACGGCCCCTAATATTGATGTTTACTCTATAAACGGGCTTTCGTTTTATTTTCTTATTTTTCTTCCCATCTCACATGAATTGAAATATTTACGCAAAATCTTTGATGAAGAACTGTCAGGCATCGTTGTTGCCCTTAAATAGCTCAACCCTATGGTTTCAGAACTTTGATTTTCAGAGTTAGCAAACTTTTTGCCTGATTATGACTCGCTAATATCCTGTTTCAGGCATGACAGCCAATTGGAGCCTTACAAGGTTGTCGTGCTGGTAATAAATTATTGATATTATAATTGCAGCACTTTCCACAAAGCATTGAAACAATACGGCATATCATATGTGTAAGGTTGTGGATTTTTAGTCCCAAAAATTAATTTGACGACTGATGGTCTATCGTAGCTCTATTTGCATTGAACTTTATTATTGACCAATTCAGTTTGGGAGCATTATGTTCAACAATAAACATAATTCAATTGGTTATCACTCTAATATTAAGCATTAAGTTCAGTTAAGATGCAGCGTTTCTTGGCTGCTCAAGAGTGTACAAAACTCACATTTTGTCCCTTAAATTGTTGACTGCACAAAATGCGCTGGAGCTATCGTCTATCATGTTATCTAATATAAAGATGATGATGACATTATTTGCATTGTTGAGATAATGACTTGCGATCTAATCACTACTTCATATCCTGAGGAACTCCCTATTTTCTCGATAAATAGAAAAATAATGTACAAATATTATATGCTTTATCAGCTTACTTAAATATAACAAGTTCCAGTAGAGATGCAGTTAGTTGCATGGAAAGTTAATTTTAACAGAAAAATGCCACATCATAAAGTAACCACGAACGTCGTAAACGAACGTCGTAAATACGAACGTCTTCTCAGCACATTCACAGTTTCACACCCATCACACTGCAGTGACGTTAGCAGCTGATCGTAGGGGTGTTTGCTTCTATCTACTCGTAGAATATTCAAAACGCGCCAGGGTGACCTGGTATTATTTACTCTTATTTCAAAACTTTTACAATAGGCCTGTTGCGCTATATATTGGATTGGCCTTTCAGTGATGAAGTATGTTCTCTATCTCTATTCATGACTTCTTTTATTATGAAATTGTAGGTTTAAGGAGAGAATTAATCAAAATATGGCTTTTTATGCTCAACTTTTCTGATTAATACCTAACACGATTAACACGATTTCCCTAAAGCTCTAAACATCTACCTGGTAAATATAAAATCAAGAGGATGCAGCGACGTCGTATAATTTGTGGTTAAACAAACTTACCTGAAGTGAAGTTTGACCGTAATTATACGAGTCGCTGCATCCGAACTGATTTTAGTCCCTCCCTCCCTTATACGTTTTCTTTTCATGAAAACGTATCCCGTTTTAAATTGAGTATCTTTATTGAAATCGTTTGTTCTCTGAAAAGAATGAAGGTTTGACTGACAGACTGAGCGGAGCGAGGCGCGGTGGCGCCACCTACAGCGATTTGTTTTAAGGGTTTTTTAGCTCTAAAAAGTGTTTGGTGCCCAGTATATTAAGCAATGGACTACCTGGTAAATATAAAATCAGTTCGGATGCAGCGACTCGTATAATTACGGTCAAACTTCACTTCAGGTAAGTTTGTTTAACCACAAAGTATATCCAACTCTTTTTTAAGCTTGTCAAAAACAAGCACTAGCATTTTTTATTAGACGAATAGTATTATTCCTTACAGATGAAAAAAACAGCCCATAAACGAATGAATAAGTTCGTAGGTAGATTCTTTGAATTGCTACTGTTACTATCTTCAATCACATTTAACATCAGGTAGGCATAAGCTTGTTCCATCAGCTAGTTGTATAAAATAAATTATAGTTTAAAAAACATTTTTTTTTCTTCATAATATTGCATTGTCATTGACCTTTGATAGGTGTGCAAAGTTTGAATCAAATCTTATCGTTCAAAGTAGAACAAAATCGAGCTCAAAGGGGTCGGTTACATACAAGCAAACAAACTTAAATACAGGTAAAGCTAATAAAAGCGTTATAAAAAAGTATTTGTGAGAGACTATTGCCTGAATTAGTTTACATTTCAGCATATGAAACACCTTTTTCGTTTTATCGTCTGTCTTTCTTTCCTCAATGATAAGAACAGAAAAAAGAGTGAAATGAGTGTCTTTTTTAGAATATTCATATTCTCATTTAACAGGAATACATCACCAAGAAGGACACGCACGTGAACAACGAAATGAACCGAATACAAGACGAATACCGAAAGATATTCGTGAAGTTGCAGAATCAGATAAACTACCACGTGACCTGCCGGATGCAAGAAGAGAAGAATATGGGGAAACCGTCCAATTCCCAGGCGACGACATACCATCAGACTGACGTAAGTAAGAGCAACAACTTATTTATTTCGTGGGTTCGATCCCCACCGAGAACAAATATTTGTGTGGTTAAACATAAATGTTTGTTCTCTGTCTGGGTGTTATATTGTATTCTAAGTATGTATTTACAAAAAAAAATGTATTCAAGTATTATATCAGCTATCCGGTTCCCATATTACAAGCTCTGCTTAGTTTGGGGCTGGGTAGTGTTGTGTGAATTGTCCACAATATTTTTTTATTTTTTTTATTGAGTCTTCTTCTTATCGTGTCAGTGATTCTTTCGAAACCAAGTGCAGTGAAAGGATTTTAAGGAAACATTCTCCATCACTAGGCCTACAGAATATGGTGGTAATGTAAATTATTCAAAATATGAAGATTTGGAGAGTGCATTTGCAAAAGAGGAAATTCATCCTGGAGATTTGAAAGCATCAGCTGAGCTAGCTATAAATAAGCTTCTAGCGCCTATTCAGAAAATCTTTAGTGAACCGAAATTGCAACAATTGACAAAGAAAGCTTACCCTCCTCCCACTAAAGTTAAGGGCAATGCTGCAGTCGATGAAATTACACCTGTGAAATTGGACATCAGGGTTGGTCGTATTGTAGAAGTATCAAAACATCCTGATGCTGAGGCCCTGTATGTAGAAAAGATTGATTTGGGAGAAGCTGAACCTAGAACTGTTGTTTCTGGGTTAGTAAACTTTGTGCCTATTGAAGAAATGAAGGATAGGGATGTTGTTGTACTGTGCAAGTTCGTCGAAAGGTAAATTGTGGTTTACGATTTATGACGTATAAAAAAAAACTACTGACTAGATCTCGTTCAAACCAAATATCGTTGGAAGTTTGCATAGTAATGTCACAGATAACGAACTACAGAATATTCTAACCAACAGGGTACCCTTGCGAACGGTACTATGGTGAAGGTAATGGACAATCAATACCGGCGAAATGGGCCGGCGAAGCAATACTACGCACTCGGTACTAACACTGTAATGAGCAGCATTATCTTCAGGCAAGCGAAACGTAAACGTCGCCAACGGCGTCCTAGGGTGCAATTCTAGCAACACAAATCACTCAAGCGACCGCGTAAATCGATGTGAGTTGTCAATTTTTGTTTGAAATATTTGAAAATGGAACGGGGTTTCAGTAGGCCTACCGGGAACCAATCGTATGAAATCGGTGTGCGGTGCCTGATGGCCTGCGCACACCTAGTTCGCTGGCGGTAGCGAACAGTGAAACGCTGTCAAATATCGCTGTCAAATCTTAAATCTGACAGCGATATTTGACAGCGTTTCACTGCTAAATATAATTAGTCTGGGACTTTCTATGCGGATTCCTGAGATGTTATTTAAGTTAAATGTCATGTCAAGTTGTATTTTATGAGACTAATCATAATTAAAACGATTGAGGAAGCTCAACACATAGTTAATTGCAGTAATAAACGTTTATGCTGCTGGGCAGAGGGCTCACTTTACTTCTATAAACCATTAGATACGATCTTGGACTTCACTAATTCATTAGGTATAATTTATTTTTAGCCTATCTTGTCCCACTGCCGGGCAAAGGCCTCTTGGCCTCTTTTTGCTGTTTTGCAGTTTATTATGCTGTGAATGTGACGTTTCGAATTAGGATTTATTTAGTCAACACTCACTCAGACTCAAAACTAGAGCCAGACAGAGTTTTGAGTCTGCGTGTGTGCTCACCAGTTTATTATGCTGTAAATGTAACAGTTTTTATATAGTTTTTTTTGACAAAATTACGAAACATCTACAATCATGTCGATTAGCCTCTCAGCTCAGTTGGTAGAAGATCTGCCTTCTGCCTTAGGTCGTGGGTTCGATCCCCATCGAGAAAAAATATTTTTGTGAAATTTAATCGTATTTTGATATTAACCAATAACCAAACCCAAATCAATAAACTATCTTTATGAAACAATATAAACAGCCGGATGGAGCTGCTACTTTAAAATTATTAATCTTAGTTCGTTTTCAACGTATAGTAGAACTAGCGATCTGCCCCAGCTTCGTACGGGTCGTTGGGCAATATCGTATTTTGATAATAGGATATCTTTATAGCTTGTGTTCTATTCTTGAATAATAGAGTGCCTTTGTCCTTGTCCAAATTAAAAGTGCCTTACGACCATGTTAAAATGTATTATTTAATTTGAAATTAAATTTATTTGAGTAAAGTAACCCAGTTTCAAAGTTTTTTTTGTAACATTAATTATAAGACTTTAAAGTGTCAGTTTGTTCATGCATTGTTTTCAATACTTGTGTTTGAAAACAAATTATTTCTAGGTTAAAATTAAAATTGACATTGATATTGTGATTTGTGATTTTCTCTTTTTATTTTAATACCACAACCACATAGAATGAAAGTTACATACATTGCGTGCATGTCCGATGAATTTCGCTTACGAAAGCTAATAAAACCAATCTATTACAAGATTTATCAACGTAGATGTATCTAACCAAAGAATAAAGGCATGTCTTTATCAGTTTGGATAAAGAGTCCATTATTCTTGAAGGCGTTTTATATTTTTTTGTATCTCACTCATTGGGAAACCTAAACAGCTGGGCCTGAATACACTTTTGGAGGAATCTTTGGCACAGACACTTCTTGACACACCTCAAGGCAATCATTTAAAAAAATTGGCGCTCCAAGAGGTTTTAATCTAAAGGGGTGTCAAAGAATGCGCGCAAAATCCGTGTGCAAACATTAACCAAGCTCCCCCCAGTAAGCGCGCGTTCAAAACGGAATGGATACAAAGTACAAGTAACAGCATATTAAGTTACCACAAACTGTCAAATTTCATTGCAAAAGGCATTTAGAAAGAAAATTGGAAAATTCTTTCCTTATGAGGAGAAAAAAAGGGGGGGGGGCGCCGAGCGCCGCGGCGCCTCTACGATGTTATTCATCAAATATTAGAAGAGCTCAAGATGCTATGCAAAATCTATGCAGACCGGAGCTCTTTTTACGTTGGTCATTGAAAGTGCGGCGCCCGGCCAAAGCGCCCGCCAAGTAGGGCTCCGTAGTGGCCCTAGAGGGCGCTGAGCGCCAGCCATGGCGCTCGGCGCCCCCTAGGACCAAGAAACAGAACCCGAAGTCGGAGTTTTGCTACCACATTTCGTTACCAAATGTTGTTTTCGTTTCGCCTATTTGTCTCTCTCTATTGCGTGGAGAAAATATAAGACGGCAAAAATACGTTACGTAGTTAGAGTTGTTGTCTCATCTTTTCTCCATACAATAGACAGAGACAAATAGGCGAAACGAAAACAACATTTGGTAACGAAATGTTGTAAATGCACTGGGACTTCGGGTACAGATCTGTTTCACCCGAGTGATGAAATAATTGAAAGGCAGTGACTTCATTGCGTTATTATGTAGGAACTGCGTAGGTAGGTACTAGAAAAGCTAATTCGGAACAAAAGTATTTTCCATTTTTAGCAAGACTAACTTAGGTTTGCTACAGCTTTCTATAAGCACTTATTCACTGTACAAGCTATCTGTATTTGGAACACTCTTCCTATTGATATCAGAAAAGTGATATCTCTTCCCATCCACAAAAAGCTTTAATTTTATATTTTGCGCCAATGGCGAGCGTTCGAGTACTTTTCTACGTTTATACAATGCAAAATAACAGGGTATTAGAGCATAAAAACATTTGTTTCATATTCTCCTGAAACTGTATAAACGTGTACCGCTACTTATAAAACAATTGTACTTTCCATAGTTCTCTTTTAAAAGAGCCTCCGCAGAAGACTTAGAAAGTTGTGACACGTCAAAGTATTCTTTGGTCATGGAGTCTTCACTCAAACCTATTTGGAACTGCTGGGGAATTATTCCGGTGGGTTCCAGCTGAAGGATTACATTATTATCCCATGCTTCACCTGATGCATCTCCAAATTTAATGTTCTCATCAAATATGATGGCTGCAGCATAATGCACAGGTACATAACCTGAACCAATTGAGGTGAATTTAATGTAGATTTTGTTTCCTTCATTTTTTACTTTGACCGAGTCGGGCTCAGTGTTTCTTACATGGAAGGTAAATGCTACAACATCATCCAACACATTGTGTGTGTAAGCGGGAAGTATGAAGCCCAAGGTACTTTCAAAGAAGGAGTCAGCTTGTTCAATAGATTTGGGAACATTGGGTGAAGGATTAGCTTTGGTATCAGCTATGGAAGTAGAAGATAACTCCACAATCAGGTTTGAGCATTCCTCGTCACTTTGTGAGCCAGAATACTCTTCACTTTCTACACCACTGTCTACCTTCAATGAGCTGTTTTTAGCACTGGTTAAGTTTTTTCTGATCACTGGTAAAGTCACAATAAGCTTAGATTTAGATTTGTCAAATTTAGCACTGCCACAATCATCATTAACCGAGTATGGAAGAGGAATATTGAGCTTGTACTTGGCTGGTGTCTCGGAGATCAGACTGAGCAGTTTCTCTTGAACATCAAGTACACAGTCATTGGTAGAGGACAGCAGAGGTAGATTAATTTCTATGATGAGGTGGCTAGGAATAGCAGAATGCTGTTTGCTATCTCTGTGGTATGTAAACTCCTGGAAATCTACATTCTTCTGCTGTTTTATCACATACTTAGGGATTGTGTAACCTTGTTCAGAGTTGTGGGCGAACTCCGGAGCTTTTTTGACGTGATAACGTCTTATAAATCGATGGAGCCGGCTGCACGCACGAAAAAACATGACTCATGCGTCGTTACGTCGTTTCGTCGTTCCATTTACCTGAGCCCGAGCCCGGGTCGGGTAATGGGTAAGGGTAAATGAGGGTAAGGGTAAATGAGGGTAAGGGTAAGGGTTCAGTCTGGGTCCGGGTCCGGGTCCGGATTTTCATTCAGTTTCATTCAGTTTCATTCAGTTTCATTCAGTATTATTCAGTTTCATTCACATTCAATTCAATTCAGTAAAACTAAAATTTTCTTTTGAAAAATGCAACCATTCCATCAGTATTTTCTTATGACGTTATCACGTTCAACTATCGTCAGTAAACAGACTTTACAGACAACCGATTTTTTTTATTTGTTTTCCTAGGCTTCTGACAGTGGGCATCAGCACCTTGGCTTTTATTATTATTCTCTGAATAGCTTTTCTGTGGGTAAAGTTTTTCCATCATTTCTTGGGATAAGTGTTCGCAATCTTCATCCGCCGGTGGCTTGTAGTCAGGATCCTCTTTTCGTATGACCGATGGAGTCTTCATACCCTTGTAGAATGATTTGGGAAATCGGGAATTATTGTCGTCCAAGTGGATGTTGTATGTCGACTGTAATCCATCGAATGCAAAAAAATCAGAGCAGTGGCTTTACATTTTTCACATTATTTTTTTCTAAGTCCGAAACCGGGTGGGTCACTGGATAAAAATATAGCATAATATAGGATAATGTATTAATTACATAGTAATAGGGAAGTGCTTTCTAATAGTGAAATGTTATTTTCAATCGGTCCACTAGCTTTCGAGGTTGTTCGTTAATACAAAAATATATATTTTTTCCTTTTTATAATATTAGCATTATAGATGACTAGCAGCCCGTCCCGGCTTCGCACGGGGTAGACAATATTGTTGTACATTATTTTGTTCTATCGCTAATAGTTTCGGCAGTAATTATGTCTTTCGAATGCGGGCTCCTTGACTTCCTTATACGACATGACAGCGACTTTTTCTTTTATCTGGCCCATGTAACTGATTCTAGGCCTTCCTCTTCCCCGTTAAAAAATCTAAAACGTCTAAAACATACTGAAAATGATCGAGAAAAACCTTAGAAAAACTCAGAATAATACCTATATAAATTCTCATTATAATCTAGGCGGTGAGGTTTTGTTTTTGTCTATGAAAGGAGCGTACCAAAACTTATCTAATGGCGGCTGTACACATGGGGCCAAGGTGTTGGGCCAACGTGTTGGGCCAACGTGTAGAGAGCTACCTGGCGGTATGTTGGCTTAATTGGTCTAGTTGGCGCCAACATTGGCAGGCCATCCGAATAGTGTCGGTTTTTTGTGCACACATCAAAGGATCTTGGCGCGCTCCGCAAACAGCGTTCACACGTTGGTGCTCTTGTTCAGTTCGTACGTAGTTCGTGCGTGAGTGAAATTTACGATCCCATGTTCCGATACCGATTGCGGCGCCGGTGTGGATAAGCAATGAGGTTTTACAATTCATAGAATTGTATCGACATGAAGGAATAATTTGGAATCCAAAAAAACCATCCACCACCTTCTTTTGCGCCATTTCTTTTTAGTCATTCTATTTTGGTGCACATGTACGTAATAACTAAACGCATTGTATAAATAAATTGCCACGGCTGCAAGAACTTCTACGTCCATCATCTTTGAAGCGCCAAACCAGGACGCCTACTTTTATTTTTATAGCAATGCGTCGCTCTGATTGTTCAATTTGTTGCTCTCAAAATGCAACTGCAATAATAAGCACGGCTGAGCGTGTAATACTTAGGCAATCAAAAAGTTGATACTAACAAATAAATGATACTAACAAGGAACAGCGATCATTCCTGAGAGCTGATGGAATAGTGGCCGCCCGCGGCTTCGCTCACCCCGTTACCGTTCCCGTTGAAAAAAAACATATTTATTCACCTTTTAAACCTTCTCTGGACCTCCACAAATCATTCAAGACCAAAATCAGCCAAATCGATCCAGCCGTTCTCGAGTTTTAGCGAGACAAACGAACAGCAATTCATTTTTATATATTAAGACCCCTCCACCATCCTATTATTCGATTATCTCCATCAAAGGTTGTCTGGAACAGATCGCTCTTCAGCGATAAGACCGCCCATTGTACATGTGTATGTTTTAAATTATTGTTACTTGTTTTTTAATGTTTGTTACCGCATAACTTCGTCATTTGTGAGCCGATTTGAAAATTTATTTTTTTATCTGAAAGGTACTGCTTCCAGATTGGTTCCATTTTAATTTTATTAAAATCGGTGTTACCATTTTTTTTTAAATATTTTATTAATGTTTGCAAGCTTTACGCCGTTTCAAAGTGATCTTTGTGATACCATAGAATAAATAAATATTTGATTTGATTTTGTAAGACGCCTACATACACAAAGATTCAATGACATTGTAAAAAAATTAGTCTGCTTGGGTGACGTTTGGCATTGAGTTTCACGAGCAATGAAATGTGAATAATTTGACAACCGTTGCTTAGTTTTCTAAAGAAGTTAATAGCGTAATAAAACCGACAACCAAATAAATCTATGATGATATCGGCAATTTATTTATGCTTTTTATACGGATGGGAAATAAAAGCTATTATAGGTAGCGAATGAAATGTATCCAAACCTAGGTACCTCACACTGAATAAAATAATGCAAAAATTAGTCCTTTTGTTCCAAACTGATTATTTTATCCTTGAACTAAGTAGCCGTTCTTTTGTTATGTTATGAGATAGCCCATAGGAACTAGGTTAGTAGAAACATCGGTTTTAATTAGCATGGCAACCGATGGATTATAATATAGTGGTCGAAAAATGATGGCAACAATATATGTGATCGCTTTTTCTTGTTAGTATCATTTATTTGTTAGAAGCAAACTTTTTATTGCAACAGAAAAACATAATCGCCCAGCTCATCTGTTTCACGTAGTTAAAAGCCACCTATTTTTTGACATTTACACTTCCAAAGACTTATTAAAACCTGGTCACAATCAAATCACAACGGGATATCAGTAACTACGACACAGAAAATGCACGCATAAGGTGGTAAGATAGAACTTTTGCTGATGGTATAATGTAAAGGTAAATGGTAAAAAATATATATTTAAGTTTGTGGCTATTTTTAGTAGTAGTTGGGTGAATATTTCCAAAAATTAAATCTTGGCAAAAAAATCTAAGGGTCTACACGAGGATAATTATTAAATTTATTTATTTTCAAGAAATGAATTTTTCTGTATTTACAAGTTTATTTTACAAAACTTTGTAACTCCGACCGTGGTCATAAATATCCTCAGATCTAGAACAATCTTAACAGCTTTCGTTTATCAGCTTTGAGGCCGTTAACTACTACTCAAAATTTGAAAGTATATGATGTATCCTTTGAAATAAAGACAAAAACTTTTGCAAGAAAAGCAAAAGTTTCAAAGACAGCACACGCTACGCTTCAAAGTTATAATAAAGTATCTACACAGATATAAAAATAAGATATGAAATAGTAGGTACAGACATTGCAAATTGACATGCTAGCTTCCTATGGGTAGAGTGACCGGGACATCGGGCCACGCAGTTTTATCATTCATATAGCTATCTAGAGTATAGTACGCATTCTTTATCAAATTACTCTTAATATAGGCTTTAAACTTCCGAATTGGAAGCTTAGTTGCATTTTCCGGAAGTTTATTGTAGAAGCGTACAGTGTTCCCCATAAAAGACCCATTTACCTTCTGTAAACGAAATTTGGGAATATAAAGTTTATTTTTATTTCTAGTGTTAATATTATGTGAATCACAATTTTTCTGAAAGCTACAGATGTGTTTGTGAGTGTACAGTAAGTTTTCATATATATATTGTGAAATTACTGCAGCGTACGCTCTCCAAAATATAGACGCAAAAAATACCGAGCATAATAAAATACCGGGTATCTTATTTACCTTAATACAGGAACCTCATTCACAAATATGGAGTGAGAAAGTTGTACAAAAGGAGGGTAGTAAATAATTTGTTCTAAGATTTAACAGAAAGGCCTACATACTTATTTTATCTAATAACTGTGTACTTTAATAGTTGTTTCTATTTTTAAATTCACAAATGAGAATAAAAAAATATAACATTTTACAAAAAAATTACTACACACTAGACGAGTTCTTTAACGACGAACAAAAAGACTAACTATAATAATAAATAACCCTTATAACATTTTACGCCGGTGTGCGTGCGCCGGTGATTGTTTAGCACCGTGTTGTTCTGAGAAACAAATAAAATTAAAATGTTATTTACAGTGGGTGCGAGTTTTGTCTGACGCCTGTCGTCACGTCTGCCAGATTATTTACACGACCTATGGCGCAGAAGGCCGAGCTGCTACCAACTGAGCTGAGAGGCCAGTCAAAATGTACGAAATGTACAAAATACTCGAATCAGTTGAGCGCAAACCGTTACGAACGGTCTAGAGATAGCTCAACCGATACAAATCAGTGCCAATCGGAAGTGTCCTCAAGACGCCTAGCTGCATTGCCACGCTGGGTATTGTAGGAAGAAAAGAAAGAAAGGAAGGGAGTCTTAGTTTAAGTTAATTTTAAGTCTTAGGTTAAGAAACGGTTGCCTGAAAGAAATCTCTGCGGGCGCTGCTAAGGCTTGGTCGCGTGGAACTGGCACCTAGAGACGTTTAAGACGTTTCAAAGTGATCCTTGTGATACTACTGAGTAAATACATTTTTGACTTTGACGATAAGACCACCTATTGGTTTTCATAGTAAAAAAATCACAAAGATTTTTAAAATGTACCAAAATTACTCTTTTCTAATAGGAAGTGACTGAAATAAGGTAAACAAAGTAGTTTCTTGTTGGGAAAAAGACTTTTTAGTTTCATTGGCATTAATTCGGGCATGCGCAAGCTTCCGGAAGCGACGTTTTCTGACGTTTCGGACGCGTTTCGGACGCGTGGGTCGCTTTCCTGGTCCAGCAGTGGGACGTTCAAGTGGTTATGTAAGAAATGATGGACTAAACTTTAAATTATTATTTGTTTCTTCTAGGGATCCTATACTACAAGTGTTTGATTGTTTGGTTGAACGCTAATTTTGGGAACTGCTGGTCCGAATTGAAAAAAATATTTTTGTGTTGGATAGTCCATTTATTCAGGAAGGCTATACCTAGGCTATATAATATCACGCTACAACGACGCTGGGGGCTAGTAAAAGATAAAATTTCATTTAACAATCAAAGGCATATTACAGGTGTTTCTTCCAGCAAAACTTACGAGGCAATACTTTTATCATAACCATCATGTGAGAAGCCATGATAAAACTGCAGATTCCCAGCCCCGCTTCAACGGCAGCGGCATGTCGTAGAATCTAAAAAGTTCAAAAATACTTAGGACGTGCCAAGTGCACGAAAGAGGTTTCTTTGAGGTGCACTAAAATCCTTTAGCCACACTGGATCGAAAGAAATAGTGACACGACACGAGATGATAATTTTATATCTTTTAATATTTTATATGATATTTTTCTGTTGACTAAAATCGAAGCGATTCTCAACTCACGCCCGCTTGTGCCTATGTCAGATGACCCATGTGATTTGGAAATACTCACACCTGGTCACTTCATCATTGGTCAACCATTAGTAGCCTTACCTGAAAGTCATTGGGAAAATACAAAAATGTCACGACTATCAAGGTTTCAAGTCATTCAAAAAATGTATCAAACAATATGGTCACGTTGGCACATTGAGTATCTTCATACCTTACAGATACGTAATAAATGGTTCAAACATGTAAATAATATTAAGCTGGGCGACTTAGTACTCATCGTAGATGAGAAGCTTTTTTTTATTGGTAGTTCGCGTAGCTTTTACCAAAAAGTTCAAAAAGTGCTCTTTGAAGCATTCTTAAAATCCTTTCACAACACTCTGGTTCAAAAGAACTAGGGTACCATATAAAAATAAAGATACCTATTATATAATAAAATATCTTTGTGATATTTTATGTATCAAAAACGTCAGTGTGATATTTGAACTGAGATTTTATCCCTCAACACACTTATTCTCAATTTTAGCCAGACTGTGATTAAATTAATCAACATGTTAGACATGTTACGATACGTAAAGCATACACTCCTGTGCCTGTGCCTAGTCTGGGTCTTACTCGATCAGTTTTAACTATTCGTTTCGCATACTTGTCTCTCTCATTTGTATGGAGAAATGATGAAACAACAACTCGTTTCGTTCGTTTCTACGTTATTTGTGGTTGGTCTATAAAGCGAAAAGATTTGAAAGCGCTGAGCGAAAAAGTGAGGATATGCGCACAACATAAAATATCTCCCCTTTGCTACCTATACTGAAAATGAGAACCTACTCAATGTTTTTTTTAAAGTTGACCAGACCGTGCAATTTATTTGCATAAACATTTATTGACTTCTTTATTGAAAGTTGTAAATCTTGTAGTTGAAAAATGTCTTGTCCTTGTTTTTGTCATTGGTTAGATATTTGCTAGTACTGTACAGAATCTAAAAAGATGGTGTTTTTGATGCACTAGTGTGCAGAGTGACTGTTTATTATTCATTCACTAAAATAAGAAATAAACCTTTTCATAAACACTTGTGGAGCGCTGAGATAGGGAGACAGCATCGCGGTAGACCACAGACGATGGCGGGACGAGCTGGATGCTTTTGAAAGGGACTGGTGGAACAAGATTGTGAAGAGTGGCGGGATTGGGGGGAGGCCTACAATGGGATAATTTGGGCTAAAAGTAGTAAATACTTAGCTGAATCAAGACACTGAGAATATCTCAAATTGTGAATCATGGAATATTGGGCCTTTACAGAGGGCATTGTTTTAAAACTATTCATTCAATCCTTTATTAACAACCACAATACAACTATAACAAATTACGAAATGAGTGACTGTTTTGTGTAATACAAAGTAATGCCTGCCCCATAATTATGAAGAGCCGTGAGAAATCTGAGAAGATATTCTTAAAACGCGGGTCACATACGTTAAGAATGAAGAGGCTGGTTACGAAATTGGAATTCCACTTGAGCTTGGTCTTGACGATTTGTATTTATCGTGAGATTTTCACCGTCAAGCCGAGGCCCCAGTTGAAAAGTCCATTAAGATTCGTGATATGAGAGGCACAGCTTTAGACGTCTTTTGGCAGTGTAAAATCTCTTCAAAAGCTCATGTAACATAATATACAATAAAAAAGAGCTTTACATTAATACCGTCAAAATATCTAACTATCTACTTTTGGCTGGATACAAAAGTATTTCAATGTTCAAGGCCAGCGTTCCTATTATCTTACTTGATGCTACGGAACCCTTCATGGGCGAGTCCGACTCGCACTTGGCTGCTTTTTTATCGTATCCACAATCCCATCAACTTTCCTAAACTCTACAAAAATATTGCAAGTCTTCATAAAATATCAGTTATTTTAATTATGCTCTCCATCTTCATTTGTTTTCTGGTGTCACTTCTTATCTCGTCTCGCAATTATTACAATTTGTCGGCTCCTCCCCTTATCTTAGCGACTTTGCTACTTCAGCATAAAGGCGACCGACTTCAGCAGATTCGCAAGATCATACCGAGGAATCCTCTCTAACTAATTTTCGCAGTTGAATTTTTGTTGAAAACTTTGAATAATGACGGACCCGTAAATCGCAGAGGTGGTCACGAAACGCCGCCGACAGCCGCGCCGTTTGTTGTTTTGTAAACTTCAGTTTTTCATCGCTCAGTCGACCGACCGCCTCCGTTCTTTGTTGATAGGGCTTTTTCAACCCAGTATCTACTGTTTTTATAATCCACCCTAGATCAGCTTCAACTGAAGCCGGAAGTTCTTTCAATCGGCCATAAGGAAACGGAAAAACTTTGCGACAATGTAAGTAGTTATAGTTTTTGTCATTGATTGTGTTTTGTTCTGATAGCCTATTGGTTGAGTGGAAACACTGTACCATTTTGATAGAGCGATCAATATCGTGGATGTGGACGACTAATTCTGTTTCTTTTTATGCAGGTACGATGACGTCTCGTGCTAATTCTGTGCAGTAATGTAGAATAATTCCGATTCTGGCTAAATCAGAATCGTTCTTCCTTGGCAATGTATAGAGAATGTTTCTATGCATTATTATAATCTATAATATATGCAGCAGTGGACTTCGTTCGACCGAAATGATGAGATTATTACTCTGGAATTAGGCATTCGATAAAATAAAAGACGATTTAGTCTAAAATCTATTCTATTCTAAATGGCTACAATTGGAATTCCATCTGAAATACCGATTAGGTACCAACCTAACCATTATTTAATTACATTCTTTCAACATACCAACCGGCTCCAGAGAGTTTAATATTTAAAATTTCGATATTTTATCCTGAGTCACGCAGAAAAATACCAGCTTACGGCATGAAGAAAATGCAGCGGAATTTAATTTTGCATGAACTTCTCTTGTTTTACTATCAAATGTCAGCCATTCCATTGTTCAGTTTATCATCGCGGCTGAACTGTAGGCCTACCTGCTCTGTCTGGCTCTGGTTTTGAGTCTGTGTGAGTACTCACCAGTGTATTATACTGTGTGTATGACGTTTCGACGTAGGATTTATTTAGTCAACACTCACACAGACTCATAACCAGAGCCAGACAGAGCTTGTGTGGGAAGATTTAGCAAATATACCTGCAGATCCTCCTATCATGAGACAAGTCTGTGAAAATTGCAAGTAAGGAATTATTTCAGTCCTATTGTAGCAGTAGTTATTTTATTCTGAAATTAATTTGTTATACATTGACAGGCGACCATCTGCAGTTTGTTGGTGCCCAGCGTTACCTCCAGAGGTACTCAATCCTCGGAGCAAGATCATACTTCTGCAACATCCAGCTGAAGAAAAGAGATGTCTACGTACAGCACCAATGCTCCAACTCGGACTCACTCAAAACAAGTGCCTTATATTCAAAGGAAAGAAGTTTCCGTATCTAAATATGTGTACTATGCGAAGGTGGGGGGTTTCAGACCACAATGGTGATCAGTTGTGGGGGGGAGAAAATTAAAAATTCCTATTTTCAGTTTCCCATACAAAAATATTTAATTTCATAATGCCTAAATAAATTGACAACCCTATCCTTGTAACCCCTTGACCCCTTGACCTACTACCTCTGTAGGTCTTACATACTTGAAAACATACATTTTAACTTCAAACAAAATTACAATGAAAACAAGTACCTACATAGGTTGCTATTTAAAAACCGTACAAAATAAACCTGATGAAAGGTATAAAAATATGTCAGGTATTTAAATGAAAGAATTAGTAATTGGCAAAGTAGTAATTTAGTAGAAAGGCGGGTTATACAGGGTTATTCATTATTAGCTGCAAATACTCAGGAATTAGGTTCAACAAATAAAATAAAAAATATTTATAAAATGATTTTTTTTAAGTTTTGTTATGAAAATCCCGAGAAAATCGATAAAGGAATCATTGGCGCCTCCGACAGAAGTTATAACTTGTTCAATTAGTCCCTCCCCCCAGTTTCCTTATTCGTTACTAGTGGAGGAAGACATGTAGCTGCGTTTCGGTTTAAATAGACATAGACATTTATTTATTTACTACATAAGCACACATAAACCAGTAAAAAACAAGGGCACTAAAAGAAGAAAGATACAAACAATACATCGATACTGGAGTGCGTCGTGTTTCTGTGTGCTACAGCAGCAAAGGGGCCTTGACTCGGCATAATGCCTAGCTACGAAACTCCTCTGTGCTTGGACTGGAGCCCTGTGCCGACCAAGATTATTTTTGTGACCTTACTCGATCCATAAGCAAGAGAAGCAAAGACCTTAGTTGATTCTTTTATTCCAGATGGGGAAGAGGATGTCAATGAGATTGAAATATCAGACGATGAACTCGAAAAGTGCTTGACTCAACTTTATTAATTTTACCAAATAAACACTGAGTTTTGATAGTCTTTTAGCGGTAAAGAGAGTTAGTAGATTAATCGGGCTATTTGATAATTCTTTTATTTGCGTTAGTGCTAAAAAGCTGTAAACAAAAAAATGTGGAGCTTAGGCATGGGGGTATATGATTATAAAGCATTTCTTTTTGGTTTCATGTATGAGTTTACAGTTTAAAAGAACTTGGCAAAATATGAAAGAGACAATGATGATGTTGTATTTTTTTATGTACCTGTACTTTTAAAATTTGTTGTGTGCAATAAAGCATTTTCTATCTATCTATCTATCTATTGAACAGCAAAAACACACTTTCAGAGCTGGTGGGATGAAAACACTTTTTTTTCTTTGGGGGTGACGGTGTGATTGCGTATCTTTTATTGCAATCAAAAGTTATTCGCATCTGTATTTTTTTACATTAGCTTAGATTGTAATAGAAAACGAATTGAAACAAACTTATCTTTGACAAGGAACGATTGCAACAAGACTGAATGTTGACGTAATAAACATGAGATAGGCAATATAAACTTTTCATTACTCATACTCTGAAAGTAGGTCTGAAGTTGCCTGAGGGGCCTAATTGAAAGTAAAACTTTCAGCCCTAGGGAGAATCGCTTTCTACTGACAGCTGTCAAATTATAAAAAAAAATTAGTTCTATTTTATTCAACCATGTTCCAACTTTCTAAAGTCTTTCTAACTGCAAGGAGGTCGTTGAACCAAATTCCAACTTTTTATTCAGCAAGTAGGTTGGAAACCCATTACAACGGTAAGAAGTTTAAAAAGTCTAATTAGAGCGCAATGTAAAATTTAAATTTAAATAACATAAAGATAGTATTCAATAAATAATATATCTTCTAAATTACTTGATTAATATATAGCTTCAACTATTTATTTAAAATAACATAGATTTGAGCATCAATTTACCATTTTTTAAATTATGAGAATAAACAAAAACACCCTCTATGCCTGCTTTCTGCATAATACCCTGCAGATGACAAGGGCTGACTTATGTTTGGTTTACCTATAGCTTGATATTTGTGAACTGAAACTTCTTTATAAACTGCATTAGAGCATGGGGCATTAATTTTTTGAAAATATGTGTCAAGTGCAGGAAAGGAGTCTCTCTGAGGCGTTTTCGGCAAGTTTTATCATGCGCACTTGATGTGCGGGCAGGTTTTTCCGCAAGTAGGCCGCTGGTGGGCCCTTTTTGCGTGACCCTTGACACGTGTTGCTCGAACTTTTTTAGGTTCTACAACACGCCGGTTTCCTCACGATGTTTTCCTTCACCGTTTTGAGAGTACTGGCATAGTGCACATAAATTTTTCGACAGAAAAACTCATTGGTACACGAGTGGATTTGAACCCACGACCTTCGGATTGGAAGGCGGGGCCACTACCACTAGACCACCAGTGCTCTCTCTCTTTGAGGCGTACTAACGTACTTAAAATCCTTTCACACTTGGTTCGAAAATGAGTGATCCGAAAAAGAAATAGAAAAGAGATTATAGTTAAACTTTACAGGTGATTTAGCGTCGTGACATTTTTTTTAAATCAATTTTTGGTTCTGTACCACAAGTCCCAGTTTTACTACCACATTTCGTCTACCAAATATTGTTTTCGTGTGAGCACGTGTCTCTCTTTTGTATGGAAAATTGATGAGACGGTACTCGTAATATGTATAATGTAAGCAGGTATGGCTATAATATCAAATGACTGGCCATCTTATTTATCGTGTCCCTGGTCTTCCGAACCCTTAGACAATCTTCCGAACCAAGTGACAAGAAAAGTGAAAGGATTTTATTACATGAGTTTTCATAGTACTTAAATAAATAAAAAATATATTAATTTTATAATTTTACAAAAAAACAATCACGGATGAGCTACGACCGTACTGAAAACATACTTTTCATACAAAAGACTTCAACGCGCTCCGCGGGGCTTTTGCCTGTTTACATTTAGCGTCTTTCGCTCGGAGTAAAGTCGTCCTAAAAAAATATATAAAAACTATAAAACTTTAAAAAAATAGGAGGAATGAACAAACCTTTAATCTCCCTAAGATGTATGCGTGAGTTTGGTTATTAAAAGTTGTGACTAACACAAGGGTCGGTGTCTTCAGCGCAGCGACTGCTAGCTGCGCCTCGTCATCCACATTATTCGTATCAGCCGACAAATCACGACTAATAGCGCAGGATTTTTATAACTTAGGTACTCTTCTAGTGGTTAAGCATTTAAATATCACACCGAAAGCTTGTTAATTTTACATTTAATGCTTTACTGTAATGAGCCAAATAGCATAAATAAATACTTATTTTATTAAAGAGAACACTTCAGCAACATTTTGTGGTGAACTCCTCAGTAGTCTATTAAGAACTTTTTTTATTGAACTTTTAGGTTCCTATTCAAAATTTGTATCCTTGTGTACATAAAGCTACTATTAAATCATCATCAGCCTGAAGAAGTCCACTGCTGTTCCATTTCCAGGAAAAACGATTCATAAATAAAAAATATTATCTTAAAGATAAAAACAATAAGATAATGAAAAAAACTTGATACGGTCTACACTGGGCGGTCTTATCGCTAGAAGCGTTTTTTTTATAAGTTTATGCGACAGTTGTTGCTTACACAAGCGACAGAAATTTACGTTACGTACGAAGTACTAGACGGTAGAATACATAATACAGATACATACGATACATAAAATTATTAATATTCTAATTATATATGAATAAATACGTACCACAGGATTGAAAGTATATATTATGTTAATACATAATATATACTTGCAGTGTATATGGTGTTTAAAATGCTTAAGATTTTAAAGACCTTTCAACCAGCATATTAACTTTTCAAGTTTCAAACATAGAACACGGGGCGGAGGAAACCTCTTTGAAATTTAATCCCAAGACAAAGATTTATAATTTGAGATGGAAATTTCGTTATTAATTAAAACTTCAAAGGAAAACTTGGGAACATTACGATTGAAGTACAATTATACTTTAGCGGGAAAATAAAAGAAAATGAAAGAGCCACTCAACATTCACATTCTGTAGGCCTAGTTAGTGTTTGTTCTGTAAAAACGTTTTTTAAGATAAGTTTTTTCTTTTTCAGGTGATTTTCTTGAGTTCCATCGCGCATACCCCGAGTGGTGTAGCGAAGCTGGGCCTCAGCATGTGCCACATCTGCCGCTTATGGGATTACGGTTAGTATGCATAACGAAATAAAGTTGAATTTTCCCTGTATTCATTATATGAAAGTATTATATAAGGTAAGGTAAGGCTGGCTTAATACTACTACGAGATTTGGGTATTCATATACATTCGCCTCTGTAGTTAAATCGTATTCCCAACAAAGCTTCAAATTACTAACAAAACTTGTGACATCCAGCTTTGAAGTTTCGCAGATGAAAAGTTTGTTTGAAAAAACATGAAATTGATAAAATCTTTACAGCTTGTATTAGTTCGTCAGTTGAACTTCGAATGAAAAATATTACAGCTAATATAAAATGTATTTAAAAGCTTAAATAACAATACCTTGATGCAACGACTTGTGAGATTCCTTTGACCGGCGCTAGTTGCGACTTCCCAATCACCTTACCATCCTCATCTGTCACGTCTAATCCTGGAAATACAATTTAAAGTCGAATAATTGGTCACTTCACTAAGTTTGATTGACACCGCACTGGAACTATTTAAACTGGGGTGTAATTCTAGCAACACAAATCACTCGAGCGATCGCTGAAATCGATTCGACGACGTTTGAAGTTTGCGAATCTATTAATTTTTCCTTTTTGTCTTGGGTGACATTTTCCGAATAAATTAATTAACGAATAATGGAGGACATTTCATCTACTACCAACTAAATTTGATAGATAATTTTATTATAGCTTCCACCATATTTATAGATAAAATGTTTGCACCTGCAAACAGGTAAAAAAATGCCATTAAAATTTACAAACCTACCTAACTCCTATCACCTAAATAAATGCTATTTAATCTTTCTTCAAAAAACACAACACATCTTTTTAAATACTTGTCTATTCGTATAAGATCCATATCTTAAATTATGGTAAACAGTTTTTTATCAATTTTTCAAGTAGTGTAGAGGTTTGTTTGGTTTCTGTGTGTTTCATTCTAAGTAGGTATGTATTTACAGAAAAAAGTAATAAAGTATTCTATCGGTTATCTGTGGGATGAGAGTACATGTTTCAAATATATTTATATAGTATAGATAATACAACACTATAATTTATCTTGGTACGTAAGTACTTTTAACAGACATACTTCTAAGGTAAGTAGGTACACTACTTAAAGTATATTTATTTTAAATCCTCCCTCATTTCTTTAGCTAATTCTAAACTACAGAATTATTCATGGATCTCATATTTAAATTCAACCGAGTGCGAGTGAGGCTCGCACCTATAAGGTTTAATAATTATTACAACATAATTATGAACAACAAACACCTTTAGCTCTTAGATCGCATAAACTTTTAATTACCTTCTTTTGCTATCTCATTTTAGGTTCAAAGTCGAAATTCTTTTACTAAGTCTTTTAGAGTAAGTAGGTATGTCACTAGATTCAACTCCTGCTATGTATAATTTTCGAGATTGCAGTTTGCAGCGTCATTATTAGTTCAAATAGGTATCATTGGTTGGTAAGTAGTTGCATTTATTCACCATTTTTTGTGTCTGCACTCAGTTTGCAATTAGGTACTCTGGAAGGGGGCCATGGCTTTCTTTCTTACCTACTTCCCACCTCCGTCCGTGGCCATAATAGGTATTGAGGCCAAATCTCAACCTACCTAACTGGTATCAGCTGCAGTAGGAACACAATTGAAGTTGAAACTTGAATGTACATACCTACCTGCTTAGGTACTATCTAGATACCTAGGTAAGTAGGTAATTGGAGCAAATAATTTTTAAAATCGGCACAGAAGTTTTTGAGTTTATTCATTACAAACATACAAAAATTCAAATTTTTGGTTTTTATAATATTTGTATTTTTTATTGGATATGATTTTAATTTTTATCTCTTCTCACATGTCTGTTAAAACAGATTTAGACAGCATTTTGGATTATTGTTTTTAAAACAGATCTCCAATTAGTTGGATTTAATTAAAAAAGTAAGGTTAAAAAAGGAGTGCCAATGGACTGGTCGTACAGCTCGTTATAACGACTATATGAAAAACACAAAATATAGCAGTAAAGTGGCATAACTTACTTGAATCTTGACACCTTCTGCTCTTAGGTCATAAAAGATTAGTTTAGCTCCAGATTCACGGATTGAGTGAACTCTTCCAGCCAAAGAGAGGGTTGTAAAATTGCGTTGTAATTGTATGTAAAAAGTTAAAAACTTCTTCTTCTTCTTCTTCCTGCCCTTATCCCACTTTATGTGGGGTCGGCACAACATGTCTTCTTCCTCCATTTCCCTCTGTCAGCCGTCATCTCTGCATTTACTCCTCTCCTACCCAAAAAGTTAAAAGCTGTAGGTTAAAATTAAAAAACAAAAAAGGAAAATTAAAAAAAAATGCCTATTAATTGGTCAATGGTTGGTAATTATGGTTAAATGATTAGTGCAGTTGAGGCTGGGGAAGGTTTTATGTAAAAATACGCGTCATGTTATGCAATGTGAAAAAGTGGACACGAATTTGGAATTTCGAAGATATAACCTGACTTATTCATATCACACAATGTAAGAATTCGTAGATATAAATAATATAAATACCTGCGTAGTCGACTCTAACCACAGAAAGTAGATTTATTTTGTATCTCTGAATGCACATCCATTATTGCATAGTCCGTTACTAGGGAATCTGTAAATTAGTAATACAAAGATCATTATTTATTTGTTATTAGCCAATTAACCACCGTGGAAGTCATCGATCGACTGGCTGAAGAAGAACTGGCGTCTCTGTGACTCTGTGAACACCTCGCAGGTGGACCTCCTCATCGACTACAGCTACAGGTACAGCAGGTAGAAATTGAGTACTATGATAATGCAACAAGAAAAATAGCAAATTTTCGATCACAAGAGACCAAAATAACCCAATCCATACCGCAGGGGAGCGTCTTGGGCTGTGTATTATTTTTGATATATATAAATGATTTGCCAAATATTATAAATAGCCACTGTACTCTTTTTGCAGATGATATATCTGTAGTAATTCCATTTGAAAAATGCAATATAAAAAATCTGAACGACCATCTCGATGATGTTATCTCGAAAATTGTTGAGTGGCTACATGACCATAACCTCCAAGTAAACTTCAAAAAAACAAAAATATTACAATTTAAGCCGTACCAAAAAACACCTTTGCTCATTAATTACTCATTTCAAAATACAAAACTAGAGTCCGTTGAAAATTACACATTGTTAGGAATAAATATAGATAGCGGTATAAATTGGAAGGAACATATAAAAAAAACTACATCGAAACTATCACGATTTACATATGCATTATACGAATTAAAGAAACACACTGACAAGAAAACCGCCACTTGTGCATATTATGCATATGCACATGCTTGGCTTACGTATGGAATAGTACTTTGGGGAAATAGCACAGACTCCATCAAATTATTTATATTACAGAAAAGATGCCTAAGAATAATCCAAAACATTGAAACAATGGAAAGTTGTAAAAATCATTTTATAAAACTAAAAATTTTGACTGTTACTTGTATTTATATTTACGAAGTATGTATTTTTGTAAAAAATAATATAAATCTTTTCCCACAATACTCTCGACCTCAAAACTTAAGACCAAAAACTAGACTAGCCCGGCCTGACTCAACGATGAAAATTATTCATTCCGGACCATATGGGATGTGTGTAAAAATATATAATAAACTCCCTCCTGAAATAAAAAATGAAAACTGCTGCATAAAATATAAGAAAATTTTAAAAACCTACTTATCTGAAAACTGTTTCTATACGTTGGATGAGTTTTTCAATGAAAATTAAAATTACCTATTTGTTTGTAACCATGGATATAAATTTACATCTCTTCGGTGTCGTCGTCTCGATGCTGTAGCTTAGTATCTAAGTATAGAATAATATAGTTTATAAGTTTAAAATAATACATAGTTCCTACTAAGTTTAAAATGTATAGATATATGTAAGTATATGATAGCGCCTCCAAAGCGGGGAAATAAGTTGCGGTGCCCTAACAGGGTTTATGTTTGAAACTTAAATTACCTACTGTAACACCTTTATACAACATAAGTGCAATAAAGAATTTGAATTTGAATTTGAATTTGAATTTGACTTCCTCACCTCCATGTACACCACCCTGGCCATGGTCAACTACCCCAACCCCTGCGACTTCCTGCTGCCGCTGCCGGCTAACCCTGTGAGGGTAGTCTGCCAGTATCTGGACAAGCCACTCGAGGGAGTAGAGCTTTTAAAGGTATTTTGAAGTCTGATAAGTAAATAAATTTAATTCCGTTGAGTTTTGGGAAAAATTGAAATTTGTATTGTTTGATGTAGATTTTTTTATAGTTAAATGTATTTTTATAGTGCATTTATAAAGAGTTTTTCACAGTTAAAATCTATGTTAGATTTAATAGACTTACCTGAGAAATTACGTTATATTGTATAGTACGCGCCTGCATCATCAACTATTGGTGGTACTTAAACTGTAGTAGAGTAATAGGTATTTGGCAACGCAGTTCATGAAGTAATTTTTAAAAAAGTGCTTCATAGTAGTTATAGCAACGAAATGTTAAAAACAACACACGATAGCAAGAAGAAGAAGAAGGGAAAAGTAAGTAAACGTATCAATTGATTTACGTATCATGTTAATTCAGTTTTCGTTCATGATATATCCATATTGCTGCGATATCTCGTGCTAAATTTTGGTAAAATTCAGTGTAAAAAAACTTAATACAGCAGCTTGCGCCACTAGTAGGCCTACCACAAGCTCTGTTTGGCTCTGTCACTGGCTCTGGTTTTGACTGTGTGAGTGCTCACCAGTGTATTATAGTGTGTGTGACGTTTCGACGTAGGATTTATTTAGTCAACACTAATGCAATGCGACTTTCTTCAGTATCTCTGCATCGTCGCTAACTTCAAAATGGATCGGCGACGGGGAGAAGATGGTCCGCGCCTTGTTTGCTGTCGCTGGGTGCCATCAGCCTGCGGTAATACCTTTGTACATCTTCTCTTTATGAACCTTTGTGGCGTCACATTATTTGGATGGGTGGTCGCTAGTGACTGATTCTTCAGTAATTGCGTCACGGTAATAGAATTTGAAGTGACAAATCAAATCAAATTAGTCTTTATTCAGTTGAATGCAAGAATCACTTTGAAACGTCTTAAAGCTAGGTGAGTCTAGGTGCCAGTTCCACGCGACCAAGCCTAGAAGAACAGGCAACAAACTACGGCTCGGTTCCTAGTTGCCGGTTGCCGGTAATAAAATGGAGAATTCTGAAGAATCATCCTTATGCACAGAACAAAGTAGAACGGCCATGTGGCCGAAAAAGTGTCGCCAAAATACATGAGCATTATACTCCTTTCTCCATACAAATTCAACAGTTTTTTCGGGAGTCGTTAAGTGAAAATGAGTAGGGTAATATTGGGAGATTTGAATCTTGGATATTTTTTATTAATCACCCATGGCTCGATGTATACAGTGGCCTAATCAATTTAGAGAATGCTAAAAAGTGTTTACCTACGAGGAATAAAACTTGTGATTTTTTGCTTATTGCTATAGATAATTAACTTTTAAGAATTTTGTATACCTACTTAATTAAATGGATTTGAAATTTTTTATTATATACACTCGTGGCTGACTGTTGGCCAGGTTTTGATGCGACTTCTAAGTAAGTATATATAACATACCTACTATAAGTAGAAAACAATTATGATTACAACCCGTAATTTTTCTTCTATAGAACTTGTGGTATAACACGGTCACCATTTTGATGAAACCAAGTAATCCACTCCGTAGTGAAGTCTTATCACAGAGAGAAATCGTACTAATTTACCTTCGTTCGGCAAAGCTGCTTGAGTGCGATGTACGTTTGTGTACAATGCATGCAACATACAGGTACGTGCGCTGTGGTCTAGTAGCAATGTTCCTTTAGATCTTATGTAGCTTAGAACACTGGGATTCTAGACAAAATAGTTTTTATAATTACTCGCATAATTATTATCATAAAAAAATATATATATCGCTTACTTAAAAATGTTACACAATGTTCTTCCGCATCCACAAGTCAAGGTTGAACCGTGGCGTGGAGAATCGCAAGCGCGCGCTGAGGTCATTGACCGTAGCTTCCTGGCCATGCTCTCTCTTTGCTACTAGTTCTTTCTTGGTTTAATTGATTGTCCACGCTGGGATGTGTGTTCACAGTTAATAAAGTGGCTTAAAAATCTCATTATTTATGCATTAAAGGATATCATTAAAACGACATCATGCCGACCTGTTACGTACATGGTGTGAACATATTTTATGATGAGCGGTGCTAAGTCGCCGAACATTCACTCTTCAAGTTTTAGGTTATCTTCAAGAGATGTCACTATACGAACGAGATTTTAGCCAGTTGGTACCTACGTCCGACCGTGCCCAAAAACGGAAGTATTATGATGTTCAGTAGAACAAGTATTGCGCAATCGCGCGGAAATCAACGAACAAAATAAGAAAGCATCGCATTCCATTATAATTACAAAATCGGAATCGGAGTTGTCCGACTTCAGGGAGATTCTGGTGGTCCGCTAGTAAGAGAAGGGCGTCAAATTGGTATCGTGTCTTGGGGCATTCCTTGCGCTAGAGGAAAACCAGATGTTTACACAAAGGTATTTAATTAGAAATTTGAAAAAGGTCAAGCAAGTGTTTAGAAACTCCGATTAGGAGGCAGGACTACGTGGGGCAGTGGGGGATATGTGATAACATGCAATATTTGGACGTAGAGTCCACGCCACCACCGAAATCCGATAGACGCAGCGCTGCTGTTTCCGAATCTTTACTCTACGAGCCTGAATATTCTACACATGGGTGTAGTGAAAGAGGTGAGTATGGATGAAGTTAAATTTGCTGTGCAAGGTATGAAGAATGGAAAAGCGGTTGGGCCAGATGGCATACCAGCTGAAGTGTGGAAGTTTTTAAAAGTGGATGGATGGAAGTGGCTGACTTTATTCTTCAACAAGTTGTTACAAGAAGAGGCGATCCCGGATGAATGGTGCGACAGCTCGCTGGTGCCCATCTTTAAAAACAAGGGTGATGTACAGGATTGTAACAACTATAGAGGAATAAAGCTCATGTCACATAGTATGAAGATTTGGCTAGACGAGACAGTGCCCTGGGGCCCCCAGATTCAGGGGCCCTTCGGTCTCTGACTTTAAAATCTGGAGTACAAGACACGGCTTCCTCATACGTGTGAGGATCGCCTGGAAGTGCATGATGTGCCATGAGAGAGAAATCAGTTTCATATTCTTCATACCTCAATGGACGCTTAGAACGAGTATACCGAGCAAATAAAAGATTTGCAAAATGAAAAGCACGACGTGATTTCATGTTCAAAAGTCTATGACTATTTATGAATGGAGTTTATTATGCAAATTATCTGGCCGCTAAACACAGTATGGATTTTCATGCAACTTTTGCCGACCGCTGCTCGCATGCATTTAGCCAGCACAGCAATTTCGATTTATCTCGAAGAAGGTTGTCAAAATAATGCTCAAATTTCCGGGATCAAAATGTTTGAGATAATCTTTAATTTGTTTAATCAATGCTGCAGGATAAGCGACTGGAGACGGGATATGAAGCAGTGCCCACCCGTGACATTCACATGACGCAGGTCGGCTTGGATCGCCACTGGCTGCACATCCTTAAAGAGTACGTGCGTCCGCTGCAAGAGATGGTCTTCACGGGATACTATCATAATGTGAGTAGCACCGTCATACTCATCGCTGATCCCAGTTCCTAGCACTATTATACTCTACGCAATGGATAATTTTGTTTTATGACTTAGTAACTCGACTTATTTTTCTAAAAAATGTATAGAATACTTCAAAGATAGAATTTCTTTGACAATTGACTTCAGTCGCGCATATATTTTTTTATTTATTGTTTGTTTTTGTGTTATTACAATGCCTCGACAGCCAACTTTAAGGAGAACAGAGAGAACAATGGTATTCGATGTCTTTACCTATTTCTTAAAAGATAATAATATAACCGAAGCACAGAAAAAAACTGCAGAAGCTACAATAAAATCTGTATCTACGGTTGAAATAATAATAAAAGAATGCCACCTAATATCACATCTATCTATGCTCAAGGTTTGCTGTAAGAGAACTCTTTTGAGGGTTAAGCTCGTCTTTGTACACGTCTTAATTTTAAATGTATTTTTCTATGTGTACAATAAAGATGAAAGAAAGCAAGAGATCAGAATTCATAATTGCATTCAAGAAACCTGGCAAAAAGAGACTAAGAATAAAACCAGTCACATTAGGTATTGATGATTTCGATAAGGGCGTGTGAGGCTACCATCAAACTACGTTTTAGTTACGCTTACGAGTTTTTATTACTGCTAAATGATGTCAAGCCGGGGCAAATATAACTACGTCTACTAAACTTTTATTACTCTATGTGCAACCTCTCCCGAATTAAGGCAGATGTTGGATAGAAAATTTATATCATGATCTATACTATTATGTTTCTACATCAAATAGGTGAGTAACTAACCCTAAATGATCTCACTTTGTTACAAATGCTTATCATATTGCACAGCCTATCTGTTTGACCGACGCAACGTAATGATCGTACTCGTTTGTGATAGTCTCAAAGTGTTTTTAAGGAGGTACATTGTCAGTGGGAGAGCACGGATGGTTTAGTGGTAGTATCATTGCCTGCAGATCCGAAGGTCGTAGGTTGAAATCGTCAGTCCATCTGTGCCTATTATTGTTAGGAATATTTAAGAAATAAGTTTACATACTGACAGAGAAGTTTCTTTATACTGTACTTACTAAGTTACCTACTACTGACTACCTACCTAGCCAATATAATGGTTCTAATATTAAGAAAACCCATACGAGATATACGAAAATTTAGACATGAAATAAGCTTATTCAATTTCTATTTTATCACAGAACATACATAAAAATTGAGAAACGACAACAGTCTTGTAAACGCTTAAAACGAGTTTATTTTTCTAGTTAGAAGATTTAGAAATATCATTGCAAATCATTGTAAAGGCCTGCGCACACCTAAATACAAATACAAAAAAGTTTATTGTCAAATAAGGAGACGACACATAAAAAGAGGACACATTATATCAATTTGACAGTTTGACAATAGGAGTAGGTGTAGGCCGACTTGTCTATGACTGACTTGACTTGACGAAAAAGGTTCACCACAAAAATATATGTTCTCGGTGGGGATCGAACCCACGACCTACGGCTCAGAAGGCAGAGTTACTACCAACTGAGCTGAGAGGCCAGTCAATAGAATTACACGTTTAGATTTGGTTCGAATCCCAGTCATTGAACTTTTTTAAGCGAAAATAATTTCTGTTTTAAATTTAAACTGTCGCTTTAAATTTAAAACAGAAATTATTTTCTATAGGTTGCAAACTGATTTTAATTAATTTGAGCATTAGAAAAATTTACACAGCTTAAATCAATCTTATATAATCTCGCTTTGTGATAACTCTACATACTACTTAATCATAACATTTATATACGTTTACTGCAAAAACATAAGAGCTAGCAGTGTATAGGTAAGTCTGATGCGTATCATTGTGCACAATTTGGAAATTTCAAATAAATGTCACAGCATTGAAATAAACATTTGTTAACAAGGATAAAGGAAGGTAAGAGCTTGCAGCCCTCAATATTTCAAACAGATTGAATTTCGTGTGGGATGGGGCTATATTACCTCATAGGTACCTACCATGGGCATAAGTTCATGGGTAAGTATGCTATTAGATAATACCTGACAAAACAATTAAAATCAAAAAGCTATGTGACTTCCCGAAATGACAAAAAACGAATCCCGATCCCAATCTTAAGTTTTGACGGAATTTTGACAGAAATCCTATGGGCAAAAATCGGCATGAAGAATTATTCAAACAAATCAAAGGCGTGGGTTCGATCCCCACCGAGAACAAATATTTGTGTGGTGAACGCAGATGTTTGTTCTATGTCTGGGTGTTATATTGTATTCTATGTATGTATTTACAAAAAAAAAGGATTATTTAAGTAATGTATCAGCTATCTGGTTCCCATAATACAAGCTCTGCTTCTTGATATTTGACAGTTTGAGACATCTAAACATTACTCGTATGTGAGCCCAGAGGCGTCTCTAGCCCATGTAGCGCCCGTGTGCAAACATTACCCAAGCGCCCCCTACTAAGCACGCGTTCAAAATGGAATAGATACAAAGTACAAGTAACAGCACATCAAGTTACCACAAACTGACAAATTTCCTCAATGGGTAATGAACTTGTTTTGAGATTTTTAGGAAGAAATTTTTCAGTTTGGTTACCACGATGTGCTGTTGAATGTAGGTATTTAGAATTATACAAGGTGTTCTGGTGTTTTCTATAACAAGCCAAAACGTATCCATGATTATGATGTTGACATGACTATCTTCTTCTTTCTTCTAAATAAATAAAACTCTTACGTTACTGACTGACTGACTGACAATCAACGCACAGCCTAAGTTAGCCCTAGAAGCATGAAAATTTTATAGCGTAGAGGTGCATTAAGAAAAGAAATCGGAAAATTCTTTCCTTAAGAGGAGAAAAAGGGGGAAAATGGTTTTAAGAAAAATCAACGCACAGCCTAAGCCGTTAGTTCTAGAAGCATGAAACTTGAAGGGTGTGTTTATTTTATAGCTTAGAAATGCATTTAGAAAGAAGATTCGTAAATTATTTCCTTAAGAGGAAGGGGGGCGCCAAAGGCCACGGCGCTCGGCGCCCCCCTTTTGAGCGCCACGGCGCTCGCCCGCTTTGATGTTATTCATCAAATATTAGAAGAGCTCAAGATGCTACTCAAAATCTATGAAGAGCGGAGCGCTTTTTACATTGGTCATTGAAAGTGCGGCGCCCGGCCAACGCACCCGCCGAATGGCCGAGTGGGGCTAGGGAGCTCCGAGCGCCGCGGCGGCGCTTGGCGCTCCCTATGCTGTAATTTATCAAATATTAGAAGAGCTCAAGATGCTATTCAAAATCTATGCAGAGCGGAGTGCTTTTTACGATGGTCATTGAAAGTGCGGCGCCTGGCCAACGCGCCCGCCCAGTGGGGCCCCGTGGTGGTCATAGGGTGGCCGCAGCGTTCTAGGGGGCGCCGAGCGCTCGGCGCCCCCTAGGACGCTGCGCCCGTGTGCACCGCACACCCTGCACAATAGGTAAAGACGCCGCTGTGTGAGCCATCAATCACCGTCACTTGTTCTCATAAAAAAACCCACTGTTGTTGTTCACTCAGCAAAGTCATTTTTCATTCGTTCTATCGATTCATTGAAGCGTGTTGAAATAGAAAGTGCGTATTATCGAGGCAAATGTTTAAACTATCAATTGATGCGTAAGTGTCGCTATCTTATTAGCTATAAATATTTATTTCAGAGCTATGAAATGATAGCGTCGAAAGCCAGACAGACACAATGCTTTATATGCTATACACATTGTTATTAGTAGAATCACACCAATCTTAGGTAAATTCTGCCTTCAAAAGTGGTTAATAAAATTACCTACCTACCTACCTACTACCTACCTACCTACTCTGAAAAAGCTTACGTTAAAAAAAAGCTTACGTTTCCTCGGGATCGCACCTATAACTGTGCTATAACCTACACCGTTAACGGTTAAAACCACCGAGCTGTGAAGCCAAATATCCTCGTATACGAGTAGATTGACTAGCCTCATAGCTCACTTGGTTGTAGCTCTGCCTTGTGTGGCGTAGGTCGTCGGCTCGATCCTAAGTGAGAACAAATATTTGTGTGAGGAACACATCGTCGTTGCAAATTTAATATCTCCTATGTGTAAAATGTAACTAACCGAAAAAACTTTGAATAGCTAAGCTAATTCTTTGCCCTAGGTAAGCGCCAGCCCTTTGGTCACCAGTCTATAATATATAATATTATATTTTTATTGAATTCTAATGTATAGGTTTTAAGTCCAAGATTAAGATGACATGTCGACCACATCGATGTGGTAAGATATGTGTCAATTTCATTGATATTCTTATTAAAAAAAATTGGTTGTCTGTAAAGTCGGTTTACTGACGATTGTTGAACTTGACAACGTCGTACAGCTGTCCACGCGGACGCATCGCTTACTCAAGTAAGAGAGAGAGACAGATGTCGAACGCTGCCGAACGGAGGCAAGATATTTTTGTATACAATTATAAGAAGTGGTTTTATAGTGTATAGTGTGTCCTTGATAAATAATCAAAATAATGAGTCTGATTATTTTAATGGTTTAATATTGAGTTTATTTTAAGTTACATGACAATAACAATAAATAAATAGCAATTAAATACCTATGTTTGTATTACTCTGCCCAAAAGTAAACACGTTGTTATCACGTGGAACCGTAAATTATATGGATAGACGCTGCCAAATTATCGAATAGGAATACTGTGGATACGAGTACAAAAAATAGTCTTCTGAAATTTTATTTATTCTGAGCTCAATGCATTATTTATATTCGAAAAACCAAAGAATAACTTATTTAGTGGATTGTCCGTGTGTCCAAAAATTGTTGCCTGGGCAGAACACCTGGCAAGGCGAGGTGATGACAGGTGGAGTAAGGCGCTAACTAAATGGCGTCCAAGAACTGGGTATAGATATATATATATATATTATATAAGTGCGCCTCAAAGAGGCTCCTTTCGTGCACTTGACACATATTTTCGAACTTTTTAGGTTTGACGACATGCCGGTTTCCTCACGATGTTTTCCTTCACTGTTTGAGAGCACTGGCATAGTGTACATACATTTTTGGGCAGAAAAACTCATTAATACACGCCTGAGAAAACTAGTGGGAGGTAGCTTAGAACCGGGAGAAGGACATAGGATACTTTTTATCCCGAAAAAGCAACGGGAACGGGGTGTTACGGGAACGGGCGAGCGAAGCCGCGGGCGGCCACTAGTATTAACATAAACTATGATATATGATATATTTTCTATCTACAGTAACCACTTCCCATCAGGTGGGACGTGTGCTTGTTTGTCTACTTTGTAGTTAGTAATTAATTGATTGAGGCGTGACTTTGCAGAATTCCATCGCCAAAAAATCGCTAGAAAAAATATTTGGTACTAATCCGCTTGTTATGTAAGTTAACTTTATGTAGACTTGTGAGCTCTGCCTTCTGCGCCGTAGGTCGTGGGTTCGATCCCCACTGAGAACAAATATTTGTGCTTTGAACACAAATGTTTGTTCTCTGTCTGGGTGTTATATTGTATTCTAAGTATGTATATACAACAAAAAAAAGTATATTATTATTATAATCAGCTATCTGGTTCCCTAATACAAGGTCTGCTTAATTTGGGGCAATAAATAGTTTGGAATTATTTATTTATTATTACTATTATTTTTTCTTGCTTTCTTTTTTTTCTACTCACCACTAGTATCATTATTATCATTTATTATTTTTATCGGACCTGGATTTTGCAATCATCAAGCTATGACGGAGGCTATAAGATGGAACTGTTTGCGTTTATAAACGAATAAAACAAAAAGAAAACCATAAACCGTCCGTTCTAATTAAGAACACAGTAAACTGGGTCAAATCGTAGGAGCGGAGCTATATTTTTGGTTCCCTTTATTTATAAACTTTTCGAAAACGAAGGAAAATGCCGTAAGATGAATGGTTTTTATTGCGAAAAGCACTCGAAACTAAAATCAGCCAGCAGTGTTGTGGGACAACAGAACTGAAATGTATAACTTGACGCGGTTTTCCCATTGTAGTGGATTCCATTATCAGAATTTTCAATTATAGATAGCTTTCTCAAATTATCTTCTAACTTACCTGACCCCTGACTCGGCTTTGTTTCAACGGATTGATTGTTTTATTGAACGCGATTTGGATAACGGTAGCTTGGAGATAAAACCCTGACGACTTGGCTATTCACAACGGTATTCGACTACGTTCCTATTCGTAGATTATGGCTCGCTGTATCAATTGCAACATAGCAAGTCATCCTTTACAACAACAGCATCTTTACAATGCTCTGGATGGAATTTTGAAATACCTATTTAGATAGGTACCAACTGACGAATTGATAATTATGGGCTTTGTTTAGAGTCACGTTTGTGGGAGTTGAGTTTTAAGAACTGGTAATCAATTTGAAAAATTACAATATATATCTCGTATTACCTGTAATTTTCTGATTTAATTGTGTTCATTATCTGTTTTAAAATGTGATTTAAGCCGAATTTTACCTACTAACAAATGAAAAATAGTAAGACTGACTGCTCAAACCTTGCTAACACTTTTTTATTACCTACCTATCACATGATTTGTTTTTCTATGTTATATTATTTTTAAGGATTTGTAAATAGATGTAACAATATAGTAAAGAATGACCTGTTTGCAGTTGTTTGTTCTTGACAAGATTCCTAAGTACATACATGCCTCTAATCTTAGGTATATCAGTTGCACCCCACACCAGTCGAGCAGTGTAAATCTTAAAAAAATCTAAAACTAGAGATCTATTGAAAGATGAATAAGCTAGTACCACGGAACGGATGCTAGTATTGCGTTAACTAGCATATGGACAAACGCCTCTGTCAATAGATGTTTGCGCGAGCCGTAGATGTGCCCTGGAGATTGAAGCTTTGTTTGAGGTATTCAGCATTTTTTGAGATGGAAAAAGTAATGGGGTTGGGGTTATAAGTAATATAAAAAAAGCAGCCAAGTGCGAGTCAGACTCGCCCATGAACGGTTCCGTAGCAACAAGTAACCTATTATAAAAGTTCTTGTACTTCGTCGAAAGGTAAATTGCAGTTTACGATTTATGACGTATAAAAAAAAACTACTCACTAGATCTCGTTCAAAACAAATATCGTTGGAAGTTTGCATGTTATACTTGGCATTAAAACAAACTCAATATTATGTTTGAAGTGTAGATGTTTATCCATGCTCGATTTTTGAACGCATCGATAATGACACTGGGTGCATTTTAAACTCTTCTGTCTAGGTCGGTAAGGTTTAACTTTGTCTGCAGCTGGCATTTTGATTCCCAGTCCGTTTTCATTCAAATGCCTCTGCTTATGTTTTGTTAGGTTTGTTTTTTGAACACATCTATAGCTGCACATGTCACAACTAAACGGTTTCTGGTCAGTGTGTAGATACATATGCTTCACTAGGTTAGGTTTTTGTACGGTCCGATATTCACAGTACGGGCACGCGAACGGCTTGTACCCGGTGTGTGTACGTTCATGGACGACTAAATTGTTCTTCTGCGCGCAACGGTAGTCACAATATTGACAACGGAACGGTTTCTCCTTCATGTGTACGAGGATGTGTTTAGCGACATTGTTCTTTTGCCCAGATTTGTAATCACAGAAGTTGCAGGAGAAAGGTTTTTCCCCGGAATGTGTCCGTTCGTGTATTTTCAAAATGGCGGGCGATTGACATCTGTACGGACATTGGCTACATCCGAACTTTCCCGTCTTATCGGCCTCGTCTTTCCCAAATTAGAGGTAACTATTATAAAGGTACACTATTATACTCCACACTAAGTTTACGACCTGTGATGTGGAGTGTAGTCACCTATATTTTATAAGTTATATATTGAAATATGGGCGAAAAGATAAAAGATCGCGAGAAAACAGTGAATGGAGATTTCTTAGAATTCGTTCTTCCTGGAAACGTATAGGGAGGCCTATGTATGAAATATTGGTTCGCCAATTATGGTAACAATTAGTAACAAAAAGTTCAAGTTGAAAAAATAACACAAAAAGGTACTTGCATCGACCGGGAATCGAACCCGGGCCGCCCGCGTGGCAGGCGAGCATTCTACCACTGAACCATCGATGCCTGTTGCTTGTTGAATCATTTCTCAATATTTGACAAAAAATTGTAGTTATTAAAAATATTTTTTATGACTTAATTTTTTTTTTGCTTGGATGTGTTCAGTATCAGCAGCGACATTATCGACATTTTTTTTTTGGTAATTACAAAATAGTGGTGTATAGATTTCATCAAAATTGGTTTAGCACTTTGGTTATGAAGACAATTATGGGGTGGGGATAATTGTTTAAGTAACCCCCCCCCCCCCCCCCCCCCCCCCTCCCCCAGACTTTTATCAGTCTTTGCCGAAGAGGTGCCGGTTAGGTATGGTAACGTAAAACAGTGTCGCAACTTCACTGGTTTCTTTCCCACCTCAAAAAATGCTCAAACGAGCCTCAAGCATAGATTTTATGACAGTTCTCCATTGAGAAGCGTCAAAAATCTGTGCTTGAGGCTCGACTTGGACTCAAACACTGTTTCGGAATACGGGCCTTAGACAGGCATTCAATGTAGTTGTGACTCTCCTATTCTACATTTTCAGAATGAAGATGACCCAAGAATATTGATATCAAAAAATCAAGAAATCATGCACAATCCAAAATATGAAGAACTGTTTGCTCCATCATTGGGTCCAGAGAACCCGTTTAAAACTGAACAGATGAAGGCAGAAAGAAACATACTCTCGGGTTTTGTGGAGGTGGCACATATCAGTGAATTTCAGTTTGAGAACCAGAGGAGGACATTCACTAGTTATGGGTATGCGTTAGACCCGTCAAATGATGAAGCTAAGCCTAATGATAGTGTTGTGTGTAAGTACAACAGTCAGTTGATATGTGTATTGTATTATGTATACCTAGCTAGAGTATTATTAATTCTGTGTATTTAAAAGCGCGTCTTCACACAAACACAGTCAACGAACAACTAAATGACGAGTGTGTACATGCACGCTCTCGTTTTCCTCGCGAGACCCAACGAGATCCTTTGACTCGGGCACAAAAAACCGACAAGCGACCGAGACCGACCGAGGCAAGGCGCGAGAGAGCGAGACACGACGAGAGCCCCATGTACATTCTTGTTCTCGGCCTGTCTCGGGGTGTCTCGTCGAGAGTGTACAGCCGGCATTAGATGAGGCGCAAACATCACAAAAGTAAAGCGAAACGAAATGACATTATGAGTTCCTATTTAGTCGGATAAGTTGATGGCACTAGACTGCGTCAATAGAAATAATTAGAGTTGTACCTCGACCAGTATTCACAAGAGTCTTTTACTACCCCATTCACAAAATTCCATAATTTTGTATGTAATTTTGACTTATGTGCTTACTTAGCTTGGGTCCCGCAGTGATATAAAGTAAAAAAATAGATTTTTATTACTTGACCAATAATTTGAGGCTTTCTAGAGCTTAAATATTTAATGCCTACAACCGTAGAATACTTAGTTCGGTACAGATAGAACAAAAAAGTAAGCCTAAGTATTTATTTTTGTGTTTTCCAGAGGCTGAACCTAGCCGTGCTGTTTGCCTATGTAGGTAGAGGTAGTACTTCAGAAGGGTCCATCCAAGGGATTTGATTTGTATTTGTAAAAAACAAGGAAAAAAATTACCGTGGTAATGGTCTTCTTCTTCTCTTCTCCATGCCATGTACCTATACCTACCTACCGATAAAATTTAGACGCACTAATTCCGATAGCTTGTTACACACTCACTACAAAACTACTATCGCTAATTATCTCGGAAGTGCTGGAGTTGTAGAACATATTATCATAAATCTACCTATGAATATGCGATCGCATAAAATCAATCGCATGAGTAGGTGTGTTTTGTAAGAAAACATTGTTATCAATTAATGCACTCCGGACATGTCCGATAATGTATGAAACAAAGAAGTTTATCGCGAAATAATCACATTTAATGACGCCAAAAAACAAACGGCGAATTATTTCCGAGTGTTTCCGAACTGACGCCTAGGGTTGTTTTATCCGGCTTTGGACACGTGTCGTGTTTTAGTTCCGGCCAAATATAAAATAAAAATCATAAAAACACTTTAGAAACACCAAAAAGGTATAGCTTGTTTAAAGTGCTTCGTTCCTCTCGTAGAGAGTATTATATTTATTTGCCTCGCTATACATGAAAAATTCAATTATGGGAAGAAATGATTCCTTTTCCCTGAATTGGGCTAAGCTTCTGCTTTCTTGCGAATTGTTTCGATTAGTTTTAGTTAAAGCTTCTCTACCTTCAGGCTCTTTTAAAGTGACTTATTTTAAAGACCCTGTTAGTTATTCATCGTGCTTGCCAAAAGGTTTGTTTTGAAATTGGTCGGATATTTGCGGGTTGTATTGGCGAAAATTATTTTGTTTACAATTTTGCTGATTTTAAGTTTCTGCAATTTTGACTGTGGTGTTTTGTGTTTACAATTTCTTGCATAATTACACAGCTTACTATCTTAAAACCGCTTTTAATGAACGCTAAACTAAACGTGATCAGCATAGATCTCCTGATCGGTCCCGACTCGCGCGCAGATATCGACTCTGAATACAGCGACACTATCAACAACTCGAAAAACAGGAGTTTTCTCAAAGGTAAGTCGTAACGTACTAATCACACACTAGAAATAAATGAGTAGTACTTATATCTGACAAATTAATGACGGACAATATTTTTTTTAAATCATAAATATTTTTTTTTTTGCTTTAATGGTGATATACAAAAGATCTTATCTATACTAATATTATAAAGAGGAAAGATTTGTACCTATTTTTGTATGTTTGTAATGAATAGGCTCAAAAAGTACTGGGCCGATTTAAAAAATTCTTTCACCAATAGAATGCTACATTCTTCCAATTTGACATAGGCTACATTTCATTTTGAAAAAAAAATCACCGGCACCTACACCCTTCAAACCAAAACACAGCAATGCGGTCTGGGCCGTGGTGGTGCCGTCGATTGAATTTGAACCCTATATCTGTGTGTGTGAGTGGAATTCTCGTATTTGGCTCCGACCCGGCCAGAGCTCGGTCGAAGGGATATTGTCTTATATAAATTCAACTCATTATGTGGACAGATAGGGTTCATATTCAATCGACGGTTCCGCCACGGCCCTACCCCGTCTATAATGTGTGAGAATAAACAATAAATCGGAAAGCTAGGACATCTTTTGTTCTTTTTATGTTTCTCACTTAAGTTATCAAATTGGTTTGTTTTTAGGTTTCAGCGTTTACCCCCCACCAAAAAGTCATTTTGTTTTAACAGCGTACCCGAACATCCAGAGCAAGGCTATATAGTCACGAATGCTTTTAAGTAACATCTAGGGCACAATTTGTTATGACCGATCGTTAGCTTTCTGTTCCAATCGAGTAAACACTACGTTGTTTTCTTGCACATTGAAACACAACACACTTACTATACAACTGGGCAACTTTCTAGTTTCAAAACTCAAAAAAAAGAACACTCTTATGAAAGAAAACAGTGGGACAACACAAAGTGTACTTTTTTACTTGATTCGCGTAAAAAACTTATTGTATAAAATCTTAAACTCGCGTCAGCGCGTCAGCGCGTCAGGATCACGTGACCTGATCGAAAAAGCGTAAGACGGATGGAGAGGACGTTGCCGTTCCGCTCGACTGACCGCGCCGTACCCGGTGTGCGACGTTGCTAAGAAAAATAAATGCAAGTTTCTACAATTACCAAAACTAAAATACTGATTAAGTCTTAAAACATAATTACGGTTGTAGGCAATAAATATTGCAAATTGGCTTTTCTGCTTTAGTAGAGCGCTATCTCTTTCTGAACCCGCGGCCATGACGCAGACTTATTACCCGTCTGATTTCGTGATAGCTAAATCAAGACTTCCCTCTTTCGAGAGGTATAAGGAGATCCATCAGCGGTCCCTCGATGACCCTGAAGGTTTCTAGCGAGGTAACGCCGCATGAGTCATGTTTTTTCGTGCGTGCAGCCGGCTCCGAATTATAAGACGTTGTCACGTCAAAAATAGTAACAAAAGATGACGAATTTGATTAAAAGAATACCAATCCAACTTTTTATTCAGCAAGTAGGTTGGAAACCCATTACAACGGTAAGAAGTTTAGAGCGCAATGTAAAATTTAAATTTTAATAATATAAAGATAGTATTAAATAAATAATATATCTTCTAAATTACTAAGACTTGATTAATATATAAATTCAACTATTTATTTAAAATAACATAGATTTGAGCAAACAATTTACCATTTTTTAAATTATGAAAAATACTTACCTTTATTTGATTGGTCGATGATCCGATAAATCGATAATAAGAGTTAGTCTAATAAGAGCGCTCTGCATAAGTGCATGTAACTTTACGTAAATATGTGCTTAGCTTGTGCGTATGTAAAAAAAAACTAATTAAACACCTCTAACAATCAAAACTTTATCGCATGTGTCAATTTTATCATTATTAGTTTCGATTGCAATAAAAAACGAATTTAAACAAAACTGATCTTTGACAAAGAACGATTGCAACAACACTGAATGCTGACGTAATAAAAAGTCTCATTCTTTTCCTAAATCCAATCTTCACAATAGTTGCCAGTAAACATCAGCGCGGTTGGTTAGCCATGAGGCTATGAGCCATGACGCGACGGAGGCCTTTACGCGGCCTAAAAAATCTGCCACCAAAGTTGGCCAATTAACTTTACTATAGCAATGTCTTCGCAGTTCATGAACTCGTCTACATAGTCGCGGATGGCGGCCGGCAGAGTGCGCCAGTACGCCCACAGATAGTAGCGATGCACGAAGGCTGCGCCAGTCAACACCATGCTTAGTTCACAGCTGGAAACAAAGATTGGATAATAATATGGATGAAACGGGTATTTAGCAAAATCCTTCAAAAAGACGGGTAAAAAGAAAATCGCAACAAATACTCATCCATATAACAACATATCCCACAGGCACAGGCACAGGAACTGGCGCAATAACTCACTTAGTTTTAAAGACAAGGTGATCGTTAGTGCATTTTTACAATATTTACCTGTGATTAGAGTTGTAGAGAAAACCATTATTGTAGTTGACATCCCAAGCGTGATATCGGCCGGGGAATCCCAATGATCGCATATTCGTGCACAGCACCCGAGGCGCTGATTAGACGTTTTTGTTCGTAGACGAAGCCACGTGCTAACTACTAGCGATGGAAACTTAATGAGACATGGAAATGAGGTTAGTGTCGTCTCGAGCGACGAGTTGGCGCTCCATGCAGGAGAGGGGAGGGGATTACAACACTTCCCGCGACTCACTTAAACGTAAATTCAGTAATTCTAGTTGTAAGTATGATATGTCATGGTTTAATTAAAGTACTTATTAAAAATCTTATATACCTACCTATTTAATTTCGTGTTTGGACTGATCTGTGCGTGCTTAGTAAATTTTGATAATTTTGGAGTATAGTTTATTGCTAGCATTGCTACTAACCTGACAGGTCTTTCCAAAAATCCTCAGCGGAGTTGGTCCAGGAGGTTTGAGTTTCACAAATACAGTTTGGTTTCTAACTTTATGTCCGAATTGGAACCCAGAAAGCATTCAAAATGATTTATTGTAAATGGTTTTGTACATTGTTGGCTAAAATAAAGAACCCTGGTCTAAATTCGTTTTTTCTTTTGTCGTTAGCCGAAACCAAATTTAATTTGCAATCCTTTGCCGGTCCATTTGTATTAAATGAGTCGATTGATCTATTTTGTATAATTATAACATCAACGAGAGTAATCTTTTTAATATCCAAAGACAGAATTATCGCATTGGATTTAATATCTGTAATGTTATTTTCTAAGTGAATAAATTAAATAACAAAATAATTTAGAGCATTTCAAACATAACCTAAACTGTTTGCTAAATGATGAGGTACTTTAAGTGTAATTATTATGTTTTGCTTAAAAAAAAAAGATGAAAAATTATAAAAAAATATGCTTAGATAAGAGAATTGATTCCCTTTTCTTTTGCGGCGCACCCTCGACGCATGATAGTTAGGGTTTTTTTTATTTTTTCTATAATTTTTCGAAATCACTTCCAAATTGTTTTTACTGGACAATAATGTAATTACACAAGTATTTCTCACAGAAAAAAGTATGTTATAAAATGGAAAAACCTGTCCCGACCGCCATCATAGAATGCCCCCCCTTTCTTTTGACATATTACATGTCGCGATAACTTACGTAGTTTCCATTATGCACACGTTAGGATTATTAAGTTAGGTTTTGGTCCCACTTAAACTATGTAAGTTAATTCGAAAGCTCTTGGTTATTATCTATTATGAAATATTGCATATAAAGCAATGTAATTTTACGCAGGTATTTTTTTGGTTAATCTAAAATACTAAGGCGGTTTTATGCGCCGTTTGTTTGGGAACCGCTGTCACCAGTTTTACATTGTCATAAATTCTCTGTTTATGTTCTCTGTTTATTTCATTTTTTATTTTACTATTGTATGTGTTGTGTTAGCTTTAGGAATGGATCTTGCTTGTGACATCTATAAACACATTTTTAATTTTATTTAATATTATATTTAAAATATAACTAAATAATGCAAGTGGTCAAAAAATATGGTATAAAATGTTATGGGAGCTGTAGAGGCATACAGTACAGAAATTAAAAGTACATATATAATTTTTTTTTTATCTGTTTGATCATCTAATATAGCATAATCTAGCTCCAAAAAGCAAAGCTTTGATAAATATTATTTATTTAGGTTTATTGCATCGGTCTATGAATTTCCTGCCATGAATTTTGAATAGGGTCTTTGTACTTAGATCTTTGCGGTCGTACCTAGGTCTTAGCAGTCGGAATTAGCTTCCTGTAGCTGCAATATTTATTAAAATTTAATTTTAATTAGTAAAATTACATCAGAAGAAGTTATTTATCGATATAAATCATAATTTATAAATTACGTGTTGAATACGACTTAGAATTTGTTGCAAACTAATCTCTCTGTGCTATGGTTTATGACAAGTATTAAGAGTAGTAAAGTTTAATAAGTTAGCAATGTTTTAATAACGTAAGAATTTTACGTTAATTTTTGACTGATTCATATTGATTTTATGGCATAAGGAGCTCTTAAAGAAGGGAGCCTTAAGGCCACAAAATATTATATAACTTTTGAAACTATCATGGTTTTTAACACTATTTTTATGAAACAACGGGATATTTACCATGATTAAATTTTTTTTTTTTGATGAGTTGATCCGATATTTCGGATCTTAGTCTAATATATTTTGGAACCCCTAAGTTTTGAGATTGGCCAAAAATGCTTTTGTCCAGCTGTCTGTCAGTACAGTACACACCTCTTGAATAAATATTAATGAACAATCATAGCTTTATTTAGGTAAATTAGGTAAAGATACTTTTACGTTGTATCTACTTTTTATACATATTTGATAAATAAACATTATTTTATACAAGAAAAATTTTTCTACTTTAACAATATAATCTAATTTCTTATTTCTATATACAGAATATTGAAAAAAAAACACAATACAATACACATACATCTCAATGAGAAACTTATCTAACAACTACTTTTGAAAATATTTTTTGCTACAAGGGGTTCATCGTATTAACACTGACACATTCACTAGTTACCTACAGTAGATAGCGTGGTATGAGAGGCAATCTGGACTTTTTGTTTTGTAGCTTTATAACGACATAGTCTCCATTTTGATACACTGAGAGATATTATTTTGTCTTGTGCCCTCAAAATGGAAGATATTATATTGTGTAATATTTGGCCTTTAAAAAATATCCTCAGATATGAAGCTGGGACAGTTTAAAAGCCTTTTTATGAGCGTTAAAAGCACTTCAAAAGTTTTGATTGGGCCCTGTTTCGCTACTGGCCCTTATTAAGAGATCGGCGGGACATTTTTCACGTGCTTTTTTGACAGAGGCATTTTTAATTTAACTCTTGTTCATAATTTGGTGGGATTTTCAAAAACAAAAGGAACAAAGAAAGTTAAATGATCTGAACGTGATATTTGAAACTGACTGACTGGTGTTTTAGGTGCGATCCAAATAGCTCATTTTTCTTGAACATAGATAGACAGATAGATAGAAAATACTTTATTGCTCGCAAAAACTAAGGAACAAACAATGGTATATAAAAAACTTGACTGACACGTGAGGCTGAACACGTATTGTATATGCCGCAAGTTGATGGACACAAGACAGTGCGTCGTAGAGTACGTTCTTGACGTGTGTGACCTACGAGGCAATGCTTTGGTATGGGCAATTAGGTGGGCTTTAATATCATAATGTTGTGTTTCTTACACCCCAGAAGTACTGACACGAACTACCGACAACACCCCAGAACTACTGGCAAAAACCTTTTTTTCATACATCTGTCTCTCTCCTACTTGAGTGAGCGATGCAGCTGTATAACGTTGTCACGTTCAACTATCGTCAGTAAACCGACTTTACAGACAACCGTTTTTTTTTTACACATTATTTATGAATAAGATGTAGATTACAATCTTTGTTTTATTAGGTATGCATAGATTCAGTTGAGAGTTTAGGTATGGTCTGCCTGTATATCTGTATATCTGCCTGTATAAAAATATTTTTTTTTAGAGGTTGCCCTATTTGTAATTGCTAATCTTTAGCAAATTTTTAAAGTTGCCGCTTCTGTGCCTTTTCTTTGCACAAAAGTTTAAATTTATTTGCCATGTTTTATACCGCTATATTTAGCTGTACATATATGTTTGCTATGATTTCAATTATATTCTTTAGCATGGTTATTGGTTATGTGGCATGATATGGTTTAAGCTTGAGCTACTTTTTTTTTATAATATGCATACAGATAGTTTTCTTTGTTCGTCGTAAAATTTATCAAAAAAATCCAATCCTTTTTTTTTAATGTAGGTATACCTAAAACACGACAAACGCTTTACGGCTCACCATCGCCTATAGACCCCGTGGGTGTTGTTACATTTGTCCTCATAAGGTTTGCGCACACCTAGGTCGCTGGCGATGACGATCAGTGAAACGCTGTCAAATTTGATAGCGTTTCATTGATCATTTGACAGCGTTTCACTGATCGCTATCGCCAGCGACCTAGGTGTGCGCAGGCCTTAAGATAATTATAGTATCACCACTGTGCACTTGAAACTGCCTCCTCCGTATAAAAGCAGGTCGCGTGCCGAACGGCCCACCAAGCCTAAAGAGCCGTGGAAACCACGCGCGGGGCTAGTTCCCCCCATGAGCCTCGAGCTACTCCAGTCATACGTCCTCGGACCATGGAAGAATGATCTGCAGATGTTAAAGGCGGTGTTAGACGCGAATAATAGGGATGGGGATGAGTCGGACGCAAATGAGGAAATGAGAGAGGTTTCATGCGACGAAGAAGTGAGGGATGTCAAGGTCGAAGATGGCATGTTCGGAGGTGAGGAAGAGGTGATAGAGGAGCCGTGTTATAGTGATTGATTGTGTGTTATGTGCAACTTATCAGAATCAGTAATCAATGCGAAGCACTAGTGAGATTTATTATTAAATCATAATTATGTGAATACATATTACGACCTAGAATAAAAATAAAAATTGATTTGGAATACATAACCCTGTATAGCGTCAGGGGCAACTGGTAATTACTCATGCCCCTACTTACGGGACGCTAGTGTCTGAGATAGGATTTTAGATGGAATAGGCTTGCCCAGTACCTGTACCATCCTGACAGAAAGACATGGTCAATACGTGCGGACTAAGCTGCGGGTTTCCTCACAATGTTTTCCTTCGCCGTTTGAGAGCACTAGCATATTGCACAATACAACCCATCACGGGACGTCAGTACAGACCTTATTCCCCCAACTCAAATTAGAATTAGCAAATCTATATTTTCCCCAAATTATTATTCGTCATGTTGTAGATGTTCTACTTTATTTTTTTAATTTACCAAAAGAAATATTGCCTTTCTTTCACAGACGAGCTGTAGCAAACTATTGTAATTTCTGAGCATCTTAAAGAAGATTAGAGAACATCATTATGTAACTGCTATTCAATATCATTTGCGACAAACAGTCAAAATACTCAGAGGGATTTTTATTATGTCCCAATCCGCAACGAGAAATATCATTTCCTACACAGAATAAAATATATTACATGTCCTTTTTTTGTTTTTATTATTGTGGACAATTCACACAACACTTCCAAGCCCCAAACTAAGCAGAGCTTGTAATATGGGAACCGGATAGCTGATAATAATATAATACTTGAATACATATTTTTTTTGTAGAAAAAAAAACATTTTCGCTACCTCTGTTTAAGTAATTTTAAGGATTGCTATCTTGTAAATTGCTTTTGGGGCTCACGATTCTTGACTTTACTCTCAAAAACTTCCGAGGAGTTCTTTCTATATGTACAAACATAGTCATGTCATTGCATAAGCTTTTAATATCTCTTTATGGGCTGTCCTTGTACTAACGTTTAATAATGGTTTATCAGCGAGCGTTAATATAATTTGTATACAAAAGAAGACTTCCAAAAAAAAAAAAAAACAAAACTATTTGACTATTTGAATAAAATATTTGAGATATTTTATTTTCAAAAGAAAATAAAATATCTCAAATATAGATACAATGTGTGGCTTTAAGTTAAAGCGATGTGCCAAAAGGGATTGTTACATTATATGCTAATATGACAAGCGATTCGTTATCGATTCTTCTCTTCTCTAAACTAAATCACACTTTTGTGTACTTTGTTCATTGTAGTTATATAAAATATTTTATTATAAATATAGGTTAAACAAAACTGTATGACATGTCTTGTAGTTATTTTAAAATTATTTACTGGGAAATATTTATTCTTTATTAAACACATTTATTTTTGTTTAGAAGTAATTTTGAAAAAAAAAAATTAAGTAAGTATATTATGTATGTTATCTTAATGTTGTATAATTATAATTATGTATTTTTGATAATATATAAAATATAATATCATTTTTGTTTTATTCTATAACGTACTCGTACAAAAAATCCTCATTCAAGGATTTTTCGTCAATCTTTATTTTTTATCAAAAGAAATCATCGAATCCATATCGTTTGATTAAAATCGTCGATGTAATGTAGTGATTTTCGCCTAATTTATCCCGGCACGATGGAGGATGAAATTGAAGAATGTATCAGGAAAAAGAGGATATGCTTGAATAGCTGGACTCTGTCGTCCTGTAGATAGAGGTGGGAATCGATTGGCATTATATGTAGATTAGCTTATACTATTGCCACAGCGGTAATAAAATTGCCAATTCGCTTGTTAGAACAATCATTGCCTACTAAGCATAAATACCTACTATCTGTAAAAACTAGCGGCCGCCCGTGGCTTCGTGACGTGACCTTGTTCCCGTTAATTTTTCGGGGAATTTTTTTTTTCTAAGTTTCATCCAAATCAGTTCAGTTGTTAGGGCGTGATAGAGCCAAAATGATCCAATTTTTTTTAACAATATCGTCATGTCCTATCCATGATTGGTCATCTTACGAGCTGGACCTAGTATGGTTCTCATTACTGATTGATAAGTCAATTTAAAAACACAAAACTGAATAAATTTTGCGTAGATATAATAAATCATTGAATACATACCTAAGTGTCTTAATTGTCTATTTGTATTCACTGGTAATAACATTTTGTAACCATGGCCAAACCCCATAATAGGTTGTAGGTTTTAAGTTTAGGAAGAATAGGAATAATTAATTACTACCTACCTGGTTTTAATAATAATTGTAATTATACATTTGTAATCAGAATTAAAATAATAAATCGGCTGTCTGTAAAGTCGGTTTACTAACGATAGTTGAACGTGACAACGTCATACAGCTGTCCACGCGGACGCATCGCTCACTCAAGTAGGTCGAGTTGCTGAGTTCAGTGCCTCTAAAATGCACTCTGATTGGAAAGTCAAACTCTCCCATTAGGTTGAGTCTCACAGTGGAAGGCACGGATGCTTACATGTTTGCAGGATATAAGAAAATGTCAATAACAGTGCCTCCAAATGATCGAGTAGAGCTCTGTTACATCATGCACCCACTTTTCCCCGGCAACACTACCCCTCCTCGATTAAAAGCCACAATAATTGGTGATAGTTCCAGTCAAGAAGTAGTGAGTGAAATGTTTGACAAATCCTTTCCAGAAAATATATTTGTTATGCCCAAGTACACTAAATGAATTTTATGTATGTCCTTGCCAAAACTTGTTTGTTGCGCACTGATGCCAATTAAAACACGTAGAAATTTATATCATTAGGTTATAAACAATGTGTATCTACATACTACCTGTATCATAGTTTATAACTCAGAAAATCTAGCTACTTTGTTAGTACCCAAAGATTTTTATAATGTCCCAAAAGTTAAGAGCCGAGCGGGATTTGAACCCGCGACCTTCCCCTAGGTACGGGGCTGCGCTGACCACTGCGCCATCGGATCCTAATCACACTCGACGAATAACTCTTAGGGACTGTTCGGAGTTTGGACAGTTAAAATAATTATAAGATCTAATGTAGATCCGTAGACAGAGTTTATAAACAATAGTTATAAGCACACAAATGTAGAAATACAGACGTATACGCACACAAGCACACCATATAAGGATGAACGATTTAACCCAGTGTATATAGAACTAGTGCTTTGGTCTCTGACGGATTGTATCAGTCCCACTTGTTTTAATGACACCACTCAATTCCATTGAGTCTCGTAAGGGCGAGTTTCGACCAAATTTTCAAAGGCTCAAGCGAGACACAAAAAAACGGTAGTAGTAAAGTAACGGTACTATGTGTGGGGCATTTGAAATTCTTCAAAAGCTCAAACGATTCTCGGAAGTGTCATCGTCGAATTGAAGATTTGAGACGCAATTAAATCCTTTCACCACACCTGGTTTGAAAGAATCTGTGACACTATAAGAAGAAGTGACTTTTGTGGCGCAGGCTTAATTATTAATTAATACTTTACAATATATATCTACTTAGAATATAAAACTTTCTAAAGTCTTTCTAACTGCAAGGAGGTTGTTCAACCAAATTCCAACTTTTTATTCAGCAAGTAGGTTGGAAACCCATTACAACGGTAAGATGTTTAAAAAGTCTAATGAGAGCGCAATGTAAAATTTAAATTTAAATAACATAAAGATAGTATTAAATTAATAATATATCTTCTAAATTACTTGATTAGTGTATAGCTTTAACTATTTATTTAAAATAACATAGATTTATATTTATACTAAACTAGCAAACCCGGCAAACTCCATTTCGCCACCAGATGGCTTCAAAATGTTGGTATGTCCTGAATTTTTCCTGATTTTTCTTTGCTATAAGCCTCACGGAGCCCGAGACCTTTCCAACGAATGCAAAATCGTGGAAATCGGTTCGTGCGTTCTGGAGTTATAGCGTCAGGAAGGAAAACCCGACTTATTTTTATATAGTAGATTGCACTTCATCATAACGGACAATACAAATCGTTATTTGTTATTGGCATTGCCACCAATAAACATAATGGAAATATTTATTTAACGTCACAAAACATCATGGTACACACAAAAAATATACAACAAATATAAATGTTATAAATCTTTGGAAACATCGACTGGAATGAACATTTAAAGAAAAAAAACATTAGGTAATATCAGTAATTCCCATGAGCAGTAGATTGCCCTTGTTATATTGCATTTCTTCGTTATATCAAGCATCTAAAAATACCCAACGTTATAGAACGTATTTTCAGTTCTTAGATTTTTATTTTCCTTACTGACAACGAAGTCACTTACAATTTATGTGAACAGATTAGTTGATGTTATTAATGTAATGTCATCTTTTTAATACATAATAAATTTCATTTTTGCGCACGTCTAACTAAACGCTGTCAACTGACATTTATTTTTTGGACAAAACACATGTTACTTTACTAGTTAAGTTAGTGTTTCCATGCTAAATGTGAACTTTGTGAAGGTAATTATGACGTGTAGGATTATGAATCATCTTTTAATCGTTATAATGTGAAGGAACTTTTGCAAACAAATTTGATTAAAATCGGTTTAGCCGTTTGACAATGAAGTCGGTTTCTCAAGTTTTTAAACTTATAATTATGTATGATCCTTTTACAAAACAAAAATAACAATAGTAGCAGTGAAGTTCCAGTGCCACAAACATTTATGTTCGTTAAACAAATATAAGTGCCATTTTTTTTTTAAATAATTTTTTTAATGTTTGTAACTGCATGCCTCCGTCATTTATGAACCGATTTAGAAAATTATTTTTTTATTTGGAAGGTTATGCTTACGTCCAGATTGTCCCATAATAATAGCAGTGAATAATTTTTTCACGGTCATGTCATAATTGATAGCGTTTCACTGATCGCCATCGCAGAACACTTAGAAGCAAGGCTTAAGAGATTTGAGAGACTTCTTTATGCTACGACACTGATAAGTCACTTATGAGATCCTATTCTGTTTATTAAATATCAGAATTAAGTGGAAACATTTTTGTATGTATTCATTTAATTAAAACATTAATTAGCCTGACCTGAAGGATTTCACTGGTTGATATGAGACCTCCATAATTTGTCATATTGGAAAATTAACTTTGATAAAGTGGATGAGGATATCCGTAGAAGAACCAAGGTCACCTACATAGCTCTTAAAATTAGTAAGTTGAAGTGGCAATAGGTAGGTCATAATAGCTCGAAGAACCGACAACCGTTGGGGAATAAAGGTTCTCGAATGGCGACCACGAACCGGAAGACGAAGTGTAGGGCGCCCACCCACTAGATGGACCGACGACATTGTTAAGATCGCGGGAAGCCGGTGGATGGAAAGAGCTCAGAATCGTTCTTCCTGGAAATGTGTAGGGGAGGCCTATGTCCAGCAGTGGACTTCTTCAGGCTGTTGATGATGATGATGAAGTGGCACATCGAGCTTCCAATCGAGTTGATCACACACACGGTTCTCCATGAACTCGCTGCGAAATGTCCTAATTTGACGCACATGCTGCTTGATTTTAGTACCGGTAAGGAAATAATAAAAAAAATACGCAATAATATCGTGATAACTCGAAATTATTTTATTGATAAGCCAAAGTTAGTATGAGGTTTGTTTTCTAGATACAGCATAGGTAACGTTATTTTATATCTTTTATTTTACGATACCAAAAGGGTTCGAACAGCTATATCTACCTACATTTTATTGTGGGATCGAAGAACAAAAGGGAATGAATTTGAAATGAAACAGTTTCGTGTGTCAATCAACGCCATCTCTAGGAATGAATTGGGAACAATTTTGTGAGGTTTCCTAATTCAAAACTATTACCCGATTACCCATAGACAATTTCTATTACCTAACATCAGGCGAACCCTGGCGAACCCTAGGTTATCCACACCCCGTGTAGTACAAAGCTGTACTTTGTACTACACGGTAGCCGTCATACACTTGGATCTTATTACGGTAGGTATGCTTTGACTATTGTAAAATTAGGCTCCAGGCGAGCAAAGCCGCGGGCGGCCGCCAGTGTACAATAATACAATCTTACCTCTATAGTATCATTATGTTATACACTAATAATTTATGAAGGTCAGTTTACCTATAAATATGTGTAGATACTTTCAATCCATGCTTTATCAAACACTGATAAACATAATAAATAGGTCAGTATAACGGTGTAAGCAATCTATTCCCCCTATCTATTGACTGGCCTCCAGCTCAGTTGGTAGTAGCTCTGGCTTCTGCGCCGTAGGTCGTGGGTTCGATCCCCACCGAGAACAAATATTTGTGGTTTGTAAACAAATATTGAGGTAAACATAAATGTTTGTTCTCTGTCTGGGTGTTATATTGTATTCTAAGTATGTATTTACAAAAAAAAAAATCTATTTAAGTATTATATCAGCTATCTGGTTCCCATATTACAAGCTCTGCTTAGTTTGGGGCTGGGTAGTGTTGTGTGAATTGTCCACAATATTTATTTATTTATTTTATTTATCTCTGGCATCAGCACTGGTGGTCTAGTGGTAGTGGCCCCGCCTTCCGATCCGAAGGTCGTGGGTTCAAATCCACTTGTGTACCAATGAGTTTTTCTGTCGAAATATTTATGTGCATTATGCCAGTACTCTCAAAACGGTGAAGGAAAACATCGTGAGGAAACCGGCGTGTTGTAGAACCTAAAAAAGGTCGAGCAACACGCGTCAAGGGTCACGCAAAAAGGGCCCACCAGCAGCCTACTTGCGGAAAAACCTGCCCGCACATCAAGTGCGCATGATAAAACTAAAACTTACCTACCAGGTTTATTATTATGATTTATTGGCAGGGTCTGCATTTTGTTGATTCCTTTTATTTCTTCCGCTCTGTCTAATGCCTGTTTTGCAATATTCATGATTTTTGCTTTTGTATCGGCGTCACTTACTTTCTAAAAAAATGGAGATTAAAAAAAACAATTGTGATTTCACTTCTCAGTGTAGAGGGTAGTTTCAGTTCCTGTTACAATCATTGTAAATAATGAATAGTAAAGACTTTCTATCTCTTTTCTCAGCCTTTTTCTATAGCTCTCTGATTTAAGCTTTGACCTCAACACTTTCATAAAAAACTGTATTAATATATAAACTATAAATATATATAAAAAAAAACTATAATAAGCGTTTAAAGGATGATCTGGACACCCCCAAAAGAAGATGGTCAGAATAGAGAGTGAACAAAATATTTGATTTCTTAATTAAGAATGACTTTATGTAAAAAAACAGCAGGTGTCCGTAATATATTATTTTGAAGTTATCCTCATAATCCGCGTCTTCAACAACCCCTTAACAGGTGAAGGGGTTCTTGTTCTTGCAGACGAAAAACCTCCTCAAAAGATAGTCATTCTTCACAAAAGTATGTACATATTAACATAAACTAAGGAGCCTCTTTGAGGCGCACTTAAAATCCATTCACTACACTTGGTTCGAAAGAATCAGTGACACGATAAATAGAACATAAACTATGAAATTTTGTTTTTGTGTGTTCTCTGTTCTCAGCGCAACATAAATTTATACTGATAAAGAATTGAGTCTAGAATTAATCTATTTAGAACTTAAAAAGCTTACAAATTAAATGGCTTTCTTTGTAGGTGCTTATGGTTGATAAGGTTATTAAAAAATCAAGCTACCAATAGAGATAAATATTTTTAAGGCTTTTGTAATATTCTATTCATTAACATAACGTAGAAATTCTGCACGTCTTTGGCCTTGTTCCTATATTATAAGTCCTGCTTAGTTTGGGGCTAGATAGTGTTGTGTGAGATGTCCACATTATTTATTTATTATCTAATTTATTAGAAATCTTATTTAGTATTCAAAATCATACTTCAGTTATATATAACTAAACCAAAATGTATTTTTATCACACTCATGAACGACTTAGGGTTAGATCGAAAGAAAATAAAACAAAATATGTTCAAGTTTATTTAATTTTTCGTAGTTCGAAATTCAAATAATAACCTATAAAAATAAAATTTGAATTTGTGAAATTTATATTTTAATTCAATATTCAAGTTACAGAAAACGGTTCTAATGACTATCTCTTTCTTATTTTCTCAAGCGCAAAACTATTAATGACAAAAAATTCTGTAGGCCTACCACAAGCTCTGTCTGGCTCTGTCTCTGGTTTTGAGAATGTTGACTAATTTGAGATTTAATTTAACAAATAGACGTTTTCTGATCGGATTAGAGTACATTTTGCTTTGCAACTTTTATAATGTACTAAGAGTTAAGAACAAGCGTATATTGACAATCATCACTGATAAACGTTTTTACTATACGCGTGTTATTGTAATAAAATCTTGGTATCTTTTTATTGATTTTATAGTGTTTACTACACTTAAGAAAATCACAAAGATTTTTTTATTGTCACAAAAGTTAAGAGCCGAGGATTTGAACCCGCGACCTTCCCTTTGGTACCTACGGGGCTGCGCTGACCACTGTGCCATCGGATCCTAATCACACTCGACGAATAACTGTTCTCGTACCTTTAGTTTTAGTTAAAGTATAATATTATATACCTACTTTAACTAAAATTAAAGATACGAGAACAAATGGTGTAAATTCAGCTATTGCTAGATTGTTCATCCAGCACTGTTTTTAAATGTAACCCCAGCTTGCTTTAAAAATATTTTTTTATCTGAAAGGTACTGCTTCCAGATTGGTCCCATTTTAATTTTGTTAAAATCGGTGTTGCCATTTTTTTTTAAATATTTTTTTTAATGTTTCTAACTGCATGCCTCCATCATTTATGAACCGATTTAGAATTTTTTTTTTTATTTGGAAGGTTATTCTTATGTCGCTCTCTGCCAACGAGCTTACCTGATGGTGGATTCAGAGGAGCGTGTAATCATAATACTTAATCATTATGTATGTATATGTAGGCGTTCTGTGTGATAATGGGACTTCTCAGCAAATAGGTAGGTATGTACTTATAGGTACTTAGGTAGGTAACATTGTCATCATCATTATTATACAGATTTGTATTTTGTAACAAATAAACTCAAAAACTTCAAAATTATTTATTATAGCTAATAAATTAAAAGTTCTTATAATTATAATGTAGTTTCTTATTTAATCAATTTGAAAGAAGAAAGAAAAAATGTTTGTTTATATAATTTAATGTTTCATTATACGTAATAGTTTTTTTTAAATAATGTATGTTCTGTTCTGCTACTAGCTGATGTAACAAGCATATGGCCCACCTGATGTTAAGGGGTAACCATCGCCTATAACAAAGCATTGCTTCGAAGGTCACGCACGTCTGGAACGTGCCCTACGATGCACTGGAACGGACCCATTAATGACTTCGTTAAACTCGCAAACGCAAACTGCATACTTGTATTTCCACCAACAAATAGTCGGACGGAAAGAGCCGAGCGTGTAAAAAGAGTAGAAATGAGCTCGTTCAGTTCTAGGAAGCGGAGCGGAGTACTTACAGACTCCGCTCAACTCGAAATCACAATTTATATAGTAGCGTTTCCACACAGAAAGTGGCGAGCGGGGCACTCGATAACATCGCAACAACACGACCACACGCAGCCAGCTAAAAACTTCAACTGAACTCGCTCTCTGTAGAAATTATTTAGTCGTTTTTCATTTCTCATTTTCCGTTCAGCTCAGTCCGCTCATTTCTCATGACCAACTCTTCGTCGGTGGAAACGCAAACCTATTTCATTAAAAAGGAGTCCGTTCCGCCTAACCATTTTCCGCACATTACCCTTTCGCAGTGGAAACAGGGCTTTAGTCAAGTCAGTCAATAGATGGCTTTGAAAACAAATGCTGATCGTTATTTTTCAAAACCATCATTAACAATTTCGATCAAATCAGAATATCAGCTACTTAAACTACACCCTTTCATTCCAACTGCTCCAACTTTGAGCGAAGACCTCAAGTAATGTTGGCTAAAATAACGCGGATGTTTGTTCTCTGTCTTGGTGTTATATTTGATTGAAAATGTTTCAGATGGTTTTGAAAAAACGGCCATTTTTTTTCCAATTCAAATTAGGGTAAAGCTGACTTTGACTGACGACTGACGACTTGACGAAAAAGTATTTTATCTATGTAATTTATCATCATTAAACTCATTAAACTACTCGGCACTGGCAAAATTGATCCGAAAAGGACATAAATGCCATTAAGAAGAAGAAGAAGAAGAAGAAGATCTAGATGTGCACAAAGCCTTATATAGTTTTCACATTGTTATAGTTTTTAGCATTCATAAATGGTTATGTATTAATCACAATATAGTCATAAATCTTTTAAAATTTAGTATTTCCAACTGGATTCAATTTAACATCACACTTGAACTTCTTATTGGGTTTTGTTAAAAGTAATCGATTGCTTAGTAACTAATTTTTTTAGAAGTTAGCTTATGAATAAATTTAGTGAACGTAATTCATAGCCTATGAATACCTTGTAGGTAAAAGTACATAAAGTGTGTATATATCCATAGGTACAGGACATTTATTTGCACAAAGAAACTTACACTTAAACAAATATTTACAAAATGTACACAATACACAAGAAATAGTTGAGCTATCAGCAAACCATTACAAATGATCTAGGGATAGCTCAACTGATCCAAAAGGTAAAGGTAAATGGGTGAATCAACTTTTAAGGCACTCCTTTTGCGTCCCTGGCATTGAAATTGCAATAAAATCTGTATTTAATTTTAAAATATGGTTATTTTTATGTTAACATAAACTTAGATCCTTTGCTAACATGCTAGTTTAATCGATTTATAAAGGTTTAAGAAAAAAAAATTATATTTTTATGGTAACTCAGTAGAGCTTATGCACTATCCATACAAAAAACATGTGTCCCCACGCCTAGGTGTCAATACAATACAAGACGTTTCTTAAAAAAACTGTATGAAGGCATAGCATTTTCACACAATAATAAAGTTCACAATAAGATAACCTAACATGTAAAGTTAACATTTTTTAAAGTTTGGCTTAAATTATATATTTTTCATGCACTTAAACTTTTGTCCTGAACTTTGATCAAAACATCAGCTCCACAGAGTTACTAATAAAAATTCATGACCGCTAGAAGAGATGGAGCCTAGTTTGGTGTCATCTAAGGCGATTATTGTCTAATATTTTGTTGGTATTATCCGACAAGCTCTAGCACGCTTTACCTGCCCCTCAGTCTACGGTAAGCGGTCAGCTGGTGTGCGTGGGTTTATTGTCACTCTACAGCGTTACGGCGGGAATATTGGTAAGTTTTTAAAAGATTTGAATTTAATTAGGTCAGTATGCTGCCTATGATGTCTGATTTCAAGGTCATGACAAAAGATTTGGTGATTTTTGGTTGTGAAATTAATTATGACATTTTTTATTGAATTTTTCCCTAGCGTTACTGATAACGCTGGATAAATTTTCTCTTGAGTTACCGGTAACGTCAGAGAATGTAAGGCAAATTAACATTGCGAGTTGGCATTAATGTGGATAGTGGATGTATGGATGGTGTGGATGTTAATCTGCGTCTAACTTGGGTTTCTAAGATATTATTAATATAGTTTAATTTGTTCAAGGTTTGTGCAACATAATTCGAAATGCCAATAAGTGCAGCAGAAAAACAGAAGCGCTATATAGAAAGACTAAAAAATAATAGAGAAAAGTATGAAGAAGCGAAGAAAATACACCGAGTTTGGTACCATAAAACAAAGAGATAAGTAAAAGAATTAACTCCCAAAGAAAAATGTAATGCGAACGTGATATGGATGCTACGAAAAAGACACTCGAGATTGTTGCAACAAGCACCCCCTGAGTCGCCTAGAAAAGACTCCAGATTAGATAATTTGGATGAATTGAATGGAACTCCACCAGCGACGCCTTCGCGAGATCCTCCACGAGCTAAGGATACGTCACTGTAAGCAAGATACCCACCACTGCGATAAGAAACCTAACGGCACGGTTAAGAAACCCATCACCAAAATCAAGTGACCAACCACCACGATCAAGAACCTTATCACCGCAATCAAGAGACACACCACCAAAATCAAAAGACCTACCACCTCTTGCAACAGATACACAACCACGAGTACTAGCTACGCCATCAAAAGCTAGTGTTCTTCCACTCCACATATCTTTAGCAAAAACAGGCCGGAAGAAAGTTAAAATGAACAGGTCACTGGTGTGTAGAGAAAACGCAAAACTTAAGCAAGATAATGAGAATTTGAGACGAAAGTACTTATGAAATATTTAAGAAAAGATATCAAAGACGAATTGACTGCAAAATTAACGATACTGAAAAAACGGAAGATCTGAGGTACAAAGTTCTGAGCAGTGCTATAAATAAAACATTTAAAAAAACAAAATCTGGAAAAGAACAAGAGGTAATAAAGAAGATTATCTCAACTGTAGAAATAAAAGATTCACGAATGAAGAAAAAGATACTTATGGAGACATTAGGCATTGACAAAATTCTTAAAAAAAAGACTGTACAAATAAAAACACTATTTTAAGGAAGAAAATAAAAGATTTTTATCTAAGAGATGACATTTCACGTGCTACAGCTGGCAAGAAAGAAACGGTCACAAAAACAGGAGTAAAGGAACAAAAAAGGTTTATGCTGGATTCGATGAAAAATCTGTTTAAAAACTTTGTAAAAAAGAATCCTAAACTTCGTTGCTCTTACTTATATTTTACGAGAAACAAGCATTTTTATGTCAAAAATGCTTTTGTCGACGCTAGAGACACGAGTCTTTGCAAAATACACACGAACTTTATTAATAAAGCAAAAGCACTGAAAAAAAAATAATGCAACTGGCACTGATGACCGAAACAGGATGTTTAGTCCATTGAGTCAAATGTTTGCAATGCAAACTTTAAAGATTACATGTACAGCAAATGTAATCAGTGTGAGGCACACTGATTTCATTTGCACAAAACAAATTGTTGTTGTAAAAAAAACGTAAAGAATACAATCACTTGGACAGAATGGGTTTGAAAAGAACAAAAACATATAAAAGATGGAAAAAACATGAAAGCTATAAAAATGTAAAGGAAGACAAAACTGAAGAAATAGTTACATTTTTTAAAATGACCTGGCAGCTTTTAAAAAGCATGTGTTTAATATAAAGTCACAATTTCAAAACTTTGAAGATTTAAAATTATCATGCGTTACTATTTTTCTCTGGCGTTACTCAAATGTCCCTTATTTTTTATAATGTCTTTTGAAGATAACTCTCATAGTCATTGGTTTTGTTTACAAAAAACGTTTAATTAAAAGTCTCCAAGACTCATGTGTATTGTAGGAATAAGAATAGTGTGTCTGATTATGCTGTTTTGATATTTATCCTAAAGTTAAGCATTGAAAAATTTGCAGAGTAACGCAATGGACCAAGAATGGTCTCTATTTCATGTGTTAGTTATAAAAAACATTATGAATAAGTCGGAAATACTGAATTAAAGTATGAATAAATGATTAGCATCGTTGTTTTTTAATTTTTTTTCGTTTATTTCATGTTATGGTATTTACAAAAAAGTAACGCAATGGATATTTAAGAGCCACACTCGTCAGTTTTTCTACGAAAACTCGTTTAAATTCGCTTAGATTTCGTGCCCCGCTCCAAAACCTAAAAATAGATAAAATTATGCAAATGTAACACTAATGATTTCATCATATTTCGAAAATTTATTTTTTAATTTTATCTTTTCATAATGTCGTCAAAGGAGTGTCTTAAAAGTTGATTCACCCAAATAATTGTTTTCATTATTATGAGAAGGAATACGCTGACAACAAACACTTAAAACTAAAAGTAACTTATTTCACCAGCTTGTCAAATACATTAGTTTTAAAGCCTGCAATAAAAGGATTGCATTTTATGCAAATGTTATAAAGGGGTTGATTTTGAAAGTGCGTTATTCTGATCCATAAATAAAATCTGATAAGAAAACACCTAGCTTCAGTATAATTTAAATAAAATAAATATTCACACAACACTATCTAGCCCCAAACTAAGCATAGCCTGTACTATGGGAACCAAATAGCTGATATAATACTTAAATACTTTATTTTTGTAAATACTACATAGAATACAATATAACACCCAGACAGAGAACAAACATCTATGTTAACCATACAAATATGACAGCTTAGTTACTTTATTATACAATTAGGTGAATACCAATAAATAAAAAGGTCAATTCATTTTTTAAAAACGTAAAACGTTAGTTTTTAAAGCCATGTGTAAGGTGTTGTAAGTTTGAGGCCGTGGGTCTGTCGCTCTGGCTGTGGTAGTTTCCACCTACGGTAAAATTCAAAAAACCTCCTCAAAGTTCGTTGACTCAAGGTGCTGGTGCCGGTTTTTGAGGATTAAATTGTATATTTTAATTCAATTATATAAAATCCGATACGTTTATATGCATTGATAAATTAAAATCCTCTGCTGAATCGTTCACCGTTTTGCACAGCCATTATTTCTTTCTTCTTCTGGTTTCAATTTCAATTTATTTATTCAAGAACAATAATTTATCGTATTCGAATGTCTTGTAATCTACTTAAAAATACACCGACAAATAATAATATAACAAACAAATTAATCCAAATTTACATACTTAGACACTCAATAATAATAATTAAAAAAATAAAAATGTCAGGCCGATTGGTTCAGGTGGATTGTAGACATAAAACTCTTCAATAGAGTAGAAACATTTCTCCAACAAAAGCTTCTTTTAAAAGCATTAGGGTTGCCTTCTTTCTTAACCATGTCATCTTTCACACTGTTCATCCATCTCTTGGCCTACCTCTACCCAAATATCCACATCTACAACTACCTACAACTTAAAAATAAGACCAAATTGTGGAAGAATTCTACATTAAAAGATATAGCTTAGGGCATTGACATCGGATATCATTTAGTACTTTTTAATAATATATTATGCTTATCAACGTCTTATGAAGTCAAGGGTATAACTCTGTGTTGAATCATATGTTTGCGTTTACATTTATAAATACATGTATGAATGGCACCTAGACTCACCTAGCTTTAAGACGTGAAGTGATCCTTGTGATACCTTTGAATATGGAAATATTTTAATTTGGGACAAGATTTTAACTCCTCCAACATTTTCTACTGGGTTCTAATTCTAATTGATTTGGGGGAATAAGATCTGCACTGACCTCCCGCGATGGGGTGTATTGTGCATTGTCCCCCTGCCAAACCTCACCCCAGCCAGCCCAACTCCTTAAAAACTACTGGGTTCTATTGTGTCTCCAGTGATGTCCAGTGATCCCATCTTGTGTGTTGGTATCTCTCTATGAAAAAATTGCAAAATAGACAAAATTGCAAGTTTTAATTTTTGTCTGTCAAATTTAATAATGACATTAATCCTTCATTGACCCCACTAAAACGAAAAAGTCTTTAGTCTTAAGTAGAATAATCATGAATTCTCGACTTTATTACTGATTCATAAAGAAATAAAATTTAAAAATGGAACTAAAATCGGCGATCTCTTTGGTATGTATGCAATGCGTTGCAGCTACAGAAAATATAACTATTTTATATTGTATTGGATTTTTTTATTTTCTTGCAATCGTAGTGAAAAGTAGAGTTGAACACATGACGTTAAAAATCATTTAGAGCGTCTATGTGCATTCTGTTCTCGTCAGTCGTGAATTTTCTGAAAAATCCCTAAGCGATAGAAAGGGATAGACATATATAAGTCCCTACGTGATAGAAAGGGATAGACATAGATTTCGAAACTTTTGCCCCTTATAAATTAATAAACAATAATATCATGGGTTTAGAGTATTTTTGATTGCCGTCTTTTAAATCTGGAGGTGTCTGTAATGTCCCGAATTCTGGAACTTTCTGTCAAAGGCTTCATGCACGGTGCGCTCAAATACCCAAATACCAAAATACATGTGCCTATTTCTATACACGCAGCAAGGAGTTTCCCAAGATTTTAGAATTTATTGTTTGTTAAACGCAAAGTAACAATAGAACATCGAGATAATAGAAAAATGAACAATAGTTACAAAAAAATAAACAATTGACGAACCTACATGCGTAATACTATGTATAACCACAACAGCCGTTTCAAATTAACTATTTTCAGATCATTCAAGCACTTGTCCCTCCCCATTTGAATCGCACATGCACCTCTTACGTTTCAACTTTTTAGTCGTGACCTTATTCTTTTCAATTCCAGCCATACACTCAGCTAACCCTGACCTCCGACGAGGAAGAGTCAAAGAAGGAGTTCCCTCACCAGCTCGCGTCCAAGCTGGGCGACCTCGCAGACCCGGTGGAGCATCTCGACAAGAAGTTGCAGCAGCAGCAGGTATTGTGAGGCTTTCTGCACCAACGCAACTGTAGCACTGGTTGAGGATGTAGCACAAATAGTGGGCTGATTTTGAGGTCACAAATAGTGGGGGTTTTGGGAGAATTTATTCGGGTTGCTATATACTGCTATACGATTATTATCACTGTTCTTCTTATCATGTCTCTAGTTCTTTCGAAGGAGTTCTGTGAAAGGATTTTAAGTGCGCTCAATAGAGGCTCTTTTCTCGTGTTCTTGTATTTTGAACTGTTTAAATTCTTATGTCATGCCGGTTTCCTCACGATGTTTTCACTTCTGTACCCGAAGTCGGAGTTGCTGCCACATTTCGTCTACAAAATGTTGTTTTCGTTTAAGCACATGTCTCTCTTTTGTGTGGAAAATTGATGAGACAAAAACTCGTTTCGATCGTTTCTACGTCACGTATTTTTGCTGTCTCATTTTTTCTCCATACAATAGAGAGAGACAAATAGGCGAAACAATAACAACATTTCGTAGACAAAATGTGGTAGTAAAACTGGGATTCGGGGTACTGTACTGATAAAATTACAGGCTCATCAAATTAGTTGAATCACTCTGCCTATATTGATAGAACTTTATATCTAAGTTGAACTGGAATTGCCCTCATTTGCAGGCTTAATAATTCAGTAATTTTCATATAAACAACTAACACACAATACCTTTGTTTATTTTCAATTCGAATCTATTAAATAAGTTTTAACTTATTTATAAAACATTTAAAGTCAAAACGTGTCCCTATTAGAACGTCGAAAACAATTATAATGTAGTTGGTACTTTACAAAATATTAAGTAGGTAGGTATAACATTGTTTGAGCAATTTCTAGTCAAATATTTATAGATGCTTGCTTATAATTTACATGACTGTTTCGTCTAGAATGGGATTATTATAATATTTTACCAAGATGTATTTTGTATGAAATTGTTATTATGAATAAATTGTTGAAATATCTGTTTTTTTTTGCATTTCACTTTATACTAAATAATCCACCTAATGTAAAGACATTAGGTGGATTGATGAAAGCATCTTAGCCTTTAGTTTGGTCCAAGCGAGTCATTAATATGTTCGTCAAAGTTATTCAATGACTCTTCATCAGGAACGTCTTTCAAGGATTCAAGCTTCTCATTAATCTCAGTTTTCAATTCACCAATAAGCTTTTGTAAGTGGTAGTCATCTTGTGCAGCCCTCCTTTCACCAAATAATATCTGCAATTTATACGAAATATTATATTCATTTTGTTTTTATTTACGTCATATTCTAAAGTTTATAAGAGACTTACACATGATCACAAAATTATATTATTATCGTCTGACTCATAATAATATTAAATAAAATCCTCAGTAATAATATTGTTAAAAATATTTTATTTTTAAATTTTTATTTGAGGAAAATTATTCATAAAATTACTAATTGACTTTATTATATTTATACAAAATATTTTACATTATTAATTACCTGTAGACCTACCACAAGCTCTGTCTGATAAACTTGCTAAAAAAAAAAAAATACAAGTAAATTGATAGCCTATTTTTTTTTGTAGGTCAGTTATTTTATTTCCATCCGATGACTCTCATTGTGTTTGAAAATGACGTCTCCATGTCAACTTTTACCTTAAAAAAATTGAGATTGAAGCCAAGACTTAAGCTAGAAGAGGGTACTTTATTGCTTATTTATTTTCAGTTTTGTTTGCAAACATTACAATATCACGTAAAATTTTACTAGACAGTATTAGTCATTTGATTTGTAAAAGGATCATATAAAAAAACGGTAGGAACCGAGACGTAGTTTGTTGCCTGTTCTTCTACGCTTGGTCGCGTGGAACTGGCACCTAGACTCACCTAGCTTTTTAGACGTTTCAAAGTGATTCTTGCATCGTACTGAATAAAACATTTTTGAGTTTGAGCTTGATTAGTAACAATCCATACGGTTCATACAGTATGTTTTATTGTGATTGGCAATATAAAAAAGGGTGAATCTGATAACTGATATTGACTTCGTTCCCAATTCCTAACGTAATTGAATTACATCATTTAGGTTTTAAGGAGGTATCTAAGAGCACCTCAGAATCACTTAGAGCAACCTAATATGCTAAGTGCTAACCCTGCTGAAGCTAAATAGATTACCCGCAAAAGCATCACGGTCAAGAATTTGATGTTTCCTCTCAGTAGACTGTTTAGAATTTTATTGAAATAGATCATAAGTAAGGTATGTTAATGGGTATGCTCGGTTTTATTGTTTTTAACTTGTTGTCGTGGCTTATCTTCTAAAACCTAAGAAGGTAACAAATATGGCACATCGGCTAATTTCGGCGTAGTGTGCGTCAGAAAGAGATGGAGCTCTACGAAAGCATAAAAGAATTTAACAGAAAATAGTAAATTTGTATTAGTAGGTATATTTTGAAGTTTTATTAGCTTAGATCAAGCTACTTGTTTCTTACCTAACGACGACTGTGTGAACGAGACCTTTACAAAGAGCTCTACTACTACTAAAACAAAAAGCGAACTAAAAAAGGACTAAATATAAGGACGACATTACATACACATGATAGGGGGACGACATTGTTAAGATCGCGGGAAGTCGATGGAAAAGCTAGGATTCATTTTTAGAAAATGTCGCGTTATTCGTGTAGTAAATAATCAACTTTATCATAAAATCATAACTCCTAGCGCCATCTGTTGCATAAGTCATGATTTAGTGGGACAGAGAACGCCATCTATTGACGAGTAGTGGAGTTTATTATTATGTCGGTAAGATAGAAAAATATTATTAATATTTCATCGGTATGTAAGTAATTCGTATTTAAATATAATTCACAACAACAGTTTACAAAAAAAAAAATACCGAGCCAAGCTCGGTCACCAACTGCCAGTTAATTATAAAACTAAAAAAACCTAATGTACAGCCAATTGCCTTACCAACAGATTTTTTAGGTTTTTTGTACCTACGGTATTTGATTTTTACGATCTCCTGTGTCACTAGCAGCCCGGCCCGGCTTCGCACGGGTAGACATTTATTTTTAAACACAAATATAGCCTATGTTAGTGTTACTCAGGGTAAATGTAGCTTTCCAATGGTGAAATCATTTTTGAAATCGGCACAGTAGTTTTTGAGTTTATTCATTACAAACATACAAATCTCTCCTCTTTATAATATTAGTAAGTATAGGTTGTTGCAAGCTGATTACAATGTCAGTAGTGTATGGGGTGTACATACCAAATTATTTGTTTACCTTTACCTAGCAGAGAGAAAAGGCAAAATAAAAAAAAACTTTTAATTTAATGTTTTAGAAAAATGGAAGTAACCATGAGGTGACTATTGTGTTATTCTCAAGGACATTCTACAAAGCTAAATCCTTAGAAGAGTTCCCACAGCACATGAAAGAGTGTTTGCAAAAAAACTACAGAGGAAGGTTTTACGAAGATTTTTACAGGTAAGATGTTGCTAGTTGGAAAATAAATATTAACAATAATTCAAACTAACGGAACGGGTCCTGAGAAATATTTATACTTAGTAAGAAACGTAAATAAATATCATAGACTATCCACGCAAAACTTAGCAGAGCTTGTACTGTGGGAACCAGATAGCTGTATACAATTATTATTTGTTGAACCTAATTCCTGAGTATTTGCAGCTAATAATGAATAACCCTGTATATATTTTTGTAAATAACACCCAGACAGAGAATAAACATCTGTGTTCACCACATAAATATTTTTTCTCGCTGGGGATCGAATCCACGACCTACGGCGCAGAAGGCAGGCCTACTACCAACTGAGCTGAGAGGCCAGGCAAGATGAAAGGGAATTCTACACATTTACATTATTATCAGCCTGCAGAGGTCATAGGCCTCCCCTATATTTGTTGAGATTGTCCACAATATTTTTTTTTTTACTCTACATTTTGAAAAGCAATATTATCACAGCCATAGCCTTTCAAATCTTTCACAATCTTCTTAGCTCTTCTATCCCTAACTTCTACCACAGCATAGCACACCATTCCCAAGACCATCATGGCTGCCATAAGGTATGTCTTGGAACTGGTCCGAAGGTATGGGGATATGACGTAAGCTATAATGTATCCAACCGACTCCCACAGGCGGAAGTTAGAGAACGCTGCTTCTTCTTTACCAGGAAAGAGTATTCCGTAAACATATTGAAGAAAAGGCAAACTATAACAAACCACACGATGACACAATACGATTTTCTTATCACAAACCTTATCTTTTTTATTCCAATTCTACTTGTAATGACTTCCTCATGGCAAGATTTATCCCATCGGTATATCTTCATTTGTTATCGCACACGATCAATTAGGCACAATCGCCCTTGCTCAGTCGTCGAGGGGCAAGCGCGTGCGGTACAAGTCTCTGTGCGCCACAATATTTTGTTACCAAGAGCGTTACCCATTATAAACAAAGCTAGCTACATGCATATTGTTTATGTTATAGAGCTTATATAAGGTGACCGAGTGACAAATTCGTTACTGTGCCGTAAGACACTCTATCGTAACACTCTCTCCTTTTTTTTTCTTCTGTAGCCGCAACGCATTGCTACATACCAAACCAAAACCTCCAACCAAAGACCAAAGAGATCACTGATTTTAGTTCCATTTTCAAAAATAAAATGTTGTTCTTTTTATTAAACAAAGTAATGAGTATCGTGTCTTTATTCATGATTATTCTACTTATGACTAAATACTTTTTTGTTCTTGTAGGCTCATAAAAATTTGACGGACAAAAATAAAAAATAAACGTTTTCCCCTAAAGGCTCGAACACACCTAGTTCGCTGGCGGTAGCGATCAGTGAAACAACGCAATTGCTAGCAAAGAAACTGGAAATAAAGTTAGAATAAATTAGTTAGTCTGTTCAGAAAGGGAACCGTCGTGGGATTGGAGGGCGCTGCTGTGCTTAATCACCTTTTTTGTTTAGTGTGCAATACAATAGCGCGTCTGTTGCGTTTTGATCCTATCACAACTAGTGTACTATTCCTTTATTTAATTTTTATGATGCAAAATGCTGACAGAAAGAAAGGGATGAACTGCCATATAAAAATCGAAACGTTAGTTCTCAATTTGGCCACGACGGTTCTCTTTCTGAACAGACTCTACTTCCATCACATCCGACAATGAACCAAGGTAGTTGACATAGCTCAAAGGATAAGTAAACTGTTCCCAAAGTCGGAGTTTTGCTACCACATTTCGTGTACCAAATGCTGTTTTAGTGTGAGCACGTGTCTCTTTCTTTTGTATGGAAAATTGATGAGATAACGACTCGTTTCGATCGTTTCTACGTATCATTTTTGCTGTCTCATATTATTTCCATACAATAGAGAGCGACAAATAGGCGAAACGACAACAATAAATCGTTGACGAATTGTTGTAAATGAAGTGGGGCTAGCGCTTCTGAAGTGGCAATGGGCCGGTCATGTTTGCCGTAGAACAAGACAATCGTTGGAGCAAACGAATACTAGAGTGGAGACCGCGTTTAGGTAAGCGTATATTAGTGTAGGACGCCCTCAGGCAAGGTGGGGCGACGATCTGCCAAATGTAGCAAGCACTGGAGGAGAGCCGAACTTCGAAGCGCACTTAAAATCCTTTCACCACACTTGGTACGAAAAATTCCAGTGCCACGATAAAAAGAAAATTGGCGTTGAGAAAGTTTTTATAGAAAGATTGGTGTTCAAAATTAGAACTGTTTTAAGAAGCCATCAAATTAATTGAATGAGGCTCATAAAGATGGGGTTCAAAATTTGAGCTTCCAAAGTATTCAGTTAGTTTTTTCTTATAACGAGAATTAAAGTCTGAATGCTTCTGCTGATTATTTTATTGAGTCTTCTTTCTGCCTTATCCTACCTAATGTGGGGTCGACAACATGTCTTCCTCCTCCATTCCGTTCTGACAGGCAGCTAGTTGTTCTTTATTATTTGAACATGGTGTGACTTTTTGTCATCTTCAATAATTATGATCCAGGAACTCACAATGTCGATGAAAATAGACAATTTATTTGCTTTACAAATATTTTTCATTAGAACTTATTGGCGCTATGTTAATGAGAATTATCACATAAGGTTCATCGTGATTGTTTTGAAGCTTGTTGTACATTCGCGTCTCCTTGCGAACACGCCATGTGCAATTCCTTAGGTCATAATGAAGTAAATAAATACTTAACACTTCTCATCGCGGTATTGTGCTGTTTGTACATCAAATTATTTTCAATTTAGTACGAGTCACATTGTACAAAATGTGATAATGATGCCGGAACTTCCCACATCTAACAAAAAAGTGTGTACCTACTGACTCAGACGAGGGCTTATTTTAAGTTAAGTAACATCATTTGTCGTTAGTTTAACGCAAATGAAAATCGTTAGCCCCGATTTTGTATGGAATGTCCAATATGGTGTTTAAGCCAAAGACAAAATTACTCAGAATAAGCCGTCTAAGCCTGAATTTACTTTTAAAGGTAATTTTAATTTACTTGACTTTTGGAATGTGTTTCACAAATTTCGTATATTTTAATCAATAAGTTAAGTGGGCTAATCACAGATATCAAATTATCTTCTAAAGACAAATAGATGGACGAATCAAATGCGAGTGCTTAAAATGCGAGTGTGTATACTCGCATTTTAAGTTCATCATCATCCTGAATATCCTGAATGTAAGTATTATGTCATGTACCTCTGATGACATATGCCTCTTGTAAAAAAGCAGCCAAGTGCGAGTCGGACTCGCCCATGAAGGGTTCCGTAGCATCAAGTAACAAAATAATTAGTTCTTATATTAGTAATAAGGTTCTTATAGTTCGTCGAAAGGTAAATTGCGGTTTACGATTTATGACGTATAAAAAAAAAACTACTGACTAGATCTCGTTCAAACCAAATATCGTTAAAAGTTTGCATAGTTAATGTACAACATATATTTTTTTTAGTTTTATCATTCTCTTATTTTAGAAGTCAGAGGGGGGGGACCAACTTTTTTCCACTTTGGAAGTGTCTCTCGCGCAAACTAGTAAGTTTAGTAAAAAACGATATTAGAAACCTCAACATCATTTTTGAAGACCTATTCATAGATACCCCACACGTATGGGTTCAATGAAAAAAAAAAAATTGAGTGCAGTTTCAAGTACCTATGGGGACCCCCAAAATTTATAGTTTTTTTTTATTTTTGTGTAAAAATCTTAATGCGGTTCACAGAATACATCTACTCGCCAAGTTTCATCAGTCTAGCTCTTACGGTTTCGGAGAAAAATGGCTGTGACATACGGACGGACAGACATGACGAATCTATAAGGGTTCCGTTTTTGCCATTTGGCTACGGAACCCTAAAAAGGCTAATTTTGATTATTTAAAATAAAGGAGAATAGTAATATTGTACGTCCGAAATGGGTAGACTGTTGGAACAAAGTTGCATAATGTTCCTAAGATCTCTTATCACAGTTTTACAACAAATAATTATTATTCTGAAGAGTCCTCTGCTGGACATATGCCTCCCCTACTCATTTCCAAGAAGAACGGTTCGCATTTTATTACCAAAGTTAATTTACCAAAAATGTAAAAAAACCGGAACAACTATATTAATTTCTACTAAACATGAAACATGGCTAAGAACCATTATTAAGAGACAGACAGACACGCAATAAGATACAAATATTGCACATCGGCTAATTTCGGCTTCATAGAGCGTAGTGTGCGTCAGAAAGAGAGCGCTCTATGAAATCAGAAAAGCCGATGTGCAATATTTATTGCCTACAACCTTAGGTATCTGTAAGGTTATATCTTTGTTAATGAATGAAAGTTGTCTCACGTGATGTCTGAATGAATGGAGGCTGTCTTGAATAACAACATTGCAACCACCTTAGAATATTATTTGTATGTAACGGTTCAAATTGCAGCCACTTTAATACATTTTACCAAACGTTTGTTAGCAAATACTATGAACAAAATAAATAGAGAGAGAATTCAGACGGATAGAAGGTTACTCCCAGAAATAGGAATATTCAATAATGCTACTCTCCATAATCGAGTCACGTTCAAAGCGAGTACACAAAGCCCTCTGGCTAGTTATTTCGATGTGACGGTTGTGCATTCAGTGCACGAGAAATACAGCCATGGCAACTAACCCAGGGTTCCGATTTAATTATTGTTAATCTATTGATTTTATAGCAGCCCGTTTCTATTTGAAGCTCTAACTAAGGATTTCTTGTCGTTATTTTGACTTAAACCTACCAATTCTATCCTTCTACCTATCTATACTATCCTGTAAAATTAAATACTAAAGCTGTAAACAGGAACGGAAATAAAATCTACCATGCGAGCGAATCCGCTATTAATAAATATATTCTTTACTCTCCAATGACATATTTAAAATGTTAGTTTTAATAAATAAATCTCACTTATCTCTGGCTCTGTATAAAGTACGAAAATGTCGTTTTGTACACGCGCATGCGTTTGCGATTCTTATATACACTACACAAATGTCGTTTTGTACACGCAAGTGTGTGTGCGGTTCTTACACAGACACTACGCAAATGTCGTTTTGTTCACGCGCGTGCGTTTGCGATTCTTATAATACACACAAGACAAAAGTCGTTTTGTTCGCGTGCTTGTGTGCTCTTTTGTATCTCTTTCTGACGTCCACTACGCTCTATGAAGCTGAAATTAGCCAATGTGCATTTGTTGCTTTCAGCTATAACCGCTTTTTTAACCACTTTGCCGAATGAATTAATTTTGATCCTTAATTATATACAATACGGAGTAAATGTAACTACATTTACTCCGTATATTATATAAATTGCGTACATTTAATCCGTAAAAAAATCCGCGCGACCATCAATTTCTCAAGAAAATTTACAGGCATATTTCCTTATTCAACTCGAACCGTTATAAGAGGAGATTGCGTTAAATTACCATAATGCCCCGAGGAATAAAGGACATTGTCGCCCATCTTTCATTATGCATATCAAAAGTTTGATTGTGCGCTTAAATATAAATAAATATTATTGACAATCCACACAACAATATCTAGCCCCAAATTAAGCAGAGCTTGTACTCATCTTCCTGCCCTTATCCCGCATTGCATGGGGTCGGCACAACAGGTTTTCTTCTTCCACTCACTTAGCGATGAGACCTTCATTCTCTGACTGCTCCAAAGTCACTTCTACGCATTCCAATGTTTCACCGGGCTCTGGTACCAGAATTCAAAGTTAGCGGTGTGTTGGTGTTGGTAAGGTATTTATTTTATTCTAGATGATTGGCGACACGGCAAAAATTTCGGCAAATTTTTATCATCCGCACTTGATGTGCACTTGGTTTTTCCGCAAGTAGGCCGCTGGCAGGCCCTTTTTGCGTGATCCTTGACACGTGCTGCTCGAACTTTTTAAGGTTCTACGACACGCCGGTTTTCTCACGATGTTTTCCTTCACCGTTTTGAGAGCATTGGCAAAATGCACATACATTTTTCGACAGAAAAACTCATTGGTACACGACTGGATTTGAACCCCCACGACCTTCGGTCGTGTAGTCGTATGTCCAGCCGTGTACCCACACCCGATCCGCAGTTCAATGGAACTGCAGGAGTGTAGTATCCAAAAAAAGTGAAATTATCTATTTAATTAATGTATACAACCCTTTTATTATCGCCATCACAGAATCCTGGCTTAAGCCAGGATCTGTGTTCAAATTGAGTGGCTTCTCCTTGACTGGCCTCACAGCTCAGTTGGTAGTAGCTCTGCCTTCTGCGCCGTAGGTCGTGGGTTCGATCCCCACCGAGAACAAATATTTGTGCGGTAAACACAGATGTTTGTTCTCTGTCTGGGTGTTATATTGAATTCTATGTATGTATTTACAAAAAAAATAATTATATAAGTACTACTAGTGGCCGCCCGCGGCTTCCCTCGCCCGTTCCCGTAACACCCCGTTCCCGTTGATTTTTCGGGATAAAAAGTATCCTATGTCCTTCTCCCGGTTCTAAGCTACTTCTCCACTAATTTTCTGCCAAATCGGTTCAGCCGTTCTTGAGTTATAAATAGTGTAACTAACACAACTGGTAAGACTAACACTGACTACAGCCTTCGCGTCGCGTCTCCCTCGCCCTCCAAGATCCACAGCCTGCCGGACTTCAACGCTGAGTTCTACCGTCCGCCAGAACCGTCAGTCTACTATCTCATTCTTTTCTCCTTCTTATTCTTAAATTTAATGATGCAGTTTTCTCCAATTAAGTCTTTTAGTCTGAAGTGGAGATGGGCAGGTCACGTGGCCAGAAGGAATGATGGAAGATGGACAAAGGCGATAACAGAATGGTGGCCAAGATACGCACAGTTCTTGTGTATTTTGTACATTTTGTAAATATTTGTTTAATTGTAAGTTTCTTAGTGTAAATAAAGTTTTCAAGTAATTTGTTAGTTTTAGGTGAAAGTTTGAAATAAAATTCAATCATAGGATTACTTCAATCGTGATTTTAATCTAAAGTTAAAAAGTTGGTCCCCCCCCATAACTTCTAAAATAAGAGAATGAAAAATCTTAACAAAATATATGATGTACATTACTAACATGCAAACTTTCAACGATATTTGGTTTGAACGAGATCTAGTGAGTAGTTTTTTTTTATACGTCATAAATCGCGGATAAATTAAAGTTTTATAGGTATTCCCATTATCGTCATCATTCAAAGCCAGATTTCATCCCATCATTTGACTTTCCCAACTACATTTATATCGAAATGTAATTGGAAATATGTGCATTAACTCTGAAACTGTAATTTCCTCCAATGGAGCACATCCAAGCAATTGTGTTACTATTCAAAGGACTCTAGATGGCAGGTTACAGGTATGATTCTTCTTATCGTGTCACTGATTCTTTCGAACCAAGTGTGGTGAAAGGATTTTAAGTGCGCCTCGAAGGGGCTCCTTTCGTGCACATATTTTCGAACTTTTTAGGTTCTACGATATGCCGGTTTCCTCACAATGTTTTCCACAGGTATGATGATAATGATTATCTGGTTCAAGCCCCATGGTTTCTAATGAACGCCAAGTTGCATAGTGAACTTAAGGTTAACACAGTCAGTCAGTGGAACCCACAACTCACAGCACAGAAATCAGAGCTTCTATACTAACTGAGCTTCAAAGTAGCTATGTAGATAGTAGGTCTGTACAATAGTAGGCCACAAATATTGCACATTGGAACAATAATTTCGCCTTCATAGAGCATAGTGTGCGTCAGAAAGAGATAGCACTCTACGAAAGCAGAAAAGTCGATGTGCAATATTTATTGCCTACAACCGTAAATGGTGTGTAATAAATGACACTGTGTCCGTTGTTACAGAAAGAACACATAATATATTTACACACATTTCAGGATATAAGAAGAAAGTCAGATGGAATAAGCTTGCCCCAGCACTATATGTATAGTACCAGGCTATAAAGGCCTCTTATAATCTGTCAAAGGCTCTTACCGTGCACTTATTCTCTTCATCCCCTTCATCGGGGTCTTTCAGGGTGACCATGTACTGAGGGTTTCGCCAGAAACTCTCCACAGGGAACCGAACACTTGATTAAAAAAATCGGTTGTCTGTAAAGTCGGTTTACTGACGATAGTTGAACGTGATAACGTCATAAGAAAATACTGATGGAATGGTTGCATTTTTAAAAAGAAAATTTTAGTTTTACTGAATTGAATTGAATGTGAATGAAACTGAATAATACTGAATGAAACTGAATGAAACCGAATGGAACTGAATGAAACTGAATGAAAATCCGGACCCGGACCCAGACTGAACCCTTACCCTTACCCTCATTTACCCTTACCCTCATTTACCCTTACCCTCATTTACCCTTACCCTCATTTACCCTTACCCTCATTTACCCTTACCCATTACCCGACCCGGGCTCGGGCTCAGGTAAATGGAACGACGAAACGACGTAACGACGCATGAGTCATGTTTTTTCGTGCGTGCAGCCGGCTTCATCGATTTATAAGACGTTATCACGTCAAAATGGCTGAACCATCAGTTATTTTCGGCACGCACGAGAAATGGCGGATAAACCGCAACATCTTCGTCCTCGGGCTGGCGTTCATGGTGCACTTCACGGCGTTCCACGGCACTGCCAACCTGCAGAGCTCAGTGAACAGCGACGCTGGAGCGGGCACCTTCACGCTGGCTGCGATCTACTTCTCGCTGATCATCTCTAATATCCTGCTGCCGGCTATTGTTATCAAGTGAGTCGAGGCATATAATACAAAACTAAAAAAGCCTATTTATTCCAATTTTACAATATTCACTTAATTATAGTTAATTTTATCATGCATTTCTAATTAATTACACAAAAAAACTTACACAACAACAACAAAATATTTACAAAATGTACAAAATAAACAAGAATTAGTTGAGCTATCTGCAGATCGTTACAAACGATCTAGAGATAGCTCAACTGATCCAAATCAGTTTCTAATTAATTGTATATTCACATTAAAAGACACCTCTATAACTTTTCTTTTTTATATTGTACAATTTTTCTTCTTCTTATCGTGTCACTGATTCTTTCGAACCAAGTGTGGTGAAAGGATTTTAAGTGCGCCTCAAAGAGTGAAAAATCGGTTTGGTATGTCGTAACTTATTCCTTCTGACGACAATATAGCTATATCAAAATACATCTTATGAATCATGCTAGAAAAAAACTGGAGGATTTCTTTATCATAATTATAGCATTTGTGCAAACGCACACGCAAGGATACGTTTGAATAACGTTTAAAACGTATCTTTGCAGCTACAACAAAAAACGCAAAATACTATGTGCAAACAAAAACATTAAAAAGAAAGCGCTAAAATAAGTTTAAAATCGTGTGCAAAACAACAAGTCATAATTTTAAAAGCTTTTAGGTACGTTCGCAATTTCGCGTGATGGTAAATTACAGTTTTAAGTGAGATGGAAGAGGCACGAAGGGTTGTAGAGAGTAGAAACACGCCAGAAAGTTTCCAGGTACAAACAGGCCGCTTGAAGTATAATAATTTGATTAAATCTAGGTACCTACCTCTAAACTTAGGCATGAATTCAGTTTATTCATGATTTCAGATTCTTCTGTGAGCTCGCATCCAACTTTATCGGTGATAGAAAAACACAGCCTGCATATTTTTTCCATTGTTTAAATCAGGTTAGTTTATCGGTAGTATTCTTCAGTTTGTTGCGTTCGAGTTTACAGTCCACAAAATCTCATGATAAAAAAATACACAAAACATTTATTATAATCCCTAAAACATATTCAACTTAAACAATATCTTATCTACATATAAAACCTATTTAAACACAATTATCTTAAATAAACTGAAACAATTATTTATTTACATACTAATTTATATTCGTCACAATGCTTTAATAATCTCATTCGCGCCGCATTATCTTGAATTGAAACTGTACTTATTTATAACCGAGCGGGCACAAGTACAACAACCCGCGTAAAATGTAAACACGAAAACGTGGATGCGTAGATTGCGTAGTAAATAAAATACTACGCAGTTCACGCACACTGACTCAGAAGACAGAGCTGCGTGAAACGGAACGTAGAAGAAGCAGGCGAGCAGGCGAAATTAGGGCATTCAGGGCGTAACTAGGCTATAGCGCGGGATGGAAGGGAACGCCCATACGATTCCCCGTGCCCTGCCGAAGTTTCTGACGAGGATTTAAATTAAAATTTGACAGATCGTGGTCAAGTTTTTTTTTTTATAAATATTGCGGACAGTATTTGATGATTCTGAAGACATCGACCAAGTAAACCGATTTAGGGTTATTCTTCCTTTTTGCGGGATTCCACCAGTCATTTATATGACGTTATTTTTGTTATTTACGATTTTGACGTTTTCAAACGAGGGAGACGGAGAGACGGTTAGAAGGATTTGGTGGAGTCTTTTTCTCAGCAGTGGGACGATATGAGTAAGATAGAAAATGTGTCGTAGGCGAGAACCCTTATATAAAGTGCCTTTTCCCTGTCATCAAATGAAGAGATACTATAGCGATGGCCTCATAGTATTCAACAGCAATCAATAAGAGCTATATACGCGTACCTACTCACGTTTTATGGTGTTTCGGTATACTCGTAACTTTACCCCTTTTATGGCTCGAATTGAGAAACCTCCTCCTTTTCGAAGTCGGTTAAAAATGGGTCTAGGTTGCTTCGCTAAATATTTAAGTTGTTAAAAATATTACTTTGACTACAACATGTAAGTCCAGCATGCGTCACCACTTTCTGGATGAACCCTACACGCTTGCATAACGACCTAAAGTCTTCGCAGCGCGTGAGCTTTGAATTAAAGGTGAGTTATGTTATTTTCATTAATGTGTACCTACCACCTAAGATTACCAACCCGGTATTACTGCTTATGTAGGTACGTACAAAGGTGTCCCTCAGGAAAACATCCTAACTATATGGTAACTATTTAAGTACTTTAGATTTTTACATAGAAGATACCTATTTTTGTTTGAGCTTCGTAATAAAAATTATCAACATCATTTCAGGTGACTCTTACCTAGATAGAACAGCCAACGATCATAATAACTTGGTTCTTCCCGTTTTTTGTGTGTTCAAAAACACGTGTAAGATGAAATCTTCTATCTTCGGTAGCTTGAATTAAATATTGTAGAACGCCGTTGTTGCCTTGACCGAAATATCCGACCTACCAAACTTCAGCCTTGTACAAGTGGGTCGCCGATTTGTATCGAACTCTAATGGCCGAGTGATTTACCGTTGCTGGTTTTTCTTTGACGCAAAGCAGACAGCAGATTTCCATGCGATTGGTTCGACGTTTTTCCATTTTATTAGAAATTTCATAAAAATCAGTTTAATAGTTTGGCCATGAAGTCTGTTTCTCAAGTTTTTTAAACTTAAATTATACTTCATTAGCATACACACAAAAAGTCGCAAAATACAAAAAAGTTGGTAAATAAATTATTTAAAAAAACCTATGTGCAATACCGTACGGTTGTAGACAATAAATATTGCGCATCGGCTTTTCGTCTTTGTAGAGCGCTATCTCTTTCTGACGCACACTACGCTCTATGAAGCCGAAATTAGCCGATGTGCAATATTTGTTGCCTACTTATACATCTGTCTGTCTCTGTAACTAATAAACTTGTCGACAGCGATATGTGAAAGCGGCGAGAGTTCAGGTGCGTCGACACCGGGCTCCGAGAAGGAAGTGGTACTCCCCTCCACGTCCAGCGCTGGCTTGACCCAGCATCCAGCGCGGCAAGCTGTCATGGACTTCCTGAGAGTAAACAAACAAAAAATCAAATAGTAATAAAAACACAAGCAAATATAACATGTAGTTCACCAAAGTCAATCGAGCACTGGTGATCTAGTGGCAGCAGTCCTGCCTCTAGATCCAGTGCGGCCTTGCAAGCCAAGTAAAAAAACTGCACCTAGTACAAAATATAACAGTAATTTTCATTTCTATATGAGCCGGTGTTAGGGCACCTCTGCGCAAAAAATTGCACCCAAGCAATTGCCTTTAGAGTCGCTTCAGCAAAATACATAGCGCGATCCTCCATGACCACGTTTTGACACGAGGCCAGCATCGTCGATCAAGTTTCGCACTAAATACCGGCTGATTGATAACTGATATGATTATTAAACTATAAAAACTACGTAACTTACTTCTGCTTGCGATCTGATGTCGTTATCAGTTGATAATAACGTATTTAGTAACTGGAAAAATTGCTCGCATGGTCTTAAAAGCCAAATGACTCAGTCCTACGATTTCAAGTTTTTTTTGTAAAGAACGTTATTATTATTAAACCTTTTTTGACTGAACTAAAATTAACATGATTTATTCTTATAACTACTAAGTTTAATGCACATCAGTTTCATCAGAGTGACGTCACAGCTGAGTATGACGCGTACTCCCTATCGATCGACCTTGGCCAAGCGAGGACCTACACCCCACAACCACCCACAGCGGCAGATACTGCTATTTGTGTTCATACTATTCTGTATTCTATACGAGAGTAATTGAAGATAACCTACATTTACCAGCATAATACGACTGGAATTGACAGACCCTGAACGACCAGTCTACGAATAAATATACGAAAGGCCTCCATTTTATCAATGCGAGCGATGTCATTCAATAACTCCACATCTGTTTATTGGTGTGTATTTACATTTCGTTTGTGTTTGTATTTTTTATGCTTTAACGGCCAATGGGGATTACAAATACTGATGGGGATAACTTATGGAGCAATGTTTTAACTTGATTAACTATCTAAAAGGTTAGTCGTGGGCCGCAGATGGACAAGAGTAGCCGAAGATCGTGGTGAATGGCAAAACAAATTGCGTGTGGCTTAAGTTTATGACGAAGCTTTCAGGGAGATCGCCCAATTTGCCTTTTAGATATTTAGGCTTCCCTCGCTCGAGCGATTATGGCTCATAATATCTAAGGGTCGTTGTTGTAGCTTACTAAAATTTAATTTGTGACAAAGAATGGGTACGGGGACCGCGGAGAGCGCCGGCTCGACCGACCGTGCAAAGTAATGATCACATGAAATCCCAGATCAAGAATTAAGAGCACTCTTGTTTTAGTAAACTGAGCGGAATAATAGCTGAAGTTTTGCGTCGCTAACAATAGCCCATACATCTAGCCCCAAATTAAGCAGAGATTGTACTATGATAACCAGATTACTGCTATAACATTTATACTTTTTTTTTGTAAATACATAAAGAATACAATATAACACCCAGACTGAGAACAAACATCTGTGTTCACCACACAAATATTCTCGGTGGGGATCGTGCCCACAACCTACGGCTCAGAAGGCAGAGCTACTACCAACTGAGCTGAGAGACTAGGTTTGGATGTATGGACTTCTTCAGGCTGATGATGATTATTCAGGTTTCAGCGGCCGCGAACGTGGTAGATGCAAAGGCCTCGTTTACTTGTTCTACTGTTATAAGCTTAAAACTTTTCCCAGCAGTTAGACGACATAGGCTAGGGAAAATAAATAAATATTATCAGAAGAACTATATAGGTACATATGGAAAGAGTACTTGCGATTGATGATGCGATGCGATATGGACAAAGACGTAGACATTTATTTATTTACTTTAAGCATACTTAAACCAGTAAAAACGAGTATTTATACTTAGAGAAGAAAGATACGAATAAAATAATAAATACACGATATCTATGCCATTATTTTTTTCTAGTTATTTGGTATGGCATTTCAAGGCTTTCTCTATGTAAGACATAGTGACATTGGTACTGGCCTCTCAGCTCAGTAATAGCTCTGCCTTTTGTAAATATTTGTTCTCAGTGGGTTCAATCCCCACCGAGAACAAAATGCCTGCCTGCTTTCAGTTGTCCGTTCTGTGTGTTTTGTTTGTTTAATCTGTCTTACTTATGTCAAATAAATGTATTTTCTTTCTTCTTTCTTTCTCTTTCTTATTTAAAAAATACTCAAAATCTTATTGGTTAGAGACCTATCAAAAATTAAGGAACAAAACACCCAGCAACAGATGGGGAACAATCACTAATTATTTAGCGAGTTTTATAGGTCGAGCCTGTGTGTGTTTCTACGACAAATAAACACGGTTCGATTAACGCAAGCTGTAAAAAGTTATTATCGAATAACAGCTGCTTTGAAAGAAACAATTACGTATTATTATTACGTATTGTTTTAGGTTGTTCACTGATAAAACAATAAAGAAAAAAAAATGCAAAGACCGACATCAGTGGCACATACAGAGAGAGGCTTAGACCCAGCAGTGAGTGAAGTCGGGCTGTGCAATGAATTTAAAGAGTTTTAACTTAATGTAAGACCCTCTCAGACTTTAAGCGAATTTCAATCTTGAAAAGTTTCACAAAACTCTTTAACAATTCAAGAAAAGCTCTTTGATCAAGTTTAAGCCGATAATAAAATGAGATGTACGATTTGAATGACAAATCAAAAGATGCCGGTTGAGACTCTGAAACGGTTTTTATACGTGTGGGGTATACCTGCAACGTTGGGAACTGCTCGTGGTAATCAGACAACAGGAAGTTTGGCAAAAAGTTTCGGTCTTTTCGTTTTCTGTGCGTTGATAGTTGATACTCAAAAGATGCCTCCTTATTCTATTTAAATTTTGTGACGGACGCACTTTAAGATCGGTGTTATGATTAGTCCGGTTTACGAAGCATTATTGTGCATGTTGTGGGCTTTGATTTGACGGAATTTAAAATTGCAAATATTGAACAATTTGTTCATGAGAGCGATACAGTTATTTCAATCAGAGACAGAGACTGCACAAATAATACAACGTTGCGCTATGAACGTAAGATTTGGACCGATTAGCATTTTATTAGCCTAGCACGAGCCTTAGAAGGCATACAAATTTGCAGATACTGCAGATACAATCTCTCAGCAACATAATGGCATTCTTTATTCAGGTTCATTCACAAACTAGAAGTGTGTGGTGTAAACGGAGAACGGATGTTTACTACGCCACCACGGATGGCAGTACTAAAAGCATTTGAAACCTGTTCTCTGTGGTTTGATTAATTAGAAACAAAACACCCGTCAAACATTGTAATTGTAAGCCAGTGTTGTTTAGACATGTTTTGTGGAATTGCAAAATTACAGACCAATATATATTTACCCTTGAGAACCGTTACTTTAATTTAATAATTTCTTAAATTTAGTGCAACTAGAGAAGACACCGTAAATTCCTACTTTGTCTCGTTCAACTGCGGCGATCGCGCCGCACCTCACTCAGTCGCCTCAGTCGCTCTCTCTCGAAAACGCGTAAGTGCCGTGATTTACATGGCGCTTAAGACCTTTTTGCCGAGAACAAATTACGAAGAATAGGACAATTCAGTTATTTGACGTAGCTTCTCTAGTGCGTAGTACTTATATCTCGATGGTAAAATCACTATTATTTGTCGACTTATCGAAGGCCGTATGGATGTTCTGTAGGCCTAACGTGAGCTCTGTCTGGCTCTATCTCTGGTTCTGGTTTTAAGTCTGTGTGAGTGCTCTGCTCACCAGTGCATTACACTGTGTGTGTGACGTTTTAACGTTGAATTTATTTAGTCAACACTCACACAGACTCAAAACCATAACCAGGGACAGAGCCAGATAGAGATCATGGTAGGCCTACAGTTCGCATTCATTCAGTTCAAAATTTTTATAATGTCCCGAGCGGGATTTGATCCCGCGACCTTCTTTGATCTACGGGGCTGCGCTGACCGCTGTGTATTATAATTTATTAGATTAATATTATACTATATATTTTTTAAATAATAAAACTTTCTTCGAATTGACTCTAGAAACTTGCCGTGGACCTTCCAGACTTATTCGTGAAATAAATTGATCTGCATTATCGTGCGCATTCGTGATTTGTGAGTGTCCTATATTTGGAGCGCGTGGCCGGAGTCCCTTTGTTGTTCATTCAAGAATTTTTATTCCCGAAAGGTTGTCGGTTCTTCGAGTTACATGACCTGCCGATTGCCACTTCAATTTACTATTTCCACGAGCTATGGCGGTGACCTTGGTTTTTCTACAGATATCCTAGCATAATAAAAGTACAATGTAACAGTTACTAATTATTACTTACTTTAATACATGGCAAGTAACAATAATAGAAGATATTAAAAATGAAAAAATCTTAACTAATGGGAGGTATGAAACAGTTTTTTATTTTTTATCAATTGGTTGATATCAGGTTTGATAGAAGACATTTGAAGTCTCATATCAGGTTCGGCGTCCAGTCTATTGCGACATTTTTTTGTCGTGGCTGCATAGGTTGAGAATCCTGTTTCGCACAAATATGTTGTTGGGAACGGGAGAAGAATATTCAGAGCCATTCTGGAGGTTTTCTCCCCGCATATTTGTTCGATATGCAATGACGTACTTTCTACCGTAAATTTGATAAAGTATCAAGGTACTTTCCAAGTAGGTGTAGTATAAATAATATTTTGGCTAGTAATAATAGGTAGATAGAAGATAGAGGTAGTACAGTAGGATACAGAGGTAGTACAGTAGAATGACGCTTACTGCAAGGACATAAGAGCTAGCAGTGTATAGTCACGTATCCTTGTGTACTTACTAGGGATCTATACCTTATCAGTGGATGATTATGATGGGGAAGTGGAGTCCAACCAAGCTCTGTTTTCATAGTAACATCAGCTCCAATACTGAGCAAATAGCATATAGCTTCTATGTGGTTTCCGTAAGCAGCTCGGTGCAACATGGTATATCCATCAGAGTCTTGTACATTTAGGAGACTTGGTTCCGATGAAAGTAGCTGTTTCAATGTACTTGTTTGGCCATTTTCTGCTGCCCACAAAGCATGATCCTTGGTATTTGCTGTAACAAACTTGAAATGGTAAAATACAATTAAAATGTGCATAATCTAGCTAGACAAATTCCATGTAGAATGTTATAAAATTAAATAATCTTACAAAAATTCTACATCAAATTTGGCTTTTGGAATAGGCACTTAGCATTTAGATAAAGAGACATACCTTTTGGATCTTTCACAGCATCGACATCTTGATCGGCATCATCCCAGCCTGATACAAACATTCCAGAAACAAACGAGGAGTGGTTCAAATAAAATCAATAACTTCTTATAAGCGTAGGTAGATAAGAGTATGAAAAAAACTAGAAGTCATGTTTTCTCGCTTTTCTTTGAATAATAACATGCTAACCGAGTTCATAATTATTGGAAAAAAAATGAGTCAAATGGGTATAGGCAGTTTGTTGAATTGGTAAACTTGATGGAGTCAAAAGTGTTTGTTTAAAATTTTCATTAAAATCTAATATTACTTACTAGTTACACAAAAATCTAATAACACCCAGACAAAGATCTGAGTTCACCACACAAATATTTGTTCTCGGTCGGGATCAAGCCCACGACCTACGGCGCAGAAGGCAGAGCTACTACTCAAACTCAAACTCAATAAAATTGAATTCAATACAATTACAAGAATCACTTTGAAACGTCTTAAAGCTAGGTGAGTCTAGGTGCCAGTTCCACGCGACCAAGCCTAGAAGAACAGGCAACAAACTACGGTTCCTACCGTTTTTTTATATGATCCTTTTAGAGAGGCCAGTCAAATCCTCTAATTCATGGAAAAAACGAAGAACGGTACATGAACCCCCAGAATTGATGAAATTCATAAGGATTTTGATTGTATCTAGACCTCACGTTATAACTTGGAGTTTGAAGATTTTTTTTAGTTTTTTATGTAATTAGCTTTATGTAGCTAGTTCCATTGAACAAGCCTAAGGCCCACACGATATGTGGGCCATATTGTGAAGTGGTAACCATCACCTATAACAAATCAATGCTTCATAGGTCACGCACGTGAGGAACGTTCCCTACGATGCACTGCCCTACGTCCATCAACTGGAGGCCAATATTCGTTTGTTTATTGTAGGTGTAATCAGTTTATCGTCCTTGTTATTTCACTACATCGATTTTGATTTAACCCACTTATGTGAGTGATAAAGAATGGCTGTAGTAAAGTTGGAAAAAATGTGACTCATAATAAATACATTGTAATAATGAATAACATTAATTTTTATTTACAACAGAATATACATTATTTACAAAAACTATTATTATACAACATGAAATAATTAAAAAGAAAATATAAAAATTACATTTTAGGAGCGGATTACAAGAACTGCGTACTTAAATTTTTCGAAGAGAAAAATTCATAGGTGCAAGACTGGATTTTAACCCGTTACCTTAGGATTGGAAGGCCGGGTTGCTACCATTAGACTACTAATGGTCATGCTAATCCATGCATAGTGAATAACAATATATGTTAATGCAGAGCATAATACCATAGTTATTATCAACTAATGTATCCACTGACAATAATATTTACTTTGAATAATTGAAAATGAAAATACTTGCCACCAATCCTTAATAAGTAATAAGGTATCACAAACATCATTCCATGTTGAATCCAGTATAAAGCAGCTTCTGCCAAGATCTGGAATAAGAGCATGTTTTATTAAATAAATAAATAAATATTGTGGACAATTCACACAACACTACCCAGCCCCAAACTAAGCAGAGCTTGTAATATGGGAACCAGATAGCTGATATCACAAAGAGAATTTTGAAGTACTTTGCTGTGAGTTAACGTCGTATTTCTAGACTGGTGCATTAGAGATGCACCAGTCTAAAAATACGTTGGTGTTAATTGTTTCTCGGACAACTTTATAGTAAAATACTTGCACCTGAAAACCTTTTTAGTAGGTACCTTAGTCGTGATCACATCCATTGACCAATGTCCTCTCTGGCAGGTGACCAACCCCAAGCGTATCGCCACCGCCGTCGAGAAGAAGGCCTGCAACTGCCTCTTGCTGAAGGTCAACCAGATCGGAAGCGTCACTGAGTCTATTGACGCACATCTGCTCGCTAAGAAGAATGGATGGGGCACCATGGTCTCTCACAGGTACTATTTTTTACTATATTATTTATTTTCTGCTTTATAGCGCGTAGTGTGCGTCAGAAAGAGTTCGCTCTACGAAAGCAGATAGCCGATGTGCAATATTTATTTATTGTACTTTGTATTTTTTTATGATGATGATTTTATCATTAAGACGATAAACACGGAAAAATTTTTCGCTCGCACACTTTGACCTATTGAAAGATATAAAACCACTGAACTTATTCATGACGTAGATAGCAACTATTTTGTGCTCAATCCAATTGCTAACCTATCACGTTTTCCCACCTTAAAGTTTACGAAACCGGAAAGGCAATCTTCTGTTCAAAGAACCAGCCACAAGTACTTAACAATGTGACTAAAGAGCAATGCATTTCCCCAGGTCTGGAGAGACAGAAGACACGTTCATCGCTGACCTTGTAGTCGGCCTGTCCACGGGACAGATCAAAACTGGAGCGCCGTGCCCTTGGTAAATATCCCGTTGTTTCATAAAAATAGTGTTCTAGTGTTTTAGTGTTGTGTGTGTTGTATTTATTATCTGAATGAGTCTATAAACATGCAAACATTACTATTGGTACGAAACGCAGAACCGATTATGATTAAAATAAGTAAATTTATAAGAATCCACTGACAGATTCTGTTTGCTGGTGGGTGGCGTGCTGAATTTTAATCGCGAGTGCTTCCATTTCGTTCTGCCTAATAAACTATTACTGTCGTCGCTAAAGCTTTGGGCACACCAACGCCTTCAAACTAGGCGAGCGTGCACGGCGGCTATTAGAGCCATATGCTTGCTCCATCAGCTAGGTGTATAAATAAAAAATAAATAGCTTAGATTTGAGAAAAAAATATAAAAAATATTTTTATTCAGTTGTATCACAAGAACCACTTGGTAAATCTAGGTTTCAGTTCGACGTCACCAAGTCTACATTCAGAAATTTTCTTTCTGAATTTCCGAAGAAAGAATAGTAAAAAATGGTTCACAAAAATCGTTGACCTTCGTTTGAAATTTTATCCTATGGTAACATGAAAGGTCAATCTACCGATATAAGGTTTCAGCTCTTTGGACAAGATATTTACTATATCTCAGGATTCCTTCATTCAATTCAAGTATCTGCCCACTCCATTACCAAATCAAACACTTTCAGCCGATGTCACCACCTTGACCCATGAAACCCATGCGAGACTACGTACTTCTCGGGAATTGGAGAAAACTTATTTTGACATCTGTGGCCTGTTGAGATGTTAAAGCTGGGTCATCTAAAACACATGTGCACAGTTATGTACAGTCGCGCGAAAATGTTTGTCACCTTAGAGTCGGTGTTCGCTTGCACCAGTGCCTTGATCATGAACACCATTTTGATATAATTTGTGACGTTAACTTATCGGTGTATTCTGTCTATTCAGTTTCAAAACGTAGTATGTGATCATGATACGTTGAACAATCCAAGTTGAAAATTGACGAACATTTTCATTCCGCCAAGACTGTTAGGTAGGTACTGTACAAATAATTTACTCTATTTCTGAGCATTTGGGTAGGTAATTTAAATTTAGAAATTCTAACAATGGCTTTTCTCGTATTTCCCTTTACCAAGGAAGCTGGAAACCCAACTTCAGCAAGAAGATAATTAGAGCTTAAATGTTGTTTACACCCTTTTAATATTGTGTAGACTTTCATCATTCAACAAGAATGTAGGCATAACATTAAAATAAGTTTTTTGAGTCTGTAAGCTGTTTTTAAAGTTATTTATTGTATGCTTTACCAATAATTATGGCAAAGTTAGTAGAAATACCACTTTTTCTAAGTTTCTGTATGACGGGTGAACCCTGGTGCTAGTCCTATGTGTAGGGCTTCGCAGGCCGCTTCTAATGGTGTATCGCACGGCTATATTCACCTTAAGTAGCTGTCAACAGAATCGAAGATAGTTCTATACCTGGGTCAAAAAGTTCGTTTTCAAACGCTAATCAGTTAAAAACTTAACTTTTTGCTATAGAAAACGAAAAATGTACCACACAGGTAACAAACTGGTTCTCTAACCGCAGCTTTTTCAACAATCAGAAACTGAAAATCTGTCAAAATGAGCAAGCCTTTCACAGATTTAAAACATATTACTTTAAGCACTGAATAAAATATGAGATGAGCTTATTTTAATAAAAGCATCGTTGTTTAAATCTGTTAGGTGCGTCCAGTAAAATTCCAGACCAAAATAGAACAATATTCAAGCCACTGCGCAGCGTATCGACATGCAAAACTGCCACTAATATAGCGGAAACAGCTAGTTCAGTATTAAGACCATTCTTTTTATCTCTTTTAAAAACTGAAGAAAACCTAATATTTTAAAAATAATTACCCAAATACATTAATCAATTCGAACTCCTTATGAATCTCCTATAAAAATTTACAACTATAATCGAACTTTTTGCTGCATAACTTACTAAGAACAGTATTCAAAATAGCGCCAATTTACTTATGTATGAAAATGACAACAAAGAACACAAAACAGTTTTTAATCCAATGCTAAACTTCTTGTCAAAAATTTCCTGGCATAGTGTACATTGTTACCTGAGTGTTGAAAGTCACGTTTTTGAGTCCCGAGACGGGTTTGGCGCCAGAGCGTAGCGAGGGCGCCAATGGAGCTTGAAGGACTTAAAAGACTTTCACCCGAGGTAAACACTGTGCTTTTCATTACGAATACAAGGAAAGTAAAACATAAACTCAATATACGACTGTTCCTGCCATCTATTGGCGATTGTGAGCAACTAACTGCAAGCTAGAATGCATTGTTAATTAAAAATAAGCCAATAAAGATAAGACTCTTCCTGACATCTATTGGCAAATAATAATAATAGGCGTCCATAGGCTACGGTAACCGCTTCCCATCAGGTGGGCCGTATGCTTGTTTGTCAACTTCGTTGTATAAAATAAAAAAAAAATAAAAAAAACTTCCATGTTGCAGGCTTGTAGGTTACTTAGTTTGCTATAATTACTATAATATTATTATATTATAATACTCAGATTTGATAAGTATTAAAAAAATAAAATTGCGTGTGAGAATAAGGTAAAGCAATTGTAAAGAAAAACTATTTTGTTAAAGTATTTCTCAGTCTTTTTATCAATATTTCTACCTGACGTTGAGTGGTATCAGTTTTTTTAAGCCCCAGATAAATAAACAATAAAAATATTTTGTTTTTATTTTTAATATTCACGGCTCTCGAAATACATTGTGTCACCAATGCTAGATTTTCACTTTAACCATGTTTTTACTGTAATGAATAGCTGTAATACCTACAGATGATCGTGTCGTATTAATTATTAGGTATATCCTAGGACATTTTATAAAAGTTTTATGCTTAGCTTTTTTATTACTTTCATTGTTTTCAACATAGAACGTTAGAGATCTTTACTTGTATCTAGACAGCAGTAGCCGCTTGGGGTTTCGCTGCAATTAAAGAGTCTGGTGGAGCTATTACCTAAAACAAGCAATGGATATGTGTTTTTATAGGGTAAATGATTTATTTATTAATTGAATTCAATACAATCTCTTATTATTTATGTTAATTTGACATTTAATTTTAGTTGTTATTATAATATACCTATCATATTGTATTAAATAATTAAGTTAATTTTTTATGTACTTTTTTATGTAGGTACTTTTTTATGTTTGCATGCTGGGTTTTTCTGGCGAAGTGTGTGATTCTATATTATTATTTGCCTATTAGGTATAAGATCTAAAATGTACTTACCATACTTCAAGCAAATAAATTATTTCATTTCATTTCATTTCCTATCCATGTCACCTTTCACACAGTTCATCCATGTTTTCTTTGGTCTACCTCTGCTCACATATCCATCCACATCCATACTCATTACTCTCCTAGTCACATGACTTTCATCACTCCTCATGACATACCTCATGTGATACTCAATACTCAATACATTGATTGCATACACATGGTTTAGTTTAGGTACATACATAGTTCTTAGGTGTAAGTCAGTATCACATGGACCCTGTGTATAGGGTAAAGCAACATGGATGAAATGATTTTTCGGGATTCTATTTAAGTCGTTTACCGCTGTGTTAGCATTATACCAAAAGTATATAGAGCACTGGTGGTAACAGCAGCCTCACCTTCCAATCCTAAGGTCGTGGGTTCGAATCCAGTCGTGTGCTAATAAGCCGTGCACTCTCAAACGGGGAAGGAACACACATCGTGAGAATTTCCTGGTCGTATAGATAACACTGATGGTAGAAGAGCACACGAGACTTTTACGGTCCCTGCATGCAGGACATTTTTTGCTCATCGTTTTTTCTCCTTTTTGGCGCCTATTATTTACAATCGCATTAACAAAAAACTATTTATAAGAAAAAAATCTAAATTTAATTGTGCACGATCGTTAGACACCTTTTTGCGTGAATTAAATTACTCTGGTTATATGTATGCACAGGATAGTGGGCGATGAAGGACTTGATTGCTGAATGATTTATAGAATATGGTGTTGCAATGCGAATATGTTTCCGTATAAAGTGCTTCTAAAATTCACGGACCAATTGTATAAAGGGTTTTTCGTGTGCTCTGTAAAATTTTTAATCATTTCTCTGTCATCCTCTTTTTCATGCCCTTATCATTTCACATGGGTTCGGCAGATAAGGGTTTTTCTTCACTTTACTCTATCAGCCGTCATCTCAGTAGTGGCTTCTTTTTTTACCTATACGTCATCTTTTCTATCATCAATCCATCTTTTCTTTTCCAATCCCGGAATTTCGATTGTCATTTATTGAATTTCGATCGTCATTTCGTTTTCTTCTGTTGGATTCCGATCGTCTTTCCCTACCTGTATAATTTCTTGTTTTAGTCCAGAACTTTCGGTTCTTTATTTGAATTCCTTAAAGAAGGCACTCGCCGCTACTAGAATTTTCTGGTAAGATTTGAATGTCGAACAAAAATCTTCACGTAGTTACGTCAGCACGGCGTCACACTAGTGTGACGCCGTGCTGACGTAACTGTATTATGTCTCATGTATTTGATATTAACCAGCATCATAATAATACCCAACTACATATCACGGTCAGTTTCATATCATAAATGAGATGTTTCATGAAGCTATAGAGCCCGCGCTAGGTATGTGTACACCAATCATAAATATAGCTTATTAACATAGCATTCGGTTTAAATTGTTATTTTTCTTGAATTTTAACATCAACGCCCTCTCTTTCGAGGTTCCAAAATGCTAAGAAGATAAATAGGTACTAAAATGAAGTGAAATGAATTTAGAAAAGTAAAAATTGTAAAAATTAAATTCAAGAATACAGTTCAAGTTATGTAGCAACAAAGAAATATAACGCTTACTACGAGGACATAAGAGCGAGCAATTTAAAGTCTTTATGGTCTGTTGATGCTTTAGTGTTTCTTAATTGCCTTCTGTTTCTCTATGTCCGAGTTTTTATTTTTGTGAACTGGACGGTTTTGGTCTTGCTCTCCCGCGGTGACCAGCCGTATTGGGATGCCTTTTTTTGTGATTCTTTGTTTATGCAATTTTAAGACGATGAACATGTGAAACAATCTCTCACACTTTGATTTTTTGAAAAATATACGAGCACTTGTTAAGAGAAGTTGCTCGTGATTTTCGATAAATAAGTTCAATGATTTTATATCTTTCAAAGGGTCAAAATGTGCGAGCGAGAAGTATTCATCCACGGTGGCCTTCGCCTTAACGACCTAATCCTTAACAGCGGGCCAGCGCTCGGCTCGTCGCTCGCTGTCGAGTTTAGGTAGTTGTATCGAACGCAATGACATTCAAAATTATCAGATCATGAAATACTTTATAAAAAAAACAGGCCTTTGCATCTATTGTAGATGATTTATACAGCGTCAGGGGGAAATTATACAATAATATAAAATACTTTATAAACATTATAAAATATAAATAGGCGCCATGAAAACAAAGCCTTATTCTCTCGAAGACGAGGGTTATAAGATGCTGAATATTAATAAAGTACGTATGCGAAGTGATTCTTGTGATTTTATTGAATAAAAAAAGTTTGTTGGACTTTGAAAGTATAAATCACTAATAATTGACTTTAGGCACTTCGCAGGTATGTTTCTTGTTTTTTTTTATCAGCTTTTAATGCTTATGTAATAGGTAGGTATGTTAAGTTTTAATTTTCTAAAATCTTTTATTATGTTTTTTTTTAAAGAAATAGAAGCATGTTTTATGCTATACCTTCGTTATGAGCTAAAAAGAGTACCTTCTCGATACGATGCCAATAAACAGCTGTTTATTAGCATCAACATTTTATTGATTGAACAATGGTAATTGAATAATAACAAAATTATTTAAGTACGTACATGTATTTATCACCATTTATTGCATAAGTTAGGTAACTAAATAAATCTTTTTCCTATAAAAAGTAGTCTGGCTGAATCATATCACTTCGCTATGGTATGGATTTATTCTATATCATACTGCTGCAGCCACCGGTGGGTTTTCTGAAGAAAAACAAAGTTTTTGTCACATTCAGATAACAATATAAAACCTATAACCGACCTGAAAATAATAGAAGTAAGTTGAATATTTGATGTTTTTTGTATGTTTAATACCATATCAAACGATGAAGAAAAACATCGTGTAAACAAAAATCTGACATTCTGCAATGCAGGCTTTGAGGAAACATAGTTATGGAATAGGAGTTTGTTTGTTTATAATAAAAGGAATGACGTCTGAATGTTTCATGTTTTACACTAAATTTAATTATTTAACAAGCAATATACGGTTAAAAAATTTGAGAAACTGACTTAATGGCTAAGCTGCGAAACCGATTTTGATAAAACTTGTCGGAGAGAGACAGATGTCGAACGCTGCCGAACGCGGAGGCCGAATGTGCCTTTTTGCCGCTCGTTCCGCGCTCTCTCTTGCACTTCAAGCCTTAAATGGAACGCTTCAGAGCGAGGTCATGAGTCATGTTTTCATGATCATGGCTCAATCAGAAAATGTTAGTTCTCTCTTTTACTGTTGTTTATACTTTGTAGTGTTCTATGTACCTAAGTAGGTATTAAATAAAAACATACAAGTATTTTCAGCCATCTGGTCCCCACAGGGTAAGCTTTGCTTAGTTTGGGGCTAGATAGTGCTGTATGAAGAAGTAAAGATTGTCATTACAATAATACAGTTATAGGAGTAATTTAGACAGTGCCGTATAATTTACAGTAATGTCACGATATGACTGTAATTTACTGTGTCAAACACACTTAATGTGAACCCACGACCTACGGGCGTGAGTTCGATCCCCACCGAGAACAAATATTTGTGTACACAGATGTTTGTTCTCTGTCTGGGCGTAATATATTATTCTAAGTATAGATCAAAATACCTGCAGTTCTTCCTAAAACCGCCCACATTGTTTGAGAGCCGGCTGCGCCCGAAGAGCCCGGCGTATGAGGACGCACGCCTTTTGGTGTCTTCGGCGCCACCAGCGGGGAGGCGGACATACTTGTTCTCTGAAAGAGTACGTTGAACATTAAACTACACCCTGCATGCATGGGAAATATTGTACTTGTAAATTCAAATGTTTTTCTCACAAGGTATCATAACTTACATTTTCAACAGAGTTTCTAGGTGAAGCAGCAGCCGGAGGCAGATATGGACTGTGTTGTAAAGTAGTCGCATAAGGAGCGTAGAGCGGCGGATAGGTGGTCCCCGAGTAGACGGCCGGCCATAACAAAACAAAAACCGCCTTATATCGCCTGAAATATAGCCTTGTTGAATTATTGTCTCGGAGTTTATTTCACCTTCACACCATAAATCGGGATTACGTCGAGCTAAATACATGAGTATACGTCTGAGCGTAGCTTTGAGGCATTACTGAGAGCAAGATTAGGTGAAAACCTTTAATTTAATCCCTGAGCGAATATATTAGAGGAGGTATGAGACGAGAGGATATGATAAAAGGAAAGATAAGACTTAGCTAAGCAACATATTGATAAATGGCGATGCGTGAAATGTTCCTGATTAATAGGCAGCTGTACGTATATAACAAATCTATACTTATCTAAGTGACGTTAAAAGATCTATAGTAGCGTGAGCCCATTATAACAATTTATAATGGGCTCAGAATTGTTCTTCCTTGAAATTAATAGGGGAGGTCTGTGTCCAGCATTGGGCTGATGATGATCTAAAATAAATGTAGGGATATGTACCGTGCTTGGGAATGCAATTTGCAAGGCCGTTTTTCTTCCTTCAACCTAAATCTAAGAAAACACGAGACAGTGCTAGCGGACCTAGCAGCTAGTTTGTCTATTGATTAACTGACTTGACTAAAAATTATTTTGTTTATGTAATATATCCTCACTTGACCTTGGCAAAATTGTCCGCATGGGCAGATGCCATCTAATTAAGAAGAAGAAGAGATTGACGTCATCTCCACTATGAGATTTTCTTGGCCGGATCAAGCATATTATGCCGCCTGCCCGTCTGGACCCACCTCGTGACCAAAGAGTACAGTTATGGAGGGAGCTCGTGACTGGTCGCTTGATTATGTTGACCTGCCGGTCTTTTAGTGTTGCCTTCTTTTACAATTATTGTAATCTCTTCTTTTGATTTACTTATGTTACTGAGTCGTAAGTCCTATTTTATAGGGCTTTCTTTTAATAGTCCTTTATAGCCCTTTGAAAGCTCGTTCACTAGGCTCAGAATCGTTCTTCCTGGAAATGACTAAGGAGAGGCCTATGTCCAGCAGTGGACTTCTTCATGGTGATGATGAACGTCAGAATATTAATCATAAAAATTGGCAGTTAATGTCCGTCTGTTTAGTTCTACAATTTAGTGTAGCACACTAAGGGCTAGTTATCCATCTAGGGAATAACGCTATTCGTCGAATAAAAAATGCCCAATACCTACTTGTTTTTGACAAGCCTAAAAAAGAGACGATCATCAAAAGTTTGCAAATATTATGGAGGAACCTTAGGGTTAGTAAAAACACGGCATGAATAAATAAAATCTCTTTATTAAAAAATAACAGGTTATTACAAAAAACAAAATCAACAAAGACCCTAGTAAGTATACCTACCTAGTAAGTATAGTTATATTACCTAGTAAGTATAGTTATCCTAGGAGCGTTTAAGTATCGTCACGTAGTAGTATAAGTTTAAAAAACTTGAGAAACCGACTTCATGGCCAAACCATTACACTGATTTTGATTAAATTTGAATGGGACCAATCTGGTTCACAAAAGACGGAGGTATGGAGTAACAAATATTAAAACGAAACAACTTAACCGAACGCATGACGTCTCCACCTACCTAATTAATAATGAACTCTCTTAATTCCCAGATCGTCTTATTTTACATTTGGTGACCCCGACGTGATAACATAATCGTTTAGGTAAGACAGATTTATATACAGAGTAGTTTTTTGAGAACGGCGGTGATGGTCAAGTCCGAAACCTCGAGAGTTAGGGAAAAGTCATGTCCTCGATTTATTTCTCGTTTTCTTATAAATCGAGGACATGACTCCTTTCACACAAGATTAAACCACAAAAACTACACTTAGCTTTTTCAACATACCTCTATGAGAAGTGTAGTTAAACTTCGTTTTTTGGGAATTTCCTGCGCAAATATACCTTAAGTATTTTTTCAATAACCGGATTTTTAAAAACATATTTTCTATCATAAATTCGCATTGGAAAATACACCTGAATCTAGAAACCGATATTAAAAATGCATTTGGCTGCATTTCCTTTGCCTTTCCTCCCTAATGACTGCGGGCATTAGTTATCTTTAAATTACGTCTGATAGGTATTCCAGAGGGTTGGGAGAAAAAGTGAGGATTGAAGGGAAGAAGGAGAGATGTAAATAAGTCTGACTACGCCTAGGAGTATGAACGGTAAGCACATAAAACATAATCGTAGATGTATGGAGCTCAAAAATCCTCTATCTTCTCAACCAGGGAGAGAAGTTGACTACCCAAGAAGCTACAGAAGCGTTTTTCGCTACCACCAAGCTGTTCCAATCGAAAGATATCATGTTGAGACGGATGGTATACCTTTGTATAAAGGAGTTGTCTACACTCGCTTCGGCGATCTGAGTGCAAAAGCCGTTTTTATCCACTAGCGCTAGAGGATAAAATAAATTTGAATTTAAAACATCGTGTGCACTAAGTTTGTGATTTCAAAACACCATTAAACCTATTTAAGTACTTTTATCTCCATGGTACCGAATTTATGATACAACCTTTTTTAATTCGTTGAAAACTTAGGCTCGTGGTGTATTAATTTAATATATATATGACTTTACGCGCGCCATTTTCTTTTTTGCTTACAGTTATTTCCATTGGTTTTTTCTCACCTCAAAAATGCTCAAGCGATGGCGATGGTGACCAGCTGAAACGCTGTCAAATATGACAGCGATATTTGACAGTGTTTCACTGATTTTCGGCCTTTACGATGTTTTTACTACAAAAAAGATTTAAAAAAAAGAACTACACATCTCCCACTAACCCCTCCCATCAAAAAATAACTGAAGGTTGACAAAATTAAGAAAATCATCGCTCCGAGTTCCAAACATCCACAAAAATTCCTAAAATTCCTAACAAACCACTAACTAATAATAAAACATTATAATTAACACACAAACAATAACCAATACAACTTTATCTGCTCCACTTGTGGTCCCATATTATGGAATGTGCAACTTACTTCGGTGTTGGAGCAGGCTCAGTATGAGGGGGTGCGGGTGCAGGCATTTGCTGATGATATTTTGATGATAGCGGCTGCATCTAATGGTGGTGAGTTGGAGGAGACCATGAACCGAGCTCTGGCTGTGCAGGGGATCCCTAAAAAGTTCGACATTAAGAAATGTATTTTACCTGTGTTCATTATTTATAATTAAAAATACCACACGAACCGAACGTCGTTAACCTCATTGTACCTACGCTAGCACAGGCATGAGTACTTAATTACAGATGTACTAGCTTTTGCCTGCGAACTCGTCAGCGGGTCCCTTTTCCTGAAAAACATATTTTACGGTACTGTAAAGATCGCAGGAAGTCTGTGGATTAAAATTTTAATAACATAAAGATAGTATTAAATAAATAATATATCTTCTAAATTACTTGATTAATATATAGCTTCAACTATTTATTTAATATAACATAGATTTGAGCAAACAATTTACAATATATATATAAATTATGAGAATGAAAATAATGGCTGAATAATGCTGGCGAGACGAAGCCGAAGGCCCGCCAGAGAAAAAGAAAAAAAAAACCGGGAAGGCGGCAATTCAATCTTCATTTTCACTAATTTTTCTTTCATGTTTTTATTTTTACTTTCCTTGTATTCGTAATGAAAAGCACAGTGTTTACCTCGGGTGAAAGTCTTTTAAGTCTAAAAGAAACATAACATATAATTAATTCGTTCATCGTTTGACCTGTGGATCATGACAAGTTTATTTACGAACACTTGCTTGTTTTTTAGCATTTTGAGCCCATAACATTTTTGAACACGCAACTCAATAATACAAAGAAACATGTTTTTGTCCCTCATTTTAACTCCTAATTACAGCAGCAGAGTAAATTTTATTTATTGTTTCATAATGATAGCCCTCTTTGTAAACTTGAACAATGAGAATATGAATTTGCTTTTCGTGAATTCATTTTCAACTGACTTTTACGATAAATAGTAAGGTCTTTTATGTCCCGTCTATTACTTACTCCTGGCAATTGAATTTTTATTTTTTTTGTGGATAGTGATAGCTTAAGCCTTGTGCACATCTATCTATATCATCGTGTGTTTTAGTTTCAGTTTCAATGAAACGCTGTCAATAATGCATATTTGACAAGCATTTTGACAACAATTTTACATTATTTTAATAGAAAAAAGCATTAACTATGCAAAAAAATAATTACATATGAAATGTTACACCATCCTTTTACAAGCTTGGATAGAACACTTTTGTGTTGCGTTCTGTAATACTTGTAAACAGTATACAATAACTTATAGTTTAAAAACTAAAAAAAAAAACGCTTTTATAACTAATTGAACTAAAAATTTAAAAATAAAACTGTAATCAATTGAAAAATTTATATTATTGTACAAAATAGCGTAGGGTGCTTTTTATAATAACTTCAGATATAATAAACTATTGATAAAATATTTACAACAATCAAAATCAAGCCCCCCACGCTTTTTGTACAATAATATAAATTTTTCAATTGATTATTACAGTTTTATTTTTAACTTTTTAGTTCAATTAGTTATAAAAGCGTTTTTTTTAGTTTTTTAAACTATAAAATATATATTTTTTTTTTCATATTATTGCATTGTCATCGACCTTTGAGAGGTGTGCAAAGTTTGAATCAAATGTGATCGTTCAAAGTAAAAAACGTCACTCGAAAGAAAAAAAAACAGACTTCGTCAGATCGTTACAAATGATCTAGAGATAGCTCAACTGATCCAAATCAATGCCAGACGGAAGCGTCTCCAAGACGCTGGCGGCATTGCCTCGCTGAATAGCAATGCTTATACGCTGCGCCAGATACCCACCAGCCCTTGGGTCACGCGTCGCTTCGATCAGTCGCCTAGACAAAATTTTGAACGGACCCAGAGTCTCAACCCCAAGAGAACACACATAACAGACATAACTGAACTTTTGTCTTAACCTTTCCTCTGAAAATTTTGAGTACTCGAGGTATTAGGTACCTTATATTCCCTTACAAAGACTGCAATCCCAACCCCCACGCAAGCTTTTCCCAAGCATGCAAGCTGATGATTCAATCGATTGGTAGTGCGGCCACAGCACACAAACACAGCTGGGTTTACTGGCCGCCGCCACGCTAGCCCATCGACCGTTCGGCCGGCGTCACTTGGTTCCGTTCGCAAAACATAACCGGACGACTTGGCACTTCTAAAATTAAATTATTTATTTATTTACATTATACATAATTTAGATCAATTATTTTATTAATCTTGGATAAATTTATAATTTTCCGTTGAAATTCTCAACCACCAATATCTCCACACAACCTGAAGATGTATAGCAACTCTATTCTACACCATCGTTTATGTGAGTAAAATAATTTTGAAAAAGATTATTATTATTATGATGATCTTTACATTTACAAACTCTCAACTCTAAAGCCTAGGTGTGTCTAACTACTGGGTTCACAATACAACTTGATATTGTAGTTTATAATGAATGAATGTATGATTGTAACTTGGATGATACACCTAGTTTTAATACAATTTTATATCAATATTATTAAAATTTAACAACACCAAATACTTCTGAAACGATTTCATTCATAATTTTAATATAATTTTATTGTAATGTTTGACGTATGTAAATACAAAGTGGAATGTATTTGAATAAATATACTATCTTACGTAAGAATTGTAACGGAAATATAAATATTTTTATTCAAAGAAGAAAAAACATGATATGATATGAAAGAAACTGGTATTTATGCATAACGATCACGTGAATTCAAAAAATGCTAAAAAAACATAGTTGAAGCATGTTTTTAAAGTTATTTTTTTTTATCTATATTAGATTTCATTGTCCCTAAACAAGTACTACAAAACGTCCATAAGACAGTGAAACGCAACATATTCTTGCTAATCTCTATAAAATATGTACCACGTTCTCATACATTCATTTACATCTGTAGTTTAGTCTCGGCACTGAACTTTGACTCTAGGTTCAAGCTCAACTTGAAGTAGGACGCTTTTCGAGATGAAACTATTTGCCGCTGCAAGTGTGACTTGGAAAGTTGAGCATTTCATGGGAAACCAACTGAGCTAAGCGGCCTGTCAGTATGAACAAACATCTGTAGTAGTAGTGGGAGTATGTTCAAATGTTCATTCCCATTCATAGAATCATTTAGATTTAATTATAAAGATTTCTATAGCACCTAACTCATTGTTTCTCTGTAACAATATCCATGGAACAGCATGAAACATAACCTATGTAGTAGTGTAATTTTTCCTTATAAAAAACCAATAATAGAGTGATTCATAAATCAAGAATTCCTGATTCTTTTTAGAGATGTCAGAAAGAAGGTTCATTCTTAGAACTTCCACAGACTATCCCGTTGTTGTTCATGTTTATCTACGTTCCGTTTCTATAGATAGAATAGTTCGATAGCACTAACTTTATTATTGTCTTCAACTAAACATATTTCCTATTAAACGGCGTTTATAATGCGTTCTTGTTGTTGTTTATAATAGATTCATTTTCATTAGATAGTAATCAATGGACTTTTCGCACAAAATGTTTGGGAAAAAAAAATGTAGTCCGAACATCGAAATTGTAATAATGTACGGTTGAACCAAGCCGTAATTTTTTTTTTTTAAACAAAGTGATCAGTGTGACACTACTGAATAAATACACTTTTTTTCCCGACTTTCGACTTTGGCCCCGTTTTTTCTCTACCGACAAATAATCATTTGCATGTGAAAAGGCAGTAAATTGACGTGAAATTCTTAAATAACAATCACTAAAATCAGACGTAACGCTATTAATTATAAAAGCAATTAAAATATATTATTGTTTCGATTCGGCGCTAGTGATGTCATAGCTATGAGCTACTGGTACTGTTTGTGACTCAATAACTGCGAACTAGTTTCACTTGGCGCCGGTGTAAGTTGCACAATGGTTCTCTGTTGCCTTTGACAATGCTGCGACAAAGGGCGCCGCTAGGGATGGACCGAATGGATCATGGATAGCTTTTTTTTATTTCAAATTGTGCGTTCGTGATACCAAGAATAACTGCTTAGTTTAACAATTAAATTCAGCATTATTTGGGGCTAAATAGTGTGGAGAAAAAACAAAAGTATACAAAATAATAGACCTCTTTCGTGTCATCAAACGTGTACCATAATCCCGTGCGTGTACGACGTGTACGACATGAAAAAAAATGTGTGTTCGACGTCGTCAAAGACGCGGGCTGGATATGGGGTGGACTCCCCATATCCAGCACGTGTATTTGACGACATATGAACGTATGGCAATGAATATAACATCAGTAAAACCCTATTTCTATTTCCCTGCCTCACAACACAAGAAGAATACAGTAATTGAGTGTATTAACTTTCAATTTCAATGTATTTATTCCAGAACCACTTAAACTATGAATTTTCCATAGTTTTATCAACCTACAAACCTCGTGATGATGAAAATTCCCAAAACACATTTATTTTGCATAAATCTTATATATTTTAGCGCTAGCAAACTTTGTCTTTGTGCTTCAATGAATCTCAGCTAAAATAGAATGTTACTTCATGGATTAAGCTAGATTATCTCGCGCAAATGAACAAAATTAAACCCTCGTAGAGCGTTCGTAGCACCAGCGTAGCTCGTAGCACGCTCGTAGCAACACGCTGATGAAAGTTTGGCTCAAAGCAAAGCTTTAGTATATTTTAAGATGAAATTGACCGAGAGTGTTAAGTGTATCAGAAATATGTGAAGAAAACAAGTATATCAGCAGGTTTTTAAGTAGAACTTTTAATAAGTTACTGTGCCCGAAGTTGGAGTTTTGCTACCACATTTCGTCTACCAAATGTTGTTTTCGTGTGAGCACGTGTCTCTCTTTTGTATGGAAAATTGATGAAACAACTACTCGTTTCGATCGTTTCTACGTAACTTGTTTTTGTCTCATCTTTTCTCCATACAATAGAGAAAGACAAAAAGAGCCAAGAACCCTGGCCCTGCAAACTTTGCAAGTTAGGTTGTGAGTGTAGGTACTAAGTATAGGTACTACACTGTGGCTCTAAACAGAGGCTGCCAGAGAGAGCTTCAGTCAAAGATCAAATTCTTTATTCATAAAGAAAGATGTGTGGGGTATATTCCCACTGCCGGTCGAGGCAGGCAGGACTCTATAGGTAGTAAGAAGGAAATAAATAAGGAATCATTACTTAGTTTAGCTAAGACTGGCCCTGGCCTCTCAGTTGGTAATGGAGCTGTGCCTGCTGCGGCGTAGGTCCAGTGGGTGGGCGTGGGTTTGATCCCCTCCAGTGCAAATGTTTTTGCGTGGTGAACACAGTTATTTGTCAGGGTGTTATAGGTATTGTATTCTAACGAAATTCCAAGTACATAACATATGTACTTGGAATTTCGTTAGAATACAATAAAAAGTAGGAAAAAAGTAGGTATATATTTATGTTTTATATCAGCTATCTGGTTCCCATTGTACAAGCTCTACCTAATTTGGGGCTTGATAGTATTGTTGTGTGAATTATCTACAACAAATATATGGATTACTATACAATGTATTTTGATATTGTTATACTCGTAGTGTTACGATTTGTTTTTGATGCGGCTTTCGAGATTGTTTATAGGTCACGATAAGTGTTAGGTGATTCAGTATACCTACCATACTTCTTTGTTTGTTTCAATTTTATTTACATCTTGGCGTGTTCAAAAGCAGAACGTCTAGTTAGCAATGTTTTTTTTAACCGACTTCCAATCAAAAAGGAGGAGGTTTCAATTCGGTTGTATGTTTTTTTTTTTTTTTTTTTTTTTTTTTTTAATGTTTGTTACCGCATAACTTCGTCATTTGTGAGCCAATTTGAAAAATTATTTTTTTATCTGAAAGGTACTGCTTCCAGATTGGTCCCATTTTAATTTTATTAAAATCGGTGTTGCCATTTTTTTTTTAATAATTTTTTTTATGTTTGTAACTGCATGCCTCCGTCATTTATGAACCGATTTAGAAAATTGTTTTTTTATTTGGAAGGTTATTCTTACGTCCAGATTGTCCCATACAAATTTGATTAAAATCAGTTTAGCCGTTTGACAATGAAGTCGGTTTCTCAAGTTTTTTAAACTTAAATTATTTAAATGTGTACACTAAATACATCAGGTTATAAAGTAAGCTTTTGTTCCAGGACTGGGCATTACACATACGCTTTGCTACATCAGTGGACGGTGGATACTACGAGTGCCAAGTGCCTACACACCCGCCTACAAGCATATTCTTCAAGCTAGTGTTAGTTGGTAAGTAATTATATGCCTTAAGAGGCCGGCGGAGGGCGAATTTTCATACAAACGTAATACCAAAATGATTACTAGTTTAGGCAGATTTTCACTTTATTATTGTAATAACGGTATATATACAACGTGTATCAAAATATGTGTACTATCCTGAAGGGGGGTGAATTTCCACCTCCCGGGGAACAACTTTTGTTCAACGACTTTACGAACTTCGATTGGTATCTCTGAAAAAAACTGCAACGAAGTTTCAACATGAACAGCTGACTTTATACAAAGTGACAACCCTAAACTCAGCTACAGAGGTAGTAGGTAGTAGTAGTAGACCTACAGGGGTAGTAGGTCAAGGGGTCAAGGGGTTACAAGGATAGGGTTGTCAATTTATTTAGGCATTATGAAATTAAATATTTTTGTATGGGAAACTGAAAATAGGAATTTTTAATTATCTCCCCCTTCGCATAATGAAAAAACTATGTTCGAGATCATATTTTTTTATTAACCGTCTTCAAATAAAAAAGAGTAGGTTCTCAATTCGATTGTATTTTTATAAGCTTTAATGTTTGTTATCGCACAAAGTGTTCATTAACCTATGAGCCAATTTTAAAAATATTATTTATTTATTAGTTCAGAATTTTGACCATGAAGTTGGTTTCTCAAGGTTTTTAAACTTCATTTGTTTATAAAAACGATCTATAGGTACGAGTCAATTTACGTCATTGTCACAGCGAATAAGAAACCTAAAAATCTTTGCACTCGATGTGATGGTACGGTATTTGAGATACCTACCTACCTACTTGAAAGCTATTTAAGCATAGGTTTATCTTAAAGAAATATTTTTTTTATCTACAATACTTAGGTTGAATTTCGATTTCTCACAGACGTTCAAAACTCAAATAAAAACATCGAAAAAGATGCAGTAATTTATTACTAAAGGAATGCAATCTTTACAAGGACACGGATTCCGAGAAAACGGACATAAAAAAGGGGTCTTACAACAGCTAGGTACCTGAGGCACCATGTCGGTTTCGAGCATCTTGTAGATCGATGGGTTAAAAATATAATGCTATGGAATGTTATAATTATTAAAGGCTGAATATAAATGCTTAATACGAATGTTTAAATTAAGGGCCCTTAAGATAGAGCATGTTATTGTAAGGTGTAATTGTAAGGTGTAAAGGTGATCAACATTATTAATCTTACTATTTAATATACACTGTTTTATCTATACAGCGACTATATAGGTGTTCCAGTGAGTTCCAGCTAATATAGAGTACAAAGTCATTATCTATGACATTTGGTACACTTAAACAAAGGATGAGCAAGTACTTAAATAATTCTCCTAATTTCAGATTAGAGACAGAGACAGAAATAGATGCGTATCCGCATGCCATCTCTATCTGTAAGGAGCGATAACGGGACTGCGTGCTGCGCGTGAGAGACGCGTAAATAGGAACGAGGGACGGACGGCGGGGATAGTTCAGGATATGGCGGGGTCGGAGTCGGGCGCAAGCCTTGAGTCTTGAGATAAAGAAGGGTTGGGGTTTAATACCACGTATCTACTATGATACAGTTTTGATAGAAGCAGTGTTTTATTGCTAATTTTGAAAGAATAGTAGAGTTAATTTATATGTAAAGTTAATTTATAGAATCAGTGACAATAGTGTCTGACGAGCTGCTTCGAGTTTGTAAAAGAGCTAAGTCGATAACAAAATCTGGACTATTGGTTTGAGATGATATAAATAATCATACCACAAACATAAATTGTCCTAAATATGGACTCATTTAACATAAGATTCTCCTCAAACCAATTGGACGCAATAACCACTGTATAAATTATCTGTGATTATTATATATAATTATAATATCAACCCGCTCTCCCAGAGCCGAGTCCCATTAAACTTTGATAAGCCGATTTTCTTGGCTTGTGATCAGTGTTATCACAGTAAATCGTTGTTTTATCTGGTATTGGGTGTAGGGAGGGTAAGAGTGTTCCTTCTGACCTCTCACTCTCCTGAGGACAAGATTTGTATTGCTTGTGCGAGGGAAGACCTATGACAAGAAAGTTATTTACCGTGAACTTCGGTGACCTGTAAATATCTTCCCTGCTCAGTCGAAAGAGGTGGTCCAATACCGACAAAATATATTTTGTCAAACCTTTAGAGTAAATATCTAGTTTTATTCAATAATAAACTTGTTATCATTATGTGTCATACTTTGCTATAAACAATTACTTATAACCTATATTGATTTCATGTGCTTGATTTATAGTTTGTATAAAGAATTCCATGTGCATTTGTTTTGTTCATTAAACAAACCATTACTGAGTCAAATAACGAATTTCATTTATTATTCTTAATAATTCCCAAGTTCACCCAACTAGGCAGGAAACAAACTAAAGCTATAATCTTTTACATTTAGTATCACTCTGATAGACTAGGACATTACTACTTAAGAGCAGTCTAGGTCTTTAGACACAGGATATTGTTGAGTCGTAAGTATGAGTTATCATTCATTTGCCAAATCAATCATCATTCATCATCATCAGCATGTAGCAGGAGGAGGATCTAGCTTGGAGCATATGGAGCATAGAGGGGGGGCCGTCTCATTTGATGCCGTGGCCGAGGATCTAGTTCAAAGTATTGTCGTTAGACATTACCACTAGATAAAATTATCTGAATTACTAAACACAACGTAGGAACCTTAACTTCAATTAAATCATTATTTAATTCCAGTCATAGACGATCACCTAAACAAACGAATTAATTTTCAAAAGACTCAACCCTTTTCAACTTAATCATTTTTTGTATAAAGACCACAACTGTCATACTGTTCGTTTTATCTCCTGTTGGGTGAACTTTAACAATTCTATAAAGATTTGAAAGAACTGAATTCTTCTTTTGTCGATCAAAACAAACTCAGTAATAGTTGTTTTATTGTGCATGTTATGTTTAATTATCTATAATGCTTGGTGGATGTGCATGTCGAAGTCGCCATCGTGTGGAATCCAAGGTAAACTAAAATCTGGTAAATTATCATTGCAACAATTACAAAGAGATAGATAACTTACTATTCAGGTTTACAGATTAAAAATCAAAATCGAATAGTGAGACCATTGAATATTTTATGTAATGAAATATCATCAAAAATTAAATATATTATTGTTCGTGAAAATTAGTGGTAAACACGACGTTCAATACATTACATTATTACATTTAGTTAATATTTTTTATTCCTAGCTGCCGATATACAAACATTTGCATTTATAAATAGTACTAGTAACCAAATAATAAGTACTTATTTGCAATAAAATAGAATCTAAATATTAATCAAGTTAAAACTTTTGACCTTAAAGAACAAATCATAAAAGGTTACAAAGGGAGCTACATATTAAATTAATGACATTTTTGAAGCTCAATTTGGTATGGCTGATAAGTTTAATCTAATATCAAACAAGCTAGGAACAATTCCGATTGGCACATCTGTGGTAGTTTTCAAATGTTACCACGATACCATTAAGTTATATCAAGACATAATCTATGTATTAAAAATGAAAGCGGAAATTAATTATCTGCAGGCGTGATAAAGATAAAAACTTTAGAACATTCTGGCATAAGAACCAAAAATAAAAACAGGCTCACTTCGTGAGAACCGATACTGGGAACAAAGGCGCAATTGTTTCAAAAAAAGAACATAGCGACCGACACAGCTGGCAAAGCAAACTATATGGCCATAGAAAAATAATGGTGAAATTTTAGCCATTACTGAGAATAGACAAAATTATTAAAAATGTTTTTAATACGGCTTTAAAAAAAAATTAAAAACAAACAAAGCCGTGGTATTTTTATTAGCAGCTAACAAATAAGTATGTGCATAAATTGAAATGCCGAATTTAATACTTTTATAAGGTAACATTATAAGGTTCCATTTAAAAACGAGAATCTTGTGGGATAATAAATCTCATAATAATGTGAGAGTAATTTGTAATAGAGTGTGAGTCATCTCATTTATTTTAAACCTATGATTAGAATACCAGAGAAAATACAAATAGGTAAACCAAAAGTGGTAAACCTTAAAAAAATATTTAACAAATATTTTTATTTTTCAATGCTTGCCCGGTATTTAACAAGAACCGTTTTCAAGCACGTGATTGAAGATAGAGACCCAACTTATTTTTTTCTTGAAAAGCCATAAACCTATCGTCCATTGCGATAATCGCACATGTTCCAGAAACGTAGCGCTTTCAAAACACTTTAAAGCAATTTAGTTTTTGTATCCCTTACAAGTATCATTAACATGTCTGAGAAGGCCTTTGTAATCTGAGAATATTTTCAAACCTTTGTCTATCATAAAAATAAGACTTTCTGTTATGCCAAAAATCTTAGCAGGCTTGTAAAGTCAGACACATAAAAACAAAAGGGACAGACAAAAAAACGCCATTGTCTCGTTTCGTTTTCCGTTCTCAAATCACTGGTATTGTAAACAGATGTGTTACCAAGCGGCCACTGGCGAACGTTTTTTATCTTTAGAAAAAAAACGCTAAGTTATTATGCAATACAAATCAGCACGCAATTTAGCCAAGAAATGTGTGGCAATGCCTTACCATATTCAGGAATAAAGTTGAATCAACTCGTACTATTACAATTTTACTCATTGCTCATGGAGTAATCAACAAAGTCCTTTTGCAAATCAATAAGGTATTTAAATCTCTTCCAGAAAATTTCAGGCAAAACTAACACATAGTGCAATATTTTACAAGAATGTAAAATCTTTATGTAACGTGTCTCCCACGTATAAAGAATTGAGTTGAATCAATAATGCCAGGTGACCATTTTTAACACCTGAATTTTACAACCATCTCACAATATTAAATTTATCGAGTTTAGCAATGCATATTTTGATATTCAATTATTAGAAAGTAGTTCAACAAAATAACTCTTTCGGAATACTATGGAAAGATTGAACCTTAATGACTATTAGCTCAAGTTATTTTATGGCTCTCACTGTAATACTTGCTACTATCTAGATTCGAGTTCATTTATATTGTAGTTATTGTGCAATAACAACAAATTTATTTGCAAGGCACTGTTGCTAAACAGACTAATCCATGATGTTATAGGGAGCTATTTCTTCCCAGCTTTGTCAAGCTATTAAGACTGAACAATGACTTGACACATGTGACTGTGTGACCTACGGGTCCTGAACACACACTATACTAAAACGCACCTTGATTGGTCGCGCAAAGAGAGCGGCCGCTCCAAATATAGTCGTCTTGTCTGTCTGGGTCTGACCTAAGTTGGAAGCAATAGATTGGCACCGATTATCAATATACAGACTGCCTCCGGATGGGCAGATGAAAACTGTGATATCGCTGCTCTTTACCGTTTCAATATTGCTTCAATGATTACAGTCTTTATGAACTTGGTAAGGGATGGAGAACCAGGATTCGCTTAGCTGAAGAAACCGACCCCTCGCGGCCGGATAACAATTAAGGTTATCGAAATCCTCTCCAGAACTTTTAGTGATAAAATTATAAATTTTAATCTTTTTTAATGAGCTGCATAGTCATTTTGGATCGACTAAATCCTTACTAGAATTTGCATTCTTATGAGAAAAAATTCTCTAACAAGACTGGCAAACAAGATATGAGTTTGAAACTGAATTTATTAAATTAAATTAAAAATTGAGGACGATTGTTATTGATTATTGGAATGATCCACTTAACACTATTAAGACAAATCAAAGCACAAATTAAGCGTAGCTTGTACTATGGCAATCAGAGAGGGAATACTTATACCTATTGTTGATACAGGAAAAAAAAAATATATAGAATAAAATAAACTGGCCTTTGCATATCATAATAAAGATGATTTATACAGTGACAAGGTAGACCTTATACCGCTATTAACGTATCGTTGATAGGCAGATTAATGCTTCGAATCCAATGTTAAACACAGTTTGTTTTATAATCGCCGATTATGAATATACCAATCATCAGAGGGTGGCGCTATCAAAATAACAGTATTGTTTTTATAAGCTCCAAAAGTAAGACAATAATTGTAGAACCCAAAAATAATGCAAAATGAATTCATTATAAACATTCATGTCGATCAAGGAAATTTTAGTAGACACATCGTGTTTGTGCTAGTGGAATTATAAAAAAAAAAACATTTGCGGATATCTCGTGAAATAAATTATGGAGTCGTAAAGGTTGCAATGCTTTACGTTCTAGAAAAGACTTTAATAGTCGATATTCATTCGATTGCTTACCTAAAGATAAGTAAGGTCCGAGGGTGGCCAAGTGGCCAGCTTAGTTGAAAGTTTAGACTGAGAATGTGACTATCGAGTGGAGAATCAATTTTAATGCAACGATATAGTCAAGTTAAGTCTAGTATAGGTTTAGTTTAGTGTTTGAAAAGTTTAACATTTGAAACTTTGATTCTTCTTCATGATAAAATTTTCATAGGGTGGAATGTGATGGTACGGTATTTGAGATACCTACCTACCTACTTGAAAGCTATTTAAGCATAGGTTTATCTTAAAGAAATATTTTTTTTATCTACAATACTTAGGTTGAATTTCGATTTCTCACAGACGTTCAAAACTCAAATAAAAACATCGAAAAAGATGCAGTAATTTATTGCTAAAGGAATGCAATCTTTACAAGGACACGGATTCCGAGAAAACGGACATAAAAAAGGGGTCTTACAACAGCTAGGTACCTGAGGCACCATGTCGGTTTCGAGCATCTTGTAGATCGATGGGTTAAAAATATAATGCTATGGAATGTTATAATTATTAAAGGCTGAATATAAATGCTTAATACGAATGTTTAAATTAAGGGCCCTTAAGATAGAGCATGTTATTGTAAGGTGTAATTGTAAGGTGTAAAGGTGATCAACATTATTAATCTTACTATTTAATATACACTGTTTTATCTATACAGCGACTATATAGGTGTTCCAGTGAGTTCCAGCTAATATAGAGTACAAAGTCATTATCTATGACATTTGGTACACTTAAACAAAGGATGAGCAAGTACTTAAATAATTCTCCTAATTTCAGATTAGAGACAGAGACAGAAATAGATGCGTATCCGCATGCCATCTCTATCTGTAAGGAGCGATAACGGGACTGCGTGCTGCGCGTGAGAGACGCGTAAATAGGAACGAGGGACGGACGGCGGGGATAGTTCAGGATATGGCGGGGTCGGAGTCGGGCGCAAGCCTTGAGTCTTGAGATAAAGAAGGGTTGGGGTTTAATACCACGTATCTACTATGATACAGTTTTGATAGAAGCAGTGTTTTATTGCTAATTTTGAAAGAATAGTAGAGTTAATTTATATGTAAAGTTAATTTATAGAATCAGTGACAATAGTGTCTGACGAGCTGCTTCGAGTTTGTAAAAGAGCTAAGTCGATAACAAAATCTGGACTATTGGTTTGAGATGATATAAATAATCATACCACAAACATAAATTGTCCTAAATATGGACTCATTTAACATAAGATTCTCCTCAAACCAATTGGACGCAATAACCACTGTATAAATTATCTGTGATTATTATATATAATTATAATATCAACCCGCTCTCCCAGAGCCGAGTCCCATTAAACTTTGATAAGCCGATTTTCTTGGCTTGTGATCAGTGTTATCACAGTAAATCGTTGTTTTATCTGGTATTGGGTGTAGGGAGGGTAAGAGTGTTCCTTCTGACCTCTCACTCTCCTGAGGACAAGATTTGTATTGCTTGTGCGAGGGAAGACCTATGACAAGAAAGTTATTTACCGTGAACTTCGGTGACCTGTAAATATCTTCCCTGCTCAGTCGAAAGAGGTGGTCCAATACCGACAAAATATATTTTGTCAAACCTTTAGAGTAAATATCTAGTTTTATTCAATAATAAACTTGTTATCATTATGTGTCATACTTTGCTATAAACAATTACTTATAACCTATATTGATTTCATGTGCTTGATTTATAGTTTGTATAAAGAATTCCATGTGCATTTGTTTTGTTCATTAAACAAACCATTACTGAGTCAAATAACGAATTTCATTTATTATTCTTAATAATTCCCAAGTTCACCCAACTAGGCAGGAAACAAACTAAAGCTATAATCTTTTACATTTAGTATCACTCTGATAGACTAGGACATTACTACTTAAGAGCAGTCTAGGTCTTTAGACACAGGATATTGTTGAGTCGTAAGTATGAGTTATCATTCATTTGCCAAATCAATCATCATTCATCATCATCAGCATGTAGCAGGAGGAGGATCTAGCTTGGAGCATATGGAGCATAGAGGGGGGGCCGTCTCATCGAGTGCAACACGTAACTTTTCATCCCACCTCAGCGAGGAAATGACTAAATGCAAAAAATAACATGGCTCGACTAAAAGTAACACACCAAGAAGATTCCGAGTATGAGTTTTTAACAAATTTAAAAAGGTTGTATGATAATTTCGGCACCATGCAGGTAGAAGTAAATATGTAGGTTTAAATGATGTTTTGAATTCACAAATAAACCAAGAAGGTTACGAGTGCGAGTTTTTAACAAATTAAAAAAGGTTGAAAATCAATTCAATTTCAAAAATCGTTTGTTTTTAACACAAGGATCAGTCTGAAACGTCTTAAAGACAGGTGAGTCTAGGTGCCAGTACCACGTGACCAGACTAGAGGAACAGGCTATTACGGGTTGGTTCCTATCGCTTTATGGTAGAGAAATCTTGAAGAGATTGCCTGAGAATCTGCAGGACACTGCACAACACACATTTATAGTATTGTATCACTGTGTTTTCAATACTTAGGTACCAACTTAAAGCGTGTGAATCGATCTCGAGTCTTATAGGTCTCCGAGCTCACGTCGGAGTACTCCACCAGCGGTTTGTGGGAATTAGATGTAGCATATGATTGGTCGTTACTACCACTCGTGTGCGTCCGGGATTTCTTATGTGTCCTTTTCTTGTGTTTCTCTTAATTTATTTAAACAGGTGTCAGAAACACTCTTCTCTCATTTATCCAATAATGTCATTTCAAAGGTTGTACGAAATGTGATATGAAATCGTTTACCTCTAAGAGTAGGCAGAGACCACGGATTTTCAGTAGCTGTAAGCCGCTTCAATTATTTACCCTAAGATTTACATATTAAATTGGTCTTGTCTTCGATCGGGAATGGACAAGGGATTATTGCCTTTACAAACGACGAATCTACCTAGAGATATTGAGTTATAAATACAATACTGATATTTGGGCAAAAGCTATAAGAGATATGACTTGATAGTTAAGGTAGGTAAATGTTTCTGATGAAGATAGTAAAAAAACAACAAAAGTAAAAAATTGGTAAGTCCCACTAATGCCACATCCATACACAAATAAGAAATCAAAATTTGTTGTGATGTTTCTGATCGCGATCCGAATAATCCAACCGCAGTTGATTTCCGGTGACCTTAGCTATGAGCTGCCAGACAAAATAACCTTTAAGTTCAAGGATTAAGGATGGTAATCCTTTAGAGATGCTTACAGCTCTGGCAGTTAGGTAAAGTGTGGGAGAATTTTCTCAAGCGTAAATAAAAATGTGTAGGTGTTATTTTTGAAAACGAAATCTGAGTGCTTGAGCTAAGTATCAAAGGTTATAAGGTTTATCACTTGTTCGTCACTGAAAACGTTATATTATCTTAAAATATAAATAATAACTCTGATGAGTTGATGACATAAGTAAATTACCTACTTAATTATGCATTCTAATATTTATAACAAGCTGGCATACGCGAAGCGTAGGAAGGACTCTTCTTAGACGGGCCGACCGCAATCCAAAAATCGCGAAAAGTCCGCTCAAAATCGTTTTTCCTGGCAATCTAAACGGGACATCTATAGCACGAAGTGGACTTCTTCAGGCTGATGATGATGGCATTCTCACTCGCTAGTTGACATTACTCATTCAACTATCGAACTTGTTTGTGGGAATCTCGCAAAGTCGCAACATTAGGTCGGTTTAGTCATCAATTGTTATGCGCACACGCACATTGTCTCTAAATTTATTGAACCTGTGTTCGAATTTTAAATTTAGCAGAACTACTTCTTCTATTTCTGAAGACGTCTGGCCACAGATTCAACATTGTATTTATTTATTTTTAGCTATTAAAATATCAATGAACCTCAAAGTCTAAATAAAAAGCTTTCATCACAAAAACATCAACGCATTAGCCTCAGTCAATTTTACCTATCAAAAGATTAAATTCGAGGTCTCTGGCGTATCTACACATATTTTAACACCCAAGGCCGTGCAACGAAATGATAAAAATAAGCTGTATCACTAACGAGCCGATAGCGTAGTCACAAAATAACTATAACTTCTATAAAAATATTTGCCTTGATGGTGTGGTGATAATCTACACATCAACATGTCTAGGGATATTCCATTTCGAATTGATTCTTTGTTTTGTCGAGATTTTGTTCCTACTTTAATTTTTATCATGAGGAAACCGTCATATAGTAGAACCTAAAAAGTTCCGAAATATGTGTCAAGTGCACGTAAGGAGCCTCTTTGAGGCGCACTTAAAATCCTTTCAACGCACTTGGTTCGAAAGAATCAGTGACACGAAAAAGAAGAAGAAAAAGTAAGAAAATAAACCTATCGAAGAAATAAGAAGTAAAAACTTAAAAAGTGTCTAAATTTAAAGTATATGTTATTAAAAAATTCGTCTAAAAAAAGTTGTAGAAATAAAGGCTCATTTTTTTTGTACGCATATCGTATAAAAATACATAAACATCTTTACAAACATACACAAATAAAGTCAACGTTTAGGGCCAGTTCCACGAGCATAACTTTTTTCTTTTTTTTTCAGCTTTGTCTAAGTAAAAAAGAGCTTTGTCACACAGTGACTATGTCATCCTCATAAATAAATTTCATGAAGAAGGGTTGATTGGGCACGTCTTAGGAGAGACTTACGTCCAGCAGTGGAATGGTATAGGTTGATGATGATAATTTAAACTATAAGGGTGTTATTAATAATCCTGGCGCAACGCTAGAGTAGTTAAATCATGTTTTGTCACATTTGTTCGAATTGACAATTGCATGTCAATGCAAGAGACAAAACACGGATCAACTAGTCCAACGCTACGCTAGGATTATTAATAAGACCCTAAATGTAAGATGTATGCAATAAATAAATGAAGGAATATGAGTAAAAAGAACGCTGGAAAAGAATGTAGAAGGGAAGCTCCGTAACGGCTGAATGATTATGATGATGATGATGATGATGATGATGTCCTCCACGACGTATCCGTCGATGGCGAACCTTACTGTGAACCTGAATCACCTATTTGTCATATTATGTGAGCGAATATGACTCGCAAAACCGAACTTGGTCTTAAACGTTCTAAAGTGTACAGATCGGCTGGCGTAACTTGGCGGGTCTGAAGCTAGCCGTTTGGTCAATCTTCCATCAGTCATTGGCCATTTACGATCGAACAGCTCACTTCAGACCCGCCAAGTTACGCTAGCCGAACTGTACTATGTGATATCCTGATTTAAACGAGTCTTTCCGATGGTTTTGAAGAAAACCATCTTTTCCTTCAAAGCCACCGACGACTGAATTATTTATTGGCTGACTTGACTAACTAAACAAAATCTAATTAAGAAGTTGAAGTTGAAAGGTTATCAGAGTTTGGGCTATTTTAGCTTGTGGAGCCCTCTTGCTTGGGAAAGAAAATCAATCCTTTTCACTTTTACTTACTTATTGGTGTTCTCATATAACTGCAAAATGTGAACGTGCGGACATTTGTGCGCCAAATGTAAGGGTTGGACATACTTCTGACAACTTCAAACCTTTCTTCCGATCCTTAAATCTTGGGTTCGACAACACAAGTATTCTTACCGCATTCAAGAACTGCTCTCACTTCATCTCTCGTTTCCAGGACTGCGGATTATCACCGGAGAATACTGAAGCATTGGCAGCGGCGAACGCGTCAGTATCCGTTGGATATTTGGCGCGAGTGAAAAAAAGAAACGTGTATTTGTAACTGACAGATAAAAACACGGGCACTACAGGGTAAAAATAAAATTCACACAGACTCAAAACCAGAGCCAGAGACATAGCTTGTGGTAGGTCTACAGATGCCGACTAAATTAAACAAATCCATTGCTGGGCATAAGCCACACATTTTCATTTTCCTGGAAGAAGGTTTCTGAGCCCCTTTCATCCACCGACTTTCCGTCATCAACTCATAGCTTCCACAAAGGATAAATTGATAATATATTTTTTTCCAAATTGTCCAAATCGTCTTAGAAGGATGGAGAAGATGGCGGGATTTCACTGGATGGAGAAGGCTCAGAATCGTTCTTATTATGAGGACAGACCTATGTCCAGCAGTGGACTTTTTCGGACATAATTATGAATATTTTTCACCACAGTTCCACCGGTAGAAGGAAAAATTCTAAAATAAAAGCCGAAAAGATAGAATGCTTCCTTACCCTCCCGTCAGTGAAGTGATGCATAGTATCGACAACATCTGCCTCCGTATCATCGAGCACGCTGTCGAGCCGCGAGAATCTACCACGAGGGGGGCGCGAGGGGGCGGGGGCGGGGAAGGGGGAGGGGGAGGGGGCGGGGGCGTGCTCACAGCAAACAATACTGGCCCAACCCCACAAGATCTCATATCTAACTTATACTCAGATCAAGGTAAATATTACAGCTTAAAAATACATGTACCTATTTCCGACTTTGGGATCACACTGATCTGTTTTATTATTTCAAGGTCTCATACCAAGCACAACAACACTCTATCCCTGGGAAACTCGCTGCAAGCGAAACCTAATAAAACAGGAGCATGAGCCGAGTGCAAAACGCGTAAAACGCAGTCCATCTCCCGCGCAACAGAAGCCCACAAGCACACAGTCCTCAAGTGTCCTATATAAAGTTAAAGACATTTCCAGTATGAAATTAAATCTAAAAATTCTTTATTTAATGGTATCACAAGGATCACTTTGAAATGTTTTAAAGCTAGGTGAGTCTAGTTGCCAGTTCCAAGCGACCAAGTCTTGAAGAATAAGACGTTCGCAGTTCCTAGCAAAATAATTATATGTTGTAGTGATATTCTATATGTCATTATATATCTATTCATAATAAGTAATGAAATAGCGTCCATGTTTTGTACCTACCTTATTGTTATAGATTGACTATTGGTAATAAAAAGCCCCTAAGATTGAATAAGTAATTTTTCCTTTATTTAATGTATGTTAGTCTCTAAGGACTATTGGACCTAATAATAAACAAATAAATATTTCGGACTATCCACACAACACTATCTAGCCCCAAACTAAGCAGAGCTTGTACTATGGGCATCAGATAGCTGATATAATACTTTTAAACATATTTTTTTGTAAATACATACATAGAATACAATATAACACCCAGACAGAGAACAAACATCTACGTTAACCACACAAATATTAGTTCCCAATGGGGATCGAACCCACGACCTACGGCGCAGAAGGCAGAGCTACTACCAACTGAGCTGAGATACCAGTCGACTGATGATGTGAAACAGGGTGACACATACTTGAGTAATGCTTCAGCGAGTGCCTTGTGTTCCTTGGCGTGGAGTCGCAGGATGTTCTTGGCGCGCTCGTAGCTATCCGACAGAATCTTCTTTATCTCGCCGTCCACCTGACAACAAACAAAATAAACGAGCATTTCGTATAAAGCTAGCTCTGCTCTAAGACCGCTTAGATGTGCGCATGGGTTAACTTAGTATAATGGCTATGCGGGATTGAGCTACAAACATCCCAGCACAAATCGTATTATTAATAGGATCTAATAGGCGTCCGTAGATTGCAGGACTCGTGAAGAGAGGGCACTCGAGCCACTTCGGCACAACAAGTTCCGCATACAGAAGTCTAGATACGACTCCATTGATTCTTATCTGTCGCCTGAGCATGAGAAGTAAGTGGTTTATGTTTGAACTTGTGAATCTTAGTACGGTTGTAGGCAATAAATATTGCATATCGGCTTTTCCATAGAGCGCTATCTCTTTCTGACGCACACTACGCTCTAAGAAGCCGAAATTAGCCGATGTAGTCCAATATTTGTTGCCTACTACTTATATATATTATATGTGTATGTTACTATGTGTAGTGTGTAGTATATTTTCTCATAAAATCCAGATCTGCTATATACGTGCTCGTATGTTTTCCTTTTTTTCAGAAACTTATTGATAAAGAAAATACCTTTGAATTAATTTAATTTTCATAGATCATTCCAGAATGTTGAAGGACATTCTAGAATTTATGAGAGCATTCTATTCTTATCGAAAACGGAAATTAGAAACATCTATGCTTGGTTGAAGACATAGACAAGTCCCTACGAGTTAGAAAATGGTTTTGAAACTTTTGCCCCCTCTCAACCCCCCACTTCTATCAATGCCATTCAAACTCCCCTTCTCACAGCTGGATACCACGGGGTATCTACCACCACGGGGAGTAGATTCTACTTGGCAGTGATTGAGAAACCCCTGTACATACGTACACACACTTGCTTATATCGCCAGCGCAAAACGCAATATTTAAACTTATAAAATTTATTAGATGTCTAACCAGAGAGCAAAGAAAATTTTGCTAGCTTGCAATAGAGACGATCAACAAATAAAGTGCCACTTGTTGTGACTTAGAGACTACTCAGTGATAACATGTGTACTGTGCAGCCTAAAAATGATTCTATATTTGTATAGAGCCTGTCCTCATTAAAGTTAGTTACAGATAGTCGTTAACTAAAATAACCTAATTAGATGGATTAAACGGTATTTAAAGCGATTGCCTTGTTATATTACCTTTTTGTAAATACCCTATTAATCCATATAAATAAACATAATGATCGCGTTATTTTTATCATGAAACATAGCAGGTTGAGCTCTAGCAATGCGAAGATAATAAAGTGAGAATCAAATCAAGGACTAACCCTAGACTGTCTAATACGTGTCCCTTATTCATCTTTTCTTGAACTTGTAACTAAAAGTAAAAGACAAGTTTGTTCTCAGTGGAGATTGAACCCACTGCCTACAGTGCTAAAGGCAGAGATATGACCAACTGAGCTATGAGTACTATCAATATCCTCTGCCCATACTTGACTATAGTCATAGGTTTTATTTACTAACATTACAATCAAGCCTCTCAGCTCAGTTGCTTTTTCTTTTTTCGTGAAAATAAGATCAGCCAAATTCTACTACCGTAGCGTTCCTTTCCTTCTTCTTATTTAATGGCACCTGTCCGTTTTGGCTCAATTTTGCCAGTGATGAGTGAGGATATATTACATAATTAAAATACTTTTTCGTCACTGAATTTTTAAAAGCCCCGACCGAAAAGATATAGTCGTGGGTTCAATCCAGTCGTGTGTTTTTCTGTCGAAAAAAATATGTGCACTATGCCAGTACTCTCAAACGGTGAAGGAAAACATCGTGAGGAGACCGGCATGTCGTAGAACCTAAAAAAGTTCGAGCAACACGTGTCACGCAAAAGGGCCCCGCCAGCGGCCTACTTGCGGGAACCAGTCCGCACATCAAGTGCGGATGATAAATTTTTGAGTATTGAAAACTTATATTTAGATTTTGACGTAGGAGTACTAAATATCATAAATCCTGTCCAAAATTTATGTTCAATATCTGGCATAGTGCACTCTCAAATGGAGAAGAAAAACATCGTGCGGAAACCTGCATCAATCAATCAATTCAATATTCAATACATGATCATCATCATTTTCATGGCGCTGAACGACCTGTTTAAGACACAGTCTGTAGGTCTGAACCCAGCATAACAATTTTGGTTGTCTCTGGTCTGATTCTAGCATAAGCTGGTTTACTTTTTCTATACATGTCCTAGATAAGAAATGCAAACGCGAAAATACATAATTCAGTCTCTTTCTTCTAATAAAAATGTGTGTGATGCCGTTTCTATCGTTTCAAACAGAAACGGCATCACGACTTCAATCTCCAGGATATCCCCTCAAGACATCTTAATATCTACCAAGTACCAACTCTAGTTTCTTTGAAGATGTCTTCAGATTGAACATTGGGAACGACCGTTAGAGAAAGTTAGAGGTAAGTCCAAATATCAGGTAGGATCCACACACCTTCTCTAGATTGACGAGCACATTCCTTCCGTCCTGCAGAACCCAGGTGGACTCTTCCATTTTAGGCGGCCGCATTCGAAAGACTCAATTGGAGAAAACTGCAACAGAACCCCGACAAGAGCTAAGCTCTTAAATTTAAGAAGATGAAGAAAATTTTATCTAGTCTTTCGGATTAAAAATCTAAAGTTTGATGATAAAATATTGTTATTTGCGATCAAATTAAAACATAACATAAATAGGTTAACAAATTCAAATACAAGGGCATACTGTAAGCTTATTTTTCTAAAATTGTATTTAAACGTGGAGTAGGTACAGCCAGGAAAGGATAGGGATGTTACGGAATCAAAAATAAGAGACGACACTCACCTTGTTATCCCTCTCAGGCACATGATAAAAGTTATCCTGCGCAAAGTTAAATCAACTTTAGCATAGAAGTAAAACTACATCCGTAACACCCCTATACTTCTTGGCAAGGTCATAGTTTCCCAATTAAATATTAAGCGCGTATATTTTTTTTAGTATACTTCATCCGGCCGGCCAAGACAATGTTTTTTTTGTACAAGCTGTTGGAATAAGCATAACTTTACTAAACCTTTTAGAAATCCAGACCATGAAACATGCGTTACCTACTTACCATTTTGATTTCATGCGAATTAAAAATCAAAAGGTGTGTAAAAGCTCTCCTATTTGTCTTGATCTTGGTCTGTCTACTGAAGGAAATGGTAATCTGGTAGCTTTACCTTGCATACATGCTCCGCATTTTGTTTCATTTGGTGTGGGAAGGTTCATTTGTCTGATTCCTCTGTGATTAAGATGTCCCAATCGTCTATGCCATAGATTTTCCCGCGGGCCGCGGGCTGCGCCCCACAGCCCCCGCCCCGCGCGCGCCCTACCTCGCCATTGTATATCTCTGCCTCTTCGTATTGCCTCGTAATGCTCGTTCCACCGCGCTCGTCGACACGACCGGTTCCACATACACCACAGTGCAAAGGCCTTCAAAGCGAGTCCGAGAGAGCAGCAGACCCCCCTCCCGTTAAAATCGAACATACGTACACAAACACTGTCACTTTACATGATACAATAAGATTTTTCTAGTCCTTATTGATTTCCTTTATTGGGTGCACCGTCCATATTTTGTGAGATAGTATCGGGAGCACTGTTGCTTACATGGCTGACACGGGGCACCGCACTCCCTCGCGCACTGGCGGCGGTTCTGTCTGTTTCTCTCTTCCTGTGGCTGTGGGCTTCTCCCACGCTCTTTGGTCAGACTGCTCCCGCGATACAGGCTAGTCCTAGTGCGTGGTGTATTGGGTAGGTATACCTAATATTGCTAATACTTGATTTTTGTAAAACGGAATTCTCAAATAAATAATTGAATTTGTAATAACAATAGCATTTTTAATGTCAAAAATAAAAACTAAAAACCTTTCATTGACGCCTAAAACTAGTATATCACTCATAAATCTATGTCATACATAGTTTTACATCAATCACTTGAACTCAGCTGGCATTTCTATGCCGTTCAAAGCAGCTAGAATGTTCCTAGCTGTCAGGTCACCCATAGTGTCCCGCGCCTCGATGGTAGCACTGCCTATATGCGGCAGAATAACGCAATTATTCAGCTTGAACAGTTCACTATCCAAGGGCAAGGGTTCAGGTGTAGTCACATCTAAGCCTGCCGCTCTAATAGTGTTGTTCCTCAATGCTTTGATCAACGCATTTTGTTCTTGTGGATTGGTCACAATATTAATTTATTTTTCTAAGCAGTCTTAACATCAAGCTCACAAGTATTTTAAGACAAAATAAAAAAATTAAGTATGTTCCTGTTGTTCGTATTGAACAAATTTTTCAACAAAAGAAGCTACTCGAAGTCAAAGATTTAGAAAACGGATGGAAATACACACTTGGAATTTATGTGATGTAGTACAAAGTAGGTTCAATGAGTTAGACAAAAACATTGATATCCAAAAACATGATAAAATTTTATTAGTCATAAAGACATACATAATAGATCTTCTTGTAAATAAAATGTATTCTGTGTTTCAGGTGTCCATGTGTGACATCGACCCCGAACTTGGGGAGCAAATGTGCGGTGTAATTTTAAAATTAAAATTACATTAGAGAAAAATAATTATTTATTAAAATTAATAGTAAAATATTTGTACCGGTATCTGCTAAAACAGTCGCAGTAAGTAGTTTTTTTTTATACGTCATAAATCGTAAACCGCAATTTACCTTGCGACGAACTACAAGAACTGTTATATTATGTTACTGGTTGCTACCGCTAAGGTTTTTTTCAGTTTACTTGCTGAAAGAAATAATGTCAATACAAAATGTACTTATTATTATAAAACAACGTCTTATAATACAAATAAATGTAACTTGATCGATTCAATTGTGATTTCCATTTACCTCCTTATCTATATTATATCCATACAAAATATCTATCAAACAAATATTAATTAAAATTCTTTTGAAAAATGCAACCATTCCATCAATATTTTCTTATGACGTTATCACGAAGCAACAATAAAGAACAGTAGATTTTAACAAACGACGCTAAAACCCATTAAAACTTTGTTACTATTTACTCCCCCTGTATTATATGATGAGTTATTTTAGGTCCTTGTACTTATAACAGTCTACTATTTGATTGATTGATTTCATAGAAGTGAAATTATTTTAGGGTACTCTCTGAAAAAGTCGTAGCCGAAGGCGGGCCGAAAAATCTGGGTCGTTCGAAGGCGCGATGGGTCAAAGACATCGTAAAGGTCGCAGGAAACCACTGGACAAGAGACGCACTAAGGGATCTTAAGTAGTTTAATTCAATCACTTTACTTACAATATTCTTCAAGTCTTTGGGTTGCACTGCTCACTAAAGTCACTTAGTGATTTCTTGCAGATAAAAAGCTATTGAATGAAATGAAATTCTGTTGTCGGTATTCTAAATACGTAAATAGTACTGTTCACCCTCTATACTAAAATATATAACAAACTGTCTAGATTTTATAGTATAAATTCATACTACGCATTCTCAACCACAAAATCGCGAGAAACAGGGGTTTTTCCCCGTAGCTACATCAAAAAATCTAAGATGTAAAAAAAAAATCCTTGAGGGTAGTCAACGCAACGGCAGCGTCCTTAGTGTTGGTGTATATGAGCCCTTTTTCTATCTTTTGCATTAAAAAACACAAGATTCGGCGTCAACGCTTAATCCTTCAAAATCATGCAAAAAGACACCGCCGACAAGAGAAAGATTGAAAAATGCGAACAGCCAATCCAGGCAATCCCTGGTCGAACACAAACAAGTGAAACCTAGGTCAACTAAATCAAATTCATCGAGTCTCAGCCTCAAAACAAACAAAACATTACTACAAAAACCTTTATATTATGTTAATTGATGCTACGGAACCCTTCATGAGCGAGTCCGACTCGCACTTGGCTGCTTTTTTTGTTTTGTAAGGGCTTTGTTTTGCACGGACGTTGCACCACTAAAATTAATCTAGTATCTTATGGAGTTTATACCTATTCAACTTTGCTAACCTACGAGTATCATCATCATTAGCCTGAATAACTCTCTCTACTAATGACTGTCTACTAATGGACATAGACCTCCCTTACACATTTCCAGGACAAACGATTCTGAGCTCTTTGCATCCACCGAATTCCTGCAATCTTAACAATATCGTCGGTTCATCAGGTGGGCAAACCCAGCTGTGTACTAATGAGTTTTTCTGTCGAAAAAATTTATGTAAACTATGCCAGTACTTTCAACACGATGAAGGAAAACATCGTGAGGAAACCGGCGTGTCGTAGAACCTAAAAATATTCGAGCAACACGTGTCAAGCGTCACGCAAAAAGGGCCCGCGTGCATGCGGCCTACTTGCGGAAACCAATCCGCACACCAAAAGCGGAGGATGAATTTTCAATTAATTACCCGTGTGACGCAGGTGCAGGTCGCTAGTAATAAATATAGTCTATGTTACTCAGGGATTTTTTTTCCAAGTTTTATCTGAGATCAGTTGCTGAAACTATGAGCAAATCTTTTATGCGTTCTATGTCGGGCAGAGTACACTTCTGCATTATCTCCTCGGTAGGTACACTTCATTGTTGGTCACACAAAAGCATGACATCCTTTCGCTTGAGTCTCCTTGTTTTTATTTTACTATCTATTTGTTGTCTGATATAAATCATTATGATTATTCTTATCGTATCACTAGTTCTTTCTTATAATAATAATATAGTGTCATGTTCGTCATATTAGCCTAATTAATTTAAAAGCCAGCCAAATATAAATTCATATTTCCTTCAGAGTGTTTGCGTAGCCGAGGCGCAGTCATATACCCCTTTCCGCAGGTGGCACATATGTAATGTTGATAGTGAACGTTCATATGCTCGTACAATTTAAGGAAGTTATTCAAAAGTTAGGTTTTTTTTTTTTTATACCTACTTAATTTCAAGAATGGTGCATGTCAGTTCAGAGAGGACCCCTCCCCCGTCCCTCCTCCTCCCTAACAATACTAAAGCCAACCCAAATTTTAACTTTACTACGCCTTTTATGCGAATGTAAAGTGTTTTAAAAATCCAGATGGTTATGGCTATGGCTGTCAAATTGTGTATAGATAGGCTGACCCACACATTCATTTTCTTCTTGGGTTTGAATGTGTTGACACTGTTGACACAATTTTGACGTGGGTTCGATCCCCACCGAGACCAAAACTTAAATTTGTGTGGTGAACGCAGATGTTTGTTCTTTGTCTGTGTGGTATATTATTGTATTCTAAGTATGTATTTGCAAAGATAGTGTAGTATGGACTATCCATAATATTTATTTATTGATTTATATAGAAAAAAAAGTAATTTACTAAAATACAGATTGAAAAGAGTATGACGTCATAAGTCATCCAAAATTTCTTGTTTACGAGAAATATCTCGTTGTTACACGAGACCATACTTATTACTGCCGAATGCACCTTAGGTATCAGCTTAGACCAAGAGTATCGAGTATAATAATTAAAGTTGTAATTGATTAAAACTATCTACCTATAGGTATATTTTTTCTTGAATCATTTTTGTGTTAATTGTTAGGCTATTTACATATTTAGGACAAGGAGCTTTTTTGAGTGCATTATAGGCAACTCTATGGCATTCAACTCGCAGTTTCTTTTACGTGTGGAAAATAGAAAATCCACCGTTGACTGGACGTATTAAAATAAAATAAAATAAAATAAATAAAATTAATTGAGACCAGCTACCGATTAGAATTCAAGCGGGCTGCGAGAGACCGATACAGTTAGCTCGCGTGCTAATGCAACGTGGCTTGAATCGGGTGAATAATTATTGAGCATCATGTAGGTAGGATGCCATACTCGCATGATAATATGCAGACGAATGATATTGTGCGCATATTCAAATGCGAAAATGGCCGTCGAAAGAGAAATTGTTTACAAATGAAGTTTCCCCTATGCCGTCAACTTATTTGGCAAAGGTGCCGCCTGCCGTAACACTTACATCAGACTTAGATTTTTGGAAGTGTTAGGTTATGGATTCTTGTTTTAGAAAGTGATAGATTATTTAACTTTTTATTTGGTGCTGAGCTTTGTTAATGGTTTTAATCAGTTTGATATAAGACTCTTTGGAATACTTAATTTAATTGTAAACTGAATTCTGAAAATGTTATTATATGTAGATATAAGTTCAATTTATGCACTTAATGATTTAAATTAGCATAACTTCGTTCAGTTTATTTATGTATTCCAATAAAAAAAAATTAGTCTGAAAACTTAACAATAGCATAGTACATAATAGCCAAACAATATATGATCAAATGAACTTCCAAGTGAAGTTCTATCATTATTATATGAATTGCTTCATTAGAATATATGATTAACACCGTAGTTTCCCTAATATACTGGGTAACAACCGCACCTTTTTTAGAGATTTAAAAAACAAACATTAAAACCTACTTTCCATCTGCTCAGCCCCGTCGTAGGTACGTCAATTGCTCATTTCTTTAGAGATAGTACATAATGTAATAATTACAAAACTTTTTTATGTAATGGGAGGCGCCTTGCGCCAGGGAGGGGAGGGTATCATATATTCTAATGAAGCAATTCATATAATAATGATAGAACTTCACTTGGAAGTTCATTTGATCATATATTATATTTCATTGCTTCATTATTCATATATGATTAACACCGTAGATGTTTAGAGCAGAAAGTTTTGGAATGAAATACATAGTTATTGCAATAACTATGGATTATTTATTGGTAAGTAATCACAAAAAATAATCAGTTAAAGATACAGATAACAACACTGTAATTAGAATGTGATAGCTTCTTATTCAATTTAACCTGTCACAAATAATCACCAACAAACATATTGATTGATATTAGGAATAATTCAAAGTCAAAGTGTATATACATATTTGTACAATCACATAGTACTGGGTTGGCAATAGTAGTAAATTTTAATGCATTACAATAAACTTCCTGTATATAGGAAAACAGACGGACCGCGTGAATTCACCTTGGTCCAGGATGGTTCTCTTGAAGAAACCGAGTAAATGAGTTACACCTGTTGTATCAGCCTGCGGTCATGCGAATAGTTTCTACACTGACGCTTGCGTAGCCCGCAATCAAAGTAAACGCATGTCGTTTACCCACTGTGAGCGCCTAAAAACGCTGACATTCACCACACTACTCTCTGACAGTATTTGTTTAATCCATCACTGATATTCTGTGATGTAGAAGCTGTGAGTGGACGTATCGGCGTCAACTCACTCCTTGCTATTCATAAAGTTCTAAAATTTTTAGTAAAATAAATTTAATCTGAAATAACTGTACCCGGACTGATACCCATATCAGCTTTATCGAAATATAGCAGAAATAAAACCGCTTGGTTTTCCACCAAGGGAGGATGCTTCAATAATATCTGCCATGACTATACTAATACTATCAGGTATTAGAAGATAACAGGTTGTCAACATAAATCAGGAATAGACGTCTGGACTCAGAGGCTAGTACAAACCGCTAACAATCTTATGATTAATATTACTTTTCTCAATCTTTCTGTTTTAGGAAAGCATTTTGAAATAAGATTCAAAAACACCAAGCACTAGAGTACCTGGGACTTGTAGTAGGTCTTAATTTATAAACTTAACGCATTCGTTTGACCCGGTGCTATTTACACATACGGGCTGACAAGGCCTAACGGTGGGAAATAATAGTGCCTTACACAATGTGTCGTCTGAAATGTTAATATAAGAAATGTGGTATCTTTCCGTAGGTTAGAGTTTTATCAATGTTGTTGACAATGCAACACTGCTACCAAAGCATAAGCGAAGTGTTATATATTATATATAGTATATATTATAATCTTTCCCGTGTATGAGATTATAGCCTTTGAAAAAAGATTGGCAAAAAGTTTTTATTGGGGCTTAAATACTAAACATCTGTAACTAAGAAGTCTTGCAATAACGGAAAACATGGTTGCGATGGCCAATAGGAAAGAATACACCAGTATAACCATTTGCCATTATAATGACTTTTTTAGAGTATTATTTAAAATCAGAAAAAATTAAAAACAGTGGGAAGACGTAAAAACAGTCTGCGTGCAAGTTCATTGTAAAAATGCGTCCACGGCTACCACGTCGGAGCTCTGTGTCCATGAAACATGTCTCTGGTGTACTTTGCGCTATTATGAGATGCGAGCAAGCCAATTTTTGGTTGACCGAAATATTGTACAACGTCACGAAAGACCCTATGAGAAAGTGATCGTTCCGTAACTGGTGTGAATAATCTAAAGGCGGCGTTCACGGAGTCCACGTTATAATTTATACGTATGAGGCGAAAAACCAAAGACCACTTGATCGCACCACCTTCTTGTTATCCATGCGTAGTAATATTGCGCAGTTATACCTATTTCAGGCCCAGAAAAAAAAACTGCCATTAACCCATAAGTTATTTAAATGGCATGCATTTTTATCTTTTGCAGCTTTCTATTTGCCATGGATTAAAACTAACAGACAGCGCCCCAGCCTGCGTTGAAAGCGTCAGCATAATAAACTCAAGTTCAAAAATGTTCTTACCCATATCCAATGGCCATAAAGTTGCCATCAATATTTTAGGATCACCAGAAAAAATCACCATCTAGTATAATACTAGGTAGTGAAATTCTGTTTCATAATTATCATGCCTTATTCAGTAAAGCAACGAAGTTATGTCGCTCTAAAATCTTGGTATATAATTGAACTTAGCTGCGGGGCACGTGGCGACATAAAACTCTGATAGCTCCGAGCGCACTCGCAAATAGAACATGAAGGTCATTTAGAAAACTTTGCATTTAAAGCCTCATCTGATTTTATCAAGGAGAAAAAATTAGTATCGTTTTAATCTTCGAATTCAGCGTCCAGGTTCTTGAGGCGTTTATTTGATCATAACGCAATTGAAGACGAAACCGCAACAACATAGTATAATTTTCAATGGCATTATTAGGTAATCCGTCCTTATACGGAGTGCATACGTTACTCAATGCATGCATCATAATACATTACTGCACGTCGTCTTGCTTTCGTGTATTTCGTTGAATAGTTCATACATTTATCGTACGCATCGCTTACGCGAAATGGCATCTAATGTTGATGGAAAACCGTGATAACTCGGATAAGTAAAGACTTCCCGCATGATTTTAGTGAACATAAGTGCAACAGAAATCCCAAATGATAATACTTAAGGAGTAAGTAGGTACGTATTTTAGCCGAGTTATAGGGCTGATCCATCAAAAAACTGCATAGTAGTAGGATGCACCCTCTAAGCCGAAGGTGGCTAGGTATTACCTTGTACTACCTTGCCTGCTGTACGGCAGTAAGCTTTCATTTTAAAATGCTCGATCTAGATGTATTTTGTTCATGGGTGGTAAATTTAGTTTAAAACCCTTGTCACCGAATAGGCTTAGGCTGGAATGAGGAATATCTCTGATTATGAATTTGTCACGTGACACAGATAAAAGTCACCAGTGTCATGTCTATGCTTTCCTCAAGAAAACTTGTTCTGAGGAATTGATGATTGACAAACAACGGTTCGGAATGGAATATAGCAACCATTTTGATCAAATCAAGTACAAACTATTGTTTGTTACTTAAAACCAACAATCATAAAAGTGTGGAGATAAGTCTACTTGCATGTACCTGCGTCCATGATGACCTTGTGCCTGGGTACGGGTCTTGACACACCACACTGTTGTGTAGAGGCAGGAAGCTCCTGATGTCATCAGTGGTCATCTGCTGTAACCTCCTCGCCCCCTCCCTTTTTTGCCGGATGTCAAGGAGGCGCATTCCAGTTTCACTGGTAGGAAGTTGATCAAGTAATGGTCAATGGAGCAGTGGGCTCTTGTGGCTTAGCAGGTTTCTTTGGATAGCGTTGAACCAAACAATAAACCATCTCGTTCGGGCGTCGCTGATCATAAATATTATTATCATTTCATTTAAAATTTATTTATCAAAGTATGGAGTGACGAGCCTTATTCAACTTTGCGTGGTTTAGTAATGCGAATGACACAACAAACGGCATCCATTGCCGAGATATTTCATGGAACATGTTATCGCCCTTGAGCAGCAAGTCTCTTGCTGACGGCAGTGACCCGAACCAAGTTATTGCTGGAAAAGAACTAGCGTTAAGCATTTTATCACGACTCGAACCATCAGTACTACGGCTGAAAATTCCCGCATTTAACTTTGATGATTGTAACAACCAACAACAAATTATCCAGTACTAAGCAGTCTTTTAGTAACTTGTCCTTATTTTCTCTAGGATTCCTAGTGTAAAAAGTGCCACAAATATGGACTGCGGACTCGTGGACTTACACCTGATTGTCACATGTCTCGTGGTCACGCAACATTGCAAAGGATCGTACTTGACAACTTGTCAAGTATGTTTATGCCTAAGTCAGGTGATTCGGACGTAGATTCACTACAAGCGAAGAGTAGTTCGGGGTTCAGACCAGATTATGTGCTGGCAATTTGATCTACATAACAGAACAGCACCATTCAGGGTAAAGTATTCGGTTGACTCCGGCCGAAATGGTTTCAGATGCAGTCGGTGCTGGCTTTGATTTAGTTATAGTCACTGTCCTTAGTTATTTCATGATCCTCGTTCCCAAAATTACATTTTGCAAAATGAGTTTGTGAGGAATAGAAAAAGTAGGTAAGTACTTACTACTACCTAGGTACCTGAGTACCTTAAGTTCGCAGAGGAACATTACAACTATTTTAGATTGTATGTATTTTCTGCTTAGGTCATCGTTGGAGACTCGCAGTCAACCCCGATGCCATGGTTGGTCATATATTTATTTTTTATTTTGATTTGGCAAATGTCAACGTTAGAGACCCGCAGTCAATCCCAGAGCATTCCAAATCAGTTTTACCAACCTTCATCATTTTGATGATGAATCAATCCAAGAAATAATTCTTCGTTTTCTTGCATAATTTTTCTATTTGACACTGCACACCTTTTTTGGCATATTGCTCAGAAGGTGCGTGCGATAGTTACCGCGCACAAAAAAGGAATGAGCAATTGACGTACCTACGACGGGGCTGAGCAGATGGAAAGTAGGTTTTAATGTTTGTTTTTTAAATCTCTAAAAAAGGTGCGGTTGTTACCCAGTATATTAGGGAAACTACGGTGTTAATCATATATGAATAATGAAGCAATGAAATATAATAAAAGTAATAGGTGCACAAATACAAATAACAAAATAAAATAGTAAGTAATTATTAACTTGCCATACTAATATATGGGACACCAAGGGAATTCTGAAAATGGATGAAACTGACTTGTAAGCATAACTTTTAGTGACCTTGATACCTGATTTTATTCTACGAAAGACATGTGACATTAGCACGGATGATGGTTTTTACCCCAACCGTTTGAAAGCTGGATGGTTTTTAGGTCGCATGCGACCTGGATGTTAGGTCAGAATTATTTCTCAAAATTCAATGTTAAGTTAAAACTAAAACCATTTTTGTTTCTGGGGTTAAACCACCACCTGAGGTCACTTTATATTTGCACAGGACTAGAAAGTAATCTTCCGAGCACAAACATGGATGGAGAAACCACATTGAATTGCGTTTAATGCACGTTCATGTTCGAATCTTCAGTCAGTTTTTTTTATATTTTCTCCTCTGATAATAGGTATGAAAACCAGTAAAGCAACTATAATGTGACTTTATAAAATTATATTAACTATTAGCCCGTATCATTATTAGCTAATCATCATCAGCCTGACGAAGTCCACTGTTGGACATAGGCCTCCCCTACACATTTCCAGGAAGAACGATTCTGAGCCCTTTCCATCTTAGGTTTTTTGTGTTTAATTGTTATCTAAATAATTATTTAGTCACTAAATAATTATTTAGATAACATAGATACATAGATATCTATAACACATACACTAAATTTTAGTGTATGTGTTATAGACCAGGTGATTAATGCGGACATTATTAATAATTTTCGAGCATTATGCATAATGTCTAGCTCTATCGGGCTAAGTGATAAATTCTTCATTATTTATTACATTGCACGGTCATTATCATGACAGTTGGGCAATTTGATAATAAACACTTTGAAGTCGCTATAAGTAAATAATAAAATAAATATTGCAGACAATCCACTCAACAATATCTAGTCCCAAACTAAGCAAAGCTTGTGCTATAGGAACCAGATATCTGATATAATACTAACATACTTTTATTTTTGTAAATACATACTTAGAATACAATATAACACCCAGACAGAGAACAAACATCTGCGTTCACCAGACAAATATATTTGTTCTCGGTGGGGATCGAACCCACGACCTACGGCGCAGAAGGCAGAGCCACTACCAACTTAGCGAGAGGCCAGTCTATTAACGATACATCCAGATCTTGACAATGGATTTCTTTATAAATTGAAGTCATGAAGTCTGCTAGACAGAGAATTGAGCAGTCAACTGCTCGTCTTCTGTAGATAAACTTCAAAGTTACAGCATAAACAGCAAACAGTACCCCGAGTCGGTGTTTTGCGAAAACAACTTTTCGAAGACGAAATGTGGTACATTTCGTCTACGAAATGTTGTTTTCGTTTCGCCTATTTGTCTCTCTCTATTGTATAGAGAAAAGATGAGATAGTAAAAATACGTTACGTAGAAGCGATCGAAACGAGTTGATGTCTCATCAATTTTCCATACAAAAGAGAGAGACACGTGCTCACACGAAAACAACATTTGGTAGACGAAATGGGGTAGCAAAACTCCGACTTCGTGTACAGCGAATGCTTGTAACAGTTTGAGCTTACCTACTTGATGTTTGTTTTCCAAGCGCTCGCTGCTATTTATTAACATCTAGTTTGCACAGTGGATGTGCAGTACAACTTCATATTAAATACAACCTGATTTCAATTCAAATGCTTCGAGTTTTCGGTCTCCACATGTCGATCCCACGTGAAATTTTACTGAACTTCAAACATTTACAAATTCTGTGGTCCATGCAGTTAGGGTAATGGACCACAGTATGGTAATACCCTAGCCGACGCTATAATAGGGTAAACTCGATTGCATATGAAGGGCGGCGCACATAACGCCTTGATTGATTGCTTGATAGAATTTTCTGGTAGAAAATTTGAGCAATTTTATAATCTTTGCTTAGATAAGTGGTTTCGTGTCAATGAATCACTGAATTGCTACCGTTTTCGATCTGCTTCTTATCGTGTCACAGGTTCTTTTAAACCAGTGTGGCGAAAGGATTTCAAGTGCGCCCCAGAGAAGCACCTTTCGTGCACTACACCTTATTCGATTATGAAGATGTATAAAATAATTTTCTGGACCCATAGAAAATTTCATCAAAATCGATTCAGCAGTTTGACCATGAAGTCGGTTTCCCAAGTTGACCATTGATATTCTAAATTGCTCATAAATATCTTCTCATGTCGGTACGTGCATAAATTAAAGTTGTAAATACAATTTTCGGAAAAAAAATGTGGAGAAAATATAGTTGCATAAACTTACTTGTAGTGGGAGTACCCTATCACCTTAATAGCACAATACGCCATTCGCTTGTGCAAGCCAGACTGTTCTACAGAAAAAGCTAGGATTATACTTCCCAAGAACATCATCACGGAGTCCTGGAATAAAATTAAATTCATTAAAAATACATTTAATAAAACAAAAAAACGTTCCGAGATTCAGTCATCGACCTACAATTACATGGACCTCGGCTTTCGCACAAAAGTCACGAAAAAAGTGTACCAAGCTAACCTACTATAGGTGGATACTTATATATATTATATAAACAAACTTAAAAAAAAAATATGTCTTAAAAAGGGCCGCCAGCTACTTGCGGAAAAGCCAGCCCGCACATTAAATGCGGAAGACATAAATTTGCTCATCTTTTTTTGATACAATAGAGAGACAAATAGGCGAAACGAAATGTTTAAGCTGATGGAGTAAAACTGCGACTTGCCCTTCAGATCTTAGCTCAATAGGAGTGTAATAAATTACAAAGATATTGATAAAATATGGACTTACCATTCAGAACTGCGGTGATAGTAGTACCCTTCAATAGTTGCAGCCGACTTATGAAAGCATATATAGTAGAAACCGGCAAAAGAAGCACCATTTATATCCTTAATTGTATGGTCCGGCACTAAAAAGTGTTCTTTCCATCTCATAAACACGTAATCAGCCTTTTCTAATGATTCATAATCAAATGAGTCTGAGTTGAATGACTTCAGGTATGGTACAAATAAGTCAAATTTGCTCTGAAAAAATAATATGATGCTACAGATTTGTAGGCATTCACAGCACTTTCCTTTTCTTGCTGAGTGGTCCATACTTTCTTACTTCTCACATGGCCTTCTTCCTGCAAACCGTTGGAAAGCCACAATGCTGTATTAACTGTTATAAGACATGCGGGTGCAACTATTTTCAAATCTCGTGCAAACTTTTGAGTAGAATACATCCACTGAGAATTCAGGCCGGTTTCTTTTAAAGTATTGTCAAATGTTTGATAGTAGGTGTCCAATAGCAAGTGGTAATGTTTGTGTCGGAGCTCTGTATTTGTGCTGCTTATGGTGAGGTATAAAGCATCAAAGGCTGGGCTGCTTATCCTTGCTGTTTGGTAGTCTATGAAACAACAGGACACCGGGTTGTCTTCCTAGAAAGAAAAATAGGATCATTTTCACTATGCACTACATTTAACCTAGTCTAAGACAACGTTCTACTTACCCACTCACATACCTAAAATTAAAGATATAATAATTTGAGTTCAACCTAATCAGTGTCTAACAAAGACATCATACTGTCTTGTATGTTTTTTCTGAACGAACCAGGATGATGATTATGTACCAGTATTTTGATGAAGTATTACGTGTTTGCGATATTTAGAGAAGTAAGCGCGTTATAGCATCTAAATGTGTAATGGACAATTGAAGAACTTAAGCGGTCGCATTCGATCTCTGGCAGTTTCCTGGCTTGCCATCATTATCTCGCTTTACTCTGAATCCTAAGCGAGATGCATTGTCACTAAGGAACTATTTATCCTTGAGAATATTAAAATGACCGGTAATTTAGTGTCAACTTTAAATAAGTTACTTGATATGATTAGTATTTTGACGTTAAAATAGTTTTAAATTCGACAGCCTCTCATAGGCGTTATTAAGTTATTGGAATTTTATATTACTTAACAATATAGTAGTAGTTAAATGACATAATTGTAATTTTACTCATAATTAATTGATTGGTGTCTTTCAGATAAATATAATAATACAATTAAATGTACGGTTCAATGTTCATGTTATTAACGTAGTTCATTCTCTCACTTTTTATGTTTAGTGCATAAATCTGGTGATTAGTTTTGTTTATTTATTTTATCAGCTCCGCAAGTATTGACCATGGTCTTTCCTGTGGATTAGGCCGACTAAGCTGTCAGGATGGTAAAGGTACTGAGCAAGCCGCCGATCCTGAGGTCATGGGCATAAGTACCTACAGTTTTTGTACACCATAGACAGTAGAAAAGAGAAAGTAGGTACTGCATCAACCTTCACTTTTTCATCTGTGCCTTCACTCTTGGCCAAAAGTGTTAGTTTAGTTGATACTTATTGTTTTAGTATTCGTTTTCTAAGAAAGTAATAACGTTTGGTTCAATACCTCGAACACCATGTGGACATAAGGAGTGAGCTTAATTCTTTCCGAGTTTGAAAGGCATAACATTTTGTTGTCATCGAGTACAGTATTCATATTCTCGATCCATACAGCGTCTACAGGACCGTCACAAATTAACCATTGGTGATCTTGTTTTTCACACTAAAATAATTTATAAAAGTTGGAATTAGTTACAAAAAAATCATTTTTTTTAAAACGAACAAAATTTGGGCAATTCTTTCTTGCTCGACCAAACTTTACTTTATATTGAGGTAGTTTAATAGTTTCCGTTTTTAACAATTCCGCTCCGCACAGCTTAGTTTAAATTCATTAACTTACGGATGAATTAAAAAAATTGACAGAAACAGAAACAACACAACAAAACTAAAGCTATAAAACAAAAGTTCCTGTAGTTCGCTGTTTTTTTACCACTAAATGATTTTATTTCGTCTATAACTGTTTAAAAATCTTAATGCCGTTTACAGCATACATCTACTTACCAAGTTTCAACAGTATAGCTCTTATAGTTTCAGAAAAAATGACATACGAATGATTGAGATAAATTTTGAAACCTATCCCAATCTGCGTCACTAATTCATCGCTACATATTGGCAAACCAGCCAGGCTCTAATTTTTCTGGCCACAAGGTTAAGAGGACAACTATTTTTCAACAGCAAAATCAATAAAAGAAGAGTTGTTGTCACCATTAAAAGCACAACTTACAACTCTTCTAGTTAACAACCATGCCTTAGATTCTTCTAGGCTATGTTGCGAGGAACTGACACTTAGGCCCGTATTCCGAAACAGCGCTTGAGTCTGAGTCGAGCCTCAAGCATAGATTTTATGACAGTTCTCCATTGAAAAGTGTCAAAAATCTGTGCTTGAGGCTCGACTCAGACCTAAGCACTGTTTCAGAATACGGGCCTTAGACTCAGCTAGCTCTAACACATTCCAAAGTGATCCTTGCGAATGAATGAATAATGATGAACTTTGTGTGTCAGACAAAATCTGATTAATTATAATTTTGTCTCTAACAGCAGATAATAGATGATAAAAACACCAGTGAATGCCAAATTGAGTCTACTGAACATATTTGGTCAGTGCTCTTATAGAAGTCCACTATAAAAGTATTGGTACACTCATGAATTGGTCGTTCTATATTAATCATCATCTGGACATAAGTCTCCTCAACACATTTCAGGAAGAACGATTCGGAGCCTTTTCCATCCACCGACTTCCCGCAATCTTAACAATATAGTCGGTCCATCTGGAGGGTGGGCTCACTACGTTTCGTTTTCTGGTTCGTGATCACCATTCGAGAACCTTTATCCCCAACGGCTGTCGGTTCTTCGAGCTATATGCCCATTGCCAATTTAACTTGCTTATTCTACGAGCTAAGGCGGTGATCTTGGTTTTTCTACGGATATCCTCATTTCTGATTCTATCACGTAGTGAAATTATTAGCTTACGGGTATCTCTCTCCATAGCTTGTTACGCGACTTTGGGTTTGTGTATGAGGCCAATATTTAGCATATATTATTCTGAATTAGCATACCAATAGTTAGCATAATTATGTTCGTTTATAATTATGAATACCTATGCCTTAATTAATTTCTTGCTCACGCAAGGAAAAGAGACGAAGAATGGGCACGAATTGCATTTTTTTCGGAGGTAAATAAAAAAGGTAAAAGTGTAATATTCTATTAATACTGTCTGATATCAAATAACTTTATTTGCATGCTAGGCTATTATACTACCTACTTAGTTAATGTTCAATGAACCTAATTCAATTTCTTTTTACTCTGCTTTCTAGTATGGTTCGGTAAAAGTGACTTTACTAAAAGTACTATAGAAATTAGTACAATTAAAAATATCAGCAATATATCTAAGCCCATGATTTGGTATAGAGGAGTCTCTGCAGCAGAGTAATGAAAACTTACATACAGGTGAAGCTAATAAAAGCGTTATAAAAAGGAAAAAGCAATTTTAAAAAACAAACACCCAAAAAAGATCTTTGCTACCGTGTGTTATGCGTGTATTGTGTGAGGGTGGGTGTGTGTATGTGTGAGGGTTGTGTGTTGTGACTAGACTACCTACCTTCATGGATGCAAAGTTTTGGTCGAAGGGTGTCATACAGACGCTTCCGTGGACGCCTGCAAGAGACTGTGACAGTGCGTGACACGGCGCTTTATTACTGTCTAAAGACTTTTCAAAAGTGTTGCTAATTTTCCGACTTTTGTTCACTATCCGGCTACTTGATGTGACAGTTTTGATCGCAACACATTTACAGCTATACTTATCATCGCAATTGAAATATAATTTGGTAATATAAAAATTAAAATAAATAAATAATTGGATGTCAATGATAATAAATAATTAAAGTTGCCTGCCACAGTTTGTAATTACAGAGTGGTATGATATGATGGCACTAGTTGGTGGTAAGAGTGGCGCGGAACTGTCACCTAGGCTCACCAAGCTCTAAGACATTTTATGTCCAGCAGTGGACTTCTTCAGGCCGATGATGATGATGATGAGACCCTGATAAAACCCCATGCCTGTTTTGTAATGGAAATGCAATCAATGGGATTTGAGTCTTTTTTACGGATTGAAGGGTATGGGTGACACATTACAGCAAGCAGCAAGGAGGTTGTAAGCATGCGCGGCAAGGAGTTTCAAAAGTCTGCATAACGGGCACAATGCCTCGAGGAAGGATTTTATATACTTACGTAACTAGTTTAAAAACTCCTTGGCCTCAAGTAATAGCGAAAATAAAAGTAGGTCATCATAAAGAGGTCAATAAAAAATTGGGAAACTCGTTGTTGGTTTCCAACCTCCTTGGTTGTGCATAGATTTTGTACCTCCATGCTGGGATTCTTTACATAAAAAAAACAAAAATAGTATTGGAAACGAACGACGAATAAACGAAGTTAAAAGCTAGTGTCCGAAAACGTACAGTGTGGTGAGGTGGATACACAATTAACAAAAATAAAGGCAAATGAATAAGTTTGTAATTTGTAATGCTGCAGAATTATGGCAAGTAAGTATTTTTCTTTTGAAATTAATGTATCCTAATAAGATTACGATCTAGCCCTAATGTAGGCTAATGAGCAATTTTATGTTGACTTAAATTATATAGCTTATAATATAAATATTTAATATATAAGCTTAGTTATTGAAATTGGAACTAGTTTTTCACCCTGTATATACGAGTACACGTAAAGTACGTTTACGTTTGTTCAGCGGCTGTATATAAGCCATGTTTGTATTTCGTTTTATGAGGACTTTTATATGTGACTTTGTATGTCGGTCCAGTGCAGTGGAAAGTTGGCTTTGAGTAGCATTATGCTTTTTAAGACTCATTTTTCTACACCTTCGGTTACATTGTTCAAATTTTACCAAGGATCCCTAATTTTTTTCCAAATGAAATGTAGCCTGTGTCAAATTGGAAGAATGTAGCATTCTATTGGTGAAATATTTTTTTTAAATCGGCCCAGTACTTTATGAGCCTATTCATTACAAACATACAAAAATAGGTACAAATCTTTCCTCTTTATAATATTTATATTTATAAATGGATATTCCATTTATTTCCTGTATGAACTGTTAACCAGTTTTGGGAATAGGACATTTCTATTCGGATCAAGCAAGAAGTTACGTCTCTAGTAGAAAAATAAAGAAGAAGAGGAGGAAGGAGATATGGCGTCGTTACATAGAGTTGTATTATTTGCGGTGTAATAAAGTTAAACAGAATTGTAGCTATAATCAATGAAGAGTTTTCGTGCATATATTGGATATCGACCACTTTGGGAATCCCTGTGTTAGATCATAAAAATTACACACAAGGCAAGCGAGCAGAGCCACAAATTGTTTTTTTCCAATTCGCTCAAAAACGCTGTATAGGACAATTATTACCCATCGCTAGATAAAAAAGTAATAATCGTTTTTTTTATTTACTGCAGTGTACATGGGCCTTAACAATTTCCCAGTAGAAAAAAAGTGGGTTTGTTGTGATAGAGTATGAATGTACTGAAGATAGTTTTGTCGCAGGTGGGCATAGCGCTGGCGGCGCGCTTGGAGCTGGACGCGTCGGCGCTCGTGCGAGCCGAGATCCTGGCAGGTATGCACCATCTCTTTCTCTCTCAGGGAATCGCATGGTTCCATCCCCTTTCCTCTTCAACTCATTCCATCCGACGCTCAGTAAAGGTTATAGTCGGATTTTTAATTAGACGATACCGACTGACAGTAGCTAATGTCACTTTGTAAAATAATGTTGCCATATTTAAAGTAATAGTGCTGCGATCAGTTCTCGTTCAATCAGATGAATGAACAATGAGTGAAAAGTTAATCATTTCAAACTATAAAATAATATTGAAATTTGTATAAAAAAATGTATAAAAGTGCTCTGATATAAGTTACTTGTAGTATGTAACTACAACCAGTTTTTTGACGGTTTATTACAAAGCGCGGCGTGGCGACTATTGCCAACACCGATGAACGCAATGCGCGTCGGTCACCATTTTGTTTGTAATTCGGCTTCTAACCTCTTGTCTGATAGCACGAATATTTTTCTGCGCTCACGCTGTTTAGTTATTGTTTTTGTAAAATATTTGGTTAAGTTGTGTTTGTGGTAATTGTTGAGTATTTTGTTGCTATATTGTTTCGCGTGAACGATATGGATCCTCAACCAAGCACGTCAAGTCAAGTTTGGCACACTAAACTATTCACTAGAAAAACGAGGCAATTTCATTAATTCAGGAGTTTTTTCAATCATTCACTTTGTCACAACACTATTTTTATTTCATCAAAAACTGACAACACAGTAAACGTCAGCTAGCTTCGTCTAATAAAAAATCCAGAACTTTTAAAAACGCGATCTTTATGCATAATTATTGTGGAAGAAACGGGTATTTACCGTGTTACAACAGCCGTGGTTGCGGGCAGACTCCATCTCTCTCTGTCTCGAAACGTCGGGAAATAATAAAGGTACGCGATAAACAATAATCGTAAAAACTTTACAGTTTCATTACCAAATATCTGCTCGGTATTTTTGGGTTTATCTGTTTTTGTTAGCGTGGGTTTTACAGTAAAAATTACATATTTTTACTGTAAAACCCACTATCTTGACTACGTATCGTTTGGTACGTACGGCCGGCGTACTATCAATTGAATCTTTAACGATTGTCTAACTAATTCACTACGTTTAACAAGTCGGTTAAGATTATTTTAATAGGCGAAGCAGTTTCGTGCTTGCGATATACAAATAATTATAAATTGTCATAATACAAACTTATTTGTATTATTACGAGACATTTTAAGAAAAAATCAGCATTTATTTCAGACTTAGTCCATAACTTTGTCAGTAACAATAAAACTTAAAAACTAGTGTTAGAAACATCACGAGAACTGAGAACTGTTTGAGCTGAGCGTGCATTATTTTTCGCGACCACTGTCCTATCTGTTGCCATACTAGTTTTACAAAGCGAATTTCCTATTCGCTATCTGATCTTGTCCAAAGATAAGTTTTTTTCTTTATACAACTAGCTGTAGGAACCAGCATATGGCCCACATGATGTTAAGGGGCCGGCGGAGCGCGAATTTTCATACAAACGTAATACCAAAATGATTACTAATTTAAGCAGATTTTCACTATATTAATGTAATAATTGTATTTGTATTGTATTTATCTAAGTTCCTAAACAGTTTTTATTTTAAATTACTTACCTCAAATGAAATTAACGCCAATCACATATAAACTCAAGAAATGAGAAATATGTTTGGTAAGTACGAAAAACTTTTCAAAAAATTTTGTTTATTCTAGAATCACTTTTAAACGTCCTAAAGCTAGATGAGTCTAGGTGCCAGTGAGCTACGCTTGGTACTTTTTACAAATTAAAAGTGGAAAGCTTACAATATAAAATATAACTACACAATAACTTTTGCTGCTCTTCAGTTTTTTTACAAAGTTATTTGTTTGACAGCTTTTTAAACTAGTGCCTTTATTAAATTAATGCAATTTTCAATTTTTTGATCAAGAACAGCAGTTACTGTTTTTGGTACTGTATATAAAAAGTTACGTGGGCTTACGAATCATATATTTATTCGTTAGCCGTACATTATTTCATTAAACCCAAAAGTTTATTTTAACTTTATTACAAACGGAACCTACAAAAATATTTATATGAAAAAATCATTACTTACTATGTTTCTGTTTTTTATTATAATACATATATTATGATCTTCGTTTATTTTAATTTACAATTTTTTTGAATTAAACTGTGAGCATGAGCACCTTTTTTGTGAACATTTTGATTGCTACTAGATGCAGGCTGCAAATACTTTGGATCCAATCCAATTTTGCCATTGTCTTCTCTATCTGGTCCAGGGCTTTCTTCTATAATGGATCTAGAATAGACAACGAAAATTATAATCTTAATTTTTCATACTACTGCAAGTATTAAACAAATATTGTGGAAAATCCACACAACACTATCTAGCCCCGTAATAAGCAAGCTTGTACTATGATGGGACCCATAATTATAGCTGATAAAATAAAATGAAATATATCTTTGTAATTTTTTCAGTGTTTTCAAGACCCAGCAAATAATGGTTTCTTTGATCAACAAATCAGCTTCCAAATTTTGCTGGACTTGCTCTACACCCACCAGATGTATGATGAGATGTACACAGTTTTTGAAAAAGTCAAAGAAAAGCAAATTAACATGACCAAATATCCCAAGTACCCAGTAGTTTTAATTTTGGCCGCGTGTTATAAACAGGTAAGCTATACAAAATATAACAACTTTCTAGAACCTTTTGGGAATTCATTCACATACAAAAACTGATTTTGTATGTGAATGAATTCCCAAAAGGTGTGACTCCACAGCATCTAAAAGATCTACTTTCTGGTGGATCTGGCCATGCAGGTGAAGTCCTTCTGGGAGAGCTGACGTCCCTGATCAACCTGATGTTGTCAGGTCGGGTCTGCAGCGAGATCATAGAACTCCTGTATGGTGCGAATCTTTGCGCTCTCAAAAAGAAAGATGGCGGTATAAGACCCATAGCCGTGGGCACCACTTACCGCCGCCTCGCGGCCAAAGTCTGCTGTCGGAAAGAAGCCGACTACCTAGGCGACTATTTCCGACCAATTCAGCTGGGCTTTGGTTCGCGAGGCGGCTGTGAGGCCGCAGCTCGCATGTCTCCTACTAGTAGTAATTGCTTTCCATCCAGTGTCCGTTCAGTTTTTTGACTGGCCTCTCAGCTCAGTTGGCAGTAGCTCCGGTGATGTAATTGAAATTTAAATGGGGATGATAAATATGCGGCTGCAGAAATAATGAGATTTCTGCCTTTTCTGTAGTCCTTTATTCGGATTTTTAGAAAGACTGCATATTTTGAAACCTCCATCAAAATTGTTTCAGTATTTGCGTGAATCGACCATCCAGACTGAAAATCAATGTTGTTAATTTTTCTTCCGAGTGAAACCATTCAATCCGTTTCAAATAGCTTTTTCTTTGCGTGTGTAATTTAATGGTATTAAATTGTTACGTAGGTAATGATGTAAATGCCTTATCTATGTAATTTCATACAATTTGTACCTATTTCCCCATGTTGATAGTTCGAACAGCACGTGTAGAGTTTAAACTTTTTATCTGTGGAGAGTTAATTATATTTCATTGCTTCATTAGAATATATGATTAACACCGTAGTTTCCCTAATATACTGGGTAACAACCGCACCTTTTTTAGAGATTTAAAAAACAAACATTAAAACCACCTATCCACCCGCACACTATGTCATTTATTCATGGTAACCCATGTCTTTACTGTAAACACCTAGTAATGACTACCATCCAGTTTGTTTCTCGTTACCATGAGAACGATTAATGAATCCAGCTACTTATGCAGCCTAGCCTGTGCCTAGGTACGGAGAGACACGAGACGTCATAAGGAACCGCCATTGTATTGTACCTATCTACCCACTCTACGTCTAGGTACCTAATATACGTAAATAGAAGCCTGAATAGCAATAGACCCCTTGCTCGGTATCGAGCAAGGGGTCTATTGCTTAATAAACACACAAAATTCACTTTTTTCCATTTTCTTCTCAGATTACTGGGTAGTATGATAAAAATAACTGTCAAACACAAACTAACTGACGCAGCAACTTCAAATTTTGACAATTGTTACAACCTTCACGATATTAAGCGAAATCAACGCAACAACAAGAATAATAGTCGAAGCCTTGATCGGGTTGAAAGGAGCAATCATAAATGGACAGATAATGATCGTTTTAATATAAAATGCGTTTAGATCTTTGATATTTGATCCCATAGGGCACGAACTAGGTTTAATTACTTAAGATTCGTGATTATCATTATCATCATCTTGATCATATTTATCAGCATTCAAAATAATGTTTTATCTTTGACTATCAAAATCAGCCCTGCTATTCTGTATTCGATTTAGACATTGTTCAAACAAATATGAAAAAGCCAGCAAATGTTTTATTCTTACAATAAGCTCAAAGGGGATGTCCCCTCTAGGACAATTATTATATTTAAAAAAAAAAAAATATCTGCTGCAATGTAGGTACATACATGGGTCTTAGCAATTTGAAAGTGGGAAGAAGTGGATTCGTTTTAACGGATCAAGTACTGAATTTTTTTTATTTTTTTAATTTATACTGGGAAATTATATATATTATTATTTGTAATCTTGACACTTTGCTATTTTGATATTTTGACCATGCATGTTAAAATTGTATTGTATTGTTTAGACTGACTTCTATTTATTGTAATGTGTATTTTGCGTTTGGGCGCTTTGGCGCACGCTGTTAGCCCAAACTGCTTTGTCTAAATAAATAAATAATAAATAAATAAATAAATAAATTTATTAACTGGCCGTCCATTAACAGGGCCCTCCAACACTTTCTTGGCCGACCCCGATCTGGCCTTTCCTCTGGTTGCCACTGCGTATAGTGGATGAAGAGAAAATGAATCTGAGATATTATAATAGCGATGTTCATAAAGCAGCGTTTGTTCTGCCGACGTTTGTGAAGTATAGACTGGCTTAGAGTTCCTGTGATTTGATTTGTGTTCATTTCATTTCAAAAGTGCCTGATAACTTGTCTGATGATCTGAGTACGTATTATGCAATTTATCGTTTATCGCAAGTGTTGTCTTGTCATGCATAATTTTATATTTCGGATGAATTTTATCAACTTAGGTATTATCTTTATAGATAAAGCATTTTATAGATATATTTTTATAATTATCTCTACACGCGTTGTGGCCCTAACTTTCAGACACTTATTTATTTGGCACACTGTTCTAGTAGCTGAAAATTTAAAACGAACGCGCCTGTGAAATGGGTGTATTAATCCCGAAGACAACGACGCTATGACGTGGTTTTGTACATACAATATTAAAGATATATGCAAGTTCGTAATGGAATGTTATTTTATAAATAACATTGCACAAGTTTCGGCTTAAATTATAATTTGGATCCAAACGAGTTTTCCTGATAAAAAGTTTGTTTTTCTAGTTAGTTGTTATTTGAGTCTTCGTTTGAGTGAAAAGTTGTTTGACATTAAGTTGCCTCGTAAAGCACCAGTTCCGCTCAGTAGGCCATGGGTTCGATTCCCACCGAGAATGAATATTTGTGTGATGAACACAGTCAAGAACAAGTCTAATTTATCTCTTAAGTCTCCCTTATTTTTTATTTGATTATATTTTTAAGTTAAGGAACTAAGGAATTAAGTTAAGTTAAGTTTTTAATTTAAGGAACCAGATGGCTGATATAGTTATACATATAGACAGTTTTTTTTTGTAAATACATACTTAGAATAAAATATAACACCCAGACAGAGAACTTATGTTTGTCCAGTGTGTCTTTGAGCAGTTTTTGTTTGTGAGTTTCGCAATAATCCCATGAAAGCAACCTACCCACACATCAAGGACGTTCGCTTCTCTACACAACGCCTACGAACGACCGTTGTGCCTATTTCGGTATAAGCACTAGGCTATAACCTCTCGAACTAAAGGCTAATGGAGGCGAACTATTTCTGACTCAATAGCGTAATCAATTTTTTGGTTTATTTGTTTGGATGCTTGTTGTTTTCTCATCTCATAATCTTACCGAGAGAAAGCCCAATACACAGGAAATAATGGCCAATACGTGTGGAGCTGACTAAGCCGCGGGTTTCCTTAGAATATTTTCCTTCATCTTTAGAGAAAATGAACACCAAATACCTAAGTATATTAAATATCTAAAAGTTATCCTACTAATATTATACACGAGAAAATTTGGAAGTATGGATGGATGGATGGATGTTTGATACACAAGTTCTGCTTAGCTTGGGGCTTAATAGTGTTGTGTGGATTGTTCAATATATTTAACATTATTGTGAACACTTCAATAAATTTATTACGCTTACGAATTACACAAAATTCAAACTATAAAATGAAGCTCATTATTAAACGAGATTTTGCGGTTGCTATCAATTTATTAACGTTTGGGATTTGAAATTTAGTTTCAAATTAGGGTTGCGTAATTAAAGTGGTTTGTTAGTTCGGCTGGGATAATACATATCGGGAATGATTATTTAACTACGTACAGGGTGTAAAACAACCATTTAAAACAAAAAAACAACCTTCTTAGACTCTCTAAAAGCCTCGTCAAGCCCCGTACCCCGTACCTAGGTCACTAGCTCTTGGTGCGGGTGCGGGGTTTTCAGCAAGCAATATTAACCGAAAATATTACATTACTTATATCATTTTCTCGACTGTACTTCACTCATTGTTTTCTAATGTTAGTTCCTATGTTTATTCAATATTTGTATGAATCTTATTTATTGTATTAAGTAATTAATTTGATCCGAATCTAATGTGAAAGTTCGTTTAGGTACCTACTTGTGCAAATCAATGTTTGGAAAATTAATGAATGCTAGTGCCCAAAAAGGTTAAACAATTATAACTAACAAAACACAGGTATTACGTAAATATTTTTACGACCTTACCTTTTAGAAAAAGTAGAACAACCTCAATATTAGAACAAGCAGCTCATTCCAGTAAGTACGCAAATACTCAAGTACAGACAATAAGTTCGTCCAGCCCACCGCGCAACAAACTCATCTATCCAATAATTTCATTTCAAAGACCTAGAGGCAGACCACCCGCCCGTTGGTCGAATGACATTGTTGCGAGTGTTGGGAATGAGTCGATAGCACGTGTCTCTCTCTTTTGTATGGAAAGTTGGCGAGACAACAGCTTGTTTTTACGTTACGTATTTTTTGCTGTCTAATCTTTTTCCATAGGCGAAACGAATACAAAAAAAGTGAAGTGGGACTTGCCTTTTTGAACCCGTAGTCTGAGTTTTACTGATCAATTTGAACAATTCGTTTCGCCTACGTGTCTCTTTTGTATGGGTAAATGATGAGACAACCACTCGACGAAACGAGTTTCTACGTAACGCATTGTTGCCGTTTTCTCTTTTCTCCATACAAAAGAGAGAGAGACACGTAGTCGAAACGAATTTTTCAAACTGATCGAGTAAAACTACGACTTGGCCTTCTGTAGCGGTGATCGAACACAGTTTTACGTATGCGCAGGGAGTAGATGATTTCATATTGTTTCTATAGAATTAAAAAAACATGGGTAGCTTGTGTCGTCTGTCTGTCCGTCCGAGTCTTTTTTTTCTCTCAAACTTTGTAATGTCATAAATAAATAATTCATGTGAAAGTTATGCAAATAATCCGTAATGTTATCTCCATATCATTTGGTAACCGCTTTTTTTTAATATAATATGTTCTCTTCTTTACCTTTGTCTTGAGATTAAGTGATTAGCCCACCTTTTAATGCCTTGCAATCTGCATACCTATCTTATAGGTATGGGCCTATGGGGTAGTCATCAAAGCTAAAGTTTATTTCATTGTCTACTGTTCACCCATTTTGTAGGTCAAAGCATTTAAATTGGTAAATTTTCGCACAAGTTATAAAAAGTGACTGGCAGCTTTAATTTTAATCAGGCTAAAACAACCCCAAAAAGAACAAAGCTTCAAAAATGTAACAAAATTGATAAATAAATTTAGAAACAAGTTATCATCTGATACGTCCATGTCTTGAGTGTCAAGTACTTGCCTACTTTAAAAATTGTCATTATTTTGGCATAAGAGTTTATTGTTAGCTCTGACACCAATTTGAAAGTTATGAAATGTATTCTTCTTTGAGCTTGTGGTAGGCCAAATATTCCACAAAAATCTAGTTATATTAAAAATTATAAATGATTGTAGACGAATAATCTTGATATTGGTATATTATATCTAATATGTAAGGTAGCTATTACTTCTATTACATTCTTAGTAATGAATTGCAGATGCAATCAGATTTTAATGCTACAATTATAATTGTGTATGGTCTAGTGATTCTGGCATAAGGTGAGATTAGATTAATTTTATTTCTAAGACTAAAAAGACTTACACGATATTCTTCGACTGACTTCTCGCGTTACGAAAAAGATCTGAGACATTAATTTGTCTAATATTTACTATTGAAACGATCGTGTGAGCTTTTATAGTCCTTAAGTCATGTATGCTTTTTCTTGTGATGCTAAAATTAGTTGACATTATGTTTAACTGTAAGTTTAGTTATAAACTATGTAAGTACTTTATTGTAACTAAATACACAGGTTTCAAAAATCACTATAATCTTTTAATAATATAATTAAATAACAATAGACACAAGGATTCAACAAGGACAAGTAAAAATTGAAAAAAAAATTGGAACAAAACAAGTGCAAACTGGAAATGTCCGATATAAAAAATTGCTACAATGAAACAGAGCGTAAGATTGCAACAATGAAAAAGGATATAGAAGCTTTGAAAGTATCAACAACTCAGTTCGCTTCTAATAATTACCCAAAGCCTTCATACGACAACGAAGACCTTATCTATGAAATTTTCAAAGTAAATGACGTAAAACTTAAGGGATTACTTGCAGAAAACTTAAATCCGAGGAAGACTCCGAATAATTAATAGATTCAGGCGTGACCCTGCGGAATTCCATTGTTAAACATAAACTAAGTAGAACAACAAATATATAGTACTAATCCGCTAATCTAATCTAAGTAAGTTAACTTTATTTTTTCATCGGCGAATGTGTACGTAGATGAAAAAAAAGCAGCCAAGTGCGAGTCGGACTCGCCCATGAAGGGTTCCGTAGCATCAAATAGCATAATATACAGGTTCTTGTTTTGTTCAAAAGAGAACATGCCATTCATTCTTTTTGATCTGTTTTTGTATCTATTTTAAGACATGCCTAAAACCGAACGATAGCACTAAAATTAACGTAATTTATGGCACATGCATCGGGTCGGGTAATGAGCACGTCGAGACCCTGCTACCTATATCAACTTCATCACTTGCATCGCAATAAAACAAAATTTTTCACATACGTTAACGGGCGATGGCGGGCCTTATTATAATTTTTCTATTACTATTACTACTAGTCTGTAGTATCCCACTGTTGGGCAAAGGCCTCCCCCCATTTTCGCCAGTCACTACGATCTTCTGCTTTAAGTTTCCAGTCGCGCTCAAAAGCATCCAGCTCGTCCCTCCATCTCTTGCGAGGCTTGCCACGACCGAGACGCCCCGCTTCACTGTGTCAGGGCACCACTCGGTAGGAAACAATTCCCTCACAAAAAAAAGCTCTAGATATTCATAATTCAAAATGTGCCGACATAATTCTCTGAAATGCGTTGCTACTGTCTCTTATTACCATCTTTAGTATTTACGTGCAGAACCCTAAAATTATTTTAGGCGGGAGGATGTTATTGCGGAAAGAGGAGGCTGGGGGGATAGGGGGTAATCAAGAACCAGAACACGTAGACAGCACGGGCCTGACTTTCTAGACATCGACTTAAGGCTTGGAAAAATTGTATTTTTCTTTAGGAGTTACGTAATAAACAAGTTTTATTTTTTATTTCCAAAACTAAGGATTACTCTAGCAAGTATTATACCATTTTGGAATCCTGGATAAATGCGCCAATTTTTAAAGTTACATGCCATGATAGTGTAGTACATTTTTTTTGCGGTACAGACGGTTAAAGTTGGTTGATGTAATTATCTGAAATGAAACGTTGGCCGAAACTCCACGATTTCATTGAAAACTGAGGCAGTTATGGCTTAATTTTGAATTTTAATTTACAGAAGGGTTATTCATGCTTACGTTGCAGAAAAAAGTTTCATGAAAAGTTAATATTTGTAGTCACAGGACTTAAAAGATCATCACAGGGTGTCAGTTTTTCCTGTTTTTTTAGACCGGCGATTTTAAAATGTAGGTATCTAGTCCCCTAAGGGTACTTACCAAGGCAGATGAAGAGAGCCTTTCTTTTACTCTCATTAGCACTCATATTTACAAAACCTTACCGAATTTCAAGTACGACAACAAATGGAGGGTCGTCGAACCGAACAACGGCGGAACGGAAGGAGGGTCAATCAGTGTTGCCGTTTTCTATTTTGAGAAAATGCTAGAACTTGCTCCAAATAATGCTAAAAAATGCTATTTTTGTATTTAAAAATGCTAAAAAACATGCTAAAATCCTAATTTTGTTATTAACTTTTCAGTGTACAATTTTATGGTAGAACAGTAGCTTAGCATGATAATCTAGGCTCTAAAGTATCGTTACACACCAAATGTTAGCAAAATCCATCATTCATCCGATTCGGCATTCAGTGAACGAAAATACTATAGGTATCTAGTACACAATTTGCCACATTTCTGATGTTACTAGGGTATGAAGGACAGGTTAATATTAAAGAACATTTTGGTCGTTTTATTTATACTTTCACTTCACATTCACAAATCACATTGAATGAATTTATTCAAGAGTCAAAAGCATTGCCTCGTAGGTCACGCACGTTAGCAACGTGCCCTACGATACACTTCTTTAATTGCTTGTCTACTTAGTTTATAAGCATGGAAAAAGGCATACCGAAGTAAGGATCATGCCTTTACACTTGTTCTTGGCGACATCATCCAGTGATTTGCTCATTTCTAGCAGGAGGTCTAAATTCAGACTGTTGACAGGAGGTCTCTGCATTGTCAGGACAGCGATCCCATCATTGTCTACTGCCAAGTCTACTAGGGGACCTTTGGCCGACATAGCTCGGACACTAGACTGCACAAGCCTGCCATTGCTTAGGAGTTTCCTTGCAGGATACATTCTGAAATTTTAGATTTTTTATTTATTTATAACTTAATTATTTACTTTACCACCTATTGGTTGAGTACACATAGACACATTCTGTCTTCCACCTGTAGTAAGTTCAGTTCAGAACTTCAGAACTCATGATTTGAAAACATTGTTGGTTAGTTGAGAGACTTAGAGATATAATTTCATGATATTTAAAACTAAAAATAAAAAATCTGAAGTCAGGTTTTTTAATAAATACATATTTAAACTTAAACTAACCATTATAAAACTTTTCTTTGGTGTTTTTTTGTTTCATTTTAACCTATATTCCGCTTCTTGAGCTACGTAATGAGTGTTTAAGACATGAATTCTAGGGTAACTATTTACCAGGCACGGGCAACACACAACTCCATCCGACTAACGTTCAAATTCCTACGCTGATACTCTAGATGTCTCAACAGACAGTGCTTTGCTTGTCCAAGAAGTGCCTGCGGGTGCAGCTAACTCAAATACAATGAAACCTGCTCAGTCTGAAAAACCTATTCGAGAAACGAATGGACCAGTCAATCCGAATGAAATTGTCGTTGCTTCAACGGATGCAGTGCCCATTGAAACTATACCTGACATTGAAAGTGCGCCAGTAGTTGGAACCACTGAAAATGTCATAGTTACGTCCAGTGTACCCGCCGAGACAGAGATTGTTATACCCGCTACCTACATGAAGATTATCTGCGAGATTAAATCTTGGCTAAAACTTTAAGATTACGGATAACCTCAAATAACTGTAGTTCTGAACAAGGTCTAAACGGTAGATTATATTTATACTTTTAAAACTAAGACTTACTTCATCTTTAACATGAAGAGGAGTTACAGCAGCGACCATGGTTTGAAGCATTATTATAAATTTCTCCACCAAATAAAAACTAGCTTTCAGACGAAAAAACTACATGCAATATGCTCAACGGGCGATAAGCTTGCACGACAAGTGAAATGGGTGCTTTATGAACTGATTCAATTGATAAAATAATAACCAAAGGAGTAAATTTGCGCAAGGGGTAATATCACGTTTCAGGTGAGGGTGATAATAGAAAAGTCATACAAAAGTTAGGTTAGGCTATAAAACTAGAAAAAATAAATGATTTTCAGGTATAAACTACCCAAAGAATGTGACTCAGAATTATTGTGTTAAGTAAATAAATAAATATTGAGGGCAATCCACACAACACTATCAAACCCCAAATTAAGCAGTGCTTGTACTATGGGAACGGGAACCAGATAGCTGATATAAAACTTAAACAATTTTTTTGTCAATTCATACTGAGAATACAATATAAAACCCAAACAGAGAAATAACATCTGTGTTCTCTACACAAATATTTGTTCCTATATACCTACTAAATATTATGACCAGAAATGGATTTTATTAACCCATCTACATCTTACATATCGATATAAGGATTTAGAATGTATTACATTTACAGATAATGTAGCGGAGATATTATTGCCTGCAATGACACCTGAAAATATTTCAAATAACGGCAATAAGTAAGTAAAGTACCTACCAATGGCATGGAATTTACTATTATCATTGTTTTCCTACCGCAAACTTCTGGATGAAGCCTAAAGCCTACCCGCACATTTAACCGTTCTGCGGTGGCGATTCGGAAACGCTGTCAAATAATGTATATCGTAATCGGGCTGACAACACCGTCAGTCATCCATCATCAAACCATTCGTACGGGACGCCAGTCAAAAATACCACTAAGTATAGATTCTAAGAAAAAGTAAGGAAGGAGAATTGAAAGAAAGTCTTTCTTTGTTTCAACTTGTCGCTTGACTTGTTAGAAAGTAATTATCGTGCAACAAGGCACTTTTTATTTTAAGACCCCCAAAAAAATTTCTGAATATAAAGGAGCACATGATCAATAATATTGGGAGACGCTTTTCTTACCACATGGCTGTTTCACTATATTCTATGGCAAGAATTCGGGGCCCTTTTGGAAAGTAATAAAAGCTAATTATAATAACATTTTTTTACTAAGCATAACCATTTATTATAGGTAATCAAATACAGTAGGCTATAATGGCGTAGTATTGTGAAAAAAATGTAATGTGCTCGAGAGAATGAATGTGCAGAAATTGTCGGTCCTTCGGTGCCCCCTGAGAATGGGGGCCCTGGGCACGGGCCCCGTGTGCCCATATGGTAAAGACGGAATAGTCCGTAAGCATCATTTTCTTCTTTGGCTTTGTTTAACCAGATCCGTTTATAGATACAAGTTTGAAGAGCTATATTCGATGAAGAGTTTTCGCCGTAACTCCAAGCCTAAAACATGATAATGTTGATCGGCAAAGGCTAGAGGATGTTTAAGAACGTGCGTGACCTACGAGGAGTCGAATACTTTGCTAAAGGCGATGGTGACTACTTAACATTAGGTTACCCAATACCCCGTCTTACCCCAGAGGCTGTATTTTATTTATGCCTCGTAAATCACCCCCAAGTGAGCACAAATAAAACGAACACGGCGGCACACTCATTTGAATGCAGGTACAATTTTTATTTATTTTGTGGAAAAAGGTGAATGTACTAACCTTTCCTTGTTTGACAGCTGTCAGTAGAAAGCGATTCTCCCTAGGGCTGAAAGTTTTACTTTCAATTAGGCCCCTCAGGCAACTTCAGACCTACTTTCAGAGTATGAGTAATGAAAAATATTATTAAAGGGAATATTGTTTTAATAATTTACAAAGTGCACTTACTCATTATACCACGAATAGAACATTCTATTTTACCTGTTGCTTACTCAGTTTAAACTTTTTCAAGTGATAAAACGCTTTCATCTGTTTTTCTAAACCTGTATTTTATGTTTTAAGTACATAATAATATCTACATTATATTTGAATTTGAATACTTGAACTCCTCTACTGAAGTTCAAATTCATAAAACTACTATAATTCCAGTCACACACACCGCTATAGTTCCCCTATCCATCTTAGACTGGTCTTCTATTTATGGGTGTTTGCTCGTTGGTTGAGTTGTAGCGTTTTCCTTGAAGGGACAGTCCCCAGACCCAAGGACTATTACTCACTAGAGGTCAAAGGTGAAATGACTCTTATTTCATAAGAGTCATTTGAAGCTCTCATCTGTCAAATTAGATATTAGTGTCAGTTTTGTCAGACAAATGTCATGTTGTTGCCTCCAAATTAGCCGTAGTGAAAATGCGTGTGACTCGCAATTAAAGTGATTTTAATAAGTTAAATCTATAATTCATCGGACTCTGATATAAGAAATAATAAATAACAATTCTCGCGTTATATTTTGTTCGTTGAGTTGGCGCCCAAAGTTAAGCAATATTCTATATCTATTAAAAATTAAAGCACTCAAGAGATTATTATACTGCGCTACATGATTTTTGGTCTCCCCGACACGAAGAGAGGACAATGACAGTGACACCATTCAAGATATTAAGTACGGCGAAAACTAGCGTAATTTGGCAACACCGCCTAATTGAGCGCGAAATCCAAAGACCAAAGAGTTATGTGTTAGGTCTATGGTCTATAGACCAAGCCTTTCATAGGGGCCTCTAATTTTTCTCATATGGAAGGCCTATCTTCTTCCTTAAGCAGCCTCTACACATTTGTCCATGCTGGCCCACTACAGGCCAACGCCAATGTGTACAGGGGGTATTGGTGTATGTTGGCGGACATTGGCGGGTATTGGTGTATGTTGGCGGCAAGCATGGCGCGCAATCGGGGAGTTGTCAGTAACGATGAGATGACCAGAGTACCTACTCTGTGGAGATGACCTCATCCACTCGTAGAGAGTTGTCATCCGCTGAGCTGAGCATAACTTGGCTATACATTCACACTATAATCTATCTGTTTAGTTAGCAATTGAATAAAACTGAAATGGATGGAGCACCTGAATAAGTACGTTTCTTATTACAGAAGTTACAGATTTCCAACATACCTGAATTTTCTACACTTATTGCTCGTCCCGTCCTTTAAATATTTAGTTAAGTCGTTTGTAAGTATGTACTATTACTACACATGTTCCATAGAGACTAGGTACCTACCTATCTCCAAAGCATTTAATTGTTTGTAGTGGAAAAAATTGAAGAAAAAATACTTATCGAAGTGGCAATACTCGTAGCTCCAAAAAAGCTCGAAAGCAGAAAAGAGCCCCGCCCCGCCCGCCGCCGCTCGCTGTAAGCTCTGCAACAGCAGCTCAGAAAGTCACTGTCTTTTTTTGTAAACATACATAGAATACAATATAATAGATAGTGTTGTCTTTTGATTGATGCAGTTGTTGTCGCTTTTTAGGGCCTAAGTGGCTGTGACGGAGGGGTTACAACCTTTTTTCATCGCGATCGAATCATTAGCTTGCTCGTGAAACGTAACCAACAGGCAGAAGTACTGTCACATTTATTGATTGCGCTTCTATATGTAAATATGCGCACTGTGCTGGTGAAATCAGTGAGTGGACGATATCAGCACTTAATTATATTCATGTTATTGCGTTGAGAGTCAGCGAGCATTATGGCCGCGCGACTAAATAAATTAAATACTTATTATGATTCGCTTACGGATGCATACGAAGGCATATTGATTGGGTGTTCTACGGATGCTGCGGATATAGCAATTATAGAAAAATATAGTAAATTGTACGAGGAAGCTACTCTAATTTACAATAAGTTGGAGTCTTCAGTTTTAAGGCATAATGCGTGAGCCTAAAGAAGTTTAAGTTTGAGTGATTTGTTGAATAAATGTCTTCGCACATTATCATTATCATCATGCCTGATTTAAAGCCAAAGTCAAAAATATGCTTATACAGTTGTATCACAAGGGATCAGTTTGAAACGTCTTTAAGCTAGGTCTGTCTAAGTGTTAGAGAATAATGACCACTGCTAAGGCAAAGGCCTCCCTTAATAAATTTTTAGGTCAAGCGATGCTGAGCCCTCTCAAACAACTGACTCCCGCGATCTACACAAAGTCGCCGGTCGAGTTTGCGCGAGAGACACTTCCAAAGTGGAAAAAAGTTGGTCCCCCCCCTCTAAACTTCTAAAATAAGAAAATGATAGAACTAAAAAAATATATGTTGTACATTACTATGCAAACTTTCAACGATATTTGGTTTGAACGAGATCTAGTCAGTAGTTTTTTTTTATACGTCATAAATCGTAAACCGCAATTTACCTTTCGACGAACTACAAGAACCTTTATATTATGTTACTTGATGCTACGGAACCCTTCATGGGCGAGTCCGACTCGCACTTGGCTGCTTTTTTTTTTTTAAAGGCGATGGTTACCATTTAACATCAGGTGGACCATAATACTAATATGCTTATTCTATCATCTATACTTTAAAAGATCTAAGATCAGCTAGTTGTATAAAAAAAAATGTTGCGTGGATTGTATACAATACCATAACCGAACGTACCTTTAGCCAGATAAAGTTATACAGGTTGTTTTGTCCAAACCGGTCAGTAGGGAAAGCCGGGAAGCTAATTGTTTCAAGGAACCATTGTGTTGTGTGATTTTAGAGTTACGAAACAACTAAAATAGGAAAGTTTTTAGGTACTAATAGATAATAGTGTTCAGGATAGCAATCAATTGTTGAGCACTAAGTACGTTCTCATTGCATATTTCGTAGCCTGTTCTTCATTTATTTAATCAATGCGCAATAATCATAAATATAAGTATCTAAACTATAAATGTACTAATAATTGGACAGCGAAAGAAAGGTTTGCTTGCTTTGTTTCACAGAATAGGTAGGTATGCTTTGTTTGCTGAGCAAACCATAAACAAACAGCTAGGGATGGAGAGAACTGGTCTAAATTAGATCTAGGTAAAAAGGAATTAATGATATAAAGACGACCTAGAAAATGTGATATTAAATGAGATATAATTACTGTTTCTAGTAACGGTAGATTATATACCTCTTTATCCTCAGTTCATCAACAGTAAATAATGTAAAATAAAAGATTTGTATTTTTCAGTAAAATGAATTGTTATTTCTCTTTACCTGACTGATCCCAAGTAATAATAAAATTTTATAGTAGAATATTGTTACTAACGTTTGTATTATGGCAAATAATACAAAGCTAACAAGCCAAAACCCAAGGGAGATCCCTTTGGAAACCTTCGCAAGGAAACCTTGTCGGAAGTCTGACTGACACCTGACCGTTTTTAGGGTTCCGTAGCCAAATGGCAAAAACGGAACCCTTATAGATTTGTCATGTCTGTCTGTCTGTCTGTCCGTCCGAAATGTCCGTAGGCAACTTTAACACGAATTTAAGCGGCCTCGAATGACCAAAATGTCTTTAGGCAGTAAATTTACGATATCAGACTAGCAGGACCAAAATGTCCATAGGCAGCTATATCACGAATATCAAGTCTATCTGTGCCAAGATCTAGTCTAGCCTGAAAAAAACAATCACATAATTTCACATTTTAATTGGTTTTAAATGTGATTTGAATAAAGTTATCCAACTACCTCTTTGTTTGTCTGTCTGTACAGTTTGTGTAGGTATACTTAAATACTTTATTATTTATTTATTTTTATTTCTTAGGAAAACAAACAGTGATTGAAATCGTCCATAATAGTACATTGAAATTACACACGTGAATCAACTGTGCATTTCACCCAATGCTTATAATTTGTGAAATGCTTACATAATTTTTAATAAGGAAGTAGATGATTCCCTGGGCCCTCTAGATACCTAATATAACTAACTTCTTATCCATAACATACAATACTTTGAGTGATAACTAAAGATCCAACATGTCTGTCCTTCCAATTTCGTATTTATTTCGTTCTTTATCAGAATAGGTGCATAATTCAAATTGCAAATTGATCATTGATAGGAATGATTGACACAGGATACAAACTGAGCTAATAAATAGGTGTCTTTATCACTTGAATCTACATCAATGATCTAATCTACAGATAAGATCTTTGATTCATCGGATTGATTTTAGAATCAGCGATATGGCGGCGAAGTAGCAAGATGCATGGCATCGATTGTAAGCCGCATCGGAGTTGCTTCGAAGATGGATCGCATTCGCTTCGACTTGGATCGCCTGAGATTTTACAACTTTCCAATATGTTGAGCAAATGTTGAATAAAGAATATTTAAATTGAATTGAACTTTAATTTTGAGAGCACTAACATTGCACTTATGACCTGATCTAGGTATAAGGTACTTGCGCCTAAGATGGCCCTGTTCCTAAGATAGCCCACACTTAAAATTTCATACTTTTCTAAGTTCAAATGCGTTTAAATTCCGCGCCTATGTTCGGTTAGTACCTTAAACAAATCTGCAAGTTCATATCAGAGGAAGGGAGCCGCCATCTTTGCAGTGGTTGACAGTTCGTCAGTGACGTTGCAAATGGCTTACGATTTATAACAAAAAATACGCAAAAAACAGTGAAAACATATCAATAGTTGTCCGCTTTCTACCATAAAATAGTTTCTTTTAAACGAACTCAAACTATGACTTTATACTAACCACGCGGACGAAGTCGCGGGTGACAGCTAGTTTATTATATTTTTGTAACAGCCGCAAGATATTTGCAAGCTTACTCTGCCAATTAATTTCACTACTTGTACATGGTATTATTTTTAGAAAAATACACACAATTCTTTTAGAAAAATGCACACTTAGCTGGGACTATTGTTGTATTGTTAGTTCTTTTATTGATATACAAACACCTTGTCTGTCTATGGAATAAAAAAACAATGATCTTAAAATGCTTTTGAATAATTCAAATAAGAATTTACTTTTTCTGAAACTGAACTTGATCCTTTTTCAGAAGTGGTAAAAGTTGCAGCCAGCAAGCCAGTATTCACACCTATTGCCCCTAAGGTTGAACCAGGTTCTCCCGAAGAGAAACAACTACTGAAAGAAGTAAGTAACCTTTTTGGAGTTTTGAACTATATTTTCATATCTTATATCCAGAATTTTTATTATTTTTTATTCTATGTCGAATTTTTATTGATTTAGTATTTACCTATAAAAATCAAGGGGTTGTGGGTTCAAATCTCACTCAGAACTTTTGGGACAAAACAAAATCTAGTTATGTGGGATTCTAATTTCTATGTATTTTTAATATTTGAATTCAACATTTTTAAATTTATACTCCATTTATTTATTGTGTTTATCTCAGTCTTATTTTTTTGATGTATAAAATGTATTTTATATTATGGTTTTTGTTAGGTGGATTTTACAGAAATGTAGGAACCAAGTTGTGTGATTCTTGCCAATTTCTTCTAAGACTTTGCAATAAATGGGTAAAAGCAGCTGACCTTCTCGTTTCGCTGATTACATCCAAAATTGCTCCAGATTAGTAAGTAAAATTGCTCTTTATCAAATAAACTAGATATTCATTTAAAAGTTTTGTCACAGAATAGATAATAGTTAGTAGCAAGCACCCCGTGTCATAGTAACTACTAGCGTATCTGTAATTCGGAAATATCTTAGATTCACGAAATCTAACATCATCATCACCCTATCCCGAACCTTATCCCATACTAACTATCCTTTATTCCATGTCGTGAGAAACACCGCTTTTTTTTTTTACATTCTAGTTGCATTCGGTAAAAGCCAAGGCAGGAGGAGTATGCTCTCGTTCACCTTTTTCAGCTCAAAAACTATTTATTTTTACTTCGCGCACGCGCGTTTAAGTTGCAGGTGCAACATAATGTTGCGTATCAGCATTCTGCGCGCCCGTAGTAGTCGCAATGTAACTTTTTGCTTACATCCGTACGGACGTGACTGCAGTTACGGTGTACGACAATTTGGTGTTAGCAGGTAGATTTTAGGTTAAGTGCTTTTGTGCTTGTGAATTTCATTTGCTACTGTAGGTACTGATTCATGCTGAATTACCCTCGCTGTAACGTAATTCTTGTGTATGTAGGTTAGTGGAATGTTTGGTGTGTTGTTGTAAGTGTGTATGTCGGATGTTAGTATAACTCGAAGCTTCCGGTGGTCTAAATGCCTTCCTAGCGTTTTTATTCATCAAAGGCTCCTTCTCAAATTAAGCAGAGCTTCTAGTATAGGAACCATTTAACTGTTATGATACTTAACACACAGACAGAGATCAATTATCTATGTACAAATATTTGGTTCTCTGTGGGGACTTAAAAATATTCGCGTGCGAAAGCTGCCTGTATTTATTTTAAATCAATTGAAATTAGGTTTTTTCGGTAGAACTTCGCATACACTTACCTTGCATAAATCAATCTTTCGCAAGATCACGAAAAAGAAGAAGTTAAATTTAACTTATTTTCTATGATGTTAAATTATGGTTTTAGCTTTATTTGAGGCATAACTAAATTATTGCCATAAAATGCTTTTATCATAATTTTAAGCTTAATATAAGAAATAAAATTGAATGTTTTTTGTATAGATAATTTTCCTGTGTGGACCGGGGTTGTGCATCATTTTATCGAGTAATTAAAACATTTCGGCCCACCAAATACGAGTGTGATGTAATGTCTCTCGTTTAACAATCTGTGACAGGTTTTTACCGTGTTATTTGTACTTAATTGGCCAGAAAAAAAATTGTTATAGTAAAATCTCGACTGTCGATAAACATTATGTACATAATTGGATTATGTTTAGTAACAAACGGAGCATTCTGAAGCTAAGAGAGCGTAATAATATTACGTTCGTAAGTAGGTAGGTAGTGTTCTTATAAACGCAATTTAAATTTAATCATTGCTTAAAGTTAGCCCTGTCACTGTTTGTCATTACCCAGTGGTAAGAGATGGCAATAGTTTAATCACTGTTTATCTTTTGACATATTTTTATAAGTCAAATTTCTTGTCATCTTAAAAAAAAAATACCTTGAGTTCCTCGTACTATGTTATTGAAAGTTTAGCTACCGTGCACCCATTGGTCACGCTAATTAGATTTAATCTATTGATGTGATAGGTGATTGCGATCCACAAACAAGGCGCCGCTACTAGGAACGAATTCAATCAGAGATAAATGGGGATTATATTAATTGTTTTGTCGCCAGGTAATAAAGCGGTGGCCGTGCCGTCAACGAGTCGGGTCCATCCGTATGAGCATGCTTACGCCAAAGTGCAGAATGAACAGACTAAATTTCTAAAAATCTTCTCTCTCATAACTCTTTTTACCCTTTCTCAAGTTCTCCACATTCTTATTCTGTACTTACAAGAAAGTACACCGTCTTTGTCTCAAGACTCGTTTATTGACAATAATGCGACCCGTCCCGAGTTCCACTTATTAAATTTTGGAGCACGTATCTTTGTACTTCCGCTCTGTATGGTTAAGAGCGCGGCTTGAGGTACAGTTTTCACAGTTTATCCGTTCCGGACGTACAATAAAAGGGCAATGGGAAGTTTGTGCCCAATAACAACAAAAACAATTATACTTAAATACAAGTTAGTTGGCAAGAACATTATCTACAGATACATCCAAAATAATACGTAAAACTTTAACTATATAAGTATTTATATTTCGAAATATTCTTTCAGATCGTAAAACGTATTTTGCTGTATTTTGAAAAGTCTATATCTACCACGATTTGCTTTTGGAAGAATGATTGTTTGTGATTAGTTTTGTTTTTTTTTCAGGAATTTAAAAGTCAAAAGCTGGATACCAACACAGAAGCTATAAAATTCGACCTATACCGTAAATAGTATCCACAAGCTTTGAATATTCAATTCATAGACGCGCCCGACCTTGGTGGAAGTAGTTCCGTGAAATGGCGTGAGTGGTAATGGCATCTGTTTATGTTAATTAATCGTTTTCACTATAGATTATCAGTCTTTTTATCGACTCTTTTCGTTTTAAAAAGAAAAAATGATAAGTGAAAAAGTGCCGGAATTGAAGAGTCGAAATGATTTACCTATTGGATGCTTATCTGTTGGTATGTTGTCCATCTTAAAACCTAGGTATATAATACTTACTTTCTATTCCTGTAGAATAGAGATTTAGAAGATTATTTTTTTTGACATAAAATACAGAAGCAATATATTTATCAGTTAATATTTTGTACTCGCTGGCACATAACAATATTAATATGTAGTAGCCTTTTACGCTGTAGATTGTGGGTTTAATCCTCACGGAGCACAAATATTTGTGCGCTGATCATAGATTTCTCAGTTTGTTCTCTGTCTGGGTGTTATATTGTATCTGGTTCCCATATAGTACAAGCTCCGCTTAATTTGGGGCAGATCCCCATGTAACTTTATTTTATTCTAGCGGCCTTAGTATCTAAGTGCAATTTGGTGTTTTAGCTTGGATGAAAGCTAGATGCAATGTCGATCTAGAAATGCTATAACTTTTAATCACGCTTACCATGGCGATAATATTTTGGTTTCCGTTTTTTATGCATATAACTCAATGCTTTGAATGAGTTTACTGCGGGATAAATGTTTGTAAGATCTGCAAATATTTGTAGCAGGTCACTCGTAGTTCCTGATACCCACGATACGGGTATCCTAGTGTAATCTTACTGGGGGATCATGACTACTAAGTACTCAATACTCAATACATTTATTGCTTTACACATGGTTTAGTTTCTGCATACATCGTTTTTAAGTGTAATTAGGTATCACATGGACTCTGCATGGGTATAGAAAACGTGGAGGCAGGCCGAAGTTTTAAGGTTAGTTAGCTTGATATCTTGATATTAGGATTATGAAGTGACTGTTGTAATGTTGTGGAATCATAATAATGTGAAACATCTTTCGTTTTGTTTTTTTTTTGTACACAATATTTTTTTTTAAATGCTAAAAAAAACCGCGCACAGTCAAATTGAATTATGATTGATGATATCTCCGAAACGATGCATTTTTGGACCACCTATTCTAGGAGTTTTAGTATTATTTTTACCTACAGAATATAACCCTAGAGTTATGGGATATCAAAACAAACAGGTTGCATACTGGTCGATTATTTTTGTGTTGAATCGAACATGTGAAGAAAGATTTTTAAGGAAGCTCTTTTCATGCACGTGCCACAAGTATTTAAAGATCTAGATACGACAAGTCCGATTCCTCACGATGTTTTCCTTTACCGTCTGGAAGAGAATAACGAGGCTGATTGCCAATTATCGTAAAAGCAACTGGAGTTATAAAATTCATTTCGCAAAGATAGCCCCGAATACCTATTAACATTCAGTTATTTATCTATGAGAACTTAAAAATTAAGGGAGTCTAGACGTCCAGTTCCTCGCAACCTATATAAGTCTATAGAGGAACATATCAAACTTAGGGCTTGGCTCCTAGCATTTCATTGTAAGTTAGCATTAAAAATTTTCATCTAGACCCCACGCAAGATAACTCTGCACATGACAGATGGCACAAAAACATGAAAAATGGGCTGGAAATAAATCTTCCCAAAAATGAATAAAGAAATCGAACTTGCATCATATTTGTGATTGGGAGAGAGGTTTTTTTGCATTTTCTGCCATCCGTCACGCTTAAAGCTATCTTCTTCAGACTCTTAGTTATCAGTTGTAGTTCAGTGTGAGTACATATTTTTTTCGAATGGACCGAATGCTGGTGATCGTCTGACGATTGATAGATCGCTACCGGACAATATAGCGCAACTGAACAATATAGCGCTACCGGACAATATAGCGCTACCGGACAATATAGCGCTACCGGACAATATAGCGCTACCGGACAATATAGCGCTACCGGACAATATAGCGATTAACACGGCCAGTAGATCAAACAGCAGGGCTTGAAAAAATCTTAGTGACCTAGCAGACTATGAGTAGGTCAATAGCCAAGGTCATCCAATACAAACTCCTGACTGAAAATCCTGATTGTGACGTGTTTTCGGACGAATGGAATAATCTTGAACCTGACAGTTGATAGACAGCGCCCCCTATCGGCAATACCGTCATCCGTTCTGCGTAGCTTCTGACTACATTTTACACACAACACAATGTAGGTTTTATTCATGAACAAAAGTTATTTTAACATTTTAGAAATTTAGGACAGATTAATATTGTTTTGATGATTGGAATTGGACAGATGGACCTTCATTAAAAAAAGTTATTTATTTTAAAAGAATGAGTTTTAATCAGCGATGACTTGAACGGTGGTCGATAACGCTTATTGAAATCAAAAAGGTTCCCAATAAGTTAGCTTTTAAGCGTCTGGTTTATATATACAGGGTTATTCATTATTAGCTGCAAATACTCAGGAATTAGGTTCAACAAATAAAATAAAAAATATTTATGAAATGATTTTTTTAAGTATTGTTATGAAAATCCCGAGAAAATCGATAAAGAATATCCATTGGAATCATTGGCGCCTGACCTATTTTGACCTTTGATCCGCGCCCGCGCGCCGTGAGCGACACTCTGCGTTCAGTCACCGCCTGGGTGGGTCACCGTCCTGTTCTCCATAGCAATCATTTTGCAATAGCCGTAAAGAAATTAATAAAAATAAAATTTTGATACAAAAACTTAAATCAGTTTAGGAATTAAATTGATTCGGCCAAACAAATATTCAAATTCATTAAAAAATAATTATGAGATTGTAATTCAAATCCAGAGCAGTAATTTGTTATCATTAGACGTTTGGTGTGTAATGTTTTTTTCATGTTTATTTATTTATGTTAACACATTAGATACACACTTTTATGAAGACATTTGAGATCCAGATAATCAAATAAAAAAGTCCTCGAATTCGCAATGTGAAATTACATTAAGGAATAACAAATGTGATAAAATGTAAGGGTCGGTTACGCTCGTGTAATGTCTTTGGTGTTGTAAGTTAAAAACAGCGGGTTTCAAATGGGATTGGAAATTTTGTCAGCATAAAAGTTAAGCAAAAAATAGGTTGTCTGTAAAGTCTGTTTACTGACGATATAGATAGTGCAATTCACGAAGACGCGCCCCTCGCGGGGTGCGGGGAATTTCAAGATCTTTAGATTTATCATTATACAGACTTGTTTTAAGTAAACTTACTTCAAATTCGCAGATTTTGTTCTAGGATCGAAGCATTCGTCCCTCGACAGTATTCGATGAGAGAAGAACTTTTTCTCCGGGTCTAATAGATCGGCTATAGCATGTGCGTATTGCCGCGCTCCGAAAGTGCACACGTGAAGTTCGTACTTCTTGGAGGCAGATTCAAGGAACTCCTTGGTGCGGGGACGTAGTCTTGTGTGGCACCAGCGACCGGGACAGCCGGGGCCACGGAGGAAGAAATGCAGAACTCCCTGTGAAATATTAGAAAAATATGAGTTTTTTTTTCAATTTATAGGCAAACCTTTGACCGCGGTCTCATCTGATGATGTTTTATTTATTTTTAAACATTTATTTCAGGTTTTTTAACATAAATCTGATGATGTTGGGAAACCCTGTCAAATAATGTTGTCATATTTCACAACGTTTCAGCTGATCGCCATTGTCATCGCCTAGATGTGTGCTTTAGTGAAGGCAGATATATAATCCGTCAAGTCTTTCCACGTACAGTCAAAAAAAAATGCAAACCGAAGTTGCTATAACTGTGACAAAGTCAAGGCTTAGGGGAATTTAATTATTTTTGATGGTGTCTGTACAACCAAAACACAGCAGTTCTGGTAAAGGCCTGCGCACACTTAGTTCGTTGGCGGTAGCGATCAGTGAAACGCTGTCAAATATCGCTGTCAAATTTGACAGCGTTTCACAGATCGCCGACGCCAGCGGCCTAGGTGTACGCAGGCCTTAAGTTATTTAGGGAGTTTTTACCTTTAGTTTTATCTTTAGTGCTTGATATTTGTCCACAATATTATTGCAGGTACGTAACCGGGTTTCGTAACCAGCTACATTAAAATATTTTTTTCTCAGTTTGAAACCGGGTTATGAAATAAGAACTGAATGATAAAACTAACTTCGAACTTCGTAACCCGGTTACAAACTAAGAAAAAATTTCCTACTACGTAGCTGGTTACGAAACCCGGTTACGTACAAGCATAGGGGGTTTTACATCGAAACAACATAAAAAAGAATTCTTATCGAAGGAAGTACCAATTATACTGCTGGTTTTTGATTTTTTTCTCCGCTTTACAGAGAGCATCTTCCTGTACTTTCTTTTCAAAAAGCTTCTTCGAGATCTCACTGGGAATGTGCTGTCCCGACATCGTACCATTTCAGACTTCCTACATAGGTACTTATTATTTTAAAACATACATTCAGTTTCTGATAAAAATTGAATATTTATTTTCAGTCCTTTTGCTCTAAAAGACACCTTGTGGTGTACCAGAGCCAAGGAAAATAATACTCTCTAAACACTCTCGTTTAGAGAGTATTATGTATCGTTTAGAGGTTCTGGACCAAAAAGAAGAAAGAATAGCATTTCTTCCTCAACGGGTTTTTTTTTTTTTTTTGGTCCCAATGAGTATGAATTTTTATTCACTCGACTTATTACAGTTTTCAAAAAAAAGAACAATATTTTATTGACGTTTCTTGATATCCCATTTCAAAGATTAAATTCTAAACCAAAATAAGTATTTTTTTGGTAAATAATAGTGAAAAACTGTTGCGTTAGTTACGTGGATAATAAATGTGCGTGCTGACAGCAATCGAGCATAAAATTAAATAAATTGAACTACCGCAAATACCAATTTCGAGTCTGCAGAAATGCATGCTATGGTAAGTTACGTACTATTTCACTAATTCTTCTTGCCAAATGCTTTTGTAGACTACTTTGTAAATTATTTTAGCCATAGTTAAGCTTTTCAACTAGTTTTTCAATATTTTCTCCTTTACCATCTCTCATTTCCTTCGTAATGTTTCGTAATGCGCCAGGTTTATGTACACTGGTATGAAAAATGCGGTAAATAATGAAGATTACCACTAAAATACTACATTCACAAATTTATAAACAATTACGTTGTACAAAAATGTTCAATAATGATTGATCATCAATGTCTCGTGAAATCATGCGAAAGGTATCCGACTGACCTCTCAGCTCAGTTGGTAGTAGGTCTGGTTTGATTCCCACCAAGAACTAATATTTGTAAGGTGAACACAGATGTTTGTTCTCTGTCTGGGTTTTGTATTGTATTCTCCGTATGTAGGTATTAAAAAAATAATTATATAATTATCATTTCATCTATCTGGTTCTCATAGTATATACCTATAAGCTCTGCTTCATTTGGAGTTAGATAGGGTTGAGTGGATTGTTTAAAATATTTATTTACGCGTCTGGCCAGGGCGTATAAAATCTCCAAGGGCATATTTATCTGAGAGGAATGCGTAAAATAAACAATGTTGTACGCTATTTCGCGTCGCGTCTGTTTGCAGCCACGCCACCGCACCGCACCCTGCAATACACATTTCAACGTCTTGGAAATCATTCCCCGCCATACATAGAGTACATTATATCCCTTATATCCTCCATTTACATTGTCAGTGTTTCCCTAACGATGGCATTATTCAGAAGATATCGATAGGTTGAACAGTCAAGGGAATAAAATAACGAAGTTATTTAGCACCCACTCGATTAGAGTCATGTTTTTCAAATATTTCAGTTTCTATTACTGTGTTACTTTAGCTTCTTGTGTATAACAACCTACTATTACCCTGAAGGCAATATTTGTTCACTATGTACGTATTTCCTTGTGCTTCTAATGAAGACCACTAAAAATGACACACAATACAAAGACGTCTTTGTATTAAAAAAGAGGTCCACTTCTCATAGATTTAAGAAAACTAACATTAAAACTAACAGTTGGATTATCGTACGTCATTACCTTCGCTATGACAATTGACGAGATTCCGTATGGTAATGTATAAATGCCTGCACTGCTACGTTTAGCATATATTATGTCTAGGAGTGAAGTCCATAGGGTGCACGCAACAGTCTTGTGTCTCGGGATGAAAAACGGCACTTTCTCGGTTCCTATCCGGCATCGTACACGACACGTGACGTCACAATCCTTAGTTTGATGACAGTTTTCACCTATTTACTCCTTTTTCAGGTTGGTGAATGAGGTTAACATCTCAACATACGATTTTATAAAGGTTGCTTTATTGCATTTTGGTTTGCTTAAAACTAGCTATGTCTTAACCTCTTGATGTGACAACGTCTTATGATTCGATAGAGCCGGCTGCACGCACGAAAAACATGACTCATGCGGCGTTACCTCGCTCTGAGGCGTTCCATTTAAGGCTTGAAGTAAATAAAGAGTAGGCTTATACTCCGCAGTGGGTGCAAACAGGCATAAATGATGATGATGATTTGAAATCATTGATGCTAAAATATATTGGGACCCTTATTTGTCTATTGGTTCACATCCAATAGTTTCAAAGAGATATGACTTTGTAACTCTCCTAACAATCCTTAAAGTGAAACCACGTGAGTTCTATTATTATATAATAATTATAAATTTGTTGAGTCGTTGGCTGATGAACTTTATGGGTTAGCCCTCACAATGAAGTATTCATTCAACCTTTGCTGCTGTTGATTTGAAGAAATTTAATGTGATATGAATTCCTTAGAACAGTTATCTACTATAGCAGCTACTCGTGCATCAGAAACACAGCAATATCATACAAGCTTAGACTCTGAAGAAATGGAAATGGCAGATGACATGGATTTTGTTTCACATGAAGTGGTTTTATCAGCCTCCTCACATAGCCCATTAGAAAACATTGTAGAAACTAATCTAAAAAATTAGCTAAAGATGAATATGAATAGGTTATTTTAAATTAGATAGTCAGGATCTAACAGGAACCCAGTAACAGATAAAAACTTTAAATCCCTGAAAGGATGCAGAAGATACTGAAGTTTGTATGCCAACACTTCATGCGAGAAGTCGTACGGGAGTGAAATCTGGTATGACGTTTGGAATAGACCATAGAGATAGTAGTATTATATAAAACTATAGACTGTAGATAAAACAATGAATTCGCGATCATTTAAACCCAGACTACGATTTTTTTTTGTTTGCAGATGAGAACAAGCCACTGAACATTTTGGCGAGGACTCGTACGCAGAAATATTTAAGAGCGCATCGTGCGAAAATTTGAGATTTTTTAAAAAAAAATTCATAACTAAATAGCTAAGTGACATTTTAAAAATCGCCAAAGGACTAATTGTAGACTATACATTTGAGATTAATTCGAATTTAAGTGTGTTAAAAAAATATACTATTTAAACCGAGCATTGTCATTGTCGTCGCAAAACATTACAAAACCAATACTAATTACGCCAAAAGGAGATGGTGGGAGGGAGTCTCGGGAAAGGGAAAACTGGAAGTCTTTGGAGGAGGCCTTTGCCCAGCAGTGGGATGAAACAGGCTAGAAAATAAATAATTTACTAAACCGCAATTTGTTGACATGCCATTTTATATTTCGTAAAAAAATGTGCACATGCTAAAATGAATATCAAACATCTGACTTCCCCATAAACCAACAACCTTAGAAGATGTTAATAATAAAATAGAATTAGAAATAACAGAAAACTATTAAAATACCTTAAAAAAATGTTACCATTACAGGAGATCAGAAAAAAGGCGCAGTGAGTATTATTTTATGGTACCTTATCATATCATCGATAGAGCTCCGCTGATATGCTTTTCTAAAGCATCGAATTCGACTGCTATTTTACTTTCAAGCCATTTTTATTTATTTATTTATGGAATTGATTAAAACAGATATAATTATCAATTACTTATACTAATTAAAATATTATTAACAACTAGGTATAACGCCTGAATTAAAAATAAAGAAGATTTACAAACATAAAAATTGAATTATAAAGTAAAAAAAAATGATTAAACAAAACAAATAACAGTAATAAAATCAAATATTTTTGTGTCTATTAATAGCCCCCGCCTAGTACTAAGTAGTCTGCCGAAAAATAACTACTAAGTAGGGGAGACCGGGGCAAGGCCGTATAGCTAAGGATCCAGGCATGTAGTTAATCCATTTCTGAACACAAATATATTAAATCAACATATTTATTTCGTCAGACTCATTAGGTACTCACTACAATCAACATATTTCACAAAATTTTAAATTTTGACAACAATTACAATAAAAAGGCAAATCTCTACTTATTCCGGTTTTGCCCCGACCCATGGGTAAAACCGTATACTATGTACGATATTGCCCCGGTAATCACCGTGAGACAAGGCATCTTGTGCAAAAGAAATCATCCAACTCCTCTGTATGATAGCCGGTGCAGCCTTCATGGGCCCAGCCTTGACAGCCCATACATTGCACCCAGCCGGCCCATACATTGCATAGCCGGTTTTACCCCATACGGTTGTGCCCCAAGACTAGTGTAAAACAATAACATCAATCACTCACACATAGTCAATGTAAACTTGCCGGTACCAAACATTGCATTTAAGAGCAAATACATCACCTACAACGTAGTTGATTAGTGACTTACCTGTAGCGTATGTACACTTCACAATCATTGCTTCTATATTCACGAAAATAAGATCAGGACTACCGAAAAACAATAAAATAAAGTAATGCAAAATTGCGCGAGCCTGCAGCGACAAGTGTTTGTTGACAAACAGTACTGATTGTTCGGCGCCACTGAGCGGTTTGTGCGCGCGAATTTTGAAATAGTAGCGAAAATACCTACGCTATACGGTTTTACCCAGGTATACGGTTTTGTACAGGTCTCCCCTACGTATAATAAACTAGATAATTTTAATGGATATTTTAAAAGATGATTTGCGACTGACCAACCTTTCGTACTAATAAATATTCATTACTCTGTCATCAAAATTTTCTATCCCCCCCCCCCCACGTTGCCTGGTCGGAGTAGTGATGTCCTATTTCCAAAACCGGCTAACAATTTAAAAATTCTGGAAAAGTTTAATGCTGACTGTACAAAAAAATTATATACTTAAATGATATAATTTTCATCTCTTAGATCCGGAAGATTCATAATTTTGGTTAAATGGATAAATGATATATACCGATTTCATTATTATTTTTTATTTAAAAAGTACTTTGTCAGTCTCATCTATAACCATTTTTACCACCAGTAAAGTAATAAACCAATGTTGTTTACGTGTATAAAGTGAATGAGTGTTTTGTTTTTAGTAAAGAGTAGTTTGTTAAGAAACGCTCGTTCAGTCAAGGCTTATCTATGTGTCTTTGTATGTTTAGGGACCAAAGCAGTACATTTGGAGGTTGTGTCATCATTGAACGTGGAAGCTTTCATCGCGGCGTTCACGAGGTTTGTCAGTCGACGAGGACTGCCATCACTCATCAGGTCAGATCGAGGTACAAATTTTATTGGAGCTAATAACTATCTCAAGGAGGTCAATCAATTCCTGTTGGATAATGAAATCATTCTTCAAGAGGAGCTCAGAAAGCAGAATATCAGATGGGAGTTCAATCCTCCTGCTTCACCTCACATGGGAGGCCTGTTTGAAGCGGCAGTCAAGAGCGCCAAAAATCTACTGAAACGGGAGGTAAGGGATACCATATTAACTTTTGAAGAACTGTCAACTATTTTTTGCGTGGCAGAGGAAACGAGTGACAAATTCGAAGGGATTTTGCAAGATTGGCAAATTTTGTTCAGGGTCTGTGTTTCCCACCCACAGCTCATGGAACTCCGGTGTGTGTGTCAGATATTAATTATTTATGAATCCGACACCAGGCTGAGCATCATTTTCCTGCCCATGTACACATTTGCTGCTGGCACGGTAACTAAAATAAATATAACTTGCAATAAAGGCGCAGACCCACCGCTGCGCCCGGAGAGGCTACGCACGTGTATTGAGCTTCGCTTAATTAGCTGATATAGGAGCCTCATATGTGATTCTTCAGTCTAAATAGATAGCTAGGCAGTTTTTTTGATCCTACGTTATTGTTTCAGGCTATTAAAGCTATCATGGGCGTGGACCTCGCCGGTATTATATTTGGATGGAAATTCTTCGACCATGCCGCACATCTGGGTGGAGCTCTATTTGGAATGTGAGCATTACTTTTAAATTTTACTGTAGTGATCTTGAATCCCAAGTGACACCGTTCTATCTTCCCCTATTCCTCCACCAGGTCCGTTCCTAATTAACGCTTTGTACACCGTTAATAAATGACGCATTTTCCTGCGAAACCTTAGTCTATTGTGCGAAATTCTAGGCATTTTAATAAGATAGGTAAGTACTGAATTATTATGAGCCTCTCTAAATTTTAATTTTGTTTTTTAATGTTTCAGAATAATCTTGGAAGAGCAATTACTTTTGGGAGTTCTTTGTTTCGCCGTTAAATTCAAGGGTCTATTATCTTTGTTAGGAAAAGGCTCTAATGTTTGTCTAACGAAGTTGGAGCTTTGATTTCTTTAGAATAATATTTATGTGTAAATAGGTATTGAGAGTCATTTAACTGAAAGAACCGCCCCAACATAGCCTCATTATAAAAAAAAATTGGTTCTCAGTAAAGTTGGTTTACTGACGATAGTTGATCGTGACAACGTCATAAGAAAATACACAGATCAGTGACTTGTAAATAAGCGATATAACCACCGACTAACATGCGGGCGTGAAATGTTCGGGACTTAGCTTAACCCACTGGCCTTAAGGTCTACTTTATTTATCAAACTGACATTATTTTGGATATGTAATTTGATTTTTGTCCTCTAACAAACGATGGAGTACAGACACACATTTCCCGAGTTTCTACCAGACCCAAACCCTAAGTGGAGGAACAGCCTTCGCGAAAAGCTGGAGAGGATCGATATGCTAAAGAGAAGGAAGCAGATTGATATTCCAGAATTCTATGTTGGTATGTAATCATGAGAACTGTATAAAAAGGTTGCATACAGATCCCCTACTGATATAATTAATAATGACCAATTAGTCATAGAAAGACTCTGTGATAAATAATAAGTCACAATTTATTATTTATTTCAATCTGTTACAAAAGTTGAAAAGCAGCTTAATAATTCTAAAATAATAGATTTTATACCATACCCCCTCTAAAAAGTTGATTTTATTCACTGAAAACAAGGAAATAAAAAGCTCTTTTATTCACTGTTTTGGTGTTTGAATTTGGAACACACCAATAAGGTCGACCTCCATAACAATACTATACAACCTCCTTGCGCCAAAAACACTCTAATTTGATTGGTCGAAATTATTAACAATGAGTTTAGACAATGCTGAACTCCTTGTTTAAATACTGTTTTGTGTTCTTTGTTGTCATTGTATAGATATGCATAACTATTTAGCACACAAAATTCGCGTGCGTTTAGGTAAGCGTAGTGTAGGACGCCCTCCGGCAAGGTAGGGCGACGATCTGCGGAATGTAGCTGGCAAGCACTGGAGAAGAGCCAAAGACCGGGTCAGTGGTGCGTCTTGGGAGAGACCTTACGTCCAGCAACCAGCAGTGGACTGATATAGGTTGATGATGATGACACAAAATTCAAAGTTTGATTCCTCAAAGTTTTCTTTCTCGAGTGAGAAAGAAGGGGGAACTTTTTTTAAAGTATTTACAGGAAATAACTCATTATTAATTTGTATTCGCTGAAAATTCCTTCCTGACAGACTCATTAAGTAAACGATGAAGTGGTATACGATTACTCTATGACTATGTATACCTACCTATATTTTAGTAGATTTTATTTGCAACAACTTCAGCTAATATACCTACATGGCAGCATTATGTCAGCATATTTTCTGTTCTGTGATTTGTTGCGCACGATATCCGTTCCTGCGTCTAGCGAGCAAATCGAGAATAGGAATGTGGAGGTTTGATTGTTTGATCTCCGTTTTTGTTGGGTCTGCCATGGGATATCTCATGTACACATGCGGCTGTCTCGGATCCATTTTTATTTTAACTTCGGATAGAAGATACGATCTTTATAATGAATATTAGAATGGAAGACTTGCCTATAAAATTGTTTATTTTAATTGGCAATTGTACTTAGTAAAGCCTTACCCAGTTTATGGCGTGTACGTTATAAAGTGAGACTAGGATAAATCCGTTCCGCTCATTTCTTAATTGGGTTCTCAAGTTTATTTTATAGATCTGCTTTATTATAGACTTTGTTTTATGACACAGGGTTCTATCAAACTCATCAGCTTTATCTATATATATAAATCTTTCGTGTCACAATTTGGAACGCGATAAACTCCGAAACTACTGAACGGATTTCGATAAACTTTTGCAACTGCCTTCAATATGGTCGGACTTAAAATATAGGATAGTTTATATTCATTAATTAGGTGTTATTAATTTATAAGGGGCCAAATGTATGGTCTTAGTTTTCATAACTGCTGTTAGTATTATTATACTAGAAATAGAAAATATTTATTTAACGTCACAGAACATGGTACACACAAAAAAATAACAACAAGCAATATGTGACGAAAAAAAGGCTTCCAGCGCAAGGTTTTATAATGGCGCTGGTTATGTTATTGTTGTAGTTTCTGGTGATTTTTGTTATGTTGTGTAAAGTTTAAGAATGAAAACCAATCTAAACTAAGAAAATAACCCAGTTTATTTTGACACTATTGGTTTTTGAATATTAGGACCATACAATGCTCTAAACGAATTCGTCAAGGCTTACGTCCACTTTGTAAACGGCAGACGTATAAAGCTACGAATTGAATCCTGTGGGGAGAAATCTAAAATGTTGCTTAGAACGTTTGCGATGCGACGAACGTGGCTTAGTGGACGCAAGCTAGTCGAAAAGCGTCATTAGTTGTATTGATGTCTTCGCAGCTGCCAAGAGTTGCATTGTTCTCTGCCAGTGACCCGATTCTTTATGATCTAGCTAATCGTCCGATTGTTCTATTTAGGTCAATTCAAAAGGGATCATTGAGATTTTGAGCGCAGCAGACCATGACGTCCGGATTATTAGTAATAAATATAGCCTGCCTAAGTTACCTAAGGATAATTCAGCATTCTAATGGTAAAATAAATTTATCAGTCCAGTAGTTTTTGAGTTTATTCGTCGTTATAAAAATACAAATCTTTACAATTTTTATTAATGATGATGATGAAATAAGGATTAGAAATTTGAAATCAAAACATTGCAACAAGCAGCCTTCACACGGGTGGACATTTATTTTTTAAACACATGAATATAACCTATGTTACTCAAGGTGATAGCTTATATGGTAGCTTTCCAATGGTGAAAGAGTTTTTGAAATCGACACAGTAGTTTTTGAGTTTATTCATTTCCAACATACAAAAATACAAATCTTTCCTCATTATAAAATTATAATAGTATGTAGATGTATTAGGAAAAATAAGCAGAAACTTGGTTTTTTTCAACATTATTATCATGCCACCATTCGGTCAATAGGTACTCTATGTCAGTAAATACTTGTTACGCAATGAAATGGAAGTCTGTATTCTACAGAACTAGTTGATTTCTCGTGTTTTCTATAAATAGAACAACTATCTTAGAAGTAATCAGAATCACCTATTTACTTTTATTATAACAATTTTATTGTTATTCAAAAAAAAACATACTTTTATATTCACACAATTATGCACAATTATTATTGTAAATAATGCGTTGTTATAATTATAAAAAAATAATAGATAATAAATTAAAATAGACACGAGTCGATGTTCGTATCTTGATAGTAGATTATTCTTTCTCATTATAATACCTTCACCCTTGAGATTAGACTAAGGTTTTTAAATAAATAAAATAAAATTAATAAATATTCTAGACAATCCACTCAACACTATCTAGCCCCAAATTAAGCAGAAATATTCATGACTTCTATAGCTATTTTTCAAATACTACTCATCTTTTTTCATCAAAAGGTCCACGCTTTAAGGCTCGAACACACCTAGTTCGCTGGCGGTAGCGATCAGTGAAACGCTGTCAAATATCGCTGTCAGATTTAAGATTTGACAATGATAAAAACAGCGTGAAAGAAAATAAAACTAACAGAACATATGGAATTTAATATCTTCTTCTTCTGTCGTATCGATATTACAATCGTTATCATTAAAGCCATTTCGACCAATAACAAACACTCTAAATCGATACTCAATAGAAGCACCGTCGATCATCCAAAGCGGTTTCATTCACACAAAAAGCAGGCGTTGGCTTAGCACTTGCAACATTCAGTAAGCTTCTACGACTAATGAGTTTGATCGCTGGTGGGTTAATTGAAATTTATTTATTTATTTTTATTTATTTATTTATTTATTTATTTATTCAGTAAGCCCACTATTCTAATGGATTACAATAGTTGTTATAATATAGTAGTAGGTCCTCACATGAGGTACCTACCCAAGCAGGTAGGTTAAGCCTAAATACATTTGAACTAAAATAAGTTAACACGCATACTCTGAAAATCAGAGGTACCGTCACTATGACTGGAGACCACGGATCTTTTTTTACGATTAAAACTCATTTTAAAAATTATTCATTTACCTACCTGATAACCTGCGAAATCGACTTCAATTACTTATTTAATTTAAATTATTGATAGTGCCTAATTCTGTGATTCCATAGGGTTTGCCTTATACAATGCTGCATCTGTAGGCCTACCACAAGATCTGTCTGGATCTGTCTCTGGGCTCTGGTTTTGAGTCTGTGTGAGTGTTGACTAAATAAACCCAAACAGTACACACACAGTATAATACACTGATGAGCACTCACACAGACTCAAAACCAGAGCCAGACAGAGCTTGTGGTAGGCCTACTGAACGCCATCGCCATCGTAGATCACCTAGATGTACACAAGGCTCTATGGATCGCGCACGATACATGGAACTGCGATAGCGAACTGATCGCGTGAACCATTTGCACGCAACCCACACAACTCGCCGTAAATAGTATAGTAAACAGTTACGTCCTCATTCCTCCCACCTTCAAATTGGTCACCATTGTCTCTGTTATGGTGCTTTTTTTTATGTAACTAGCTTTCGTAGTTACACGACTTTTTCTTGTGACAATAATATTGATTATTCACATTTTTTTTCATTTGTTATTAAACGTCGTCATTAATAAAAAAAACTTCGACATATAAATTAAAAAAAAACTAGAAATATCCATGACAAAAGCATTGCCTCGTTGCGTCCATAACTTGAGGCTACAGATGTTCAGCCTCATGTGCCAGTAATTTCACCGGCACCCACACTCTTCAAACCGAAACAGCAATGCTGCTTCACGGCAGATATAGGCATGCATGGAAAAAAAACGTAGTTGGTTATGGAGTTATTTTCATTAACATATTGTATTAGTGAGCAATAAAGAGCAATATAGTGTGGAGAATTCACATTACATTTTAAGAGCGTTCCTTTTTTGTTGCAAACTGCGACTAAATCCTCACAAAAAATATAATAAGCGTCTATTGTTCAGTGATTCAAAAAATTAAAGAAGTCAAAATAATTTCATAATTAATTGATGAGAAATTTCACAAAAAAAATCAGCCAAGTGCGAGTCGTGACGAATCTATAAGGGTTCCCTTAACCGTGACGTAATAACAGACGGCATGCGAGCGTTTTGGCGTGAATTTGAAAATTTAAATTTAAATGTACTTTTATTGCACAAAAACCTTAATTTTCTACAGAAATATGATATATTTTAGACATAATAGATACTTCTGAATATGATAGAAGAGATTTTGATAATTAGTCGGCATGCCTATTACATGATATAACTTAACTGTCAATCAAGTCAAAGTTGATACCCACGGAGGTTTTAAATTAAAACTTGTAGATCGTTTTACCGTCCGTCTTCCGAGTGTTAAGGTTGACGGCAGTCTGATCCTTAAATCAAAGTCTTGTCCAAAATTTCAAGTTCATAGAATATTCAAACATGATCAACATTAACTTAACGCTTTTATTGCTTTTACGACGATTTCTTTTCGATAAAACTTAAGTAGAGTAAAACTTGAAATACCTAGTTGTCAGGAAACCGGCTTAAATAAAGAGAAAGCTACACCTTGTCTCTTTTCTTTCCCGTAGGAAGGAAAATACTACCAACCCCTACCACGATAAAAAAAAACATGGATGAACTGTATAAAAGATGATATGGATAAGAGAGGAGTGAATGCAGAGATGACGGCTGACAGAGGGGCAAAGGAGGAGGAAAACATGTTGTGCCGACCACACGTAAAGTGGGATAAGAGCAGGAAAAAGAAGAGGAAGGAATATATTAGCGATGGTCAATGAGATAGGTTTCGATATTTTTTTGCAAGCACTAAGCTTTTTATGATATCCCAAAACTTTTGAACCAAGCTAATGAATAAGTATATTCTTGTTCGCAATTCTAGGTGACATTGAGTCCCGGTTTGACTATGACTGGCAGTGATGTAATATTTATTTAGTCTCCATATCAATTTCCATTGCTGATACACTCCTGAATTTTGCATTTGTGTTGTAATTCCAACGCTGCTGGTTCAACGCGTTTCACTAACAAATTATTGATGTTTTTATTATGAGCTTAACTTATAAGCTATGTTGTAATGTATTTGTGAGTTTTAGACGATTAGTTTCACGCCGATGATTATGTCCGCAACTTGTTCTGATTATCTACGGTTTATCCTACGTCTACTATGGAAATATTAATCATTTTTCATAGACCTAAAGGTAAAAATATAAGATGCTGTAAATGAAGGAATCCAAACAACACACGAAGGTCAAAGTCAATCATTTGGTGGAATTTCTAGATTTTCTAGCTCAACCTGCGTGAATTGATCAAAAAATGTGTGTGTAAACTGTCCAAATGCTATCAAACGTGATAAAATGATAACTTTCGGCAATGCTAACACATCTGCTATAACGATCGCGTTAATTTAAAAAAAACTTAACTGAACCGACAATATGCATACCTTCACAGTGCTGAAGAGCCCAGTGTGCTGGTTCAGTACTACAATCGGCGGCTTACGTTTGGTGTAATCACAAACGCGCGATTCTGTTACCAATAAAAAAATGAATTTAAAACAAATCTTGATAAATTTTGCAAAAGCTAACACTGCTTTATATTATTAAAGAAGAACTTATGTGGGCACCATAGACAAAGTTAACATTATCTGTGGTTGGCACCTTGAGTTTTTCACAGAGGTGGGATTTGAGACTTTAAATCACCTGCTAATGACATCCTGTTGAGCTTATAAGCAAAGAAAATGGTTAACAATAGGGGCATAAAAGCTACTGATAGGAACACCTTTTAGATAAGAAGTTCAGTGTGAATGTCTGGTGTCTGAGTGGTTTTTTCTGTAACTCGATGAAGGTTCGAACTTTTTAGGTCAGACCCTCTGTTGGTAAGAATTACCTATAACTTCCAAATACAAGAGATAATATAGATAGAGCTTTTTTAGGGTAAATTTGAACATTTTTCGCATGTTTATTAACTATTGACTATGTATATTGACTGGCCTCTAGCTTAGTTGGTAGTAGCTCTGCCTTCTGCGCCGTAGGTCGTGGGTTCGATCCCCACCGAGAACAAATATTTGTGTGGTGAACATAAATGTTTGTTCTCTGTCTGGGTGTTATATTGTATTCTAAGTATGTATTTACAAAAAAAAAATGTATTCAAGTATTATATCAGCTATCTGGTTCCCATAGTACAAGCTCTGCTTAGTTTGGGGCTGGGTAGTGTTGTGTGAATTGTCCACAATATTTATTTATTTTATTTATTTATTTATTGATTGAAGTTTAAATGGGAAAAAGGTAGCCACCAAGTCAACCGGCTTGTCTCTTATAAAGGGTAATAAGAAGTAAATATTCAGCTGTATTCCCATAAAGAAAAAAAATAGCAGTCTATTAAAGGCAGCTGTCTTGTGGTCGTATTACAAGTTTTTTCAAACATATGTGGCGTGGTAAAAGGGTTTTAAATGCTCATTTCGTGCACCCGATTCACTAGCTTCTGTCTGCGGCTTTGTTCGCTTGTAAGTAGTATAAAAAGTATCCTATTAAGTACTACTCTTTTAGTAGACCCTGTATTTGTTTTCTTTATTATTGATCCAGGCGTTACTTTGTGAATACGGTATTGACTCACACCATGATAATGTTTGATGTGTTTTTACAGAATCATCATTTTGAAATCAGAAGAAGCAATGAAGAAAAGCTTCATCATATAGATATCCTGAACTTCTGAACGTGCTGATGTTACCAAGTAAGTTAGTAGGTTAGTGCCTAAGTTTTTTATTTCTATTCTAATCGGTCAATATCTTTAGCCTTTGGCTGCTAGGTAAGTATTAGACCTCCTTTCTTTAGCCTAAGTCCACCCACATCAGAGTCATAGTGGATGCACACTCACATTCTCTACATCTCTGAGCCACTCATCTAAAATTACCTTTGCAACTAGCTTTTGATTTAAATCGTTCAAATCATTCATTTCGTTCGTTCATTACGTATTTTTTGTTTTTCTTTAACTAGTGACGTCTTGGTGTATTTTCCTGAGCGGGCAGAAAGATTTTCGAATAAAAAAGAGATTGATATCGATATTAATCTTTTTTTTGTCGTTAATCGAAAAGTTATTATATTGAACTACCAATCATTTATTTGCGGAACACACTATGCCTACTAAAAACTCTGTCTGGCTCTGTCTCTGAGTACGCGCCGGGAAGTGATTTTGGTTTTTCAGTCTACGTAAATATGATACTTCGCGTGTTCTCTAATCAAAAGTAATGACAATATTGCCGCGCATGTTTAAGAAAAAGATTTTAGGAAAGAAAAACTAGAACTTTAAAATAAACTGTAAATACTGGCTTGTTTGTTATTTGGCACGCTGTAACATACACGAACATTCGCGCAAGCGCCCTGCGCTGCCTAAACGAAACAGTAGGCCCAGGCATACATTTTCGCCGCGCCGTAGAGAGGGGATAGCTGTCTACTCTCCATCCGTCTTACGCTTTTTCGATCAGGTCACGTGTCCTGACGCGCTGACGCGAGTTTAAGATTTTATACCCATTACAGAAAAAGTGCTCAACGCCGCTAAAGAAGTTTTCACTTCAAAAAACTGAATTAAAAACCTCCTTCTTTTCTTAAAGTCGGCTAAAACAATGAGCGTGGTAGATTTGCAAAGCAGAGCAGACAGAGCCTACATGAATACCTAAGATCGTAGACCTAACGGTTGCAATGCATGTAGGTGGTAGGTATAGTTTAAAATTCCAACATTTCCGTCATAAAATTAAGTTGCGTGTTGGTGCACACACTGACTTCATTTTAATTGGGAATTCGTGAATTCTCCGTTACTGAAAGTCATTTTATCTTATTCAATTTATGCGATGCACCATAAAAACAAGTTTTAGCGAAAAATATAAAGTTGTTCCGAAAGATTCCTTCATATTTACTAACGAGGGATTTAAGCGATTTTTTGCCTATTTTTCAGCGTTGAGGCCAATTTTCCCCCGCAAATCCGTACGGTACGGTCGGTAGGTCGGTACGTACCTTACGGTAGTTTTTTTTTATCACGAATACATATTAATTATCAATAAATACGAATAATATTATATACATAAATATGACTTGTAATACCCCATTTTTTTTAGATTATATTATTTTTATTTGCAGATTGACACGATTAGGTTTTTGGTTGTTTCTATGCCACTTAGATATTATCTTGGTGATTTCAACTAATATTATTAGCATAATGTATTTTCCAAATTGTAAGTATATCTATTTCAAACATCAACATCGATGATTTCAAATATTATGTTTATTTGCAAAATGTTCGATGCAACTGTATGATATACCGTAGTTGTTCGAAACTAACAGGGATTAATAAGTTTGCAACAAAGGCAAACAAAAGTAGAATTACATCTATCGAACACTACTTTTTTGTATAACCTGATAGAAGCCCAATAAAAATATGATCGATACATACATGCACATGATTGTAACATGTCTACATTAGGGTGTCCCGTCCATGTATGAGATTTTTTTTTTTCAAGGTAGACTAACGCAAGAGGTATCGAAACTTGTGTAGTTTTACACAGATTACGAAAAAGGTAAAAATAATAGAATTATATGCCATCTTGAGGCCTCTACCGCACTTTTAAGTTTTGAAAATTTTACGATTTTACAAACAGATATAACCTAAAATAATACAAAATTCAATAATACTGAAAACTGAAATAGTAAATTACGTATAAAAAAGCTGCTAGATCTGGCGCTTCCACTGACCATTTGAGTCGAACTCTCTATATCTATCCGTATCATTCAAAGGTCAACAGCTTACAGTTCAGTACAATTAATATTCAAATCATGGCAAAATGTGACTCTTTGGTTAAATAAAATAAAGGCATGCAAGTGCGGGGGCTGAATTTGAATAAAGGTCCTCATATTATTATTATCATCGGCACTAAGAAGCAAGTGTGAAATTAATATTTATATTCAAAATATAAGTGTCATTCACATCATATTTAAAATAACACATTTTATTGAAGTCCTACAACTCGTTACAATTTTGTGTCTACCCGATATACATTCCTCCGGAATTATTAATACTTATACATACGAGAATCTCGTTATAATAATCATATATAACGAGATTACTAAACAGTTAATAATACATCGTCTAAATTACTTGATAAATAAATAGTTGAAGCTATTTATTAATCAAGTAATTTAGACGATGTATTATTTAATTAATACTATCTTTATGTTATTTAAATTTAAATTTTACATTGCGCTCTAATTAGACTTTTTAAACTTCTTACCTTTGTAATGGGTTTCCAACCTACTTGCTGAATAAAAATTTGGAATTTGGTTTAACAACCTTGCAGTTAGAAAGACTTTAGAAAGTTGGACGATGGTTTAATAAAATAGAACTTGTTTTTTTTTATAATTCATCAAATAAATACGAATACGAAATCAGTATACTGGGTGTGTAAACTTCCTATCTAACTTTAGATCTCCCTCCAATGATTCGATGATCTCAAAATATCGGCTCTTCTTTACGATATTGCAGTAATCAATCGAAGACATCAAAATCGTGATCTCAAAGTGTCGGATTTAAGAACGAAGGCAGGCACAGTTATTTTGTTATTTGTATCGTAGGACTGGCCTCGCATCAGTTAATTATGTAATAAAAAAAGTATTTTAAAATTTATTTGCTTATTATTTATTTAGTTTAGAGATAGCATTGTGTAAAATCCCTAATAAAAACAAAGCTGTTGCTAATGAGGAGTAATGAGGATATATTACATAGATAAAATACTTTTTCGTCAAGTCAAGTCAGTCAAAGACAAGTCGGGCCTACTTGGCTTTGAAAAAAAAATGATGGTCTTTTGTTTTCAAAACCATCAGAAACCTTTTTGATCAAATCGTCACTAGTTTCAAACCAATGTGATGAAAGGATTTTAAATACACTAATATAAACTGCGTTTCTTATATCCTTGGTGGGACTCGAACCCACCTACAGTAGAAGAAAAAAGTCACAAACATAAAATAACACTACGCACGGTAACAATGAACTGGGGGAGCTATAAAGTTGCATCGGTAAATCAAACAACAAACGAATTCCCATAACCTATAATTACAATTAAAGATGAGTTCGAAGAAGTGCGCTTACAGACAAGTCGCATTTACCGATGTGAAAATCAAAAATGTATGAATGTTGTAAATCACACTTGGATCAAGGGTTTCCTGAATCAGTGACGTCCGCCTCCAATACGGTTTAACAGAAACGAATGTATCATCTATTGATTGTTTCATTTGAAAGCATAGAATATCTCTAAAGCTGTCAGATCTATTGACCGGTCCACTGTGCCATCTTGAGATGAAAAGTGATATCTATCTGTAGGTAAAAGTCTTCCACTAAATCCGTCAAGAGGCAACCACCTCTCATTTTCGAAGGATTCTTCTTTGACCCGAATAGGGATTTCTAAACCGTGAACATGAAGATACATTTGTCGGTCGCCACCAACGGCCCATAAAAAATGTGGTACTGCCGATAGGGTCTTGAACTCCAAGCCCAGATACATGAATTCTCTCCAACACGAGCCACTAGTTGATAAGGCGTAAACTTTACCTTCATTGTTGATGGAAAATAGTATCTAAACTACCAACCAAACACTCACAAATCGCTTTTATTTTTAGTCTGATCTAAATTATGCAAAGCTTGGGAAACACAAACAACTTAATATGGGTAAAACTTTGTATGGGAACCAGAGAACTATTTTTTGTAAATAAATTTACTTAAACGCCCAAACGTGAAATCTATGTTCATTGCACAATTTATTATTTCTGGGTGAGAATCAAACCCACAACTTGCAGCGTAAAACTGTGGGAAAAACCAGACCTACCAAAAACTGATATGAATATTTGAAACCCATTCACTCATACTTTTATGTTCTTTCTAGAATGCGAACTTACGGAAGTCACTTCCAGGTCATTTACATGAAAAATGTTATTTCGAGCTAATGCAACCGCACGCTCAATTTATTTTTCTTTAGGCAGGTATACATTAGAAGTGGCTTGGTTTGCATATTTGAAAGATTTGTATTTTTGTGTTTATGTTTGTAATAAATAAACACAAAAATACTGTGCTGATTTCAAATATTATTTCACCATTAGAAAGCTACATTCACCCAAACATAGGTTATATTATGTATTTAAAAAATAAATATCCACCCATGCGTAGCCGGGACAGGCCGCTAGTATATTATAAACAACAAAAAGAGATTGCGCACATCAAAGTGATTTTTATTCCGTGGAAGATTTTATAACGACCATTTTGAGTCTTTTTCTGAATTGAATTAAAATTATGATGATCATCGTTTAAAATTTTCTAAGAAACAATTAAGATTTTGTTTTAAGAGCTCATGGTTACAGCCCATGTTTAGTATGGGAGATTTATTTAATCACACTGATCGTCTAAAAGGCGCCTTAGTTAAAAGTTCGAATTTAGCGCTTTATTGACGCATTTGAGCCGATTTAGCGCTTTATTGGCTCGTGAATATATTCGAATCTAGCGCTTCTCTACGTGACCAATTATTTAGGGCTCAATTAGGAAGGTATAGGTAACTTCTTATGTAGGTTCACAGCTTATTGATATGATAGCAGCAAACTTACGTAGGTAGGTACCTACTATCTGTGTAGCAGAATACAAAAATCGTCTCAAAAAAAAACCCTTTTATAACTAATTGAACTAAAAAGTTAAAAATAAAACTGTAATAATCAATTGAAAAAATTATATTATTGTACAAAAAAAGCGTGGGGTGCTTGATTTTGATTGTTGTAAATATTTTATCAATAGTTTATTATATCTGAAGTTATTATAAAAAGCACCCCACGATTTTTTGTACAATAATATAAATTTTTCAATTGATTATTACAGTTTTATTTTTAACTTTTTAGTTCAATTAGTTATAAAAGCGTTTTTTTTTAGTTTTTTAAACTAGAGTTTATTTAGTTTGATTCGTCTTGAAGAGTGTTGGGCTTCCTTATCATGCCGTAACCCAGGTGAGAATCATCAGCCAACCTAGCCGGTTGCATCACATTTTCTACTTCGTCATAATCATTCCAAGTGTCTTTTGATTTTGGCTCTCCCAAAGCCAAAGTTGTAGGGCGCGCTTCAATCTTCTTATAACGTGATGATTTGTTCAGCTTACTAGTTGATCCAAAATACTGCAGACGATCATAGTTCTCATCTTCTGGGTCGACAACTGAGCTGGGGAGAAGAATGATTCTCGAAGATTCAGGCCCAGACAAGTTCAGGTATTGAATGACAATGGTGTATTTTTCACGTATAGCCATCAAATATTTTCTGGTAACTAAGAAGATAATTAAGACTTTCGGAAGTTTGCTATTTTTGCTAACATTAAACTTAAAATACTACTTTGATAACAAATTTTCAAAAATACTGCAGCAAAAGTGGTATCTATATTCCTACAGTTTATTGAAGTATTGAAATTAGTGTAATTTCAACTGCTAATTCCAAAGTCTTCTCAAAAAATTTTGATCGTCTGATAGTCTTTTAACTGTTAAAAAATCAAGCTCTATGTTAAACTGCAATTTGATTCCTTCCACTTTTTCAAAAATGCATCCAACATACGCTAAACATCTACATGGTATTATTAAATCTAGAGGATGTAACATCGAAGTGTAATTTATGGTTAAAAGAACTTACCTTAAGTGAATTTCAACCAAAATTACACGAGATGTTACATCCGAATAGATTTAAAGTCCCCTCTTCGATTTTGTATCGTCTCAAGTATCTGGTATTAAAGAAAGAAAGGGTTTCTACAGATACTTTAATTTGTAATAGTGTCCTTTTATTACCTAACTACATTGTAGCTTGATGACTTGATACTACAAAATGTTTGGGCTTCGCACGGGGTAGATAATATTGTTGTACATTATTTTGTTCTATCGCTAATAGTTTCGGCAGCGCATTCGACGAAAGACATTTTAAGACTCATTTTTCTACACCTTCGGTTACATTGTTCAAATTTTACCAAGGATCCCTAATTTTTTTCAAAATGAAATGTAGCCTATATCAAATTGAAAGAATGTGGCATTCTATTGGTGAAAGATTTTTTTAAATCGGCCCAGTACTTTTTGAGCCTATTCATTACAAACATACAAAAATAAGTACAAATCTTTCCTCTTTATAATATTAGTATAGACTAGCAGCAAAGCCCATGAAGGGTTCCTACTGGTTTGTTTCGGTGAGTATAACCCTCCTGGAGTAAGTCTAACAGCCGTTCTAAATATTTGATCTAATTATATCTTGTTTAGCCTAACCAACAACAGATTTTTCTATTATCAGTAAAGCAAAACAAGTTATTGATTGAATTAAGAATTGAACACCAGAAACGAATGACTTAAGTTTCATATTGAATACTTATTTATTTTACACGTTATACGCATGAACAAAAACTCTTTCTGTTTTTTTTTATATTTCAATATAGTGTAGGGAAATAAACTTACAATATTAAATTCCTTAACAGACAACCGATTTTTACAGACAGTATAAATTTCATATTTTTATTTTTATTATAAGTGTGCATAGCTTACTTATTTGGATATCTCTGTAATGTTATTTAAACTAAACTAAAACTCCCAACTTCGAACGAAAGCAACTCTATTTCAGCTGCAAATATTTTGTATTTATTTACGAGTGTGACGTCAGGTGGTGTCGCTAACTTGCCAAATGAGTTCCTCGCTTTGTCGGCCGGGAAATGCGGACGTTTGTTCTGCCAAGAGGAATCTAGGTATGAGCAGAGTTTGGCAATTTAGATACAGTCGGCAGCGTTCCCTCAACGATGTATTTCGAAAAAAAGAAAATTTACGTTTTGGGTGCTGTTGGCCACAAGCTCTGTCTGGCTCTGGTTTGAGTCTGTACCTGTCTGGCTCTGTCTAGTTTTGAGTCTGTGTGAGTACTCACCAGTGCATTATACTGTGTGTGTGATTTTACGACGTAGGATTTATTGTCAACACTCACACAGACTCAAAACCAGTATGTCTACCACAAGCTCTGTCTGACTCTGTCGCTAGCTCTGGTTTTGAGTCTGTGTGGGTGCACACCAGTGTATTATACTGTTTGTGTGACGTTTTGACGTAGCGTAGGATTTATTTAGTCAACACTCACACAGACTCAAAACCAGTATCTACCACAAGCTCTGTCTGACTCTGTCGCTAGCTCTGGTTTTGAGTCTGTGTGAGTGCACACCAGTGTATTATACTGTGTGTGTGACGTTAAGATTTAGGATTTATTTAGTCAACACTCGCACAGACTCAAAACCAGAGCCAGAGACAGAGCCAGACAGAGCCTATGGTAGGCCTAATGGTCTCTAATTAGACATCTAATTCGTCTTTATTTTTTATACAACTAGCTGATGGAAAATGCCAACCACACAAATGGCCCACCTGATGTTAAGTGGTAACGATCGCTTATAGCAAAGCGTTGCCTCGTAGGTCACGCACGTCAGGTACATGTCCATTAATGCACTGCCCTGCATCATCTTGAGGCACACAGATGTTCAGCCTCACGTGCTTATAATTTCACCCACACCCTTCAAACCGAAACAGCAATGTTGCTTCACGGCAGGAATAGGCATAGTGGTCATTATCCATTAAATTCGTGAACGAATATTATAACAAGAGAAGTAATTTTGTTAAACTTCTCTTGTTATAATATTCGTTCCCACTATTAGTATACCATAAACCAGTAAACCATCGTTTATTTAAAGTTACATCACGTTGTGAGTTATTCAGTGGGATTTTTAAAATGCACAGTCCAATAAAATACTTGCTGAATAAACCAAACGGCAGACGGCGACAAACACGGATCAACGCCGGTGAACAATTTATTTCAATTACCATGAATAAGCTCACCGCAGTGGTTGCATGTTGTCGCTCCCTGTAGAGAAATATCCCTACTTTGCCGTTTGATGTAAAAAACGTTTCCAACCAGTGTCGTGCATCAAATAATGGTTTTGGAAGTACTGACAGTGACGTCTCGCGATTCAGCCTTGGATATTGGTTACGAGAAAAAGTGTATTAAGTGTCTTCTTGTTGAAATCTTTGTTGGGTGTCGGGTGGACGCTGTTGTGGATTGTTTAGTTGGTGCTGCGTCGGATCGGTGTTATGTCGGGCGGCAGAAGCCTCGACAAAAGTTGGTCAAGCGGCCGAGGTGCGCTTGCCCGTGCTCAACACTACCCAGTACCCACATGATTTGATTACAGTGTCATCTGTATGCGTGATTCGCTCGCATCGCCTAACGGTTTGGCCTTGCTTCAGATTTATTAAAAAAGCTTACAATAGGAACATCGTCATGTGTCGCGTTCTAGAACGCACACGAACAATGATTACGGTCAAGCTGCATTAATAAATAATACGAACATTGGGTTTTGCTGTTAGTTCGGTTTAAAGGGAATATGAAAATAATTATTCTCTAACAACCATAATATTCTGGTCCTAAATTTGTTGTCCGAAATGCGACGACATACGTGAATGAAGTGGTGTTTTTAACTTATCCCCGCCGAATAGCGTGTACGCTTTTTTCGCGAGAGACTGTTTTGGTTTGGTGTTGTTTATTTTGTTTTTTGTGACTTCACATTGGAGGTGATTGGTATATTCTGTACGCTGCCGTCTGTTTACGGTAAGTGCGTTGAATTATAATTTATTTATGTACCGTCCAGCTGATGTTTTATGCGTACCTAGAGATCGCGCGGCGTAAACTGCATTTAGTCTGACGAAGGTCGCCAGAGTGCAATGGAAACTGTTCTGTTTCTATGTCAATACGAGTATTGGGTCAAAGTAGTTTACTTATCGGTCCTTTGTTTACCTGCATTCATTTTAAGTCATCATTAGTTGATTTTTCCAACAATTATTTTGTATTAATCAATTACTTAGGTAATAACTAAGTGGTGACCAATACGCAACTTAACCGAAAAACGATAATTTGAAGAAAGGCTACGAAAAACCTACAGCTAATATACAAGTAATTATTTGAGGCGCACTTAAAATTCTTTTACCACACTGGTTTAAGAACACAAATATTGGTGCAGCATAACGCAAGTTGTACCACAAAAGCATCAGTGACACGATAAGAAGAAGACGTAGTAAACAAACCTAGTAAAGGATCCAGTCGGTCGCGGAAACTTTTGGCTCGAGTGGACACGGTGCCGTTACCTCTCCTTGGGACAGGTGATTCCCATTCTGATGGCTCGTCCTGGAAATTAGTATTAAAATCAGTTATTTCACATTCATATTTAATCATTTACAGATATTTTTTATGTTTGGATGTCTATTTATTTTTTTGATGCGATTTACTTTTTGATGTGTGTATGACGTTTTTTGTCACGTGTTTTGTTTTATGTTAATGTGTTGGTCTTTTGTGTTATAATAAATGATTATTATTGATAACAGTGAATACCTATCTTTATTATACTCCGACTCATTCACGCCTTAACACTGGACCGATTTGGATGAAACTCGGAATGAATATAATAATTGTAGTTTATAAAATGTAGTTTATAATAACCTGGATAAAGGTTTCTATATAGATATACATAGGTACCTATATGGGTGCTTATTATTTGACATCAGGTTTTGTGACCTATCCAACTACTATACATAGGTATAGGAATGTATATATTTTGCTACACCTTAGTTAAATAGTTATAAAAATGATGAATTATTTTACTTCTCTTTTAATTGTTTCGAAAGGAGCCTCTTCGAGGCGCACTTAAAATCCTTTCACCACACTTGGTTCGAAAGAATCAGTGACACGATAAGAAGAAGAATTGTTTCAAGAAATAAACTATAAACTAAAATTTTTATCCTGAAAAATTAAACGCGAGTAAAGCCGCGGCCGACCGCTAACTATATTATAATGCTTTCACTGGTCAAACACTCATGATACCTAGATGACTGGCCTCTAGCTCAGTTGGTAGTAGCTCTGCCTTCTGCGCCGTAGGTCGTGGGTTCGATCCCCACCGAGAACAAATATTTGTGTTGTGAACATAAATGTTTGTTCTCTGTCTGGGTGTTATATTGTATTCTAAGTATGCATTTACAAAAAAAAATAAAAAATGTATATCAGCTATCTGGTTCCCATATTACAAGCTCTGCTTAGTTTGGATATGGGAGTTCCGTGGGAGACTGTCACTCTAACAGCATTTGGACGTAACAAGCAACTGTACTATGATATCCTTGAAGATGGTAATTAGAAACCTGCAGAGGCAGCAAAATTAATGTGCTCTTAGTAAGAAAATTATTTTTAGACATAATGAGCTTTCTTAGATTAAAATTTATGCAAAAGTAATAGTAAAAGTAAAGAATGCATGAGTAAAAAATGTGTCAAGTGAAGGAAAGCTCTTCAAGCTTTAAGCTTCTCTGAGGCCTATTTAAAATATGTTCACCACATTTGTTTGAAAGAACCAGTGACACAATAACAATAAGTAAAAAATATCATGACAACCATCACATTTAACAAAGCATTGTGGATTTGTATAATCTGAAATAAATAAATTAATAATAATTGCGTTGTAGGTCATGCACGTCAGGAACGTGCCCTACGATGCACTGTTTTGCGTCCATCAACTTAAGGCATACAGATGTTTAGCCTCACGTGCCAGTACTTGTGTAAAAAGTGGTATAATTATGACAATCACACGTCGACTCTGTCGTTACTGCAACAATTGCTACAACTAATGTTGCAACAATCACATACCTACTGTCAGAGATGCTCTGAGCTAGGTTGAAACGTAGCAGTGGTTACAACGAATGTTCAGTAAATCTATTGACTCTTGTTAGCATATTAGAATAAATTAGCCTAAATTTTAGTACTTCGTGGTCAAGTTCAAGCAAATCTAGATACTTTTTAGGTATTTCTGAAATTTGTTATTTATAATTTGATAACACTATCACTATTGATTAGTATGACATAACAATATTGTTATAACTTATATAATTTTTACTCAATTATTTCATGAGTTTTTTGTAAACTGACACAGAGTTACGCCATGTCTCACCAAAATACTTTTATTCAACTAATTAATAATCTTTGAATTCAGAGATGACGGCTGACAGAGGAGAATGAAGGAGGAAGACATGTTGTGCTGACCCCACATAAAGTGGGATAAGGGCAGGAAGAAGAAGAATGAAAAAAATAATTGCATACCTCATATTGATGTTGTGTGAAGTCGATTTTGGAGATTTCGGCATCAGTGGAGTCTTCGTCATGTGGCACCGAAGACACACTGATGCGCACTCCGCTTGAACTATACGAGAATTGACCTGGAAATAGTATAAAAAATTTGACAAGCTACCTTTCTATTTAACTATGTCCAGCACAGGTCTTAAAATTTACCTTGTCACTTATTTAACACACACAAATATGATTATTCTTCCATCACTGCAATTTTTTTTTTTTACTTTTTATAAAAAATACAATAAATTAGTTTACTACATCATACATCATATTTATAAGGTAAGGCCATCTAACCTCCTTTCGGCTTTACGGGTAGTTTTGTATCACCCTGTGTGTGTAATGACTGACTGACTGACAATCAACGCATAGCCTTAACGAATGGGTTCACACACATACATGTAATATCTATAGAACTCTTACGTTTACTGACTGACTGACAATCGCATAGCCTAACTAAACGAATGGTCTGGAGTATGAAATTCACAGGGTAGATCTGATACTCTACCCCTAAATAAGTGCAGCCAGGGTTGAAGTTTGTATGGAAACGCGAACAATGTTATGAAACCTCTGCTAAGTACTCAATATATTTATTGCATATTATTGTTTAGTTTAGGTCATACTTACATAGTTCTTAGGTGTAAGTCAGTATCATAATAGACCCTGCGTATTAAGGTAAAGAAACATGGAGGTAGGTCAAGGGTTTTAGACAGTATAGTAGGTAGGTATATAGATTGCCCAATGTTTTACTGTGAATTTTTATTTTTAAGCAAAATACTGTATTCCTATATGTGTCATAGTAATCAATAAAGAGTTATCTATCTATCTATAGATATCATAATAGCATACTTCGCCAGGACATTCCTTATCAACAGTATGTATAAGGTTTATTTTTGCTTGTAACCGTCTAAGGCACTGACAACGGTCAAACATCTTCTCCTTCGCACATTTTAAAATTATAAAAAAATGCAAGCAACACTTTTGTGTGCAACCACATTGTACACAGTTGGGTCCGGTTAATGTAAGGCCAGTTCATGTACACACCGTTAAAACGAATCCACTTTTTTCCACTATCAAATTGTTGAGGCCCGTGTGCACTGTAGCAGTTCAACAATTCAATCATTAGTTTTTTATCTAGCTATGGATAATTGCTATAAAGGGGAATTTTGATTTTATTGTAAAAAAAACTTTTTCTGTCACTGTGCATTTTTATGTTTTAACATAACCTAACCAATCCTAGTCGGATCCGTCTTATAAAGTCTCAAGGACACGAGCAAGGTGCAAGTATCCCAAATCAATGAAGAATTTTGTATATCGGAGAATGATATACAAAATTCAAACAAAACGTAAAAAATATAAGTAAAATTAAAATGAATCAGTGTGTCAGAATAATAACAATAATCAATTCAGAATAATAATTCTTAAAGAAAATAGAAAATAATTTATATGAAATCTTTAACGCTATAAAAACATTGATACAACATTGTAGATATCTTTAGTAGGTAGTTACTTCATCACACACATCTACCTAGTTACTTCATTCACAATCCGACTTCACACATTTTTGGCAGGGTTCTAGACACACATCAAACAGCCACTAAAGTCTAAAGTAAAATAAGTTTTTGGTTTCAGAAACTATTATTTTTGGAGACAGTCAGTGGCAAAAACTGATTTATCATTTTAGTTAGTTCATGGTTTTTCATCGCGGTTGGAGTTGAAAAGTGTTATATTTAGTTTGCAGATAGTTAATTCAAGTCAACGCTTGAAGTTCATAAATATACAAGCTTAAAAGTTGTATTTGACGGACGTTACTTTGACATAGAAAAAACCGTCTTTTAAAGTTTCTAACTAGCAACATTGTATTACCAGCTGCTCATTCATCTCTTTCTAAACCACACCTTTCATATCTTCCTCTCCGTCTAACAGTCGTAAAGGTCCACAGCAACTAATTTCCAGCGAACATATATTAAATCCAACTTCATTAAGCATTGAACAGGCAATAACAGGCTGAATTAAGCTCTCTTTCTCGGCGGTGAGCGGCCCCTTAATGATGGTAATGAAGAAAAACGACCACCCCTTAAGTTCAGTGATAATGTGAATTCTAAAAACTAGTGGAAACGATGTGATTCTATGAATTTCCTGTTAAATTGCATTCTATTTATTTAAAATAAAATGTATACAAGTCTATCTAGTATCAGATATCTGGTTCCCATATTACAAACACCGCTTAGTTTTGGGCTAGATAGTGTTGTGTGGATTGTCACAGCTAAAAATGTTACATTTGCACGAGAAAAGTAACATTCAAATAAATTATGTGCTAAAAGATGTACACATCTTACATTGAAGTGCGATGGGTTGACATGACGACATTGTCAGCGTCACTCGAGGGCTGCAGTTGGATGAGGGTAGCCTAAAGAGTATTATATTCCTTGGGGTAGCCCAAGATCGTGGTAAGTGGCAGTAGCAAAGAGAGGCTTATGCCCAGCAGTGGGTTAAGTTGGGCTGCGGATGAACATGCAGGTAACATGAGAGGTTCAAAAGTAACATAAAATGTTACAAAAGTTACATTCTGGCAGCTCTGTTCCCCATCTGTTCTCAATCAACAAGATCTTTTCCTCCAAGCCTGACAATAAGCTAGCTACATACCAACATATGGTCAAAATTCTATCATAGTAGCGACATCTAATAAACTGTTGATAAAATATTTACAACAATCAAAATCAAGCCCCCCACCCTTTTTCTACAATAATATAAATTTTCACATTTCTTTTTTTTTAATCATATTATTGCATTGTCATCGGTTCTTGATACGTATGCAAAGTTTCAAATTAATCAGACTTCTGGAAGTTGGTGAAAATTATGTTCAAAGATTCCGCTACATAGTTACGACCCAAGCTATAAGCGTGTTAAAAAGTAGCCTATGGGCTATTCCAGACTATAATCTTTCGCTGTGCCTCTGTTAAACATGCCTTAATTATTTATCTGATGGTTACAAAATAGGGGTGTATTGTGATGTGTTTGTGACAAGCTTATTATGAGCTTTTTAGAAAAACCTAACTTTTATTATTGAATCTGCTCACAGATTTCTAAGTATACAGGGTGTAATCGTTAAGTGTGCACAGGCAGAACATCAACGCCCTATGGGTAGGTCTTCAAAATAATAATATTGAGGTTTCTAATATATTTTTTTCAAACTCAATAGTTTGCGCGAGGGACCCTGCCAAAGTGGTAAAATGTGCCCCTCCCCCCTGTAACTTCTAAAATAAGAGAATGATGTCACTCTAATGTGTAAAGGGTGACAAATATGTTAATATGTGAATAACATAATTATGATACAGGATGTCTGAGACGTCACCTGAAAACTCAGTACAACTACCTAAAAAATAACTGAATTTCGAAGTCATCTTCTTATCGTGATAACGTTTTTCTTCATTAGAAGTCTGTCGGCTGTAAAAGTGAATTGGTTTCTCCCCTTTGTCAGTTACCTGAGCAAGAATGCAACCTAATCCATCACGACTGGCATCAGTGTACAAAATTGTTTGCAACTTAGGGTCGAAAATTGTCAATAAAGCATTATGTAATAACTCATGTTTCAATTGATTGACTGCTTTGACTTGGTCTGAACCCCATTCCCATAAAACTTCCTTTTTTAAGAGCTTTGTTAATGGTTTTGCTATGATAGCACAATTCCTAATAAACTTGCGAAAATAATTTATAAGGCCCAAAAATTGCCTCACCTGGTGCACATTTGTGGGCTCAGGGTACTCTTCTACAGCTTTTAATTTCTTTTTACCTGGACGAACACCATCGGCCGAAATATCGTAACCGAGAAAGTTAACAGAGCTCTGAAAAAAGAAAATGATACATATAAAACACCTACATTCATTGTTAAAGATGTTTGTAGTTTATACCTTACCTGTCAGCTGGAGCACCACCTTCAATATTCAAGTTCCCACTGGTCAGAAACGATGTCCCAAACTGATCTGCTGTCAGGGAAGGGCGGATGAACAGAGTTCCACTGTGGGTAAATGAGTTAGTGCGGTTGTTGCTGTAGTACTGGAACTCCCAGTTCTGTAAAAGTTGAGAAGTTGATAAAGTAAGTATGTTACCAATACAGCCAGGTGAGAGCCCTGGTGGCTTAGTGGTAGCGGCCCCGCCTTCCGAACTACAGCACAAAAATTCCGTCTGATCTAATCCATCAAAAATGCAATCCTGTGTCTTCCATGGAAGCCTTGTATAGTCTATACATTGACTACTCGCTCTAACTAAGTATGAAACTTGTGTTTAGACGCGAGGGATCCGTGTTTCGGCTAGGCAACAAGAATTACAATTTAATGTTTTTCGGATGTAACTGCTAAGTTTATAATGTATAGTGTAAAATGAATGTTCGACTGTGTGATTTATGTGTGTATGTGTGCAATGAATGTGCGTGAGTGCCTTCTTTAAGGAATTCAAATAAAGAACCGAAAGTTCTGGACTAAAACAAGAAATTATACAGGTAGGGAAAGACGATCGGAATCCAACAGAAGAAAACGAAATGACGATCGAAATTCAATAAATGACAATCGAAATTCCGGGTATATAAAAAACTTTTTTCGTTTTCCAGGATGGTGACGAATGGGGTAATGAAGATGCCACCGCAGCGGGTGATTTGCACGATCAGGTGAAAATGGCTGAGTTAGAGGAAATAGGAGAGATGCTGGAACCACCTACTAAGGTTAGCCAATCATAACTGTATCTTTTTCATGACATTACCTTGTAAATTTTAATATTGCATGCCTAGACATAAGCAGATGTGGACATTACTGTAAATATAGACATGCGTATTACAACAAAGATACAACATTTTAAAATAAAAAACAAAATTTAAATAAAAAACCTGTTAATTCAACCTATAAAGTGACCGTAGTTACAATTATCGTGTTTAGAATGGCATCAAAGATTTTTATAATGTCCCAAAAGTTAACTCTCTCTCTCGTCTCTTAACTTTTGGGACATTATAAAAAAATACCAATTAAATTCAAGTTTTATGTATTATTTAGGATATGTCTGTAGATAATGTTCTTGCCAAATAATTTGTAGCTAACCTAGAAGAAATCTATACTTATACTCTTTTCTTGAAAACATGCAAATTTTATGTAAAAAATTGGTTTCACAATTGATAATAAATAAATTTTCTCTCTGTCTTTTTGTCTGTGTGTCAATTTGTCTCATAAATACATTTTTTTTTGTTGGGTTGCATTTCCGCTGTATAAACATTAACAGTAAACTCCATACGATTTGCATGTTTCGTAAAAACTTGTTATGTGCCGGTACAAACTCTATAGCTACCTTTTTACTAATGGTTTTTAGGTTGGCACTACCGTTTTAAAGTAAAAACGAATCAAATACTGGTCCCTTATTGGCTGGCCAGCCAGACAATGGCTCCTAGTGAATTCAAAAATAGAACACAAAGCGCGCGTACGCTAATGTGTAAATATTACTAGTTCGGTGGCCATCGTGGCGTGTAATAGTAACCTAGACGAGACGACGATGTAGAGAACATGGAAGGTGCATTTTGGAAAAAACGGCCATCTTTTGTTTCCAAAACCAATTAGGGTAGGGCCGACTTGTCTATGACTGACTTGACGAAAAAGTATTTTATCTATGTAATATATGTATCATCAATAAACTCATTAAACTACTCGACACTGGCAAAATCTATCTGAAATGGACAGATGCCATTCATTAAGAAGAACAACATGGAACTACCAAGGATGGGACCCGACCTACTAGGTCAGTATCTCAGTATGAAGCAAATAAAAAATCTGGGGAGAGCTTCAAACGTTGTTCTATCCTCCAATCCTGATGTTAAGACGTAGCCTCGCAGAACGTGCCTTCTTCCAAACTACGAGTTGCAATAGTTTAAGTCTACTAAATGTATTTACATAAAAATATATAAGTATTAAAATATCAGCTATCTGGCTCCCATAGTCCAGCTCTGTTTAGTTGGGACTAGATAGTGTTATGTGGATTGTCCACTATATTTTTTTTTTATGCGATCGTTTGGTCATGAGTTGAATTAAAGGACAATTCGTTTCAGGTCGCGTACAAATTTATCAATTCTCGATGCTGACTGTACGTCATGTTATACGTATCATAGGACAATAGTCAAGCCAGAGTTGCCGTGACGACATTGTTCTTTCAATTGAAGTTCGGTAATTACAAACTGTACCTAACCTAGTAATATTTTACATGCTTGAAAATGTGTATTTAGAAATACATTATAATAGATTTTTTATTCTTTTATACTTCACTTATAATATGTTTTGTTTCTGTGTTATTTGAACAAGTCGAAAATATTGTGATGACTTAACATACCTGATGGTGATTCAGAGTTTGTATATTGTCACTAAAGATAAATTGCTCACCATAAAAAGAAATTTGTATTTAATTAATGTATGGTTTAAAATATTTATTTATTTTAAAGTATAAGTTTAAGTCATAGAGAGTTTTTGATAGTTAGCCGTAAGTTCAATAATCTGCGATAAGTTTGTGTAAAATACAACAACAATAATTATTTGCGTACGTAGATAAGCACATACTTACGTTTTTATATCTCCATGACATCGTTTTATTTGTCCCAGACTTCATAAGGCCCCATTTTACCTTCTTTCGGCTTTACGGATAGTTTTGTAACACCCTGTATACCGTACATAATGTAGATAGTGGGTGTGGCATACATAAGCGAAGTTTCTCCTAAGACAATGCAGAGCCTCCAATGGACGTCAGCTCCGAAGACAAAGGCCATAAATGAATGGTTGGTATAATTAAACTGCATTCCTATCTCGCTCTAACCAACGTATCAGAGCGTAGCTTTCATGTTAAGATAATAGTTATTCATGTAAATGATCTTTTACACCTCAACCACGACGAATGCGAATGTTTAAATTAATAAAAAAAAATTGTGAACAATCGCCACAGTATATAAAACAGTTATTACGGCTACACGGTTGCACGCACTGAATAAATAAACGCCCCTAATTACTGCACTTCTACTTTTGTACGCGAGTGTACTTTTTGAAGGGGTCGGGGCTATTTTACTTTCAACATTGTGGGTTAAGTTATTATAAGTTTGAAATTATTTTAATTAGTTTTTTTAGTATAGTTATGTGGTAAAGAAGACTAGTCTGTAAAGTAAGAACTTGGCTCTATTATAAACGTTACTCATGTTGTAAACAAGTGTTTTGTCTCTGTTTATCATTGGTAAAAGAAGAAAGAAGATTTTTTATAAGTTAAGCCGATGGTATGTCCTCATAATTATGACAGCCCTCATAGCTCAGTTGGTAGTAGCTCTGCTTTCTGTGCTAGAGGTCGTGGGTTCGATCCCCACAAAGAACAGACATTTGTCTAGCTATATTATTGTAAAGTTTCATAAAAATCCGTTCAGTCGTTTTTAGGTGAAAGAGTAACAAACATCCATTCATCCATACATATAAACTTTGACGCTTTGTTTGTGTGTTTTAACAAAAATAAAACTTATTGGAGCTCTGATAACTTCGACGCGATACACAAAACCTCAAACTAAATAATGTCAGGGTTACCAGGACAAAAAATATCCACATTGTGCGGATTATATTCAATACCTAAAAAAATAAGAAAGATTTACAACACGCTACAAAAATTCGGACGAACCCACAAAATTGTTAATAGGAGGATATTTCCGTGGAAGGCATTGTCTTGATACAACAATAACGTATTGTATTGTATACCTCAGTTTATTTGTAGAAAATGCCTTTTCAGGTGAATTCGATTTTTGTTCTTTTGTAAAATGCAACGAAATGTTTCCCTCAAATTCGTTTCATGCACAAAAAGATGTTTGAGTGGGAAGTAAGTAGGTAGCTAAATGCTTACTCCACTTTCTCACGCCACGTTTTTATTTTGAACAACGAAAACGGGGTATGTTTAAATTCTAGCCGAAAATTGGAGTATATGTAGCGGTGTTCCGTATTCAATAATTTTATGTTTTTAAAGTTACACTTTGGAAGCAATAAAACAATGATGACTAAAAAAACACAAGCTCGGAGTCGTGCAACGAGCTATGGAGAGAGCTATGCTTGAGTAAAAAGCGTGATTGGAAGATACATTTCCAGTCCATTTTTTTCATGTTTTCTGCCATCACGCGCGGAGGTATCTTGCGCAGGGTCTACCAACTCATCCTAGGCTTGGTCACGTGGAACTTCCACCTAGACTCGCCTAGCTTGAGGACATTTCAAAGGATAATATGGCCCACCTGGTGTTTTGGGTACCTGATGGTTAGCAGTTACCTCTGCCTCTAACGATCCCATCACCTCACATAGTATGTGACCATGATCACCAATATACCAGCACCCTTACCCTTCAAACTGGAACACAGGAGTGCAGTTTTAAACGCAAATCTCGTTGAATAACCAATGTTACAACGTCAAGGGCTTTGAGGTAGAGTATAATTTCGTTTGTTAATTTAACAAGACAGATTGTAGAACCAACTTAGATCTGTGTTACTTACCGGAACAAAATACAATGACACAAACCTATGGACACCCCCTTAACATCCACTCCAGACTCCCCTGGCCTTGTGTACTTCTAACTTGGGTTTGAACTGAGCCATTTGTGCGAAAATGGCCAACACAGACTCGCCAAACCGCTTTGCTTCAGGCCCGCCAAAATACGCCGGCCGAACTGCACCTATACTTTATACCACCAGATGGACTGGAGACATTGTTAAGATCGAGAAGTCGATGGATGTGTTAAGATCGCGGGAAGTCGATGAATGGGAAGGGCTCAAAATCATTCTTCCTGGAAATGTGTAGGGGAGGCCTATGTTCAGCAGTGGACTTCTTCAGGCTGTTGATGATGATGATGATAGCCAGCCCAAATATTTTTTTATGTTAGATAAACAAGACACTGACAATCTATGGTAGCGACAACAGCATATTAAATATTGTGGCCAATCCACACAACACTATCTAGCCCCAAATTGAGCAGAGCTTGTACTATGGAAACCAGATAGCTGTAAAATTAATACTTATATATATTTTTTGTAAATACATACTTAGAATAGGTGCAACGTAACACCAAAACAGACAACCAACATCACACCACACAAATATTTGTTCTAGTTGGGGATCAAACCCAGGACCTTCAGCGCAGAAGGCAGTGCTACAACCAACTGAGCTTTATATAGGCAAAACAAAACTAAAAAGTATGGTATGGAATGTTCACAATATTTATTTTCCATTTTCAGAATGCAATACCAGAAACGATGATCCGCTTCGTCGAAGGCAGTTGGAGTCCGTCAGTGATGATGCACGCCATAGAATGTGGCTGGGACGTCGTTGACGGCTCATATGCAGTGAAACTCACGAACGCCGGACAAGCGTTGGTATTAAATTTTGACGTGGCGGTTTTGTGTGAAGGCTCGTGTGTACTTGTGCTTCACGGAAGACGAACTAGATAGAGTGGTCGCATCATTCTAAAGCATCGTCTTCTTTGGGTCCCGTCAAATATGTATACAGGATGTATAAAAAAAAACTTGACACCAAATAGCTTTGACTCTAAAAAAAATCTAAGGAGTGTTTCAACCACTTTTGTATAAGATTATCTAAGGATTTATGCTGAACCCATTAAGATATAAACTGTAGCAAAAATGTACTGCTTGAATATAGGTACTAGGATTTTCTGAAACATCTGTAATATTGTTTATAGTATTTATTCCTGGGATTACTTACCTACATAACATTTACTCATTTTTTTTTTTTTGTGTTTTTTCTGACAAGAAGCATATACTCGGATTTTTAATTAGACGAAGCTAGCTGACGTTGAGGTCCGGTGAGGTCGGACGCCCGGTTGAGGATCCATATCGTTCGCGTGAAACAATATAGCAACAAAATACACAACAATTACCACAAACACAACGTAACGTAAAACAAAACAATAACTAAACAGCGTGAGCGCAGAAAAACACTCGTGCTATCAGACCAGAGGATGATACGACTGTCTGCAAAATACGATTCACTATGACTTTAAAAAGTAAACATAAATAATTATGTTTGTTAGATTTTACTTTTTATTTATTGTTTTTAACATTATATTAATACATAGATACATTAAAATGTACACAAACAAATTGGGATAGAACATCCCCAACAATGATTTGTAGTTTGGCTTGGTATGGAGTTCCTTGAACACGTTTTTGTAATTCGGCAACCAATCTGAAATTCAGATTATCACATAAAACACATGCTCAACAGTAACTAGGCAGTTTGAGAAAAGTTAAATTGTTACTGGAAAATGTTTGGGTTTCTCCCGATGGATGGACAGGTTTATTAGACAACTTACCGAGTATCAATTTCACAAGCAATGACTTTTTTCACCCTGTCTAACAATTTGATGGTCATGTTACCAGTTCCAGGTCCAATTTCAAGAGCAACATCAGTAGGCCTAAGTCCTGATTTGTCCAGCATTGATGTGATAATGAGAGGATTCTTGAGAATGTGCTGGCCAAAGTCCTTGTTGAATTGGATCCCTAGGGCATCAATAGTTAAAGTTAGAAGCAGATATGGTGAACGCGTTAAACTGTAGTATTTTTTGTAGGTCTTCATTTAAAACCAAATATAATCGTGTTGTTGAATTAAGATGAGGATAACGCAGTGGACTGCAATATTATTGTCATTCATGAAGTGCAAAAGATAGAAAATCATCCAAATCATCACCATTGGATAAATAATTTCATTCAGGAAGTGTAAAAGATAGAAAATTTTGCAAATACATAATAACCATTAAATAAAAAATTCTTGATCCGAAAGAATAGAACGCAAACGTTTTCTCTTCAACCAAGATGACCAGTAAAAAAAAACAAAACGGCCATCTTAGTTTTTTTTCTTCGCGCACGCGCGTGCGTTAGTGTTGCCCGTGCTCTTCCACCCCTAGTGATGTCATCTCTTCCAAAATCGTCGCTCGGTCCCAGTAGGGATGTCCTACTCCCAAAACCGGTTAATACTATAGACTTCGTCGTGGATTAGGTCTATTACAGAGGATGATATATAATAGGTTAGAGTTTCAACAGAGAGTAAGGTACAAATTATACAAACAGTGATTTAAAGTAAGGTGTGTCTTACCACAGGTGTGTCTAACTAATAACTTACTTAATTAGAACAAACACGTCTAAGAAGATGCTCGGAAAACTTACTCAGCCTTAAACTTCCGTCCCTTATATCGTTGATACAATAATTAATTACGCTATAAAGCCTGTTTTTTACCCTATCTGCTAACAAATTTATCGGAAATGAATATTTTAAACCGCCCTCTACATAGACTTTTAAAAATAATAGGTAGGTAGGTGAAATACTCGATTCGATATTTAAGTTTTTTTGACGCTCGTGCTCTGAATACACTCCAAAATGATCTATCATTGAGATTTAGCTCGAGCATTGTTTCAGAATTACTTGAATGGGTATTTTAGTGGTTGTTTTTTGACCTTGAATCACACAAGTCAACCCTAAATTACTCTTTTTATATATGTACGGAAATGAATAGTGGTCTTATGTAAAAATATGTCAGAAGAATAACATTAAACTAATAATTAACATTAACAAACAGTGGCAGGGCTAACTTTAAGCAATGATTAAATGGAAATAATGTTTATAATTATGGCTGTACATGGTTAGGATAGAATAACTCTAGTTGCATATCCTTGCATGTCTAGCCTTATACACCTAGGATAACTAAGTTCAATGACATTCATTCACTGCACTATCAAAGTATCACTCAGCTCATCCAATCGATTTTTCACTTTATTTTAATCTAAATATTCTGCACGATTCTGAAACTCTATAAAAAACTCGGCAGGAGCCAACACAGACGAGAAAAAACCTTTGAATTTCGTGTGTTAATTACAGAGTTCCATCTTTTTTTCCTTCAACATGCGCCCCGCACGATGGCGCGGAGCGCGCTCACAGACGTTCAATCATTGCCTCATTTATTTTGATCTTTGTGTATATGTTTGTACATAGTTTCGTCACAACGGTTGAGCTACGATTTCTGTGAAATTTGGCTTTAACTAATACACCTAATTTTCATGGCTAGTAAAGTCGCGAATAGAAAAGTAGGTACCGTAAAACGTGCCTACTTTGCTCCAAAATTGGCTCCAAATTTAGAGAAAGTGTGATTACTTAAAAACCTTCTACATTAAAGCTTGTTTTTTAATGTATATTGAAAAAAGACCTTATAGGCTATAGACTTCCACTAGTAAAGATGATTTTTATTGAGTTCTGAAGTATATATAAAACGCTAAATTTTGAGCAATTTTACCCACCCTTTTGGGGAACAATGCTCCTGCACTATCTCCGGACAAAAAAAGTGTACTATTGAGATCTGGTGAATAGATAGCAGCCTATACTGTTACTATGCTCCTGAAGAAAACCATAAAGTAGTAGATTTAGGTGTTTCTAGCTAGTTTTTATGGTCGAAACAAAAAAAACATGTATAAGAAAAATTAGAAACTTTTATTGTTCCGCTAGCTAATTATATACCTAGTTAAATAAAACCCCCTTTTACCTTAAACATATAAGCGGTTATCTCGATCGGAAGTGGCTTTTACCGATTATTTTTGTTTTACTTTTTGTTACACTCTGAAAGAATGGCTGATAATGAGAGAAAAAAATGGTGGATACCGGAAGTGGGTATTCAGTGTTGCCAACAAGTTCAAAGACTACTCGAATGCGTTCAAACATTTTTGAATTACTTTGTAAATTTTGAGTTATGAACGAAATATTGTTTGTAAAAAATTGGAGTATTTTTACCCATTAAGGTGCAAAGTAGGCACGTTTTACGGTACAGATAATTAAATACTTATTAGAATATTTCAGTTTTTAATATTTTTCATTTAACATTTAAATAATTTTCATTAGTGTCTTACTTAAGAAAACCCGTTAGCGAAATGCGTGCGTGCACCTCCGGACCGGAAACTTTGGCAAAACAGCAATTTAGATAGTCGTACCCTCAAAACGTAGGCGAGAGGTAGATGAGATAATTATTTGAATGGGTAAAGGTAGAGTTTAACTTTTTGCCCAAGTGTAAATGAGTGATTCGAGTGAATAAGACGAGCCTTGGCTAATACTCATAATGGTCGTAAAGCAGTCATATAGGTTAGCATTCCGCTAAGTCATGCCTTGAAGCAGCATTGCTGTGTTTCGGTTTAATAAAAAAATAAAAATAAAAAGTCTATTGCCATCTCTATTTAAATACAAGACAGTGACAGTGGTGAGAGATTTAATATTTATTTCATTATGGTTTTTTATTCGTAAGCACTACTTACACAAGACGTGACCTTCTTGAAAAGGTCTCTTTTGACCTTATCTATTTTGCTAGGCTTGGTGTTGACGGCGCTCAGTTTGTCATCGAGTCGTTGCAGATCGTTCGGATCTGCATCAGGAATGCTTCGCAACACGCCAGCGATGCTAGGGAATGTTGGTCGTAGTAGCTCGTACAACTAGAACAAAATTACTAAAATAAAACAAATGCACGCACAGGCAGGGTAAACAACAACTTTGTCTAAGTTGTTGTTTGTAACCTTTGTAAAATTCTTCAAAATTTGCCTAAAGAGGTCCACCACTAGACAAGACATTCCAGGCATAGCGATTTTGACTACTTACTCCACTCCACTTACTAAAGCTCTCCGGTAAAAACCCATGGCGGATTGTTATATTTTGTAGATTTATTTTAACAAATAAATTATTAATCTCGACATTAATAAGAGAATAAATACATTTTTCAAAATCTTTGAAACCTTTTTCATTAGATCAGATAAATATTTTGGCAATACTTGATTACTGTCTTCATGCCTATTCCATACTTAAGTTGATATAGTTTCGGCTTAGCGTTTAGTAGCTGTCACAATCTCAGTCCGTTCAAAATGTCAAACAAAACCTCACTCATTCAATGGTGCAGATCAGATCGTCTCCCTCCAACTTCTGTCCGTTGGTGATGGCCACTGTCTGAATGTTGCCGGCTTTGGGAGCTTGGACCACCATCTCCATCTTCATGGCTGATAGGATGGCTAGGGGCTGGCCCTTTTCTACATGCTCGCCTTCTTTTACTTTGATGGCTGGAATAGAGGGATAAAAGTATTTATACATTACATGCAATTAAAGCTATGGAAATCTAAAAATAATCAATATGGTTTTATTACATAGTTACTTTTAATTCGGTTTTTTTTCAATTGTGCTCGCGAGATTCAAGGTAAACAAAATGTTTTCTAAACTTACAGGTACATATTTATATTGTAATGGACTGGGATCTCTTCTTTAGTGTGTTAAAATTGGTAACTATCGCCCTATAGCAAAGCATTGCTACGTAGGTCACGCACATCAGGAACGTGCACTGGCCAGCAACCATCAATTTGAGGCATACAGATGTTCAACTTCATGTTACACTACTGTTTGATGTTTCGCCGACGCTAAACAAATATTTTAGTTTACTGTAGCAAAATGTACATGCAGATATATTTGCTCTTTGGCGCATTTTACGGTGAGACCGAAAGTAGCGTTTTCAATTCACGTCAACATTTTCTTTAAGCCTGAGTTTTTATATGCGGATGTTTTTTTTTTTTTAATAACTGGAATAAACTCAGGAAATCTAAGCCCACAGTTTGATATGCGATAAGGTCATATTTTACGGTTTTTATTTATCGCAAAAACTTTAACAAAATTATTGTAGGTAAATTATATGAAAAAAAATGGTGATAAAGTCTTGGTCGTCCAACTAACCTTGTAAATAAATAGTGTTATATCATCGCCGTTTTTCAATTTCATCTGCAAAAGAAAAAATACTAATTAAATTTAACAATCTGAGAAAATAAATTGTAGGGTATTTTTCATTCATATTCATTTCTTTATTGCTTATAAACTACATTTATATTAAGTTTTAAAGTAACATGTATAAAGGCACAGCAAATACTGAGGTCGGTTTCTAAATACAATTATTATTAAAGCAAACACAATAACATTCATAATAAATAGAATTGCTATGTGGCGTTAGTATCTTGTCAATTTTTACACATTAAATAAAAAAATAAAATATTTAAATTATTTCGGCTGTTTACGGCCTCGCAAATATAAAACACTTTGGCTTTGAAATGAAAAAAAATGAAATGTATTTATTAGCTTAAAGTACCTATGGTCAATTTTGAAAAACTTCGTATTAATAATGTTATTACCACATACTTCGTCGGAGACCGACAAGCAAAGTTTAATGTTAAGTTGCTAACATGAGAGCAAAACTAAAGAAAAATTAACAAAAAACAAAAGAATCCAAATAAAGCGCATCTCTGGATTTGTTTCACTGAATGTTAATAAATCATTCCATTTGAGTCGATTCTCAGCTTGTGTGTTTTGCTGCACATCGTTAGACCACTGCATACTTACTACGCAGTGGTATGGAGTATAAAGGACTCACTTTTAATATATCACTCACTTTTCAGGGCACTTTTTTATATTTCACTTTTAATATACGCTAAGGGTGCTTTTAAACAAAAAGTAAGAGATTCTCAGTTCAGTCGTTATTTTTAATGTTTATCGCATAACAAAACTTTTTTTTTCTGAAAGGTTACTTCCAAAAGCATGAAAAGAGCCTCTTTGAGGCGCACTTAAAATCCTATCATCACACTTGGTTAAAAAAAACCAGTTAAGAAGATCTATTACCTTTTGGCATGCAATCTGCTCCACAATATGGATGACATTGTCTTGATTCAGTGATAATTCATTTGCAATTTTATTTTATTGCTTGTTTTCGAAGAGAGAATGGATGATTTCCATGAGTAATTAATCAACGACCTCATTGTAGAAGCCTCGACAGGTACGCTATACGGAAAACATAAAAAAATGGCGGGGTTGTGCAATGCCAAAAATAAAATAATCGCTTAGAAAATCTCGGTCGGCCCGAGAATTAGGCCCCTGATACCTACCACAATGGTTTCACACTAGTTGCTTGTTGAAAGCATCAAAAAACACACAAAAAAGAAAGGAACTGACCGATTACCTCAAGGGAATAAGTCATAAGTTATTTCATTGAACAATCTTTAAAAATGGTTATTATATTTTACGGCTCGGTTCTGAAAACGTTTTCAATGGGCACAATGTTTTTTGAATAGGTTATAATATCAATATTCAACGGAGTTTTGAACAGCGCCATCTAACAAATGCCTGAGTAAATTGTGACTTCATAATCTTCTCATAGATGGCGCTCCGCGGTAAAAGTTGCGGTTCGCGCCGTGCTCAAACATATTTCTGGCAGTTTTGCATAGAAGATCTAAAATCAGACCTCGTCTAACAAATTAAAAAAAAATCATGTTACATCTATACTTTCCAATAGTTCTTCTAGTATCAATTATAACCACGCTTCATCATTTTCACAGAGTTTTCTTACACGCAGTGGTAGAGTCTATTCATAGGGGCGGAAGAGTTATCATTTGCTTGTAGGTAAAGTTAGTCTCTTGCTGCAATTGGTGAGTGATAGACCGTAAAAGTTTACTCTTATATTCGTGTACTCTCCTAGTGTACAGCGAACTTCAAGAGTCTTCTGGTTGAAAAATTGTATCGCCTTCAGCGTTTCCAGAGTTTGTTCATGGGCGGACTTACGTAATCCATTTCAGACGAGTGCAACTCCTACGTCGTACTCCACAAAGAGTGTGACCATGGACGTACGAGTTCCACACGCGCTTCCGACGTCACAAGAGTTCGTTCATGGGCGCACAGATGGTTTCCAAGACGAAGAGCGTGCAACTCGTCCGTCGTACATTGACGGTGCTTATCGCAAGCACGCTTCTAACATTTCCACGAAGAGTTTGTTCATGGGCGCGCGTCGGTCGCGGTGGACGCCGGCCCAGAAGCGACGCACTGCCACATCGGCGAGGCGCAATGCGGGAAGAACTAACAACAGCTGCTGTAGCGCTGAGTTTGCATTGTATGGCCTGGAATAAACCATACATATAAGCAACAAAAAAAATAGAAACAAACATCAAACCCATTTTTTATACAATTTGGTGATGGACCACCTAATGTTGAGGGGTAACCATCGCCTGTAACAAAGCATTTTCTCGTAGGTTACGTACATCAGGAACGTGCCCTACAATACACTGCCCTGCGTCCATAAACTTGAGGCATACATATGTTTAGACTCACGTGTCAGTAATTTCACCCACACCCTTCAAACCGAAACAGCAATGCTGCTTCACGGCAGAATTATGTATGGTGGTAGTACTTCCCCGAAAGACAATTTAAAAAAACTGCATCAAAACCCCGACAAGAGCTAAGCTCTTAAATTTAAGAAAATGAACCCACCATACAAAAAAATAAGTTTTTTTATAATGTCCCAAAAGTTAAGAGCCGAGGCGAGATTTGAACCCGCGACTTTCCCCTTGGTACGGGGCTGTGCTGACCGCTGCGCCATCGGATCCTAATCTAATCACACTCGACGAATAACTCTTACGGATTGTAACCCGATCTGATGGCGCCGCCCGTCCCAAGGGGAAGGTCGCGGGTTCAAATCCCGCTCGGCTCTTAACTTTTTGGACATTATAAAAATCTTTGTGTAATCTTTCCTTAGGTGTAATGTGTTAATGTTTCCTTAGGTGTAGTAAAAACTATAAAATCAATAAAAAGTTAAAAAATAAGATGCTTACTGTTTCAGGCCACACGAGCGTCTTCTAGCTTCAGCTGTAAAACTAACAAATAAGTTAAAAAACGCGTTAAAAGCCAATCTCGACGGACAACTCCTTGAAAGCCTGGCCAGTGATGACGCGGAATTAGAGAATGTAGATATACTGAAGTATTTGGACTCTATGGCAGCGGAAGAGACGCATGGACAAGATCTAAGCACTTATAAAGTGGTGCTCACTAATGAAATAACTAAAAGCTGAGCTACATAATACTTCGAGAAACGTGTTTTGTATGAAATGTGAAATGACACATCATTCCCAATGGGAGTAGCCGCGTTGAACTAAAATATAGTTTCAATTTGAACATTTTTGGGTTTTGGTTAGGTAGTTGGTGCAAGCATACAGTCTTCTTTATAATCAACTTCGCAACTAAACATCAAAGTACATCCATATTTTATTAATAACATCAAACGAAGCATTTCATAATGTGTATTAACTCTATCCATATTTAATATACCATATTTAAAAACACATATATTTCGAAATATACAAGACTCCGTATTTGGAATATAAAATATCAACAGCATTCCCAACAATTACTTATACATGTGATTATTCCATACCTTACTTATCTTAATAAGTACAGTCAACATCAAAAGTTAGAAGTATTATAAGAAGTATTATCGGGCGAAGTTTCAAAGCCATGAAATAGAGGGCTTCAAAGATAACTAGCTAGGTAGTAGGTATAGGTATGTAGGTCTATGTCTAGGTAAGACCATCATTTTGATTTCAAAGCCAAGTAGGGCCGACTCGACTTTGACTGACAAAGATCAACAACACGATGTACCACAAAAGTCCATATAACTCAGCAATAAAAATCTATAATCATTTACCTATTGATTTAAAACAACTGGAAGGTAACATGTTTAAAAATAGTTTAACAAAGTGGCTTATTCATAGAGTCCACTTTAATTTAGGTGAATATTTTGAACTCAATTAGCGCCTCTAATATAGTAGATATGATTAGATTATACCTACTTAGTTACTTTGTTAATTGTTTTAAACAATATTTCAAGTTTTATGATAACAAACATTAAAAAAATACAACCCAATTGAGAACCTCTTCTTATGTTGGTTAAAAATAGTCAGTAGTAGTAGTAACTTTTTAAACCAATTACATCGTCTATTAATTAAAATCAGTAAAAGTTTTAAAATTCTTTTTTTTTTTTTTTTTTACTTAGACTTCAACTTTATTGAAACACAAACTTAAGAGAAAAAAAAAATAACAATATCAACTTAAATAAATAAATTAAAAATACCGACACTAATCTAACAAACCGCTACCTGATGGCAGCGTTCCCAAAATGCTGGCAGCATTGCCACGTTGTATGGCAATGCTTAATCTTTAGCTTGTCGACACGTGACACAGCTCGAAGGGCCGCTGGTGTACAGCCTACTAAATAAATTATGAAAAGTAAAAAAACATTTATTCTGTCCACATTTTTTTCATGAAATTAATGAAGACTACTACTTGAAATATGTTGACCAACGAAAGTTAATCAACAATTTGAGTTTTATTAAACTTTCTTTGCATTAGTCTTTAAATATTGTCAGAATAATTTTTACATTTGACGCAAAAAAAACTCCATTATAAGCTTTTCAAGATAGGGAGCTTGAATCCATATCACACGTGGCGTGAGAGTGGTGTACCTGGAGCCTCTCCATCATAGGAGAAGTTGGGCACGAGCAGCGTCTGCGCGTCCACCACGATCACGGGGTCGGAGGAGACGCCGTGCACTCCGCGCAGCGCGCCCAGCTTCACCGAGCGCGGGTACTCCAGCGCAAGGGGGATCGACACGTCGCCGAAGTTCACCTGCACCAAACAAACAACGTCTAAAGCATGCTTCTACTGCACGAAAGGAGCCTTTTAGAGGCGCATTTAAAATCCTTTCTCCGCACGCAAACAACATGAGGAATAATAAATTGGCGTGGTATGGACAAGTCATGCGGAGAGGTCATATTACGAGGAAAGTGTTGGATATGGATGTGGATGGTGGTTATAAAAGAAGAAGTAGACCAAATAAGAGATGGATGGACTGCGTCAAGGATGACATGAGCAGGAAAGGAGCGAGCACTGAGATGACGAATGATAGAGGTGAGTGGAAGAAGAAAACCTGTTGTGCCGACCCCATGCAGCGGGGGATAAGGACAGAAGGATGATGGTGCACACAAACAAGTGTCTATAAGGATTAGGATATTTTCAAGGGTCAAAGTCTTAAACTACATTAATCTAGGAATGCACATATGCAAATTGAAATGATGCAGTCCAATGCAGTTCCGTTTTCTTGGCAGAGTAGCGTACATTTCACTGTGCCTTCATTTGAAGCGGACGTGGTGTGAATATGACAAGAGCCTTCTAGAAAACGGCACTCGTCATTTGACGCACGGAATATTACGGTGATCGTCATTGTATAAAACGCGCGCAGTAGAATAATATCAAGAGCCATAAGTCCACAAAAATATCTGCAATATCATTGGTAAAACACTCCGCCAAAGCGTTTTATTGCAAAAACAACCTTTTATTTCAACGTAGTGCATTCCATCAAAAATATTGATGCCAGAGAACCAGTCTTTTCCGATGTGGGAAATTCCGATCCACACAGAACAGTAGACCTACCATAAGCTCTGTCTGGCTCTGGTTTTGAGTCTGTGAGTGCCATAAGCCTTGCGCACATCTAGGCGATGGCGATCAGCTGAAACGATGTCAAATATCATCATCATCATCAGCCTGAAGAAGCCCACTGCTGGACATAGGCCTCCCCTACACATTTCTAAGAAGAACGATTCTGAGCCCTTTCCATCCACCGACTTCCCGCGATCTTAACAATGTCGTCAGTCCATCTGGTGGGTAGGCGCCCTACTTTTCGTCTTTAACTGCTGGTGAAATAGTTTCGTACGTTATTTGTACAAATAGTTGTTCAAGATGTATAAATTGGGTGTGTTTCATTTAATGTTGCTGTCTGCAATGGTGCAAGTGGCCCTTTCGCTAAAAGAAGGCGAATGCGAGGTTTGCGTGAAGACTATCAGCATGGGACAGTGTCGAGGGTGTTTTAATTCCCGGCAAGTCACTTTCACTGATATAAGGTAAATCCTGGGGCCAAGTTGATGCATCAGCCTCAAGCCATGGGGGAGACCACCACAACGAATGATCTACCAATTCCGAAGGAGTTAGACCTCGACTTGCAGAATCCGCAGGATTAAGCGCGGATGGCACATGCTTCCACTTTGCATTAACCTCTATTAGTGTTGCAGGTGTCTATGGACAACGGTAACTGCTCTCTATCAGGTGGCCCGTATGCTCGTCTGCCAGCTATGGCATTTAAAAATATTTAGTGTTTGGAACAGTATGTTTACAGAAAAAGTCATTATCTTAGCTTATTTTTATTTATTCAAAAAGACAAACACGTACAAACCTAGTTTAGCCTTAATACCACACAATTGAATAGAACAATCCATAAGGGCACGCGATTGGATTCAAACCCACGATCTAAGGATTGGAAAGTAGTACACTACAATCTCTTTCTAAAAATCTATCCCATCATTATCAGTCTGAAGAAGTTCACTGTTGGACGTAGCCAAACACCAGCTTAGGTAGGTACTAATATTATAAATGGAAAAGTAACAATGTTTGGAGCAAATATAGATTCTAATCTGGCTTAGCATATTGATTCAGTTTTATTCCAAAAAAAATAACACGAACGGAACGAAAATGAATGTGCCCAAAACGAGAAAAAGATTTAACTTTTTATGTAAGCTATCACTACAACCTCGAGACGAAACCGCGGGCGGGCGCTCGTCTTAAACAATTTTCACAAAAAAGCAAAAGATAAATTGGCTCAGCTTTCAGTTAAACTGTGGTAGTTAATCGCAATTTTAAAGGATCTCAATCTTAAATTTAATTTACATTCGTTGAGTTTTTATTATGAATATGTATTAGCTATTTTTTATAAGATTTTTTGTTGATGTTTTAACATTTGACAGGTTATGGTGCATTTAGATTTTTTACCTACGGCCACATCAAGGCGATAAGTGACAGCGATAGCTGTATCGATGTCTTATAGCAACTATGATGCCTTTATTGTATGGTCCCACCATAAAAATCTGATATGAACAGTTATTATATGGATCCACCATACAATAACTGTTCATTTCGATTTTTTGTGTTCATTTTTTGAGAACTCTACAAACAAAACAGGTAAGTATTATAATTATGAGCTCTGAAGAAAAATGTATTTTGGAAATATGTATATTTTACTATTCTATACTTACTTCAGTATATATTTATACAGATTTTTTATATATTTGATATAATTATATTGGTATTGTAGGAGTACTGTGATTATATTTTGACCAAAAAATATTGACTTGAAATTGTAATGATAATTAAATATGTCAGTTTAATAAAATGGAATTCAACCAACAATTTTTTTTATTTACAAAAAAATACATGATTAGGAATGATAGAAATTAGTTACTTAGACCTAGTAGACTTGGTCACTGTAGTATAGTATTTTTGATTAATTTTGAGCTATCTAAGTAATTCCATCAATTCAACTCAATAAAATTTTATTCATTACAATTACAAGAATCACTTTGAAACGTCTTAAAGCTAGGTGAGTCTAGGTGCCAGTTCCACGCGACCAAGCCTAGAAAAACAGGCAACAAACTACGGCTCGGTTTCTACCGTTTTTTTAACCGACTTCCAATCAAAAAGGAGGATCTCAATTCGGTTGTATCTTTTTTTTTATGTTTGTTAACGCATAATTTCGTCATTTGTGAGCCGATTTGAAAAAAATATTTTTTTATCTGACAAGTAGGTACTGCTTCCAGATTGGTCCCATTTTAATTTTATCAAAATCGGTGTTGCCTTTTTTTCAAAAGCAAAAGTTCCAAGTAATATTCTAGAATACATTGTAGAGGCGTCTTTGCTTACAGATAGCATTAGATGGTGGTATTGGTGACCAGCAACTGCATGCAATTCAACAATTTTCAGCGCTCTAAAGCTAGCTTGTCACCCTAAGAATAGATCTAATTCGTTATTCCCCTAGGCGAGATATCGCGGATAGTCGGGAACGAATGGCGATCGCTACCCGCGTCGACGAAGCAAAGCTGGGAGAAACGAGCGGCTCGATGCAACGAGGAAACGTCGGCGAGACTTGCTGAGGAAATGAGGGAACTATCGGCTCATGTTAGTTCTACATTTAGATAGAAAATACTTTATTCTACAGTTCTACACCACATTAACATCGGAAAAACTTTAAAAGAATACAATAGGCGTATTTAACCACTAATGGCCTTACTTATAAAAATATGTCAAAAGATAAACAGTGCTTAAACTATTTCCATCTATTAACACTGGGTAATGTCAAACAGTGACAGGGCTAAATTTAAGCATTGATTAAATTTAAATTGCGTTCATAAGTATGGCTGTAAAAGTTGCAATCAATGAATGACGTTATCTACATCGTGTAGTTCAGTATAGATAGTGCAATTCACGAAGACGCGCCCCTCGCGGGGTGCGGGGAGTTTGCTCCGAGCGGCAGTCGCGAACCGTAGTCTATTCATTGTAGTGTGCGTGAGCACTCATAGGTAATTAGTGTGTACCGATAACACTCAAACATTGACGGAAGCTTGCACACATATACTATAAACGGTTAGGAGGAATAGTGGGGCGCGTCTTCGTGGATTGCACTATCTATATTATTATTAGTTCTTCTGTAGTGTAATGCTGTCAGCGTGGTAAAAATGCGCCCGATTGTTGGTAAATTTTTAAAATATCCTTGAAATTAAAATAATCATATCACATGATTTATAACGTTCAGGTTTTTTTATAAACATTTGCTTGGTTTATATTTCAATGCCAGATTACGCCCTTAATGGATCGGACAGGATTTTTTGTATGTACTGGATGACTTCTAAACTCCCTTTTACATTTCAGACTCAAATGGAGATGACGTACGAATGCGCGTGGGACAACTGCGACTTTCTGTTTGAGGACCTCGGAGATTGTATGGAACACTGCGTCGGCGATGGAACTAACAGTAAGTCACTATCTATCACCATCAGCCTTTTCAAAATCATTCAACTATATACTTATATAATTTCCAAAAAGTAATTCAACTAGATAAATATTTTTTATTTTTTCCTCAGGTTCGGTCCCACCAGGTCACGTGCAAAACCACTACCGCGGCAGTGGTGGGACAGAGTTCGCATGCCTATGGCGTAACTGTGCACGAGTTAGAAAGGGACAGGCGCCGTTTCCCAACCTACCCCGACTGACGAGACACGTGAGGGATTTGCACGTTAACAAGGGGAATGGGAAAATGATGGCGGCACATGAACGAATGGCCAAGTGAGTAACATTAATTTAACTAGATGCGATGGTAGGTTTATTCTATGCACGAGTTAGAAAGAGACAGAACGGTTGGCGTAATTGTGCACGAGTTAGAAAGAGATAGGCGCCTTTCCCCAACCTACCTGTCAGGGTCGACAGTCATGTCGAGACATGTAGAGAGTAAGTTTGAATTATGCTGGACAGAATGGCAGGTAAAAAAAGAGCAATAGAGACGGCGATAGAATCAGGCGCATGCCGGAAAAATTCGTGTGAAGCGCAAATTGTCAATAGGTTTTAGATTTCAACAATATCTATTGCAAATAAAATAATTACTCGACGCTCCGAGCTTTTTCTTCACACTGAAGATAGGCCAGTCGAGAATACCAGTAATTAAATTACACCAAGTGTTTGGCAATATAGGAGTGAACGTTTTCGTGAATTCATGATAATTTTTTGTTTTCAGGAACTTTAATTAATGTTAGCCTGTTGTCTTTGTTTACCACATTACGTTTGGTGCCCTCGACCTAACACGGTACTTGTTTTGGAATACCGCCAACAGCTGCCAAAAACTCTTAAAGATATCGTCGTTATTGGTTTGGCTGTATGGAAGGACAGTTAGCACGTCACAGGAATTTGCTGCTCTGCAAATAAACATGGTTTGTACAGAATAATACGTACATAATACTTTTTCATCCCATCTATTCGAAAGAGGCCTTTTGTTCATCGATAAAAGCACGCATAAAGGCTCGAACACACCTAGGTCGCTGGCGGTAGCGATCAGTGAAATGCTGTCAAATATCGCTGTCAAATCTCAAATCTGACAGCGATATTTGACAGCGTTTCACTGATCGCTACCGTCAGCGAACTAGGTGTGCGCAGGCCTTAAAGGCCTGCGCACATGTATGCGATGGCGACGACGCGGCGATCAGCTGAAACGCTGTCAAATATCTGATCACCATCGCCTAGATGTGCGCAGGTCTTTCAGACCTACTTTCAGAGTATGAGCAATGAAAAATTACTTGTTAATTTTTGCAACCCCTAAACCTAGGTCTTACATAGTCTCATTATAAAACGAGGTTTATAGAGGGATTATTCTAATGAACTAGGTCAGCTCTGGTAGTGTTTTGGAGGTTTTATAGTACACCTAGGTTCTACAAAATTAAGATTTTTACTTAAATCATTCTTGTAAGCTGCAGCTGTATTTTAAACTACCTTTCCGGTAAGGTTAAATAAAACAGCAAAATAGGTAACTAATGAATTTATTTACATATTCACATATTAAATTGGCAACATTTAAATAAGTATAATATACATTTAATCTTACCCTAGCTACAATACAAATATTTTGGCTATAGTCTATCACAACATTCAGTTTCTTACGTGTATCGCTGTCCTTTTCGGTCCAGTGGAAAAAGAAAGAGAGGAGTACAAGGAAAGTGGCTTGAAGTCGCGTGTTTTATTACTAAACATTTCAATTCCTAACAATAACATTGAGCCTGGTGAGAAGAAAACTAAAAGAAGCGCACCATTCATAAGTTACATAATATCGTAGTTCATACTTACATATTTTTATTACTTTATGTTGTTATCAACTTATTACCAAAATTATAAGTAGTATTTGGCCATCAAAGACATTGATGATACATTAAGACCCATCTCATCTTTTTTTCATGCATTCTATAAAAATGAAGGATCTAACGGTACAAATACTATTTACCCTGAGCAAAACTAAACTTCAAACATTTATACTTCCCAAGTAAAACATGACAAGTCTGATAAAACATCCAAAGATCCAAAGAGGGTCCAATGAATCCTAAAATTTATAATAATTAGTATAATTTTTCCTGTTTAGTATTATTTTTACAAACCTCTTATTTGTTTTTATACTGTTTTGTAATTTAATTTGTTTTTATGAATAATTATACTGGTTTATTATTTACATACAGTTTTGATTTATTTGCTAAGGCTATATTTTATAAATTTAATTTCAGATTTTCTAAAACAAACATGCAAGCTCTGGGTATCACATGGAGGAAACTAGCAACAAACGTCCGAGGTTCAACATTGACATTTTTGTAATGACAATTATACAGTAATACTTGTACCAAATAATAACTGAGTTTTACTTATTTCCACTCCGAAGGCAACCCACTAGATGGATCGATAACATTGTTAAGATCGGAGGCCTATGGCTATGTTTCTCCGCAGTTTAGGTATGGTTGACCGGTAAAGGCCTGCGCACACCTAGGTCACTGGCGATGGCGATTAAAGAAACGCTGTCAAATCTGACATGATTTGAAGCTATGATGCGAACTCACGATTTCAAGCCAAGCGTTAGGAGTCGAGTTGGGCTCAATTCAAATCACTTGCATAAATCATTAAACATTTTATTTATCGATGGCACCCAGTTTTTGCATAAATACAGCCACAGGGAAAAGAGGTGTGATAATATTTTAACGTTTTTATTATGTATGAATGCGGCCGTATACCAAATATAAAGCTCGTTACTGCCGTCAAGCGGAAAAAGTCATGAACGCACACGTCACATTTTTGAGCCATTATCATTTTTATTTGCGGAAAACGACACACTTGTGGTTACGTCTCTTTTCAAATTTTTTGTTGATTTTACAGTCTGGAATTTCAGAATACAGAATAGCTTTGATAAAATGAGTTTAGCCTTGCACACATCTGAGCGATCTGAAATTTCATCGAAGAACGTATCGGTAACCGGCAGCTTGAACGAGTTCTTCTATCAGCAATGCACTTGGGTGCTAGACTCGCATGTTGAAAGGCAACTTTTCATCGATATCTCTTCGGAGCAGGTTAGTTAGAATCATATTATTATTTTTACTAGACCATACTTTGACTTATTAGGTAAAGTACATAACTGATGGAAGTAAATAAATTTATTTCAAAAGAAAATGTCTCATAATGCGCTAAATAAAGTCTGTGTTTATTTAATACAAAAATGACCCATGCATGAAAGTTTTACCGAAGTGAGAATGAAGTTCTGTGATATTAGAGTTAGAAAATCTTTAAAACTTATTAAGATTTGAATAAAAGATGAAAAACGTACAAAAGTATTTATTACAAACATACATTAAACTAGCAACTATGATTTCAACAAACGAGTTTAACTTGTAGCTAAATGATAATATTTTGTAACACTATGACTGATCATCATCAACTTAAATAAAAAGGGTTTTTAATAACTAATTTACAATATCATTATATCAGTTGCATACATAGCAACCATATAGCAACTTTGCCATGTTACATCTTAGTCAGACAAAAAAGCAAAAGTTTCAAAGACAGCACACGCTACGCTTCAAAGTTATAATAAAGTATCCACACAGCATATATAAAAATAAGACACGAAAATTGTAGGTACAGATATTGCAAATTGACATGTTAGCTTCCTATGGGTAGAGCTTGGAGGAATTAGAAATGGAGGCGTCAACGTTCAAATCCACGAACAATATTTTCTGCCAAAATTGACGGGGGACGAGGTAAACATGCATGGCACACGCGCATAGCAAAATCCTATTCATGTAAACACACACATTGACAATCCCGCACACGATCTTAAAATTTGCACACAGATAAAAAATATAACGTAGTTACGCAGTGTCAAGACTCACATTAGGATAATCTCTAGTGATGGGAATTCAGTAAGACCGGTAAATTGAACGATGAATAAAATAATGAATGAAATTGGTTTTTAGGTAAAGGTAATTTAAATAAGTTATGGCGTGTTGTAGAACCTCAAAAAGTTAGAGCAACACGTGTCAAGGGTCACGCAAAAAGGGCCCACTAGCGGCCTACTTGCGCAAAAAAACCTGCCCGCACATCAAGTGCGGATGCTAAAACTTGCCAACTTGCCAACCAGATTTGAGATCACCCGTGCTTTTTCAATTAAACTTACCCTTGCAATAAAACAAAGACCTAAAGCCACTGCGCCGGCCAGCAATGACTCTCCTGGCTTTTCATCTAATGGTTGACTCTTCACTAAGTTCACCAATCTATTAAAGAAAAAGTGGAGAAAAAAGTCAGATAGTAGCTGATCTAATACTCAAATACATTATTTTTTTGTGATGAATACTTAGAAAACAATGAGAAGACAAACAAAGAGTTAAGTTTTGACTTACCTAGTTTTAATAGTCTTTTCAACAAGTGTAAACAGTTCATACTGGCCATCGATTTGTCTTACATCTAGTGGTTTGCCCGGAGATGGATAGAGGTATTCACTGAAATATAAACATTTTATCTTTAAAAGTTTAGGCGCTCAGTTCTTGTCGGGTTGAAATTCGGAAAATTCAATGATCTGCACTTGGTAAATGGACTGGTTTCCACATAATGTCTTTCGAATTCGGCCCACAAGCACATACTGACTGGACCATCTCTTGATGTCCTTAATACACACAACAAATAGTAACAAAAAAAATCGGTTGTCTGTAAAGTCGGTTTACTGACGATAGTTGAACGTGATAACGTCATAAGAAAATACTCGCGGACTCGCGGACGCGGACTCGGACTCGGACTCGAACTCTCGGACCCCCTCTGGACCCTCATTTACCCTTACCCTCATTTACCCTTACCCATTACCCGACCCGGGCTCGGGCTCAGGTAAATGGAACGACGAAACGACGTAACGACGCATGAGTCATGTTTTTTCGTGCGTGCAGCCGGCTCCATCGATTTATAAGACGTTATCACGTCAAAACACCAGCCGGTCTACGCTTGAACGCGATTCCGATCACAATTATAAGTTTTGACGGAATTTTAACAGAAAATCTATAGGATTTCAGTCAAAATTCCGTCAAAACTTAAGATTGGGATCTGAATCGAGTTTAAGGGTAGACCGGCTGTTCAGCCACACTGAATTAACTAAAAAAAATGTCAAACATACCTTTTATGAAAATGGCAGCCAATAACCGCAAGCTGATTCTGAGACTTCTGCATCAAATGTGAGTTGGCGAACGCTATGACTGCATCCAGGCAGTTCGTGAGCACTTTTGGATCCTCGGTGATGTAACGCTGGTTTGGGTTTGTGTCCACTATGATCACAAGTAGACTGCTGTCCGAGGTTACTGGAAAACAGTTTTTGTTTCATAGTTTTGGGCAGACTGATCCTCCTATCATTTTCAAGTCTCTAATAGCCATTATTCTGATTCTAATTGATATACTTTTTTTGTAAGAAAGCAAAACTAAACACCTCTTTCGCTTCATTCACTCGCATAACATTCTTCATACATGCTCACCGGTTTAGGGTACTCCTAACCTGGCCTTTCTCTAAAACGTCTGCGGAATTGAGACGAAAGTTTAAAGTCGGTATATATCGCGTTTATTTTTGTCTATTTTTTACATCTTTCCCTCTAAAACACTTTTGGGAACAGTTGTTCCTGCAACAATATTTATTTATTTAATATATGTCTCATAGCTTCGTCACAGTAGCTAGACATTATAGTATGTCAAAACCTTTTGCTGCTGTAGTACACAGAAACACGACGCACTTCTCCAGTATAGATGTATCTATTTGTATCTTTCTTCTTTTATTGTCCTTGTGTTTTACTGGTTTATGTGTGCTTATTAAATGTCTGTCTATTGTGCGTAATAAGGCTTGTAATTTGAAAGCACTATTTATTTATGAAGGATTCGAGACCCGTCTGTATTAAATCGAGTCCTATTGATAAGAGATCTCTATCTCTCTCAATTTAACATTAAACAATTAAGTTTAACATTTAAGTTCATTTGTACTACTTTTCATTTGTCTCAGATCTTAAGTGCAGCCAGGCTTAATTTGTTGCTCGACCAAACTACAGCGACGCAACGAAGACTGAATTATACTAGAAATAAGCAGTAATTTATGCTCAAAGTTGCACTATGCAAGTCTGCACTTCCACCAAAGGTGTGTGAGGAAGAAAACCAAGCAGTAAACAAGGAAAAAACTCCGCTGATTTGATTGCTTTATTTTCCCAGCATTGATCAGCGCAGTAATTTTATTGGCGGATGTTTTTCCCCGCAATGATTGGCTTCCACACACATCTCTAGAAGAAATGCAGACCGTCGCAGTATTTGCTCGGTGATCCAGTGCATGCGTCCACCGCCGCCGCCGCCGCCGCACCATCACCCGCCGCGCCTCCACAAGCCGCCCATGCCATCCATGTTCGAGGAACCCACCAGCTCCATTCCAGATTTAGGTAAGAATTATTTCTGTAAATTCATTTATGTAAACCATTGTGTTTATTATAGATATTTAAAAAACCTTCAAATCGAGAAACTGCAGCATATCAACGAACATTTTAAAATTGCATAGAATAAAATATACAACATGTCCCAAAATTCAACGATAAGCCAGGTTCCTAAATACTCATCTTTATAGACACATTATGTTAGGTCTCTAAGGTTCAAATTAAAGATGTGAAGAGGGTTTAGTCAGAGGCACAAGTTTTTGTTTGGCGAAAATCTTGTTGGGTGTGTAAGTACTTACTCTTATAGTCTTAGTAGTAGCAGAGCTCTTTGTGAAGGGCTCGTCCGGGGAAGTACTACCACCATGCCTATTTCTGCAGCATTGCTGTATTTCAGTTTGAAGGGCGTGGGTGCCGGTTAAATGAGTGGCACGAGGCTGAACATATGTATGTACGTCCTCAAGTTGATGGACGCGGAGCAGCGCATCATAGGGCACATTCCTGACGCGCGTGACCTACGAAGCTATGCTTTGTTATAAGTGATGCCACTTAGCATCAAGTGGGCCATTTGCTTGCTCCATCAACTAGTGGTATAAAAAAAACCTACCTTTTTTTTTTTTTTTTTTTACAATTTAAAAATTTTCTTGATTCCTAAGCCTAATGGGAGTAAGAGATTTATCCTCAACCTAAAACCATTAAACAGGTTCGTCTCCAAATTACATTTTTAAATGGAGGACCATTGAACGGCTGCAAAGCTAATACCTAAGGATGGTTTTATGGCCACCATTGACTTAAAAGAGGCATACCTGCTTCTTCCAATTTCAGTCAGGGGTCGAAAGTATCTGAGGTTCCAGTTTCAAGATGAAAATGGAACTGTTTCATTGTACGAGTTCTCTTCTCTACCATATGGGCTTTCTATCGCTCCTAGAACGTTTACGAAGCTCATGAGAGAAGTCATAACTCACCTAAGATCACGTGGCTTTATTTCGGTTATATATTTAGACGACATCTTGTGTATCGGCAAGAATTACAAAGACTGTTTAGAAAATGTTAGAGAAACAATTAGTCTTTTACAGTGCCTAGGATTCATAATTAATTATGAAAAAAGCTCTTTTTAGGGTTCCGTAGCCAAATGGCAAAAACGGAACCCTTATAGATTCGTCATGTCTGTCTGTCTGTCCGTCCGTATGTCACAGCCATTTTTCTCCGAAACTTTATAAAAATAGAAAAAAAAACTATAAATTTTGGGGGTATACTAAAACTTACCAATACTTGAAATTGAAACTCAATTTTTTTTTCATTGAACCCATAGGTACGTGTGGGGTATCTATGAATAGGTCTTCAAAAATGATGTTGAGGTTTCTAATATTGTTTTTTTCTAAACTGAATAGTTTGCGCGAGAGACACTTCCAAAGCGGAAAAAAGTTGCCCCCCCCTCTAACTTCTAAAATAAGAGAATGATAAAACTAACTAACAAACTACAAAAACCTTTATATTATATTACTTGATGCTACGGAACCCTTCATGGGCGAGTCCGACTCGCATTTGGGCTGCTTTTTTTTACAAAACTATTTGATGGAACAAGCATGGCCCTCATCAGTGCCAGGCGGAAGCGTCCCCAAGACGCTGGTGGCGTTGCCACGCTGAATAGCAATTCTATAACTAGATACTTTTTAATCATACAAACATAGTTTACCCAATACAATACCAAATATTTGTAATAGTGCCTGAAAATTGATAAATACAAAAATAATGTTCAAAAAACCATGCGAGTTTCTAAAGTTTACATCTTACTCAAATCCGGAATTAAGTACAACACAGCTCTTATTTAGAATCATATCAGTCTAGATTCCACCCATTATCCCAACTAGCTTTGAGGATCGATTATAATTAGGTGATATACAGAATGATTCAAAAGAAGAATAGCAACCTATTTTTACAAATTTGCAACAGTTGATAAATAGATGCTATTTATGACATATTTTAAGTGCACATTCAGTATATTTGGTGGAACACAGGCAAAATTAGGTAAATGAAATGGGAATAAATTGAAGTACTTTTAAAATACCATCCATTTATAAATGTAGCATTATGTAATATAGATGTCTTTAAAACATGATAATAGCGAAGTACCTCGATGGAACTATGTCTAATAACATGTTACTTCAGTTTACCGCTTGTCAAAAGTTAGTCTATATTCCTAAAGTTCCGCAGAGAATATTACGCGGTATTACTTTCGCACGTTCATAGCCATAGTAGCGCTTACCTAATCTACGTCAAGACTAAGACGTACGTTCTTGCACAATGCACGTACAAAAGTGTCTGGTTGCTACTCGCAACTAGATACTCTTGTCTGTGCATTGTGCTGCAACGTCTGCAGTGAAAACGCCTTCACAATAATCATTCATAATACTGGACACTTTGTAACGGCTCGCTAAAAGTCTCTTGTCACTGTCACTTTCACTTCAACAAATAGAGATGGCAATAGACTTATCGGCAATACCATTATGTTTAAGAGCCTTACCCTATAAAAGTATTGTGTTAACAAACGTATGAAAATTATATTTGTTCGTAATCGACTTATAAGAGGGTAAGACGCTGCAAATAAAAAAAAATACGAACCATGCATATTTATTCATTTACTTACAACTTGTTAATAAAATTAAGTTATAATTTATGCATAAATAAATAAATAAATAAATGAATAAATAAATAAATAAATATTGTGGACAATTCACACAACACTACCCAGCCCCAAACTAAGCAGAGCATATTTATTAATTTTAAACAAATGAATTTCCAATGTATACATTGTTTGCAAAAACTACCCGTTATTATGAACCACTATTTGATTAAAACTAAACCAACATTATAAAAAACTATGGACTAGAAATATTAATAATGAAGTTTGTTTTCTACCAGTAGGTACAGTAGTTTATTAATACAGGTAGAAAATTTAATAGATAACACATATTTTTTTATTCAATTAGAAAAATCGCCCCGAGCGATAAGACTGCCCATCTAAGAATAAGTTTGCGGCAATACCATTAGCGTAAGTTTTATTTTTCATTAAAAATGTACATTTATTAACAGAGAATAAGAAACAGTTGATTAATATAAGAAGTATCGCCAAAATTGAGGAAAATGCAAAATAATGACGACTCCAAGATTTCATTATTTTTTACTATTTAAACCTGAAAGAGATGATTTTTAACCGATTTAAAAAAAAGAGGCTCTCAATCTGGTTGTATTTTTTTTTATTGTTTGTTATGGCATAACTTCGTCATTTATGAGATTTTTTATCTGAAAGGTGATTACTTCCAGGGGCCTTATTCGCTATTACATTGGAGATTCCGTGCCCAAAACGTGTGACTTCACAACGTGATCTAAACGCAAACGCGCCTTGGTGCGGAATCGAAAAATGGTATTCTGTATGCCACAAGACTAGTTGTCTATGCCCCACGTTTGATGTTTTGGTTATTTCACATGATTCGTTCAAAATCCGACGATTGCTAAACCGATGTCTTAACGTGTTCACGTAACGCGCGTGGTTTGGCAATAGCGAATAACGGCCCAGATTAGTCCCATAGAAATTTCATAAAAATTAGTTCAGCAGTTTCTCCATGAAGTTGGTTTTTCAAGTATTTTAAACCTAAGAAAGTATATTATAATGAAAAAATTACATTTATTAGCAGAGAGCACGAAATTGTTGTTTAATACAAGAAGTACCTCTAAAATTCTTAGAATTGGAATGAAAAATAATACAAACCCAAGGTTTCTTTATTTTGAAATGTTCTAGATTTTGAAAAAAATTCTAGATTCTAAATTCTTCTTCATTTCTGATTTCTAGTTTTGTATTTATTAATTTTTGTTTTGTTTCAGTATCTGTAACTTGAAAGAAACTCTCTCGCAGCTAATACTATCCTCAAATGTCATTGAGAGCATACCACCAGAAATCAATCGATGTGTTCATTTACAGTACATTGATTTAGGCAAAAACTGTTTGAACGACTTACCGGCGGAACTTGGCTATCTGAAAAATCTGAGGGAATTGGTCATTTCTAATAATAAGTGAGTATAACTTTGCATTAGTCAAGTTAAGTAGATGATTAATTTCCATTGATCTCGTTCCAGGTGAATATTAGTGATTTGATCGAAGTAAAATCCTTGACTGGTATTGAGGCTTGATACTTGATATTTGCAATGTCCTGGTGTAGCCAACATAAAAAGGAACCAGAATAGCATGAAGGCAAAGCTATACAGACTTAGGCTAGTCTTTTGTAAACGGTTGGTACCGCAGATCTTTTCTTGTTTCTGTTGAAACTTGCCGTCTTGCTCGACGGCTTTGCTGTTTACTGGTAGCTTAGAGATTTTTATTATTGGTCTCTTTATCTCTCCACTCTTGGTTTTATGGCTGACCTCGCGTACGTAGTTATTCTTTTCCAAAACTTGTTCAGTGATGACGTTTACTGGACGAACTTTTTTAACTTCTTGATCAGTGATGAACTCTGGCTGTTTGCATTGGTCATTGAAGTCTGGTAACCATGATGGTCCCTTCCACCACAAGCTATGCTTAGCTAGTTGTGAGGCTGTTAATCCACGGCTGGCACAGTCCGCTGGGTTCTCCTCTGATTTAACATAACGCCAACAAGTTGCTGGCATAGTACTAGTGATATCTCGCACTCTGTTTGAGACAAAAGTCTTCCACCGGGCTGGATCTCCACTAACCCACCCTAGGGTGATCATAGAATCAGACCATCCATAGGTTTTGATTTCGTAGGTACTCAAGCACTGTTGCACTTTGAGCATTAACTTTGATAGAAGATGAGCAGCGCTTAACTCCAACCGAGGAAGTGTAATGTTTTTTCCACATGGTACTATTCTTGTTTTCGCAACCAATAATGTTATAATAGGTTGTTTACCTCGTAATATTTTACAATAAATAACGCAAGCGTAGGCTTTTATCGATGCGTCACAAAAGCCGTGTAGTTCGATTACGTCACGTTCCTTTGTCGATAGCCACCTTGATACTTGTAGTTTGTTAATGTTTTCATTCTGAGTTATCCATTCTGATAGAATGTCTTCCGGTAGAGGGTCATCCCATTGGATAGAAGCTAACCATACCTTTTGAAAAATGATTTTTAGTTTAGTTGATAAAGGTGCAAGCCAACCGAGCGGATCAAATAACTTTGATATGTCTGATAAAAGCGATCGTTTTGTTTCATGCTCGGTGGTAGGTTCAATCTTTGATTTAAATGTAAACAAATCCTGCTTTGGAACTTTTAGTCGTGCCATGTTCTTTTTTGCATTTAGTAATTTCCTCGCTGAGGTGGGATGAAAAGTTACGTGTTGCACTCGAGTGCAAAGATGTGCTCTTTTGATTCCTTCGCTAACACTTAGGATTCTAACTTTTAAACAACTCGCTACGCTCGTGGTTAAATATTAGAATCCTTCGCTTGCTTGGTCATCAAAATTTCGCACGCGGTTAAAAAGCAGCTTTGCACTCTTGTATAACAAATAACTATTTCATTTCACAACAAACTTGCGAGCCTATAAGGCTCGCTCGCATTTCTTTGTTTCTCCGACCGCTTTAAGGGTTCCGTAGCCAAATGGTAAAAACGGAACCCTTATAGATTCGTCATGTCTGTCTGTCTGTCCGTTTGTATGTCACAGCCACTTTTCTCCGAAACTATAAGAGCTACACTAATGGAACTTGGTAAGTAGATGTATTCTGTTAACCGCATTAAGATTTTCTCACAAACAGAAAAAAACAATAAATTTTGGGGTCCCCATTTAAAAAAACTTTTTTTTCATCAAACCCATACGTATAGGGTATCTATGAATAGGTCTTCAAAAGTGATGTTGAGGTTTCTTATATCCCTTCATGGGCGAGTCCGACTCGCACTTGGCCGCTTTTTTTACATGATCCTTTTACAAATCAAAAATAATAGTAATAGCAGAGAAGTTCCAGTGTGGTGCCACTACACTTCAGGCGCAAAACAATTTATATTTGCATTTGTGTTCTAGCAGGTTTCTATTCCTTTAGTTTCCTTTATTTCGTGGGCTGAATATAATATTCAGCAGCAAGAGCTTTGCAATCGTCGTCCAGAAGATGACAACAAGCTCTGTACAAAGGGGCGCAATCCATTCTAGATTTACAAGAGAATGCATTTTTCATTTTTGTCTGAATACTAAGACGTTAAACGATTTTGAAGTACACAGTTGCATTGTTTGAGTGTTTTTGTAGATTTAAAGGATGCTTGTATCCGGTTGTGACGTCACATGCTTTCAGGAAAACCTATTTCAGTCACTCGTCTCATGAGATTGAACATCGAAGCCAATACTTCCGCGAGTGAACGTGGTTTGTGTTACTATAAACACTTTTATGCGAAGAAAATAGTGCACAAAAGGAGCCTCTTCGAGGCGCACGTAAAATCCTTTTCATTACTCATACTCTGAGAACAAATATTTGTGTGGTGAACATAAATGTTTGTTCTCTGTCTGGGTGTTATATTGTATTCTAAGTATGTATTTACAAAAAAAAATGTATTCAAGTATTATATCAGCTATCTGGTTCCCATATTACAAGCTCTGCTTAGTTTGGAGCTGGGTAGTGTTGTGTGAATTTTCCACAATATTTATTTTATTATTTATTTATTTAATTAGGTTTGCCTACGTGTCTCTCTCGTTTGTTCGTAAAAAGATGAGACAACAACAATACATTACGTAAAACGATCGAAACAAGTTGTTGTCTCATCCCCATACAACAGAGAGACGTACGTGTCTCTCACGTAGGCGAACCGAATTGTACAAACTGATCGAGTAAAGCTCAGACTAGGTACAGAGTTGAAGTTTAGATGCGTAAGCGTTTTTTCTCTTCTGTGTTTAGAGCAGTTATTGACGTGGTTTGTTAGTAGGTGGTGCTCAAAATATGAAATGAATTCTTGTTGAAGATTTTTGTCTTTTATTTTGTAAGACTTGTTACCATGAGATTTGAATGTACCTAATTCTTGACATCACATTTGTACAGAATAGTGAATAATTTAGTGATATTTTACTTAGGGGCTAATTTTTCTACAGATTTATAGAAAGCTAGCTAATCTACAGATTTATCAGTCAGTTAATAATTATATCCATCTCTTTTCAGCCTTGTCAAAAACAAGGACCGACTTCTTTTATTCGACAAATAGCGTTATTCCGTAGATAGAAAAATCTGAAAAACGGGTGTTTATCGCGATTACCTTTATTATTTCCCGACGTTTCAACCGTGTTACAACAGCCGTGGTCGCGGGGAGACTCCAAGACACGTCGTAGTACTAGACGTAACTAAATAAAGTACAATGGGCGGTTTTATCGCTGACTGCGATTTCTTCTAGGCATTACAATATCAAATGGCAAAATAAAAGCGGTCTTTATTTATCAAATTCAAAAGAGTCACTTTATATAACTTAACAAACTTCAGACTTTTTAGTATTTCTGTATCAAAAAGGAAGTCAAATCATCTACAGCAGTGGATTTGAGGATATTAGAAATATCTTGCTTAGGGATATAAAATGAATGAATGAAATACGAAGTGAGGAGGGAGTAGTTCAGAGACAAGTCCAATGAGGTATAAATTTAGACTGGAGCGTACATCACAAGATCTGAGTTGGGGGCGAACTACTATTAGTTTGAAGCGTAGCGTAGTTTCGTTTCAACGATTGTTTGGTATAGCAACTATACACTTATTTTTATCTTTGTATAACTTACACATAGTCATAATATCATTGTCCGCTGGGGGGCACTGGAAGCCGGGACACAGATAATCTAGTCCGGCTTTCAGCGCACCAAAATCTTCGTAAGATTTATTTTTGTTTTTTAATTGCATGCATAAAATACCTAGCTGCATGTCAAGACGTAGCTTACTAAACACAGACAACCTGAGCGTGCTAGGTCTCACCATAGACTATGGACCGTACGGATTCTTAGAGCATTACAACCCCCATTACACCCCTAACACTTCCGACGATATGGGGAGGTATGCTTTTAGCAAACAACCGGCTGTAAGTACTATTTAACTACCTTTGGTTATTTAGGGGTCCGTACCCTTATGATAAAACCGGACCGGTAGTAGTAGAGCTCTTTGTGTGTGTCTCGTGGGGGTGCGTACTACCACCATGCCTATTCCTGCCGTGAAGCAGCATTGCTGTGTTTTACAACATTCCGAGAACAAGCTCTCTTATGTACTCATGGACTAAGCCATGCAGGAGTAACTGCAACAAGACGCCTTATTACACAACGTTATTTTTGGCCCGGCATGAACCACGATGTCGCTAAATTTGTACAAAAGTGCATAAAGTGTCAAAAATGTAAAGTCCAAAGACACACAATTACACCACTTGGAGAGTTTGAAAATTCAAATCGATTTACTCATGTTCATATTGATATTATTGGACCATTGATACCCTCAGAAGACTTCACATATTGCCTCACCATCATAGATCGTTTCACTAAATGGCCTGAAGTCATACCCATTAAGGATATCACAGCCGAAACAATAGCAAATAAATTTGTAGAGCATTGGATTTCAAGATTTGGCTGTCCAGTAAAAATAACAACTGATCAAGGTAGACAGTTCGAATCTCAACTTTTTACACAATTAACAAAAAGACTAGGCATAGAAAAAATCCACACTACAGTATACAATCCTAAAGCAAACGGACAAGTAGAGCGCATGCATCGCACACTTAAAGCATCCGTCATGTCACGCTGCGACAACTCTAATCAATGGGTGAGAGAGCTACCTATGGTACTTTTAGGTCTTAGATCAACTATAAAAGAGGACATAGGATTTAGCCCAGCGCAAATGACCTTTGGAATGCCTATCCGTCTAACTTAATGAGGCTATAGGTCAACAGATAACTATTACTTATAGTTAGATCGTCAACGGCACAACAACCTACCCTTTGATTATTGAGTGTAAATAATCAAAGAACCTACCCATCATCACCTTTTCGATTGTCTTTGTTCGTCTGCACGATATGCCCGTTCTATACACCCCTTCGCGACCTTCTCGCGCGATCCGCGGAATAAGAATAAGTGTATAGCAGGGATTCGATAGTTACAATGTTTTTTGTTAGGTACTATCCTTGATACTAAGGTCTTATCGACTGTCGACTTCATCATCATCATCAGCCTGAAGAAGTCCACTGCTGGACATAGGCCTCCCCTACACATTTTCAGGAAGAACGACTCTGAGCCCTTTCCATCCACCAACTTAACAATGTAAACTGTTAAGATCCGGGTGATGTTGACTGTCGACTTATCGGCCCGAAAATAAAATACTATCTATTCTGCTATATACGAGTAGGTATGTAAGTGTGATTGAACTCACTAGTTTGTCGACATTAGATTTGATGGTGGCGAAGGCGTTGTACCCGACCGTGGGCACCGCGAGGCCGTCGGCGAGCGTGGAGCGGATGCTCACGCTCACAGGCTCCTCGTGCTTCATCGCCTCTCGCATGCTGGGGCACTTCTCAGTTTCTACACCCTGGAGGGAAGTTTAAATTTTGTTGCCGCATGTCCACTTGGAAGGGGATGAACTCAGTACTTTTTACTAGAAGACTTTACACCTACGACCTAAAAAGACTTTACACCTCATAATACCTAGGTATAATGGCAATAGTTAATGCACCCGCACAAAGATTGTTTGACTTGGATATCAATGGCCAAAGCTTGGCTAGGCAGTCCTTCATCTGAATTAAAACTGCCGTGGAATATAAAACACGTGGAAATTAAAATAATAGGTAGGTGCATACAATAATATAGGACACAACTTTACCGTTCGCAATCAGGGAACAAAGAGAAAAGAGAAAGGAAATTGGAAAATGAGCTGAATGCTTCTTCTTACTGAAATATGATGACCGCCAACGGTGAACTGTCACTGTCAATTCACCAGTAGGCTAATTAGGTTGTGTGGAATACGTCAAGAATACATAGGTACCTAGGTTAAATTGTCTAAGGTACCTACCTACATTAATAATCTAGAGGATAAAACTAAAAAAAATATATGTTGTACATTACTATGCAAACTTCCAACGATATTTGGTTTGAACGAGATCTAGTCAGCAGTTTTTTTTATACGTCATAAATCGTAAACCGCAATTTACCTTTCGGCGAACTACAAGAACCTTTATATTAAAAATAAAACTGTAATAATCAATTGAAAATTTATATTGTTGTACAAAAAGCGTGGGGGGCTTGATTTTGATTGTTGTAAATATTTTATCAATAGTTTATTATATCTGAAGTTATTATAAAAAGCACCCCACGTTTTTTGTACAATAATATAAGTTTTCAATTGATTATTGCAGTTTTATTTTTAACTTTTTAGTTCAATTAGTTATAAAAGCGTTTTTTTTTAGTTTTTTAAACTATAATTTATTTTTTACTTTTTAGTTGTTTTTTTTTTTTCAACAGCAGCATTACTTGCTATGAAACTCAGTGTTAGTAATTGTTAAGGCGAAGCTACACGGTACATATCTAACGTTCCTTTATTTATTGGTTTGCATCTTACGTTTTTATTCAAAACTAGCTGACACCCGCGACTTCGTCCGCGTGGTTAGTTTAAAGTCATAGTTTGAGTTCGTTTAAAAGAAACTATTTTATGGTGGAAAGCGGACAACTATTGATATGTTTTCACTGTTTTTTGCTTATATTTTGAGAGTTATTTTTCGTGAATTTGCCTTAGTGGCTAAGTTGGGTTATGTATGCGTTGGTTTTACATGACCAAGTTCTGGTTACCTATCGGCGATGGTTACCACTTAATATCAATTGGGCCATCTGTGACATTAGCAAATGAAATACAAATTATAGCTATTATATAACTCACCATGAATTTCGTTTTGTATATGTATTTCGCTTTGCCGTGCGAGTCTTTGACCTCTTTAGCTAGTAGGAGGTGGAGGTCGAAGAGGAAGACTCTCCTCTCGCGGCCCTTCTTGATGATTTGCCGAAGGTCCCACACGTGGAAAGAGTCTTGGAGGACCACTTCTCCGAGGCTGTCGGTGGGCACGTCACAGCCCTCCAACAGGGAGAGGTGCATGGCATCGTTTGCCTTCTTGGGCACGGACAACATGACTTCAAGACCGTCCTGTTTGGATAACAAATATTGTGAGGTACAAATAGTAGGTATATGACTATCGAATTATGACGCTCAGTGAAATTCACAAAGTATAACTAGGTAATTTATTTTCTCAATATATTAAGGTTCTTTGGTCGCGTGGAACTGGCACCTAGACTCACCTAGCTTTAAGACCATTCAAAGTGACCCTTAGATACAACCGAATAAAAAAACATTTAATTTTTATTTCCTTACAGTCAGTAATCGGTACAATTTTAGTGACATTATTAAAACATTTCAATGAAAATGGCGCTTTTAGACGAGATAAAATAAAATAAAATAAATTAAATTTTAAGAACGCTTGATAACTTTTGCAGTCCTGAATATACTAGATGGATCACATGAACCCGTCCAGTAAAACCTCGGCGAGTTAACACAAATATGTACATATAATAAATGAAGACTGGTGTATTTTTTGTGATACGATAAACAGGAAAAACACGCAATATCTGAAGCCGTTGTAGGGATCCTTGCCTTCCTCAACTTTGTAATTCATATGTTCATAAGAAAATACAGAATCTATTGTGCCTGGCTCTTAGCAAAGAGCAGCCAACTCATTTCCGATCCCGGATGATCGGTAAAGGAAACAATAACTAAACTGATGCATCTACCAACTTAAACATTAGTTGTAGATACCCAAAATATAATTGCATAATGTACTTTCACATTGTAATCAAACACAAGTTTTTCAAAATGTAAACCTACAGGAAAATTTTGTGTGGTGAAAACAGATGTTAGTTCTCTGACTGAGTGATACACTGTATTCTTTTATTTTTTATACAACTAGCTGATGGAATAAGCTTATGGTCCACCTGAGGTTAGGTAACCTAACCATCGCCTATAACAAAGCATTGCTTCGTAGGTCACGCACGTCAGGAACGTGCCCTACGATGCACTGCCCTGCATCCATCAACTTGAGGCATACAGATGTTCAGCCTCACGTGCCAGTAATTTCACCAGCACCCCACACCCACTTGATGAGCGGACTATAGAGTCGTTGTTTTTTTTGCTGCTAAATTTTCCTTCAAATCAATGATTGCTCCAATTATGCTTTAAATGTTGGCGTTTTCAGAATTCGCAATTTCCATATGAGGAAGCTGGAGAAATGCACATCTTTTTAAATTGTATGCAATACTTTTAATGAAATATTTCCATGTAATTTTATGTTAAAACTGCAGTAATGAGGTGACCGTATAATGTTTTTTAATGCTTGCTAGTAAGGTACAATTTGCTTTGGCACGATTTTATTTGCAGAGAATAAATTATGCGGGGCCAGTGAGCGCTCACTGGACCGAAAGAAATAATTATATGAATGTTTGATGACGCTAGACAAAATTTATAATTAAACGAATCCCGCGACCACGTAAACCGAACGAATTGATTGAGTAAACACGCCCGGCTCGTTTTATTTTAATCCTTAGTTTAATGAAATTGTCATATCTCCCAACTAGTCCCTGATCCAATGCAAACCAACATTGAAAGTTTAATATTCGCTACCCTTTCCACGAGGTGCCTTTTCTGGTATAGATAGTGCAATCCACGAAGGCGCGCCCCACTATTTCTCCTAACCATTTATAGTATTATGTGTGCAAGCTTCCGTCAATGTTTGAGTGTTATCGGTACACACTAATTACCTATGAGTGCACACGCACACTACAATGAATAGACTACGGTTCGCGACTGCCGCTCGGAGCAAACTCCCCGCAACCCGCGAGGGGCGCGTCTTCGTGAATTGCACTATCTATATTCATCCATCAGAAAAAAAATCAAATCTAAAAAAACCTTAAAAAGTTGGAAAATATGCGTCAAGTGCACGAAAGGTTCTACGGTCAATAGACACGCAAACACTATACTAAAATTTTGATGTATCGCACGCGACAATCTGTCTGTTAAATCAAATTTAAAGATATCAAACGTATGTGGCTTGCGATCAGTTGCTATGCAGAGAAACGCGATGCGCCTGACAGAATTATAACAAATTGTAGGTAGTCTTTATTTTTTCTAATTTTCAGTGTTTTTCTGTTCCAGATCGGTGCCAGGAGGTGGGGCGATGATGTACCAGCCGGGCTATGCGCAGTGGCGATAAGTTTTAGCGAAAAAACGTCTGTTTCGTCGCTAAAACGGTGGCAAAGTTAGTAGAAATACCACTTTTTCTAAGTTTCTGTATGACGAGTGAACCCTGGTGCTAGTCCTATGTGTAGGGCTTCGCAGGCCGCTTCTAATGGTGTATCGCACGGCTATGTCCACCTTAAGTAGCTGTCAACAGAATCGAAGATAGTTCTATACCTGGGTCAAAAAGTTCGTTTTCAAACGCTAATCAGTTAAAAACTTAACTTTTTGCTATAGAAAACGAAGAATGTACCACACAGGTAACAAACTGGTTCTCTAACCGCAGCTTTTCCAACAGTCAGAAACTGAAAATCCGTCAAAATGAACGAGAAAAACGAACAAATAGGTACCAAAAAGTTTTGGCAGAAATGTCAAATTTTTCAAATTGTATGTAGCTAGTTCTACGGTCAATAGACACGCAAACACTATACTAAAATTTTGATGTATCGCACGCGACAATCTGTCTGTTAAATCAAATTTAAAGATATCAAATAACGTATGTGGCTTGCGATCAGTTGCTATGCAGAGAAACGCGATGCGCCTGACAGAATTATAACAAATTGTAGGTAGTCTTTATTTTTTCTAATTTTCAGTGTTTTTCTGTTCCAGATCGGTGCCAGGAGGTGGGGCGATGATGTACCAGCCGGGCTATGCGCAGTGGCGATAAGTTTTAGCGAAAAAACGTCTGTTTCGTCGCTAAAACGGTGGCAAAGTTAGTAGAAATACCACTTTTTCTAAGTTTCTGTATGACGAGTGAACCCTGGTGCTAGTCCTATGTGTAGGGCTTCGCAGGCCGCTTCTAATGGTGTATCGCACGGCTATGTCCACCTTAAGTAGCTGTCAACAGAATCGAAGATAGTTCTATACCAATTCAAAGAGGTAAGATCAACATAATTAACTTTTGCGGCCTTGTAAAAATCTTTTAACAGCTAGCTTCAACTATCAGCCATCACTTACCGATGAGTTAAGATAAACGGTGACAGGCACTTGCCCTACCGATGGCGAGTAAGCGATTAGCTATCAACTATTTGTCGCTTAAGAAACGAACAAATGATATAATTTCTGTGTCAATAAAGAAGAGAAAAAGAAAAGAAAGAAAGAAATCGTTTATTTATACAAACTATACACGACAAGACATAAAACTAACAATAAAAAAGTAAAAAATACAGTGTTAATAACACAATACGCAGAGTTCTGGTGGGTGTGTGTGTGTGTGTGTGTGTGAACTGCTGCCATGTACGGTCTGTATAAAAAGCCCTGAGCTCAGCATGGGCTGAGAACGAGTTTTCAGCGCTGGTTTTCACATATGTTAATGAAGACACATATGTTAATATTTGAACACTGGCCGTTCACACTGCCGGCGAAAAATTCTTTCTTACAAAGCTTTCATTCTGTTTTAAAGCCCAGCGAAAATATTATAGAACTATCCACTCGATTCTCGCTCATTGCCGGCAGTCGGACAAGTGCCATAAGCAGTTTGAGGTCTTGTAGTGTTTTAGTAAAAGCTTTATTGTGTAATACAAATACAAAACAATGTCATCTTTGTTCTAGATAAAAAAAACACAAGAAGTAGAAGGCAGGGTAATAAGTACGCGCCCAGCCGTCGACGAGGCAAAAAAGAAATGAACGCAGAAAGAGATGCCCAGATTCGGAAACTTGTGAAAGCTGCTTGTTCCATCAGCTGTTTGTATAAAAAAAGAATATCTGTTGATAAGACACATAATATACAGGGTTATTCATTATTAGCTGCAAATACTCAGGTATTAGGTTCAACAAATAAAATAAAAAATATTTATGAAATGATTTTTTTAAGTTTTGTTATGAAAATCCCGAGAAAATCGATATAGAATATCCTTTGGAATCATTGGCGCCTGACCTATTTTGACCTTTAATCCTTTGACCGTGAGCGACACTCTGCGTTCAGTCACCGCCTGGGTGGACCATCGTCCTGTTCTCCATGGCAATCATTATTCAATAGCCGTAAATAAATTAATAAAAATAAAATTTTAATACAAAAACTTAAATCAGTTTAGGAATTAAATTGATTCGGCCAAACAAATATTCACGACCCAAAAATTAGGCCCTGTCAGTTTGTGTAGCTAATAATGAATAACCATGTATATTAGTGAGTGAACTGCTAGCTACATTGCTAGCCGGCAAACTCTTCTCTCCACTATTTTTAAAGCCCAGCGATAAAACTATAGAACTACTAAATCGCTACACGCTTTTCGCTTACCATCTGCGGTCAGACAAGTGCCTATAAGCGCTTAATTATACCTTTCAATAGAACATAAGACTCTGTATCTCATAGAATTATTGTTGTAGGAATTTTGTTGCATTACCAATGTATAGGCGAAAACTATAACAAATTGATCTATTTGTTGAATGAACACATATTGTGCTCATGTTATATAGATATTGCAATCCACGAAGGCGCGCCCCACTATTCCTCCTAACCGTTTATAGTATATTATGTGTGCAAGTTTCCGTCAATGTTTGAGTGTTATCGGTACACACTAATTACCTATGAGTGCACACGCACACTACAATGAGTAGACTACGGTTCGCGACTGCCGCTCGGAGCAAACTCCCCGCACCCCGCGAGGGGCGCGTCTTCGTGAATTGCACTATCTATAAGTTGCAATTTAAAGTCTATTTTAGCTATTTACGAATATGTCATCTTACTTATGCATCATGCAAGTCCTATTGTTGTTATTTGGCTCTGTATTTGTTTTACAATTTTGGTATCGCAAGGATCACTTTGATTCACGTCTTAAAGCTTGATGAATCTAGGTGCAAGTTCCTTTCTTGGTGAGTCTAGGTCACAATATTTTAAAAAGAGAACTCATAGGAGTGGTATTTAATTTCACCACTTCGAAAAATACTAAACGAAGTTTTACTTTTATCGCAGGGTTACCTAGGAAAACCCTGTGATGCGACGATCGAAAAATCTTTGAATAGTCAGTAGCTATCAGTAAAATTATGTTTAACGTGATTTAACTGTTATTGTAAGTTATGCAAGTTTACTTATCAAAGCCAAGTAAAATTGTACCCATGCGCACTCATTGTAGTTTGAAAAAGATAAAGTTTTATACCTACCTACAGTGACATTTTTATTTTAGCATTGGCACCTACTTGTTTTTTCTTAATTGTTATCTACGAAGAAACAATAATTGTTCAGCTAAATAAATTGTAAGGTTGAACGAAAATAGTAGGTATTTCTTGGCTTGTATCCATGCACCGGCTGAGGTCGGTGTAAACGTTATCAGTGAAGAATTTGGCACTCCATCTAGGCGCTAAATTTTTAATTATTTAAATAACTTTTCTCCTACGTCTTTTCTGAAAATGAATCCTAGCTAGATCGATTTATCGCCCCCGAAACCCTCTGTATACTTAATTTCATGAAAATCGTTGGCTCAGTTTCCGAGATCCTAAATATATATATATACAAGATTTTCTCGTTTAAAGGTATAAGATTATAGTGACGATTTGTAGCGTGTACCGGCTACCGGCGTCCACCGTGTGCGGCGCGTCCATCGGCAAGTTTATCATGCGCACTTGATGTGCGGGCAGGTTTTTCCGCAAGTAGGCCGCTGGTGGGCCCTTTTTGCGTGACCCTTGAGACGTGTTGCTCGAACTTTTTAAGATTCTACAACACGCCGGTTTCCTCACGATGTTTTCCTTCACCGTTTTTGAGAGTACTGGCATAGTGCACATAAATTTTTCGACAGAAAAACTCATTGGTACACGATTTGATTTGAACCCACGACCTTCGGATTGGAAGGCGGGTCCACTACCACTAGACAACCAGCGCTCTGCGGCACGTCCATATAAAATGTATGAAAACTACAAGAAATATTCCTGTGGCGGCGTTTTGTAGCCAGTATGCGGCGACACTAAGGGCCAAAGACATTGTATTTGATTCAAAGCTCAGCCAGCGGTCAGCGTAACTGTAAAACGCGCGAAGGTCCACCAGTGCAGGAAGGAAATGAATGTGACCAAGCTAAATGTTTAGGCTTACGTTCATTGTAAATCTTAGACATCGTGTAGTGCCAGCCTGAATATGTCGTGTTCTAGGTAAAATGAGTTTGCTATCGGCTTCAGTACAAACGTCTGTACATATGCATGTGGGGCGTCTTCGTCAGTCTGTCATACATAACAAGTGTTTAGTAACACTGATTTTTTTGTATGTGCTTCTGACTTGAATAAATTATCACTGCAAAATAAGGGACATTGCAGAATACTTTTAGTTCGATTCTAGGAAGACCGATTTCGGGCCTTGTCCATACACCACCTTCTGCAGTCTTTACAATGTCATCGTTCCATCGAATAAGATTATGCCATACTACGACTCAATAATGATTATGGACTGCTTGCAACCTGAAATTGAGATTTTTTTATGTAAAATATACAAACGAGTTTACGGCCCACCTGATGGTAAGCAGTCACCGTCCGCAGACACCAAGGGTGCTGTCGTTGCGTTGCCTACCCTGGAGGTTTCTCTTAACGTTTTTCTTCAAGCTATTCATGTTGCAGTAAAGAGATGGTAGCTCATTCCACAATAGGTATGAGGAAAAAACGATCTCGAGAAGCGAGCTGTACGAGAAACCCATGGATCCATGTGTGGATGAGCTCGGTCTCGGTTCTCAACTCAAGGTCAATTTTGGTTCTTCTACAGATTTCCGTATTTTTGATTCGAAACAGATGTTATTAATTATATTATTGTTGTTACAAAAAAAAGTATTTAAGTACTGTATCAACTATCTGGTTCCCATAGTACAAGATCTGCTTAGTTTGGGGCTAGATAGTGTTTTGTGTACAAGAAACAATATTTGTTATTTATTTATTATAAATAGCTAATCTAATTTTTGCATGTAAAATGCATCGTCATTTTAGGAGTTTGGTAAAAATAGCTTGCGTCAGCTCACGTCCGAAGTTCATTACTACTATAAGGTGGGTGACGCAACACTGACTCGGCGTAAGTGACGTCACGTGAACGTACGCACGGCATCCAACTAATAATTTCGTCGTCATTGTCAGAGAGCAGAGTGGCGCAGTGGAAGCGTGCTGGGCCCATAACCCAGAGGTCCGTGGATCGAAACCACGCTCTGCTAGATACACTTTTTGCATAACTTTTTGTTGACATTTTTTATTTTATGTGTGGTTGTTTAATACTTTTGTGTACTTATTATAATGTTTTAAAATCAAGCAATAAATTGTTTTTTGGTGAGCTATGGAGACTAAAGAAACTTGACCTGTACTGTGTAAGCTGTGTTGAAAACCTGAAACCGCACTAATGAAACAAAAATTAGGCAGGTAATAACTGTGCAATTGAGCACATTTAAACCGCAAAATACTAGCTTAGCTCGTTTATGTTTAGATAATGCAGTGGCAACGCAATTAATAAAATATGTTATTCGACGAAAGACATTTTAAGACTCATTTTTCTACACCTTCGGTTACATTGTTCAAATTTTACCAAGGATCCCTATTTTTTTTCAAAATGAAATGTAGCCTATGTCAAATTGGAAGAATGTAGCATTCTATTGGTGAAAGATTTTTTTAAATCGGCTCGCACAGGAGCCCTTTCTGTGTGAGTTGCCGTGCGTCGTCGTCGGCTGTGCGTGATGATCTGCAGAACCACGCATCGTAGGAAGGCAGCATTACAGTCAGCGGTATTTGACAGCGTTTCACTGATGCCACTGCAGCAAGCATAGATGCCCAAGGCCTTACAAAGTATTCACCATCAGCCTGAATCAGTGTACTGCCAGATGCTACTTCTCATTTTAGAGGAATAATTATTATGTCATATTAGTCACCACGCTCAGCAGACAGAGTAGGGAAATGCTCTTAAGTATACATTGCCCTAAAACATTCCATGTGTTTAGCAGTGTGCGCTGACTCTTACAACACTTTATTGAACCTGAAGAAGACACAGCCACCGTCATACATTTCCGGGAAAAATACTTCTGAATCCTCTACACCCACGGGCTCTCACCTCTCTGCCATAAGAAGTTAGGCTATGCAGACGGCAGTGAGATAAACTAGTCGTCTTTGAAAGGACCTAGCAACTGGTGGCATATCTTGAAGAGGGAGGAATCGGGGGCATGAAGGGAGTAGGCCTTGGCCCAGAAATATTATTAAAAACAATGTCGTAAAGACCTAAGAAGTAGAAGAGTTCTTTGTGGAGGACTCTTCCGGGGAAGTTCTAACACCATACCTATTTCTGTTGTGAAGCAAGTATGTATTTACAAAAAAAAAACTATACAAGTATTAAACTGCCAGCTATCCGGGTCCCATATTACAAGCTCTGCTTAGCTTGGGGCTAGATAGTGTTTTGTAAGTGGTCCATAATATTTTACATAACATATGCAACATAACATAGAAAAAAAAACAATCAATTTTGGGGGGGACCCCCAAAGTTGATTGTTAAAACATCTACCATCATAATCACTACTACATATTTAATTACAACACTACAAAAATCGTACTACCATCCATAAATACAACATAAACAATAAAACTTCTTAATATTGGTCACCATCTTAACAAATTAATATTAATCAATTGAGTGGTTGTCGTGTACCTATATAGTGGGTAGTTATTTATTTTGTGAATATGTAATATTAAGGATAATTCTATTGTGGTTTATGTTTCATGTTTCGGGTTAAAATATATCCATTAATGTGTGTGTAGATGATAAGCATTAACATGTAAGAGGTTCAAATACATCACCTACAACATAGTTGATTAGTGACTTACCTGTAGCGTATGTACACTTCACAATCACTGCTTCTATATTCACGAAAATAAGATCAAGACTACCGAAAAACAATAAAATAAAGTAATGCAAAATTGCGCGAGCCTGCAGCGACAAGTGTTTGTTGACAAACTAGCATTGTGCACATAAATATTTTGACATTAAAACTCATTGGTACACGACTGGATTTGAACCCACGACCTTAGGATCGGAAGGCGGGGTCGCTACCACGAGACCACTAGTGTACGCCAACAACAAACATACCAATAAACATAGTAGTATAAAAAATTTGAGAGACCCAGTTCATGGCCAAGCTAACTCAAATCGTAGTTATTCGCTCGCTCCAAATTCATATTTATATTTACGTTTACGCATGTGTGAAAATTCTTGACTATCCAGGTGCCCGAGCTGAACGACTGTGAGCAAAAGAAGGAAGCTTTTCTTCAATACAAAGCCTTCTCTAAAATCATCAAGGAATATGAAGATACTAAGTATAGAGAGTGGGTGCAGGACGCTTCTGATTTCGTCGATAAAATGATGAAAAAGAACATATTGAAGGTTGTGTTTATAAAAGAAGATGGTGAGTAAAGTCTTTCTTTTCATCATGTTATTACTTATGTAAACTTATTTATTATTATTTTCATCTATTTGTGTATTGTATGTTGTGTGCTAAGAAGCAAATAAATGAGTGACTATGTCTATGTCTATGTCTATTTACTCAGTAAAGTTATGACTTCGTCTTCAAAACTTCTTGCAGTGTCCGGTTTCTTCATAACCCTTTGATCTAGCGCGCCCTTTACAGGGCGTCGTCAATCAACTGTTAAATAAACATTTTAGATTAACGAGTTAGTAGCCACAGGAAATATTACAAATATTTACCTACAGTGTCCGCTCCAGCATAGGGTGACCCGATAGTACCCGGGGAATGGGGTCGATAAAGAGAGAAATGGTTGGTATGCCTATAGTGTTGCTTAAGCCTGCGCTATACCCTGGTCTAAAAACAAAACACGACCGGAAAGTTGGAAAAATTTAAAATAAAGATGGCGTTGCCTGACCTGAGCTGTGAAACCGTAACCGTATTTGATGAATAACATTGCTGATGAAATTCAACCATGTAGGTTGAATTTCTTCAGTTTCATCAATTAGTTTCGATCCCTTGCTTTCAAAATGTTATCTGGTCGAACGCCGACACTATAAGTGTGAGCACCTCTGCTCTATACTTTATAGGAAGCAGAACCACTCACCAAAATAAGATCAAAGTCAATAACAGAAGTGTGACTTAGATTTAAATATTAATATTTTCTTTATTTATTTAGGCAACAAAATTTACTATTTTTAATACTTTTATGTATTCAAATGTTAAGCCTCTGTGGTAAAATTTTACCAACTGCTTATAGAAAAAAAAACACTTAAACATTTTTACCAAAAATAAGAGGAGCCGACGTGCGTAAGTGAATCACTATTCGTCAGATTCTAGACTTTGTCGCGAAGAACTGGTGTCTAGATCAGCCTAGTTCTTGACCGTTTCAATGTGAATCTTGTCACGTTTCTTCATAAAGACCGTTTTATTTTAACAGTTGATGAAAATATTAGCGTTACCATTGTAAACCATACTTATTGCTACATGCTTATTGTTTATGTTTTAAAGCTTATAAATACGTGACCGCGCGACAAATTTGATACTCTACCGTAAGACAGTCTATCGGAACACTCTTTCGTAACACTCGCTCCTAGTGCGGTCACGCTAACTAACTGTAATATCGTTTTATGTTTAATTAAAAGAACACATTCAAAAATAAATCTTATTATTTAGCAAACATCTTCCACACAAAATATACGGAGATCAAAAAGCTAAAATTATGTATTGATTAAAAAAACTAGGTCCTAAGATCTGACAGCGTTATTATATCCTACTTACTAATATTAAAAACGCGACAGTTTGTAAGTATGGATGATTGTTACTCTTTCACGTAAAAACTACTGAATGATTTGAATGAAATTAATGAAACTTTACCATAATATAGCTTAAACATCAGAATAACACATAAGCTACAATTTGTAAAGATATTAAAACGGAGAACGTGCCCCATTCGGAGAACTCAATTGGGAGAAACTGGATTAAAAACTCGACAAGTTACAAAGAAAAAGATGTCTTTAGTCACTAAAGTTTTGTGAGCCTAGTTAACCAACTTGTGTTGGTTAAACTTGCTGGCATGTGACGGAACCCAAGTACATCGACAGAACGACAAGTCTTGGCCGCAAAGCCGCGGACGGCCGCTAGTGTGTAATATTTCCAAGCGTTCACTGATGCCTGGTGAATTTTTTTAGAGTGTCAGTATATAGCGTAGCTTAATTGCATCGAAATTCTAAATTGGAATAAATGTATGCAGCTAGCGTGTTGGAGACGATTCTTTGATTGGCACTGATTTGAACGAATAAGACGGATATTCTGTAGAGATTTATCGTTTTATTTTTAACTAGCGGACGCCCGCGGCCGTTACGCCCAGATGATTTTTTTTTTAGTTTCTCCTTTTTTCTCCGCTTAGGGAAATCATTTTCCAATTTCCTTTCTTAGTGCACCTCTATGCTATAAAAGAAACGTACCCTCCAAGTTTCATGCTTCTAGGACTTACGGTTTAGGCTGAGCGTTGATTGTCAGTCAGTCAGTCAGTCAGTAACGTAAGAGTTTTATATATTTAGATTCCCTTGGCATGTTATACTTCGCTCTTATGCTATCTGTCTCATGTGGCATGTGCACAACTAAGCGATGGCGATCGCGATCAGCTGAAACGCTGTCAAATATAGCTGTCATATTTGACAGCGTTTCACGTGATAGCCTAAATGTGCGCAGGCCTTTATTCTTCTCCTTATTTTTTTACCCATAAGTTTCTGGTTCCCATAGTACAAGCTCAGCTTAGTTTGGGGCTAGATAGTGTTGTGTGGATTGTCCGCCTTATTTATTTATTTACTCGATGAAACGATTTAAAGCTAGGTGAGTATAACCATATAAAAAAAAAACTTTACAAACTAGAAATGTTTATAAATCAAATCTAGTTTGGAGTTTTGATCTTGAATGTACGTCTTGAATGATAATAGCATTAATTTTTATTGTTATCAATTTATTTGGCTCTATTTTGTAAATAGGGAGCATAGGGTGAGGCTGAACATCACTGAGTGCCTCAAGTTGATGGACGCAGGGCAGTGCATCGTAGGGCACGTTCCTGACATGCGTGACCTGCGAGGCTTTGTTATAGGCAATATTTGCCACCTGCACACACAACAGCAGGTGGCCCATATGCTTGTTCTATCTAATTTTTACAAACCCTATACAACACATAGCTAAGAAGCAAAGATTTTTTTTAATATCAAAACTTTTGGATATTCAGAGATTATTCTACCACAAATAACCTCGAAAAGGTAATTCTTTTTGACAGTTATCACAAAAAATGGCGGTATTAAAGATGGCGGTTGCCGCGGTGCATTTTAAAAGTTTGCTCTCTTTAAGCGTCTGGCTGCAATGTTTTCACTTTCCTTATTGATATGCCTATCTGCTGTTTTAAGAGCTAGTATAAGGTGAATTAGTTTTTTCACACAGCGCTGTTTAAACGCCGTCTTATGTGGGAATCGAGCCTATACATATTGTCTAAAGCTCATAAAATAAATATTAGCTAGTCAATCTTTACCTTTCTTTTGTAATTTGTTTTATCGTTGTGGTACTTACCTACTTTGGTGTATGGTCAATTTTTTTTTGGAATATTATTGTTCTTTCAAAGCGTCGTTATTCAGTTGGTCAAATATATTTCATGATTATTATGCCTACTATGTCATGTTATAGAAACTATAAAATTAGGTACCATACGGTTTGCTTGGGGATAAAACAAGTAGTTAAACAAAATAGATGCATTTGAATTTTTTTCACATATATTTTGACGTGTCTACCTATGTGAGTTACCTCCTTATTAAAATCTGTTGTACAATTTTTGTTGTTGTTTTTATTGTACATTATCAGCGCTTAAACTATTGCCTTCTTCAACTAATGAGAAATGCTTGAACTTGAATAACGTTCTTCTTTTCTTTTTCTCTTCATTTCTTCTTTTTTCTTGTCGTGTCAGTTCTTTGGAAGTGTGCTGATAAGAATAAAGGTTCTTCTTCTGCAGAGAGAAGCTCTCAGAAAAGTTCCTTTTGTTCACTTTATAATCAAAGAGCAACATTTTAGAAGCTAAGAGCAACAACTTATAAGCAAAGAACAACATTTTATAAGCTAAGAGCAACAATTTAACAATTTATAAGCAAAGGGCAACAATGAATGGTTGCCGCGTTGCTTTAAGTTTAAAGTACTACCTCCTAATATTTTATTTACGAGCAACAATGCCATCTCATCTAATCCACCCCTTGTTGCTCTTTCCTTATAAATTGTTGCTATTTTTTTATGTTGTTGCTCTAAGGTTACAGGCATGTTTTTTAGACATTTGTGTGATGTGTTACAAACTTTTTACACAGGATGATAATCTGATAACGATTTGACAAGCAATCATCGGTTTTAGAGCTTTGGGTTCGAGTCGTGCACGTAAGGTTTCACTTTTGTTATACCGCCTACCCTGCATGTTAAGGGTGCACCTGCAACTAACCCTCTAAAAAATTAAAAGACTTAAGCTTAGTAAATGACTGTGTATAATACGCTTGTTTGAGTGTGAAGTTGATTCTTGCATGATGGCTTTAGTAGGCCTACCATGAGCTCTGTCTCTGGCTCTGGTTGTGAGTGCTCACCAGTGCATTATACTGTGTGTGTGACGTTTTGACGTGGGATTTATTTAGTCAACACTCACACAGACTCAAAACCAGAACCAGACAGAGCCAGACATGGCTCATGGTAAGTCTACAGTTTAGTATACCTACGTTAAAACTTCAATATGGCTCCCTCTTCGCGTCGTGCTTCTCACTGCTGAGTGTCGTGACCATGGATCAATTTATCCTTGACAATGGTTCGCCACCTGGATCTGTCACCGGCAACCTGAATAGCTTCATGGACCTTCACATTGAGAGTGGAGCGAATTTGGTCACTTCAATATAACTTGCACTATTATAACATGATACCTACTTGATTTGCGAGTTTTGGTGGTTTTTCTTTGGGCTTCGTCCTCTTGATCAAAAGGCCAAGAGGACGAAGCCCTCCAACCGTTCGATAGAGGTCTATCTTGCTGAGGAAAAACCATCTTGCTGTCAACTGGAAAATTGCTTTACGAATAGTGCATTTTATTTTACAATTACCTACATGTATAATGCTTGGTATAATGTAACTAACAATTTTCAAATGATCCCAAAAGTCATATACGCTAGAGTGGCCTTTTTAATATAACATTATTGTGACTTCCATTCAATTTACGACTTATAATTATGTATGTAACTAACGCTCAGAAAATGGCATGAATTCTGAGCAAAGATAATTTTATAGCGTTATTCCGTAGATGGAAAAAACGCCTTTGGTTGTCTAAGAAAGATCGAACTTAGAACGTCTTGCAGTTCGATGTTTGAATTTTGAATTTTCGTGATTCAAAATTCAAACATCGAGCACATTCTACTTTTGACTTTCCGGACTTGGGACACGCATCTTAATCTAGCTTCAAAGAGGTTGGTAACCCCGCAGCAAGAAGTTTCCAAAGTTTAGGTTTTAGACCATGCCATTGGCCACGTGGTTGTTGTTGATAGAGTTCCAGTGCTTCTGCGTGCCGTTGTGAGTGTTGAAGGCGGAATCTCGGCGTCCGTTGCGCTCGCCGAGGGGAGAACTCAAGACGTGTACGGCTCTTTCATGCTCTATACCTAGCTTTTTCATATTACTCTGGGAATTCTGAGTTGGCTTACGAACTGTTAATGATGATCTATTGTATAATCAGTTACTTAAACCACTTGCTCAAATACGCTCATAAATGTTTTAAAGAAACAGTTCGATTCGTCCTGTGCTTTCAATGTCTCGTACATTTTCTTATTATAGATAAACTGTAGCAGACCCTTTGCAGATATAACAAAATTATTTTTTTGCGATTGAAATATGATTATGTGTAGGTAGTATTGTATTATATGTATAATCTAAAATCATAATTATCTTTAAACATATTTTTGTTTCCAATCCAATGCAAAAAAAATAATAGCTGCATAAAAAAACTAAAAATAGTTATTTTTTCGAGAAAAAAGCTTTTTCTTCATTTTGAACTTTTGACAAATAGTATCCGTTGAATATAACATTTCAGTCCAACCTAGATGTACCTGAGTAAGTAATAAAATTAAAAAAATTCTTCGGAAATATTTTATGGTCAGAATTATCTGTTGTCACTTTTCCGGAAACCGTCGATATAAAGACGAATATTTAAGCTGCATCATTGCGGCTCATTCACGACCAATTCTCATAAAATATCGACAGTTAAGTTAATGTGATTGGTTTTCACATATTATGACGATAGATACAGTTGAATGTTTAACTAGCTAGTCGACAGTTAGTGGTCCAAATTTATATTTTTATTTTAACAAATACTTTAACAATAATAAATCGTGGCACTCCTAACAGTCCTCCCCCAAACAGTCGCCCCCCCCTCCCCCCACTTTTGAAAATGTCGATCTTTGCTGAAGAGGTGTCAGTAACGGGAACGCATGTTCATTGAAAAAAAAATGCTAAAACACTTTTACTTTTACAAAAATCAACAATTTATTTACAATGAACCAAATATTTACAATATGTACCTACAAAATACACAAGAAACAGTTGAGCTATCTGCAGACCGTTACAAACGATCTAGAGATAGAATAAAATAGAATATTACTTTATTGTACACCAAAACTTAAGGGTAAAACATGGACTAAAATAATACTTCAAAAATAGAGAAGAAGTTTTTACTTCAAAAAAATAATTCGAAACGGGCGTCATGACTTGAAGGCATGGTCGATATATTCTGAGTCTTTTTAGAGTAATTAATAGTTATTAGGAGTCTCCCCCAAATATGGAAGACACCTATGTACGACAGTGGACTTATTCATGCATTTCAGGTAATTAAAATTACAGTTTTTGTCGCATTTTTTTCTCATTACAAAATTAGCTCAAAGTAACCGGCTAGCGCACATGTCAATTATTACCGGCAGATGGCGTAATTAAGTATTGTGGTGACATTACAAATTGTAAGGACATGTACATTGTGGTGATAAAATAGCGATCTATTTAAAATAAATAAAATATATAAAATAAATATTGTGGACAATTGACACAACACTAGCCCCAAAGTAAGCAGAGCTTGTACTATGGGAACTAGATAGCTGATATAATACTTAAATTACATTTTTTTAAATACATAGGTACTTAGAAAAAAATATAACACCCAGACAGAGAACAAACACGTTCACCACACAAATATTTATTCTCGATGGGGATCGAACCCACGACCTACGGCGCAGAAGGCAGAGCTCCTACCTATATACTTGACTAACAATATTGCAGCCCATTCTGCGTTATCCTCAAGTTAAATTGATTGAATTATTTATAATTGCGCAACTTGAGGCATTAAGAAATGTGTATATACTTGCATTGAAATAAAGAATTGAATTAATTGTTTACAGAATTAGCATTCGAATTGAGAAAAATTAAATGTTGAATGGGGCAAAGTTAAATGTTGAATTAGGCAAAATTAAATGTCGAATAGGCCTGGCGACTAATTTTCAAAATCTCTTCTATCATATTCAGAAGTATCTATTATGTCTAAAATATATCATATTTCTGTAGAAAATTAAGGTTTTTGTGCAATAAAAGTACATTTAAATTGAAATTTTCCGTGACATGAGGCAATGTTTTGTTATAGGTGGGCCATATGCTTGTTCTATTAGCAAGTTGTTTATACCACGGCGGTGGCTACAACCACGGCGGTGGTTACAGATACAGTAGCAACTACGGTCGTGGCGGACACGGTGGCGGACACGGTGGTCGTGGTTTGTTTTTCGAGTCGACTTTAATAGACGCCGAAAGCCGAATCTCTTCAAGTTAGAATCCTTAATTTTGATTTATAGACACCGCATGCCGTTATTATAAAATTATGTTTATAATATCCCGCGCCGGGCGGATTCCCCTTGACGTTCCCAACCCATAATATCAATTATCTCATTCATAAGTCTTACTTAAAATTCAAACTGTTAATTAAAATACTGCCGCATGAAAACCATCTTTTCAAAATTGTTTTTATTACAATTTGGGATAAAGTTTTCGTTGAAGTAGCATTTAATTTTTGTTGCGGTCTTGTTATCTCAGGCAGAGCCTTTAAAAAGAGGTGACGTCACACAAAAAATAAAATAAAAAACCAAAACGGAATAGACCTATCCTATACCTACCTATATTTTTTGTTCGTTTCTTGAACGACAAAATATTGAATGTTGGTAGCTAATTGCTTGCTCGCCGGCGCGGTCGGATGTGTCGCCGCACACGGGCCTCCGGCCACACAACGCCGCCACCGGCATATTTCCTGTAATTTTCATACATTTTATATGAATTCGCCGCACACGGTTGACACCGGTAATATAAACCTATATAAAATGTCGAAAACTACAGAAAATATGTCAGTGGCGGCGTTTTGTGGTTGTGGACGGAGGCCTGTGTGCGAGAGCACTCAATGTCTCTACCCACTATCCCGTAGCATACCATGACCGTGCTAGGAACGTGTCGGGCACGGAAAGCAATCCGGTACGCTGTACTTCGCCCACTGAAGCGGGTCGACAGCGTTCTGAACCCGTTTCCCTCCGACAAATAGTTGACAGTACAATACAAAGAATATTTTTGAAGTGAAAACTTCTTTAGCGGCGTTGAGCACTTTTTCTGTAATGGGTATAAAATCTTAAACTCGCGTCAGCGCGTCAGGACACGTGACCTGATCGAAAAAGCGTAAGACGGATGGAGAGTAGACAGCTATCCCCTCTCTACGGCGCGGCGAAAATGTATGCCTGGGCCTACTGTTTCGTTTAGGCAGCGCAGGGCGCTTGCGCGAATGTTCGTGTATGTTACAGCGTGCCAAATAACAAACAAGCCCCCCCTAACCATTCCAAAATATCAAACATGCTCAACGTTAATAATCAAGTTTTCACTTCTGCCGGCACTCCCGGAGTGCAACCCGTATTTTTTTTTTTTGGCCATGGTATGCTACGGGATAGTGGGTTTACACCTTTATTGCCACATTCCGAAAACGCTGCGAAGAGGAGAAGAGGAAAGTATGAAAAATGAGAGGTGTGTTTTGAAACTGTTTCAGAGCCGCTGGAGTTGGAGCCGTTCCTGGCGCTGGAGCCGCCCATGTCGGCCTCCGACTACGGCTTCTGTCTCGACCACGACGAAGGACTATCCGAACTGTTCGACTTCGAATTCTAGTGTCTCGCAATATCGGGCTAGTGATGGTTCGGCTCGATCAGTGGTGAACTCACGCAGACTTACAGAACTCTTCACATCGGATACTTGGGTAGTTTGGCACTTGCGTTTACAATGGTTTTAGTATATTTCAATAACTCACTTGCAACATAGATAACTACGTCGTTGATCTAATGCTTCTTTTATGTGCTCAAAAATAGTGGAATAGATTCCTTTTCATGTAACCACTACAATATAATATGTGATGACTCCTGAAACTGTTACCTTTTGGTAAATATTTTATTTTGATTTTGACGATCACGTCGTAGTTTTATATTTATTTAGATAAGACTTAAATAAATAAATAAATATTGTGGACAATTCACACAACACTACCCAGCCCCAAACTAAGCAGAGCTTGTAATATGGGAACCGGATAGCTGATATAATACTTGAATACATTTTTTTTTGTAAATACATACTTAGAATACAAAATAACACCCAGACAGAGAACAAACATTTATGTTAACCACACAAATATTTGTTCTCGGTGGGGATCGAACCCACGACCTACGGCGCAGAAGGCAGAGCTACTACCAACTGAGCTAGAGGCCAGTCAATCACAAAACTTGTCAGTGAATCACAAATGATGGCGCTCGGAACTGAACTATTGGATACGTTATCATTCGAACGTTTCTTTATAACGATTGACGTGGAATCTGATCCGGAACAACAATCATCCGATGAAATTGAGTTTCTGGTCATTTTGGTGCTAAATTTTTTATGATCACACTAAATAGGTGAAGATAAATAAATATAATAAACCATAAGAGAGATATCGAATTAACCTTTATAACCCCTTGTGTCTGCTACGTTTAGTTCTGTGTCACGCCCTTGTCAAAAACTCATTTAAATTCAAAAACATTCACACAATTTCACGCTTTTCATTAAAATAATCAAAAACATTAATAAAAGAAAGAACAATAAAAGGAATGGCCGTCTAAAAACTATTCATTGACATTCCACACTATTTAGTATACACACCCAAAGTAAGGCAAGCTGGTACCACAGTAACTAATTAAATGCAAATATAGCGTAACATACAACTCAGACACACAAGCAAACATTTACTTTATTCACAAAAATGTTTGTCCTAGGTAGGAACTGAACCCAGCACATTGCTTTTTGGGTTAAAAATCTAAAAACTGAAGCTTTGGAAATAAACTCATAACAAAATTTATAAAAGTTTCAGATAAAAATTTATAAAATTCCACAAATTAAAAAAATATTTTATTGAAATTAAAATAAACCCTCCTTGATATTTCTATACCAACCTTACCAATTCCGTGTATTTCGTACTACATTTATCGAATTCATTCGTAGAGTGTTTTAGGTCGAACACAAAACTAATGTTAGACTTTCACGGCACTCATATGCATCAAGAGAAACATTTTTTCTTCAATAACCGTTTTCTTTTGATTCGTAAGACGTTTGTACGTAGAAGCACCATTGTGAAACGTATAGTCTTCAGAACGATGGTTCCGCGTCGCCGTTGGCATAGCGCCGAGGCGGCCCCAACAGACGTGAGTCACGGGTTCAACGATCATGAGGTATTCCCGAATCAATAACATTGACAACAGCGTTACACGACACGTAGTTACCCCTAGTTACCTGTTATACAAACAAATTAACTAAAATTTAAAATCCCACAGGCGAAAAATACCCAATTAGATAGATAAATAAACTCTACAAAAAAGCTTCGAAAGCGAAAGTGTGCCCGAAGCGTTCAGAGTGCACCAAAAAGTACATATTACAATTGCATTTCCTTCAAAGTTCAAGCTCAAGAAATGGATGTTATCCCAGAGGAAAATGCATAAAATGTATTGAAAGAAACATAATAAATACCAGCGTTGGGTATTAATAATGAATGCCATTAAGTGAACAATAATCACGGGATTAAACCCGGAACCGATCGCACAGAAACAAGCAACGGGTGAGCAGCGCCGGTAAATGCACCGCTGTAAAAGCTACTAATTAATCTGTGGTTAAAGCCATTATCCGCGGATCAACAAACACCAGTCAATTCCAGAGCGTTCGCGAATGGGGTCAAAGCCCGTAGGAAACATCGCAATTTCCTTAATAACTATTAGATGATCTGTGGCTTAATTGACAACATGGATTGCAACTGCTAGGTGATCCATGTCAAAATAGCACATTCTGCGTATAAACTATTGAGCAATCTGTGTCGAAACCTCAGGATGCGCCACATAAAGAGTTTTATTGAGCGTTGCACAGCAGTTGCAAAGGTATGTTGCAACGCACGCAAGCTTTCCTTATTATTTGCCCTGAATACCATTTCAGCAATGGCTAAACATAATGATTGATGCGCGATTGAGACCGGTTCGGATCCGCTTCCTGATTGTTTTGAATTTTCTCATGAACACCTCACTCAATTTCACAATAACATCTGTATTAAACGAGAGCACTTTCGTTCTATTCTCGGTTTATCGTGATCGTCTTGGCTCCGAAATGAAGATATGACAGGATTCTAATTATGTTGTCGCTATAAATAAGCATGTTTCCCATTTCGTCACGGAATCAGTTACGACCGCAGGGTTGACGCGTGTTTATGCCCCGCTGTGGTTGTCATTCGTACCTGATGAAGCTGAATGTGGCAAAGCGCCAACCCTGCAGCCATAGAGCCATAAACCGATGCACACATGACATTCACAATGTATTGATTGGGCGTTGGATTATTTACTAGCGTAGTCGGTGACGCAAGAGTAACGAGCACGGCCCGTCGTGATCTCGTGACTTTTGTTTTCTTTGTCATTGCCCATTGGAAAGATACTCTCGTTTAGAATCACCTCTGTTTTATTATAAAGTTATTTCGGATTGCTATAACTATCATAGTGTTCTTTAAATTAGTTTGAGTATTGAGTTCTCACGTTTTATTTTCCTTTATTCTTATTCCATTCACTGAAGAACCAACTCGGTCGACGCAGTCACGTCTCAGGGTCTCGGAATGTATAATGCAATGAACATACACGACTGAGCAAGGCATATGGCATCAAACTCATCCAATGGCTCTCACCTCTCTTTACTCTATCAAAGTAAAATATGGCTGCTTGCTTTGAACACACAGATATTCTCAGCATAATTTTTGAAAATGATATTATTCTCACCAAGATATACTCCAACATTTGTCGAGTTGGAAAGTATTCTTCATCTTCTTGAGGCAGTACTGCCATAAAATTTTCAATAGCCTTGTATAGATTCAGCTGCAAATATTTTTTGAGGGTTGAGTTCACTTTTCTAATGTTTCTAAACCCAATATCATTTCGAAATTTTTTGTTATATTTATACAGAAATCTTGAAAGTAATGCACTTTCTTTGTGAAGTGGAGATTGTTGTGATAGCACTCTAACAATGTAGTTGCAAGCATGTTCCAACTCCTTCAAATCTGCAGGCAATAAAGAAGAAAAGTGTTCACAGTCACATGCATAACCTACATGTTCTATAGCTGTTGTTTTTACTCCAAGTCTGCCGCTAATACTTGTGTTTACTAAAGCAAAAACGTCGTGAGCTCTACTTACCAACTTTAGGCCAATTATTAATTTAGCTAAGCTGTGTGAGGCAGGGTTTTTAAAATAAACAAAAGAAAAATGCGTAGATGACACAATATCTTTTTAAGATTTTTTTTGCAGTTTTTTTTAAGAGACGACAGCTGACAGAGTGAAAGAAAGGAGTAAAATGTGTTGTGCTAACCCCACATAAAGTGACATAATGACAGGAAGAAGAAGAAGAAAAAAAAGTAACTTTTTACCTCACTGTTTTTGACCTACCAAACGTAGTGCGGGGGAGTGCGGCGCCAACGCTTGCAAGCCGCCCGCCCAGGACTCGCGGCTCACCGTCTCCGTGCCCACGCGCACGCTGATGCACGGCACCTCGTCCTCCTGTACACATACATTATTTTACTACTGGTCAGCTTGTAGACGTCACTGCGAGGGTAAATTAAATATGGTGACTGAATGCGAATGGTGTATCAAAGAGGGAAATCCAGGAGTTTGGTCCTAGAGCCCCGTAGAGCGAACATTCAAAATAACAACTGAATTTGGGCAGGGCTTTAGGCGCCATATTCTCGACCGAATAGAACAAAGACCACCGTGAGTGAAAGTCAAAATGGCGACTGAATTCGAGCGGGGCTTTAGCTGCCATCTTGATTTTAGAAATGGAATATAATATCGTCTATGTTAACTTTGTGAGAATTCCTTTTTGAGAAAAGGACTAAAATTGTTTATTGAATGCGTCACCGGCTAAGGGTAAGCCACAAAACAAAGTAGAACGGCCATGAGGCCGGAAAAGTGTCGCCAAAATTTATGAGCTCCTTTCTCCACACAAATTCAACAGTCTTTTCGGGAGTGGTAAAGTAAAAAATGCCTTGCAGCAGTGCAAGAATTACTTTCCGAACAAGTTAAGCAACAAGATAAAACAGAAATAATTTCGTAACATCTTCCTTCCCTCTTATTTCTTAGAAGCCTCATATTTTATGTAAACTTTTGAGAATTACTTTTTGAGAAAAGGACTAAAATTGTTTATTGAATGCGTCACCGTCCGCGGGTAAGTATTAGATGTGTCACCTCGAAGTACTTGATGATGTCTCTGAAGGTGGCTCGCTGCAGCTTGCGGTCCCGCTTGGCAAAAAATATTTTTGTTTTGGCGGGAACTTTGACAGTTATACATTTTCTGTCAAAATTTGAACAATCGAGGTAAAGTACTTGGCTGATTTTTAGAAGACAAAATAAAAAAGAAACGAACTATGTAAAAACTATGCAGAAAGATGCAGCATGAACGAAGTTTTGCTACGAATTACGTAAAAATCTGTAAAAGACGTAAACGCGCTCATCTTGCTACGAGCTACGAAGTGTCTACGACGAATGCTATGTATGTGTTGTGATAATGTTATCAGATAAAATTATATAATAATATGTATATTTTTGTATAGGTTCATCTTCCTCTTCCAATAGTGTCACTGACTATTTTAAGCCTGTGTGGTGAAAGGATATCATGCCTCAGAGGTTCCTTTTCTAGGTTAATAAGTTGGAACCACGTGTGTGTACGTGTATAATCAAAGGTGAAGTTAATTTAGCTGCATACAATTTTAAATATTGAATGTAATTATGTTTCCATCTAGGCAATAAAAACTTTGAAAAATATTTATGCGAGTGAAACTACGGGCAGCAACTAGTGTACCGTAATGTGTGTCCATAACTGTCAAACCGTTAATCTAATCTACATGTTATTTAGTTGTCCAACTGGTTTTAGCAACATGATTTGCTCATAATATAAAAATAAAAGATTTGTTGTTTTGTGTGTATGTTTGTAATGAATAAACAAGCTACATTCACTCCTAGTAACATAAGATATATTTATGTGTTTAAAAAATAAATATCCACCTGTGCAAAGCCGGGACAGGCCGCTAGTCAAAAATAAATATAAAAATACTTGACTGTTTGCCTGATGTTTTTTGCATACATTGATGGTGCTATCCATTTATTAAAGAACATAGTAAAAGGTTACAAATTATAAAAAAAAATGCTTTACCTAATTATTAGCACTGAGCTGGGCACTGAGAAGAGCGTCAAGGAAAGTACTATCATGCTTATTTCTGCTGCTAAGCAGCGTTGGTATTTCGATTTGAAGGGTGAAATAGCTGGCATCTAAAGCTTAATACATAATATTAAAAATACAAGCCTGTTAGAAAAAAAGCCTTTTTTCATCACTCATTACTTGTTATATTTGGTATCTGTAAGTATTATGTATGTATGTTCTATGACGTTAAATATATATTTTATACCTTTCTACCCTCTAAAAAGCTTATTGATATCAAGGTTCAAGAACCACTCAGGATTCTATGACTTAAATCTTTGAATGACACATTACAGTCATGATCGAGTCGTTAGAATCCTTTAGGAGACTGGCTTACGTGGCTACCCATTTTGTGTTCTACATTATTGTTCACTCCCAAAATTGGTTCTGAACTTTGGAAGTAAAGAATAGATATGGGCTCGAGGAACGATGCTGAAACCATATTTATTGCTCTTACCCACACTTTAGCCCCTCGACTAAAGAACTCCTTATGGATTTCACCATTTCCATAACCACATACCATCACGAAAGTGATTTTAGTATCTATCCCTAGAAGAATTTAGAATACATAGGTTAGCTTTCGAGCTATTTCTTTGTAAATTCTTTAGAGGTCTGTGGCCTATTTTTTTACAATTTATATTTAATAAGCTTGCACGTGTGTAGCTGTGTGTGATCTTTGTCAATTCAATGCAAATTAAAACTGTTTATTAAAGCCACTTCTTTTTCTCTTCTTAAATCTTAATAAGAGCTTAGCTCTGGTAGGAGTTTTGATGCAGTTTCCTCCAATTAAGTCCTTCAATTGCGACCTGCTTGACTTCCTTACACGATTTGGCAGGGTCGATTTGGCTAAAATAGTTATATTTAGCTACGCAATGGAGTCGATATTAGGAACGGGGTAGGCATCTAGTTCAGTGTATCGATTAATTGTCCGAGAGTAATCGATTACCATTCTTTTCCTGTGGCTGCCTCCTCCTGCTTTTGACTTTGAGCATTTTCCATCCACCAAACTCCCGTGATCTTCAGACCATTGGGTGGGACATGTGTTTTAGATTTCCTTCTTCCGGTTCACAGACGCCATTCAAGTACCTTTGTTTCATGAATAACAAGGTAAAGCTTTGACGATGACAAAGTTAACATTACTCGTTGTATGTACCAGGAAATAGTAATAATATAAAGCCATGTATTGAATTTTACTCTAAAATGTCCATGATTTAAATTCGACGGCTCAATTTCGACATCTGTAGGCCTACCACAAGCTCTGTCTGGCTCTGTCTCTGTCACTGGTTTTGAGTCTGTGAGTGCTCTCCAGTGTATTATACTGTGCGTGTGACGTTTCGACGTTGGATTTATTTAGTCAAAACTCATACAGACTCAAAACCAAAGCCAGAGACGGAGCCAGACAGAGTTTGTGGAAGGCCTACTGTAACAACAATTGCCAATTTCCAAATATCGCAATTACAGAGAACAGTCAATTTACGAGATATCGAGAATGCGTTTGTATTTCGTATTGCCAATTAAAAGGAAAGGAGAAATAAATGATATTCAGGAGTAGGTTCGTTTTACAAGGGGTAAAGTCAAAGCAACTCAAATTTAAATACCTACAGAAGGTAAAGTAATGTACTTCGATACCCAAGAGATCAATTATTCTGATTCAATTGAACATTTTTTAACATTCATTTCATACTTTTGATATAATTTATGATCATCACTAAACGTTTGTTTGTACGCTAATCAGTTAAAATATTCTTATTTCTATTGTGTGACTGGTTCTTTCAAACCAGTGTGGTGAAAGGATTGCAAGTGCAGGTGCACTTGAAATCCTTTCACTTTTTTCATTCAATAAATATACATTTCTTTGAGGTCAAAGAGGCTCTTTTCGTGCATTTGACAAATGCTTTTCGAACTTTTTGGTTTTACGACATTTGGATTCCTTTTCTTAATGTTTTCTGTCACCGTTTGAGAGTACTGGCACACACACATTTTGGACAAAAAACTCTTTAATTTTTTATTGATTATTATAGTGTTTTACTACACTTAGGGAAATCACAAAGATTTTTATAATGTCCGGAGCGGGATTTGAACCCGCGACCTTCCCCTAAACTCGCCTAACTTTTTGGACATTATAAAATTTTTGAAAAAACTCTTGGTTGTACAAGACTGGATTTTAACTCACGACCTCATGGTCGGAAGGCCTTCTTCTCTTCCGCCACTACCACTCTACCAGTGCTCTCTCTAATCAGCACAGCTGGTAGTAGCTCTGCCTTCTGCGCCGTAGGTTGTGGGTTCGACTCCCTCCGAGAACAAATATTTGTGTGGTGAACGAACACAGATGTTTGTTTTCTCAATTATTTTATAACATAAATCTAATTCAACATGATCGAGAATTTATTCTTGTTTTTGTAAAGGCCATTCTTAATGCCTGACACTTTCTAGCAGCTCGCTAAAAGTCTCTAGTCCCTGTCTTTTTCATGTCAACTTATTTTTTTCACTCAATCAATTTTAATTTGGAATAAATGCCATACCTTACCTCCCCAACCCTACCTTATCAACCTAACCTTACCAACATACGAGTACCTTTATCAACATCACTTTACTTGGTTAGTAATAGTTAAAAGTCAAGTAATTCCTCGTTAGATCACGCCACCGAATATTCTTAGAAATAATGTTTTAATTACAAATTACATGTTTTTCCTCCCTGATTTATCTGTTCTATAAGGACTGGCCAAGCTAGGTCATCCTACTAATATTATAAACGCGTATAGTTTGTAAGTTTGGATAGATGGATGTTTGTTTCTCTTTCACGTAAAAACTGAATGGATTTTTATGAAACTTTACAATAATATAGCTTTTACATCAGTTTACGTAGGATTCATTAAGTCAACACTCACACAGACTCAAAACCAGAGCCAGAGACAGAGCCAGACAGAGATCATGGTAGGCCACATAATAACACAAAGGCTTCAATTTATAAAGATATTGTAACGGATAACGGATGTAAGTAACGGGAACGGAGCGTAGCGGGAACGTTGCGAGCGAAGCCGAGGGCGGCCGCTAGTAATATAAGGACTGTGGCCAAGCTAGGTCATCTTGAATAATAATAAATTACTATTAACTTGTTTACTTCATTAAAACTTTGTAGGTCATGGCCATTTTAAACCGACTTCAAATGTAATAGGAGGAGGTTCTCTATTCGGTTGTAGGTATTTTTTAATGTTTTCTATCGCATAACTGGCCCAGCTAGCAAGAGGAGACAAGGGAGACCACAGGAAAGATGGCAGGACGACATAATCCGAATTGGCAGGAAAAGATTGCAATGTCTTCTCAGGCGTGCACGCAGAATGCTTGTCATATTTTATAAAGCTTAGCCTCAGTTCATGTAAGTTACAAGAGGACAAAAAAAGCTCTGTTATCTTTTAATTTAAACTGAATGTGGAGCGTCTGTGTAAATATTATAAAGGCGCGAGGTAGAGAGTTTGAAGCATTTTGCAAAGTGACTCCTTACGGGCTGCACATTGACGCAACGCGCGAACTCGATATTCACTTTTTTTTGTTCTTGGATAAATAAATCCGTAAATGTATTAAAAAGTCCTAGAAAATGTTTATAGGGACAAAAACATTTTTCCTTTGGGAAGGTCTATAGTCCCTACTGTGAGTATAAAAATCAAGGTCCTGAGTCAACACTATAAAAAGATATAGGCAAATTTAGGTTTTCGTGAAAACTTGTGAGTACCAAAACTTACCTTAATTATCAACTTTTTTTATTTTTCGGAATTTTTCCTTTACTTGTGCTGGAAGACCTTGCTTGTAACCAAAATTGACAATTCTAGGTCAACCGGAAGTACCCTAGAGGTTTTGGGTCGAAAACCTAAATGGTAGTTATTCCAAAAAGTTAAAAAAGTTGAAAATTAAAGGGTGTTCCCATACATACTTACATAGTTGACGCCAATTAAAATAGAACCTAAAAAGTTAGAAAATATGTGTCTAGTGCACGAAAAGAGCCTCTTTGAGGCGCACTTAAAATCCTTTCACCACACTTGGTTCGAAAGAATCAGTGACACGATAAGAATAAGAAGTTCTCTTGCAAAATACAAAATGTATCATCTCGTAAGTTGTAATAATATCTAAGTTCTAGTGAGAGAGGTTCTTAAACAAAGCAAGGTAGGTATAGGTGACATTCTTCAAGACAGTTTAAGTTACTCAAGTACCTAGTTAAGCAAACGTGTGCCAGACAAGTTAGATTTAAGCAAACTCAAGTTCCAATCTCAATGCTCAAATCTCGCTACTGAGATGTACTTAACGGGATTTCAAGAAGACTATGACACAACCAACCTTATGATTTGTGCCTCTACATAGCTAGAGCGAAAAAAATACCAACAAGCATTGTTAAAACCAGATATCGCTGAGCTATCGAGAGTATAGACCCCATGTATTTTTATTCAATAAACATACCGGTGCAAAATGCTAGTATCGATTTTCCTGTTTATACCTGGCTACCCGAGAGTTGTGACTGGAAAAAATAGGCAACCTAACGTTTGCATATTCTATGGGGTCTATACTTTCGATTATTTTGGGAAACTAAAAAAAATATAAATGAGATAAATAAACGAGGCCGTTAATTACTATTTCAGCCGAGCATTGTATACTTAGTACTATTCTCTAATTTGCGAGGAAACAAAAAACAAATTAATTCTAGAATCAGAAGTTTACTTCTTCAGCTATGTCTCTCAATCGAGTTTTAAATCTTATTCAGCACCCAACGACTAAGTACCTACTTAGTATTAATTAAACAAAATAAAACTGTGATAAACCTAAGAGAACATAACATCCACAGCGCAGAGTAGATAGGTAGGTATCAGATTTTCATTCCCGCCAATTTGACTGTGCGCGGTTTTTTTTAGCATTTAAAAAAAAATATTGTGTACAAAAAAAAACGAAATGAAAGATGTTTCACATTATTATGATTCCACAACATTACAACAGTCACTTCATAATCCTAATATCAAGATATCAAGCTAACTTACCTTAAAACCTCGGCCTGCCTCCATGTTTTCTATACCCATGCAGAGTCCATGTGATACCTAATTACACCTAAAAACGATGCATGCAGAAACTAAACCATGTGTAAAGCAATAAAGGTATTGAGTATTGAGTACTTAGTAGTCATGATCCCCCAGTAGGATTACACTAGGATACCCGTATCGTGGGTATCAGGAACTACGAGTGACCCGCTACAAATATTTGCAGATCTTACAAACATTTATCCCGCAGTAAACTCATTCAAAGCATTGAGTTATATGCATAAAAAACGGAAACTAAAATATTATCGATATAGCCAAATTGGCTGGTGTAGTACATCACTAGCACAGATGCCTAAATCAATACATTTTATTTTACAATAATTAATGGTTTTACACTTAGTTTTCATCAATAACACTTATGAATATATGACTAACATGAAATAAAATTTAATTATTACTGTTTTTCTGGTAAAAAATCTCGCTCTTTTAGCATGTAAAAAGATGAAATATATTGACTAAGACTTACGTATTAAATGACTATTCCGGGTCTTTTACACCTCCTTTTGTTGTTCTGGAAGAACAATACACAGCAGAACAACACATTTTTTCACTAGGTGAATTGATTTTGTAGAAACGCTTTATTTTTAACACAATTTAGGGATAACAAGTATCCTATGTCCTTCTCCCGGTTCTAAGCTACCTCCCCACTAATTTTCTGCCAAATCGGTTCAGCCGTTCTTGAGTTATAAATAGTGTAACTAACACGACTTTATTTTATAAACTTTTATTCACATAATTGCAGGCAGTAAAAGTAATAACTTACATACTTCTACTGGCCTCAAGAGTTTAATGGAGCTACCTTTTGCGTTGCATGTGCGTTCAATTCTTATCCAAAACAAACCTATGACTACATATAAAACTGTGAGCATATTACTTTTCTTAAATGGCTCTCTCAAGGAGTCTCGTGATTGCATTATGTTATTTTTATAGATTGCATTTATGCCCCGTTTTTACCCTTATTTCGCAATCAATAATAACTGGTATACCAAGTTTTATCTAACTTGTCTATCTCAAGCAACTCAAGAGCTGTTTACTAATACAAATTGCAAATGCATTAGAAAATGCATAAAACAGACTTGAAAGGGCGATAAAGCCTCAATAAATCACTAGCCTCATTTTTTCCAACATCAGTATCTGAAACATTTTCGATCAAATCAGAATATCACATTATACACTTTTATTCCAACTGCTAACACTTTGAGTAATGTTGGTTAAAATACCAACAAGTTGGAGAAAAACAATTAAAATCAAAAACAATTAAATTCGTGCGTGCAGCCGGCTCCATTGAATTAGAAGACGTTGACACGTCAAAAGGTATTTTTTGCCGTATACAGAAATACTTCTTGAGTATGAGTCAAGCCTTCAAAAATAGAAATCCTATAGCCCTAGTAATTAATAAATAAATAAATAAATGAAATAAAATCTCTTTCTTCTTCTTCTTGTCATGTCAGTCAGGCAGTGTTTAGTCATGTCCATGTCAGTTCTTGCGAACCAGTGAAGAAGAAGAAGTTATCATTAGAAGAAATTTCAATGAAGAACGGTATAAAAATTTATAAATAATTCTACGTTCTGGGGGGAAAACAAATAATCTAATCAACTCGGCTGGAAGTTTTATCTTAATGTCGTGAGTTCAAATTCAGTCGTGTCAGTGAGTTTTTCTGCTCAAAAATTGTATGTACACTATACCAGCGCTCTCAAATGGTGAAGGAAAACATCGTGAGGAAACCGGCATGTCGTAGAACCTAAAAAGTTCGAAAATATGTGTCAAGTAAAAAAATAAAATAATGCTGAACAATTCACACAACATTATCTAGCCCCAAGCTAAGCAGAGCTTGTGTTATGGGTGCTAGATAACTGATACACATAATGCAATACATTAAATGTAAAGATATTTTTTATTTTACATAGAAAACGACCAGAACACCCGGAACAAATACCTGCAGATCGTACAATTTGTTCCAAGGCGGGAATCGAGCCCGCAACCTCTTGCGTCGCAGGTGGACATTCACCCACCGCACCACAGAGGTCGTCGTCTTTTGTGCACGAAAGGAGTCTCGTTGAGGCGCACTTAAAATCCTTTCACCACACTTGGTTCGAAAGAATCAGTGACACGAGAAGAAGACTGACACTACAAAGCTACTTACATCTCCTTTGCCCTCTTCAGCAGTTTCTTCCGCATTCTTCTCTTCTTCCTTCTCTTCGTCGTCGGCTTGTTTCCGGCTCGATTGCCGCTTGGATTTGGGGGCTGGGGTGTTGTTGTTGGTCGTCTTCTTGCCTTTGACTGTTGATAAAGATATTTTGAACACAATAGGCCTGACGACTAATTTTCAAAATCTCTTCTATCATATTCAGAAGTATCTATTATGTCTAAAATACATCATATTTCTGTAGAAAATTAAGGTTTTTGTGCAATAAAAGCACATTTTAAATTTAAATTTTCAAATTCACGCCAAAACGCTCGCTGGTGTCAAAATGATCAGGTAGCCGCGTTTGGCCTTCGTCAGCGCACAACATGCTTACAGGTATTAAAAACTGTTAAGAGCTAATTATGGAACCTAATTTATTTTCACTAAATTCTGGACTTCAAATGTCAGACTGAATAGGTCGACCGTCCTACTCAATCGAGACATGACTACAATTTTATTGATGTAAAAAAAGCGTATTATGTCAGACTGAATAATTTAGGTTGACCGCCCTACGTCATCGAGAAATGTAAATTGTATAGATGTAAAAGCGTGGTACCTGTTCAAAACATCTATCATCCTTTTCGCGTAGCTGTATCCGTAATTAGACGAGTGCGGGGGTCCGTTGTGGACCTGGAACCAACGGTAGGCACACTGAGGAGGTATGGGGAGACCTGTACCCGAAGTCGGAGTTTTGCTACCACATTTCGTTACCAAATGTTGTTTTCGTTTCGCCTATTTGTCTCTCTCTATTGTATGGAGAAAAGATGAAACAGCAAAAATACGTTACGTAGTTAGAGTTGTTGTCTCATCTTTTCTCCATACAATAGACAGAGACAAATTGGCAAAACGAAAACAACATTTGGTAACGAAATGTTGTAAATGCACTGGGACTTCGGGCTCTGTACCCGAAGTCGGAGTTTTGCTACCACATTTCGTTCACGAAATGTTGTTTTCGTTTCGCCTATTTGTCTCGCTATTGTATGGAAAAAAGATGAGACAGCCAAAATACGTGACGTAGAAACGTTCGAAACGAGTTGTTGTCTCATCAATTTTCCATGTAAAAGAGAGACATACATGCTCACACGACAACAACATTTGGTAGACGAAATGTGATAACAAATCTGGGATTCGGGGTACAGACTTGACCAATCTGGATAGGTTTGTCGTAGTAACCACGCTAGGTAAACGGCTTGGTAGCTCGACTGTACACAAGGATACTCATCAGACACACTGTATACACTGCTAGCTCTTATGTCCTTGCAGTAAGCGTCATTTTACTTTGTTTTTAGGTAGTTTGAGCTGTATCCTACTGTAGGTACATAGCGTTAAGAATAGAATAGAATATAACTTTATTGTACACACAATTAGAAAGCTATATTCACCCTGAGTAACGCTATGTTTGTGTTAAAAAAAAAATGTCCACCCGTGCGAAGCCGGGACAGGCTGCTAGTAATGAAAAAGAGTAAAGTTTGTATGTTTGTAATGAATAAACTCAAAAACTACTGTGCCGATTTCAAAAATTCTTTCACCATTGGAAAGCTACATTCACCCTGAGTAACATACGCTATGTTTATGTGTTAAAATAAATGTCCACTCCTGCGAAGCCGGGACAGGCCGCAAGTAATGATTAAAGCTATGAATAAGTAATAGAAAAAGAAGTTGTTTAATATTAGCACAACTAGTGGCGTCATGGTTTTGGATTACGGTTCATCAATGAAAATTTAGCTCCAACTTCGTCTGTTTTTTTAGAATCAGGGTTCAGAGACAATCTTGCTACATCGTCGGCAATCATATTATTTGATTTAATAAATTCACGATGATTGCTTTGAAGCGTCGTAAATTTAGGTTATGATTATAGGAGGGTCTACATCTACAAATTGTATAGTCTTAAATTTAGAAGGACGATTAGGTAGGAGAGTCTACAAATAAAAAAAAATACCGTGCGTTCCTGCCGCGTATCAGCTGCGTACCAACCGCGTACTCGCTACCTAATTTCAACCCCCAATTCTAGCTACAATAATAACTTGTTACACATAATATTTATTTGTCAGCTAGTTAGCTGATATAGTCCATATTTTTTTTTTTACTGTGGCCCATATTATGGTAACCAGTTGGAAACACAATTTTCGGCATTTTCCAATGTTTTGTTCACCGTACCTACGTCTGCACAAACACTGTCTGACTTGCAGCGCGTTGCACACCGCTAGGAGAACAACTTGAGAATTTACAAATTACCTATACAACAGGGTGAAAAAGGCTGCTCGCGAAAAGAAAACGGATATCACTAAGACATTTTCAATATGCCAGCGCTCTTAAACGGTGAAGGAAAACATCGTGAGGAAACACGGCATGTCGTAAAACCTAAAACGTTCGAAAATATGTGTCAAGTACCTATCTACACGAAAGGAGCCTCATTGAGGCGTACTTAAACTCCTTTCACCACACTTAGTTTGAAAGAATCAGTGACACGATATGAAGAAGACTTTTATAATGTCCCAAAAGTATCAGTCCAGACTCCAGAGTTATTAATTCGGAGAGTGTGATTAAGATCCGATGGCGCTCGGCTCTTAACTTTTGGGAAAACAATCAGTTAAAACCATAATTATATCGATGGTTATAACATATATGTTTTAGAGAGCCTGTGTACAGAGGCAGTGACAATTCAAATTTTTTTTAGTCAGTTGTCAAGGATCACATGAGCCTAGGTGCCAGTTCCACGCTACCACCAGCCTAGAGGGATTCCTGGAAGTGAAAATTATGTAAGGAAGACTTTATGTGCAGAAGCAGGTAGGCTTCTTGAGGCTGATGATGATTCGATCGAGAAGCATGGCCTGAAGGTCTTCGTAGTTTTACAATTTGGTACAATTGGTAGGTACTACAAAATTGGTAGTTGGGAGTATTACCTACCTAGTATTTTTACACTCTGCACCGATTATTTAACTCACGAACTTTTGTTAGATCAACCTTGCCGTGTAGACTCAACCTAGAATAGTCTCTCTCCTTATTTCTATAAGTACCTACCTGTTATTGCCTTTCATTTTGGTCCTGAAACGTAAAACCTTTCTTCGGGACAAGTAGAATGGCAACTCTTTTCTTCTTTCTGCATTTTCGGTCTCATACTTACCATCTAATCGGAGAGTCGGTAAAACAACTGCCTTCAGTGGATTCGCACAGAGGTTTTTTTTTGTTTGAACCTATTTAAAAACAATATTTCTACGTGATTTTAGTAAACAAATATAAGCCTAAATTATTTGTTTTGAAATGAAACATAATAAACGACTTACATTTTAAAATATTTAATTTAACAAAACTTGTTTTTAAAACCAGTTATAATCATTTAGATAATACCTACATAATGCAATAGATAACAGAACGATTCACACATTCACAAGGAGGAAATGGAGACATTTCAGTTCTCCATTTTCATTCACATTTTCTTAAATTCCATATTTTCTTCTTCGGGAATATCAAAATTTAACCTTCGCGTTCTTGGAAAGTCTACACCTCTTATTTTTCTTAACTTGGGTGTCGAGCCAATTGGAACTGGTTCCTGGGCCATAGGTTTCGGAAAAGGTGTTTTCTTGTGAATTACCTTAGGCGGTTTCATTTCGCAGTCACCGACGGGAGTCCAAAAAGTGTTCTCTTCAACTGGAAATCACAAAAAAAGGGTTCAAGTTTCAAGAGAATAAAAACACTCACTAACTAGTTCAATCGTTAGTACCTGCTATTTCATTAGTCAAACTTTCGTAGGTTAGCAAAGTTAGACAGACAGATACTTAATGATTTTACAAAGCCTTCATAAAAATTACAGAAAATAAAAGCAGAGCAGAGACTAAATTTAATCTTGCAATTACAATTACACTACTTATTCGAGAGATGGATGACGAAGTGACCACTGCCTGCGGCTCTGCTGTGCATGCATACTCCGATATACACACCATGTCGCATGGTAACAATATTTTCATATCTCCTCATTAGTCCCGCGACAGGAATTAAACCCACCCCTATTTAAGTAACCGCGAGAGTCTCCAACAAGCGTCATTAATAAATCATCGTCCAGTAATTGTGTCTCGAGTGTTAACGTAATAGTACAATAGATGGCGTTCTCTGTTACACTAACTCGTGAGTTTGGCAACAGATGGCGCTAGGAGTTGTGATATTATGAAAAAGTTGATTATAGAAAACGCGAATAACTGAAACTAAAACGCCGACAAAGACTGGAAGTACACAAGGGAATACGATTTTATTTCTGATGGAATCTTACGGTTATTTACACCGGTGATTACCCGTATACGCTAAATGGGAACTTATTTATAAACCTCTTCTATAAATTCCTAAAGTCATTCTAAGCCCTCTCCATCATCGACTTCTCAGACAAGAAGATAGACGCAGAGCAGTGCATCCATACATGTACACTATGCCAGTGCTCTCAAACGGTGAAGGAAAACATCGTGAGGAAACCGGCATATCGTAGAACCTAAAAAAGTTCGAAAATATGTGTCAAGTGCACGAAAAGAGCCTCTTTGAGGCGCTCTTTAAATCCTTTCACCACACTTGGTTCGAAAGAATCAATGACACCATAAAAAGAAGAAGTAGATCGTAGGGCACATTTTTAAAAGTCGGGGCTTGCGATTCAGTGCTTTGTTATAGTGTTAAAGAGTTGGCTTTATGCACGTTCCGTCAGTTAGTTGTTTGTAATAAAATGTTTGAAAGGTACAACAGTTCTGGAGGAGATAATGGCGGAGAAGAAGCGCGAAAGCGGTTCCTCCGACGTGCTCCCAGCCAAGGTGGCCGTCATGAAACCCATCCTCAGGTGTCTGCAGCTGCTCTGTGAGAACCACAACCCGGAGCTACAGGTAACATACCTACCAATGTGGCTACTGTAAACATGCAAACAATCATGTAGATGGTTTATACAGCCTCAGAAGCAACTGTTTCTATACAGGGTTATTCATTATTAGCTACACATAAAATAATTATTAATATCTAAACTTCACCGTTCTTCTCTAAAGCTTTCGATTCATTGTCTTCTTCTAAATCTTGTTCTACCTTACCATTATTTAATAAGTCAGGTTCTAATTTTTCACTATTCTCATCATCATTATTTCCCTGTAATTCGATTTGAATCTGTCTAAGGCTCTTACATTTTGTTTCTGGTACACAGAAAAACGAAAACAACGCCCCTAAAAAGGACGCTGTAGCAAATACTATAAAGACTGTGCTAAGACCGCCCAATTCCTTGATCGATTGGTAGCTTTTGACAGTTGAAAAGTTTACTAATCCGCCAAAAATGTTGGTGGATGTCATGGCAACTGATTTGATGTTGAGAGGGAACAGTTCTGCCGGGATCATGTACGCGACTGACTCGAAGCCTAGAACTGACACAGTGTTTGCTAGGATGATCCCTACAAAAGGTATAAAGTCGAATGAATTCGGGCTTCCAGGGTTGACAATGAAGTATACACCGACGATGGCGAGGCACACTCCAACTCCGAAGTGGGAGTAGATCAAAAGTGGACGGCGACCCCATCTGTCCACCAGTTGTGATGATAATATACCTGCATGATAAAGACAGTTTTTAGTACAAGGGAAATAAAAATAATTAGGGAATGGGCAATAGACGGCTAAGCTTTTTTAATTCAATTGATGAATGCAAGCCAGATTATCAAAACTGGCTAGAACCGTTTTGAATGACAAGAATAGACAAATAGATGCAAAATACTTTATGCACACCACATGAAATTAACAAAGGAATACAGAAAAACATCAAAGTGGAATACAATGGGCGGTCTTATCACTCAAAAGTGATCTCTAGAATAGATGGATTTTCTTCCACATCAGCCTGAAAACGCCCATTGCTGGGGCTCATCTCCATAAATATGTAGAAATAATGATTTTGCACCATCGTTTACGAATCTTCTCTCTGCGATTTTCAGACGTTAATCGGTCTATGGTAGGCCGTTCTGTGTTTCGTCTACCAGTCCATAGTCACTGATTGAAGACTAATTCCCCAGCAGTTATTGGATCTATCTTCTCACCTGTGAAGAATCGGACGACTCGGTATGTGAGTACAATGTATACTATAATTATTCTATTTATTTAATTTATTGGAGGTCAGGAAAGGAACACACGGAATGAAACATTGAGGATTCGTGGTTTTTTTATGTCTTTATTTAAAATTTATTTCAATGGTAGTATAATATTATAACAATAAATAATTCTGTCTCTTTCAGAGATTAAGTGTACACGCATAGATTATTTAAATATTGTATGTATTTTGACACATTATACACAAAAATAAAACCATCAGGTGTCAACCATAACAATATCACATCGTTAGGTGTGTACTTATTGTGTGCCCGTGATTACAATCTTTTTATTAATATAGTTATTTGAATATTTGCAGTACAATATGCAAAAATATCGATATTTTAAACCTAATATTTCATTTTATATGGGCTCACTACACTTGACCTAAAAATGTAAAAAAAACTATTCGAGCAAATACGTACATGAGTTATAATAAATAATAAAACTATTTAAAAACATTGACGGCGTCGTTTTGCCCCGGTAAGGAATGATAGGACCAAATTTTACCGATCACAGAACTCAACCGTCATTATGTACTTCCAATAACTAGGTAACTTGTTAAAACACACTTTAAGTCTTTAAAGGGGATTTCCGTCATCGCTTGATGATTAATCTTGTACAGTTAATTCGAAACAATCAGTATTTTCTCTCATAATTTAGGTAGTCTAACAATTAGCTGAATCTAAAACTTTGCTCTATCTAATACCTACATAATAGCGCTATTCAGATACTTTTATAAGTTTCCTTAGTGCTACGCTGTAAGTACAAGTCATGGATGACGCAGGATCTTTATGCACCCACCATACGAGATCCCATTATCCCCTGACAAGCATCTAAAATATCTAAAAAAACGATTTAAAAATAAAACAATGTAGCTACAAATATTTAATACTAAGGTTGTCTAAAATGAACAATGAGCTATATACTATCGGTCTTATTACAAAAACATGACTTAGGCTAGGTTTAAACCGGAACTAAGTAGTCTCGGCCTTTTTATAAAACACGGACTAAAGATAAACCAAAGATGATACCTTAGTTTGACCATGGTTTAGACAAAACCTTATTACAAATCATAGCCTATCTCCAAAACCAGGTTTAATCTATGACTAAAAGATAAACCCGAGAGACCCCTAGTTTAACTATGGTCTAACGTCAAACCGTCAATTGACATGTCATCAGGGTGTCGATTCTAAGAACACAAATCACTCAAGCGATCGCGTAAATCGATGTGAGTTGTCAATTTTTGTTTGAAAAATTTGAAAATGGAACGCGGATTCAGTGATCACTCGACGATCACTCAATCGAACCGTGTTGCTGGAATTGACGCCCAGTAGTGGATTGTTTAGAGGTTAGGTATCATTGAAAATGAATAATTTTAATATTATCGTGATGAGTTTCGAAGATTTAGATGTACTGGAGATGTACCGGCCAGCGCCCTAGTAGACAGCGTGAACGAATCGATCCATTTGATCTATGTGACGAAGATTTTATATGTAATATCGATTTACAAAACGTTTCGGCGTCAAAAGTGTAGATTTATTGCGTGAAGAGTTGTCTCACGATTCTCGAGGAAGCCCCTTGAGCCCTGAAATGCAAGTGGTTTCGACATGAAGTAGGTAAGTTACCATGTATAACTTTTGTAGGCAGAAGAGTTCGCGCTAATTCATTCGCATGGTCAATTTGCAGTACTTCTATGCATGGTGTTGTTTCACTATATCTCCTGCTACAGTCCTGGCACCCTTTAGTATACCTAAGTATCGGGAAGGTGCCAAAATTACTGAAAAAAATATGACGAAAACCGAGGTAGTATGATCTTATGACTTTAGCTTTGTGTCAGAGGAGCGTAAAAGAAAGGTGTGGCACCAGAAGGAATGAACGATTTATACCCATTTGGCTATTTAATCTGTGGATATTATTTAGACCATGGTTTATGAAGTCCTTCACTAGTCATTGTTTTGTAATACAAACATAGTTTAACCCTGGTTTTGGAGATAGACTATGATTTGTAATAAGGTTTTGTCTAAACCATGGTCTAACTAAGGTATCATCTTTGGTTTATCTTTAGTCCTTGTTTTATAATAAGGCCGTATGAGTTTAGCACAATCACTCATAGTGACACGAATAGGGCGGCAAGTTTTGACGAAATCAGCCTCAAAATAGGCGATAGCAATCTCGAATCTTTTCATACGACTATTTAGGACACGAGGACTGGACTTTAAATTCCTAGGCCTAGAGACGAAGTAGACTTACGCATTTGACGATATCCTCGAATTGAAATCTTATAATCATAGCAGGGGCTTTTACATGGAAGTATGTAAGTACTGACGCATTTGTCTGACACGTATGCTCAACGTGTGAGAGTTTATTATGCTCTAGAAATAAATCTATACATATTTACGATATCTGAGGTGAGTACTTATAAATAGAAGTGCCAAGAGCTTATAGCTCGTGCTGTAGACGTAATGCGGCTCATAAACGACACTCATGTTTCGTTTGTTCTCTGTCTGGGTGCTATATTGTATTCTAAGTATGTCTTACAAAAAAAAATATGCACACAAGCATAATATCAACTTGCTGCTTGCCACTTAATTGGGGCTAGATAGTGTTGTGTGTATTGTCCACAATATTAAATATTATTAAAAAGATTAATTTTAAGTAGGAGTTTGAGCTCCTCTATTGTATGAAAAGGAAAATAAAAGCGGAATGGGCAACCAATTTTACTTTACTTCTAATGTGCTATTATTACTATTCTATTGGTAATGCTTACACACAAACAAAAGCGTATTAGCGGCTAATTGGGCTTTCAACCAGCACAAATCAGATAATAAGGCGTAGTATTCCTTTTGTTAGGGCGGACGGCGCGTTAATTGCCAAGTCAGGCGGTTGAAAGATCTTCCTGATAATTTATGTCGCCATGGTTATTACTGGACCGTGAGGGCGGTAAAAGAGGTAAGGTTTCATGATAAGAACTCGGGCATACCAGCTCGTATACATAATAATGTACATTCACACTTGTTTCTCGAAAACACATTATAAAGTATTTTCATAAGCTTTTTGATTCTATTTTGTTTTTGGTTTTCACGAGAAAATCCGCAATGAATGGAACCGCACGGAAAACGGTCTAAAAAGACTTGAATGAACTAAAATTAAAACAACAATTTAAGGAGAAAATTTAATAAAAATAAAACTCACAGGATGAAAAACTAAATACATAAATTAAATAAAGTTTTAAATAACATTTAAATAAAATAACAATTAAGATTTATGTTAATTTAACTACTTTATGCATGAAATGTACCTTCCATATAGGTAAAAATTCTTGATAAAGGTACACGACTAGATTCTAACCCGCGACCTTAGGATCGGAAGGTACTACCACTAGACCACCAGTGCTGTTACGTATGATTATGAGCATGAGTATAACTGTATACTACACTAAGATGTATGTACTTTATACATTATGTCACTTCTGCTAAGAAAAACTAAGTTTCAGTATCTGACCCAGCGTTTTTAGATACGGCACATAACCTTGAGTTGGTCGATGTCAAGAAAAGATCTCTAAGTTAATATAAAGTCTTGGCACTTTATCGGAGATAGCAATCTTAAAGACTAGTGTATACCGAGTATAGTTCTCTCCTAATAGTTCTCTTTTTTTTTCTCTTATAAATATAAATTGAATTATTGATAGCAAATCGCCTGTAGGTAAATCCAAGTATAATTGGTCAAATTCAAATATTATATTTATTCAGTAGTTTCAAAGAGTTTCATTGTGAAAGTCATCTTAGGATTTATTTCTGCCGCCAAGTGGAGAAGCTTGTTTTAATGTTGCTCTACCTTCTGCGCCGTAGGTCGTGGTCGTGGGGTGGGGTAGGTGGGTCGTGGGTTTGATCCCCACCAAGATCAAACATTTGTGTGGTTAACACAGATGTTTGTTGTCTGTCTGTGCAGGCTGTCCGCTTGTGGAATGCGTTACCTGTCGATATCAGAAAGGCTAAGTCCATTGATATATTTAAAAGGATGGTCAATGATCACTACCTAACTAGTTTATAGTCTATCTTTGTTCTTTGTATATATATATATAATATATATTATGTATATAGGTATATATGAATGTTTGTATTTATATAATATTTTTATTTGTGTAATGTATTGTTATATATTTAGATATTTGTATTTATGTAATATTTTTATTTGTGTAATGTATATTTATATATTGTAAGTACGTTTATGTAGGTAATATTTTTGAAAATACTCATAATATTTATTTAATCTCATCAAATCAAACTCCCCCCCTCTCTTGTTTATGTTCGATTCTGTCCATCCCAAGGTTGCCTGGTAGAGATCGCTGTTAGCGATAAGGCCGCCCATTGTTTTACTGTGAATTTTTAGTTTTAAGCAAAATACTGTACCTATTCCTATATGTGTCATAGTAATCAATAAAGAGTTATCTATCTATCTATCTATCTATCTATCTATCTATCTATTGTTTTGTAATAATTATAAAAAAAAAAAAAAACAGGTTTTTTTACTAGCCTACATCGCCCCATTGAAGGAAAGGTTGAAGGAAAACGGTGAAGAGGAAGGCCAAGAATAAGTTACGTGAGCCAGATAAAAGAAAAGCTCGCTGTCATGTCGTACTTCTAAGGAAGTCAAGGAGGTCGCATTCGAAAGACTTAATTGGAGAATTCGAATGCGGCCTCCTTGACTGCATGCAGTTTTCTCCAAAACTGCATCAAAACCCCGACATTTTCCCTCTGCTGAGCACTGATGATATGGCTAAAAAAAAAAAAAAAAAAATTATTTCCTGCTATATTATAACTTTTTAGTTACCTATAAGTAATAGTTGTATTACTGATGTAGTTCTTATTTAATTACCTAGTTGTTTTTTTTTAGATTAAGACACACAGTTGACCGCTAACTCACCTGTTAAGTGTTATTCGATGATGCAGTCGAGACTACCTAGAAGATACCTCAAATACCTATTACCTAGAAAATATAAATTTGCATTTGAAAAACGTCGCCGTGGGATTTCCAGTCTGTTCATTAGGTAATCTTATTATTTAATTTATAATTTTGAGCTCACTGACTGACTGTTCGTGCCGTTTTCCCCGACCCATGGCCATGGCGCGTTGTGGGGTCAGCCAGTATCCTGTGAATACAACATTATTTGGATATACAGGGTTATTCATTATTACTCAGGAATTAGGTTCAACAAATAAAATAAAAAATATTTATGAAAGTTTTGTTACGAAAATGCCGAGAAAATCGATAAAGATTATCCTTTCGAATCATTGGTCCGCACCCTCGCGCCGCAAGCGACACTCTGCGTTCAATCACCGCCTAAAGCTTTGGTCTCGTGATCGTGACGCGCAGCGCTGCGGTATGCGGCTTGACGCAACGTCACGACGCAGCGATTACCGTCCCTGCGGAGAGGTGGTCATTTGATTTTGCCGCAGCTACCAAAATCCATATTGTCAACCTTGACGCATACCTGCACACCGCAGCGTTCAAACGAGATCTAATTACGAAATAAAATCCACCGGAATAATAAATAGGACAGAAATGCGATGGCTGCAACAGCATCGGTAATTAATGATCTGTCTTATTATTATCATCTGAAGAGTATTTACCATTTCCTACAGCACAGACGACTCCAATGCCTCCAGTCCAGCAGCGTTGGGAACCAACCGCTCCTAAGCAACTCCTACGCAATACAACTGGGCAGTCATCACTAATGAGAAGAACTTTTAATTCTTCAGGGCTGGACACTTCTGCCACATGCCAGACACCTCGTGGGCTTTAATCTTCAGTGGGCTGAAGATGTGTGTCAGAATGCCGTAATGTTTAAGTTTAGATATTAATGTAGCATGATTTACACAGTCAAAAGCTTTGGAAAGATCGCAGAATACCCCAATCGCGTCTTGTGAGTTTTCCCAGGCATCATATATGTGCTTTAAGAGTAGAATACCAGCATCAGTCGTTGATCGACCTTTCGTAAAAAGATACAGTAAATCTATCGCTCGTAAAGTTGACCACACGCATTGTTACCCAGATTTGATGTCTTTTATTGGTAGCATTACTTAATAATAATAACAATTTATTTCCAAAATTTCTTAAAGTTAGGTTTTACAGTTTGTGTGTTAGTAAAGTGTTAGTGTTTATTTTTAGCGTAGTTGTTAGTTTTAATGTGAGTTTTCTTAAATCTATGAGAAGTGGACCCCTTTTTAGGTAGAGGCCTTCTCCATCTTCTTCCACTGTTCTCTGTCCATTCCTGTGGACATCCAGTCTTTCCCAGCAATTTGGATTATATCCAACATTTTGTCAACGATCAATTTGTTCTTGGCGAGGATCGAACCCACGACCTAAGGGGCAGAAGTCAAAGTAGCTTTGCCTGCAACTGCCAACTGAGCTGCGAAGACTTTACTTTGCTGATGATTGATAGATTTTACTATTCAAGAGTTTGTTCAAAGCAGTAAAGGTGCATTTAAACGACGCTCATAAATAAACCTCTCTTTGAAGTTCTCTGGATTTAATTACCCTAAAGTCTAAGTTGTTTTAGCACTCAAATAGTTTGTATGGCCAATTTCGAACTTACGACCGGCCGGAATGTCTATGTGACAGATGGCGTTCTAGCTTCTACATTCAAAACTATTATCCCTTAAAATACAACGAGATTTACTAATGTGGGTTCAAATGCAGTATGTGACGATTATTTAGCTTTTTATAATGAACTTCAACGCATGAACTTCCTACGGATACCAGTTAATTAGTTTTAATGCGAGCTCTCTAAAATCTTAGCCTAACCAAGTTTATACCGGTTAAAGAGTCACTTTGTACAAAGGCTTTCTGGTAGTCTATAGGAACTTAGCTAGAGTTGGCTATTGGCGGAAACAATTCAACTTTACCGTCAGAAGTTGTAGAGTTGTTTTATTTTTAGTTTATTCCGTCAGAATTGTTTTATAAAGAACTAGCGGCCTGTCTCAGCTTCACACGGGTGGCATTTATTTTTTAAACGCATTTAGATAGCCTATGTTACTCAGGGTGAAAGTAGCTTTACAAGAACTTTATAAGAAAGTAGAAGAACACGACTTGATCAGCGACCGTCAATATGGCTTCCGCCACGGACGCTCGACTGGTGACCTTCTAGTGTATCTTACACATCGTTGGGCTCAGGCCATTGAGAGTCAAGGGGAAGCATTGGCTGTCAGCCTAGATATAGCGAAGGCCTTTGATCGGGTCTGGCACCGGAGTCTTCTATCGAAGTTACCATCTTATGGACTGCCTGAGGGTTTGTGCAAGTGGGTTGGCAGCTTTTTGTCCGGCAGGAGCATACGAGCCGTAGTTGACGGTGGTTGCTCCGATCGCATGGACATCAACGCTGGCGTCCCGCAAGGCTCTGTGTTGTCCCCAACACTGTTTTTGCTGCATATCAACGACATGTTATCCATTGATAACATTCATTGCTATGCGGACGACAGTACTGGGGACACATTTTACACGGGCCGTGCTAGCATCCCTCGTTCCATGGTGGAGGAAAGCCGAAGAAAACTTGTGTCTGAAATAGAGGGTTCATTAACCAGAGTTTCCAATTGGGGAGATCAAAACCTGGTTCAGTTCAACCCTACTAAGACACAAGTTTGCGCGTTCACTGCGAAAAAAACCCCATTCACTGTGGCCCCTCAATTCCAGAACATGACCCTTACCATCTCTACGAGCATTGGGATCCTGGGTATGGACATCTCCAGTGACGTTCAGTTCCGCAATCATCTATTAGACAAGGTAAAGCTGGCGTCCAAAAAGCTCGGGGTGCTTAACAGAGCGAAGTCGTACTTCAGTGCAGGTCACCGACTGCTTCTTTATAAGTCGCAAGTCCGACCGCACATGGAGTACTGTTGTCACCTCTGGGCAGGAGCACCTGGATACCAGCTTGGTCCTTTTGATTCGGTGCAAAGACGTGCTGTGAGAATAGTTGATGATCCCATGCTCACAAGCGGTATTGAACCCTTAAGTCTGAGGAGAGACTTTTCCTCCCTGTGTGTGTTCTACCGCTTGTACAACGGGTTGTGTTCTGAAGAACTGTTCGAAATGATGCCCACATCTTCATTTTATCATCGGACGGCTCGCCATAGGGAGAGGGCTCATCCACATACCTTGGAGCCGGCATGGTCGCGTACCGTCCGGTTCCAGAGGAACTTCCTTCCGCGCACTCTAAGGTTGTGGAATACTCTTCCTGCCGAGGCTTTCCCTATAAATTACAGCATGGGGCTTTTCAAGAAGGGCGTTTTAAAATATTTAAAGGGTCAGCAACGCGCGAGTGATGCCTCTGGTGTTGCAAGCGTCCATAGGCTACGGTAACCACTTTCCATCAGGTGGGCCGTGTGCTTGTTTGCTAACTTTGTTGTATAAAAAAAAAAAAAAAAAAAAAAAAAAAAAAAAACAATGGTGAAATAATTATTGAAATCGGCACAGTAGCTTTTGAGTTTATTCATTACACACGTATAGAAATACAAATCTTTCCTCTTATTTTTATGCTTATATTATATAGACAACTGTTTTTTTTTGAACAACCAGAGAGTGTTAAACCAATTTCATATAAAAACCTACAGCCATAGGTGTACGTTTGGAAAATCCGTTATAATGTAGATTAGTGAGTGAACTTCGCCTTAAATCATTATGTAGCTTTGTTTCGAAGATTGTCTAAGCGTTCTGCGGTGGTGATCAGTGAAACGCGGTCAAATCTTCTTCTTCTTGCCCTTTTATGTGAGGTCGGCACAACATGCCTTCCTCCTCCATTCCCCACTGTCAGCCATCTCTCTGCATTCACGTGAAACTCTGTCAAATATGACAGTGATGTTCTCTTCTGTGGTGGCGATAAGTGAAACGCAGTCATAATTGACAGAACGCTTAGATGTACGCAAGGCTTTACGGATACGAAAACATCCCTATTACGGATCGCATGACGCCCATTTACGTTTTACTTAGGTACATACATTACCTACGGACTTATTTCTATTCTATGCATGCGTTATGCACTAACATTTACAGTTGTCAGACTAATACACCATACCATATACAGTCATCCCACTCAATATTGATGATAATAAAATTATCTCATTATGGTAAGTAGGTAGGTTAGGTACCTATCTAGTATGTGAAGGGATGTAAAATACGTACTTATCGCAATTAAACTGATAACAGCGAATGTAATGTAACTACCTACCTAGGTATATTCAATCAAGGTATATACGGTTTGTTTGTAAATAGGTGGGAAAATATCAACAAACAACTTAAAAAATGAGTTTTATTGTTCATAAACCTTCTTTACACACCCGTCATTAGTGTTGCCATCACTAAAAAAAAATAACATTGATTGCCAGATACATTGAATATTACTGTGCCTTCGACACAGGATAAAAGGAATTGACTTATTGAGGAATTCGTTGGGTAGCAGGCATGTTTTAGAGAAAGGCCAGGTCATTCATACCCTAAACTAAGGAGCATGTCTGAGGAATTTTGTGAGAGTGAATGAAGCAAAAGAGTTATGACAGGCTCGTAGCAAGTAGAAAGTAGTCTTTGCTCGCCCTTATGCCACAGGGGTAGGCTGTTTGAAAATTTTTAAAATGCAATTAATTATATAAAAAGTTCATTTCTACGTGTATATAGTTGTGTAAATAGTGAAACAGTTAATAAGTAACGTGTGAACATAATACAATATCGTTGGACATTGCTCCTTTGATAATTTCTAACATCAAGCATAAACCTGTAAACGGTCATTACTGTGACGCATTGTGCTTCGGTGAAAGTTTCTAATTTATAGTGGAACAATACGAAACGCTTTTATGCTCACTACCTGCCTGCATGCACTACCTACTATCAATCTACTGAGGAGAATACAGGGGCAGAGTGAAGTATAACCTATAAGCCCGCTGCATCTGCTGCCCATTATCAAATGCATGGAATGTATGTGTTGCTGCCTCGCTGCTAACATCTAAAAGACCTTACTAACTTAGAGTAGGTAATGGGGGTACATGCTGGGGGTGTGTGAAGGTGCTTGAGTGATTAAAACAATCTAGTAAGTACATTGTGTACTAATCATCCCTTGCGGTGCAACTACTAACGCATGAATTAAATATGACTTTCACATGTGATAAATGCTTGCACACAGTCATAACTAGACAGCATCTTACCTGCATGGGCTGTAAAATAAATCTAGACCTGAACTGTGCAAAAGTCAGTGTGAAAAGCTTCAATCTTTTATCATATGAGAGCAGAGCTAAATGGAAATGTGAAAAATGTGCAAGCAATATCTACATACCAATGCAAACCACTCCGACAACTGGGATTACTGCTGCTTCCTCAAAAAAAACACAACAACCACAAAAAGATAGGCTGAGCATAGAACGGGCTCCAACTCCAACTCAGGATATTTTTAGGTTATCTTACTCTTAGTAAATATAGTGTTAAAACGTTTTAGGTAACTATTTACAGTTTAATATAATATTAGTATTTTCAATCAAAGTTAGGCGTCATCTTAACAGTGATATTTATGTATGTGATAATGGTACCTACTTAGACAAGTCAGAGCAGTGTTAAAAACCTTGTTTACCTAATAATAAGATGAGCTTGAACATAGGTTATACATAAATTATATCAATTAAAATAAACACATTCGAAAGTCTTAAAAAAGCGCATAAGAGTACAAATCCACATATTCGTAACTTTCAGACATATAGATACCTGTTAAGTTTACCTACTCAGTGATTGCATCGAAACCGGCTACGATGTCATCATCTTCAAAATTTGGTTAAATTTGGTTAGGTATATTACCCTTACCTAGTTATAGGAAATCATAATTTTTGCCCGCAAAACCTATTGTGTCAATATTTTGCAGCGCTAAAATTTACCATTTAAAATTAATCCTAGGTTCTAAGGTAGGTTATCTAATATAAATAATTGTAACGGTGGAAAACTGGGTGCAGACAGGCAGACCGACTATTTCGGCTGCGTTGGCCCTGACTAGCTCAGTTGGGGTTCGATGTTCCTACCGCACAAAAGATTTTTATTCTAAAATAAAATAAATGTTAGAAATCAGTTACAGCGTTTTATTTAAAGAACACATACCTCTTACATGACATGTACATTAGCATAGGAATGAAAAATTGAAACTGCACAGCTATGCTATCTTATATACTATATAATCCTAAAGTGATCCTTCATTTACATGACCTTAAAGTGAGCTCAAATAGCTACTTAACTACAAATTTATATGCTCAGCTATTAACCAGAATAGAGGTTATCCACATGCCAGACTATCTTTCTTACAAATGAACCTACTACTAATCAACAAGTTACAAATACATTGAACGCTACGTTCTCTGACATGGGATTGAACAAAGAAATTTAAAGGGACACCTTATACATATGAGAGGTTTAATGACCTCACGGGACAACAATATATTCCTTTACATAAAATGTAAGCAATGGCTATCATGGATACATGAGAGGTTCAATGACCTCGTGGAATACATAAAAATCAATAATGCTTATATTATTTACACGGGATGTTTAGTGACCATATGTTCAAACTTTATCCAAACCATAGCTCTCAAGCGAGCACAAATTTATTCAGGGAGAGGTTACTGCTTAGTGTGTCGGAGATGTGGATATTTGAATTTACCAATCCCAAGGCCCCGGATGACCCAATTAAATGAAACCCACAGAAAACTAACTTGTGAGTCACCCCTGGCGTCCGCCTCTAAAATAACCCAAGCGACCGTATTCTGACCGACAGGATGGTAAGATAGTAAAACGCACGACAAAGACGATGGCAATTACCACGTCAACGAAACCCTACCTATTGACAACAAAAATAGCACTCTCTACGGCAGCAAACAATCTCTTGGAAACAAACAACAGACCAGGACTCCACGGAGAACTGTCCTGACGCGCCTACTCCTTCCGCATAAAAATAAATTGGCACTGGCCCACCTCAGAATCGCCGACGGGCGCTTATCGTTCACGTGCGACGTCACCCACGTGCCCTGCCGCCACGTGCCCTGCCGTGCAGTCGCCGACTGCCCCCGCCACGTGTCTCGCGCCCCCGCACAGGCGAAAGAAAAGGGAGGCGCCACGCAGACGGTGTCAGCAAACTGAAAAATACAAGACAACAGGTTAATCTTGGCAACGTGCGGACACAGCCCGCAGGATGCTGCGTCCCTAAAAATACAACTGATCCTCCCCTGTATGCCCCATGCTGTGTGATGCTTCTCAGATCCCCTACGTACCAGAAATGGGCGCTCGCCCAGCTTGCAGTCGGCTCGTATCGGCAGCGAGAATGCTGGCTTCGTGTGCTGGGGCTCGTCTCTGGGCACGCGGTGATGGTATTCGTTGGCGCAGCTTCGTCTGTAATACCCAAATCTGGTTAGCGAGGACTCCTCCACAAACCCAACGGTGCCAGGGTGCAGCTTTCGTACGTACCGGCGATTCTTCTAGGCTCGGCGTCTTTTCCGTGGAATGCCCCCGGCGGCTCCGCACGCGCCTTTTATCACCTTTGCTACCACATCCCCGCACCTCGAGCCACAAACTTCCGCCCAGAATATTCCAGAACACTTGCTCCAATAATCCACGGCATTTACGTCTCTCCGGCCAGCATTTTTAATGTCTGTAATTGCGAGCTCGCTTCACACAACGACCCAACCACATTATTTCTATTCACCCGCTAATATAGTTTATTTCTTAGTTAGTTACACTACTCGCCAATGGAGGCCCCTGCGTCTTGCTGATGGTGAAAACGTTGTCCTTTTCCAACACAAGCTAAACCCTATTTCTCTCCTTCTCCGACCCTATCGACATGCGACTACTTCGTAACAGATGTCACTAGTAGACACCGTTCGATACGAACATCGCTACCCACAAAAGTGTTGACATCTGTCAAATCCTGTATTTTGCGGCTACTACTTAACAGATGGCGCTCTTCGCCAGCCATCTGCCTAGCCATTTATAGTGTTTCTATTCGTTACCAGAGGTCGCCCTTACAACGTTTCAACAACTCACTCACCAACTTGCGTCTTGGCGCGTAAATTTAAATAGCTCTCCATTAGCTTTCGACTGATACGAAAAACTATTCTGCCAAAATAAATGAAATGCTACAATACCCCCCCGGCCGTTAAAAGTTTCACTACACTTAGTGAAACTGCGCTGCCCTCAGCGCTGGTACTGAAATGAAAAGCTTTATATCTAACTATAACCATATGCACATATTACAACTCAAAATAAACTTGACGAACAAAAAAAAATATAAGAACAAACCAAACTCCTTATCACTGTAAAAAAAACGTACAATTCCTTATCTACTAAACTAGCCTAAAACAAATTCTCCTGTAAAAAAAACTTTATACAATCCTTGTACATTCCCTCCACGCCCGGAGATCCCTTCTACCATGGCGTGGCCTCATAAAACTAGCGGTCTTCTCAAGTCGTCACTTGTGCAGCTGAAACTATCGTTTCGTCCTTGAACCGTAAAATACAAACAAAACTGGCACGTCTTTATCGTGGGAGACCGGCTATCGGAGTGGACCCATCTGCGGCGACGTCGTTATACCTGTTCCTCTTGCCTCCCCTTTCTTATCGCCATCCATTCATCAATCTTGCATGCTTCATCTCTCATTATGCAAATGTCTAATCTACATACCCTTCTTTACAACCATCACCATTCACGCCTAGCGATACCCTACGTGGAACCGTGGGTACGCGACCTCTCGCCCGTACGTGTCCTACCCTTTGTGGTGGATACGCTCTGCTCATCCATTCTGCTCCTCACTGCAAGAAACCTAACTCCATCTCACGCCTGGTCCTATATGTAGTCCTTTCACCCGTCTGTCCTTTAGACATACAAACAAACATTTTCCAAAAAAGAACAAACCAAAATCTACAAGAAAAATGAGTTATCATATTTCCTACTGCCTTACAAACCAAAACCAAACCAAATATTTACCTACAGTTCACAACACCTACTGTGGTGTTGTGAAACCCTAAACCTTTAGGTCTTTCATGTGCCAAGACCCTAAAATCTTCCCGTCCATGTCCTCTAACTCGAAGACCAGTGGTGACAGTACCACTTTCACCCTGCATTTCTCGTACTTAGGACATAACTTCGCCATCTTGAACTTTGCCGCGTCGCTGAGCGGATGGGTTCTTTTCCAGACGATGTCCCCTACTTTCACTGTCGCTTCTCTTCTCCTGAGATTGTACGTTCTCGTGTTCGCCTGGTGTGCCTTGAGTATGTTCTGCCGCACTGTGGCAAAAATGTCTGCCAGGAGACCTAATTCTCCTGCAAACTCTTCCCTTGGCATTCCAGGTTGATATTCCTCTTCTGTAGCCGTGTAGTGCGATCCATCCACAATCGGTTCTCTGGCATGAACCAGAAAAAATGGTGAGAATTTGGTGGTTTCGTTCACGGCGCTATTAATGGCGAATTGGATCTTATGGATGTTCTGATCCCAGGACCTGTGGTCGTCTTTCACATACGCCGCCACGGCCGTCATGACCGTCTTGTTATAGCGTTCCACCAAATTCACCTGTGGCGTGTAGCGTGGTGTATAATGCGTTTTTGGGATTCTGTACTTTCTCAAAAGTGTACGGAATTCGGTCCCCGTGAATTGCGTTCCATTATCCGCAATCACGGTTTCCGGGACCCCGTGAATTAAGAAAACACCGTTTTCCAAAGCGTTCGACACCAGTGCGCTTGTGGCTCTACGAAGTGGGAATAGCAAAGTGTACTTTGAGAAACAACAAGTGACTACAAAAATATATACAAAACCTGACTTAGACCTAGGTAAAGGACCTACCAAATCTACCGACAAAACCTGAAACGGACGGTGACAAACCTTAGGTTTGCCCATTAGACCTGGAACTGCGCGGTTACTGGATTTGTATGCCGCGCATGTGTCACATCCCTCTACATACTCCTTGATGTCCTTAAACATTCCTGGCCAGTAATAACGTAAACATATCCTTCTGTGTGTCTTGAAGACCCCTAAATGCGCTGCTGTTGGAGGTTCGTGGTTTTCCCTGATAATTTCTCTTCTTCTGTCAAGTGGAAGGACCTCCTTCCACTCGAATTCCTCCATCAAAGAGTATTTGGCCTTCGAAAATCGGTACAGCTTGTCTCCTTCTATCCGGTACGCTGGGTAGTGACTCGGGCTGTTCTGTACATTCTGCAGGATATTGTCATACCACGGATCTGGTGCCGTTCCCGCTGTGTCTCCTATGGCATCTACCCTGAGCAACCTCGAGAGAGCATCCGGAACCACGTTGTCTGAGCCCTTCCTGTGTTCTATGTGAAAATCGAACTGAGACAGCCTGCAGCCCCAGCGGACCAGTCTACCTGTAGGATTTTCGAGCCGCATGAACCATTTTAAAGATGCATGATCCGTTATTACTGTGAAATGCCTAGAACCCAAATACGCCTGAAACTTCTCTACTGCAAAAATTACAGCTAACGCTTCTCGCTCCGTAGCACTATAGTTGCGTTCCGCCTTCGAAAGTGATCGGCTGACGTACGCTATAGGGTGTTCTGCGTCATCGAGCTTCTGTGTCAACATGCCTCCTATGCCGAATGATGAAGCGTCACAATGCACGAAAAACGGCCTGTCAAAATCGGGACACGCCAACACTGGTGATGATACCAAAGCTTCCTTCAGCTTGGTAAATGCCCTCTCTGCTTCTTCATTCCACTTGAACGGCGGAGCCTTCTTGGAGGTTGATGTCAACGCATTCAACGGCGCGGCTATTGACGCAAAATCTCTAATAAACCTACGATACCATGAAGCCGTTCCTAAAAACATCTTCACCTCTTTTGCAGAATTTGGAATGGGAAAATCCAAAATGGCACGGACCTTTTCTGGGTCCGTCCGTAAACCATGCTCATCTACAATATACCCCAAATACTGCAAAGACTTCCTAAAAAACTGACACTTTTCGTAGTTGACGGTTAGGTTCGCGAACTTCAACTTTTCTAGAACCCTCTCGAGCAATACCAAATGTGCCTTCAAATCGGAACTGACTATTATGATATCGTCTACATAAACATACACTAGGCCCTCCAAAATGTCACTGGCAAAACCGTTGTCAAATAAGAGGTCCATTAGGCGCTGCTGCCGTGCACTCGCACCACAAAGCCCGAAGGGCATAACCTCAAACTTGAAAAGGCCTTTTCCGGGCACTGTGAAGCTTGTTTTCTCCTTTGATGCCTCCTCTAGTGGGATCTGCCAGAAAGAAGACGCTAAATCTATCGAAGACAGAAACCTTGCTTCCTTCAGACTATCTAAAATTTGTGGAATATACGGCATTGCATATGCATCTCCTTTTGAGACCGCGTTCAGTTTCCTGCAATCTAAACAAAACCGCCAGTCGCCGTTTGCTTTTGGCACCAGGAGCGCTGGATTGTTCCAAGGGCTTTCACTTGGTGATACTACGCCTAGTTGTAACATCTTGTCCAGTTCTTTATGCAAGGCTGCCCTTTTCTCCGGTGAGAGTGGATATTGTTTTGTTTTGATTGGCTGAGCGTCCCCCGTATCGATAGTGTGCTTCATCAGATGCGTCCTTCCTAAGCCTACCTTGGCGGAAGAGATGTCATGAAACCTTTACACTACCGCGTCCGCTTCTACCTTTTCTGATGGCGAGAGCGACTGGTAAGTGTGAATAGACCTAAATGGGCCATCTGAAACACTACCTACACAACACGTTGGCCTGTGTTCTACCGCATTCCTCCTATTTATAACATCTGGTGCTAGATTGAAAGCCCGCCAGAAATCTATGCCAAATACTACATCAGAATTTATTTCTGGAATTACATAAAATTTAATAACCCTAGTAGCGTCTTCAAACGTCAGTGGAAGCAACATGTACCCTATTGCCTTGATGCGGTCCCCGTTCCCGACAAATACGGACCTATCTACCTCATGAAGCGTATAACCTATTCTCTCTAAAATATGTAGTGCTCTATTGCCTAAAATTGATAGACTTGCACCAGAGTCTAACAAACCATAAAAAGCTAGATCTACCAACGTAACCTTCAAATATGGACGTGAATCCTTATGACATGGTGAAAATAGAACCGACACAGCTGATTCACGGGTTTGATCCCACCTCCCTTTTACGGGATGGGTGGTGTGACCGTCCCGGTTCTTCCTAACAAATTTTTCCGAATGCCCCGATCTTCGTTGAAGCTTGGCCACCATCCTTCCCCTACACTTCGGGCAACTTCTGACTGTGTAGCCTACTTCCCCACAGTTATAGCACTTGACCTGCTGATTAAATCTTCCTTTCCTGCAGTCCCTAGACCAATGTCCCATGCCGCCACACCTAAAACAACCAGATTGTGGTGTTCCATCTGATTCCTGCTGAGTGGACACCGCCGCCAGCTGTGATCGCGGCTTGGAGCGCTTGTACGCCAGTGTTGGGTTCAACGTCCTACTCGACACTTTAGGTGGTTCTACGAAAAAATCTGATCGCTGCTTTGCTGCCTCTAGCCTCCTACACTTATCCTTTAGCGACGCAATTGATGTGATGTCTACTAAAGCTAGTTGTTCTGTAAAAGATGGCCTAATATTGTGGAGCAGAATCTCCAATAACTCCTGTTCTGGCAGTGGATTCTTCAGCCGAGCGACCAAACAGTTCATAATCGAGAAGTAAATATGAATGGGCTCCTCGACCCCTTGTGTCCTCGCCCTTATTTCTCCTAATAACCTGTAATCGTAGTCTATCGGGCTAAACTCCTCTATCAACAATGACGACAGCTCGCTCCACGAAGAAACTTGGTCTTTGATGCCTCTAAACCAAAGCAAACCCTGGTCAGTAAAAAGCTCAGAAGCTGACTCAAATAGTTTTCCCTCTCTGGTACCGTTCGCTGCACTAAGTTCCTGCAACCTCTCCAAAAATGACCTGACATCTCCTACTCCATCAAACTTGACACCCCACTTCGCAATCGGAACCTTAGAACCCGCGCATTCTACGACAACCCGTTGATGGGTGCTATCCCTCACTGCTGGCAACACCTCGTTGGGACCTGCCGCTTGTACTGGGTCTTGAACTGGGTCCTTCGACAAACTGTGCACGTGGATCGCCGGATCTGTCATCTTGTCTACCTATAATCAACCCACGGTACCCAAAGACAAATGGGAAAACTACCAGAAGCAAACGATGTAAAAAAAACTTTTGAAACGAGCCTCCTTAAATATAAAATGTGCTTTAAATAACCATCAAACGTGAAAGCAATTCTTCCAAAAAAAACTCACAATAACGCTAAAAAAAAAATTAACTCTATACCCAAGGTAAACAGTAGTATGTAGGTCAAGGCAAAAAAAAAAAATTTTTAAAGTTCCAAACGCCAAAAAAATAAACTAATGATTTCCCGCAAAAAGTTTCGAAAATGCCCAAGTGTGTGTGTGTGTGTGTGTGTGTGTGTGTGTGTACGAGAGGACTCGTAAATAAAATTAAACTGTTATAAGTTTCAACAGCTGGTCGCTAACCACAGAAGTGTATTATGGTTCCTAATCCGTTGCAAAACTATAACAAATATTAGTCTTGCAATGTACATTCAAAAAAACTCTATGCTGATCGCAGCATACAAAAAAACATAACCACAGTAGCACTTTGCAAGGCTATCCCCCTAACATGAAAGGAAGTGCCAAAAAAAAAAATTTTACATCAGGACAGGAATACACTTTTACAAAAATATACACCAGCAGAAAAATACACAAGTGAAAGCATACATCGGTAGAAAAGCATACACAATAAAATTATACACCCTAAGAAAATACACACATGATACACAAAGAACCTAAAATATACTTAAAATTAGCTGGACTGTTGTCTGTTGCCTTGTCTGTTGCTCTAAAATGTTACAATAACGCCTACCTACAGTGGTCACTAAACGCAAAAAAAAATTTTCAAAAAAAAAAAAATCAAAAAAAAATTTCAAAAAAAAACAAATTTTCAAAAAAATTAAAACTAGAAGTTGGGCGCCATTTTGTAACGGTGGAAAACTGGGTGCAGACAGGCAGACCGACTATTTCGGCTGCGTTGGCCCTGACTAGCTCAGTTGGGGTTCGATGTTCCTACCGCACAAAAGATTTTTATTCTAAAATAAAATAAATGTTAGAAATCAGTTACAGCGTTTTATTTAAAGAACACATACCTCTTACATGACATGTACATTAGCTTAGGAATGAAAAATTGAAACTGCACAGCTATGCTATCTTATATACTATATAATCCTAAAGTGATCCTTCATTTACATGACCTTAAAGTGAGCTCAAATAGCTACTTAACTACAAATTTATATGCTCAGCTATTAACCAGAATAGAGGTTATCCACATGCCAGACTATCTTTCTTACAAATGAACCTACTACTAATCAACAAGTTACAAATACATTGAACGCTACGTTCTCTGACATGGGATTGAACAAAGAAATTTAAAGGGACACCTTATACATATGAGAGGTTTAATGACCTCACGGGACAACAATATATTCCTTTACATAAAATGTAAGCAATGGCTATCATGGATACATGAGAGGTTCAATGACCTCGTGGAATACATAAAAATCAATAATGCTTATATTATTTACACGGGATGTTTAGTGACCATATGTTCAAACTTTATCCAAACCATAGCTCTCAAGCGAGCACAAATTTATTCAGGGAGAGGTTACTGCTTAGTGTGTCGGAGATGTGGATATTTGAATTTACCAATCCCAAGGCCCCGGATGACCCAATTAAATGAAACCCACAGAAAACTAACTTGTGAGTCACCCCTGGCGTCCGCCTCTAAAATAACCCAAGCGACCGTATTCTGACCGACAGGATGGTAAGATAGTAAGACGCACGACAAAGACGATGGCAATTACCACGTCAACGAAACCCTACCTATTGACAACAAAAATAGCACTCTCTACGGCAGCAAACAATCTCTTGGAAACAAACAACAGACCAGGACTCCACGGAGAACTGTCCTGACGCGCCTACTCCTTCCGCATAAAAATAAATTGGCACTGGCCCACCTCAGAATCGCCGACGGGCGCTTATCGTTCACGTGCGACGTCACCCACGTGCCCTGCCGCCACGTGCCCTGCCGTGCAGTCGCCGACTGCCCCCGCCACGTGTCTCGCGCCCCCGCACAGGCGAAAGAAAAGGGAGGCGCCACGCAGACGGTGTCAGCAAACTGAAAAATACAAGACAACAGGTTAATCTTGGCAACGTGCGGACACAGCCCGCAGGATGCTGCGTCCCTAAAAATACAACTGATCCTCCCCTGTATGCCCCATGCTGTGTGATGCTTCTCAGATCCCCTACGTACCAGAAATGGGCGCTCGCCCAGCTTGCAGTCGGCTCGTATCGGCAGCGAGAATGCTGGCTTCGTGTGCTGGGGCTCGTCTCTGGGCACGCGGTGATGGTATTCGTTGGCGCAGCTTCGTCTGTAATACCCAAATCTGGTTAGCGAGGACTCCTCCACAAACCCAACGGTGCCAGGGTGCAGCTTTCGTACGTACCGGCGATTCTTCTAGGCTCGGCGTCTTTTCCGTGGAATGCCCCCGGCGGCTCCGCACGCGCCTTTTATCACCTTTGCTACCACATCCCCGCACCTCGAGCCACAAACTTCCGCCCAGAATATTCCAGAACACTTGCTCCAATAATCCACGGCATTTACGTCTCTCCGGCCAGCATTTTTAATGTCTGTAATTGCGAGCTCGCTTCACACAACGACCCAACCACATTATTTCTATTCACCCGCTAATATAGTTTATTTCTTAGTTAGTTACACTACTCGCCAATGGAGGCCCCTGCGTCTTGCTGATGGTGAAAACGTTGTCCTTTTCCAACACAAGCTAAACCCTATTTCTCTCCTTCTCCGACCCTATCGACATGCGACTACTTCGTAACAGATGTCACTAGTAGACACCGTTCGATACGAACATCGCTACCCACAAAAGTGTTGACATCTGTCAAATCCTGTATTTTGCGGCTACTACTTAACAGATGGCGCTCTTCGCCAGCCATCTGCCTAGCCATTTATAGTGTTTCTATTCGTTACCAGAGGTCGCCCTTACAACGTTTCAACAACTCACTCACCAACTTGCGTCTTGGCGCGTAAATTTAAATAGCTCTCCATTAGCTTTCGACTGATACGAAAAACTATTCTGCCAAAATAAATGAAATGCTACATAATAAACTGGGAAATATTTACTATAATAGCAGTAGTAGAGCTCTTTGTGTGTGACTCGTCCGAAGGTTACCAAAAGTGTGATAAGACTGGGTAGTCAGAGCAAGACTAAGGCTCTCGACGGATATAATTTAAATAGTGTTAGAGGTAAGGTTAAGTATAAATACTCCCATCTGTATGGCAGTAAGAGAGCTGAGCTAGAAAAGATATACAGGGAGATGACTGATCTGCAAACGGAGGTTGAGAAATGTGAGGATAGTATTATAAGTTATAAGTGTGTCAAACCATATCTGAAGATAGGAGATAAATCCTATGAACTGAAGCCATCTGTTTAATAACAGATCAATATGTGTTGATCTGTTAATATAACTATGTTACAAACATAGAATTTGTTGATGCACTAATCTGTCCGTTCTCAGATATTTGTCAGTCCTCCTAGATAAACCAGTCTAGCCAAGCTGGTCTAATTTGGCTAATCATTCAGATGTGTCACTGGGCGCGAAAGCGTTTCTTGTGATAAGATATTAAAATCTGTATCATAATGGTATGTGGGAATAGAACACAGGAGTAATCCGAATTGAGCCGTTGAAATACAAGTTAGACGTCTAATGGTAAGTAACACAACATATTCACACTGAGTGTCTGCAAACCCTGATGTGTTGATATAGCAGCGAAAGAACTTTTGATATTAATTTTACGAACAGTAAGCCTTAGATTACACAAATCCGTATGAAGATAATATAGACTGAAGTTTGAGGTTGGTGGATCGACCATCCTGAGGGCTTATTCTGACTAAAAACCTTATTTTGTTGTTAGCTTTGCGTGAAATGAATGACTTATCGTTAGTAGACGTTAAAGGTTATCGACCCTGTTTTGTATGGAGAACGATGAGCGCTCCTGGCCGGATTGCGAGAACATATTTAAGTAATATTCGTTCTCGTTTTCCCTCAGGGGCGGTCATCGTTTCTCCATACAAAACCTGGGGTGCAGGCAGCGACAAAATGATGTTCAGTCAGAATAAGCCTACAGATAGCTATTGACCATATACGCATAAATGGCTTACTTAAACAGTCAATTTAAACTTATTGAAAACGTTGGCTTTCACTACGTGTGTTATTATATATTTGTGACGAATGTTTAGTTTAATCTTTGGTTATGTCGAAAAAAGCTTGTTATGTTTTGAACTATACTTTTATACTTGAGCTTGTAAGCGTACAATTTGTGCCTGCTATTTTCGTTTGTGTCTTAACTTTCTAAACTATTTATTTAAGTGACTCCAGTTCAAGATAATAAGCTAAAGCTCGTATTAAATTCAAATATCAACAGCAATACAATATACACACAACAGTGAAACAAATCAACACAAGTGAGTACATATCAACAGTGAAATATGCAGCTCAGCCTTACATTTCGATACTTTTACGATTCATGCGTTCGAGCGTATACTACAGTTTTTGTTTTTGTAACGGCACCAAATAGAAAAAAGCAGCCAAGTGCGAGTCGGACTCGCCCATGAAGGGTTCCGTAGCATCAATTAACATAATATAAAGGTTTTTGTAGTTCGTCGAAAGGTAAATTGCAGTTTACGATTTATGACGTATAAAAAAAAACTACTGACTAGATCTCGTTCAAACCGATTTATTCTTACTGAACAACGCCATCTGCAGTTAGTTGCTCACAATCGTCAATAGATGGCAGGAGCAGTCACATATTCAGTTTATGTTTAATTATTGAACTCGTAAAGAAATAATCATTTTCTTAAAATGAATCCTAGCTAGATCAATTTATCGCTTCCGAAAACCCCTGTATACAAAGTTTCGTGAAAATCGTTGGTGCAGTTTCCGAGATCCTAAATATATATATATATATATACAAGATTTTCTCGTTTAAAGGTATAAGATTTTGTAAATATTTGTTTAATTGTAAGATTATTTGTGTAAATGTTATTTTTCATGTACTTTTTAGTTGGAAGGCGACAAAGGCCCCAGAAAATGACGAGAAGTTGGTGTTTTGCAATAATCAAACATAAACTCAATATACGACTGTTCCTGACATCTATTGGCGATTGTGAGCAACTAACTGCAAGCTAGAAGGCGTTGTTAATTAAAAATAAGCCAATAAAGATACGACTCTTCCTGACATCTATTGGCAAATAATAATACTATTTTTTTTAAAAATCATCGTTTGAAAAATCATGTTCGTAAAGCTCTACTAGCCCCGCGCACATCTAGGCAATGGCGATTGCGATTGCGATTTTATTTTATTTTATTTTAAGCCTTCTATTATAGATTCTATTAGATATCTCAAACTAACTATTATATTTTCTACTACGACATCGACACTCTCAACATTAAGAATAATCCTAGCTATGAAAGTTACAGTAACCTTCGTCATGCTCACGCCAAATAAACAATCAAATAGTATCTTTAGTTCTTCTGAGCTAAGCGAGAGGTGAGCTGGAATGCAACATTATTAACTGAGCTTTAAGTACAGTCAGTTGCACAGAATGAATACAGTTCGATTTCAAGTTAGTGTTGCAGCATTCACTTAGTTTTCAAATATTTGCCATGTAGCAAATAAATGAAATGAAATGAAATGTATTTATTCGCTTGAAGTATGGTCAATTTCGAAAAACTTCTTATAATAACAGTGTAGTACCACATACTTCGTAAGAGACCGACATGCAAAGTTTAATGCTAGATTACTAACATAAAGTAAAACTAAATTTAAAAACAAAAAACTTCAAAGACAGTTTAAAAATACTAGAAATTTAAAGACAACTTAGGTATACAGTATAAAAACATAGAACATACTTAGAACAAAAATAAACCCAAACTCTAAAATATCAACTCATTTCATCATCGAGTATTTGCCTAAAACTATATACCTATGGAATGATCGCAGCATTACCTAATTACTTAGCCTCACATGAAAATTACGGTATAGGTTCTAGTGCAGCCGACTGTACCGACGAAACGTGTCAGGGAAAGTTTTAAATGGTCACCCTTGTGCATGTGACGAGGTGTCGGCGGTGTCTGACGGTTCCATTATGTCGGCTACAGTTTGGTATATGCCCCGTGCTGACTGTAAAGTTGTGGCTCTGCTCCTATAAAGGGTTATTGAAGAATAGTTTTCACTTTTTCATGGTTCTATTAAACACGGAAATAAATAAAAAAAAAATGCAAAATTGTAATGTTATGAGAGTGAATGAAGCGAAAGAAGTGTGTCAGGATCGTAGCAAGTGGAAATCCGTGATCTCTGCCTACCCCCATGGGAATAAGGCGTGATTTTAAGAATGTATGTATGTATAAATAAAAAATACTAAATAAGTAAAATACTAAATAAATAGATCTTTGTTACGAGTCTTCTAGATCTTTGTAAAACGAAAACCCGATAAACCTGATGATTGGTTCATACAGAATTATATTACGAAACATTAATTTCCGTGAAACTGGAACGCTGCCGTAGTTATAATAAATTCAAGCTGGTCGTTTACCTACTATTACCGAGCACAGTCCGGCTCTGTTGCCAAGCTAGTTGTTCCACATGTGGCCCTAGCGAGTCGCCCACAACGCGCCAATTCAGCACTAAATTGGCGCATTGTGTCGAGGCTACAACCCGTGCATGTAGCACTTTAGACTACTCGAGGCGAGACAGGACGTCACAATAGCCGTCTGCTGGGCGTCTGCTCCTGCCTGATTCACATTTTTCTCAGTGTACCCTTCTTTTCTAACTCAGACACATCATTAACCCTTTAACCCACTATTTAACTAATTAAGAAACTATTGTTTTACTAATCGCCTTCGAGTAGGTTCTAAATTAAACTTAACGATTCCGGGTTTACATACCTACAGCTAATATATGGCATAATTTCAACATAAATGCAGCGGATGTATGCAAACCGCAAAATATCACTCATTTTGTGCGAGAAAGTTTAAGAATCATCTGTGTGTAAACAAAATATTGTATAATATTTTCAACGTTTTCCTTATTCGTTGATTTTTGACACTGGTTGTTTTTTATTTATGTCTATGATAAGATGAACATCTTTAAACATAATAAAGGCAAAAAATATTCATTTAGATCCACTTTTGATAATACTATTAGTATAGTTAATATAGTTACTAAGACTTCACTGTCTGTCCGTCTGACTGTCTGTCTGTCTATCTGTCCGTCTGTCCCCAGATATTTTATTATTAGATATCAGATATTTTTTTGGCAGGGCAAAGGGCATACTTTTACATTTAGACGTATTTTGATTCTGTTTAGAAAGAAATTATAATAGAAACCTCAATATCATTTTAGAAAACCTATCCATAGATTGCCCATACGTAGGTATGGGTTTGATGACCCTAAAAAGCCTAACCTAAAGTCGCCATTCGATTTTGATGAAACTTCTGTGGGATCAATCTGTTAATATTAAATGACAAAAATATTTTTATCTTTGTTTACAAATGATGAAGTTATACGATAGCAAACATAATAAAAACAATACAACCGAATCGAAAAGCCCCTCTTTCTTTATTTGAAGTCGTTTAAAACAATATGTACTGAAGAATATCTATTATGTAAAGTACAACAATATATTTAAACTATTACACGGGTATTTATCGCGTATATTACCTTATTTTATTTATGTTCCCGACGTTTCGACTACGTTGCATTAGCCGTGGTCGCGGGCTGACTGACATAGCCGAAACGTCGGGAAAATAAATAAAATAAGGTAATATACGCGATAAATACCAGTGTAATAGTTGCATCAGCACCACCTCTGGTGTTGCAGGTGTCTATGGGCGACGGTGACTACTTTCCATCAGGTGGGCCCGTTTGCTCGTCTGCCAGCTATGGCATAAAAAAAAAAACACTGACTTTTCAAGCGCTAGAAAGACGAAAGAGAAAAAAATCTGCCTGAAAAAAATCAAAACAGTTTTTGCCCTGGGTTTCTAGGTATAGAGCTTAACCCAGAGAAAATATTGCATTTTTAATTTATTGCAGTCGTCAATATGGCGGTTGTCGTTTCGAGGGAAATCTTTACTGACTCACCGATAACTGAATTCTCATCAAATTTGTATGTTAAAATCCGTTTTTTACCTGCAACAAACAGAATGATTAGCGATAGCATACAAATGGGTAAGTCACGACACGCGAGGTCTTGCAAATACAAGCAATCTCAATTATAGAAACAATGTCATTTTTATGAAGATCCTTGTGATACCAAACAATGCTAACAGTATTGTAAAGTTAGTTATTACAGAAACGATACACTGAAATTATAAGACAAAATACTCGAAATACTTTTAAAAAGCGAATTTATCTACACTGTGTAAATAATAACTGTCAATTTTCACTGTTGATATTATTAAATAAATAAATATTGTATTTGTAAAATATATATTATAAAATATATATTATATTTGTAAAATTGCAGTTTGTCAGAGCAAACGGTTCGAAAATCATGTATTGAGTGCACGAAAAGAGCCTCACTGAGGCGCACTTGAAATCCTTTCACCACACTGGTTTGAAGAACCAATGGCATGATAAGAAGAAGAAGAAGAGCTTACGGTTGGCTTACTTTATTAGCTAGAACCAGAGTCAAATCTTAGGTAATATTGAAAATGAATTATAATTTCATTTTTCTCAGAACTGTTATCCTTCGAATTAGCATCTGCTTCCTCAAATATGATATGACGTGCTCAGCCAAACCTAAAAACCTTCGTAAAATGTACCGTTTCGACAATATTTAACGGTTCATCGTTTATTTACTCGTATCGTTATTTTTTAACGGTCTTATCCTTGACTTTTACTGATTGTATTAGCATTCGTTTGGGACTTTTGAATTGTGACCAAGTTGTTCTAAACTCGAAAGTCACGAACTATTTATTACTTGCCTTTAAAAAAAATTAACCTTGATATTATCTTTTATTTTCGAACGAAAGGCAAAGTATCACTGGTAAATGATATATTTGATAATTCAATGTTATATGTAGCACAAGCAATTTGTGAAGCAATTTGTCTTGTAAAATGTCATTTTTGCGTTCTCTTTCGGCTGTTGTTACTTCATAGTTTACGTTAATGTTGCCTATTTCTAACTTGCTGAAACCAGGCAGCCTAACTTCGAAACCAAACCGTCTTCACCGTACCGTAACCGTACTTCACTTACCTAAAGATTGTTAAGCAGTTTTTGTTTCGTTTTACAAAGTTTGCACCAATCAAGCTGTTAATGTTTGACAGGACACGAATACAACAAAAGTTTTTTACAAAAAGCTATTACGCCTTGAAATATGATTCCTATTACGGACACGTGTTCTACCGTATACAGTTCTGACACCAGTTTCTGGTTTATTCGTAACAATGAATGTATCAAAGTTAGTTGAGTAACATTATGTTATTATGCAACATAAAATAATTTCTTCGTCTTGTTTTTCTTCATCAATAGATACCGAAACGTAATGATCTCATTACAAATTTATGCGTAGTACAAACTGATCTAAAGCAAAGACATCAACATTATTTGTTAGACCAACGTTACTGAAGCGTGGTGGAACGCTTTCTATGCGCTCGGATAGTTGCTCTGTAACAAATTATTTGATGCGGACCCTTTTAATTTTAAAAATTTTTCGAATCTTTAAACTTTATACATACACACTGATATTATAGCATGTAATAACCTGGCAGTAGCTCCACCTCCTGCGGTCGTGGGTTCGTTCCCCACCGAGAACAAATATTTGTGTGTTGAACAATTATTTGTTCTCTGTCTGGGTGTTACATTGTATTCTATATGTAAAGTCGTTCTATACGTATGTCTTTACATAAAAAAGTATTAAAGTATTATATCAGCTATCTTGTTTCCATAGTACAAGCTCTGCTTAGTTTGGGGCTAGATAGTGTTGCGTGGATTGTCCATATTATATAATTTATTCTATTTTATTAGAAAATATGATTTGAATTTAATAAAAGTGAGTATAATAAATAAGTAATGATTTATTTATTTAAAACTTTCACACGAACAATTTTGTCCCATCGACTTCCCCATTGCTCCAGCTGTTGCTATTCCAAAGCTATTGCAAAAAACAGGAGTGAACAAGGATGATGTTGCTCTATGGGAAATCAATGAGGCATTCAGTGTTGTTGCTGTTGCCAACCAGAAGATCCTGGGAATCGACTCAGCTAAGATTAATGTCCATGGTGGAGCTGTCAGTCTGGGGCATCCTATTGGAATGTCTGGTGCTCGAATTGTGGTACATCTATGCCATGCTCTGAAGAAAGGCGAAAAAGGTGTAGCATCTATCTGCAACGGGGGAGGTGGGGCCTCGTCCATAATGATTGAGAAATTGTAAGTTCACTAACGAGTGTGTTTTTGTGCCTTCTATTTGCTGTTAACTGTTAAACAGTGAGTCAGGAACAATCTAGCTATAAGCATGAAGTTTTTTGTTTGAAATTTATGTTTATTATTAAATTATAACCAAGCTACACAAGTAGTTTAAAATACTAATATTAAGTCTGTAAAGTTTTATATCTAGTCTGACATGTTTTTTCTCAGTCTGAGAGCTTAAGATTTTTTACTCCAATGACTTTATTATAACAAAAATGAAATCTATCTCTGTAAAGACACAATAATGACAATGCGAGTGACCCTCTGCAATAGCTTGATGTTTTGAATATTTATTTGTGGTGTATGGTTTATAATAAATCAATTATTTTTATTTATTCTTTCATTAACTCCCTCACTATGTACCCTTATTTTCAGAACGCACCATGTCGAGGGAAATCCAGTGCTAACATTCTACACCAAAGATCCTTGTGGTCTGTGTGATGTAGTAATGGAAGAGCTAGAGCCTTACAAAGATAGAATCGTTATTGAAAAAGTGTACATCACAGAAAAAGAAAATCTTAAGTGGCTGAGGCTCTACAAACATGATATACCTGTGCTATTTTTAAATGGTCAATTTTTATGCATGCATAGGTTGAATAAAGATCTATTAGATAAACGGCTTCGCGATATCGAAGCGGAAAATAACTAAATAATATAAAATACTAGAGAGGAGAGATACAAAGTCAATCATTTATTCAGTTGGCCCGGCAGCCGGCGCGCGGCCTGCAGCCTCTCCCCCCTTCACCCCTCGCCCCATGCCTCGCACACCCCCCACCCCCCGGCCGGCGTGGAGCCAAGCGCGTGCGCGAGCAAAACATATTATTGCGTTAATCAAAATTACGCGCAAAATGTCTATGAAATAGGCTCAAAGCTTCCCTATTTTTTTTAAAGTATGCACGATAAAAATTTTTTTTAGTTCTTATAATAACTTAATCTTTGTAGAAACACCCTGTTTAAAACAATGTAATAAATTATACATCTGACTGGCGTAAAAAACGGTCTCTTTTTTGCGAGAAGTCGTTGCAGTATGTTTTAATCACTCAATTAATATGAAATCAATACTGCATTGTGTATTCATAATTGACTCCTTCTCTTTTTTAACCGCTTTTTGTAGATATTCTAAATAATATAAGGCAAGTTTTTTTCTAGAAGTTTTTACAATTTATAGGTCACCTTTAAACGTCTAGCTGTGGGGCAAATAAAAGGCACCCAGGACGGTCCACCATCTTGGAATATCGTATCCATCAGATAAAATATTTCTGTCTCTATTTTAGACTTGTCAAAGACAAGGACGGATATATTTTTATTGGTTGGATAGCTACTGTGATGGTAAATTTAGCCTCCATAGGCATAGGACTCCATATGCATTAGTTATTATAAAATTGAAATGTATTTTTCGTTATGTTTGTGTGAGTCTATTCAACGCAGTCATGTTATAAATTATGAATAAGCTTTATGTTACGTTAAAACTAATAATTAGAAAAATTATATAGTTATTGTGTCCAAGTTCTATTTCATTTTATAAATATGCAGTTGTTGTCATTATGTAACTATTAGGAACATGCATCTTATAAAAAACATGATAAAACAATAATTAAAATGCGTTTAAAAAAATTGATAGTATTATATTAAAAGTTAAGATGTGCATAACTGCGTTGCATAGCTTCGGTTGAAATATTGATGTAGATGTAAATGTAATTTGTTAGATGATTGATTTTAATAAAACATTCAGATTTTTAAGCATATGTTATGAAACCAATGATAATAAACTCATAAAATCGATCATTCATTTGTAAATACTTACAAATCGTTTCCATTGTATTGTGAAAGGGAGGCTGCGGTTTTGAGAGGATCGACTTATCTGCATAAACCGTATTTTACGGTCTAAGATTTTAGATTGTTGCTCCTAAACATTGCGATTGCAACGTGCTACGCAGGTTAAATAACACCACCGCTATCTGTTATATAGATTGCATTGGTAGAACCACACGCAAATGCGTGTGTTGTACGACTTAGCGCGTACTATTTGGCAATGTTGTAAGTTTAGAAATATTAATATAATTATTTGCATCATATAAAAAATCTTCATTGCAAAAATTATAATAGATACAGAGTGGGAACTTGAAGAGTATGCTTTTACAGAAATAACCAATTGCTTTGACAAACTGACCTTGATTTTTTGCAAGTTCCCAAAATTATAAATCTTTAAGATATACATCATGGGAACTCGATTCTTATTCTGAAGCAGTAGACGCATTTACATTTAACTGGGAACATCTAAATTGTTATGCCTTTTAGTTATGATAACCAAAACTTTACAAAATATTATTTCACTGCATACATTTTGTTTCTTTTCTTCGTTTCAGTAGCAAATCGTTTTACTCTTATATTTGTATTTTTTTGGAAGAAGGATTCATTGATCATGCGAATTATAAAATGACAATAATAGTACAAATGCATGCCGTAAGAACACTTGCAGATTTGTCCACATGGAAACGTCTTCAAGGTGAATGAATCTAGAAGAAATCCACACAGACAAGCTTAGAAGAACAAGCAACAACCTCTACGTATTCTAAAAGAACAGAATATAATAATGCAATCGTGATGGCCATTGTAGCAAAGTAAAAATTTCGTGTCCAGGTCTAAAACTGTCATAGAAAAGACACCATTCCATGTTGGTTTGCGCATTTCGAGGCATCATAGGGTCGGCTTTTTAGGTTAGTAGGTACGCGGCTTTGTTTTTCTGTTCGTTTGGAAGAAAAATAACGAAAAAATTACTTGTGTGGCTTATTTTCACTTGTTTGGTTACCTCTGCGTATTGTATTTTCTTAGCTGTCCATCTGCCCATAACATCTGCTTTTGTATTGCCCACGTCTCACTAAGTTGTTGTGGCACCACATTGGATTTAAACTTCTATTTTTTTTATTTTGTAAATTGATCGTACCGATTGAGCAGAGGTAGACCAAGGAAAACATGGATAAACTGTGTGAAAAATGACATGGATAGGAGATGAATGCAGAGATGACGGCTGACAGAGGGAAATTGAGGAAGAAGACATGTTGTGCCGACCCCACATAAAGTGGGATAAGGGCAGGAAGAAGAAGAAGAAATTGATCGTACCGAAAAATTGTAGGAACTAAGACATAGTTTGTTGCCTGTTCTTCTAGGCTTGGTTGCATGAAACTGGCACCTAGGCTCACCTAGCTTTAAGACGTTTCAAAGTGATCTTTGCTATACAGTTGAATGTATACATTTTTGAATTTGAATAATTGCGTTACTTCCATAGATCACGTCTAAAGTGAACGTGCCCTACGACGTTCTATTGAACGCCGCGTCACTGACACGTAAATGTACCTGATATTGCTCTGCTCCAATTTTAAGGATATGGGTGACCTTTTAATAAGATCAGAGCAATGCGAGATCTGAAACTCTCTTTCTCTCTGGCACTCTTTGATGATAGAAATTGAAAAAAAAATGTTTGGCCTAAAGTTATCCAAACTTCACCCTCAAAAAGCAGGTGTGTCAAATTTCAGAGCAAGGCATACAAAAGGCTGGTAGACTTTTTTAGATATAGATTTTAATAGCTAGAACCGGTACCACTATAGTGCACACAGAGCACATCCTATAGTAGTGAATCAGCTGGTCAATATCCTTCATTTACAAACACAATGTGTCAAAAGTGCACAAGATACACATCTGAATTAAAAATACTCACTCTTATGTCCTCGTAGTAAGCGTTATATTTCTTTGTTTTTACATAACTTGAACTGTATCCTTGTGTACTTACTTCTTTATTAAGTTTTGCTAACTTTTATTTTAATTTTTGTTATCACTAAGTTACATATTTAGTACCTATTTATCTGCTAAGCATTTGGAACTTTGAAACTTAATAGGTATTGCGGAGGAGGGCGTTGATTTTCGCGACACAGTTTTTAACTCCTGCGAATTTCACCGTTTTTCAATCTGTTTTCTGTACTCTTTGTAAAATGATCCAAATAAATACATTTTGATTTTGATTTGATTGACAATACCTTACATTTTCATCATTCATTCATGAATGATGAAAATGTAAGGAAATATAGACACCTATTAACATAACAATTATGACAATAAACCACCTACCTATTACTATAACTTATAATGTTAATCATAATACAATATAATTATAATGTGTAATAATAATTATACATTAATTACTAACTTTAAAGTTAGTGAATATGGTAAGTTGTAGGGGTTAGTTCTATTGTACACAGTATAACTGGCATTGAATGGGAATAAATAATATTCTGTCATGCTAATTGGGGATTACGGGCGCGCCCTCGCGTCCCAGCCGCGGACAGTGTATCTTAACTGTGTACACTACACTGGAGATGTTTGTTATTGTAAAATGTATTAACATTGCAACAAATTATATATGATCTTATATACAAATTACTATTATAGAACACGGTATGAAAATAAAAAAGTTGACTCACAAGAATTGAATTTTAAGTAATAGTAGTGTAAGAGTAGGCGACCCGCCCGCGCCGTTCGTTCGTTCGTTTGTAGCTAGCGCCGGCTTGCGCGCTCCTAGAGGGCGTCCTCTTAGTTCTACTACTCGAGTAAGGCCCTCGAAGAACATACGACTATATTGGTGTTCGTCGCGAGAACGGCTACGCACGGCGACATAGTCGCACCCTGTGTAGATATTTAAATTATAATTGCACGCTATAGTATAGCTCTTCTCTAGATCTAAAGAACACCAATACTTATTTTCTTCGAGGATGAAATACCTCTAGAAGGATCAGGGTTTTATCATCAACCCATTTAGTGAGATATACCTATTTGTACACTGTTCTTTTGAGCTAACGTCCCCTTAGTGATTACCTACTCAGTTGCGTAAACTGCATTGGAAATACACAAAACATTTGCACGTTACTCAGTTTTTCATTTCAATAATTAGGCTGAATGTAGTTATATTTTCATTATAAGTAGTGTATAAATTTTACCATGAGCTTTGACCTAGACATTGCCTCGTTCAATAGCAATGTCTTGATAGCGTAACCCCTAATAGCAAATAGAATTAGCGTTAGACCATTGAACTACCCTGTTCCTTATCGGTAAGTTTTATTTAATCCTGTTTACAAGAGTTCTACTTTTTTTTTACTATTTCTCTCCCTGTAAATGTCTGTAAATGATTTAAATAAGTGGCACTCCGAAAATGCCTACAAAAAGACTTGAACCATTAACTCCACCCCCCGACCTTTGACGAAGTTTTTCGATCTTTGCCAAGGGGTCAGTAAGGTGACAGTGCCGCGACTTTATTGGTTTTTACGACTTCAAAAATTTTGTTTAGGATATTTGTTTTCTCAGGTTTTTTCTCCTATTTCCTGGTGATCGAAACACATTGTATTTTGTATATGAATGCTCTAAAACTGGTCTGCTTTTGCGAAATATGTTTGATAAGTTCCTAAATTACTAAAGTTATTTCTCTTCTCTGAAATCAGATTTTACTTTACACTAATCATGAATTTTAACATTTTACACGCTGCTCAATTTCGATGAAATTTTGACATAAAAGATTTCTTACCAAATTGAGAGCTGGCGCTTGACTCACCTATAACTTTTGCTCTTTTCATTCACACATTTCACAAATAAACGTTTTATTTACAGTGAAAAGAAAAAACAAGACGCGTCTGACAGTAGACTTCGGCTACATATCGATTTACTAATACGACTTTCTTTTTAACCGACTTCCAATCAAAAAGGAGGAGGTTCTCAATTCGGTTGTATTTTTTTTTTTAATGTTTGTTACCGCATAACTTCGTCATTTGTGAGCTGATTTGAAAAAATATTTTTTTATCTGAAAGGTACCTACTGATTCCCGATTGGTCTTATTTTAATTTTATTAAAAACGGTGTTGCCATTTTTTTTAAATAATTTTTTTAGTGTTTGTAACTGCATGCCTCCGTCATTTATGAACCGATTTATAATTATTATTTTTTATTTGGAAGGTTATTCTTACGTCCAGATTGTCCTAAACAAATTTCATTAAAATCGATTTAGCCGTTTGGCAATGAAGTCGGTTTCTCAAGTTTTTTAAACTTATAATTATATGTGTATAGATTTCGCCCTCCTCTGATTTAAGTGGTGGGGTCGTTGAGACAAGCTAATGTTGGGGGAACGAATTAATTATAGTAGGGGCAATGCCCCCTAGACTGTATATTCTATACTTAGCAAAAGCCTACTCCAGTAAGGCCTACCACAAGCTCTGTCTGGCTCTGGTTTTGAGTCTGTGTGAGTGTTAACTAAATAAATCCTACATCGAAACGTCACACACACAGTATAACACTGATGAGCACTCACACAGATTCAAAACCAGAGTCAGAGACAGAGCCAGACAGAGCTAGTGGTAGGCTTATATACTGAGAGGCTAGTCAAAAGTAAAAAGAAAATTACAAAAATGACAAACACATGTGACATAACGTCAAACGTCACACACAGTATAATACACTGGTGAGCACTCACACAGACTCAAAACCAGAGCCAGATAGAGCTTGTGGTCTACAGATATAAAATTTCATCTCGTACCTATCTCAAAAAGTTTATTTTATCAGAAGTGTTCGTAACTTTGTTTGTATACGTTGTGTGTGGCAGTTTTCTTCGATTTAATTTCCTGTTAGTCAATTTTCCCAGCTATTATATATTTCATAAGCCTTTTACCTCAGTGTTTATGTGTTTATTTAGAGTTTACATACATGCGACAGCTTCTAGTCTCATCAGGCTTTCCGTGTTCTGGTTAAATTTTGTTTTTTTCTGGTATGATATGAACCAGTTTTGTCATCTTTTTTCTCCAATACCTAAAATTGAGGTTTACCAATACCAATAAAGGCATCAAGTATTAGTCATTTATCGGTTCTCGTTAAGCGCGAGTTATCGTTTGCAATACCGAGTTATTGCCCGGTCGTGTCGACAGAACTAATTGTGTTTTTTATCACCGTATTGTTGTTTTTGTTAGATCTACCAGGCAAGTCTGTTAACTATACAATAACACTGTCGGACGATATTGATACCTAACGAAATAACTAGTGAAACAGTTTGAACAACATTAAAAGTGAATTTGATGCGGAAAACGAATCTGTGTCAAACTGAAATTGAAGGTGAACAAAAAGTGACTTATCTACTCGAATATCATTGAAGTGATTTAAATACATCAATTCACTCATCTTTGACAGAGGATTACTGAATTCGAAGTAAAGTTTAAAGTCATCAACCAAGTGTGGTTTGGAAGTGCAACCATCCAAAGTGGCGAAGTCAGAGTCGCGCCTAGTGCTTGTGGGTGAAGGGGAGGGCGATGGATGCTGTTCGTGCTCTGGCATGAGGATCGGAGACCTCGGTGGAGTACTCCTAGAGGCAGCCAAGCTCACCAGGTCCTGGTTCTGTCAGAGGCCTGATCACGGGTAAGTTGGAAAATGGTTTGCGGCAACGTTCGTGCCGTTCTGTGAAATAAACTGCTTTATTGCATAAGCGTAACGTTTCTTATGTCTGCCTGATTTTGTTTACTATGTGGAAGGCTTCTCAGGATAGAATCATTATGTCCTTGCCTAGTCATGACAATGAAATCCCAATGACTCTACGCATCGAACCGACGATAAATTTAGTTTTTTTTATACAAAAAAACCTTCATACGTAATCCTAGTTTTTTACAGCTTGAGGCTTAAATGGAGGCATAATATGAATGAACATGAAAAGAAGAGAGGAAGTTCCTTATTAAGGACAAACATGATGTTTTTTTATTTATTAAATGCATATTGAACAACTAGTTTCGATGGAGTTCTCACTGATTTATTTTAGAACAAACATCTATGTTTACCACACAAATATTTCACAAATATTCCACAAAAAAGTCACTGGTCTAGAATTGAGCCCCAGTCTTTCCTCTGGCCGTCGAGATCATCTCGCCAACGTCTTCTCGGCCGGCCCCGTCCTCGCCTCCCATCCTCATATATTTTAAAAAATATCTTTAGCACGATAACAGTTCTCATACCGCATAATTTTCTTCTGTGTAGCATAGAAAGAGATAGAGCGCTAAAAGGGCATAATTTACGCAGCTTTTAACGGGTAGGCCGTTAATCTTGTACCCATTTCGCAAACGCCAGCATCGGCGCAGGCGCATAAAGTACAAGATTATCTTCGTAAAGTGTATAATTGAAAGTGGAATACGTTAGCATACCTGGTTGATAGTTATTGGTAATAATAATTTAATGAATGGTTTGTAAATTAAAAAATACTTCGTAAATATTCAATCACCTTGCGGTTACTTGATTCTTGGGGGGGTTACTACGGGTCATTATCAGCTATAGTATTATTATACATTTATTTATCTAAAAACTCACAGAAATATGTACAGACAAGTAAGAAACGGTAACTCCCATTTGTTCTATAGGACTGTGACGTCATAGAACTTTAATTTTGTATCCTTTAGTTCCATGGTAATTAATGCATGTAAATTAAGTGTACAAGTATTATTTACTTCAATCAAGAAGCAAGATACTAGAGAATCACAATTATTACAAATTATTTGAAGGACGAGATCTAATTGTAGGTATTTAATTGTTTGAATACTTATAACATTTCATTTTCTTGCAATGAAATGTAATCAAAATAAATTTACGTAAAAGTGAACGAGACGAGCGCAATCGTCGATCGATATGACGACAGCAACTTTATAAAAGGCGCCGTCCCACCCCAACCACCAGTAGAACAAAATAAACACTCCCAAACGTTCGGCTACAGTGAGAGCCAACGTTCTCAATCCACTCGAATAAATATTTAAGTAGCATAGTTTCGCGTCGCAAGTGTTTTCGGGTCGATTACATAAAAATGCCTTGTCCGTTCTTGAAATCCCTGAGTCCGGCGTACGTGAGGAACTACGGCAGCAGCCTGGTGAAGCAGTACGGCGCGCAGTGCCCGCGCCTGGCGCGCGCCTTCCGCACGCTCGGCGACGACGAGACCAAGTGCCCCTTCATCCAGCAGAACTCCATCGTGTCGGAGGCGCCGCGCGAGATGACCGAGGACATCGACTCGCGCAGCGGGCCCGCCTACTCCTACGACAAGTTCTTCAATGAGCAGATCAGCGCCAAGAAGAAGGACTACTCGTACCGCGTGTTCCGCAAGGTGTCGCGGCTGGCGGCCGAGGGCGCGTACCCCGGCGCGCTGGAGGGCCGCGAGCGCCGGCCCGTCACCGTGTGGTGCGCCAACGAGGAAAAATATTTCGTTCATAATATTTCGTATGATAAGGACAGTTTCGGTGAAAGTGAAAGAAACAAATGAAAGAAAGAAAGAAAATAAATTTATTTTGGACACACAAACACAGCACAAGCAGAATAACAATAAGATTTAGGTACATTGGGACGGGTCGCTAGACCTTCCCAGATTAGTATATCTATACTAATCTATAATCTGAGATACTGAGGTTTTACTGCCGTGATGATCTTGGCATGGAATAAGACGCTTCACCACCGTCCGTATATAGCTAAGGGAAAGAATCAAGAGATTGGCGATACAATTGAATGTATAATTTTTGACTTTGCTTAACAGGGGCACTTAAAATACTTTCACCACACTTGGTTCGAAATAAACAGTGACACGATAAGAAGTTATAGGGGCTAAATAGGCCTGCACGAAATGTCCGTCAATATTCTTTGAGTAAGTTTGAAGGCGGCTTGGCTTGGGCATGGGTGTTGTGTGGCACATGGCATGACTGACATGCCAGTGGCAGTGGCGGTGGCGGTGGCGTGTGAACTAAGAGCAAGCGCATCGCTCTGGGCGTGGCATGGCGCCGAAGCGTCGCTGGTGCGGAGGCGGCCCTTGTGTCCTCGTGACGTGCTTCCAGTGCCCACTCTCCCTCCACAACTAAACTATCGGATGCGAGGTCAATGTACTCGTGTGTGACGTCACCGTGACGACAGTTACGCTCCATGAACAATACACTTTCGTGAGCTCGATGGCTTTTCGAGTGCGGAGGCTATTAGATCGCGTTATGAATCGAAAACCAACCGAAAAAGAAAGAATGACGAAATAAAACTGGAGTGTTATTATGATAACTACGGTTCTATAATGATCATAACCAGAATGCGGGAGGTAGGTATCGGCTACGGCACTCGCAAGCTACGCTCACGCCCAACACTTACACTCGTCCTCGAGGTAAATGAGCGTTATCTCCTCCATCATGGGAAGTTCCACTCGGTACAAGATTTCCCCTACACGTAGAAAAATTAACGTTACATACATTTATAAGATGTCGCGTCGATTGGGCCAGGAGGGGACAGATACTGACGGGAGTTCGATCGTGGAGCTCGAATATTTAGCGGCTTTCATGTTTTCATGCACTCACAAAGCGAGCATGGCACTGGGGGCCACTGGTGTGCCAAAGTTATTTTCTTCTCCCTCCTTGCAGTGCTGATAACTCTCATTGGACTGATTATATTAGAAAATAGAGGCCTTACAGAATGTAAGTATTGTTATTGGTTTTACTACCTAATGAGCTGTGAACGCTGCCAATTTTCATCTTTCTGTGAGGGCGCTTGTACACGCTAAGAAAAAACGCCGGGTCTACCCAAGAAATCGTGTCGTAACTAGAAAATAACTGTGTACACTGCTCGCAGCGGTGCACGAAAAAAATCTTATCTGCGCAAGACACGACGCGGCGAACGTTGTTGCGTTTTCGTTTGTGGAAAAGACAAAATTCTTGTCGTCTACACGAAGAATTTGTCTTGTCTGCCGCAGGAACGGCAAATTTTCTTAGTGTGTACAAGCAGTTTAATTATTGAAGAACAGCAAAATAGGATGTCAAGAGACAACTACCAAAACAAATAAATGGTAACTAAATGTTCAACTAGTAGTTTGATAATATAAGTTTTAAAAACTTGAGAAACCGACTCATGGCCAAATGACTGAACCGATAATCCAGGGTTATCCCTAAGAGACGCTTTTTCGGAGATTTTTAAATTCTTCTCAGCCTTCTTCAGTCTTCTTTTTGTTTGAACTGTTTACTTAAACATGAGTAGGTTCTGCAGTAACCTGACGGGTGAGGATCGGCAGAGGGCACGGCCGCGCGGGCAAGAGTATCTGCGCACACACATCGCGAATTGTCTGAAAACAAAACAGAAGTCAAAATAAAGAAAATGTCTTTTTTTTATACAACTAAGTTGACAAACAAGATTACGGCCCAGCTGATGGGAAGCGGTTACCGTAGCCTTATGGACGCCTGCAATACCAGAGGCATCACAAACGCGTTGCCGAGCCTTTAAAACTTTTAAATGATATTTCATCGATTTCTCGCATTTTTTCTTTATCTCTAAAAAATATGCAAAAAAACCCCAGCGCGTGTTCATCATTTTAGTTATTTGAAGGATTATAAACGAAATACTAATAATTACAAAAAAAAGTTATTGACCAACACAACCCATATTATATACGTAGGTAAAAAAGTTTAACAATTGGATTGGAATTTGGTGTTTTTTTTACGGATACGGTGGAATAGAGGGCGACCCTTACCTTCCCTTAGGCAGGAACCTGGGTCCGTACTGCGGCAGGCTGCGATCCGGCGTCTCGCGGCCCGGACTCACGCGACTAGAGCACACGCAACAATGTAATCACAGCAACTCACACACCCGTTAGTGACGACACTGGCTAGTGCCGTGGTTGTGCTGTTAGTACCGTGATTGACCGTGTTAGTGCCGTAATTGACCGAGTTAGTAACGTGATTGAACGTACACGCGCTACAACGACTGTAATCAACAACACTCCTCGGTTAGTGACAAAATTTCGATAGTGCCGTGGTTGTACTGTTAGTAAGTGATTGGGCTGGTAGAGTGATTGGCCGGGTTGATACCGTGGTTGACCGTTTGACCGTGTTAATAGCGTGATTGACCGGGTTGGTAATGTGATTGGCCGAGTTGCCCTGGGACACTCAGAGTTCCCCTATCTTTGTTTGCCAAGAATAGGGAGCGATTGGCAGAGAAGTTGAAACATGGGCAAGTTGTGGTCTTGCAAGGAGGCGATGAAGTTAGTTTCTATGACACCGATGTGCAGTACAATACTTTTAGACAGGTAAGACAAGAGTAAGTACAATACTGTGTTTTTGAAGTGACTTCCTGTGAATTTGGCTTAGTTGAATTTAAAATTATCTTTATTCAGTTGTAGTACAAGGATCACTTTGAAACATTATAAAGCTAGGTAAGTCTAGGTGCAAGTATGTTTGTGTTGCATTGAGTTTGTCAGTTTAAAACCACATAGGTTGATTTTGAACTGTGTGTATGTAGGTATTGGAAAAAAGTTGGTCCCCCCCCCTCTAACTTCTAAAATAAGAGAATGATAAAACTAAAAAAAATATATGTTGTACATACAAACAACCTACTAACAAACTACGCAAACTATGCAAACTTTCAACGATATTTGGTTTGAACGAGATCTAGTCAGTAGTTTTTTTTTTATACGTCATGAATCGTAAACAGCAATTTACCTCTCGACGAACTACAAGAACCTTATTATGTTACTTTATGCTACGGAACCCTTCATGGGCGAGTCCGACTCGCACTTGGCTGCTTATTTAATTGATTTAATGGACAAATAAACTGAAACTGTAACTTGATCTGTATCCTACTGTACAAACATTTTTAGAAAAGGACGGAAATGTTTTTAGTACTGTCTTAGGTTTTAAGAAAATAAAACAACAGAATTGATACCAGTCACGATTGAAAACGGCTATTTGATTATAACAAGAAGCATGAAAATTTATAGACAAAAAAACCAAACTTTTTTTGGAAATATTCTATAGTTTTTCCCGTATGGACTCAGTGGATTAGATTTTTATTTAGACGTATAAGTACTGGTTACTTTTTTTTGCACAGTGATATAAGATCTTTCTCCACAAAGAAAAGTAACAAATATATATTTCGTCAAATTAGGTCATAATCAGACAGCCGTTATAAAAAATGTTTTACAGAAATGGAGGTGGTATAAATGACATAAACTTGAAAATACCATGTTTTAGATAACATTTAAAATGCCCATTTTTGTGTATATTCAATTGCGTGGAACATGCTTACAAAAAGCTAGTTACGTCAAAGAATTCAAAAATAATATTTTGATTTCTTTCACATACCGTTAGTGTTAGTAGCGACTTATAATTACATAGTTTTATGAAATTACTAATAATTTTATAAAACTATACGAATGCTGAAAAAAATATATCTGAAAAGAATTGCAATAAAACGTTTATTCCTTGCAGATGACTGGCGTCAGATAAACAGTGATCTAATAAGAGATAACTGCTTATTTCAAACGAATTTTTAGATTTCGTAGATAACCGACATTTAAAATGGTTATCGGCTGAAAAACATATATCTCAGATGATATCTACATTTTACATTATCAATTCTGCATATTTTCTTGTTATACTGTAATGTGTAAGTTTGTCTTGTACTTATTTGTTAACGAACCACTCAGAGCACCCGTTTATAGCAAAATACGGCAAGCAGTGAGTTTCGCACAAAATTATAATAATTACGTTAGAGCAAGCAAGATATCGAATTCAAAACCTGTTTTCCATTTTCAATGAGAATGTTTTGAGTGTGAATGTGAACTGAATCTCTTATTCCAGTAACGTGAACTGTATGTGTGAAGTGTTACAACAGACACTCCAACACATGTACTTACCTATAAGTAAAGTAAGAAAATGTACAAAGATATACTTACAGCATTAAAAAAACTACATGGAATTATTAATAAAACATTAATCATACGAAAGTAAATATAACAGCTACCTTTAATGATTCAAAGACTTTATGTAATAATTTACACGATTGTTATTATAACTAGCTCGCTGTCACTAATTATAAACGTGACTTAAAATTACTTTTTCTGTCAAAAAATAACACTTAGTGCATGCTAATCGCATATTTCATCACACAGGCTTTTTGAACTGGTTGCCGTCTTATAGGAGAGTACACATTTCAAATACAAATTATTTTGCAAATACGTACAATTCTCTGTCCGGCAGTGTAGCGTAAGAGTCTAGATGAGTATTTTAGTGTAGTAGAAAAAATATTAACAACTATTTTAAGTGTTTATTATTATCAATAATTATTAATTAGAAGTTTAAAATTATTTTCACAAAATTTTCAGAAATTTTCAGATTATTCAGTGAAAATAATATTACATTATTTTAAGTCTTCGCTTTCTAAGTCTATGCTACACGCGTATTTTTGTAATTTTTATGTAACTAACGATTTTCTCAAGCGATCTATCATACATTGAGTCCCAGCCAAAGACGTATTTACCGGTCAAGTGTCATTTTATAAAATTAAATAAAGGTATTCACGATATTCGTACAATTGTGTCCATTGAAAAGTGTTATTAATGCTTTTATAATAATATCTCAAAATAAATTCAGCTATTTTATGCCAAGCGATACTGATCCTTGTAGTTCAATAAAAAAGACCACTTTGCAAATTCGTTCTGGCTTTTCAATTACGATGTAACTAACCTTATTCGTGCACAACCTTGCACCTGTACGAGTACCAAGATTGATTAGTCCACTCGCTCCAATACCTAACATTTACGTATACCTAAAGATGATATGGTTTTTTAGAGCAAATCGCATTGTTTGGACGCTTGATAGCTAGACACCGCGCAAGATTACTTTGCACGTGACAGATGGTGGAAAATATTTAAAAAAAAACTAACTTGGAATAATCTCCCAATGACAAAATATGAATGCAAGTTCGATTTCCCATACAACATAATATGTTTGTAATCGGAAGATTTATTTTCAGTTTAAATGTTTTCCGCCATCTGTGACGCGCAGACTGATCTTGCGCGGACTCTAGAAGGTAGGCAGTAGTACCTTCTACTGATCTAAAAAGTTTTATTGTAACTTCACGGCAGTCACGTTTAGTTCAAGGTCAACGCATTCACTGACCGAGTTATCGTTCTATTTCATAGTTTCTTTTACTGGAGCTACATAACAAAAGACAACTGAATATGTATAATTTTTATTGTAACTTCTCAGCGCACTGATGATGAGAACACTGGTGGACTATAACATGAGGGATGGTGTTAGACCGCTGCAAGCTGGAAAGATTGAACTTCAAGTGATTGTTAGATCTGAAACATGCCATGTTAGAGGGACTAGTTATTAGTCACACAAAAAAATATGAAAAACAAATACCAGTTATTCCAAAGCATAGGTACATTCAAAAAATCTGTCATGTTGACTGTGCAGCCACAATGTAAATTTGACAACACAGTTGCCCTACTGTAAAAATTAAAACGACTATTTAAAGTTGTGAAACATAGACAGCAACTAACATGATAGGGAAGCGAAATGAAATGGTCTCATGAATATTCCGTAGACAGTTCCATCGGCCGATCTTAGGACACGTGAATTTAGTCGGCAGACAGAATACAACTTTATACGCAGTCGCAGTGACACAACTACAGGCAACTTCACGATTACCTAGAACCGCCGCCGACCTTAATAAAAATGCGTCCCTTTGGCAACTTCATGCGTTGTCATAGGAATATCCCAATTAAAGTAAGTAAGCTATATGAAACAATTGGTTTAAACATGATTTAATTAGGAGTGGATTCGTTTTCTTTCATTTTGTGAAGTCACATAGCTTTTTAATTTTAATTGTTTTTCTGGTGTTATTTTGAGTTATTTCGGTGATCTTTTAACCAACATTACTTGAGGTCTTAGCTATAAGTGTTAGCAGTTGGAATTAAAGTGTTTTATGTGATATTCTGATTTGATCGAAAATGTTTCTGATAGAATTTCACAAGGAATAGCAACAAAACCACAAAACAAAAACAAAATGAATAGCAGTTCAACAGTTACTCTATCACAATAGTAACAGTTAAGCATAGAAACACCAAGCTTCAAAGCATCAAACAACCAGAAAAAACTTACTTTGGTAACTTTGCAAGGAGTTCCGATATCTTGTGAACCAAAAAGTCCCGGTCAGTGATGTTCCCGAATAAGAAGCTAGTGTGGTGTGCTGTCGTGATAAGGATACTGCCAGTTTCGTTGGAACTGCCTGTACCTCCCGCAGCGGCCCTTTCGACTTGGTGCACGTTTCGTAGAGGTATCGTAAGGCGGACTAGATTGCGAACCTAGAAACACAAATCTAATTAGAAAAAATCTGAAAAATTTAACCCAACACGCCAAAAAAAATCTACTTTTATGAGCCACGGGATTTACCATGATTTAATTTTGTGAACTTTGACAGTTCAACCAGTGCTTAGGGTGCACGTAACTGTGCCGATCCCGTTGTTCATAAAAATAATGTATACAGGATGGTTTTTTAAGAAGGGCGGTGATGGCCAAGTCCGAAACCGCGAGTTAGGAAAAAGTCGTGAAAAGACGCATGCTCTCGATTTATAAGAAAACAATAACCGCATATTCATATTGTGGTTTCAGACTTGGCCATCACCGCCCTTCTCAAAAAACCACCCTGTATGTAAGTATTTTTTGGTTACTATTCCTGTTAATCTACAGTTTTCTCCAACTTAATATATCTTGTCGTAAATAAAGACAAACACATTTATTTCAGAGCAAAACTATTCTCTCATCGCCCATATATGGAAAAACTGTCCCATGCATATTGGGAAACCCCGATAGTAGACTGGAGTGCACCGTCAGTAGACTGGAGCGCGCCGGTCACTACGCCGAAGATAGAAATAAACGAGGTGGTGGATTGGGGCGCGCCCGTCGCCGCCAAATCTGACGATCTGGTGCTCGATTGGGGAAACGATGATGATGATAAGTAAGCATTATTCATCCTTATTAAACACACAAGATGACGGGCCAACCTTGACTTGTTTATGGAAGACTTGGAATCCACAGCACAGAACAGGGAATAGTGGGAGGGAGTTAGGGAGGCCTTTGCCTTGCAGTGGGACGATACAGATTAAAAATACTAAAATAAAAAAATAACACCCAAGGATACTTAAACGAGAGTACAAAAAGTTTTTTAAAGGTATACATATACTTCTTGCTGTCGTGTCACTTATTCTATCAAACCAGTGTGGTGAAAGTTATTCATATTCTCTTATTGGTCAGATTCTTCCTACATGGGTCAGTATGATGTGGAAGATCTTCTTCTTTTAATTTAATGGCATCCGTCCATTTTGGATCAATTTGGCCAGTGTCGAGTGAGGATATATTATTAGATAAAATGTACTTTTTAGTCAAGTCAGTCATAGACTAGTCAGCCCTAATTGGCTTTGAAAAACAAATGGCGGTCGCTTTTTTTTCAAAACCATCAGAAACATTTTCGATCAAATCACAATTCCACATAGGTATACTTGCATTCCAACTGCTAACACTTTGAACTAAGACCTCAAGAAATGTTGGTTAAAATACCAGCAAAATTACACAACAGAACTCAAAATAACACTATAAAAACAATTAAAATGAAAAAGCTACGTGACTTCCCAAAATGACAGAAAAGAAAATGAATCCGTGGAAGATCTTATAAGAATGACAGTTTTGGTCCATTGAACCTTGTCATGTCAATTGTCACATTAAAGTCACAGGTACGTTCAAATATTTTATTTGGCAAACACCCTTATCATTTTATATATCTCACCCCTCGTAAGTAACATCAGTCCTATCTATCCAACGGTTGTCTGGTAGAGATCGCTGCTTAGCGATAAGACCGCATATTGTTCATGCAAATAGTTTTTAAGTTTTTTTATGTATCATTGTCTATTTATAAGTTTTGGTGATCAATAAAGTATTCTCTCTTTACCTATTTTGCAGTATTATTCCACACTAGGTCGTTTACCTCATCTTAATGGCTGACGTCCTAGAGATGTTAATAGCTAGTTGTTTTGCCTTTAGCAATCATTAAATGTACTGAAAAATCTGTCATAAGTTGAACAAAAAAAGAATGAGTTAAAAAAAACTCTGCAATCTCCAAATTGACAAATTTAGTAAAATTTAGTAAATTTTATTTATTACAAATTATTAAGAAAAATTTACAAATGTGATGGCTGCGTTTCACTAATTGCAACACATGTTCAGTGTCTGAGTTTTAAGGGCGCTCAAATGCCTACATTATAGTTAAAATTATTCGTCCAAATCTAAATCAGTCTTTTCAATTTCTGCCTCTTTCTCAGCAGTAAATTTTCTCAAAGTTCATCAAAAAAAATCAAATCAAATCAAAACATTTATTTGCAACCTTGTGAACTAAAATAGGTTACACATAACTTATAACTAAACATTAAATATAAACATAGTGAGTAAGTAGGTAGTTGCAAATTTTACGGAATTTCCTTTCATAAACATTAATTTTATAAATTCCTGCCGAAGTATTAAATAATTACTTTTTTATAGTCACTAATAATTTATTAGCAGCTGTTAACTAGATTCTTATCGAATTTTAATGAGAAAATTTAATTAAAAAATATAAAAGGATTGTATAATTATGACATAATTTGAAACAAATTTTCTTTCTTTCTAGGAGTTTATGGCATCCTAGGTGGTGTTAGTAAGTTGCATGTAAGTAATTACCATTCAAACAGGAAATATAGTAGATTGTTAGACAAGGAGCTAAAATTACCTATTAGACACGACGAGCAAGGGAGAAACAGAGTTTTTATGGGTAACACCGTGTGTTACTCTACTTTTCAATAAGATTGCTAATTTTTTCTTCGCTCTGGAACGCCGCAATGGCGGTCTTTTTGAGCAAGAGGAAAAATCAATAAAAACTAGTAGTTTTTTCAATCAACGCCATCTAGAAATCGATTAGGAAACATTTTTCTCAACAAATTCATTAGAGTATTTTTTCTAATTTTAATTATTTTATTATATTTTTTCAACATAATTTTAGTTTATCTCTAGCATTAGTTAGTTTGCCTGTCCTGATAAATGCACAATTATTAATTCCAGGGGCCTAATTCTCGGGCCGATCTGTTTCGCTTGGTATTTAGCGTTTATGAATGAAATTATTTTTGCTTGTTGAATCATTTCTCAATATTTGACTAAAAACTGTGGTTATTTAAAAATATTTTTTTATGACTTGTTTTTTTTTTGCGTGGATGTGTTTTGTATCAGCAGCCAATATAGTAATTTTTTTTTATGGTAATTACAAAATAGTTATAAAACTTATTTTATGTAGTTACAAACATTTACACCAACGTAAACCTCGTTTGAGAGCAAAAATAATTGACGTTTATGCTAAGCTTTTAATATAAATGTGTTTATAGTGGTGTTAAATAGTGTATTTTCTACATAGGTGTGTATAAAATGATCCTTTACTTAACTTTAACAAAAACCTCTAATACAAAAAACTACATAGATATAATAAAAAATAGGTATGCATTTACAAAGTTAAGTAAATTCACTACCTCCAACAATAGAACTCTTGCGATTTTGCCTTCAACTTTAGCCACAGTTAAGTTTATCCCTTAAGGGGATCATTATACCTCACCTTCCCCTAAGTACCTACCTACTCATAGCTTTACTTACTCAGTGCAAGGATACGAGGTGAAGTTAACCAGGGGCTTGAACGAATAGACGGGATCTGTTTTGGTGAAGACCTCTGCAAGCATGTGGCGTGTCTCAGTCATCCGAACTCCCTGATCTTCGGTGCCCCAACGCACGTATGTACTGAGGTGGTTGCTCAGCTCATCGCGGTAGACGTAGTTATCCTTCTTTTCCGCATGGATTGCAAAGTCCCAGTTCTCAACTTTTACTCGAGGGCCGTAAGTGTTCTTTGAGAATAAAATCTGCTGTGGCTTTTTGGCCATAGGATTTTTGGTGCGCATCTTGAATTCTATGCAAATAGTGACGCGTTTTGTTCGAAATAAAAATATTTGTAAAATTATCTCCGTGAGATCTACTTAAAGCAGATTGTGTCACTTTGACGTTACCTACCTGGTCACAAGGAGTTTGAAAACCCTGTGCATCAAGGAGTTTTCTAAATTTATATATGCCTCATTCATAAACATAAATAGAAAAGGTGTTATATACCTAGTAAAACGCAATAAAATGAAGACATAGTAATTTATTTAGACTTTGCTCCTGGCGCAGAACTTAGTGGTACCACGGCAACCTCATTACTCACGGAGAACTTTTCTCTCCACCTCATTTCTTCATCCTTGACTCGAATACTTTCCTCGGCGCACGCGACAAAAGCCTCGAAAAACTCGTAAAATGTTATTTTTACATCTAAATCCATAATCTGTCCGCTGGTGCTTATTTGAGGGAAAATTTCTTCCGCTTAACAAGTTCACCAAAGAACTAAGACGGTGGCTAATAAGTAAAAGTTTTTATAAGTTGCAGGATTTCCTAGGTAAGAATAGTTAGCACATTGACATTGTATTATTATATTGTAGGTGAGGACATTGTTTTTTTTTTTTGTATTTGTAAGAAATAAAATTTTTCATGTAAAATTTTTCGGGTACTTTTTAAACACCGCAGGTGTTTGAAAAGTATGTAACTTTTCCTTCCAATTTTTATTTTTTATTATTGATTTGGTTGGTCGCTAAAGTTTCAGCTTTGTCCTCATATTTATCTTCTCCGTACGAAAGCGCCCAAGGTCAAGATTCCGTTTACTTAGGCTTTGGAATTATCTTGAAATAGGGAACTTGAATGTTAGTTTTGTCGTAAATAACGTGATCTGTAACAAAACTCATGAATCAAACGGGAAATAGCCTCGTGCCACTATTGCGTGATTTGCGCGCAAGCGCCGTGTGTATGATGAACTTCAATCATTTGCAGTTTTTAATTTTTCACATTTTAAGCCTTTTTGTACCTATAAGGTAAAGTTTATTAGCAGTAGAGCTCTTTGTGAAGGGCTCGTCCGGGGAAGTACTACCGCCTATTTCTGCCGTGAAGCAGCATTGCTGTATTTCAGTTTGAAGGGGGCCGCAGCCGGTGAAATTACTAGCACATGAGCCTGAACAACTGTATACCTCAAGTTGATGGACGCAGGCCAGTGCATTGTAGAGCACTTTCCTGACGTGCCTGACCTACGAGCCAATGCTTTAATAATGTTCCTCCAAGCGTTGAACAAGACGTAGACGAGTCTTTCTCTATTTTTCGTTTGAATCCCAACTAATTTATGGTCTACTCACTACCACACCCAATATCGGGGTTGTTTTAGACCCATTAAAAGAATTAATATTAGTTCCTATTAAGTAACCTATACATTTAAATACCTACCTAGCAAGAACTTTCGTTGTAAAATAGGTAGATACCTACCTAGCTAGATCCCACTCCCTCATTTGTACACGCAGGACCTTCACATAACCAACGTCGTGTTCCACCCTAGAACCACGAAATACAAAATAACTTTATTGACCGTCTTCATTATTTTTTCCATTGAACTGTAGGCCTACCATGAGCTCTGTCTGGCTCTGTCTCTGGTTCTGGTTTTGAGTCTGTGTGCGTGTTGACTAAATAAATTCTAACGTCAAAACGACACACACACAGTATAATGCACTGGTGAGCACTCACACAGACTCAAAACCAGAGCCAGAGACAGAACCAGACAGAGCTCATGGTAGGCCTACTGGTGGTCTGATTCTTAGTGCTGCCAAACAGAGGCGCCAAACTCATCTTGTGATATTTAGGCGCCAACTAGCACTTTTTAAACTCTTGGATATTAATATGCCTGTCCTTTTTCTTTTCATTCTCCACGTTCAAGGTTATCATCCAGCAGGATTTTAGTATCATACCTGAAGACCAGCGAACAGTAATATTGGTATGGATTCGACCAAGTCGTTCCAAACGAGTGCCAACCCAATAAAAAAATTACCAAGATTTTCAAAAATGCCATAACTAGGCAAGCCAAAACTAATTAGACTGCCAAAACACATGTACAAAAACTTAATGCATTTAGAGCACAGTCACGTACCGAAAGTGTAGCTTACGACATGTTAAGTAATGTATTAAGATACCTTAGTAATGCTACCAGCTAGACACAATGTAAGAGGATTGGGAATTAAGAACGGCTTAAGAATTTGAACTGTGTTTACAAATGGTTGGTTATAGACTAAAGAACGAATGTTAAAAGAAAAAATACTATAAAAGAGTAAGAAAGTCGAAAATTTGAATCATATTGAGCAAGTAGACTGCGGGATAAGGTCAGTGCCCTAAAACAAAAATGATAATTTTGCCGTCGGTTTGTCCCAATATATTTAAATTAATTGCACTATTATTCTTAAACATTTAGGAACAAAACCCTTGAATTAAGTAAATAATATCAAAAACATTAAATTAAAACAAAACCGATATGAAATGTTAGAATTGTTCATTTTTCAATATCAATAATAATGAAATGAAAAATACTTATCAATCGTTAAAATTATTAATCAAAGCATACCCAAAAACATACAAACATACAGGCGCATTTATAGGGCCTCAAACTTATAACACCCCTCTTTTTGCAGCGGCGGCCTGGCCAAGTGTTTTTTTTTCTCGTAATTACTTTTCTCAAATAATGCGAGGGAATTAAAACTAAGTTGAACTCATTTTGTCTAATACAATTACTTACGACTAACAAACAACATAAATTTTTCTCGTGTTGAAGTGTGTTTTTTATTTCAATAAGATAAATTTAATCAAATAAATTGAAGTAAAACCTAAATATAATAGTAATAAGTTATACAACGTGTATCAAAATATGTGTACTATCCTGAAGGGGGGTGAATTTCCACCCCCCGGGGAACAACTTTTGTTCAACGACTTTTCGAACTTCGATTGGTATCTCTGAAAAAAACTGCAACGAAGTTTCAACATGAACAGCTGACTTTATACAAAGTGGCAACCCTAAACTCAGCTACAGAGGTAGTAGGTAGTAGTAGTAGACCTACAGAGGTAGTAGGTCAAGGGGTCAAGGGGTTACAAGGATAGGGTTGTCAATTTATTTAGGCTTATGAGCTCAATATTTTAGCAAAGCGCACATCTAGGCGATGGCAATGGCGATCAGCTAGTTGTTTAATTGTAAGGTGTTTTAAAACTTACTAAGTTCTAAAATATATGCCACAAAAAGAGCCTCATTGAGCACTTAAAACCTGGTTCAAAAGAACCAGTGACACAATAAGAAGAAGTAGGAGAAAATGCACGCACCTCCACCACGTTTTCTTGACGTTGGCTCACAGCAAAGTACTTTAATATGATCTTTTTGATGTAGGTATTATAGAACAATTTACTTTGACTGACTGAAGTAGTAGGACGTGCAGTTTAAGATTGGACAATCTCTACACTGGTAAGCAACCTTCCTCGAGTGTTAAAAACACTTGGAGTGTACAGTGCCAGCAGTAAATCTGATATAAACGATCAATTTCAAAGATCAATTTTATTTATTTATTTACTTACTACAGATAATATCTTAACAGCTAGCCAAAACGATAACACTATCACAAATTTAAAAAATCAATATTTCACTCTGCTAGACTAACAATAATACTATAACTTACTTATTTTACACATTACAAGACATACTACACTAACAATACTATTATCTTATACCTTTAAACGAGAAAATCTTGTATATATATATATAATATATATATATATATATATATATTTAGGATCTCGGAAACTGAGCCAACGATTTTCATGAAATTAAGTATACAGAGGGTTTCGGGGGCGATAAATCGATCTAGCTAGGATTCATTTTCAGAAAATGAGTCTGTTCGTTAAAAAAAAACTAAAAACATAAACTGAATTATGTGACTGCTCCTGCCATCTATTGACGATTGTGAGCAACTAACTGCAAGCATGTGCAGCAGATGGCGTTGCTCAGTAAGAATAAACCAGTAAAGATAATAATATGCTTCTTATGATTTCTTAAAAATAAAAATTAACGAAAAAAATTCCGAGCAAAGCTCGGTTACCAACTAGTATAATATAAACACGACAAGACAGTCAGGTACCTACATGTCAGGTTGGTGCCTTAATAATTTACCCTACTGAAAACCACAATATTATAGATCCGCATGTAGTAAGTAATATTAAATTTTGGTTAAAATATACAAGTTTGGTTTTTAAACCATCTACATTTTGGTAGACTGTGTGGAGCTGGAACTTATTGTTGTTGGTTTGATGACTGCCATTCGTCACCCTTGTATGGGTTTCGGCCAGACGCGCGGGGTTGACGGTGTTCTGGCGCGCATCCGACTTCCCTTCGAAACCATTCACGAAGGGCTGTGCCTGACGGACACGATTCAGGTTTCATGAGGAACTCAAAAACGCTTGATAAATAATTCTTATCTTATACCTTTAAATGAGAAAATCTTGTATATATATATATATATATATATATATATATATATATACTAGCTACCTTCCCCGGCTTCGCACGGGTGGTCATTTATTTTTTAAACACATAAATATAGCCTATGTTACTTAAGGTGAACCTACGTCCAGCAGTGGACTGATATCAATTGATGATGATGATGAAAGAACATTCTATAACGTTTAGGAGCACTATTTTCTAGAACATTTTGTCCAAATCTAGAATTCAGAACCGTTTGCATGGGTATAGGTATTTGAGTATTCTAGATAATTCTGGATTACTAACGTTTGGATGCATTCCGGATGCTAGCCGAATAATTTCAGTCTTCGAATTAAATTTGATCATTCCAGAACCTGAAAGACATTCTAGAGCGTTCTATCCTCGTCGAGGTCGAGAATTTTCTGAACAATCCCAAAGCGATAGAAAGGGATAGACATATATAAGTCCCTACGTGATAGAAAGGGATAGACATAGATTTCGAAACTTTTGCCCCTTATAAATTAATTACACCTAAACATTGAATATAATATAACTTTTGAGACGAACTACAAGAACTTTTATATTATGTTACTTGTTGCTACGGAACCCTTCATGGGCGAGTCTGACTCGCACTTGGCAGCTTTTTAATCTTTGGCAATGAATGAATCGTGTGAGAAGTTTAGATTGTCAAGGGTTCCTTACAGACCCACCTAATAAAATGCTACTCTTCGTCGAAAATACGACAATGGTTTTTCTTACGAATGACTTTTTCTGATTTTAGAAAAACTTTACCCAAACCACTACCGCCAAAACCACTACCGAGTGGTGCCCTGACACAGTGAAGCGGGGCGTCGGTCGTGGCAAGCCTCGCAAGAGATGGAGGGACGAGCTGGATGCTTTTGAGCGCGACTGGAAACTTAAAGTCCCGCAAGGTAGATAATATAATCCTAATAAGTACTCAATATATTTATTGCATATGCATGGTTTAGTTTAAGTACATACATAGTTCTTAGGTGTATCACATGGAGCCTGTATAGGGTAAAGCAACATGGAGGTAGGCCGAGGTTTTAGGTCGTAAAATGATCACGCGACCTTTGTGATCAAAACTTAGCTGAACCATTTCATTGGCTATATTAAAATTGACTAATTTTGATTTATCATTCAAATTAAACATCCTAGCATAAAAATAAAGTTATGGATATGACAATATGATTTCATTAAAAATATTTATTTTTGTTTTTAGTTTGGAAACCGTTCAAAAATCGAGTTGGACTACTGGTGGGCGGAGCCACAGATGCCCCTCCCTCAACCTAACAAGCCCATACAGGAGTTAGACAGAGACGGTGCTAGAGAAAGACGCCTGACAGACGGAATACCTACATTAAAAATTATCTGACACCTTATTTTAAGTTATACCTATGATATTTTTACCCCGTTTCGGAGTTAGACCTTGACAATATTATCATTACAGCCCCTCATTAAACGTTACGACCTGTCGACCTACAAAATACCTACTTTGTAAACCATTTAAAAGATACTTTTCAAAGGAGGTTTTTGGGGAGGGTGGTTTGATTGATACTAGGAACATAATACAGGGTGTTCGATCACTTTGCTGTTGCGAGTTGTTCCAGCAACTGTATCCGTGTGAATCTCATGATACGTGGGGTGTTCAGCCGGCACGCAGACTGCCAGAATTTAAATTAACCACTTCATATTCCGGTTCGCGTGCTATGAAATATTTATACAACCGCAGGGCAGCACACACATCAACCTGTATTTGATAAAACAATTTATACGATCATGGGGATTCTCATTTAATCAAATAAGGGTTAAACGGCAGATGATCATCATAAAAAACGCTTATACGCTTAGCATAGGTAGACTTGTTGGGAAAGCGTGGAAATGCTTTTTTAAAAACAAGAAAATTAATTAAAGTCGAATTATTTTAATACTTAGATACAAGCAGTGGTTTAGTACAGAATGAATAATACTCGATCAACATCCGTTGGGCTTGCGTAAGCAGAATCTGGGTGGTCATTTGGTTCATTCAGGTGTTTAATGCTAACCACCGATTAAAGCGCTTAGCTTGCAGTAAAGATTTAACGGTTAGTTGGTGCAGGCAACGTCACTAAATAAGAAAGAGTGCACAACATGTTTGGGCAAGCCGGCGCCGGCGGTAACTTACCCTTGTTACCGAAGACCTCGAGCCTCTTACAATGAATAGACTACGGTTCGCGACTGCCGCTCGGAGCAAACTCCCCGCACCCCGCGAGGGGCGCGTCTTCGTGAATTGCACTATCTATACCTGTTTAGTTGATCATAGAGATTTTAAATCATCAATTATTTTTTGTCACTTGCCTTCTTTTGGATGACCGACGACATTGTTAAGATCGGAAGTCGATGGATGGAAAGGGCTCAGAATCGTTCTACCTAGAAATGTGTAGGGGAGGCCTATGTCCAGCAGTGGACTTCTTCAGGCTGATGATGATGATGACCTTCTGAACAGATAAATTGGCTGTATTTTATTTTGGAAACAAAATTGTCTCCGTAGTCTTTATTCAAATATAATTACATTATTGCGCAGTGGAAAAAATAATGGTCACTATGTCTACAAAGGCTTCATAATAATAATTGTAAGGAGCTTCAAGGCTCATGTATTATCGTGTGATACGAGGCACAGCCTGAAGACTGAAGCATAATATATTTAAAGTAGCATCTCTAGAATGTAACACCCGTACAATTCTACCCATAAGTAAGCAGGATCGCCCAAGCTTTCATATCTTGTTACTGGTTCTTTCAAACCAGTGCAGGAAAGTGGTTATTCCTTTAGCCTCTTTAGATTTTAGAAAATCTCGGTTTTTCTTATCTGATATTTTTGTGTACACATAATATATTATGTACTCTTTCAACTCTTACAAGTATATTGTAAAATGTAAAAAAAAGTATAATAAATAAATGGTCGTAGTCTGTGAGTTCAGTGACCGTAGCTATACTCATTAGCTGAAAGCTTATTTATTGTTATGTTTGATGCACCTAGTGTAAAATTATTTATTTTGTTTGTTATGCATCACAATACATATATTTTTATTTTTGCGCGCATATTTGAGCTTAAGTAGGCAGAACTTTAGAACCTTTATAATTGATGTCCAAACAAGTTACCCTCTGAAAAACCAAGTAACTTACTCCTGCGTAGTACGCATTTCATATAAGTTTTCGTTCGGCGCAGTTGTGCGCAAAAATTGTCCACTGAATGACGCACGTTTTTTATGCAAATGATAGACAAACGGGCAAACGGACCACCATAAACCATAGACACCAAGGGCGCTGTCGTTGCGTTACCAACCTGAAGAACGCAGATGTTTGTTCTCTGTCTGATAGTATCTGTGTGTCTGTCTTATGTGTTTACAAACAAAATATTATGTCAGTTATTGCTCTGCTAAATTTGGGGCTAGATTGTGTTGTGTGGATTGTCCACAATATTTGTTTTATTTTATTTATTAGATACCTCGAGTCGGCTGGTATAAATGGAAGTTGGCTAGTGGAAAGATTTATATATATAGATGACACATATTTATATTAAAGATAAACCATGAACAGAGACTAAAGTAATAAAAAACAAAATAACATAAGTATAAGTACACAAAAAAATAAAAATAACGTGGCTAAAACTAAACATAGACTTCAGCGTAACATATGAGAGATGAGTCTTAGTGCCAGTTCCACGCGACCAAGCTTAGAAGAACAGGCAACAAACTACGGTATGATGTTTGCAAGTCAGTGCACCGTACGGCACGTTCCTGACGTGCTTGACCTGCGAGGCAATACTTTGTTATAGAATAAAGCTATCATGGGTCCAAAATACTGTGTTTTTAATAGCTAATTCAAATTCAAAATCTATTCAGTTGTATCACAAGGATGACTTTCGTCTTAAAGCTAGGTGGGTCTAGGGGGCCCATATGATTGTTCCATCAGCTAGAACAAAAAAACTTTGAGGGATTCGGGTTTGAATTATTTATTGCGCATTAAGACGTAGAATTCATCAACGACCTCTTCGTAAAAGCCTCGACAGCTACGATATACGGAAAACGTAGAAAAACGTGCGGGGTTGTGAAAAAAAGCAATAAAATAAAATTGCAAAATGATCGAGATCGGCCCGAGAATTAGCCCCCAGGTCGTGTGTACTTGTAGCCTTGCGCACATCTAGGTGATCTGCAATGGCGATGGCGATCAGTTGTAACTGATCTGTACATAGGGCACTGCTGTAGCATAGGGTTTTGCATACATCCGCACACACTGCGGCGAACTTTGACAGTACAATATTTTACAGTGATACACTGTTCGCAAGTCTTACCAGAGGGACGAGTTGATCTAAATACGGGTTTAATCAATAATTTAAATGTATCCTATCAAACTTCCAGGATCTCACTTCTGACTCTGAACTCGAACCTAGGTTCTTTTTTACCAATGTCATTAGAGCTCAAAGAAACATCGTACTTACGAAAAGAGCCTGTCTGAGACCGCTCAACAATAATGATATTGCCAATTTTAATGAAACAATTAAATGATGACAAAGCCAATCAAAAGGGTATATCAACCTGTTGCGTTGACCAGTGGGCTAATTTTGAGTTTTAACATCATTTTGTGGTTTGTTGTTGTGCAAGTAATAGGAATCTATCTTATTAATTCGGCTAGATTTAACATCAAAAAAATAATGTTTGTTATTTTTTACAAATAAGCTTATTTCTAATATATATATTCCTGTAAGTGTTAAAAAATTGTTTTCTTTAAACTTTATTCACAAGCTCTATGTTATAGATAGAATCACCTTACCGTCCGTTATGTCACCTGTCATGCACAGCATAATGTCAACGAGTTGACAGTTAGAGGCAGGTTTTGGGGGCAAAACGAATGCTATTCAGACTAGCTATGGAATTTATGGTGTGATGTGAAATGTGAAAGATTATAATATGATGTTCAACATATCCGAAGAGTTTAATTTGTGCTACATAAGACTCGCGAGGAGACTCGTTCGCCGTAGGTCGTGGGTTCGATCCCCACCGATAACAAATAGTTGTGTGGTGAACAGATGTTAGTTCTCTGTCTGGGTATTTTGTTGTATTCTAAGTATGTATTTACAAAAAAAAGGTATATGACTATTAATCCGCGATCTGGTTCCCAACAAGCTCTGCTTAATTTGGGGCTAGTTAGTGTTGTGTGGATTGTCTACAATATTTATTTATAATAAAATTAATTGTGAGGCCGCGTTCACACCAAAGGTATTGGACGTCTTTCCGGTTCGATGTGAACTAAAAGGAACTAAAATGGAAAACAATAAAATGCGTAAAGCTAACTTACACGTTCGGTGTGAGCGCAGCCATATTTATTTATTGTTTCTTTATTCGTTGGTGTGTGTTTACGTAAACACATTATTCCCGGTTCAATTCGAAGGATTGCCGGCGCAGTACTTACATAAATTGCAACCTACTTACTTACCTCTGTTGAAAGCGTCTTGCGAGCGTGCAATTATTTTACAAAAGATAATTGAAATGGATGTAGGCATGGTCTAAGAAAATGTACAAAGGCTACAAACACAACTGATGAAAATTACATACCTCCAGAAATTCTACCAAAGCGTAAATAATTCAAATGACTTTACCATCAGGAAAGCCAGCACACACAATGAACACACAAAAGACAACTCTCCAGAGATTTCTCAATCTGATACTACTGATGCCGAACAAGAAACAACGCCAGACAAAGACGCGCCCTTAACTCCTTCACCGGTCACTCCCGATACAGTCAAGAGAGGCAGTTGGTCCAATGACCAACATTCTTCAAGACCTGCCAAAATGTTAAGATTTTCTTGATTGCTTACTTACTGGCGTATCTAAAGCTCAAACAAAGCCCAATCAGGTTTACAAAACGCCATTGAAGCAGAACCTAACTGAAATCGAAGAATAAAATAATAAATTTTGATTACTTTTTCACGTCCGCAACCGTGATTCGATTTCACGATTTTTCATCGTACCCCTTGGGAAAATGATGATTAAAACGGAAGGCGCTATTATTTTCAATCAGGGTATTTCCGCCACGACATCTAATATTTGTTTAAATAAGGAGGTACTTATCAATCACTTAGTTGATAAACATTTATTTAGTTAGAATCAATTTGTGTAAAAGGTGATACTTTCAAAAGAAAATAATTGTCCAAAGAAAACAGAGTTATTTGGTAAAAGTCGGATTTAAGTTTTCTTTTAACAAGCTACATCTATCGGCAAAGTTATGCAACTGAAAGCGTTTCCCCCAACTCCAGCCTTCGAGAGTGCGAACACTGTCGAAGGTTCGCCCACCTTTTCTTCAAGTCAAGCTCGGCGTATGTAGTTTCCCTCCGAAACCAATAGGTGGCGCCCATATTGACAAGCACGTACGATTTACTTTGTCGCACGCGTCATCTGCCCCACGACGTCTTGAGCCACCCACCTTTAGCACAGCCCTATAGAGCCTTTATTCCCTTGCGAGAAGTATCGTGCTCATGGTAACTAGCCTATCAAACGCGTAGTTAAATTTAAAATTCTACGTGTGAAGGGAATTTTATTGAGGTTTTATTTAAAGCTTCATACATTGTAGTATTGATTTGCATATTTTATTGATTTATTGATTCTACAAATCTATATTCGTTCTGCGATTTTGATTTGTTGCGTTCCTATTTTGAATCGTTAAAGGATTGACAACACGACATCATCATCGGAGGTCTCGTTAAGATGACCAATTTGTTATCGAACAAAAACAAATACGTGACCACCTACACAAGACCGCGGTTGAAAATCATTAAATATAATGTATTTTATTGCTTTAAGTTTAGGACTATAATGAGAGAGCAAGCAAGAAGGTAAGGAAGTCCAGACAAAAAAGTGATAAGTCCTTTGTAATCTTTCTGACGCCAAGGAGGCTTACGCCGAGTTAATTGCTTTCAAATTGTTTTTTTTTCTCGTCGGGTAAATGTTTTATTATTGTGTTTGTCTACCTGTATTGGTGGAGACATTATCGGCGTAAGCTGCAATAGATATGAGAGGAAAAAATGTCGATAGATAGTTGAATGACTCACTATTCGGCAACGTTATCGAATTTATGGAATGTTTTAACGAATTCTTGCTTTTGGTGTGGCAGATCATGCCATTGTAACCTTTTGCTATCTCTCCCTATGTCGTATGACTTTAATTGTCTTGAGGTGTTTTTATAATGATAACATTAAGTATAAAACATCCACTTAATTGTTTTTTAAGTTTTTATAATTATACTAGCTGTGCCCGCGACTTCGTTCGCGTGGAATAGTGTCTATGGGTAGCATTTTAAATATGCAGCGAAAAAAAAACAGTAGATACTTATTCGCTGTCACAGTTATCTGCCCTCTTACTAACACTTGGGCATATTTCCCCACCTACACCACTCCCCTCTCCTCTCCCTCTGTTAATGTACATTTTTCCATACAAACTTTCATTCCCTATTGTTATTTTATACCCATGGTAATAGAATAATTAAAACGGCGGGAAGGTTGAGGAGAAAAAATAGAAACAAAATTGTTTTCCAAAGTAACAATAATGTCTATTTAATAATTTTGGGATGTCGGCCAAGATTGATTTACTTATAGATAGATAGATAGATTAACACTTTATTGTACACAAAGAAATACATATAGAAACTTCTAGGGAGTCCGGTGGCTATGTTTGACTGGTTTTTATTCTAGTTGTCTCAGTTGGCGTAGTTGGTCTGACTCAGTCTTACACGGACTCGGTATTACAGTTTATTTAAAACAAACTTAAATGTTGGTCTCACTCAGTTTTACAACATGCTTGATCTACCAAAATTTAGCAGCTGTTGCTTCTAGGAACTCCAGAATCAATAATAGGTATTATGTACTTTCTCTTCAGTATGCCTTTTTCTTCAGTTTGTAATGATTTGTTGTGACGTCTACCACATTTAGTTGTCTATCACCAAGCCTGAGATCTTCAATTTCAATTTCTGCTATGTTGTAATCATCAGGTTTTGTTTGTGAATCTTCTGATGATGATGGTTGTTCCTGATATGCTTGGTTCCATGGGAAAACGGACGGGATAGCACTCTTCTTTAATATTTTTGTAGTACGATCTATAACTAAAATGAGTACCTTCATTAGGATTTCAAAGTATGTAACAAAATACATGGTATTGTAGATAAATAAATAAGGACTTACCCAATTTTGTCTAGCACAATGGTGTTATAGCAAAATCAGAAATGAGCTGCGCAAATCAGAGAATTGTTTCGTACGGTTAATCCAGGCTTGATAATATGTTATAATGCTTGTATCATTGTTGTCTTGCTTCATTTTTGGGTAAACGGAACGGTGTGTGGCATTCTATCTATCTATCGTCATGCGTATAATTTGTCTACACAATACTCAACTACTCACGGGGTATTTAACAATGAGTATAAAACGCTACGCTAATAGTATCTAACACTTAGTAGTATTTGTAAACAGAAAATTGTTTATTTTCAATTTTTCATGTCACTTGACCATAGAATTTTTTTTTTCTTTTCGCTCCTTTCGAAGCAGGCTATAGTACCAAGACTATACCGCCTAGTCTTACGTTTTGGTGACCATAGAATAATGCACTACCACTTCTTTTCTCTTCTTCTTCCTAATGAATGGCATCTGTACTTTTCTGATCAATTTTGCCAGTGTCGAGTAGTAGGTATAGTGAGTTTAATGATGATAAATTACATTCTTCAACTCCGCTCACCAACATCTCGACTGTTGACTGTTGTGTGTAAGTAACAGTTGACACATGTTGACACGTGACAGTGACAATTCAGGTGTAGGCTCGGTGGTAGTGGTGTCCACTTTAAAAAGAATCGATATATTTCCTATTCGATAAATCAGAGCTGTACATCTATGCCTTTCGATTTATCGGATGAAAACATTGATATTTTGTACGTATCGAGTACTTTTTAGGGTTCCGTATCCAAAGGGTAAAAACAGAACCCTATTGCTAAGATTTTGCTGTCCGTCTGTCACAACAGGCTGTATTTCATGAACCGTGATATTTATACAATAAGACGTTTTCACAGATTATGTTGCCGATATAAAAACAAACACCAACAAATAAAATTTACAGGTTCAACTCATTCCAACATTGTTTTATTAAAAAAAGTAAGAGAAAAATCTTTAACGTAAGAACTAAAAAAAAACATCCGCATTTACTTAATCTTGAGATCAATAAAAAAATATAAAGGGCTCTCATTTAGTCTGCCTTCGTTTATCTGAAATATAATGGTCAGATTTCACCGTTTTCCAACTCATGTGGTTTATTTAGTTACGATCTTCTCACAGATTAAAATAGTTAAACTGGTCAAAGTTGAGTTCTTATGAAATTGCCGGCTCGATTTCGATGTTTTTCGATTAAAAACCGAAAAAGCATCGATAAATCGAGTATATCAAAAGCATTTCAAAACATCGGGTCGGTTCGATGTATCCCATCCCTAAGCGGCGGTCGGCTGTCAGTCAGTCACTGTGATACGTAAACAAACAAAACATTCTAGAATCGAAGGTCGTCGAATTTCTCCAAAAAAAGCGCAATTCTCATGTAAAATGGTGTTTACAAAAAGTGTTTTGCATTGATAAGTTGCATAAATGACCTTTCTAATGCCTTTGCCTATCTGTGTACCAAATTTCGGTGATCGGCATGTAATCGGCGAAGTGGTTTAGTGTAAGAGCGAGACAGAAAGTGAGACAGAAACATCAAAGAATTGCTCTTTAGAACGTGTTTTATAAGGTTTGTAAAACCTTTTTCACTATAAAAAGTAGCCTATGTCCTTCCTCAGGCCCTGAACTATCTGTGTACCAAATTTCATTTCAATAGGTTTAGCAGTTTTGGCGTGAAAGCCAGACAGGAAGACAGACAGACAGACAGACAGACAGAGTTACAAACGCATTTATAATATTAGTATGGATTAGTATGGATATTGTAACAATGTTTGTTTTCCGAATAAAATAAAATAAAACTAGAGTATACGAGTAAGAATAGTTTGTGTTATAAAATTTTAAATAAGCCAAAATGTTAAATACTTGCTTTATAACTATATTTTTTTATATCGCCATGTTTTTTTTGTTAGTTGTGGCGAAAATGAATCATCATGAATTTTCCGTTGTGTTATTATTTTTAACCACAAACCGCCGTATTTTCTTCACGTTATAAAATCGTACTTCTTTGATCGACTGCCAATCATAATCCTAATATTCATTAGATACTCGTAATATCTGGGAAAACCTCTAACACTTATAGAGACAGAGCCAGACATCAGAGCTTGTGGTAGGCCTACTGGTAACCCGGTCAGTGCTTATAATCGGTGAGAAGATTGATTACTTTGTGCCCGTTAGCAACATTTTGCAAAGATTGTCGGTCTTTTGTTATTATAATTACCTTTTTTTTATTTAATTCGGTAAAATAGTGTCAAACTTGCCTTGACAGCTACCAATTTGCGCTATCAAACCACAGTCATCATAAACTGATGCTCAAGGCTCCGATGACATAATTTACACAAATACAGTACAAACCCGATAAAATATTAGCACCAGCCATGTGCCTAACTGTACCTACTGAATGTATTTTTTGTAAATTAATTTGTTATTCACTTATTACTGGTGGAATTTCACAAGAAATGCATACTTACATTTATTAAGATTTGAGAAAGGCAAAAGATCTGTTTCAACAGTATTTTAAAAGATAATCAGATAGAAGATAATTATTCATTGTCTATGAACCTAGGTACAAAGTGTTAGTAAATAAATCTAGGTTAGTCCCTGTATAATTATGTTTGTTTTGTATTCTCAGTATGTATTTACACAAAAAAAATGTACCTACATAAGTATTATTATATCAGCTATCTGATTCCCATATTGGGAGCGTGTGAACGCGCTGGGGTTAGTTTCGATTTATTGAACTTCAATTACGGCTCTATCTTTTGGGATCGGACTGGGTTTTATTATTCGAGGAAACCACTTTCTTTTCGTTCAAATCTGATTGGACTGCAATAACGTTCTCTCATGGTACGTCCGTGTAGTCTCGTCAGACGTTTCTCTTCCTTATTTAGTTCCAAAGATCTGAGCGCTTGGAGTTGGAGGTATGTCTGCCACACAGGACTGGACGGTAAATATATCTTCCTTTTCCCAGATGATGAACTATCATGTCGCTGCAGGAATGAAAACAGTGGGCATTTCCGCTGCCGGCGGAGTAGCCGAAGCCACTGCAGATGAAATCATCGACGGTTATTCCAAATACGACATGTACGAGCTTGGGATCAACCGCTTTTTAGGCTTACATAATAATAAACGCTTTTTACGTGATCGAGTCAAGGGAATTGCTCATATCCTTATAAACAGCTGTCGGAGTGTGATTATATAATTAACCCTTTAATTCGCAGTGACAACCCTGACCAACATCATGAACAAAAAAATCTTGACCCGTTATTTTTATCTTTTACTGTGACATATTTGATTATAATCATAGCAAAAACAAAATGCAACCAAATAAAAATTATAGCTGGCTAGTTTAGTCACTATTCCTATCACTTTATCGCAAATTGGTAACGAAGCCACCTGTACCTTGCGGATCAAAGGTAAATATTTATTGAAATAATATTTTATTCGATTTTTTTTTATTTATGCACCTAAGAATTTCTTTCTAAAATACATATTTTATTGTTACATGTACAAAACATTGAATTTGAATAACAAGAAAATTATCTATGAGGTTGTCAATTTGTATGTTGTTCATCAGCGACACTGCCCATTTGATTAGTGAAATATATGTCATTTTTATGTCGGTTCTGAACAACACTGCCCATTGATTGGTGATAGGAAACTAACTATAAAAACTCGTTGTTTCTAAAAATGCAAGATTTTTATATTTTGTTTGTTGATAGCTAAACGTTTGACTGCCATCACACCTGATGGAAAGTGAAAATGCTGCCTCAGGTGGAGCACGCTTAGCTATTATCCACTTGTTCACTCTTGACTTGAAAATTGTAATGCTCCGGAAATATTGATGACGGAAAAGAGTTCCACTCCTTGGCAGTTTGCCTAAAAAAGTGGAAGCGAACCCAAGAGCTCAAGATGGTCCTAAAGCGGTACCGCCACGTCTCGGAAAGAGGGGTTCAAACGAAAAGGTCTCTTTTTGGCGGAAAAAAGACAAGTCTAACAGAAATTGGTTCTAAGATAGGTGTAAAATAATTATGATGCTACTCGACTTTGACTCAGGCGACTTTTGATATAAAATAAAATGTTTCTTCGTAAATTTTTAGCGTTTATAGAAAAGTCCTTGATTCTATACAAGCCGCAGTGTTGGTTGTGTACAACATAAAACTTGCTAGGTACATCACTGCATGTTGCGCAATGTTGTACCTTACCAACATTATATTTCTCGAAAACTAGAATAGGTAGATTTTTTCTAAAATACCTAAAGGCATATTAATATTAAGGGTAAACCCCCCAATAAAGAAAAAAACTAATTTTTGGATTTTTTTTTGTCTGCGCATTAAAGGGCTAATAAACTTAATTTGGTCTATTTCCCCTTCCAACTAAATCCATACTCATTTATAAATGATAATCCCCTCATACATCAAATTGAATTTTTTTTAGTGGCTCGCTAAAAGTCACTGTCATTTTAATGTCAACAAAGAGATGGCAGCACACTCACAGTAGTAGGCAACTAATATTGCACATAGGCTAATTTCGGCTTTATAGGGCGTAGTGTGCGTCAGAAAGAGATACGCTCTACAAAGCCGAAAAGCCGATTCTTGGTTCGTCACCAGCCTAAGTTCACGACAGATATAAGTTACACAAGTTACAAGACAGAGTAATGAATTTTCATACAACTTTTACCAGCCGCTGCTTGCATGTATTGGGCCAGTACAACAATTTCCATTTATCTTTTCAAGTTGTCAAAATGATGCTCAAATTTCAGAGCATGTTTGAGAAAATCCATTTTAATCATTCTTCTTATCGTGTCACTGATTCTTTCGAACCAAGTGTGGTGAAAGGATTTTAAGTGCGACTCCAAGAGGCTTCTGTCGTGCACTTGACACATATTTACGAACTTTTTATGTTCTACGACACGCCGGTTTCCTAACGATGTTTTCCTTCACCGAGAGCACGCTGGCATAAATACATACATCAATTTATACAGCGTACATAAATTTTTTAGGCAAAAAACTCATTGGTAATGACTGGATTTGAACCCGACGCTCTTAGGATCGGAAGGCGGGGCCGCTACCACTAGGCCACCAGCGCTCTTATTTTAATCATGAATGCAACCCACACGCCCAACGTGACACGATGAACGTAACGGTTAATTACCTTTATCCGATTAGATGTCTGTATAGATTAGAGGAGATTATCTGATTTGCTTCGAGGAGTTTGACCTCAGAGCCTCAGAATGTGGGGAGAGCTTTCCAATAGATTTACTGATACCGGTGTAGGTACCTATTAGATGATACATTATTTTTGGACAGCGCCGTCATTAGAATTTACATGTTTTCTATATTATGCCATGACGTAGACCTGGAACAGTTAGCGTACAATATATTAAGTACTTACACTAAAATAACAATAAGATATAACATTCCAAATAATAGCACACATCAGAGAACCATCACACAATACGGTTCTGGTCCAACAACGTCAGGTTATTCATCCTAGCATCGTGATCTCCTAACTCTATCTGTTCTTTCAGTAGCTCCAACTCCTTAATACCCGTCACAGTAACCTCATACTTATGCGTAGCGAGAGACATATAAAAATGAATCGCAAAAGCTAGAAATATTATCATTACGGGTATCAGAACAACACAGGCCGACCACGCGGCCGTCGTACTCAGATCATAGAACTTAACCCAGCACAGTATAGCTATTTCTATTAGGAACAGAATCAGACCTAGCAGGGTGGAAAAAGCCCAGGCTATTTCGATGTACCAGTGCAGTCTTTCGTGGGGAGATTCGTGGACTAGAGCGATGCTGTGGAGGTTACCTACTGCCTCGATGTTTGGGAGGATGCCATATCCGACGTCTTCGATATTTTCCACGACTTGTCCATCATGTTACGGTATACCGACGTGTACATAGGATCCACGTATTGCGTCGCATAGCAGTTTTCGTAAGAGTTCTCGCTCGCAGGGGACTCAGTGGACCTATAGATAGCGTAAAGTACTTCACATAAGTATTTTGTTGTCCAATGGGTCGGCTTAATTAATTTGGTTTACCTATTAACCTGGCTTTCAATAATTAATTTTGAATACATGTTTTATATCAAATTCGTAAACAAAACCCGATTCATAACCTCCATTTATTTTATAAAACTCTTGTCCTTAATTTGTGCTGAAACACAACATAGGCTTACCTAAGGCCTTGCGGTTTTAGAGATTTTGTGACGAGTAAGTAAAAATAGCGTAAAAATAACTAGTAAGTTGAAGTGGCAATGGGCAGGTCATATAGCTCGAAGAACCGACAACCGTTGGAGAATCAAGGTTCTCGAATAGCAACCAGGAACCGGAAGACGAAAAGAAGAGCGCCCCCCACCAGATAGACGACAGTGTTAAGGTCACGGGAAGTCAGTGGATGGAAAGACCTTAGAAGCGTTCTTCCTATAACTTGGCGGGTCTGAAGTGAGCTGTTCGATCGTTAATGGCCAATGACTGATGGAAGATTGGCCAAACGGCTAGCTTCAGACCCGCCAAGTTATACTTGCCGGACTGTATACACCACTATTTTGTAACTACCAAAAAAAAATAGGGTAATGTAGTAGGGGTAGAACATTATGAATGTGCAATCAGAATTTTTAGTTTCGATAAAATTACAAAGTTATTAATGTTAAAATTTTCAGAAATACCGCATAAAATTATGGATAGTTACGTAGTACTAGAGAGAAAAAAAATTACGCTGTTCGGTTCCACTTGGTATTTAGCGTTTATGAATGAAATGATTTTTGCTTGCTGAATCATTTCTCAATATTTGACTAAAAATTGTGGTTATTTAAAAAAAAAAATTTATAACTTAATTTTTTTTCGTGGATGTGTTCAGTATCAGCATCCAATATCGGCATTTTTTTATTGGTAGTTACAAAATAGGGATCTTTCGGATCCATTTCCGTCAAAAGTAAAAAAAAATGAAAAAACTAAATATCCTGATATTGTTTTCTTATAAATCGAGGGCATAACTCCTTTCACGAATTTCCCTAACTCTCGCAGCATCCAAACCAAAATCAATATCGCGCCAGAACAAAGAGATATTTTTAAAAATTCCATGAACTGCGTATTAGACAATACACCTACAATCAACGTTTTGACATTGAATGACAAAGAGATATTTTTAAAAATTCCATGAACTGCGTATTAGACAATACACCTACAATCAACGTTTTGACATTGAATGAGTCAACTACCTAGTAGCTTTACACGAGGCAATTAATCTAAAACAGGAATTAATTAGATATCGCCAGCAAAATAATACTTACAAAACCATCATCACCGTTTTGTGTCCAGACGCTGCCGTGCGATTCCTCAATCGCGCGTAATAGGGCCTCTACACATTTGTCCATGCTGGGCCAGGCTCCGCCAATGCACAATTGTAGACCACGATCACTTGGTGTTCACACACTGGCGCATGGCTCATTGCTGCCTGGCAAACCAATTGCGACGGACGTCGAAGTAATTACGGCTGCGGCTATTTACTTTGAACGATCAGATTTGATTCAAACTTTGCACACCTGTCAAAGGTCGATGACAATGCAATAATATGAAAAAAAAAATATATGAAAAAAAAAAATATATTTTGATTGTTGTAAATATTTTATCAATAGTTTATTGAACGTGCTAGACCGAAGAGATAAGAATGGGGAGCTCATGTTTCCACGGCTCCGTCACTTGCTGGTCTCATGCTGGGGCAACTACGCATGGGATGCAAACGTGACCTTTAGGCCTGACAACCATCTGCTGGTCGCCAACGCCGTGTATCGGTAATAGACCTGGCTGATAGATAGATGGAGATCTGTGAATATCTCTGTAGCCTATGTTGCAATTCACTTAGTTAAATTTTAAATCCATTTACAATAATTGTGAAATCCGTGCGAATTGATTTGTTCTGAGAAAATATAGTATCCGATTTTTTTTAATGTGAATATGTCATAAAATTGCTTCTGAAAAGGGACGCAACTCAATAAACTTATGATAAAAAAATCGGGGGATACAATTTAGTAGTGCAGTTAAATACTTATCATTCCCATCCAAATTTCAATTACACCACTGGATAGCTAATGAATAAAAAAAATATCACGCTAATCAAGGACTGTAACAAATCGCACGCGGCCGAGGGGGAAGCCACGAATTTATGAAACGTATTCACGCACTTATAACAAAAGTCCGTGTCCAATTTTCCACAGCCCCACGCCATTTTTTTTGTTCTTTTTTTAAGTAAAGATAGCTAAGCATTATGGCTGCCATTACACCTGATTGAAAATTAAGTCTGAGATTATATGCTTGTTGCTTAAACGCGCCGTCGTTCTTTCGTTCGCGAATGTGAAGAAAAAAAAAGTTATCGTCGATCGATCGCGCGCGATGGATGGACAATGATATATATAAATAACATGATTATGACACAATGATATATGTAAATACTTAAAAACTTGAATAGGGTGTAGTTTTTTTATCAATATTATCAACCTTTTAGATATTGCAAAATGTATTATCAAAGACTGGATTCCTATCACTACTTTTGCATGTTCTATATTAGAAATGTAATAGTATACACATTTCTGAGGAAAGCGATTTTTTTTCGAAATAAAAACAGGTTTACGACCTCCGGTAATTATATTTGTTCAGTTTCAAAAATATATTGATGGAAATTCTTTGATGTTGGTTGAATTAAGTACATGATGTTTCAATAATGTGATGGAACGCATGCTACGAGCATTGCTACGCTCAATGCGGCGTAGCACTTCGTAGCATGACGTAGCGCATAACAAACAACCAACCAACAACAATGCAACAACCTAAAAAGGCTCACTACTGTAATCTTTGGGCACGGTATCTTTGATAGATCTTTCTGACTCAAACCAATTTCTAAACCCGTCTCGGGACTCAAAAAACGTGACTTTCAACACTCAGGTAACAATGTACTATTTGTTACAACGATATTGAGTCAGGATTATTAGTGAATACAATAGTGTCTAGAATCCTAATAAACTTTGAAATGAACCACCTGGTGTTAAGTGGTAACCATTACAAAGGATTGCTTCACAAATTACGCACGACTGGAACGTGCCCGACGAAGCCCAGGATAAATTCCGGGAAGAACGATTCCGACCTTTACTCAATAACATTTTGCTAACATTATTTTCCAATGTTTGTTTGATTGCCATAAACATGCAAATTTCCAACTACAAATACATATGTAAAATAATATACAAAATCTAAATCTAAAGCGGTTTTCTTCAGTAGGATCACAAGGATCACTTTGAAACGTCTTAAAGCTAGGTGAGTCGAGGTGCCAGTTCACGCGACCACGCCTAGAAGAACAGCCAACAAAAAACACGAACTAAGTCGCGGCGCGCCTTCTAGTGAGATAAAGATTTATTTAGTCAAGAACTCACTCACGGGGCGTTACGTAAGACAATCGGATGGTATTGCATAACCTTAGACAATGGGGAAGACCTTTAAAATTACTTTTGGAGAAATCCATCTTATTCTTCTCCAAAAACTAATCATGAGCCGGCATTTTTTCCAAGTCAAAATCAATGCAGTGGTAGGCATGTATAAAAATAATTACTAGAACATAAAAGTTATAAATATAAATAAATATAAATATTGTGAACAATCCACACAACAATATCCAATCCCAAACTAATCAGAGCTTGGTTTCTATATTCCTCTATTTAGGAAAATTTAGTCACTGATTAGCTACCTAGATGTTTTATTGTTACCGTCAAAATTAGATCAATAATTTGCCATTTGCCCCTACTTTCATTTGAATTTTAAATAACATATCATGCACAAAAACAGCTAACAGGCGGCATATCATTAAAATTTATTTAAATGTATCTCTAGCTTCACGTACATAAATATGTTAGAAATATAGAACTATTTTGTGAGATGAAGCTTTTGTACAAGTCAAAGCACTGCCTTACATTCTAAGTAAAGTATTTTTCGTTAGGCGTTTTAACTCGTGCTACGTGTAGACGTCCGCTCTCTACGGCTGTTGACGATAACTATTATTGAGGTCAAAATACACTGCTTTTTGTGACTTTGCGATTTTTATTTAAGATATTTTGCTTTCTTGTATTAAGTATTCAGTATTCTTGTCCGTTGTGCATGACCAACTACAGAAAAACCTAAACATGCCAACGAATAAAGTTATTGAGGTGGTTATACATATTGGTTGAGGTGGGTTTGAGAGAGTGTAGATTCGATCAGAAGATTATTTAAAATACATTTCTACTAAATTAGTATACCACTTCAATGCGAATGTAATTAGACATTACGATGTAGTCAAGTAGGCCAATGAGTAATTTAATAAATGTTCTAAAAGATTTTATATGATGGTCATTAAATAATGACATTGTAATATTATTTTAGCAAACGGGATTATCCAAACCAGCGAATTGGATAAGACAGGTCATATAAAAATCTATGTTATTTTTATTTTCGGACATGCTTTTAGCGCGACATGCTTTTTCGATATTGTGGTTCTTATTTTTATTATTCAAGACACGGGAAGATAATAAAATAAAAATCTCATTCTTATCTAATAAAAGCATTTGGATCCTGAGTTTTACCCAGAAACCTATAGAATTTCCATCGAATTCCAACCAAACCGAGTATTTAATTGTTTGAGAGTACTGGCTTAGTACACATACATTTTTTGACAGAAATACTTATTGGTACGCGATTGGAATTGAACCCACGAGAAGATCGGAAGTTACATTACAACGCACATCCAAAGGTTTGTTTATGAGAAATAGTGACGGAACAATCAGGTGGCCTATCTAATTACCTGATACTACAAAGCACAGCGTGTGAAAAGTTCACAAATACTTGTTCACGTACAGAAAGATTATTGGAGGCGGACGCACCACGTTATCCCTGAAAAGACCATAGAAAAGACGACGACACATGACGCAGTGTCAGACATAAGCTGCCTATGAATATTTGATTTCTATAGATCCAGTATGAAATCGTCCACTCCCTGCGCATACGCAAAACTGTGTCCAATCACCGCTACAGGAACAGCAACAACGGTACCCTTTGATCGTGTGCCGTTTCGGCACCAAAAAGTGTCCATACTTAATGTATTTATTGCATACACATGGTTTAGTTTAGGTACATACATAGTTCTCTAGGTGTAAGTCAGTATCACATGGACCCTGTGAATAGGGTATAGCAACATGGAGGTAGGCTTGTAGGTAGGTATACACAATAGCGTTGTTAAAAAAATCAAGTTGGGCCGTTTCTATGTACTCGTAGTTGGCGTGAGCTTATATTAAAAAATAAAAACATAAAATTGTAGGGTGCAAAAAGTCAACTCTCTTTGACCAGATTTGAACTCCCGCCCACCTCGTCCTCTCAGTGTGAATCCGCACGCCCTAGCCACTAGCCTATCTGACGCTTAATAACGTTGACGAAATTAGGCCATAAATCCCGATTAGCCTTCGGGTGAAAGAATGAATCAATAGATTATCTTGCAATAATATTTGTTCTGGATCACCGGATCGGCCGACCCATGGAAAATACGCTCTATTACTTGCGTTAATTTATTACATGGTTTGGCAGGCATCTTGGACAATGTGAAAATAATGAAAAACGTGAAGCGATAATTGTTGGTATGAAAAAACTCATAAAACTATGTCATGAATAGAACTTTTGTCATCTGGCGTAGTTTTCTATTTGTTAGAATAGTCGTGGAGTCAGCTTACTTCAGTGTTTGTACAAATTGGTTGGTCTGTGTAGTTCATTCACCCGGTTTGCAGAGAGATCGAAAGCCCGTACGATCGTTACTTTATTTTTTATTAGAATTGGAAATATGTCTTCTCTGTGAGGTAGAAGATAGTGAACTTTGTGCATCTATTTGGCTGTAGGTATCAATTTGGTCACCAGTCTAAGTTCGCGTTAATAAGTAATACTAAAATTATCTGAACGGTAGCACACCTCCGCGGTGAGATTGGTTGATCAAAATGTCTAATGCCGGCTGTACACTCTCGACGAGACACCCCGAGACAGGCCGAGAACGAGTACATGGGGCTCTCGTCGTGTCTCGCTCTCTCGCGCCTTGCCTCGGTCGGTCTCGGTCGCTTGTCGGTTTTTTGTGCCCGAGTCAAAGGATCTCGTTGGGTCTCGCGAGGAAAACGAGAGCGTGCATGTACACACTCGTCATTTAGTTGTTCGTTGACTGTGTTTGTGTGAAGACGCGTTTTTAAATACACAGAATTAATAATACTCTAGCTAGGTATACATATGCAATACACATATCAACTGACTGTTGTTCAATTTGAAGTAGGTACCGGTTTCTATTGCGGTGCATAGTAACCATCCACCATCTTCTTCTTCGCCATGGCTTTTTAATTTTCTTTTTGTGGTAAATGTTTATCAAATTATAATAGCTCACAGTACAAAGACAAACAGCAGCAGCATTATCATTCGCTAATAGATGTCAGGAAGAGTCGTATCTTTATTGGCTTATTTTTAATTAACAACGCCATCTGCTGGAATAGCTTGCAGTTAGTTGCTCACAATCGCCAATAGATGGCAGGAACAGTTGTATATTGATTTTATGTTTGATTATTGCAAAACACCAACTTCTCGTCATTTTCTAAAAATAAATCCTAGCTAGATCGATCTATCGCCCCCGAAAACCCCTATATACAAAATTTTGTGAAAATCGTTGGCGCAGTTTCCGTGATCCTAAATATACATATTTATACAAGATTTTCTCGTTTAAAGGTTTATGATAAGATAAGATTGTATCGGCAAGTTCGGCAAGTTTATCATGCGCACTTGATGTGCGGGCAGGTTTTTCCGCAAGCAGGCCGCTGGTGGGCCCTTTTTGCTTGACCCTTGACACGTGTTGCTCGAACTTTTTTAGGTTCTACAACACGCCGGTTTCCTCACGATGTTTTCCTTCACCGTTTTTGAGAGTACTGGCATAGTGCACATAAATTTTTCGATAGAAAAACTCATTGGTACACGACTGAATTTGAACCCACGACCTTCGGAGGATTCGAAGGCGGGGTTTAATGCCCGCCATCAGTCACACTTCGCTTGCTCGATCTTATTTTTCTATGAATAAAGTAATTATGTACTATAATTAGGTATGTAAATATTAGTCAGGTGACTAACCTTATTTACTGCCATAATATGCATGAAAATTTAACAGTGAAGGTATCTATGGGTAAAATAGGTTTTTTTTTGATACAAGATACAAGATACAAGATTTATTTGTAAAAAGCTTATTTTACACGTCATTAAGTATACATAGGTACACTACTTACTTATATAAGTAAGCATGTTATCATTATCATTATCATTTTGGGAAGGTTTGTAGTATGTAGGTTGGTATTCACGGTGTAAAGAGGAGTATGTTAAGAAATTGCCAAAATCTAGAATCCAATATGCAGAAAAAGTTAAAAAGCATCTACCTAAAATAAAACCCTACCTTTTTGAAAGCTCCTTACTGTTATAAGATCAATCTAAGCATGTAAAGATTTTTTCCCTATGCAGCAGACATACAAATAGAGCTATACAAACGCATTTTATAGTATTATTTGAATATTGAACTCTCCAGCTAAATTATTCACTTAATATTAATCTGATTATGGAACCCTTTAGTTCACGAGTCCAACTTGTACTTAGCCGGTAGTCTTGATAACAATCTTTAAAGTCATGCATTATGCATTAAGTTATAGTTTCTGTTTTTGGAACTACAAAAAATAAAGCATGGTTGGTTAGTAGTTCAGCTTTTTATTATGTAATACGTATATTTTACTTAAATTTTTCTTATATTATTTTAAACGGATAAACACATTTTTATTCGCAAAATTTAATAAAGTAGGTCTATATAATTGACAGCCCTCACAGCTCAGTTGGTAGTAGCTCTGCCTTCTGCGCAGGAGGGTGTGGGTTCGATCCCCACCGAGAACAAATATTGTTGTGGTGTTTGTTCTCTGTCTGGGTGTTATATTGTATTCTAAGTATTTATTTACAAAAAAGTATCTTAATATGTATTATATCGGCTATCTGGTTCCAATTGAACAAGCTCTGACTAGTTTTGGGCTAGATATTTATTTATCTGCTTATATATTCAAGCTACTAGAACTTTAAAAAATGCCTTGCCCCAAATACCTGTCTAAATGTAGAGTTTTATTAAATAATTGGTATAATATAAATAATGCTCAAAAAGATTGTATTTAAACAAACTGTATTTGTGTGAACAGTATTCGTTGTATTTATGCTCGTGCCGTCCTTTACTTACACGTATAGGTGTTGCCATATTGCACTTTTCTTACAAAAGTATGTAAGTTTTGTATTAATATTTACAATGTATTTTATCTAAATATCACGAAAACGGTACTGGAGCCTAATTCTCGGCTCATCTCGGATCATTTTGCAATTTTATTTTATTGCATGTTTTCGAAGAGAGAATTGATGATTTCCTTGAGTAATTCATCGACGGCCTTATCGTAGAAGCCTCGACAGCTATGATATAAGGAAAACTAGAAAAAAGCGAGGTTGTGCAATGCCAAAAATAAAATAATCGCGTTGAAAATCTCGGTCGGCCCGAGAATAAGGCTCCATGGGGCCTAATTCTCGGGCCGATCCTGTCTCTCTTCGAAAAGAAGTAATAAGATAAAATTACAAAATGATCGAGATTGGCCCGAGAATTATGCTCCTGGTGTTGTGCCTTAGTAATATAACTTCGTATGCATTTACAAACTCTATCATATTTTTGTGACTTACCTACTAGGTTTTAGAAACTTAGTATAATGTCACTGAATAAGTATTTATAAAATGTAAATTAGTATACTTAGGTAAGTGTAATGTTATGATACTATTACTACCGCAGCTATATTTCGTTTTTAGATACTTAGGTAAAAAAATCCGAGAGATCCGAGATTATTGTATAGTGGCGGAACGAAAATGTTCGTCGATTTTCAACTTGATTTGTTCAACGTATCACGATCACATACTGCCTTTTGAAACTGAATAGACAGAATACACCGATAAGTTAACGTCACAAATTATGTCAAAATGTGTTCATGATCAAGGCATCTGATGTCAGTAGGACTTGAATATCTTCAACTTTTTCTTCTCCCTCTGGCCTAGGTGCTGTTAGTTCATCAGCTAACTGTAAGTGTAAATGTAGTAATTAATGGCATGTGAGGTTGAACATCCATATACCTCAAGTTGATGGACGCAAGGCAGTACATCGTAGGGCACGTTTCTGATGTGCGCGACCTATGAGGCAATGCATTGTTATAAGCGATGGTTACCACTTAACATCAGGTGGGCCATATGCTTGTTCCATCAACTATAGTTGCATAAGAAAGTTTCAATATTATTACTGATAGTAGTTTGACATATTGACTTACTTCTCTTGCAGCCTCTTCCAAAATAGGTAAATGTTCTGTTGGCTTTTTATAAAGTTTCTCAGCTAGTATCTCATCAAAACTAGATAGGTCTTCTATGTTTATTTCAACCCAATAGTTGGTCAAGTTGTAGTTCCGCTTGAGAGCATCTCTGCAAAAATCCAAAGGAGCTATAATTCGTTTAAGAACCTTAGGAAAATATGAACAATAGGTAATTTACAGTTTCTAACCTGTATTTGTAATCAAAGTTGCCTGTATGGAACTGCCTGATAAATTCCTTGAATTTCTTCTTCACTACTTGAAGGTTAAGTTCAGAGCAAATTATCTAAATCTAACTGAAGCAGGTCGCGCTATTTCAGTGCCCAGTTCTTTGTCAATGACAACAGTAGGCCGAACCATAGCTGTTTTATTCTGTGGCCTACATACTGAATACTATTGATTCTGTGGCTGTGTGATACAGTTCTTTATAATGAGAGCAAAGCAAAGGCACCCAAGCAAAAAGAGTAATGAGTGTTGACGTCTCGTCGCGTCGCACGCAAAACCGGGCCAATCGTCCCTGAAATCGTTTCTGCGGCTGACTAGCGAGGTAGCGACCGGTCTGATCAGCCCAACCTTGGAAGAAATAATCTTTCGAAGTGATAAGGCCCAACCTTGGGGCTTGCTCGGTACAAGGGCCCATGAAGGGTTCCGTAGCACGATGAACTACAAGAACCTTTATATTATGTTACTTGATGTAACATAATAAGGTTCTTGTAGTTCGTCGAAAGGTAAATTGCGGTTTACGGTTTATGACGTATAAAAAAAAAACTACTGACTAGATCTCGTTCAAACCAAATATCGCTGGAAGTTTGCATAGTAATGTACAACATATATTTTTTTTAGTATTATCATTCCCTTACTTTAGAAGTTAGAGGGGGGGGGACCAACTTTTTTCCACTTTGGAAGTGTCTCTCGCGCAAACTACTCAGTTTAGAAAAAAACACAACATTTTTGAAGACCTATTCATAGATACCCCACCCCACACGTATGGGTTCGATGAAAAAAAAATTTTTGAGTTTCAGTTTCAAGTATGGGGACCCCCGAAATTTATAGTTTTTTTTTTATTTTTATGTAAAAATCTTAATGCGGTTCACAGAATACATCTACTCGCCAAGTTTCATCAGTCTAGCTCTTACGGTTTCGGAGAAAAATGGCTGTGACATACGGACGGACAGACAGACAGACAGACAGACAGACAGACATGACGAATCTATAAGGGTTCCGTTTTTGCCATTTGGCTACGGAACCCTAAAAAACACCAAAAATTGCATTTTGAACACACACAGTTTTTATTTACCAATGTTCGAAAACGAATCAAAATTGTATAAGTATTTTATTTAAAAATGTTACTAGCTATATTCAGTTTTTCACTCAGTGATTCATCATCTTCAAAAATGTTGAAATTTCAGTGAGAACTTGTCTGACAGTAGTCAGCATCTTAACTGGATTCACTACTGGCCACGGGTAAAGCCGGTCTTAATTGCAGGAGCCCAGCCAAGATTCCCACAAAATGCCTCTGTAATTATATACTATGTACTAATTACACTCTAACTTTTATTGGACTTGTGTGGTGTCAGTGGATGTTGGCTAGTGCTTTTTGTGTTCAAAAGGGGTCAAGATTCAATTCTTAATACTATTACTTTATTTTATACTAGCGGCCTGTCCCGGCTTCGCAAGGATGCATATTTATTTTTTAAACACATAAATACACCTACGTTACTCAAGGTGAATGAAGCTTTCCAATGGTGAAAGAGTTTTTGAAATCAGCACAGTAGTTTTTGAGTTGATTCTTATTATCCTTATTTACTTAAATTGAATTAATAAATTGTGTAATTTGTAATAATGGATTTTGTAGGGCGATGTCACTTTTTAAACTAATGTATTTTTCGAAGTCTTGTAGGTATGCACCATGTTGCATGAAGAGGGCCTGGCCTCCTCGGGTCTCGTTTCATAACAAACTTGTACGCTAGTAATATCTGCCAGCTTGTTAGGACAGATCCACGTTTTTCCTTTGGCATTAAACGTGTTAAAACATTTTAAGCCATTTTGCCTTCACTCTAGCCAACAATGGGTAAAGTATCGTACTAAATCAAATTTCCATCAGAAGTCCTACATCTTCATCCACCCGAGAAGATAACGCGCGATCTTCTAAGCCATTCTCCAATTCCTCCATCCGTTTCAGCATCAACCTTTCTGAAACAAAATAACCAGATTGATTTTACAATGGAGAAATATCCAAAGTTGAAAGGCTCCCAACACTGTTATCAGTTGTTCAGTTCACTGGTCAGGATAAGTCCACTATGCTTTATGATTTGTGAAATTTCCGAAACAGAAACCATGTTATCTTTTACATTCTTCGACAGATTTTTCAGTTTGGCAACGGGACTTGAATACAAAACAGGTTTGGATGCTTTTGTGCTTGGTTTTAACGTTTTGAAGTCCAAAAGGAAACCTTAGGTAACTAAATTTATACAGACAAATGTGCGCAAAAGTTTCTCGCCAATCTTTCCGGTGAATAACGAGATAGTCCCGCTAACGTTTTGGTCTCGCGAACGCGATCGTAACGCACAACGCTGCGGTATACGGCTCGACGCAGCGTCACACGATTGCACTTCGCCGCTGACGCAAACTGCGACGGAACAAGAGACCATTCTAGACGTTTTTCATAAGATTATGTGTCCGGCGCTGCAAGCTGCATACCGCAGCATTGTGCGTTACGATCGCGAGACCAAAGCTTAACGTCTTCTCAGCTGTCCCCGTCGTCGCCTTCCATCTTCAGGAACCCAAGAAGTGACGTTCTTAAGCTTTGGTCTGGTGATCATGACGCACAACGCTGCGGCATGCGGCTTGCGGCGGCGGACACAAAATCTTATGAAAAACGTCTAGAATGGTCTCTTGTTCCGTCGCAGTATGCGTCAGCCGCGAGGGGCAAGCGCGGTGAGTGGGGAGGTGTACTCCCGCACAGCGCGGCGTCAATCTCGTTTCAACGCTGCGGTGTGCGGGTATGCGTCAAGGTTGACAATATGGATTTTTTCGAAGACAATTTAATAGAATTAGTTCGCAACTATCCATGTTTATATAAAAAAAAATCTTCTTCTTCCTCCTCTTCAAGCAAAGCACAAATTACAGAAAAATTGTTCATGTTCACGTCTACCTTGGTAGCTGCGGCAAAATCAACTGACCACCTCTCCGCAGGGACGGTAAATGCTGCGTCGTGACGCTGCGTCAAGCCGCATACCGCAGCGTTGTGCGTCATGATCACCAGACCAAAGCTTTAGCCCACTTCTCAGGTTTCATTCAATTTAAATAAGTATGAAATCAAAATCAAAAGTGTATTTATTCAGTAGAATCGCAAGGATCACTTTGAAACGTCTTAAAGCAAGGTGAGTCTAGGTGCCAGTTCAACGCGAACCAGCCTAGAAGAACAGGCAATAAACTACGGCTTGGTTCCTACCTTCTTCTTATCGTGTCACTGATTCTTTCGAACCTAGTGTGGTGAAAGGATTTTAAGTGCGCCTCAAAGAGGCTCCTTTCGTGCACTTGACACATACAGGGTGTCCCATAATTATCGTAAGGTCTACGACAAAGTCAGTTCTCTGAAGAAGTTATCGATCCGATGCACTTTGCATGGTCATCACCTGTAGAAACATTTCAATTTCTAACAAGAGAGCGAATACCGCTTCTATTTGTTCTCCTCCTAATATTTATTCCAAACATTTTTATGCTGGTGTTTGTATACCGTTTTCACATAAAACCTACTCCTAAGTATAAACTAATAGACTAATAAATAAAAACTAAATCAAATCAGTTTTGCTGAGCCATCAGCCATGGCTTCCTTTTTATTTAAACTTCGCGCTTGCGCAAAACTCAGAAATTTCGTTCAATATCTCAAAGACACAGAGAAAGTCGTGTTAGTTACACTATTTATAACTGAAAAACAGCTTTGGCAGAAAATTTAGGGGGAGGTAGCTTAACGCAAAGCAAAACCAGGAGACGGACATAAATTACTTTTTATCCTGAAAAAGTGACAGGAACGGGAACGGGACGAGCGAAGCCGCGGGTGAACGTTAGTTTTTCATAGATACAGAGACTTAGAGGACTTACCTAATGTTTTAAGTACGAATGGTTACCCTCTTTAAATTTCAACTTGTTACTAATAAGTCAGAAGGGATATCATCAATTATTATTTTACAGAATGTAGAGTATAGGTATACGATTCTCTGTTTAAATAATTTATATGGCAACTTTGTCTTGCAGGTGCGGAACTTCAATAAAAGAAGTTTAAAAGTGCGCTGTTTTAAACAAAAAAACTCTAACCCCCTAATTTTTAATACCAGACACTTATTAACGACTCGCTAAAAGTCTCTTGTCACTGTCACTTTTATGCCAAACAATAGACATGGCAAAAGCTCATGACTGCTATAGGACGATTCATGAATATGGGAGTTACTGTTTTGTCGCGGACTTGACTTGATTTATTTGATTCCTTTCAAAAACATAAAGGAAACTATTATTTAGCAGCGAGCGTTTACTTTTTATACATAATTACTTTATAATGTATGTTCTGATGGCGCAGTATTAGTCAGCGCAGCCCCGTACCAAGGGGAAGATCGCGGGTTCAAATCCCTCTCGGCTCTTAGCTTTTGGGACATCATCAAAATTTTTGGTACCCGAGTAATAAATATACGGTTTCCTTTTGTAAGACTAGTAAGCCGCTCTATGTTTCAGTGCCGATTTAACAGGCAACCCTGGGTTCCAGTCATCACTGAGTATAGCTACAAAAAGCGAAGACAAGCCATACAACCCCTTCGAGCATCGCGCGGTACAGCATCCGAATACGTGAGTTTTGTTCAACTAAACACACACATTTATTTCGATGTTGTGAAGGGGTTTTTGGAAACCAGACTTGTGTTTTATACTGTGTGTGTGACGTTTTGACTAAGGATTTATTTTGACAGAACTCACACAGACTCAAAACCAGAGCCAGACAGAGCTTGTGGTAGGCCTACTGGCTGCCTGACTGGAACAGAAAAGAAAAAATGCTCTAACCCAAAAAGAATATTGGAACGTTATTCAATATCAGCAAACAAAATTCCTTGAAGGTATGATAAGCTATCGTTCAGCAGCATTTTACTCTCAAACGGTGAAAGAAAACATCGTGAGGAAACCGGCAAGACATAGAATGTAAAAATTCTAGAAACATGTGTTATTACTAAGTCTAGATAGGTTGATTTACGTGTTCGCACTCGGCCGCGCGCAGGAGTTACTGCTCATCCTCGGTAATACTAAGGCACCTATTCACTAACAGTGCTTGTGTGAGGAGCGAGAGAGTAGGTTCACGGGGCTGGTTCCAATAAATATAAATATAAATAAAATATTTACTAACAGCGTTTGAGGCCGAGTCGAGCCTCAACCACTCTCAAGCATAGACTTGACAGTTCTCCATTGAAAAATCACAATAATTTAGGCTTGAAGCTCTCATCCGCACTTGATGTGTGGGCTAGTTTTTCCGCAAGTAGGCCGCTGGCGGCCCCTCTTTGCGTGACCCATGACTCGTGTTGCTCGATTTTTTTAGGTTCTCCGACACGCCGGTTTCCTCACGATGTTGTCCTTCACCGTATTGAGAGTACTGGCATAGTGCACATAAATTGACTGGCCCCACCTTAGTTGGTAGTAGCTCTGCCTTCTGTCGTGTTCGTCCTTCCGTCGGTTCGATCCCCGCCGGTAACAAATATTTGTGATAGATGTTTGTTCTCTGTCTGGGTGTTATATTGTATTCAAAGTATGCATTTACAAAAAAATGTATATAAGTATTATATATATCTGGTTTCCATAGTACAAGTTCTGCTAAGTTTGGGGATTGTCTATAATATTTATTTATTTGTGGAATATTTTGTAAATTATTCCGTGTACAGATGAGTTCTGGTCCCTTCACCCGGAGCTGCAAGACATCCCGATTTACTACGCGTCGTCTCTCGCCAAGAAGTGCATGGCGGTGTACCAGACCTACGTGAACGCCATGAACCACAGGATCCGGCGCCAGATCGCCATCAACAACCCCTTCGTGTTCAGGCACATTTCCAACTTGAAGGTACCAATCAATCAATACATTTATTAAAACCCTATGGACATTTAGAACACTTAGTTACGTCATAGGTATAACATAAAAACAATAAAATATCTGAACATAATTTGTGTTGCAGCTGTATGGGGGCATTGTCAAAAAAAAAAACACGCTACACACTTACGTTTACGTTTGTTACTTGAAACCTTGTATTTAGGCTTAAGGGCGCCGTACTACGAGAAACAATTTATCGTTTGCACACTTTGGAAGATATAAAATCACAGAATTTAGATATAAGAAATCGCGACATTATTATCTGCGCATATAACACAGTGTAGCAAGAAAATAATTTTGATCCTACCAAGTTTTCATGTCTAAAAGTTTGCAGGATTTACATATTTGTTAAAAATGTAAATCCGATGATGTCTTCTGTACGCTTTAGAGTACAAAATAAACTTAGTAAAAAAACAAAATTTCCAACTACTATTCCATACCTGTGTGACATCATTGACCGCGTTTGTAAACAACACTGTCTCATCCAAAAGTATCACAACAAAAGCTAATAATATTCTATCAGAACAGACGGTACGATCATTCACTTCTAACAACAAAACTGAAGTGTGTCAGCCAAACGTGGTGAGGGGGAGGTCGGGGAGATCGGTAGGGAATAAGTACTTCAAGCACGCATTCGGCAACATAACCTAGAAATGGATTGTAGTGACGTAAAAGCCCGACATTCCAACTCGCCGCTTCTCACTGTACAATCACAATTGTCCAGAGGTAACTCACCACTTTCTGTACTCCCAGATGCGACTCGCTAACTCTTCTTGTACCAAGAAGTTTTTCCCAAGCCTTGGGGCAGCTAACATAAATATTTTCTGAAAAATCTACGGCGCTCAACCGTGAAACAGAACGCGGGCGCGGTCTCCATTGCCGCTAAGAATGTTTATAAAAAGATTAATCTACCTTACTTACTTCTCTTACTAACTCTACTTGGGTTTGACATTTATCATTATCAACAACCTTTTAGCCCATTGCTGTGTGAATGGTTTTTGCAGAACGAGGCAACGAGCTTAGACTTGGACTCGTCTCATCCAGTTTGTGAAATGTAGGTTTAATTTTTCATAATTAAATCGGTGGCTGGATGGATGATTGTAATATATGTACACCCAAGGTCCAAGCCTGTCAAAGGTTTAACCCGGAACATCGATGGGCACCGATGGGTTTTACAAATGAGAGGACTGTTTGTTCTAAATTTTATATAAATAAAAATTACGGAAACAAAAATCATCAAGGGAAACTCTTTGATGGAGAATGTTTACGTATTACGCTTTATATTATTTTAATTTATTATTTATTCTCTCGTCTTTTTAATAGACACAAATAAAAGTAAAAAAAGAAAGAAAATACTTTTATTATTTATTTTACGTAAACAATAAATAATGGTAGATAAAAAATGCCAAATAGGCCCCGACTCAGCTTATTGCTGTATTACAAGGCATTTATCTACTATTACCAAGCACGCTGGTCTTTAGGCCGTTAAAAAAAAACAAAAAAATATTTGGCAAAATAAAAAACAATTCCCATTAATATTTTTTTCTATTTATAAATCTGGGTCAGAAGGTTAACTATAGTATTTATACATTAAAATCGAGAGAAAACTGTATGAATTAATTTCGCTAGTCTTGAGCCTATGAATATTTTTTTATTACATTAAGCTCGTGTTTTTAGTTTCAAAAGCACGACACGGGTTTTGAGCTTGTGTGATTTTTCACACAAAAAGTTATCCTTGGAGTATATCAAACCTGCAACTTACAGTGCTATTAGCCGCCCGAGGCCTTGAACCCTGGGCGGTGTAACGTCACTAGGGCGGGCCGCCCACCAACGCCGCGCTGCTACCCTAACGAAGCACAATAAAATACCTTTGCCAAAAGTATAGGCGACTTTGTAATCCCGCTGTAGTTGGAGCTATGTTAATAATCTTTATTAGAGGGGCTGAAACTAAATAAGAAAGAGAAGTTCAAAGTTAGCTGTTATTCAGTTTTATTTTCAGTCTATTGTGGTCTAACAGTTTTTTTTTTATATAACTAGCTGACGGACCAAGCTTAGGGACCACAATCGCCTATGACAAAGCATTGCCTCGTAGGTCAGGAACGTACCCTTAAGCAAGCAAAGCTGAAGCTAAAGCATGTATTTGTTGTATTTGTAAATTTATAAATGTCCAATGTATTCATTTTATAACGCTTTTATTAGCTTCACCTGTATGTAAGTTCGTAAGTTTGTATGTAAGTTTGTATGTAACCGACCCCTTTGAGCTCGATTTTGTCCTACTTTGAACGATCGTCAATGCTCCACACTAAATAGCATAAAACACTCTTCTGTATGTATTTAATATTTTATTTCAATTTCTTCTTTAATTCATCTTAAGGTACCTAAATCCTAGGCTTTTTTTCTTCAAAAATGTTATTGATGTCTTCCTGCTTATGTTGGTTGCCATTATCTTCCAGGTATTCAATACTTTGGACTGGACTCAAGACATTGGAATGCTTGCTTCGTTTAAATAATAGCTGAAACGGTCACAAGCACTTTAATAACGTAAGATGGCAAGAAAAAACAGACATAGTGATAGGTAACTTACTTATTATATAGGTACCCTAATAGGTATTCTGTGCTATTATACCTTACCTAATGGATTAGATAAATACGTAAACATGAAGCTACTTAGAAGTTAAATAAATTGTTTATGGTGCCATAACCCATGTGAGTGACATCAAGAGATACACAAATCTATATATATAAATCTTTCGTGTCACAAAAAAAATAAGCGTTCTGCGATCAGTGAAACGCTATCAATAGCATAATAGATATATTAAAAAGAAAATGGGTTGGATACACGGACCGGCCTGCCAGGGCAGGGCGTACGGACACCGCGAGTAATATTTGACAGCGTTTCACTGATCGCCACCGCAGAACGCTTAGATGTGCGCAAGGCTTAAGAGTAGCGTGTATGGTGCGTTTGGAAAATTTGTATAAAGTCACGTGTAAAAGCTAAAGCAACAATAAACCCTTTCGCACATTCCAAATCAAATGAACATGATGGCTGCCTCGCCCTGTTTGCTTTATTGAATACAATTTCAACGCAACCTTTGCCCTCAAAGGTCATATGGTACAATGTCACCTCACAGGGCAAAGGTTATTATGAGAACTCACTGTCTAAGGGCACATAAAATAATACCTCCTCCGATTTATCTAAGTGAAAATAAAATGACCGAACTACGTCGCGTGGAACTGTTGAAATGGTGAGAGAACATAAAGAAAATTACTATTAAACAAATATTTACAAAATACACAAGAAACAGTTGAGCTAAGTGCACACCGTTACAAACGATCTAAAGATAGCTCAACTGATCCAAATCAGTGTCAGACGGAAGCGTCCCCAAGACACTGGCGGCATTGCCACGCTGAATAACAATGCTAATGGGAGAGAACTGGTTTATTGTGATTGTCGTAGTTTATTTATCAGACGTTTCAAAGTGATCCTTGTAATTTAACCCGTAGACTTTCCACGCAGGCCTATGTCACCCCTTTCACTTTGTCTATTATAATAGGCTTTTGTTACCCGAGTGTTGAAAGTCACGTTTTTTGAGTCCCGAGACGGGTTTGGCGCCAGAGCGTAGCGAGGGCGCCAATGGAGCTTGAGGGACTTAAAAGACTTTCACCCGAGGTAAACACTGTGCTTTTCATTACGAATACAAGGATAGTAAAAATAAAAACATGAAAGAAAAATTAGTGAAAATGAATATTGAATTGCCGCCTTCCCGGTTTTTTTTTTCTTTTTCTCTGGCGGGCCTTCGGCTACGGCTCGCCAGAATTATTCAGCCATTATTTTCATTTTCATAATTTCATAAATGGTAAATTGTTTGCTCAAATCTATGTTATTTTTAATAAATAGTTGAAGCTATATATTAATCAAGTAATTTAGAAGATATATTATTTATTTAATACTATCTTTATGTTATTAAAATTTAAATCTTACATTGCACTCTAATATAATTAGACTTTTTAAACTTCTTACCGTTGTAATGGGTTTCCAACCTACTTGCTGAATAAAAAGTTGGAATTTGGTTTAACAACCTTCTTGCAGTTAGAAAGACTTTAGAAAGTTGGAACATGGTTGAATAAAATAGAACTTGTTTTTTTTTATAATTTGACAGCTGTCAGTAGAAAGCGATTCTCCCTAGGGCTGAAAGTTTTACTTTCAATTAGGCCCCTCAGGCAACTTCAGACCTACTTTCAGAGTATGAGTAATGAAAAAGCATTTTATTGAACCTAGCTAACAATAGATTAATAGATATCAAAGCTTTTTCATTTAATTTTTTTTCTTTTTAATATAGCTAAGAATTTTGTTTGTCATAACACCTGATGGAAAGTTATGTTTTTTATGGTGGTTATGGTGTTATTTCAAGTTCTGTTGTGTAATTTCGGTGGTATTATACCAACATGAATTAATACCTGATATTTTAAACATGAATAGAATAGAATAGAATAGAAAATTCATTATTGCACACCTTAAAAAACAAGTAACAATAATTTAAACCATACAAAATGTACAATGGGCAGTCTTATCGCTGAAGAGCGATCTCTTCCAGACAACCTTAATTTTATAATACTTAAATTTATTTAAAATTATATTTTCAAGTGCACCCAGCCAATCTTCCATAGTTTTTAATTCCTCTCCATCCAAAGGTTGTCTGGAAGAAATCGCTTTATAGCGATAAGACCGCCCATTGTACATTTAGATAATAGTACCTATTTATGTGTTAAATTCTCTTTTTGTTAGTTTGTAAGGTGTACAATAAAGAATTTTCTATCTATCTATCTATCTACCCTTGGATGGAGATGAAGCTAGTTCTGTTTAAATAAAAAAAAAAAAAATGTTTTGTTTATTCAGAATAATTCAGATGTCAAAAGATCCATTCCTAAAACGAACACAACATTATACAATAGCAATGCACAATACACCCCATCGCGGGACGTCAGTGCAGATCTTATTCCCCCAACACTATACAATAGCAAATCAAAAAAGCAGCCAAGTGCGAGTCGGACTCGCCCATGAAGGGTGCCGTAGCATCAAGTAAATAATGTAAAAGTTCTTGTATAGTTCGTCGAAAGGTAAATTGCGGTTTACGATTTATGACGTATAAAAAAAAACTACTGACTAGATCTCGTTCAAACCAAATATCGTTGAAAGTTTGCATAGTAATAACTTAGGGGTAAGCGTGAACCCTAAAAGCTCAAGCTGGTTGGAGATCGGTAAAGACACATCTCGGAAAGTGGGAGTCAGGTCGAATTGACTTCTCTTAGCGGAGAATAGACACGCCTGTGTTTTTGAAGCATTGAACTTTACCAAATTTGCGTCACCCCACTCTGCGACTGCCTTCAGTGTAAGGTTCAAGCGTTCAACCATGGCCTCTCTATGAGACTGGATCTGAGATCCACTGGATCGTGCTTCAGGTATGTATCTCTCTACAACGGTGCTGTCGTCTGCGTACCCAATGATGCCGGGCCTAAGCAGATCATTTATGTGCAGCAGGAAAAGTGTTGCAGAGAGAACTGACCCCTGAGGAACACCGGCATTAATTGCCATTTGATCAGACGTGCAGCCGTCAACGACCACTCGAATTGATCGGTCCCTCAGAAAGTCTGATACCCAAACACATAAGCCAGCGGATATGCCATAAGTAGGAAGCTTGCTTAATAGGCTGTCATGCCACACCCGGTCAAAAGCCTTCGAGATATCCAAAGAAACTGCCAAAGCTTCTCCGTTTCCCTCGATGGCTTCACTCCATAAGTGAGTGACATACGCCAGAAGGTCTCCTGTTGACCTTTCAAACCCAGTCGCGTACCAATGAGTTTTTCTGTCGAAAAATTATTATAAAAATTGCTATATCTCTAATAATCTATCTCTTTGTAGTATTTTTTTATTTTATGTGCTACTATGGTTACAAAAGTAATTTTCTGGTACACTGTCACAATCTGACTTGGAGGAAGAAATTTACTTACCTACTGAATGAATGCAATCCAACCAATCCGATACTAACTTATAAATTACCAGCGTACTAAATGGCGTTACCTGCAGTGTTACACGGTTTGAAACGATGATTTAAAATATAAGTTATAAACTGTGTTGACGGTGGTTTTCGCATGACCTTGGCTTTAATTTCAAATCTTTGTTTAGGGTTCCGTACCTCATAGGGAAAAAATCGGAATCCTTTAAGATAACTTTGGTGTCCGTCTGTCTGTCTTCCGTCTGTCGGTCTTTCAAGACTTTTTATTTCGGGAACCCGTGGAGGAATCTAAAATTAAAACGATATACTCAAGTCTTGAAACTGTGGAAATATTAAACTTCTACTGGTAGAAGAGTGCGGACAACAAATATTGATTCGGTGGAGCCTTGGGGGTGAGTGGGGAAGGGGGGAGCTAGGCGCACATAATTTGGACTAATTCCTGACGTGTTTGAACAGGCTCGTCTGGTCATTCGACCGGGGAGGACATACTCAAAATTCCGATAAAATTCTGATAAAATTTCTGTTTAAATTTTATTTAACTCCTATCAATATATTTTTAAGTGAAATTTGACCGACACTGTAGGAGGTCCTGCTGCCGATATTTCACCATGTTACCTTATAGTCGCCTTAAACGTTATTTTTGTTGTCCGTCTGTCTGTCTGTCCATCTGTCAAGACTCTTTACCTCGAGAGCGCGATTAAAACGATATACTCAGATCTGCAAGTTGTGAAAAATCAAACATCTAAGTAAATAAATATACGACCGTTAATGCCGCAAAAAACGTACTTTATTTCGATTCTCAAGGGAATCAAAATTGGTAGGGTTATTTCCGTTGACCTAGAACTATGACATTTGGCAACTATTAATATCGTCTAAGGCAACAAGTATATAAAAATCTGAAAACAATTTGTAATTAAATCATACAAAGCAGGGTTTTTATGAAAGAAGCGGCGGTTTAAATTACTTATAAATTATTTTAGTGTCTCATAATGATGTCTCTGACGTTTTTGTTTATAATGTAAGTATATTATAATGGATATGCTAAATTTTTTTACGGAACCCTCGGTGAGTCCGACTCGTACTTGTCTGGTTTTTACTTCCATATTATAGCCAGCCTACTTGCGATTTTATGAAATTCCGCCCTCTGAAATTCTGTAATTCACAAACAACGGTCAATCACAATTAAAACTTGGTCCTTGTCTAACCAGATATACCTACGTAATAAGGATAATGCTTACAAATTTCTTACTCAACAAGAAATTAGCCACGTTTCCTTGATGAAGGTAAAGCAGTCATATTTTATGCTGAGGATTATCTTTGAAGCAGGTCACAAACTGTTCTGTAATGGCATTCTTTTACCAAGTGAATGTGCTCCCTAACCGTTCCCGCGGGCTGAAGTATGGACTTTGGTTAGATATGGAGACCAATCGTGTGTAATGTATAATTTCAAATTAAAACCACACTGCTTCTTACCTTCTCTGTGATTTTAGAGAAGAAAGAAAGAAAGAAAATACATTAATTTGACATAAAGGCGTAGGTAGGTACACTTATAACAAATACATACATTAAAACACATGTGCGTATGTATGTTAAAGATGATATATTTTGTACGATACTAATCCACCACCTTTAAAACATAAAAATATTCCAACGGTCTGCGCGCGCACCTCGCATTTGGCTAAGTTTGAAGTGTAATCGTCCGCTCACGTGAACAGCAAGGGAGCTTTCGATTGTTATTACTGCTGACGGTGAAGATTATGTAAATACCTACATTCGCCCTAATTGCTTGTCCCTTAATAATTTATCTGTCGTGTATAAAACTGGTGGGTATTAAAACTCGCAAAAAAATTCACTGATCATGATATTATCGTCTTTCTGATTTCGCAGTTGTTTTTATGATTGCCTAAAGTTTACGATCCCTAATCCCTAATAAATTTCGACAATGTGACTGTTTTGCAGTGACCTTTAACCAAAATTACCTATTGGAGGAAACGAAACGTACCTATTCTACCTGTTGTTTTTGTAAACCTTTGTCTTGTTTCCTGAATAAACATGTATTTGTTTCAGTTTTATTGCCGTTGGCTATATGTTTTGTAATACATACGCAATTGAACAATGTTGTACTAAATTATGATAGTTCATTTTTCTGGAGAGGGCATACACAGAGCGCGCCCCGAATCTTATATCGCCCTGATTGAAATGCAAATCAAATGGTGTCCGCTCAAAATGTATTTACTTTATCTTAACTCTGAGCTCATCTTTCAAACCGATGTAATACCCCTATACGTATTAAAAGTAAATGGTAGTTTAAATAAACATGACGAAATATATATAACGTGTAACGAGCGCGGAAAGTTGTAAAACTTTTACGGTAATATTACATGGCCGGAAAATTTCTTTTTAGTGGAAGGAAATATTTTTTTAATTACTTGACTGTGCGCGTTTTGCCTGCGAGGAACTGTGAGGTGGGGCGGAACTAAAATGTAGGTAATGTGGGTGGTAAGTAACCTATATGTATTAAGAACTTATTAGAATCTACTGTCTACTGATGTTGGTCCATTCACTCAAACATAAATATCTTTCATTTTATTTCGTAAAGACATCTAGTCTTTAGCTTAACTTCTTAGATACCAAAAAGTCAACCAATTTATTTCCATTGATGTTCAGCGGCTTAGATTCCAATTATCGAAGGCACAAATAAAGAATTTCACCATCAACGCCACCTCCAATAAATCTTTCAGCGTCTATAAAGTTAATCCGGCTAAAATCTAAAGTAAACCTCCTCGTAAAGCTAAGACGACAATCCCTGGAGAGATATTTGTCTCAACCTTTGGTCGCTGTTCTATAAATCAGGCTTTACATTGATCTGATGATTTGTGACATTCGAAATAATATAACGGGGGTTTAATTGGCTGCTTTTGTTAGAAATGTGGTGGAACTTTGTGACGAATTGATTACTTTTATTTTTAATCCTTTGGTCTCAACTATCGTCTGTTTCACCACTGATTTTACTTGGGTATTTAGATTAGTAGTCATTGACAGCATATTTGGTAACCCTGGGTTAGTTTATTCTATATTTTTGACGTGACAACGTCTTATAATTCGATGGAGCCGGCTGCACGCACGAAAAAATTTGACTCATGTGGCGGTACTTCGCTCTGAGGCGTTCCATTTAAGGCTTCAATTTTTGTGTCATCATCATTATCATCATGATTGCCTGAAGAAGTCCACTACTGTACTACCTCCAGACTACTGCCTCCCCTACACATTTCCAGAAAAAACGATTCTGAAAACGATATGCTCTTTCCATCCACCGACTTCCCGTGATCTTAACAATGTCGTTGGTCCATCTGGTGAGTGGACGCCCTACGTTTCATCTTCCGGTTCGTGGTCGCCATTCGAGAACCTTTATTCCTCAAGGATTGTCAGTTCTTCGACCTATATGACCTGCCCATTGCCACTTTTTACTAACAAATTCTAAGAGTTATAGCAGTGACCTTGGTTCTTCTACGGATATCCTAATTTCTGATTCTATCACGTAGTAAAACTCCCAACATAGCTCCATAGCTCGTTGCGCGACTTTGAGCTTGTGTACGAGATCAATAGTTAGCGACCACGTCTCAGTCTCATCTCGTGATGTTATCTTACTTTTTTAACTACCTGTACTTCAGCTGTAATTAAAAAGGATTGCTATTTAATTAATGTTAAAACGAATTGAAGGTTATGAGGGGAATTTACATTTACATTTTTCTCATCTCTGTTTTAAAATTTGTTTGTCGTCAAGAAGTCTCTTTCGTTTTGTGCTGCTCAAAATATTATGATTTGGAACTTAAAAGTGGGGAAAATATCTACCATGCCTGGGTATTGAAGTCGTGAGTAATTTTTTTTCTAAACAAAAATGTAATGACCGTTTTTGTTAATTTCTGTTCTGGCTTCATTGATTGATGATTGTTTTAATTAGCTGTCAACAATTTCCATATGAGGAAGCTGGAGACATGCACATTAATTATATGCCCACAGTTTTCATGCACTGTAGCGTCTCGTCAGTAGGGGCATGAGTAATCACCAGTAGGCCTACCACAAGCTCTATCTGGCTCTGTCTCTGGCTCTGGTTTTGAGTCTGTGTGAGTCTGTGTGAGAGCTCACCAGTATATTATACTGTGTGTGTGACGTCTTGACGTAGGATTCATTTAGACAGCACTCACACAAACACATTGGAACTTCACTGATTATTTATCAGTGAAGTTCCAATGTGTTACCGATTATTATTTTTATAACGCTTTTATTGAAAAACACGAAAAAATATAAAAATGCCGTATTGTGCTGTTTTGCAGTGCTAAAACGATAGCCGAACCAATAATTTAACAAAAGGGGGCATATCGTATCACAGGTTAGTATTATTTTATTGCTTAAATTGGTTTTGTTTAGAATGCAAAACCATCAAACAAAAATAGACTGTGAATGATATTCGTTAAGGTCGCGTTTCTATAAATCTCAACTTTCGCTACTCAATTAGGGCTGTACCTACCCCAATAAAGTGATGAATGTGCTATCGAATACTTTATTAGTTCTGATCATATAAATAGTTAAGTTACATTCTAAATTATTACTAATCAGCTATTAATCGCTATCCCACGTGACAAAGGCCTCCTTCAATATCATCTTTGTCATAATTTGTGGATGATACGGGTATAACGATCGCTTTCGTTTATTTAAAATGTGAACGTAAATATCAGTAAAAAAGTTTGTTTTTAGTTTGATATAAAATGAAATATATCCATGATAGAACCGGAGCTAGTGGTGATATTTATATGACAATCAATATAACAATAAATATTGTTTTAGTAGTAGCACTTTTTAAATTAACACGATCGTTACATATGCAATATATGGAATAAAATGCAAAGAGGTAAAAGGCAGGCGAGGTTAAAGGTCTTCTTCTTCTTATCGTGACACTGATTCTTTCGAACCAAATGTGGTGAAAGGATTTTAAGTGCGCCTCAAAGAGGCTCCTTTCGTGCACATTTTCGAACTTTTTAGGTTCTACGATATGCCCGTTCGCTTCGCTCGTTCTCGTACTCGGTTGAGGACGGTCGCGCGAGCGCAACGTGTCCTCATAATAAAATAAACGTCTCGTACAGACGCGACGCGATAACTTCAGCTATACGCCACTCATATTTTGCAATTTTCAACGATGGCCTTTAGATAGGATAATTGGCAGCATGTGAGTACAAACAAAATTGCTCGAAGTAGTTATAAAAATTGTTATCATGCTTTGCTTACTGCAATTTCCTTAGTTTCTATTATAGAAATAATAAACACTGGATGAAAAACGAAGTAAGCCAACCCGTCAGGTGTAACAAAAATGTTTTACTCACACAACACTATCTAGCCCCAAACTAAGCATAGCTTGTATTATGATATGAGTAGAACCAGATAGCTGATATATTACTTAAATACTTATTTTTGTAAATACATACATAGAATACAATATTACACCCAGACAGAGAACAAAAATCTTTGTTCACCACACAAATATTTGTTCTCGGTGGGGATCGAACCCACGACCTACGGCTCAAAAGGCAAAGCTACTACCAACTGCGCTATGAAGGCTGTGAAACTTCTAGTTGTATCTTTCTACTTACTTATATTCACAATTACGTTATTTTTTCAGGAAAAAGGCGACCAATACGAAACAGTTTAAAGGAGTAGTCAAGTCCAAAACGAAGGGAGTTCGAAAACCTAAGAAGAATAAATAAATATATAAGACACACTATAATTTGTTATAACTTATAGTAGCTTGACTTGCTTTGTGATTGACGATGTGCTATGCCACGTAGGGCACGCTTTCGAACGTGCCCTGTAAGGTTATACATGCGTTATAGGAAGTGACGTGATCTTGTAATCAATCAAATGATTGTTAAGTTTTTAATAAATGAAATATATTCGAATTATTACTATTTATTTGTGTGATACTTACAAAGTAGATAGGCCCTAGGTACCAGTATTGTACAATAAACAGATCAAAACCGGGTTAATGCCGTGCATGGCTTGCTCGAATAAGCGGTTAGGCTGAGAGCCGACTTGAGACACGACAGTCTTAAGACAGACACAGACTACTGCTTTACAAAATGTATGAAGACGCGCAGACTTCAAACAAAACTTCTCATAGACAAAATTGTCTATATCTACAAGTACTGCACAGCGACGAATCTGACTACGATTGCCGGCTTCTCTTTTGTTTGTAAAACAATCTCCCACCAAACGTAGTAGACAAAACAGTTTTGTTTTAGGTGTTCGACGTGTCGAAGACAAAACAGTTTCGCGGCAGACTTGAATGTCTGTCTAAAGACTGTCGTGACTCAAGTGTGCGCTGAGCCTTATTAACTCAACGCACGCACGCTTGCATGTACCAGCGTGCATAGCGTTGAGCTACGTAAGCATCTTAATCAAGCAAAGCCGTGGCACGTGCATAGTGCATAGCCTCTCCGTGTGCCGTGGTGAATGAAAAATAATAATTAGGAGAAAACCGACTAAAGTCCCATGAAGATCGTTTCTATATGTATACCTATATTTTAAATTGGCCCCACAGAGTTTTGAAGTAATAATCTCATAAAATGTAAAAAAAAACAGGCATCTTATTGACACAGAGAGCAGAGCGTCTCTGCTTTTTTTTCGCTTGCTGCGACGCCATTTACCGGCGGATTTTGAAAACATTTATTAGTGGTCTGGCAGCATAAATAGCATTTAGTAGTAGTAGCTGGCCTTAGGACACCTGCGTTATTCTTTGACAGATGTACCTTCGCTGCCTTTATTCAACTTTTTCTTAACTTCTAATAGTGGTAACACTGTGGGTAGTTCAAAAAAGCAATTCCGTTCTCCACAGAGCCGCAGTTTATGTTAATGCCGCCGTGTCCCGTCTATACCTACCTTTGTTTTGTGCAATACTTGGTAACTGCACTGCGATCATTTTGAAATTTTATTTTATTGCTTCTTTTCACAACCCCGCACTTTTTGTACGTTTTCCGTATATCGTAGCTGTCGAGGATTTTTCGAAGAGGTCGTTTATGAATTACTCAAGGAAATTATCCATTCCCCCTTCGAAAAGAAGCAATAAAATAAAATTTCAAAATGATCGAGATCGGCCCGAGAATTAGCCCCCTGGTGGAGTTTCATCTCATCCGTTCCGATTGGGTACCAAGCCTGACCAGTTCTGGTGTGGTCAGTCTGTTATCTGGGCCTGTATTCAAGTACATAATATACCTATCATTGATCCTGAAGTTCCTAGAAGCAACAGCGGTAAACTTTTGTTGAATCGAGTGTGTTGGTAAAACTGAGTGAGACCAAGTTTAAGTTTTAATTTATGAGCATAATCTAAATAAAAACTACTTGAATGTAAGTACGACCGAGTCTGACTTAAAATTTAGTTGTATTACTGTTCTTAGATTATCAACTAGAATAAAAACCAGCCAAACAAAGCCTCCGGACCCTTAGCTGTAAATTTTGTAAAATCTTGGCCGAAACAATTATTAAATAAATATATTTTTTTTTAAAGTTATTATTCTGTTTTTCCTTATCTTCTCTTCTGTTAGTTAGATATTTTTTCAGTGCACATATTTTTTTTGACAAATAAAACTCATTGGTATTAGTGTTGCCCAAATGCAAGAACAAGACGAGACTTAGCCAGTCTTGGTCTTGGTCTTGCGCCAATACACCTGGTCTTGGTCTTGGTCTTGGTCTTGCGCTCCCAGTCTTGGTCTTGGTCTTGGTCTTGCAGCAAGAGTCTTGCAAGTCTTGCAATTACCTATTAGTCTATTACTATTTATTAAAGTTTACTTTAAATCTTAGAAAAACGTATTAGAATTGGAACATTGTGAGCTTGAATTAACATAGCCATAGTAAAGATCAAGCAGATTAATAAATAACTGAAGATTTGATAAGAAATTCGAAAAATCAACTGACCTATATGTCGTTTTCCATGGAAGTAACTGTTTCTTAATAAACATTTATGATTTATAAGCTTACATTTGCTAAAACATGTAAAAAACAAATTAATTACAATAACTGATTGACTGATTTTAATAGATATTTTTTTATTCGCTATGTTTATGGTATTAGTCGTAATGCGCATAGGTCCAGTTTTTCATATTCTTTGATACAGTTTTTTGCGTCTCATAGAATTCCTAAGCGTACCTACCTATACACCGAACTGTTACACCTAACTACTCAGTGAAATAGCGCTAAGTCCTAGCTGCAAGACGCAAGAGTCTTGCAGGATATGTCTTGTTCTTGCTCAAGTCTTGCACGGTCAGTCTTGGTCTTGGTCTTGCTAAAAATACGCGGTCTTGTTCTTGGTCTTGGTCTTGCAAAAACGCAAGAACAAGACCAAGACTGCAAGACCAAGACTGAATTTGGGCAACACTAATTGGTATGCGACAAGATTTGAACCCACGACTTTATGATCGAAAGGTGGAGCCGCTACCATTAGACCACCAGTGCTCGCTGAATCTCTTGTAATCAAGGCCTAAAAGAAAACTAATACAGAAAGACATCTATGAATTTCTTTTTTGTGTGTGGGGTAGTTTTGACAGCCATAACCACATTTAATACCAAATAAATACGAAATATCTCCATATATAACGTTCATGAAAATTCCTATAATAAGGTACAACTTTATACTTACCAACCCATGCATATAATTAATTATGTTTACTACAGAATTCACGTTTATTTGTTATGGTCAACATGACCATAACAAATTAACGGAAAATGGTTTGTGGATGTGTTTGGCAGGCTTATCGATTATAAGCCGGTTCTTATTTGCTTCAAAGTAAAACTAATATTTTATTCGTTGATATCCTTAATATTTTTCAAGAAAATCATGCTTACATGATATTTTTGTCTTTGAAAAACTTTTGCTTTTGTATTATTGCATTGCATACGTCTGACTAAGTGAAGTGGCACCACACTGGAACTTCACTGCTATTATTTTTGATTTGTAAAAGGATCATATAAAAAAATGGTAGGAACCAAGCCGTAGTTTGTTGGCTGTTCTTGCGTCGGCTTGGTCGCGTGGAACTGGCACCTAGACTCACCTAGCTTAGATTTAGTAGGTATTGTAAAAGAAAGTATTTGCAGGCGTACACCCAATACATCCCGCTGTCGATGTACGACCTGCAGACGTGGATGGGCGCGCCCTCGCTGTACGTGTACGACAGCTCCAACGCGGGCGTCATCCTCGACAACTTCCGCGTGTTCGCCGACCAGCACGAGCGGGAGTACGAGGTATACCATCATCAGGGAGGGTACTGCCATCTACTCTATACTTGAGGTTGAGGCGCATGCCAGTCTACACAGTAAATAAATAAATATTGTAGACAATTCACACAACACTGTCTAGCCCAAACTAAGCAGAGCTTGTACTATGGGAACCAGATAGCTGATATAATACTTAAATACTTTTTTTGTAAATACATACATAGAATACAATATAACCCAGACAGAGAACAAACGTCTATGTTCACCACACAAATATTTGTTCTCGGTGGGGATCGAACCCACGACCTACGGCGCAGAAGGCAGAGCTACTATCAACTGAGCTGTGAAGCCAGTCTATACAGTGATTAAGCGTCTTCGGTGAACTGATATGCAATTTATAGGTAGCCGCTCAACGTCAGGTGGTCCATCGGCAGCTCTCGTCAAGAGTTAAAAGAGATTAGTTCTCAGCACTCCCGATATGGGCGCTTATAACAGGGTCTTCATACAAAACTGAGGGCTCGCAAAACGAAAAACCAACAAAAAAATCGGTTGTCTGTCAAGTCGGTTTACTGACGATAGTTGAACGTGCCAACGTCATAAGAAAATACTTAAATAAATGGAACGCCTCAGAGCGAGGTAGCGCCGTATGACGTCATGTTTTTTCGTGCGTGCAGCCGGCTCCATCGAATCATAAGACGTTGTCACGTCAAAATGTTGTACGTAAACGAAGCTGTTCATGTTCAGGTGAAAGTGGTAGTGAATGTTAGATGTTGATGGCAGGCGCAAGTGAAGAGTTCGGAAGGTGCCCCCCCGGCGCACGTGTCGTACAAGAACTGCATCCAGCTGGCGGCGTGCGCGGCCGGCCAGAGCCTGCCCATGCACCCCGAGCTGCCGGCCGACCTGTTCACGGCGTGCCTCACCACGCCCGTCAAGATGGCCATGAAGTGGTTCGTGCTGCGGACAAGAACCCGCGTCGCGCCGCACAACGTGCACGATCTCATCGACAAGTTAGTACTAACCACCACTAGTAGTAGTAAGTAAGTTAGTACCACCTGGATGGCTGGTTTTCCTAACTTCTGGTATGAACGAGTAGAGCGCGGGAAAACGTGGTATCATGCAGGATAAGCAAGAAAAAAAGGCCCATATTTGTCTTTTATCGTTTATTAGTGGAACCGATACAGCGAATCAGTATGTATAATTATCAATAAAGAAAAACGCGTTTATAATTTGAATGAGTGCCTACATCCTAGTGAAGTTGGATATAAAAATAAAAACATACATAACCCTCGCATTCGTTCTAAAATGTTCCACAGAAATACATTTAGCTTTAATATTGAAACTACAAAACTAAGTGTCTGGATACAGCCCAACGTTTACTATAACTAATAACACGAGAGCTATGTAGCTGCATCTAAGATTTAAATGTGTTTTTACTGTTAATGTTGGCAACATTACCTACATCTGCTGTTGCTGAAATACCAGTTTAAGTTAATACGCTTCTCGAATACAAAAATATAGTTACTTCTTTTATAAAATTTTCTAAGGTAAATAATTTATGCACATTATTGGCAGCATCGAACGAAGTCTACATTTTGAGCTCGACTGGGAACCTCAAAACCGGCAACATTACGTAAAACAGCAACAGCCACTAACAAGTTTCATCAAAATGTGTTCAGTCGTGGCCTAGCTACTACATAATTGTAAAATTTATTTAGAAGGTACACCAAAATGTTAATTTTATCGAGTATATTGCTGATACAGATATTCTATAAGTTCTGTTAGGTACATTAAAACAAGACAACTGATCAAAGGGAAAATAAGAATTAAACCTTAGGACCGAGACGCTAGACAGGGGGGTTTGAAACCCTAGCAAGAGTTTAGATAGAAGATGATCTATGTGTACTCCTAGATATTTCATAACGTCGGTTCTCATAATATTCTGGCAGGTGCAGTTATTGATTGGGTTGTAACATTTGTGGCCCTTGATGTTAAATGTGTTAGGTGGCTGAGTGGCTGTAGTTAGTGAGAAAGCTATATATTTAGTTTTGTCAACATTTAATGTTAAGAGATTTTTGTCAAGCCAAGTCATTATTATAGCGATAGTATATTCTGCAAAATGCTTCGTTTCGTCCCAGTCCTTCCCATTAACGAGTAAGGCCGTATCGTCGGCATAACATATTATCTGACAATTAGGAATAGATAACTTGCAAAGATCATTAAGGTAGATTTGAAAAAGAGTTGGGCCTAAAATACTACCTTGCGGGACACCATATTCCATTTCAGCTTCTTCACTTGTAAATCCACCTAGTTTAACTACTTGCTTGCGATTTTTTAGATAGCTGGCAAAGATGTCCAGTGCTAGTCCCCTTATTCCTATTTGTTCCATCCTATTGAGTAGCAGAGGGACAGAGACCGTGTCAAAAGCCTTTGAAAGGTCTAGAAACAGTGCTAGGCATTTATGTTTAGAGTCCAACATTTTGGCAGCTTCATTTATTAAACTACCTACTGCGTCTTCAGTCGATTTGCCCTTTCTCTATAATCTGCCGTTCATGCTTGTCCAACTTCGGTGGCTCACCCTAGCACCAGTTTCAACTTTCTCAAACTATTAATTTTGATAGGTTATGTCATTGTCATCATGACAGAATTAAAACAGATTAATAAGAATAATATACTATTGCCCTATTATTATATAAAAAACAAGGTTATGTTTTAGTCTATATATATAAATCTTTCGTGTCACAATTTGGAACGCGATAAACTCCGAAACTACTGAACGGATTTCGATAAAATTTTGCAACTGCCTAAAATATGGTCGGACTTAAAAGATAGGATAGTTTATATTCAATATTTAGGTGTTATTAATTTATAAGGGGCGAAAGTTTCGAAATCTATGTCTATCCCTTTCTATCACGTAGGGACTTATATATGTCTATCCCTTTCTATCGCTTAGGGATTTTTCAGAAAATTCTCGACTTTGACGAGGAAAGAACGCTCTAGAATGTCTTTGAGATTCTGGAATGATCAAATTTAACTCGAAGACTGAAATTATTCGGCTATAGCATCCGGAATGCTCCCACCCAAACGGTTATGTGTTTAAAAAATAAATGTCCACCCGTGCGAAGCCGGGACAGGCAGCTAGTAATAGTACATTGTTACCTGAGTGTTGAAAGTCACGTTTTTTGAGTCCCGAGACGGGTTTGGCGCCAGAGCGTAAGCGAGGGCGCCAATGGAGCTTGAGGGACTTAAAAGACTTTCACCCGAGGTAAACACTGTGCTTTTCATTACGAATACAAGGAAAGTAAAAATAAAAACGTGAAAGAAAAATTAGTGAAAATGAAGATTGAATTGCCGCCTTCCCGGTTTTTTTTTTTCTTTTTCTCTGGCGGGCCTTCGGCTACGGCTCGCCAGCATTATTCAGCTATTGTTTTCATTCTCATAATTTAAAAAATGGTAAATTGTTTGCTCAAATCTATGTTATTTTAAATAAATAGTTGAAGCTATATATTAATCAAGTAATTTAGAAGATATATTATTTATTTAATACTATCTTTATGTTATTTGGGCGATTTCCTTGCAAATAATAAAGAATTTTGCTCGTCTGAGTTTAGAAACGTGAAAACCTCTTTGTAAGTAAATTTGTATTTATATTTAGCACTAGATACAACTAATTTAGATACCTATAATCGAACTCGTAGGAGATTATATGTTATTTTAGAGCAGGAGACTCGAATTAAAGACTGGATGGATGGGCGCGGGATACCCGAAAGCGCGGTGCGAGCGCTTGTATCAGAACATTACACGTTGGACGACTTGTTACATCACGCACAGAGAGAAAACCTCACTAGGCTCAATCTCAAGTATGTTGCTTCATTCATGATAATATTATTGGAGTTATAGTTGGAGAGTTTGGATTTTTGACGTCACAACGTCTTATAATTCGATGGAGGTGGCTGCACGCATAAAAAAAACATGACTCATGCGGCGTTACCTCGCTCTGAGGCGTTCCATTTAAGGCTTGAAGTGCAAGCGAGAGCGCGGAACGAGCGACAAAGAGGCACAATCGGCCTCCGCGTTCGGCAGCGTTCGACAGCTGTCTCTCTCCTACTTGAGTGAGCGATGCGTCCGCGTGGACAGCTGTTTGACGTTGTCACGTTCAACTATCTACACTACACATCATCTACTATTACAGGCAACCGATTTTTTTTTTATTTGTCCAGCAGTAGTAGTAAGTCACCAAGGCTGATTGTACTATGAGTAATGTTTGAGTCACCTGAGTCAAATGACCCCGTTCTAACCATAAACACCATGACGAAAGGTGTTAAGATCGGCTGTTGTTATACACTTCGCTGTAATAGAACTGTAACTAGATCTAGAGATATCTTCTTTAAATTGCTTATCTTTTTATCTGATCGTACGAAAATAAATTAATCGCCGCATCCGTCGTATAAAGTTGTATTGTACTGTTCCCATGGTTGTTGCATGATCATGCGTGTCAAGTTGCCTCGAGCAACGCAACAATGATCATCGACATATTTTAAACACCATGTAGTTGATAAAGTTTGGTGAAAAATGCACTGGAACTGGTGTTTGCTCAATATAATCGGCATTATTCATAAGATAACATGGTGGTAGGTATTTGTCTTCGCCAGTTGTCACGCTTTGTCGCCTGTAGAAGCGTTTTGCGAAATGTTGCCCAATCGAGCTTTACTTACCTGCCTAGGTATTATCTACTGATGGATATGGACTGCGAATGGAAAGATAAGAAAATGTACAAGCCATGCCTGTAGTTATGACTAAAGTATGCATACAAACAATGACTATGGTATGATAATATTACTAGATACCTAAAAACACACCTGTTGGCTTTTGTAATGAACAAAGGAGCGAATGATGTATATGAATCCTAGTCAAACGAGTCATTCAGCAGTAAATAGAGTAATAACATCAAAGGTTACCGCTTCACGGATCAGCTGCAGAATAATATTAATATTGCCTCTTGCCCCTGTGGTCTCAACGAAGGCGGACGTGTGCACCGGCTCACTGCAATAAGGTTCATATTCGCACAAATTTTTTGAACGAAAACTGCGCGGCCCATACATCTGAGGCCGCCAAACCACGTTAAGCGAGGTATTTACTTTCTATCCTTTTCTCGCACCGCTGGTGGCGATCGCAAACACAGCCTGCTACGCAAGACGAAGACAACTGACATAATTGCTTTCCTGCTCCCGCACCGCTCGTCGCGTAAGCGTGTCGCGTCCCCAACTTGCTCGCCTGCCCGCTGCCGCCGCAACCACTTGCCTGAACCTGTTTTTTGCAACCTTTTGTGATACCTACCAACCAACTGCAATTTGTACTACGATTTGTACGAGAATAACGCGCATTCACAGACTAAGCGCTCGTTTATGTTGCAATATTCTAACGCTATTCAATACTACCCATAGCAATTCTTTACGTACCTACCTACTTGACTCGTTATGGCTACGATACGCTCCCCGCTCGCGGAAACAACTTCCGTGCCGGACTTGCGAACATTGGATGACCATAAATCTTCACCGCAACTCATTACTGCTCGACCCAAGCGAAAGAGAGACATGGAGGTGAGTCTGGAGCAAGTCCATGATATGTCAAAAGACCTAAAAAAGGAAATGAAAGAACTAATCAGCGGATTATTCGAGGAACAGAATAAACAAATTACTTCCATGGTTACGACCCTTAAAGAAGTCCACCATTCCAGCAACCTGGTGCAGACCACAATTACTCAACTTGCTGAGGAAAATATGGAACTTAAGGCAAAGATTGAACAGATGGGAATTCAAGCAAGAAAAGACAAAGAACAGATAATCTTGTTGGAAAATAAGCTCGAGGACATCCAACGGACGGACCGGAAGGCAAACATTGAGATTAGAAATGTACCTTTGAAGGGGGATGAGAACAAGAAAGACCTACTAAATATAGTGTCAAAATTATATACTAATCTTAATGTGAAACTGGAGAAGTCTGACATCAAGGATATCATAAAAACAAAAAAACCAAAAACCGAGCGAAGCACTCTTATTGTGGAACTAAATAATACGTTTGCAAAAACGGACCTGCTTAAGGCCGCTAAAACTTATAACTACAGAAACCAGACAAGCAAATTGAGCGCCAAATTACTGGGCCTAAATGCACATGCTGATACACCTATTTTTGTATCTGAAAACCTGACACCATTATCATCGAGGCTATATTTCTTAGCCAGAGACTTCAAATCGGCTAACAAATATAACTACTGCTGGACCAGCTATGGCAAAGTATACTTGCGAGAGAACGACAACACGCCGATTATCACGGTGATTGGTGAAGTGCAATTGCAGCACTTGTCAAGAAAATGACTTTCGTTTGTTAATAGTGATTGGCTAATAGTTTTACGACTGTATTACGTCTATATATCTATTATAGCATTCTTCCAGAACTTTTTTGGACTCATGTGTTCATCAAGGTGTTCATGTACTTTTTATGCGTCCTTCATTTTGATTATTTTAAGGTGTACAACTTTTAACATAATAATATTTACTAAAACAATCTCCATTAATTCTAAACTTAATATTAACAAAGATATTTACATTACACACAAAATACACAATATAACAATAAAAGCTAGACACGTTCACTGTACTTCATCAAACATAACAAATATCACCCACACTCCTCTAGTAACCCAATATGGATAACACAAGCGAACTGCTACAGGAATTAGACTCTGTAAATAATTCCTACGCTATAAACTGCACGATTAGTGAACTGCAAAACAATCTACCAAAAGCTAAACCAAATCTATCGATTGTCATTCAAAACATAAGAAGTGTACACAAATCCACTAACATTGACGACCTAGAAATTAACCTACAATTGCTCAACCAACATATAGATGTTATCGTACTCACTGAATGCAGAATTAACCCAAATAAACCTTTACCCATTATGCCTAATTATAAAACATACAGTTCTACAAAGAAAGTTAATCAAAATGACGGTGTCGTTGTATTTATTAGAAGCTCATTATCACATAGAGTTAAAGAAATAACGCTATTTCGAGCATCATGTTTAGAAATTGCTACACCAATTAGTACTATAATTTGTATCTACCGCTCTCCGTCAGAAAAGAACCCTGAAAAATTTGTACATTCTCTAGATAACTATTTGAAATCACCACACTTAAAAATCAATACTACCATAACTGGGGACATCAATATCAATATAATTGACGGAAGTAATGACAAGCATTCTGAGCTGTACCTCGATATGTTGGCTTCTCACAACATGCTCCCCAGTCATAGGTTTGACACTCGAATAAATAGCTGCCTCGATCACGCTTTTTCAAATATAGACACTTCGAAACTTTGGGCTGTAGTCGCAGTCTTACAAACAACTATAACCGATCATAAAATGGTTTTGATAAACTATTACCAAAAACAAAACATTAATCAAGCAAAACCAACTAAAACCGTGACAAACTATTCTGATGCTTTAAAATCACTTGCAGATTTTAACTTTTCTGAATTATATGACTTACAAGATCCGAACATTCTGTGCGATAAACTAATCAACGTCATAAGTAAATGCTTACAAGAGCACACTATTACCATTAAAATACCTAATAGTAAAAAAATCATTAAACCGTGGATTACACCAGGAATTTTAAAATGTATTAAAAATAGAAACAAATTACAGAAGAAACTAAAAAATGATCCTACAAACGATATCTTAAAAATTACTTATAGACGTTACAGGAACTATGTAAACAACTTAATAAAAAAATTAAAAATACAGTATGAAAGAGACCTATTAGAGAAAGCGAAAACAAATAATAAATCATTATGGAACTGTATAAAAAATATCACACACCTTAATAAGCAAAAACCTAATAATAGTGAACTAATCAATATTAAAAACAACCCTCAAAGTTCTGCAAAATTTATCAATGAACATTTTAGAGATATTGGTACGATACTAGCTGAAAAAATCATATTTAGAGAATCGCTGAGTAATCAGTACTTTAGTACACTTACCTCAAGATTCAATTCTATTGGCATAGTCTACCCAGAACAATCTGAAATTGACTCAATTATATCAAAACTTAAATCAGAATCAGCAGCCGGGTGGGACAATATTCCTACGAAATTTATAAAAATGGCTAAGAACGAACTGATACCTATTATCACACACCTTAGCTTCCTATGTCTCAGCCAAGGAATTTTTCCTCGAGCACTAAAACGCTCTATTATTCACCCAATCCACAAGAGTGGGGACAGAGATGATATCAACAACTATAGACCTATCTCCGTTCTTCCAGTTTTATCGAAAATAGTCGAAAAAGTTATCAATAGCCGTTTAGTCAATTTCTTTAACACTTTCAATATTCTATCAAAATCTCAATATGGTTTTCGTCAAGGTACCAGCACCGAAGACGCCATTATGGACCTCACGAACAACATAACTAACCATCTAGATAAAAATAATAAAACTCTGTGTATTTTCCTTGACTTAAAAAAAGCCTTTGATACCGTCTCTGTCCCAACTCTTGTGCGAAAGCTTGAGAAGCTTGGTATTAGAGGTACCTTTCTCACACTACTCACTGACTATCTCCACGACCGTACACAAAGTGTCAAACTTGGCCACGACATTTTTAGTACTGACGAAGCGACTTCCCAGTACGGTGTTCCTCAAGGAAGTGTGCTGGGCCCTACATTATTCCTTGCCTATATCAATGACCTGACAAACCTCCAGTTGACCAGTGGAAAAGTCTTCTCATACGCTGATGATACTGCCATACTGTTTCACGGTAAATCTTGGTTAGAAGTTTATCAACTGGCTGAAACTGGGCTTGGTAAGGTCACCCAATGGCTAAACGTAAATCTTCTATCGCTTAACACCACAAAAACTAACTATATAACTTTTTCTATTCGAGAATCATCCCAACCTGACCCTAACTTAACAATCACTGCCCATACTTGCGAAAATAACAATCTAAATACTCATAGCTGTGTCTGTCAAAAACTAGAGCGCGTTAACTCCACAAAATACTTGGGTATCATGCTAGATAAAAGTCTTACTTGGTACCCCCAACTTGAATTAGTCTCAAACCGAGCCAGAAAACTGATATGGATTTTCAAACACTTACGACACATTGCAGATTCACAACTAATCACTTACATATATATAACTCTTGTCCAATCAATTCTCCTATATTGCATACCGGTGTGGGGTGGGACTTACAAAACTAAATTTATTAGCATAGAACGTGCACAGAGAATTATCTTAAAAATAATGTTACGCAGGAAAAAAAGGTATAATACATGCAAACTGCTTAAAGAGTCAGATGTTTTATCGGTCAGGCAGTTATATATACTGCAATGCATACTAAAAACTCACAAAAACCAGTCTATAGATCCGAAAATACTTAAAAAACGCAGACAAAACACAGTACTTACAAACATAGTAACAAGAACCACAATGGCCTCAAAACAGTTTACGGCTCAATCAATAAAGATTTATAATACTGTGAACAGAAACCTAAATATCTATACTATGTCATTATTCGAATGCAAAAAAAAAAGTAACAATGTGGTTAAAAACCCTGAACTATGAACAAACTGAGGATTTGTTCATAGCAGTATCATAGGACAACTAGAAAATACATATACAAATACTTTCTAAGCATTGCTTCTTAACACTAACAGCCATACTTATAAACGCAATTTAGATTTAATCATTGCTTAAAGTTAGCCCTGTCACTGTTTGTCATTACCCAGTGGTTAGAGATGGCAATAGTTGGCGGGAGCAGGCAAGAGGGCTGCTTATCTTTTGACATGTTTTTATAAGTAAAGCCATTAGTATTTACCTATACAGTTTCTTAATTGAATAATATAACTGAATTTTACTAACCTACACTTAATTTGCTTGTATTGATCATAAATTTTATTTTACAGTTCCAATAAAGTACTCTAATATTGTTTATCTGATTCAACCATAATATCATGCATAATTCATACAAACAACCCACTTCATATCTTTAAAATATCATACACCTCGCCACCATAATACCTATTTTGTACACTATTTACCTACCTTTAGACATAAGTATAGCGCATTCATTCGATGTGACTTTCGATCGAGCTGATAGACTAAATCTTACGATTTATATCAGTGTAGGCTCGGATCGGAAGTCTAAATGTTTGAGTGTCTTTTTTCTTGTTAAATACTTAGCATTAAAATTAGTTCGATCGTTACCTATTTATGTATAACGTACCTATCACCTAAATTAAATTACAAGGCAATGTTGAGCCACAGAAAAGAGGGGCTCTCTTCTAATACAGGTTTAACAACTTAAAAGAAGAGATCCCAACCCTTTATTTGTCCTACCTGTAATTTTTTTCAATAAAAACATTTTGATTTTTTTTTGATTTTGATTTTGAATATTGTGACGTTATTTTCCACATTAAAACGCAACAATAGATAGAGGCACGTAGAGTTAAATTTGCGTCAGATTTTCTTCTAGATTATCTTAGTTTAAGAAGCTTTGATAATAATCGAAAGTAGAAAACATTGACTTAGGAGGAATAAAAAATGCGCCTCAGCTTGACGTCTTCTGCCTCCCTCTTACAATGCTAGGAAGATTTGGAACCCCCTCCTTCCAACGGCTTCCTGAAACACACACACACTGATAATAATGTATATATTACATATCTGATATGGATGCTTATGAATGTATACGAAAATTACTTAGTACATCTTTTATACGTGTAGAGAATATGTATTGTAATATTTGAAGGTATTATATGGTTACAATATTTACTGTATAGATTAACGTTTGGATGCATTCCGGATGCTAGCCGAATAATTTCAGTCTTCGAATTAAATTTGATCATTCCAGAACCTCAAAGACATTCTAGAGCGTTCTTTCCTCGTCAAAGTCGAGAATTTTCAGAAAAATCCCTAAGCGATAGAAAAGGATAGACATATATAAGACCCTACGTGATAGAAAGGGATAGACATAGATTTCGAAACTTTTGCCCCTTATAAATTAATAACACCTAAATATTGAATATAAACTATCCTATATTTTAAGTCCGACCATATTTTGGGCAGTTGCAAAATTTTATCGAAATCCGTTCAGTAGTTTCGGAGTTTATCGCGTTCCAAATTGTGACACGAAAGATTTATATAATACTAGCTGCCTGTCCCGGCTTCGCACGGGTGGACATTTATTTTTTAAACACATAAATATAGCCTATGTTACTCAAGGTGAACCTACGTCCAGCGGCACTGTCTGAAAATGACAGTCAATCATCATCATAATCCACAGGCCGACTTCAACCACTGCTGAAGTGTAAACCGTCGTTTGAGCTATCTACCAAGATAGCCAGTCTAACCCAGTTCCGATCCGCGACTTTCACGATTTCGTCCATCCACTACTTGACAAACTGTATTACTCATTGTGAAAACAACAAAAGTCCTACATACATTATGAGACATACACTAACAAATATAGGGCGACCGATAGCCATTCACTGCCCTTATCTAAGATAAGCTAAACATATAAACGTAGCTATCTATTGACGCATTCAGTAATCCTTGTTCATTCTCAAAGTTACTGCTTTACACTTTATTTCACCATTCTTCAATATAAATAAGTGTGAAATCCAATAGTGTAGTGTTAATATGGAGGTTAAAACAGTGTCAATGGATTTGGAGTTGAAAGCCAGGCCTAATAGAGGTAAGAGGAATGATTAAACTGTCCTTTGTTTCATACTGGCCTCACTGAGTTGGTTGGCTCTGCCTTCTGTGCTACAAAAAAACCAAGCCGTAGTTTGTTGCCTGTTCTTCTACGCTTGGTCGCGTGGAACTGGCGCCTAGACTCATCTATATGACGTTTCATAGTGATCCTTGTGATACCATTGAATAAATAAATTTGGCACCTAGACTCACCTAGCTATAAGACGTTTCAAAGTGATCCATTGAATAAATACATTTTTGAATTGTTTGTTTGCGTTTGATGCCTATCTAGGACAACCAAGTTTTCTATCATCTACCAATCTGATTCCCAAAAGCTTTATGATGATGATTTGATGACGTACACGTATAAGTAATATAAAGTATTGTTCTAATCTTGTTAACAAAGGCATGGTAGGTATCTAGACCTACCTAATTTGAATTATGCTTCTAAGGTCAGTTATCTTATGCAAATTAAGATCTTTTATCTAGTCATGCTGCGTGTAAAAAATTAGTTAGTGTCGTTTCATTGAGTAAAGCGTACGTTTTTTAATTTAAAAAGAGTGCTTACCTATACCTTAATATTACATTAATTGAATAACTGTCTTTCTTTCGGTAAAAGTTCTTAAACATACGAGGTGGCAAAGTTGAAATTATGAAAGAGCGTATTAAAATCAATAAAATTACCAATTTTCAAAACTCCCGGAAAACTTTCCAAGTAAAAATACTAAATGACTGGAAAGCGATCGCTGAATTTGAAAAAAATGTGTCTATGAGTTACATTCATCTGACATAATCTAGATTTTTTGAAAAATCCTTGTGATAGAAAAGGATGGACAGAGAAAAGTCCCTACGTGTTAGAAAAGGATATAAAAATAATAGTAATAATATAGTAATCCATTACAATAAAAACTTACATTGCTAAGTTTTTATTGTTATAAACTAGGTAACTAAGTAAGCTAGTAAAATGGTTCAAACAAAAAACACAGACTAACTTATTATAAAAACTTTAAAAATACTTCAGAACTTAAAAAATGTTCAAGAGTACCGCGGTATTGTTCTTTGTAGTACTAAAAGCAATCGATTCGCCAAAGAGTAAGCGCACAGAGATAAAACAGTTCTGGTACAGTCCCACCAAGTAAGGGCCGGTTTTATATACAATGTACTTTATTTCGGTAACTAATTAGAATGTTACTAATTAGTTACCTATGACTCGAAATTTTGTAAATGACACTGAAATATTTGAAAATGTTACTGAAATTAAACGAACGGTTTTTGTATAGCAGGTTTTTTTACAATAAGATCAAATTTACCGAAATTGGTATGAAATTTAACGGACATCATAAGCAAAAAAAAAAACAATATACTTACGAACGTTTATAAAACCTACCCTTACGAAAACGTTACGTTATCTGATCGGTTCGACCCTCGTCAATTTCGCACTTCTGCTCAATTCACTATTCATTTGGCAGCGTGGGTCCTGCAACAAATAACTAAGTTCATGCCTCATGGTGAGAAAATATACAAGTTGGGTCTTTGGGCTTTGGAAAGCTTCAGTATTCAGGATGTTTACGCACTTTCAATTATATTTTCTTTAGTTTCTTTTCTTGCGCGGATTTACAGACAACTCTGATAAAAGTAACAAATAATTTCCTTCTCGTAGGTTAATTAGCTAAAACCTGAGTGAAGCCAGGGCGAGACGATTGTTGAATTTAACGTGAGATCTAAGCTTGCTTAAGTTATAAGGCCTAATCTGGTACATAGAATTGAGTCCACTGTGTGACCGTATAAGCTCAGCTGAAAATTGCACTAGGATTTGATAACAGTTAAGAATATTAGCAAGGGATCAAACTACAGGCACTAATTTGTACCTCTCTCTCTCATTCCCACCCTATTGTTTACAGTATTGTAGGGTAGTGTGCGGATAAGTAATGTTTTAGAAACGTGGGCAAGTCTGAAGGCTTCTTAACTTTCATGCTGTGTGCACAGCGATAGCTTTTAGTGAGCGTATGTAATGTCGTTTCGTAATTTCGCGACGGGGTGTTTTTATTTCCCTTCTCGTAAGGAAAAGCGTAATTTTCCGGAAATCCTGATCCTAAGGTCGTGGGTTTAAATACAGTCGCGTACCAATGAGTTTTTCGGGCGAAAATGTATGTGCCTATGCCAGTATTCTCAAGCTGTGAAGGAAAACATTGTATGGGTTCCCTCACGATTAGCTTAGGCTGCTCCGCATATCCTGTTTATTTCAGATTAAAAGTACGTTTTTCGAATCGGAAAAGTTATGGGATAACATTACAGAAAAACAAAAAATAAAACTGAATTGAGAACCTTTTTTTTATTTGAAGTCGGTTAAAAAGCGGGGTCTCTGTCTTACTTACTTAGTGTCTCACTTTAGACTATCAGTGTGGTATTACACTGATAGTCAAGTGTGAGACACCAAGTAAGTAAGAGTTTAAATCAAAATACCAGTAAATAAAGTGTGGTTACCCATGGCGGCTGCGCTGTGGTATGTTCTGAAAACATGATGGAACTGCCAAATGTTTATGTTACTCTGAGCGTTTTCATATTGGCTACCAACCACACTGATTTCCGTATTAATTACATATCATGAATCTTGAGGGATCGGCTGAAACTGCAAAATTAATGAAGCTATAACTTTTAAGGACAAGAGTCTTTCAGGCAGGCTATTTTTACTCTAATAGTTATATAGATTAGATGTCTTAAGCATTTCGTGATGGATTTTCCATCCGACAGATAAAAATAAATCAACATCTCTTTATGGCTTTTGAAAAACAAGGATTGCCATTTTTTATTCAACAAATAGCGTTAGGTACTCCGAAGATGGAAAATATGCTTTAGTTGAGATAAAATGTATATGGTTATGCATAGGTAAACTGTAGACCAGCTATAAAATGCGTCCAAAATGACATATAAACTCAAATATCCCTTTATATCGTTGACAGTATAATACGAGTAACATGAAAAAAATCTTTATTCAAAATGATAAAGAAGTAGCTCACATTTGCGAAGTCTTGAGCTTCTTCCGTGTGCTGCTAGCTGGTTCGTCATTGTCGGGTATCACGATCCGTCCTGTAGCGGAGAAATTAGTTGTTGGCACGCCGCCAGTGTACGCGCGCCCTTGGGGTAGTTTCAGCTTTTATAGTCTTGTAGATTATTTTGTGATCTAAATGTAATGTAAATATTTGTTTATAAATAAATAGTTTTTGATAACTCTCACTACATTATGTACCCCTAATTTAAGCAGAGCTTGTATGGGAACCAGATAGCTGATATAATACTTACTAGTGTACACTGTGTTTTTGAAGTATTTTTTTTGGTTTTCACTTTTGTCGGCATTACCAAAAAACCCGGGGAAGTACTACCACCATGCCTATTTCTGCCGTGAAGCAGCATTACTGTGTTTGAAGGGTATGGGTGCCGGTGGAATTACAGGCACGTTAGGTTGAACATCTGTATGTCTCAAGTTGATGGACGTAGGGCAGTGCATCGTAGGGCATGTTCCTGACGTGCGTGACCTACGAGGCAGTGCTTTTTTATAGGCGATGGTTACCACTTAACTTCAGTTGTATAAAAAAAAACAATTTCTTAATCGTCCGTTTAACCTTTTACCGTTAGTTAAAAGGCGAACTCAAGGATTTCATTACTTCCACCATTGCTCGCGTCTTAAATATACCATTTCCTGTCCTTACTCTGTACCTTATTCCTTTGCGATAAGGTTCATTATCCCGTGCGCTAAGCTTGCTCAATTGTGTCGTCAATTAGCTGGCTGGGTTTAACCCACTTTATTAGCAGTCGAAGTGCCCTATGAATTGCTATGAGAAGGACCTGAGAGGGATAATATTATACTTCTTCTTCTTCTTATCGTGTCACTGATTCTTTCGCACCAAGTGTGGTGAAAGGATTTTAAGTGCGCCTCAAAGAAGCCTTTTTCGTAAAATTCGCCCACATGGACGGATGCAACAAAAGCTTTAGAGATATTGACTATGATAGTGTAATGGAAGACAATGTGAGGACACTGTACTTTATGCTGGTGATACCAGGTTTTCTACTACTGCTGATCGTCATATTCATTTTTAGAAGAAACTTCAGGTACTGTTTAATCACGTTAAGGAATTCTGCAATGCTGAGTCTGATCCACAAGAATGAGTTTATTGATGGTAAGTTTAATTGTTGACCTATTTTAATATGATAACTTTTAACGCGTGAACGCCGAACGCCGAAAGGAAAAGGATTGGAGTCTTTTCCCAGCAGTGAGATGATAAAGGCTAGTAAAAAACTATAGTCGTTCTGTAGTTTAAAAGTTATGCTAAAGCCTTTCCGAAGAGAAAATAAATAAATTGTCCATCTTACTTCCAGACAACACAATATTCCACTACGACGTTTTCGTATCCTATTGCAATGAGGATCGAAACTGGGTGTTGGATCAGCTCCTAGTTATTTGCTAGAAATATTGTGGTAAATCAATATCTAACTTGACGTTTTACGAGTACGTATGGTATTTATCCAATCATAATAAAACTTAATTTATTAGTTATGCCTAAGGTAGACAGATAAAACCTATTGTACCGTTTGTGCTTAAACCACTAATTAAAGAACCTTAACAAATCTTCGATGAACTTCTCATCAGCTTAGTAATGTTTATTTACTAAGAGAAGTATTAAGTATCTAGTATGTCAAATCCAATAGTTCTTAACAAAGTTTAATGTTGGGTCTAAAATCCGTCAAATTTCGCATTTATCCCCCGACTGAAAAAGAGTGTGTCTGTCGGTGTTATAAGATTGAGGCCTTAGTGGGTATGTCTGTCAGAGTGAGATATAAGTTTGAGGACTTAGTGGGTGTGTCTGTCAGTGTTAAAATTTTATTTTTATTAATTTCTTTACGGCTATTGCATAATGATTGCCACGGAGAACAGGACGATGACCCACCCAGGCGGTGACTGAACGCAGAGTGTCGCTCACGGCGCGCGGGCGCAGATCAAAGGTCAAAATAGGTCAGGCGCCAATGATTCCAAAGAATATTCTTTATCGATTTTCTCGGGATTTTCATAACAAAACTTAAAAAAAATCATTTCATAAATATTTTTTATTTTATTTGTTGAACCTAATTCCTGAGTATTTGCAGCTAATTATGAATAACCCTGTACATTATAGGTATTTCTATGTCCCCAAATTGTACCGTATTTTATATTATCGTACGGCATATTAATATAGTACATTACATATTAGAGCTTATTGTAGGCCATCAGGTACCTAGATATAAAGAGAAATCGCTTCTCGCTCCGCTCATGCGATGCAATTGACCTTAGTATAGTTTGGTTCAAGATAGTGTTGGTGATCGACTCCCTATAATAACTTAATGCAGTGACACGAGGCAGAGCTCGCCCTCTTCCACGGAGACAGCTACGTATAAGTATTATTTAGCTTGTCTGGCTCGTATAGGTAGCGGCACATAACTGTAGCGCTGACCGTTATTGCGCAGAAGTCAACAATAAGGTACCTGAGGGGGGCTAGCGGGATGAAGGGCGGGCGTGCGTAGCGCTGATTGTCTCCCCAGTCGCACTCCGCTCTCTGTACCAATAGGACACTCTGCACACATCCACACATCCAGTGTACGCGACATGCGCACACTACGACGCATGCGCAGCTATCCCCTCCGCGTATCGCTCAGCGCTCAAGTTATGTGCCGCTAGTTATAAGTCTTGCGCACATCTAAATGATCTGCGATGGCGATCAGTGAAACGCCGACGCCATCTTCTTAGATGTGGGCAGGCGTTTAAGGTTTTTTTCGGTAAAATGTTCCATCTACAATACTCGTGATACTTTCCCTCCATGTGGCATGTCCGTGGGACAAGAAGGTTACGAGTGCGAGTTTTTACCAAATTAAAAAAGGTTGTATGATAAAATACAGCACCATGGAGGTAGAAGTAAATAGGTTGTGTATTCACAAACTTAGTGAACACGATATTCTAAATTCAAATTTACTTTATCCTCTAGCGGATAAAAACGGCTTTTGCAGTCAGATTTTGAACAGCATAAACACACTTGTCGAGCTGGTGGGATGAAAAAGATTTTTATCTTATAAGGTTGACTTACTGTCTATTCCGTCTTTACCATAAGGGCACACGGGGCCCGTGCCCAGGGCCCCCATTCTCAGGGGGCCCCGAAGGACCGACAATTTCTGCACATTCATTCTCAAAACATTTTTGTCGGGCACATTACATTTTTTTCACAATACTACGCCATTATAGCCTACTGTATTTGATTACCTATAATAAATGGCTATGCTTAGTAAAAAAATGTTATTCTAATTAGCTTTTATTACTTTCCAAAAGGGCCCCAAATTCTTGTGTGCCCAAGGGCCCCAGCCTCTTAGATCACCTATGGGTATTTCATATTATCATCTTCGGCCTAAAGAAGTCCACTACAAGACATAGGCATCTCCTACACATTTCCAGGAAGAACGATTCTGAGCCCTTTCCATCCATCGACTTCCCGCGATCTTAAGAGGGAATCACACAGGCGACTCTCCAACAAACGTAGTCCCCTATTTCCTTTAATAAAGAAAATATCACCTCCAATTCATATTTCATATAAATCATATGAGGGTCATATTTTCTTTATCAATAAGTTTCTGAAAAAAAGAAAAACATACGAGCACGTCTAAAGCAGATCTGGATTTTATGAGACAAAATGGTTACTCTAGAGGCATTATCCAGGGAGGAAATAGGGGACTACGTTTCTATGGAGAGTCGCCTGTGTGATTCCCTCTTAACAATGTCGTCGGTCCATCTGGTGAGTGAGTGCCCTACGTTACGTCTGCCGGTTAGTGGTTGCCATTCTAGTTATGAGTATTTAAGTCTGTGAAATAGTATGCATAACTCATATAAATGTGAATTAGGTACCTCAGGTCAACTAAGTCTACTGCGCTGAAGTACGTACCTGCTTACATTACATTTTAAGCAATTACGGGCTTTAAAACGTAAAAAAAACATTTTTTTTGTCATCTTTTTTTTATACAACTAGTTTTAGTTCTCTATCCGAAATCCATTGTTGTAGCTGTGAATAACTGGAACTGTAGTCGGCCCATTGGAGCAACGACGTCTCGAGGTGCACTTTGGCGGTCGTCATCTTCTTCACTAGACGGTCCCATTCATTTTGAAGTTCTTTCAATTCGGTGTTGATCCTGTCTTTTCCATCGGATCTTGTATTACGAAGGACTTTCTCTCCACTGTTTACTGTAGCGTGAACCAGGTTCTGGCCTTCTTCGCGACGTTTCAGCAGATCTTCAATTTGTTCTAGACGCTTCTGTAAGGCTTCCTTACTGCTGTTGCTACCAGCCTCGCTGCCGCTGCGGGTGATTTCCCACGCGTCGTCGATCCATTTCTTGGTTTTGGCGTAGTTGTCATCGTAGTTTTGGTGTTGTTCGCAGTTGGTTTCAACTTTCTTCAGGACATCATTGGCCATGTTGACTAGAACTTGATACCTGGAGTTGAGATGCCTCAACTGGTTGTTGACGTAGGTATCGAGATGTGAGGACAGTAGTCCAGAGGCAGAAGCATTAAAGCTGTCAATCTCTACTTTACCTTTATTTAATTGCGACACTATTTCTTGAACTTCGTTTGGGGCATACTGTTCGCCGACGGCATTGGACTTAACGGAGAAGACGAAACCGAGGTCCAGAACAGCCTGGTAAAATGGCAGGGAAACTGGAGAGTGTCGGATTGAAGCTAAGTAGAACCAAACAGATCATTTTGTGACTTCGGTGGTCCCGTTTTTTGAGGAGGGCGATGATGGCTAAGTCCGAAAACGCGAGAGATAAGGAAAAGTCGTGAAAGGAATCATACCCGGTATAAAGGAAAATAATAACTGCATATTTATTTATTTCAAAAATCTTTTACATTTGTCGGAAATGGACCAGAATGATGTTTAATAAAATTACAACACGTAATTATTGAACCAATGGATTCAGTTGCTGATAAGGATTTATCTAAGGAAATAAATGTTTTATCAAAAATGAATGGAAATAGCAAATTTTCACAATTTTATATTTTTACACGGAAGAAAGCTCACCTCTTAGTCAAACTTTTAAAGCAAAAGTATTTTTTGGGCTTTCATAATAGACATTTTACAAGTATATTCACAGCAAATTGCAATAACCTCTATGGCAGCGGCAAACCAGCGCGTTGCTTTATGCTCTCTCTGCAGCGGTTTTATCAGAGGTAATATAAGAAGAGGACAATCAACTACACCCTAGGGAGCGGTTGCCGCTGTGATTTGTCCGCTCTCTGTACATAAAAGCTCAGAAACTCTATCAGAAAACAAATTAAGTTGGTTTGTTATGAAACGAACCTCAGGTTAAGAAATAATCGTGGACGACGACGATCATGTCACAAGTGAGAACTCTAGAGAATTCGTACAATAAGATTTACCTACTACTAACAGAAACATTAATGTTCAAAATCTATGGTACCTTGCCTAGTCAAAGTTATCTATGCCTATTCGCCCCAGAATCAGGACATACATGTTATCAAAGATTGGTATTCGAACAGAAATGCAAATAAGGGATGTTTGCTACCGAGCAAAATAAATAACCAAGCACTCAAAAGCTATACAATGTTTAATAATAATTATGGAGTAACATTTATTAGTGCTATTGGAACAAAAAGTGCCGTTGAGTCAGATGAACTAATTCGCGTTACCTGGCACGATTTAAATAAATTCATATTTTTTTTAAATAAAATGCATGATTTTATATTCAGGCCCCAAATTAAGCAGAGCTTGTACTATGGCAACCAGATAGCTGATGTAATACTTATTTTTTTTATAAATGCATATTTAGAGCACAACATAACACCCAGACAGACAACAAACATCTGCGTTGACAACAGAAATATTTGTTCTCGCTGGGGATCGAGCCCACGACCTACGGCGCAGAAAGCAGAGCTACTACCAACTGAGCTAAAAGACTAGTTCATTGCTATGGATATCACGTTATTTGCTGTTTTTTTTATAAATCAATTTTCATCATCTCAATACTTACAAATAAATAGAAAGCAATGAAGTAGCCTGACGCCTTTTATTCCCCATATCATAAGTAGGTACTTAGATCTCATAGACCTTACCTTACCTTAGAAGGTACCTACCTACCCATCACAGGTGTGATGGGTAGGTAGGTACCTACTAAGGTAAGGTAACCCATAACCCATACAACCTATGCTCAATAAAGTTTCCATGAGAATGCCTGTAAGGTATATTCAGAACTTTCTGAAGCAGCCTAATCAAAGAGAAGCAAAAAAGCAGCCAAGTGCGAGTTGGACTCGCCCATGAAGGGTTCCGTAGCATCAAGTAACATAATATAAAGGTTCTTGTTGTTCGTCGAAAGGTAAATTGCGGTGTACGATTTATAACGTATAAAAAAAACTACTGACTAGATCTCGTTCAAACAAAATATCGTTGGAAGTTTGCATAGTAATGTACAACACATATTTTTTTTAGTTTTATCATTCTCTTAATTTAGAAGTTAGAGGGGGGGGACCAACTTTTTTCCACTTTGGAAGTGTCTCTCGCGCAAACTATTCAGTTAAGAAAAAAACGATATTAGAAACCTCAAAATCATTTTTGAAGACCTATTCATAGATGGTACACACGTATGGTTTCGATGAATAAAATTTATTTTATACTATGTTGTGATTTTTACAATGGAGATACAAAAAATTATGTCAGCCAAACAGAAACCAAATATAACTAGCCTATAGGAGATTCTTCGCCAAAAGAAAGAATGATCCAACACAAATAAGCCCTAATAAAAAATAAAAAAAAAAGTTATAAATAATAAACAGGATTCTCAGACATCCGGAGAGAAGGAAATTCCAGTAGGATTTATTATTCAACACTCACACAGACTCAAAACCAGAGCCGGAGACATAGCCAGATAGAGCTTGTGGTAAGCCTACTGGTTGGGTCGATTTCAGCCTAAAATTAATAAAGCCATAACAAAGGGTTTTACATTTAACTCCTATTTATAAAAAACAGTTGAAAATAAAACATTATACATTTGATAGCACCAAAAATTTAGCTCGTACATCTCTAAGACTGAAATAAGGACTGCTATAATTTTAGCGCCATGTAAATAGTATAGCTTAGAGAATGCTTGGATGCTTCGTGACCAGTTTTGTCACATACTGTGCACTTTATTTTCCTTTTGTTAAAATAGTAAGCGCTTTCTTGTGCGTTGCCATTTTTTTGGTTTATAATTCCATGCCTTGACCTCGCCTGGGCTTCTTCAATAATCTTTATTTTCAACTCCTCAGGCGTAGGCAATTTGTCTCTTGTTTCTATTGCTATCCGAAAATTTTCATAAGCCGATGGCAAACTGTATAGAATGATGATGCTCAGCAGATCATCATTTATTCCAACTTCCATGTTTTTGAGCATGTCGACACTGTCGAACATGGCGGACAGGTGATCCTGCACATCATCTTTATCCATTAGTTTCTTCAGGATCAATTGTTTTAATAATGCCGCCTTCCTGGCGGGGCCTTCGCTTTGATAAATACATTTAAGTTTTTTCCATATTTCGGATGCCGATGCGCAATTTTTTACTTGCCGTATTTCCGTAGGCGATATGAGAAGAAATAGCTCCGATCGCGCCAACATGTCCTTTTCGGCGTCGGGCTTTGGGTCATTTATTGTGGTCCACAATCCATTTTTTACAAGAACGGCTTGAGCTTGTATGACCCAAGTATCGTAATTGTTTCGGTTTAGTAACTCAATGCGGTATTGGGAAATTTGTTGGTTGGTGGCCATGATGAACAGTTCCACGCGACCAAGCCTAGAAGAACAGGCAACAAACTGCGACTTGGTTCCTACAATTTTTTGTATGATCCTTTTACAAATTAAAAATAATTATTATAGCAGTGAAGTTTCAGTGTGGTGCCACTTCACTTAGTGAGACGTAATAGATAATACAAAAGCAAAAGTTTCAAAGACAGCACATGCTACGCTTCAAAGTAGTAAACGAAAATAGTAAGTTGGTACAGACATTGCAAATTGACAGTTATAGTGACAGGGACACGCAGTTTTATTATTTACTAGCGTGACTGACCCAAAAACTAGATAAAAACAATCCTTGATGCGGATTATAATATCATGCTAAAATTTCAGCTATTATAAATTGTCTAAGAGCTGCAAAAATCTAGTTGTGGGATCGCTCGAGCTTTTGCAGTTCGATCAACTAAAGGTAAAATCTTTGATAGCCTTCCAAGAAAGAAATTTAAAGTCAAAAATGTATTTATTCTGTTGTATCACAAGGATTACTTTGAAACGACTTAAAGCTGTCTTATATCTTTTCGATAAGGTAAATATGAGGATGTTTGGTTTTTTGTAGTTCTTCCCTATAGAATGCTCCTAGTATAGGCTGTTGATTATTATCTTTTACTACTTATCGTAACCATAATCCATATGATTTCCCTATATAACCATATATATGTCTGTATATATATGGTTAACCTTAATTAAAATTGTACTTATTAATTACGTATTAGGTACTTTTATTGGCACTATACGTATTATATATTACGGTTAGTGACATATATTATTATTAGTATTGGTATGTGTGTTGTGTATTATTTGTGAATCGTAATTATTACGTTAATAGTAAAAATTATTATTGTTGTCATGATAATCTAATTATGATCATATGTTTGTATCTAATTATGATCATATATACAGAGAATGTAGTTGTTTACATATTGGTCAAATCATTCACCAATTCATAGTATGTCTCATAGTTCGTATAACGTCTAGTTCTGTTTAATGTAATGTAGCCTAGGATGGGTTTGCCTGCGCAAGGCAACCAACCGTATTTTAATCCTATGAGGTGGCGTGACAATATGCATCGGCCTCAAGCAAGACAGGCACATTTTCAAGCCTATCCCCCTCGTCAGAGAGGAACACGTGCTCAATTTCCAGATGGCTCCCGCCAAAATAATGCACGAAGTCAGAACAAAGCCTCTGGCCAAAACTACCCGCGCAGGGACTATCATCAAAATCAAAAAAGAAAATCATGACTGCATGGGTTTTCAAGCGGGCTGTCTGGCAAAGTTTGTGACCCAATGGCGAGCGTTGCACGCCCCTCCTATTATTTTAAAAATAATTCAAGGATTAGAAAAATGTCTTCTTAAAAATCTCAAAACAAGTTTATTGGGGAAATTTGTCAGTTTGTGGTAACTTGATGTGCTGTTACTTGTACTTTGTATCTATTCCATTTTGAACGCGCGCTTACTAGGGGGCGCTTGGGTAATGTTTGCACACGGGCGCTACATTGGCTAGAGACGCCTCTGCCCGTGGGATTGTTTACGTAGCTACCGTGAAAATACAGCGTTTTGCTATGGTCCCGGTCTATGAAACTTCATTATAATCGACCCCAAAGCGAAGCTTTGACTATGGGAACCAGATACAAAATTCAATAACTTATCAAATTAAAATTCTGACAGCTGCTGTCAGAATCTGTCAATCATAGACGCATAGCCAAAACAATAGACATATTTAATTGCGTCCCTAAAGATTTTAACACCACACGGTGACAACAGCAATAAATAAAAACTTACCTAAGTAGAAACTTCTTATCTTATTTCAATATTCATAACATGCCGATAGCCAAACTCATGATCCTAATAGTTAAAATAGGTAGGTAAACACAAAATGGTGTTAGTTATAAATCTTGTTTGATAATTTAAGCAATAAAATAATACTAACCTGTGATACGATATGCCCCCTTTTGTTAAATTATTGGTTCGGCTATCGTTTTAGCACTGCAAAACAGCACAATACGGCATTTTTATATTTTTTCGTGTTTTTCTCAGTTACGTTTCTTCTGACAGACTTCAAACACGACTAAACAAAGGAAGGCTTGAAGTCGTGGTACTCCGCAAACTTGGAGCGTGAGAAGGTCGTCTACATACTAGTTCCATTACTTCTTTATTTCGTGGTTTATACTGAGGTTTTCGAAGCTTTTTATGGACCAGACCAGAAGAAAATAAATGGAGAAAACTTTCTTCACACGCTTAGGACTCAATTTATTTTATTACTTTATCTACATACAATTGCATTTGAAAACCTTGCATCTAATCTAGCATCCTGCAGTTTCATGATTTCGATGCAAACAAAAAAGTGAGCCTTATAAATTGTGTCTAACGGTCCGAGTCGACGGAAGCCTCAAAGTAATTCGTTTTATTTTACTAACGAGTAAATATTTTTTTTACTAAAATAAAATGGACCTGATTTTGCAACAGTGAAAATCATCAAATAGCATATCTATATCCAGCTTAATCCAAAGCGTACAATCCTATGACTCGAGCTGTGAACAATGGCGTAGGGTGCGGTACAAAAGAAATTTCAATATGACGCCACGGAACAAAGGACAGTCAGAAGCACTGTTGTGGTCTATTCGATCCATCCATGTTTGGATGTGTCTTTGGCAAATTCAATACTGCAATACGTTTGTACGTGCCTAAAAAACTAATGAAACTTCACTGGACCGACTTGTCTATTGATTGACTTGACTTGACTTGACTAAAAACTATGATAAATAAGTAATAATATCCTCACTCGACGCTGGCAAAATTGATCCAAAATGGACAGATGCCATAATTAAGAAAAAGAAGAGAAGAATGTCAAGCTTGCAATTTTTTGGACTCGTCTACCATATACGTCTCCAATGATCTTCGCCACCAAGAGATCACAGATATGCCTAACTAGCCCAAATTTCTATAGTGAAGATACCTTCCTACCTAGATATTTTAAAGACATTCTTGATTAGTCTTTCAGTAACTCACAACCAAAACATCACTCTAATGATGAACCGAGTTTTGTAAGCAACCTATAACTTGCATATTGTTGTATTTTCAGGTCATTACCACGGCAAGTCACACATCACCTCAGCGTAAATGAAGAAGCAGAAACCAAGTTCGGAGAAAATCATCAGCCAGGTGACGAAGGTCAAGGACCTTATAAACTTTTTTTATTCCCTACATGTTATGTCTTCACCTGTCATTGTAATAACACTTGTCTCTGTACAAATTTTAAGCACTATCTTTTTGAAATGTACTGTTGGTGTTTAATAAATAAAAGATTCTGACGATGCTGATTATACTGGGTCTGGTGGAGAGAATACAGGCACCTTATAAGTAGGCTTGTATCTGACTTAGTTGATTTATGTCATCAGAACATGAAGACGGCGTCAAAGATTTCAAAAAACGCATTTGTTTCGGAGCTACTACGGGGCCAAAGACAAACTTGGAAGAGAACTCTTTTTAGGGTTAAGCTCGCCTTTGTACATGTCTTTACTTTAAGTTTTCTAAATGTTGTCTATGTGTGTGCAATAAAGAATAAAGAATAAAGAAACTTATGCCTCACACTAATTACAACCCTCATATCGTTAGGGGGTTAAAAGCCATTTAAAAAAGCAATGCCAAAGACCTGACAAGGTATGAAATACGCTACAGCACCACCCGTGGACATTACCACATAACTAATCAAAGAGTGGACCTGTGCCAAATATACTGTTTGCCATGACAACTCTCTTCGAATACTTTAAACGACAAGTTTCAAGGAAACTGCTCTTTTAAATTAACTATTATGAAAATCTTTATCAGCTACCGGCTAAACATACATTTCACGCCATTTAACTCAGATCTCATCTTATGTACATTGCTTATGTACAATGTACATCGTTTACGTAATTACAATGCATTTGTTCAATACACGCAACTGAATTTGAAAATGAAAGCGTAACGCAAATCGGAAATCGAATTGAATTAATCTAAATAAATAAAGTAAACTAAAATAGAAAACGCTGCATTTATGAGTAGTAGCGTGTTTCATAATCTTTCTACCTTTTTTATGTTTTGATTTCTTAATTTTCTTAATTAGAATTGAGGGTAATCTAAGAAAAATCACGAGATAAGCGTCCTGATTTGGGGAAAAACCGTATGACATTTCTGTTGTCATTCATATTTCTTTAATGGCCGCTTTCAGCTTTCAACATCGCATTTAGACTCCTCAGGCGTACCCAAATAACCCTAATATGAATGAAATGAAGAAAAATGAAGATGTAAAAGCAAAACCATTAAAACTCATAACTTTACCAGACAGTTGAAAACTTATTTATTTCATCAACAAACTAGCTAGGTTACAAGACAAGTTAGGCAAAGGTATGATTCCGATCTCAAAAGAAAGCAGCAGTGCTGCGGCTGCTGTAGCTTTGTGTCGCGCTGATTTTTAACAGACTTCCAATCAAAAAGGAGGAGGTTCTCAATTCGGTTGTATTTTTTTTTTTTTAATGTTTGTTACCGCATAACTTCGTCACTTGTGAGCCGATTTGAAAAATTAGTTTTTTATCTGAAAGGTACTGCTTCCAGATTGGTCCCATTTAAATTTTATTAAATCGGTGTTGCCATTTTTTTTTAAATAATTTTTTTAATGTTTGTAACTGCATGCCTCCGTCATTTATTTATGAACCGATTTAGAAAATTATTTTTTATTTGGAAGGTTATTCTTACGTCCAGATTGTCCCAAACAAATTTCATTAAAATCGATTTAGCCGTTTGGCAATGAAGTCGGTTTCTCAAGTTTTTTAAACTTATAATTATTTCGAAAACAAATTGTGCGCTTAGCAGTGCTGCTTAGTTTAGAATATAATGTTGTATAGATCTACTATAGAGAATGTACGGGGCAGCAGTGCTGCGGCAACTCTGCTGTGTGCTGCCGAGATAGGAATCATACCTTGACAGTATATTTTTGGAATAGCTACAGATTTTACTTACAACGTTTTTACTGTGAGGCAGCTGCGTAATTTTATATTTAAGTCTCTATGCAAAAAAAGTGTGTAGTTATAACATGAAATTCAAAGCACCTGTGTTAACAGTAAACACTACCATTGCCACATAAAAATTGTATTATTTCGAAAAAGTTTTGATTTCTGTGTGAAAATGGTGCTGGATAAATTGAAACAAGTTTTTTATTTGTAGCAAATTGATCCTTGATCCTTGTTTTGCTTAAGACAAGCGTACGCTAGAGATATTAGTCAGTAACTTAATTTAACAAGGTAGTCCTGCTACTTAGATTTGATCTAGGCCCTAGTTTGTGTCTAAACTTCTAAACACAGCCTTGGGCCTAAGTAATATACTAATAATTAGGTAAAGAGCATCAATCTGTAAGACTCGTGAGTGTATTTCAAAACATTACTTTAAAAAACTAATGTTTAAAATCAGATTTCTTAGTAAAAAAACATTCCCAAACTTTAGGTATAGGTTTAAAGGTACATACCTATCAATATACTGTTAAGTCGGCACCTGGGTATTGGGTCCTTGGAAAATACCTAGCCAATCCCCAGGCATGGTAGACATCCTCTCAAATCTCTTGGGCTACCCACTAGTAATTAGATTTGCCATACTAGCGAGCACCTATCTACCTCTCGACTGGCCTCTAGCTCAGTTGGTGACTGGCCTCTAGCTCAGTTGGTGACTGGCCTCTAGCTCAGTTGGTAGTAGCTCTGCCTTCTGCGCCGTAGGTCGTGGGTTCGATCCCCACCGAGAACAAATATTTGTGTGGTGAACATAAATGTTTGTTCTCTGTCTGGGTGTTATATTGTATTCTAAGTATGTATTTACAAAAAAAAAATAATGTATTCAAGTATTATATCAGCTATCTGGTTCCCATATTACAAGCTCTGCTTAGTTTGGGGCTGGGTAGTGTTGTGTGAATTGTCCACAATATTTATTTATTTATTTATCAATCAAAAAGGAGGAGGTTCTCAATTCAGTTGTATTTTTTTTTTTTTTAATTATTATTATTTTTTAATGTTTGTTTCCGCATAACTTCGTCATTATTTGAGAGCCGATTTAAAAAAATATTTTTTTATCTAATAGGTACTGCTTCCAGATTGGTCCCATTTTAATTTTAATAAAAACGGTGTTGCCATTTTTTTTTTAATAATTTTTTTAAAGTTTGTAACTGCATGCCTCCGTCATTTATGAACCGATTTAGAAAATCATTTTTTTATTTGGAAGGTTATTCTTACGTCCAGATTGTCCCAAACAAATATCATTAAAATCGATTTAACCGTTTGGCAATGAAGTCGGTTTCTCAAGTTTTTTAAACTTATAATTATATAACGATATTTTAAAACTAAGCAGGCCAATAAATAATATGGTTTCCTGACGATTTCTTCTAAATGTTATTAAAATTGGTCAGCAGATCTCAAGCATCGGTTCCAAACCAAAACCATGAACAATGAACCATTAACTTTTTATTGCCTGGATTTGGCGCAGTATCAAACGATACACGGAATATTTTCTTGAACTTATCAGTTTTATGGTAAACAACAATATTAATCGGTGTAACACTGCCCTAAATAAGTTTCCTCTGTAAAAGAAAAACAGAAAAGATTTAGAGTGATGATTTGTTTTAAAGAAATCAGTTGGTTATGTATTATAGATTTGTAAACGTTCCAAAATACACAAGAAATCAAAAATAAGAGTAACTAATAGCAGCCACCCATCGAAATGGTGGCGGTTTAGAAGGTAGGTACCATATTCAATTGGTTAGTAAAAAATGAAAAAAATATAGTCATGGACTCCAATGATACCCTATCCTAAATAATAAATAAAATCCTCATTAACTAATATTAATTTTATTACATTTTCACAAAACATTGATACAGTACGCGCACCGGCCCTCGTCCCTTTTAAGTTAACTGAAGTAGCTGCGTATTTTGCATGGTTTCTAGAGCTCTACTTCAAAGGAACAAAGATCCATGCCCTACTTACATGGGGTAATATAAATAGGCCAAACTGAGAAATAACAAGGTATCTACACTTTATGTAACTATACAATGTATACATTGTCAAGAACTTGAACATGTAACGTAACTTTTGATGGCACAGCTCAGTTTTATAATGTTGACATAATTCAAACAACATTATCTAGCCCCGAATAAGCAGTGCTTGTCAAAGTCAAAGTGAAACGTTTTAAAGTTAAGTGAGTCTAGGTGCCAGTTCCACGCGACCAAGCCTAGAAGAACAGGCAACAAACTACGGCTTGGTGTTTTTGTATGATCTTGTACTATGGGAACCAGGTAGCTGATATAATAATACTTATAAGATTTTTTTTTTGTAAATAAATACTTAGATTAAAATATAACACCCAGATAGAGAACAAACATCTGCGTTCATCATACAATATTTATTTTGATCTCCGTGGAGATCGAACCCACGGCCTACGGCGCAGAAGGTTATAATATCAGCTACCTGGTTCCCTGGCTTTGCTTAGTCAGTTAGACAGATAACCCTTTATTGATTACCATGAGACTCTAGGTAATTAGGATCCAGTTTTTAGGTACAGTAATACAATGGGCGGCTTTATCGCTAACAGCGATCTCTAGCAGGTAACCTTGAGCTGGATTGTATAACAAACCCCTTTGAAGCGTAAATGGATCCACAATCAAATTCTTTGGTTAAGATGCGCACGGAGTAGCTGACCCTCTTAAGACATTTGGGCAAACAGAGCCTACTAGTACACAGTGGCAATAAAACAAATATTTGGGTCTATTTGCTTCGTTTACCACTCGCTTTTAGAGAATACTTGAAGCGAAACCGAGCAATGGCCATTTCACTTGCCTTTGAACTCCAGCAAAACATGTTGTACATCTTCCAATGTACCACATTCGGTACAATTCGGAGATGGGACTTTTTTCATTAGAAAAGCAAACTTGTTTGCCGGGATGTGTCCAGAATGTAATCGTAACGCCAACTTTAGCCAATTTCTGCTTAGCGATATATTATCTATCCACTGACCATAAAAACCAGTCGATGAAATATATTTATTAAATGTTTTTATAGTTCTCCTTCTATCTCACTATCTGTTATCAATACCCATTTGTGTCAATAGGTGACGGCATCGACATTGCGTGATGCTCGATGTTAGCGAGTATTTGCCCTTTCAATACTGTTGCTGACAAAACTTATTATATTACACAGGTTGTGTTAATAAATGTTCAGTATGAAGGTTTCATCTTCTTTATTAACTACTTAGCTGATTATTTTGTAATTCTATAGCCTTAGATAATAGCCTCTGACTGTACTTATAATGCGCATTGTTCCCAAAAAATATAATGGGACACAAAGACAACCAAAAACCACTCGTTTTTGCTACTAATTTTGAGTCCCAAATTTTTGAAAAGGTCTGCTCGATTAGCCAGCGTTTCAACCAGGACTTAAAAATGCCAAGATTGGGGGCCTCCGTGAGGCTCCGTGACTGTCGAGGGCAATCGATTGAAGACCGCGGGCCCATTACATGGGTCAGCTTGCTTGCCTTCGCCAATGTTCGGGGCGCCTCTGATAGCTGCCCTGCTCGTCGCGTACTATACTTATGAGACTCCCTCAGTTTTGTTAAGACATCTTAGCTCTACCTCACATGCACAGCCACCTGAAGGATCAATATCGACAGCACTGTCAGTATGCCCATCGATCCCCACCGAAGACAAACACGGGAGCCCTGGTGACCTAGTGGTAGCCCCCCGCCTTCCGATCCAAACCAAACCAAAGACAGAACGAACTTTGTCTTCGGTATTCTTCTTATTGTGTCATTAGTTCTTTCGAACCAATGTGGTAAAAGGATTTCAAGTGCGCCTCAAAGAGGCTCTTTTCGTGCACTTGACACATATTTTCGAACATTTTAGGTTCTTTGACGTGCCGGTTTCCTCACGATGTTTTCCTTTACCGTTTGAGAGTACTGGCATAGTGTATATACATTTTTGGACAGACAAACTAATTGGTAGCGACTGGATTTGAACGCACGACTATAGAACCCGAAGGCGGGGCCACTACCTACTAGGCCACAAGTCTCTCCAGAACTGAACGTACAGAAATACAATTAGCCTCAGACCCATTTCCAGATAGAACCTAGAACCAGGGTCCAACTAAGCATTGCTCGTCTCGCGCCGTGTGCCCAGTCTGTCCAAAGTTGTGCATTCAAATCCAGTTGTGACCGATGAGTTTTTACTTCAGAACAATTATACACACAATGCTAGTGCTATCAAACGGTGAAGGAAAACATCGTGAGGAAACCCGCGGCTTAGTCTGCTCCGTACATATTGACCATGTCTTTCCTGTGGGTTACACAATAGCAACATACTTTTTCGTTGATCACTTTACCATAATTAATCCTCACAGAATACCTAACCTACTTTTCAACAAGTTCATATACCCCTTCAAAAATAAACATTGCAATCATAGTTTTCGCTTCGAAAACGCGGCCAAAACGCAAACGTAGTCAAGCACAATACACATAAATTATTTTTGTTCTGAAAATAGCCTTGTCACTGTTCGTCATTATCAATAGATGTGCGATGGCTTACTTTTTTACTAATAAATCCATAAAACCCTTTTCCCAAAATTAAAGATAGTTATGAATATAATATTGATTTAATTTTCGGACAATGCCGGTCAAATCCATTTTTTTTTTAAATTGTTTTATTTGCCATATTTTTAATTATTCTGATCTCAACGGTTGTAATTATGTTAGAAGAATACTTTAAGTTATGTTTCATAATACTTTTTTAAATAAATGTTGATTTTTCACTGACTTGTGATTATTTTTCCTTAGGTGACCGGTAATACCCTTCCTTACCCTACATACGTTACTTTTTTTTAGGGGAAGATGAAGTGAGACGAAATAGGTTAAATACAAAATTCGTTACTATTTTATTACTTAGTTAAAATACCTACCTAAAATTTTGGCAAATTTTTATCATCCGCACTTGATGCGGGCTGGTTTTTCCGCAAGTAGGCCGCTGGCGGGCCCTTTTTGCGTGACCCTTGACACGTGTTGCTCGAATTTTAATAGGTTCTACGACACGCCGGTTTCCTCATGATGTTTTCCTTCACCGTTTGAGAGTACTGGCATAGTGCACATACATTTTTCGACAGAAAAACTCATACACGACTGGATTTGAACCCACGACCTTCGGATCGGAAGGCGGGACCGCTACCACTATTAGACCTCTCGTGTGCTCTCGGTAAAATACCTAATATCTTTAAATATTATTTTGGGTCCACGGGCTCCCGAAATATCTAGTAAAAAAAACTGTGTTTTAAAAACCCATTTAGTCCAGTACCCACAGAAAAGTAGCTTTAGTTTGTCTCTAGTGCGGTATTGTGTACTTTCAAGTAATGTGAAACAGAGCCAAAAGCTCTGTTTTACTTTATCTTTTTCAATTCCATAACCTAATTATATTTGCAGTAAGTAGTGTGTAACTTGTGTGCTTCCAGTAAACTCGAGGCTCTCGACCAATATATTTCATTTAGTTCTGCCCATAAATGGCCACTGGCTCTCAATTCAGCCATAAAATGGGATAGGTTTTGAAATCGAAAATTTGGTGCGCGATTGATGGTTATCGGACTATTTACAAATACGGTGGTGAAATACTTAATTATGTGTTTGTAACTACAAAGAGGGAACTAATGTGTTAGTAAAAAAAGTTTTCGTATTTATAATCTGCGTGGACTTTGTTAGCAGTCGGGACTTTGTGAAGAGCGTAAAGAAAGAAGTTTATCTGTACCTACATAACAAAGCTTCTATAGTAGGTGGTTACTTATCGCTTAGGTATGTCCAAGAATGTGTGTATGTGTGATGGATAACTTCGAATACTAATGCCAACACATCACATCACATTCGGTCGTCAGGGGCTGTAAGAACCGGAAATGGCCCTGAAACAAGCGCTCCGAGTTTGTTCCCGGATATTCGTAATCAAGCTTCCCTCACATACGCAATTCCCGCTCAAATGGAAAATGTCGAACGAAAGGAAGTTGAATTATTTTTATTTTGCAGGAGATTTGAATTTCGAATAGGTACCTACATTTTTCCAAACAATCGTTTTTATTTTGTTTAGACTATACTAAGTGCAAAAAAATATTGGCGCTGGAAACATTAGGGTGCCGTAGCCAAATGGCAAAATCGGAACCCTTATAGATTCGTCATGTCTGTCTGTCCGTCCGTATGTCACAGCCACTTTTCTCCGAAACTATAAAAGCTACACGATGAAACTTGGTAAGTAGATGTATTCTGTGAACCGCATTAAGATTTTCTCACAAACATAGAAAAAAAACAATACATTTTGGGGGTCCCCCATACTTAGAACTGAAATTCAAAAAACTTTTTTTCATCAAACCCATACGTGTCCGTGTCCCAAACATCTATGAATAGGCCTTCAAAAATGATGTTGAGGTTTCTTATTCGTTTTTTTCTAAACTTAACAGTTTTTGCGAGAGACACTTCCAAAGTGGTGAAATGTTTGTCCCTCCCCCTCTAACTTCTAAAATAAGAGAATGATAAAACTAAAAAATATATATGATGTACATTACTATGTAAACTTTCAACGATATTTGGTTTGAACAAGATCTAGTTAGTAGTTTTTTTTAATACGTCACATTAATCGTAAACCTCAATATACCTTTCGACGAACCACTAGAACTTCTATATTATATTAATTATGCTACGGAACCCTTCATGGGCGAGTCCGACTCACGCTTGGCCGCTTTTTTTATTTTGTGCTGGCTTGGATACAAAGTCTTTCCGCCAAGTCTTTTTGATAGGTACTTACTATAAAATCGCCAGCGTGCAAACATTTTCTGGCTGAATGAATGACCGCGCAGTTGACCACTTTTTGGCATCATTTTGGTAACTCTTTGTTTGGCTTCTTTTGAACCATGTCTTCATACCATTTTCCTCAAACAAGCATCAACAAATTGCAGATTTTATGCTACTCGCCAATCTGTGGCATTTCAGGAAACTTGGCACAAATCTTACAACACACCACATGGTATTTTTATAATTTACAAGGGTAGACCTAGATAAAACACAAATATTTACACACCACCACTGTGGACGCTTATTCTTTGATGGCGTCTCTAGGAGGGAGAAGACTATCCGCTAGGGGTCCATACATTCACTACACTGAAGATGCGTGTATCCTTTGCAATTAGATTTATCAAAAACACTTCAGTGGTGGCGAGAAGTGTAATATTTTTTAGCTTAGAATATTGGATAGGTAGGTGCATGTTAAATTTACATGAAGAGTTGAATGAAATCCTTAATCGAATTATAATTCAGATGCAAAAATAGGCAGATCCATAGCAAAAGCTCTGTGCGACTATTATCGGCATATTCAACTGGGCTATTGCGTCTGTTTGCCACTTGTCTGTACGGGCTGTTTAAAACCATTGAAGTTGCTGTTTTTTTTAACTCGAGTTGGCGCTGGATACTTTGTCCTTAACCTTGAGTAATGAGGTCAGCCCCAGCACTAAGCTGCACTACGGCAGTTTTCAGGTACAATGTACATACGCAGTCTAGGAATCAATCGGGGAATATTTTATTATCTACCAAGAAAATGAGTATTTGTTTTAATGTAGTACCTACATACAGTAGGTACATGCCTGCCTACTTATATCAGGTACAATATGTATGTTTAGTTAACAAATAAAAAGCCAAATCGTCAAGAATTCTAACATTTAATAAAGTTTTCTAATATCCTAACATATTGACACATCAATTCTACACAATTTTCTAAAATAACACTTTTACTTTCACAAACATTTAAGTTACCAATAGACTCCTTAATTTTGACTAGTTTCTCCGCTACCATTGGAGCTACAATATCATTCAAACTGTTGTCAGTGGAACACACTGCAGCCGAATATAATAATTTACTAACATCTTTTCCATGGTTATAATAATACTTGACTACCATTAAAAATCCATAAAAATTATAACTTAATCCTCTCAGGTCAATGTATAAATCCTTGTACAATCCATAGCTACACGGAAAAAAATGGGGTCTGACAAAGTGTTCATTCAAGAATAAAATTATTCTCAAGTATATTGTTTAATCTCAAGCATATATTTACTTAAGGTAACAATAATATCTTGAATAAAATAACATGGAATTCTTCAATATATATAATATTATTCTTCATTTATTTCTTTACATCAAGAATATTTTTTTGGATCAAGAGGATATTTACTCTTGACTGTAGAAAACGTTTTCATTTTGAACACAGCAATTAAGAATTCTTACTCTGAATAAATAAAGATTTAGCTTAAGAAGCTCAGAGATTACGGCCAAGAATAAAAATAAATTATTGGTTTAAGAAAAAGTGTGAATTCCTTCAAAAATAATATTATTGAAACTAAACTTTCATACTTTTGATTCAAAATACATAAAAGATTCATTTTAAATAAAGTCTACTATTTAAAATCAAGAAAATATTCGTTTTATAAATACTCTCGAATGACAAAATATTGCCTCTTAACCTAAGAATATGGATTCAACTATCAACTAAGAACAAACATTTTAGGTAAAGAAATATTTACTCCATTGAAGATGATTTGTTCAACAATTAAAACTCTATGTTTATTGATTTGAATACTTACTGTTCTTCGATTAAGAATTATAACTGTCTGCCATTGAGACCTATTTTACTTGGTTGGACAAATTCAGCAGTTTTTCTGTGAGTGCTATGTTTTTTAACTGAAGAATATCGTTTCTAAAATTGATAAACAACCAACATTTTAAGTCGAGAAAATATCTTCTTCAGTGAATGTGGATGTTCTTTTCAATTAATTATATCTGTGTTAACTAGAATACTTTATTATTATTTCATGAAGAATTACAACTTTCTTTACTTAAGAATTAATGATTTGTTCATTTTACAAACAAAGTATTTTTTTGCTTATAACTCCAAACAAGAATTTTATAAAATTGCATTAAGAATTTATTATTTATTTTTTCAACAATAATATTATTGAAACTAGACTTTCATACTTTTGATTCAAAATACATAAAATACTCATTTTAAATAAAGTCTACTATTTAAAATCAAGAAAATATTCGTTTTTTAAATACTCTCGAATGACAAAATATTGCCTCTTAACCTAAGAATATGGATTCAACTATCAACTAAGAACAAACATTTTAGGTAAAGAAATATTTACTCCATTGAAGATGATTTGTTCAACAATTAAAACTCTATGTTTATTGATTTGAATACTTACTGTTCTTCAATTAAGAATTATAACTGTCTGCCATTAAGACCTATTTTACTTGGTTGGACAAATTCAGAAGTTTTTCTGTGAGTGCAATGTTTTTTAACTGAAGAATATCGTTTCTAAAATTGATAAACAACCAACATTTTAAGTCGAGAAAATATCTTCTTCGGTGAATGTGGATGTTCTTTTCAATTAATTATATCTGTGTTAACTAGAATACTTTATTATTATTTCATGAAGAATTATAACTTTCTTTACTTAAGAATCAATGATTTGTTCATTTTACAAACAAAGTATTTTTTTGCTTATAACTCCAAACAAGAATTTTATAAAATTGCATTAAGAATTTATTATTTATTTTTTCAACAATAATATTGTTTAGACAAGAGTTTTACATTTTTGATTCAAAATACGACATAGATAATATATTTTAAGAATCTACTATTTAACAGCAAGAAAATAATTGTCTTATAAAAGCTCTCAAGTGACAACTATTGCCTCTTAACCTAAGAATATGGATTCAAATATCAGCTAAGAACAAACATTTTATGTAAAGAAATATTTACTTAATCGAAGATAGATTTGTTTTACAATTTAAAATCTGTCTCTTTTGGTTTGAATACGTATACTGATTTTCAAATGAGAATTATAATGGTCTACAATTGAGACCTCTTTTACTTGGTTAGACAAATTCAGTAGTTTTTCTGTGAGTGCAATTTCTCTTAACTGAAGAATATCGTTTCTAAAATTGATAAACAACCAACATTTTAAGTCGAGAAAATATCTTCTTCGGTGAATATGGATGTTCTTTTACAAATAATAATGTCTGTGTTAACTGAAATTCTTCATTATTATTTCATGAAGAATTAAAACTTTCTTTACTCAAGAATTAATGATTTGGTTATTTTACAAACAAAGTATTTTTTTGCTTATAACTATAAACAAGAATTTTATTAAATTGCATTAAGAATTTATTATTTATTCTTTCAACAATAATATTGTTTAGACAAGAGTTTAACACTTTTGATTCAAAATACGACAAAGATAATATAATTTTAGAATCTAATATTTAACAGCAAGAAAATAATTGTCTTATAAAAGCTCTCAAGTGACAACTATTGCCTCTTAACCTAAGAATATGGATTCAAATATCAGCCAAGAACAAACATTTTATGTAAAGAAATATTTACTGAATTGAAGATAGATTTGTTTTACAATAAAAAATCTGTCTCTTTTGATTTGATTACGTACTGTTTTTCAAATGAGAATTATAACGGTCTGCCATTGAGTCCTCTTTTTGTTGGTTAAACAAATTTAAAAGCTTTGCTGTGAGTACAATGTTACTTAACTGAAGAATATCGCTTCTAAAATAATTGATGAAGAACCAAAATTTTAAGTCAAGAAAATATTTCCTTCTACAATTAATTATAATGTCTATGTTAACTGGCATACCTACTTAATTATTATTTCAATAAAAATGATAAAATGTTTTAGTGGAGCTAAGTAGGTATACATAATATTTTATTAGTTGAATAAAAAATATTTTTTTACTTTGTTAAGTTTTGGTAAGCAAGAATTACACAAATAAATATGACACTAAAAAGTATGTGAATTCATTGTAAAATGAATCAAGCTGGGAAAATTGAAAGCTTTTATTAAATAAGTTGTTGAACAAAATAATTATGTAGTTCTGCTGTTAACGTCTAGATGGCGTTTAAACATTCGTTTAACAATAATATTCTTAAAGCAAGAGTTTATACGCTTCTGATTAAAAACATGTTAGAGATACCTACATTTTAAACGTTGACTCGCGGGCGTATATGAACGTTAAACAAACTTCAAAAAAAGACGTAATCGTGGAAAGCCAATGGATGGAAAGGGCTCAGAATTGTTCTTCCTGGAAATGTGTAGGGGAGGCTGATGATAGGGGTATATGTCCAGCAGTGAACTTCTAGAGGCTGATGATGGTGATGATGATATTAATAAGTCTATAAATCATATACATCAGTAAGTAGTTTTTACTGCTGTGAAACGATGCTGAAAGCGTTCCATTTTCAAATCACTAAAGTAAAGTAAAGCAAGTAAAGTAAGTACCTATAGTAGAGCATTGCCTTGCAGGTCACGTATATCAGAAACGTGCCCTACGATTTGACAGGCGTCACGGTTCAGCTGGTAGTATAAATACCTGTGTGGTGAACATAGATTTTTGTTCTTTGTATGGGTGTTCTAGATTTTTTTGTACAAGATAGTAAGCAAACAAGCACATGGTCCACTTGATGGCAAGCGGTTATCGTAGCCTATGGACGCCCTGAATACCAGAGGCGTCACAAGTGCGTTGCCGACCCTTTAAAGGTATGTTTTTAGGAATACATAAGTATTGTATTCTAAGTAAGTATATACAAAATATATAATCTATACATATACTAATATTATAAGGCTGAAGATTTTCATTGTTTGGTTGAACGTGCTATTAAAATAAATAAACAAATAAATATTTAGGACATTCCACACAACACTACCTAGCCCCAAATTATGCTGAGTTTGTACTATGGGAACCAGACAGCTGATATAATACTTATATGTATTTTTTTGTAAATACATACTTTTAATACATTAGAATAGGGTAACATGACCGAAATCCAGCCACCACCCAATTACCAGCCGCCTCCGTAAAATCAAGCTAGAATTGTAAACGATTTACACTATGATATTTCCTTGTTACCCAAAATGAACCTTAAATTATACTCCATAGACGATATCAATTTGGTCGAGCTAAGTTTTAACTATTCAGTTTAGAAAAAAACGATGTTAGAAACCTCAACATCATTTTTGAAGACCTATCCATAGATACCCCCACACGTATGGGTTCGATGAAAAAAAAATGTTGAGTTTCAGTTTCAAGTATGGGGACCCCCAAAATGTATAGTTTTTTTTCTATTTTTGTGTAAAAACCTTATTGCGGTTCACAGAATACATCTACTCACCAAGTTTCATCAGTCAGGCTCTTATGGTTTCAGAGAAAAATGGCTGTGACACGGCCGGACAGACAGACAGACAGACAGACAGACAGACATGACGAATCTATAAGGGTTCCGTTTTTGCCATTTGGCTACGGAACCCTAAAAATGGCACACGCCTTGAATGTCATGCCAGTATTTGCACCTATTTTTCCGATTAGGAATCAATTTATCATGCCCCAAAATCATATCTATTTCCGTGTGACAAATGCTTATAAAATTAATAATTAAGTTTGTTTACCCACCTAAGTAGGTAGGAACCTAAACTATAATTTTTTTGTATGAAAACTATGATGCAAATGAGTGTTTCACACCAAATTGACGTTTCTTGACTTTAGCATGGAAATCTTGAAAAATATTTAAGAAAAGATGTCTTGAGTCCAAAACAAAAACATTCTTGAATTTAAACAATGATTCAAAGGTGTGTTTTAGACCAAATTCACGTTTCTTGGTTTTACCAAGGAAACGAAACAAACTATATGTAGATAGCTACGCGTTTAGGCATAGATCCGGTGTTGCAGTGTTTTTCCCAAGTTGTAGGGAAAATAATTGAAAATGCATGCGTTCACTCGGTTAGGCTCTTGCCGAGTGTTTATAAAATATATCCTATACACGGGAGCCCTATGTATCACTAATCGGTCTTTACCACGGAAGCAAAAAAACGAAAACATCTAGACCAGTAGTTCGCTCCGAACTGAGATCGCGTAATGCGATCCAAATGCTCTGAAAAGTTAAGTACGTACCTATTTATAAATAAATAAATATTGTGGACAATCCACACCGCTCTATCTAGCCCCAAACTAAGCAGAGCTTGTATATGTGAACCAGATAGCTGATATAATACTTAAATACTTTTTATTGTAAATACATACTTAGAATACAATATATACACCCAGACAGAGAACAAACATAGATGTTCACCACACAAATGTTTGTTCTCGGTGGAGATCGAGCCCACGACCTACGGCGCAGAAGGCAGAGCTACTACCAACTGAGCTGAGAGGCCAGTCAAAACTTATGTAGTCCATCACGCATTGTGTTTTATCTACTTTGAGGAAGTATTTCTATCCAGATTCACTGTTTGGCTTTACCTCTGAATATACCTCACTAACTTTGTATGGTTAACTAGCACAAAAAATGCATAAGTGCATGAAAGACCACAAAGAGGCTCGTGGTGCACAAAATCCTTTCATCACCCTTTCTACCGTCTATAGCTTATCGATTGAATAATAATTATTTCGTAGTGAGTCAACGTCAGTAAAAATAGTGGAGAAATGTGAAAGATACGGCCTTATTTTTGGTAACTAACATTTTGTAGCGGGCAACACTCTTTTTAGTCTTGTCTTTGCTTGCGCCGGAGCGGTGAGTTGTATTGTGTGTGCACTGTTGCCGTTTTAGCATTTTTAGTGCTAAATTTAGCATATTTCATGACTCTTTAGCATGTAAATTTTGCATCTAGCATATTGCATATTTTGGCATTTCAAATCAAAAGTCAATGTCAAAAGATTATTTAATAGAGACCGACCAGAGACATTATTTTTTATCTGTGGTTTTCATTGAGGTGTGGCAACTCTCTAGATCAGGGACTTCCCTGAAATTAGTTTCTGATTGTTTTTACGTAACGAACGTTTCGCGTCCGTCCGAACCCCACTTGACTCTTGAATAAATTCATTCCATGTGATTTGTGAATGTGAAGTGAAAGTATGCCTCTTAGATATGAGCAACATTATCGCGAAGAATGGGAGAAGATAAGCGAGTTTAAGGATTGGCTTTTGGATGGATTTTGCTAACATTTGGTGCGTAACGATACTTTAAAGCCTAGAATAACATGTTAGGCTACTGTTCTACCAAAAAATTGTATACAGAAAGGTTAATGACAAAATTAGGATTTTAGCATGTTTTTTAGCATTTTTATATACAAAAATAGCATTTTTTAGCATTATTTGGAGCAAGTTCTAGCATTTTCTCAAAATAGAAAACGGCAACACTGTGTGTGTGATTGATTATTGAGTTCCATTCCATTTATTCTGAGATTCGAGCCTGGCATGTAAGTTTTTGAGTTATTGAGAATAATAAGTAAGTACCTAGGTAATTGATATTGTGTTGTGTTGTAAGTGTATTTAGAATTGTTGCATTTTGTTATCGGACCGACGCACGCTCAGACATAGTACCGGCCGGCGCCATGTTGAGAAACTTTCCGCTTATTGTATGCACTTATCGTTTGATTGGGATAGGTGTTCTATGTAGGTACTACTTATATTAGGCGAGGCGGTATACCATTCGCGGTGCCCGGACGAATTAAACTCAAAAAATGCTTTGCGCTTCAATGTTCAAATTCACTGGTTAGGTACCTACCACAGCCGCTGGCACTGCCTTCTGCTACGTAGCAGGCTGCTGCAGCTGCTGTAAGGCTGGCGGTAAGGCTGCTGGACTGCCTTTCAGGTTATGTCTCTCTGGGTGATGAAAATATGTAAAAATTATCTTGTCCTTGTCCCACTTTATGTAGGGTCGGCGCAACAGGTTTTCGTTCTCCACTCTCCTCTATTAGCCGTCATTTCAACAGTCACTCCTTTCTTACTTATGTCATCCTTCACACAATCCATCCATCTTTTCTTTGGCCTACCTCTACTTCTATAACCATTCACATTCATATTTAGCACTCTTCTCGTTACATGACATTCTTCCCTTCGCATAACATGCCCGTACCATGCTAACCTATTGCTTCTCATCTTTTCAGTCACAGGCGCCACTTTCAAACTGCCCCTAATATACTCATTCCTTATCTTATCCATTCTAGTCACTCCACACATCCATCTCAACATTCGCATTTCCGCTGCATGCACTCTTCTTTCATCAATCCCTTTGGTGGCCCAACACTCAGACCCATACAAAACGACAGGTCTTATAACCGTCTTGTAAATCTTCCCCTTTAGTTTAAGGGGCATTCGCGGATCGCACGTTGTTCCTGTGACCTGTCGCCATTTCATCCATCCTGCGTTTATCCTGCTCTTTACTTCCCTGTCAATCTCACAATCATTCTGTATTACTGAACCGAGGAACCGAGGTGATGAAAATATGTAATCTCTACCTAATAAGCAGAAGTTCTTGTAACTGTAATCTAGGTACCGTAGCCACAATACTAAACCTGCTGAAAGGTGCCGTTTATCCTGCCCAGCTGTTTTTTACTTAGTTACTACCATAACCACTAATTGATGTCCCGTCCATTTGCAGATTTAAATCAAAATTGAACTGATTCCCAGCATACTTATAGAGAGAGATATGTAGAGGTTAACTATGGAGTTGCTTCTAATGGAGAAATGGAATATGCCACAGGATATAATTACAAATTTCAACGGTAGGTGAATATTAATTATATCCTTCGCATTTAGATAAATAATATTTTTTTTAGTGATAAGGGGAATTTTTGTTTTAGAAAATGATGTAACTGTGGATCAATTAAAAGATATCAATGACAATATCCTGAAAGAACTGTGCCCAAAGATTGGACTAAGAATAGAGCTAAAAAAAAAATAGATGAGTATTTGATAGCGACCTGCACAGTAAGTTTCCTACCTACCTATTGAATATTCTGTTTCTAATGATAATATTATTTTAATGGTTTTGGCCGGCCACACAGCTCAGTTGGCATGGTAGTAGCTGTGCCTTCTGTGCATAGGTCATGGGTTCCCTCCCCGCCGAGGATAAACATGTTTGTACAGTGTCTGTATGTTATAATATATATTATATATAGGTAATTGATTGAGTGAGTGAAGCGAACATTTTCATCAACTAAGGCAATTTGACATTGTATCTTTGTAGAATATAAATCTTTATCGCCCACCTTAAACTACTCATATGGTTATGGTGGTTGGTTATGGAACTCCTTGCCTGTGTCTGTCCGCTTATCCAAATCGCTCAACATTTTTAAAACTAAGGTTAATGACCATTACTTATCCTTGTCTGCTAATATTTAGGTATCTATCATAGTGTATGTATTGTATATACATTTATATTAAGTTGCATGTATGTATATTAATAGATAAGAAATTGTGTACTTATATTAAAATAGGTATAAGTAGTATGTATTCACAGTATTATTATTATTTTTCTTATTTTTATGTAATATCTTCTTAAAAAAGTTTTTGTGCACCGCCGTCTATCCGATTTTTTATCTATCCTTTCCATCCAAAGGTTGTCTGGAAGAGATCGCTCTTAGCGATAAGGCCGCCCGTTGTACTCATTATTTTGTAATAGTTTCTGTATTTATCCTTGTGTACAATAAAGAGTTAATCTATCTATCTATCTATATATGTTTGGCTAGGGTGCACAAAGAAAAAATAGTAAAGAATAAAAAATAAGGACATTTACATACCTAAGTAAATTTATATAGACTATATACATACATAAATATAATCAATACATACATATTTACCTACTTAAATAAAATACATTGAGTATGTACATTCTATAAATAAATAGCTACATGTTTCTATAAATACATAATATAAGTACATTATACCTACACATGATAATAAATATACCTATGACAAATTATATTATTATAAACAATCTAAGTTAAATCAGATAGGGGGTAATAAATGAGGTAAAAATAAAAAGTTAACGAAACAATTGAAATTAAGTGTCATATACAGGGTGTTTTTTTGAGAAGGGCGGTAATGGCCAAGTGAAAATTTGCTATTTCCATTCATTTTTAGTAAACCATTTGTTTGCAAAGATTGAATCTTACCAGCAACATAATCCATTGGTTCAATAATACAGGGTGTAATTTTTTGAAAAAATCGTTCGGGACCATTTCCGTCACAAGTAAAAGATTTTTGAATAAAATAAATATGCAGTTATTGTTTTCTTATAAATTGAGGGCATGACTCCTTTCACGACTTTTCCCTAACCCTCGTGGTTTTGGCCTTGGCCATCACCGCCCCTCTCAAAAAACTATCCTGTATATAAAAATTATTGTCTACCTATTCGATGTTTGACTGTTCACTAACCATTTTGAATCTAAATTTACTCAGAATATTTTGGGGATAGATAGTGTTGTGACAGTTTACAAATATTTATTTATTTATGTTGGGTCTAACTAAATTAGTCCAACACCAGCATGCCAAATACTTCTGTAAAACTATAATGTTTTCAGATTTGTTAATACCGAATTCTTGTTTCTAGTTAAACCTGGACTTTGAAAAACTGTATCCTGAAAGATCAACATGCTTTTTCAGAAATTGGAATTGGTTTATTAATAAAATAATCAGCCTCAAATTTGGTGAATCGAAAGATGACACATTGATGACTATATATGAAAGTATTCAAAAGCAGCCTGATGATGGTAATAATTACAAATAAAACACAATTTATTTTTGAAGTGAAAACTTCTTTAGCGGCGTTGAGCACTTTTTCTGTAATGGGTATAAAATCTTAAACTCACGTCAGCGCGTCAGGACACGTGACCTGATCGAAAAAGCGTAAGATGGATGGAGAGTAGACAGCTATCCCCTCTCTACGGCGCGGCGAAAATGTATGCCTGGGCCTACTGTTTCGTTTAGGCAGCGCAGGGCGCTTGCGCGAATGTTCGTGTATGTTACAGCGTGCCAAATAACAAACAAGCCCCCCCTAACCATTCCAAAATATCAAACATGCTCAACGTTAATAATCAAGTTTTCACTTCTGCCGGCACTCCCGGAGTGCAACCCGTCTTTTTTTTATTGATTAGGTTTATGGTTGAAACTCCGAGAATATTAATTTATCACCTGAATCTGACTATGAGTCCTAAATGACTCAGTATTCTTATTTAAATTATTTATGTAACTAGCATCCGCTCGCATGGTACTTTAAAATAAATCATCTGTTTTATACATTTCAGATCTAAAAGTGCCAGGATCAAATAAAACTGTTGTCCTACTTGATTCCCCCGAGAGGAAGACTGAACAAGCGAAGAAAATTTTCCACATTAGAATGCGTAGAGAACTTCATAATTGACGTTGAGGTAAATATATTGGGGTACTATTTTATTTCGTTGAATGGTACAATATCTATAACTCGCGGTTACGTTATTTTAGGGTATGTCTTGGTTTTTTCCTGGATAAAGAGTAACCTGTGTTTAACCAGGGTATAACTTACATTCATATTTGGCTGGCCTCTCAGCTCAGTTGGTAGTAGCTCTGCCTTCTGCACTCGATCCCCTCCAAGAACAAATAGGTATTTGTGTGGTAAACACAGATGTCTGTTCTGTCTGGGTGTTATGTTATATTGTATTCTATGTATGTATTTAGAAAATAAATGTATGTAAGTAGTATATCAGCTATCTGGTTCCCATAGTACAAGTTCTGCTTAAGAGGGCATCACACAGGCGAGTCTCCATACAAACGTAGTCCCCTATTTCCTCCCTGGATAATGCCTCTAGAGTAACCATTTTTTCTCATAAAATCCAGATCTGCTATATACGTGCTCGTATGTTTTCCTATTTTTCAGAAACTTATTGATAAAGAAAATATGACCCTCATTATGATTTATATGAAATATGAATTGGAGGTGATATTTTCTTTATCAATAAGTTTCTGAAAAAAAGGAAAACATACGAGCACGTATATAGCAGATCTGGATTTTATGAGAAAAAATGGTTACTCTAGAGGCATTATCCAGGGAGGAAATAGGGGACTACGTTTGTATGGAGAGTCGCCGGTATGATTCCCTCTTAATTTAGGGCCAGATAGTGTTGTGTGGATTGTCTTAAATATTTATTTATTATTATTTATATCAAATTTCATCCAAATCCATTTTGCCCTTTCGGAAATAAGTGGGAACAAACATATTCACTTGATCATAAGCTTGCCCATATATAATATTGGAACTAAACGCGTGTGCTTTGTAGGTATGTTAATCAATTTTGCAATTTTTATATGTTTGCTATTGTTTGCAGAATCCTGGAGATATTCAAATGAAAATAGATGAAGTGAAGGAAAAGGCTCTACATAGCAAGCAAAGTGTTCAACCGTATCTAATTAAATGTGCTGCTGGTGATGAAATCCTGGAGATATTCAAATGAAAATAGATGAAGTGAAGGAAAAGGCTCTACATAGCAAGCAAAGTGTTCAACCGTATCTAATAAAATGTGCTGCTGGTGATGATGGTAACGAAAACTATTATTTAGTAATTGACAAGGTTATGTACAAGTTTACCTCGCCAATGAAAGCTTTTGACACACTGTTTAAATCATACCACGCGCTTCACGCCACGTACCCAGCAGCTGCTGCGCATTTATACGTGCTGATTCAGCGCTGTGTCTATAAAATAGAAACAAAGTATGATAAGATTGTACCATACATCGCAGATTTGTTGTCGCTTGCTAATATGTAAACAAAATGTATGGTTAATCTTGTTGAAATATACTGTACTATTATTGCACGATGAAGTGCCTTGAATGTCGCAACGAATATCAAGATTTTCAGCAATACTTTGTGCATTTGCGTTACGCACATAATATTGTCAATTATTTTAAATGTCCTGAAGAAAATTGTGCCAGGTTATATCACTCTAAAAGTGATTTAAAGAAGCATTTAATTCATTATCACGAAACCTCAAGTAGCAATCTCATCTCAGATGCCAATGTATTTGATGTTAGTGGCAAAGCAAACTAGTTCTGGTTCAACGTCTGAATTAACACCTTTGAAAGAAAGCCTTAAATTGAATAATAATACTGGGTATCAAACCACAAATTTATCTGATTATCAAAAAGAAGTTGATAATGCGTTGCTTACATTTATTGCAAAATTATATAATTAGATACGGTTGAACACTTTGCTTGCTATGTAGAGCCTTTTCCTTCACTTCATATTAATCTCTATAAAACAACCACAATTATAAACATCATCATCCATTTCAGTAATATTATTTAGTTTGAGTATTTTTCCGTGTACATAGCGATCAGCAAGTCCAGTGCTAACAAGTAATTTATGACTATTCGTCAATTGATGTCTTGTAGCAAGTGTTAGTGGCAAGTTTTTAAGGCTAGCTATTGATTGTGCATAGTTTTTCAACACTTTGTGCTTGGCCTCAAATTTAAAAGCACTTATCAATATTGGTGGACCAACTTTTTGGGTAATGTAGTAGAAAATTATGTTTCGGTTTTAATGTGCAGTTAAATAATTGAATTAAATTTTCCATGTAAGCTTCGATTGAAGTTCTCAAGTAGTCAATCAAGTATAAAGTGAAAATCTGAGATGTTAATATTTCTGTAATTTCTAACAGAGTTAAATATTGTTTCCATACTGGAAAAATACTCAAACTAAATAATATTACTGAAATTGATGATGATGCTTATAATTGCGTTTGTTATAAAGAGATTAATTGTGATCATGAAAATAATATTATCATTAGAAACAGAATATTCAATAGGTAGGTAGGAAACTTACTGTGCAGGTCGCTATCAAATACTCATCTATTTTTTTTTTAGCTATATTCTTAGTCCAATCGTTGGGCACAGTTCTTTCAGGATATTGTCATTGATATCTTTTATTTGATCCACAGTTAAGAGCGGGTCGTGCGAAAATTTGAGATTTAAAAAAAAAATTAATAACTAAATAACTAAGTGACATTTTAAAAATCGCAAAAGGACTAATTGTAGACTATACATTTGAGATTAATTCGAATTTAAGTGTGTTAAAAAAATATACTATTTAACATGACATTCTATTTAACGCTGACATACGATTTTCATTAGCGTTAAATAGAATGTCATGTTAAATAGTATATTTTTTTAACACACTTAAATTCGAATTAATCTCAAATGTATAGTCTACAATTAGTCCTTTTGCGATTTTTAAAATGTCTCTTAGTTATTTAGTTATGATTTTTTTTTTTTAAATCTCAAATTTTCGCACGACCCGCTCTTAATATACCGGTTGTTAGCAGCCTAAAGCTCATTAACACATTAAAATTGTATTTAGATGAATTTATGACACTAATGTATAATTTAATACTTTGCACAACATGGAATAGTAAGTACTTAATATTATTAATTCAGTAGATTAATATTCACCTACCGTTGAAATTTGTAAATATATCCTGTGGCATATTCCATTTCTCTAGAAGCAACTCCATTGTTAACCTCTACATAGGTACCTATACTCAGGTGAGTATAGGTAGGTATGCTGGGAATCAGTTCAATTTTGATTTAAATCTGCAAATGGACGGGACATCAATGGACCAACTTTTTGGGTAATGTAGTAGAAAATGATGTTTCGGTTTTAATGTGCAGTTAAATAATTGAATTAAATTTTCCATGTAAGCTTCGATTGAAGTTCTCAAGTAGTCAATCAAGTGTAAAGTGAAAATCTGAGATGTTAATATTTCTGTAATTTCTAACAGAGTTAAATATTGTTTCCATACTGGAAAAATACTCAAACTAAATAATATTACTGAAATTGATGATGATGCTTATAATTGTGTTTGTTATAAAGAGTTTAATGGTGTAACATATTGTGATCATAAAATAATATTATCATTAGAAACAGAATATTCAATAGGTAGGTAGGAAACTTACTGTGCAGGTTGCTACCAAATACTCGTCTATTCTTAGTCCAATCTTTGGGCACAGTTCTTTCAGGATATTTTCATTGATATCTTTTAATTGATCCACAGTTAAGAGCGGGTCGTGCGAAAATTTGAGATTTATAAAAAAAAAATCATAACTAAATAACTAAGTGACATTTTAAAAATCGCAAAAGGACTAATTGTAGACTATACATTTGAGATTAATTCGAATTTAAGTGTGTTAAAAAAATATACTATTTAACATGACATTCTATTTAACGCTGACATACGATTTTCATTAGCGTTAAATAGAATGTCATGTTAAATAGTATATTTTTTTAACACACTTAAATTCGAATTAATCTCAAATGTATAGTCTACAATTAGTCCTTTTGCGATTTTTAAAATGTCTCTTAGTTATTTAGTTATGATTTTTTTCTTTTAATCTCAAATTTTCGCATGACTCGCTCTTAATATACCGGTTGTTAGCAGCCTAAAGCTCATTAACACATTAAAATTGTATTTAGATGAATTTATGACACTAATGTATAATTTAATACTTTGCACAACATGGAATAGTAAGTACTTAATATTATTAATTCAGTAGATTAATATTCACCTACCGTTGAAATTTGTAAATATATCCTGTGGCATATTCCATTTCTCTAGAAGCAACTCCATTGTTAACCTCTACATAGGTTCCTATACTCAGGTGAGTATAGGTAGGTATGCTGGGAATCAGTTCAATTTTGATTTAAATCAGCAAATGGACGGGACATCAATTAGTGATTATGGTAGTAACTAAGTAAAAACCAGCTGGGCAGGATAAACATTCAGAAGGTTTAGTATTGTGGCTACAGTACAAAATGATAATTATTGTATTAGACAAATATTATGTTATATTACTAGTTTTAAGAATCTGATGGCATAAGTACAATAAAGGAACAAGTCTTAAATTGCGGCGCTTATCTATACTTCTCACGAGTGAAGCTAGGTACATGCCTATAGCTTCACTCGTGAGAAGTAGATTTATAGTGAAAGTGGATTTTATGAGCCAATGTAAAAATTAGTCTGCGAGTGAGAGGCACTGATTAGCACCTTCATGATTTATAATAACTTGAGCTTGCATAACATTATAAGGTAATAATTATAATGAATACCTAACAAATATTTAAATAAAATGACCAATACCTACTGTTGTTTTAAGATGTTTATTTTTTAATAAATATTTCATATAATTAAAAATTTATTTTATTATTTTATTACCTTGAGTATTTCCAACTTATTTATATCTATTTTCAGGCATGAAATGGCACACGGAGATCAGATTGGAAGATGTGAAGGTGCAGCAGGCTCGTTATTCTGTAAGTGAGTTTTAGCGCTTTTCTTATTCATTTCATGTTTCAAATGGTACCTACTCAATAATAATGTTATTTTAGTGAAGAAGTTTCAAGAACTGAAAATTCTTATAGTAAAATAATTTATTATTGAACCAAGAGATTCCGGGTCTCTGAATGAAACATGAAATGAATTAGATCAAGAACTAAAACTTCTTTACTGAAGAACACGGTTTTAAAATCAATAATAATGACATTATTCGTTGGAGACAATCTGATCTTCGTATGAAACATGACATGCGTTGGACCAAGAAGTGAGATTTCTTACAGTAAAATACACTATTATTGAGCCAAGAGATTTCTGATCTCTGTATGAAACATGAAATGAATTAGATTAAGAACTGAGACTTCTTTACTGAAGAACGAGGGTTTCAAATCGATAATAATGATATTATTAGTTGGAAACAAACTGATCTTCGTATGAAACATTTATGCTTTGAGCTAAGAACTTAGATATCTTTTAGTGAAATACATTATTATTAGGCCAAGAGATATCTGATCTCCTAATGAAACATGCAATGAGTTAGATCAAGAACTAAAATTTCTTAACTGAAGTTCAACGATTTAAAATCAATAATAATGACACTATTCGTTGAAGACCATCTGATCTTCGTATAAAACATTCATACATTGAACCAAGAACTGGGATTTCTTTCAGTGAAACACATTATAATTGAGCCAAAAGAAGTCTGATCTCCGAATGAAACATACAGTGAATTACATCAAGAGCTAAAACTTCTTCAGTTAAGTAGGTACACGTTCTTAAATCAACAATATTAACATTATTGGTTGGAGACAATCGGATCTCCGTATCAATTGCTTATTGTTGTTGAATTAAGAACTAAACTTCTTTACTGAAATGAGTATAAGTATTGATCCAAAAACATTCATATTATTCTTGCGAAACAATCTGATCTCCGTATAAATTTCTTAATATTATTAAACTAAGAAATAAAACTTCTTCACTAAAAATGCATGATCATCGAACTAAGAACATTAAGACTTTATATTTAAGACAACCTGATCTCCGGAGAATAACTTATGTTATTGAACTAATAGCTAAAACTTCTTTACTGGAGAGCAGCAACTGTTACTAAGATTGTTGGCATTCTTCATTAAAGATAAATTATTCTCAGTGTGAAAATAGAACTAATTGATGCAAGAATTTAAACTGCTTCACTGAAATATGCAGTAGCACACAGATAAGTAAATACCATTCTTCTTACAAATCATTTTTTTTTCATACGGAGAACTTATTTTCTTGTAAGAAAACTCCGGGATCCATTGGACAAAGTGTTCAACTGAGAAAAGCATTATACTTAAAATTATTATTTAATCACAAGTATGCAAATACTCGAAGGAAGACAAATATCTTGACTTAAACATTTATTTACTCGTATTGAAAATAGTTCTGTTTCAATACAAGCATTTATTGTTTTCCCCATATATGAATCACGGAAATTCTTGACCAATAGATATATTCTTGATCAGAAACAATATCATTTCTTGACCAATAAATATATTCTAGATGAAGGAGGATATGAGATATCCTCATAAATACCAAGAATAAATTCGATGATTACATGCTATATTTAAGACATAATGGTATTAAATATGAGAATTTAGGAATCTTAACTTAAAAAAATGTGTTTGCTTATGCAAAGACAACGTTGCTTTTCTATTGCAAGAACAGATATTGTCTTAATTTGTGAATATATATACTTGGAAGGAGAATTAATAACAAGACAAATATTTACTAATTTTAAGAATATATTGTTTTCCCCATATATGAATCACGCAATGTCTTGACCAAGGGAAATATTCTTGGTTTAAAACATATTTTTTTTTCCGTGTATTTATAAAAGACAGTTGTTCTTGGGAAAGCTTGAATTTGCTTGAGCTCAAAAATGATTTTACACCCTCAAATGTAAATAAAACTGAATCCAAATCATTATTAGGTAAGAAAAATCCATACTCTGTAATTAGTTTCAAGTTGTGACTATCACCATAGCAAATAAACACTTCATTATATGGTTCAAAGTTGTTTTTAGTGTAAATTGAAAAGAATCTGATGAAGTTTCTGATGCTGATAAGGATGACATGGGCATTGCTGACAGTGATGTAGAAGGACAAGAACAGTCAGATGATGACTTACCAGACTCTAAGGCTTGGGGAAAACAAAAGAAATCCTTTTATGCAACAGATTTTGTTGATGAAGATTATGGTGGCTTTGGAAATGAAGAACAACAGGCCCTCATGGAGGAGGAAGAGGCCAAAAACATTCAAAAAAGGCTGTTGGAGCAACTGGGAGATGAAGATTTCACCTTAGAATCCTTCTCAAAACAAGTAGCAGAAGTGGAAGACAAAGAAACTTTTATACAAAGTGATCTTAGTCAGATGTCAAAGAGGCAAAAGTTGCAGCTGCTTGAGAAAGAAAGCCCTGAATTTGCAGGGCTCATTGATGATTTCAAGACAAAACTAACAGTAGCCAAAGATAACTTACATCCTGTTTTAGCACTTGTTAAAGATGGCAAACTTCCAACCTGTCCGGCTTCTAAATTTGTCAAGACCAACTATGATCTTATTTTAAACTATTGCACCAATATCAGTTACTATCTTGTTCTTAAAAGTCAGAGAATAAACTGTGGCGAACGCATCCTTAATATTAACTACCATTATGAACGCATCCATCTAGTATTTAGTTATAATTTAGGAGTGCCGTTATGTTGGCCATATGGTAGATAACACCAATCGTAGTGCTTGCCGCCCGCTTAGGATCCGCCCACACACAAGCTGACAACGTAATGAGACACGGCGATAGCTCGTCTGCATGGACAAACCCTCTCCTCTTGCCCTCGGACCGCGCGACAAGCACCACGTGACGTGCAATCGCTCTGTAATTAATCTATACTTACCCGTGCCAATAATTATATAATCTAATGTAACGCCGATATTAAACGTGATGATATTAAATTGGTGTTTTCAACATGAACCCTAAATTGGTGACTACGACGTTCGATACGACGTTCTGATACGACGTTCTAATACGACGACACGACGCGCATGATATCGGCGCACGAATTGGACAGCAGCGGAGCCCTAGCTACGACGGCACGAGGGGCCAGCACAATTACGACGCCACGAAGGGCCAGCACAACTACTACGTGACTACGAGGCGTCACCATAGAGAAATACTACGAGGCGTCACGTAGGCCAGCATTGGCGACGACGGCGCAATTCTTCAGGTGTGGTGTCACGCAGTGCCAGGTACAGCTACAAGCATACCTACGCGCACGCGTGTCAACCTTGTTGGACCAGCGACGCGCCCGCGGCGGCATCGGCAGCGCCCCCTTAGCGGTGGCGTCACGTCACGTAAACTTTCTCAAACGACGCGCCCGCGGCGGCATCACCAGCGCCACCCGTGCGGAGCGGAGGCGTCGCGTAAACTTACGACGAGCAAGCAATCACAACAGTTTATCAAATAACAATTACAAATACAAACCAGTGCAGTGAATTACAGGACAGCATTCTTCAAGAACATTTATTAGAGACTCTATGCTATAAGTGTTTTAGTTTCGTTAGTTACCACAACCACCACCACATCATCAAATAGGTATTCGCATAATATTAGAATAACTTAACAATGGAAGAGAAAGGGATGGCTCCGACGCTGGGAGCTACGGCGTTGGATGTGGAGGACGCGACAAAAGGTAACATAAATAGAGTAAGCATAAAAGTGCCCCCATTCTGGCCGGACCGCCCTGCTTTGTGGTTCGCAAGCTTAGAGGCCCAATTTCATTTAAACCAAATAACGAGGGAGTTAACTAAGTTTTACCATGCAATCTCACGTTTAGACACTGCTACCGCCGGAGAAGTAGAGGAACTCATCATAAAACCACCGGAAGATGAGCCCTACACAAAACTTAAATCCGCTTTGATCCACAGATTTTCTGAGTCCTATGAAGAAAAGATTCGCAGGCTCTTGGAGAAGGAGGAGATGGGGGATAGGAAGCCGTCCTCCTTCCTTCGCCACCTGCGGACGTTGTCTGGTGGAGGCATACCGGACCGGCTGTTGCAATCCATGTGGACGAACCGGCTACCACGGCAGATGCAGTTGATCCTGCTCACACAGCCAAATGCGAGCCTGGAGGAGCTCGGTGACCTGGCGGACAAGCTTCACGAGGTCAACCCCGCACCCCAAGTGCAGGTAGCAAGCACTAACAAGGTATGTCCGCAGGATGACTTGCAGCGTTTGAGTAGGTTGGTGGGTGACCTGACAAAGCAGGTAGCCAGCCTCGCTGCAGCCAGCAACAGGGGAGCACAACACCGCAACCGCTCACGCTCGCGCTCACGTTCGCGCTCGAGCCCACAAACAGAAGGTATGTGTTGGTATCACTCTACTTACGACACTAAGGCCACCAAGTGCAAGTCACCTTGCAACTGGCACAGTAACAAAAACTCGGAAAACTCATCAGGCAGTCAGTAAGTGCGACAGCTGACTGCCACCCAACTAGCCGTCGCCTTTTTGTAACAGACAAAGTGACGAAATACCGCTTTCTCATTGATACAGGATCAGACATTTGTTGTTTCCCAAAACAATTAACATCTGGGCGACGCCTACAAACATCATACCAACTCAGCGCTGCCAATGGCACTGTCATAAATACATATGGTACCATACAATTAAATTTAAACCTTGGGTTGCGCCGCGATTTTTGTTGGAACTTTGTTGTGGCCGATGTTAATATAGCCATCATTGGATCAGACTTCTTAGCACACTACAACCTTCTGCCAGACTGCACTAAAAAGAGACTCGTGGATGGTATGACCAGCCTAGTCACTAGTGTGGAAATGTCTAACGCTGACCATAATAGCATCAAAGTTATATCTGCAGAAGGGTCAGAATTTAATAGAATCTTGTCTGAATTTCCAGAGATACTGCGGCCGCCTGGCATCCTAAGGCAAATGAAGCATGAAACGGTCCACTACATCCACACCACCGACGACCCGCCGATCAGCTGTCGACCGCGCCGCCTGGGACCTGATAAGCTGGCCGCTGCTAAAAAGGAGTTTAACGATATGTTGAACTGCGGCACTGCGAGGCCCTCCAAGAGCCCTTGGTCCTCGCCGCTGCATCTAGCCCAAAAGCGCGATACATCCTGGCGTCCCTGCGGTGACTATCGCGCGCTCAACGCACGAACCATACCCGACCGGTACCCTGTGCGACACATCGGGGATTTTAACCAAGGACTATCAGGTGCTACCGTTTTTAGTACTATAGATCTGGCTAAGGCATACCAACAAATACCTGTCTATGAACCCCACATTTGCAAAACCGCCATAATTACTCCGTTCGGATTATTCGAACATCCATATATGGGATTTGGGTTGCGCAATGCCGGACAAACATTTCAACGATTCATTGACGAGGTTGTTCGAGGGTTCGATTTTTGCTACAGCTACGTGGATGACATCCTTGTATTTTCTGAAAATGCCACTGACCATGCCAACCATCTTCGCAAACTCTTTCAAAGACTGCAGGATTATGGCGTGGTTGTCAATGCTTCGAAATGTCGTTTAGGGCTAGCTGAGGTTACATTCCTAGGTTACCACATCAGCGCAGCTGGAACACAGCCGCCTGAGGAACGCATTGCATCCCTGTTAGAGTTTCCTCTGCCTAAGACAGTTCAAGGCATGAGACGTTTCTTAGGTATGATGAATTACTATCGCAAGTTTTTACCCCAGGCTGCCCAACACCAAGCCCCGCTCATTGATGCAGTCACTGCCATCAACGGCAAAGGCGCAAAGCCATTTCCATGGACGCCTGAGCTTGAGCAACAATTTGAAGCATGCAAAAAGAGCTTATCATCTGCAACACTGCTCGCCCATCCCGATATGTCTGCCCCTTTAGGACTTTTTACCGATGCGTCCAGCACGCACGTTGGGTCCTGCTTACAGCAGAAGGTTGATGACGAATGGCAACCCCTTGCATTTTTCAGCAAGAAATTAGATGAAAAACAGGCTCAACAACCAGCGTACTACAGAGAACTCCTAGGTGTGTATGAAAGTGTGCAACACTTTCGACACATTTTAGAGTGCCGACACGCAACGATTTTTACTGACCACAAGCCATTATTATATGCTTTCATACAGCGTCGAGAAAAGTTGCCACCGCAACAGCTAAACCAACTTTCATTCATCAGTCAATTTACAACCGACATTCAACACATTAAGGGGACCGATAATGTAGTAGCAGATGCAATGTCACGCATTGAATCTATCTCACTGGAATTTGATTTTGCAGCCCTGTCTAAAGCTCAAGACGATGATGACGAGTTAAAACATCTTCCGTCTAAAACATCATTAAAACTGGAAAAAGTTGAAATACCCGGTACTAAAATTTCTATTTTCTGTGACAGATCCACTGGAAGATCCCGTCCGTACCTGCCTGGTCCGCTGCGTCGCGCAGTGTTTGACCGGCTGCACAACTTGAGTCACCCTGGCGCGCGGGCATCCGCACGCATGGTGGCTGAGCGACATGTGTGGCCCAACATGCAGAAGGATTGTCTAGCCTGGGCTCGAACGTGCATGGCGTGCCAAAGGTCAAAGGTATCGCGGCATAACACCGCTCCGCTGGGCAATTTTAACACACCATCTGGGCGTTTCAAACACGTGCATATTGATATCATAGGCCCACTGCCATACTCCCATGGTCACACTTACTACTGCCTCACGGCCGTCGACCGTTATACACGCTGGCCAGAGGTGTGGCCTATGACGTCAATCACAGCGGAGGAGGTTGCTGAAACGTTTGTCAGTGGGTGGATTGCTCGCTACGGTGTGCCGTCTACAATAACCACCGACCAAGGCCGCCAATTTGAGTCAAATTTATTCCAGCGGCTGACCAACCTATGTGGCTCACAAAGGGTAAGGACTACAGCGTATCATCCACAAGCCAACGGCATGGTAGAACGATTACACCGTCAGTTAAAGGCGGCTATCATGTGTCACACTGACACATGGTTCAGTGCCCTACCCGTCGTTCTCCTCGGCCTCCGATCTTCATTAAAGGCAGATCTTGGATGCTCAGCAGCTGAATTAGTATATGGCGAACCTCTCCGCCTACCGGGAGAGTTAGTAATCCCAACTCAATCAAACATCGCTGAGGCCAGCGAATTTGTCGCACAGCTAAGGGCGAAAATGTCGATAATGAGGGCAGTGCCTGCATCTCGACATGCCAAAACAACATCTTTCATACACAAAGACCTCGCGACGACCACACACGTCATGCTGAGAGACGACTCAGCACGGCGGTCCCTACAGCCTCCCTACACAGGGCCTTATAGAGTTAAAGATAGGGGCCTCAAAATTATTACCTTGGAGATAGGTGGCAAGGAAGTCGCAGTGAGCATCGACCGGGTCAAACCTGCACATTTAGACGTTGCTTCCTTGCCAACTGTCCCTCCAAGTTCAGTTATACCAAACAATAAAGCAGCATCTCACGTTACAGATAACACGCCGCAGCCTGCACCTCCAGCGCCTTCGCCTCCAGCGCCGGAGCCTGTCAACCCGTCAAAACTAACAACTACTCGTTCCGGTCGTAGGGTTAGGTTTCGACCTATTTTCGACCTATAGTTCGTTTCTCCGTGGGTGGGTGGTTGTGGCGAACGCATCCTTAATATTAACTACCATTATGAACGCATCCATCTAGTATTTAGTTATAATTTAGGAGTGCCGTTATGTTGGCCATATGGTAGATAACACCAATCGTAGTGCTTGCCGCCCGCTTAGGATCCGCCCACACACAAGCTGACAACGTAATGAGACACGGCGATAGCTCGTCTGCATGGACAAACCCTCTTGCCCTCGGACCGCGCGACAAGCACCACGTGACGTGCAATCGCTCTGTAATTAATCTATACTTACCCGTGCCAATAATTATATAATCTAATGTAACGCCGATATTAAACGTGATGATATTAAATTGGTGTTTTCAACATGAACCCTAAAAAACATTCAAAATCATCCCGTCATAAAGAGATTGTACCAATACAGACAGATGTTAAATAAAATGGAACCCATATACTTAGAAGTTGTAAAACCTCAGATTGACAAGATATTAGAAGCAGTACAAAACAACATAGACTTACAAGTCAAGCAGCAGAAGAAGGAAGGTAAAAAGCGAAAATCTAAGACAGTGTCCAAATCGATAAGTAATATCATCGTAAGATGCGTGTTCAAAGTATTAACCAAGTGATTACATTAAAAAGTTTAAATCAACCCAGGATTTATGTAAATTATTCATTCGTAGGTACCTGGTTTTCTATTGTCGTTATAATTGCCAAAGGCCCGAAAGACGAAGGCGTGTCGTCCCGCCTACCGCTCAAAGCTTTGTGTGGCGACTGTACTCACTTGTGTTAATTCATTTATTTCCTCGATAGTACCAACGCCCCGCAGTTTATTTTATGTTTGCATTGTTTATTTAACTGTACTGTGGGAGGCGTGCCACAATTTATTTTCGTTAGTTTGGTAATGTAATTATTTTTGGCTGTAACGGTACATAAATCTTCTTCTTCTTTCTGCCCTTATCCCACTAGGTGGGGTCGGCACAACATGTCTTTTTCTACCATTCTCCCCTATCACTCGCCATCTCAGTACTCACTCCTTTCTTTCTTTCTTTCTTGTGGAGTTCATAAATAATTGGTATAATTTGACTAGCCTCTCAGCTAAGTTGGTAGCTCTGCCTTCTGCGTCTGAGGTCTTGGGTTCAATCACTACTAAACACAAAAAAAAATCACCATCATCTGAGCCCATTTGCTGAGTACAGGCCTCCTCTTTATTACGCCACTAATTCCGGTCCTCGCACAAATAATAAAAATAAATAAATATTGTGGACAATCTACAACAACACTATCGACACTATCAACACTATCGAGCCCCAAATTAAGCAGTGCTTATATTAAGACAACCAGTTAGATCATTAGTAGTTCGATAGATTTTTTGTAAATACATACTTAGAATACAATATAACACCTAAATAAGACAGAAAACAAACATCAGCGTTCACCACATAAATATTTGTTCTCGGAGTAGTTCGAACTAACGACGAAGGCTGAGCTACTACCTACTATACTAGCTGAGAGGCTAGTCTATTTGGTATAATTCTGCGCTGTATTATAAATTCTTATAGACACAACCTGACGAAGGAAGCGTTTGATATCCTGTGCTGGGATATCATCCTCATTCTACCATAGCCATTTGTAGAATCAGTCAAAACCTCCACGTGCAGGGGGTAATAGCCTATATTACATTACATACTTTTAATATTTCATTATCAATTATGTACTAATGACTAGAATAGGATAAAAGCTGTTTCAAATTAAAATACAAAATGCTATAATTAGTCTGATTTATAAGCAGTAGGTATCTTATCTATGTATTGTGGTAAAGAAATAAGGCGAGTTATTAAAATAAATAATGTATTTTATTTAACTGTTTTATTGAATGGTGGTGGATGCTGTTGAACTTAAAGCAGCAGCAACTCCACACATGGCTCTTGTGTCGCCATTTCTTTAAACGATCTGCCTATAGCAGCGACAGCATCTACCATTCCCTCTCTTCACATTCCCTCTTCCACCACAAGGTGCCTTTTTTCTTGACTGTACACCCAGCGGAGCACATTGTCATAGTGATCTAAAAACAAAAAACATTAACATCTACAAAAGTAAGCTAAATAAAACCTGTGAGTGTGAGTGGATGCAGCGTATAGGGTCCACCCCCAGTGCACCCGGCGTTTCGCCGGTTGTCCACCACCTTGGACTTTACCTATGCGGCACTTGTATCTACATATTACCAGTAATTAATCAAAAAAACATAGAACTTTGTTGTTTTACCATATAGAGCACAAAAAAATTATTAGCTGCAAAAAACTAGGGTTATTGAAAACTATTTACCTACTACATAGGGTAAAGTACCCAATTATTGGCACTTTAAGCATCACTTTCTACATAGATCACGAAAACTATCTTTATGGAGGGTTGCCAGTAAAATAAATTTATTAAAATTACAGAACAAGAGCTATTTTTTGTTTTAATTAAATGGAACGTCAACTATTTCATAATTTTTATTTATTTTTTTATATCTATTCCAAATAACACGATTTTCCCAATTACTGGCATATTTTGGCCAATTATCTGCATAGGCCTAGTCCCATTTATTGGCATTTCGGATTCATTAATGATTAAAAGAAAATTGTTTAAAGAGGATAAGGATAAAGTAAAAAAGGCTAGTTTATAATAACTTTTATTAATTACCTATGTAGCTAGGTACTTAGATACTTAATAATGAAAACAATACAATCAGTGCAACCTCCTTAGCAATCAGTTGGTTCACACAATATAAAATCAGTATTAGATATTTAATTTGTTGTGTCAGAACAGAAACTCTCGTATTTTCAGTCTTACCATAATACACTTCTGCTTTATAAGTTAAATGTAAAACTTCTTGTGAATTGTCTGTTAAACGATCGTCATTGTCATCATTGAAGTCTTTTGCTGTTACAATAACTTCCGAGACAGGTGCAGGTAGTCTGAAAATAAAATCATAGGTTAGATGACACCAATTATTACCATACTTATGCCTAATTATTGGCCCAGTGTCAATAATTAGATATTTTGCGGTTGGCACGGGGGCTAATATTTGGAACCGTTGTGTTTTTTACTTTTATTTATTAATCATACAAAATTAGGTGGTCCACTAGTATATAAATGCACAAAACAAACACCTAAAAACAACAACTCTAAAAAACCAATTATTGTCATAAGGGCCAATAAATTAGAATACGGACATTTTTAGATACTAAATGTTGGCACTGTGATAAAATAATAAAAACAATGCAATTCTTGGAAATAAACTGTCAGTTATGTGGAATAATACGTACTGAATTTGCTTTCAATCATAACTACATTATAAATACTTGATAACTCATATTAAAAATGATTTTAAAAAAGCTCTTACCTTAGCAAAAAAATATTTTCACCGATCAAGTAGAGACACGTTCAGCTGTTGTTATCGCTCCGACGCCATGTAGACATTTCTTTTTTTAATGTGTTGCCAGTTTGGTGGCTCAGGATTGTACTAATCTATTTAAATATGTTGAAACACCGTGATATTAGGTAGATTCTTATTTTATAGGCTAAAACACAGAAGTGCCAATAATTAGTGCGGTGCCAAAATTAGGTCAGTCTACCCTACTCCCTTCCATTTTTAACCGTTTTTATGTAGCCGCCACCCACGGCATTTAACATCCTTGCAAGATTTTCCCAGGCTTTCAAATATTGTTGGTGCCCTTATTTTTACTAAGGGCTATGGTTGATTGCTTCGACAAACACTGGTGGATTGGGATCATAACTTTATAACAAATAGAAACAACATTAATCACTTGAGAAAGCTAGGAATAAAGAATTAAGAATTTTGGACTTTACTTACTTCAAATCAGATTAAATAACTTGAAAAAGTAAATTTTATTCGATATTTACGAAACCTTTGTTTATTTTTTCTGGATAACTGACAGAACTGACTGATTTAGATCAGACTTAGACTGATCTGATTTAGACTGACAGAAACACAACACAAAATGAGTGAACGAGGTCTATTAGACAGTCAAATAAAGTGGGCCAATCGTTTTCACACGGCGTCTTACTAAGATTATGATTTTTAAATTGGTCGGGTTAAATTGATTTGCAGGAACTTCACGCTGCAAAACTATCATTGCAACTGATAGATAGCGGTCAAAAAGGTATTGCAACAAGTTACATGATCGCTATTCCTTGATAGTATCGTTTAGCTGTTAGTATCAAACTAATGATTGCAACTGAATTAGACAATCGCCCTACTGATCTACTTCGGGTAAGTTTTGACCTATTTCAGTTGTTTGTACTACATTGGATGTTTTTGCAGCCTGAGAGTCCCTATGCAGCAAGGTATTGTGACGTCTCTTACAATTAAAGCATGGACCCAACCTGCATTGGCTTGAAGAGTGTCCTTTTCTCAAGCAGTTAAGACAAAGTCTCAATCTCAGCGCCTCCGAAGCTCTCTCGCTCACAGATTTGCCCAGGAATGTAGCACAGTCATACAACCGGTGGCTGCCCTGACACAGGGGGCACACAGGTGAAGAAGATGGTTCAGCTGAAACTGCAAATGTTATTGTGTTAGATTTCTCATTTTTATAAATGGCTGAACTGATGGGATTGTGATTTGTTTGTCTTTCAATTTTGTTACATTGAACAGATTCTAGAATATTAGCCCTATTGTTGAGGAAGCTAAAGAATTCTTTTAGAGAAGGGGATTTATCAAAATTACTTTTACATTCTTCCCATTTAAAGCTGGTGCTGCTGTCAAGTTTTGCAGAGACCAGATGAATGACTAAAGTGTCCCAAGACTCTGTTGGTTCACCTAGGGTTTTAAGTGCTCTTAAGTTTTTTGAAATATTGTCTACAAGTGATCTTAGGCTCTTCGCTGAGTCGCGAGGCAAGGATGGAATAGAACACAACGAGTTCAAGTGGTTAGTTACAAGCTGTCTCTCATTGTTGTATCGCTCGCAGAGAAGGTGCCATGCCTCCTCATAAGTGGCAGAACTGATTGGAATGTTACTCACTACCAATGATGCTTCACCCTGTAAATATGAATTTAAGTAGTGGAATTTATGAATTGGATCAACCTTAACATTTTTGTGAATGAGAGCTGTAAATGTGTCCCTGAACTCTAACCACTTCGATGGTGTTCCGTCAAATTTAGTTATTTGTAAAACAGGTAATTTAAACCCTATGGATTGGTTGCTGTATTGAAAGTGGTCGCAAGAGCCACCTGATGCAGCAGAGTTCATCGACTGAAACTCTGTATTTTTATGATTATTTTTATCTAAAATTAGCTGAGACCTTGCAATGCAGTGAGCAAAGTCTGCTTCTATTTCTTCTCTTATATCCAGTTCTCTGGACATGTTGGTGGGATCTAAGACTTCAATCTCCGACTGAATCTCTTGAAAATGAGTTGATAGGTCCTTGAACAGTTCTAGTCTTTGCACCAACATGTTCAGATCAACTTGTTGAATGGAATCAATATCTCTAAATTTGTTTAATAAGTTTTTGAACTTAGTGATGCGGCCCTTCACCGAGCTTCTTTTGCTTGCAAGCTCCTTTATGCCGACATCATATGTTATAGCTGGGACCTCTAGCTTACTAGTTGATTTTTCTGATGTATGAGACATTGTGTTATGGATAATAACCTAACAATATAATGGTATACGTAACTTATCAATTCCAGCGCTGTACTGCCTATGCTCCCCAATTTAAATAGGTCAAGGACTGGCCGGTGGGCGTCACCTGACGGGCGCACAGGGTAAAAATGCTCTGGAATGTAAAAATAACACGTGAATGTTTTGTATGCACTGAAATATACCTGAATGGACAAGAAATTAACTTGTACAACTTTGTAATTATTTGATGTTTGATAAACCTAAATGGGCTGCACGGTAAATTGATAGTATGGCTGGATAGCTGCAAATATTTGACTTTTGAAAAGTTGGCAATGCTACTCAGACTAAATGAAGACAATGGAAATGATTGGAATTGGGATGAGATTAAGGATGGGGCACTTCCCTTGCTTGCGATGGCTGCGGCGAACCGGCTGGCTGAAGCTGAGGTGGAAAGCCTTCCTCTCAATCCGTTTCCGTGAGGGCAATGCGTTGCGACACGACTTGCGCATGCACCGGTGCGGCGTGACGGCGTCTGATGTCGACGATGGATCCCTCGATCGATTGTTTGCGATTGAAATCACGTCGTGGGTCACCAATGTTCCTTGCGGATATGAATACTCCAGTTTTGAGGACTTGTGTTTAATTTTATGATACTTTTACAATAAATGATGAATATCGTGGCCGGTTTCTTGGGAGAATTTTTAGGTTATGTTATACATTGAAAGTGACAGTAACGAACGTCACGAACTGCACCTGTCAGTCGTTTGACACTGACAGTTGCGAAACTAGGCAAAAAGGTCGAGAGCCATCGTGCGCCGGAACAAAAAGTATTTACATACAGGCCTTTTCATCTTTTGTAGACTTGGAGGAATTAGAAATGGAGATGTCAATACAGGGCTTTCCCCTCTGCTGGTCATATACCGACCTCGATCATATCCTTTAAATAAAACTGTTTTACTCGCAACTGCAGCCATTGTGTGTCGTTTCATGTCGCTAAGTGGAGCTCCGCGAAAATGGTGAATTGCATGGTAGTTTCTTGTAAAAGACGATCAGAGACATCAAACTTCCGGGAACATGGTATTTCCTACCACAAGGGAGTATTATTTTGTCAATTGTGTTTGTAATTTTGTAGAATTTTAGTTCAAAAGAAATACCGGTTGCGACAGATTAGCGACAGTATTGTCAAAGATTATACCTTGGTAGAAGGCATAGTGTTGGGAAAAGTTGAATGAAATTGATGAATGAATGAATGATAAAATAAACGTTAAATTATTATCACATAATGTGTTGTCTAATTACGTATTTGGTGCTTTTGAAACCCCGACGTAAAAACGACGGGATGTTATGAGTTTGCGGTGTCTGTGTGTGTGTCTGTCTGTCCCATTGTAGTTCCCGAACGAATCAACAGATTTTAATTTAGTTTTTTGTTTGTTTGAAAGGTTAATAGTCGGGAGTGTTCTTATCTATTATTGATGAAAATCGGTCCGAGATGGCTGCCGCCACGAAATATCGGATTACATTTATTCACAAATCCCACAATATGGTTTTCCTAGGTACCAGTCATCAAACCCTCTACTCATCAATGTATAAAATAGGACATGACATCATACTCAAAAATAAAGTCGTGGGCGTAGTGAAAACATTTTTTTTGCCTATATTATATTTCTTTTACGTCCTGTGCAGGTTTCCAAAAACCCTGTTGCTTGAAGAGTGGACAAAACTTTTTGGCCAAAAAACAACTTGGCATGCAACAAGAACGAGTGTGATTTGCTCGGAACATTTTACAGAAAGTTCTCAAACTCGGGCAAACAGACATCTGCGTTCACCACACAAATATTTGTTCTCGGTGGGAATCGAACCAACGCCTCCGGCGCAGAAGGCAGAACTACAAACTTCGCTGTGGTGTGAAGGCTGACGATGTAATGTGATTTCACTTTGTATATATTTTTCAATTATTCAGTAAAAGACTAAACTTATGTGTACTATACTATAACATGTTAAGAACTATTGATTCAAACTTATAACCATTAATAAAACATAATAACTAAATTCAGTTCTTTTATTTTCTGACTGTTACAAAATGTGAAACCTGTTGTACATAACTTATTCATAACACTCACTATTACCTGTACCTTAAAACCCATTTCATTCATTATTTTATTCATCGTTCAATTAACCGGTCTTACTGAATGCCCATCACTAGAGATTATCCTAATGTGAGTCTTTACACTGCGTAACTACGTTATATTTTTTATCTGTGTGCAAATTTTAAGATCGTGTGCGGGATTGTCAATGTGTGTGTTTACATGAATACGATTTTGCTATGCGCGTGTGCCATGCGTGTTTACCTCGTCCCCCGTCAATTCTGGCAGAAAATATTGTTCGTGGATTTAAACGTTGACGCCTCCATTTCTAATTCCTCCAAGTTTGTAGATGACATAAATAAGCCTCAGGGGCTAAACTGGTGATTACACTCGCGGAACTTTATAGTGCCTGGAACAATTTAACTGAATAAATAGTACAATTTTGATTTGATTTTAGATGGAATAGGCTTGCCCAGCACCTATACCAAGTAAATAGGTACTAAATAGGTACCTAATGCATCAAAACTAAAGATTTGGACAACTAAATAGGATTCAATGAGACAGTGAACAATTATTATGATTGACAGGGATTTACACGATGATTTTAGTAAAATATAACAGTGTACGTCTACTGCTGCTCTTTTTACCCTAGTCTCATCTGCTGTTTGAGTAAAAAACCTCTATTCAGTTTCATTCGGTAGTTTATCAGCTTGCTAGTAGTAGCTTGGTAGTGTTTGTTGGTTGGTACACTTCCAAATACCTCATAAACACTTTGGAAATAACACAACGAGCCCCATTTATTATAGTTTTGTCCTTAATGCAAATATTTTGGGGATAAAATCATTTATTTACTTTTGTACAAAAAACACAAACAAAACAAATTCTTCTTCTTCGTTGTGGTTTGAGTGTTGCCCGCTAGTGAAATGTATTTCAGTTAGTTCAATAAAAAAAAATGAATATTATTAACTACGTTTGTTTTTTCTGTTCTGTAAAAGCTGTTTTAAGCTAATAGTAGTAGGCAAATTAAAATAGTTGCTATATTATTTTTCTTTGGGTGGATGAAAACTCATCATCATGATTTTCTTGTCCTTGTCCCACTTCATGTGGGGTCAGCCGGTCTACTCTTGAACGCGATTCCGATCCCAATCTTCTTCTTCTTTTTCTTAATGAATGGCATCTGTCCTTTTCGGATCAATTTTGCCAGTGTCGAGTAGTTTAATGAGAATGATAATATATTACATAGATAAAATACTTTTCCGTTCTGTCGAGTCAGTCAAAGTCGAGTCGGCCCTACTCTAATTGTCTTTGGAAGAAAGATGGCCGTTTCTTCCAAATCCATCTGAAACATTTTCGATCAAATCTGAATATCACATAATACACTTTAATTCCAACTGCTAACACTTTGAGCTAAGACCTCAAGTAATGTTTGTTAAAATACCACCGAAATTACCCAACAGAACTCAAAATAACACCAGAAAAACAATTAAAATCAAAAAGCTATGTGACTTCCCGAAATGACAAAAAACGAATCCCGATCCCAATCTTAAGTTTTGACGGAATTTTGACAGAAATCCTATGGGCAAAAATCGGCATGAAGAATTATTCAAACAAATCAAAGGCGTGGGTTCGATCCCCACCGAGAACAAATATTTGTGTGGTGAACGCAGATGTTTGTTCTATGTCTGGGTGTTATATTGTATTCTATGTATGTATTTACAAAAAAAAAGGATTATTTAAGTAATGTATCAGCTATCTGGTTCCCATAATACAAGCTCTGCTTAGTTTGGGGCTAGATAGTGTTGTGTGGATTGTCCGCATTATTTATTTGTTTATTATTTATTTTAGTTTGTACAGTTTGAATAACGTGATATAGACATCTTTGTTGCTATTAAGAATAATTCTACTTCGAGGCTAAAAATAAAATATTAGTTACGAGTAAGTCCTCCAACTGCTAGATCTAGCGTTTTATCGTTAGATAGAATTAAATAGCAACACTGATGAAGTATGCGCCGAATTACGTTCCGTTATTAGTCAGTTTGATATAATAAACTTGAATTTTGAAATTTTGACCTATAAACTCAATTTTTCCCAACATTTTAGCTTTGTATAAACGTAATTCAATTGTAGTAACAAATTGAAATATCATTTGATAAATAATTGAACAAAACACTAGGATAATAGTAAATGACCGATCGATTAATCGTTCGATTATTGGATAAGCGTGTAACGTAACGCATCTCGTGTTGAAAAATATGCCATCAACAGAGATAGATGTCGTATTTCACTGAGAATTGGCTTTTTGAGTATAGACAGACATTTTTCACTCGGGATAGCTTATGTTTGTCAGAGATCAATAGGCCGAGATCTTTTAGGGACATTGAAAATCCCGGTCAGCCCGAGAATCATCCCCCAGCAGAGGGGAAAGCCCTATTTTGACATCTCCATTTCTAATTCCTCCAAGCATTTTACACAAAAACCGTCAGAATCGTGAAGCTAATGAAAAGATTTAGTACGATTTTGGTGTTGACGATAGACTTTTTATTTACTGCGTCAAAACCGCTAGAACGTTGTACCTGGGGGATGATTCTCGGGCCGAACGGGATTTTCAATGTCCCTAAAAGATCTCGGCCTATTGATCTCTGACAAACATAAGCTATCCCGAGTGAAAAATGTCTGTCTATACTCAAAAAGCCAATTCTCAGTGAAATATGACATCTATCTCTGTTGATGGCATATTTTTCAACACGAGATGCGTTACGTTACACGCTTATCCAATAATCGAACGATTAATCGATCGGTCATTTACTATTATCCTAGTGTTTTGTTCAATTATTTATCAAATGATATTTCAATTTGTTACTTGTGGTGTAAATACTTATTGGAACCAACTTATATTTTATATCTGACTGTTGTCAAAACTGACTTATCATTCATACTCAAATTTTATTCAGATAAAACCATATATTGGTTTTCTTGCATTTTATTTATAACAATATATCTGGGGCGTCATTCTCGCGCCGACCGGGATTATTTTACGGTGGAGATGTCGTCATAGGTCGGTCAAAAAGTCGTGACAACCATCTTGGCGTATTCTCACGATTTCTTCCTTCAATTTTCTCGGTCGAAGTTCATGCGAGACGCAACGTCTAGTCCGGACTAGCCGAGACAGAACGCAGTATTCGAGATCTCTTGAATTGGATAATCGTTTGACAAACACAATATTATTTTCAGCAAAATTCTATTTTATTGCTTCTTTTCGAAGAGAGAATGGATGATTTCCTTAAGTAATTCATGGACGACCTCATCGTAGAATCCTCGACAGCTACGGAAAACGTAGAAAAAGTGCGGAGTTGTGCAATGCCTTTGAGCTCTCCGATTATGCTTACAAGAATCACTATAAGCTAAGTAAAGCATTGGCCTGGGAACTCATCGAAGATATTGTGCGGTCCCTACTTGCAGCAGAGAAAGATTTCCACTAAATCAAAGGTATAATTTGGTAACTTAACCTCTTACCAACCAAATATAATTCAATGGTGAGGAACCTTTGGTGGATATGATATGCCTCATAACAGCATAATAAGACAAGTCCCTACCTATAAGGCCTTACCGAAAATAATAAGTTGAATTAGTACACTGTTCTGCCATTGTGGATTACAAACTAAGTATTATTTTATGACAATTTCATTATTTTTCTAGGTCTTCATCACATTATATTTCTAGGGCACAGGGAGCTAGTCGGTATCGGCTATGGCTATATAGGCATCCTAATGGATCTGTCATATCTTCAGTATCAAGAGAATTCAATAAAATATGGGTACACTTCCCAACAACCCCCGATGAGGCAGTATCTGAAGATTGGGGAAGGTTTTTCAAGAGCTACCGGACCTTCCACAAAACGGCATGAACAGTAAACTCATAATAAAAGATAATTTGTAAATGTCTCTGTGTGCAATGAAGAATTATGAATTATAATAGGATGAATATAAGTGCAGATATATATTAAATCAATGCTCTGATAAAAGCTTGTCTTTTTAATCATTATCATTTAAATACAAGAGATTTCATTACAATTCTTACCATACTTGAAAATTGGAATAGAGAACTTACATACAATCAAAATAGAAAATAACCTACATTATTAGAAAAATATCATAAGACTGATGGTTCTCAAACAGTCTCTACCTAGAAATAAATAATATTTATATACCTACTCACGAGAGGAAAAAATTTAATAAACTGAATAAAAACCACATCTTTATTTACACCATTACTTTATTTATAAACATAATAACAAAATTCACATGAAACCGTTGGGCTATTCGCAGACTGTTGCAAATAATGCCACAAGCTTGGTGGTTTGTACAGGTAGAAAAAATATAAATTGTTGCCTAATAGTACATATATAATTTCCAGCACTATTTTTATTCAACCATAACAGGGCTTTGCAGTAAATTTTCTTTTGGCTTCACCAACCATTCCCTATTAGTTTTTTCAGATTTTCCTGCAACAAAATAAATACAAATATGAATAAAAGTATTTACATACAGGCCTTTTCATCTATTGTAGATGATATAAATAAGCCTCAGGAGCTAAACTGGTGATTACACTCGCGGAACTTTATAGTGCCTGGAACAATTTAACTGAATAAATACAATTTTGATTTGATTTTAGATGGAATAGGCTTGCCCAGCACCTATACCAAGTAAATAGGTACCTAATGCATCAAAACATCAAAACTAAAGATTTGGACAACTAAATAGGATTCAATGAGACAGTGAACAATTATTATGATTGACAGGGATTTACACGATGATTTTAGTAAAATATAACAGTGTACGTCTACTGCCGTTCTTTATACCCTAGTCTCATCTGCTGTTTGAGTAAAAAACCTCTATTCAGTTTCATTCGGTAGTTTTTCAGCTTGCTAGTGTTTGTTGGTTGGTACACTTCCAAATACCTCATAAACACTTTGGAAATAACACAACGAGCCCCACTTATTATAGTTTTGTCCTTAATGCAAATATTTTGGGGATAAAATCATTTATTTACTTTTGTACAAAAAACACAAACAAAACAAATTCTTCTTCTTCGTTGTGGTTTGAGTGTTGCCCGCTAGTGAAATGTATTTCAGTTAGTTCATTAAAAAAAAAATGAATATTATTAACTACATTTGTTTTTTCTGTTCTGTAAAAGCTGTTTTAAGCTAATAGTAGTAGGCAAATTAAAATAGTTGCTATATTATTTTTCTTTGGGTGGATGAAAACTCATCATCATGATTTTCTTGTCCTTGTCCCACTTCATGTGGGGTCAGCCGGTCTACTCTTGAACGCGATTCCGATCCCAATCTTCTTCTTCTTTTTCTTAATGAATGGCATCTGTCCTTTTCGGATCAATTTTGCCAGTGTCGAGTAGTTTAATGAGAATGATAATATATTACATAGATAAAATACTTTTCCGTTCTGTCGAGTCAGTCAAAGTCGAGTCGGCCCTACTCTAATTGTCTTTGGAAGAAAGATGGCCGTTTCTTCCAAATCCATCTGAAACATTTTCGATCAAATCTGAATATCACATAATACACTTTAATTCCAACTGCTAACACTTTGAGCTAAGACCTCAAGTAATGTTTGTTAAAATACCACCGAAATTACCCAACAGAACTCAAAATAACACCAGAAAAACAATTGAAATCAAAAAGCTATGTGACTTCCCGAAATGACAAAAAACGAATCCCGATCCCAATCTTAAGTTTTGACGGAATTTTGACAGAAATCCTATGGGCAAAAATCGGCATGAAGAATTATTCAAACAAATCAAAGGCGTGGGTTCGATCCCCACCGAGAACAAATATTTGTGTGGTGAACGCAGATGTTTGTTCTATGTCTGGGTGTTATATTGTATTCTATGTATGTATTTACAAAAAAAAAGGATTATTTAAGTAATGTATCAGCTATCTGGTTCCCATAATACAAGCTCTGCTTAGTTTGGGGCTAGATAGTGTTGTGTGGATTGTCCGCATTATTTATTTGTTTATTATTTATTTTAGTTTGTACAGTTTGAATAACGTGATATAGACAACTTTGTTGCTATTAAGAACTATTCTACTTCGAGGCTAAAAATAAAATATTAGTTACGAGTAAGTCCTCCAACTGCTAGATCTAGCGTTTTATCGTTAGATAGAATTCAATAGCAACACTGATGAAGTATGCGCCGAATTACGTTCCGTTATTAGTCAGTTTGATATAATAAACTTGAATTTTGAAATTTTGACCTATAAACTCAATTTTTCCCAACATTTTAGCTTTGTATAAACGTAATTCAATTGTAGTAACAAATTGAAATATCATTTGATAAATAATTGAACAAAACACTAGGATAATAGTAAATGACCGATCGATTAATCGTTCGATTATTGGATAAGCGTGTAACGTAACGCATCTCGTGTTGAAAAATATGCCATCAACAGAGATAGATGTCGTATTTCACTGAGAATTGGCTTTTTGAGTATAGACAGACATTTTTCACTCGGGATAGCTTATGTTTGTCAGAGATCAATAGGCCGAGATCTTTTAGGGACATTGAAAATCCCGGTCAGCCCGAGAATCATCCCCCTGAATAATAAATATCTACGTGATGAATAATGGCTTCTCTAGCACGACTGCTAAGGCCAGATAAATTTGACACTGATCCGGGAACGCCCACCGCCGAACTCAAGTACCGGTATTGGAAAGAAACGTTCCAGAATTTTCTTGCTGTAGAAACGGAATCAAATAAAGTGTCAGATGACATCAAATTAAAAATACTGCTTAACTATGTATCTCCGAATATATACTTGTTTATTCGAGAGGCAAAAGAATACTCAACTGCCGTAAGTACACTGGATAGAATTTATATAAAATCCAAAAATGAAATCCATGCTAGATTTCTACTCACCTCAACTAAACAGAAATCAGAAGAAACAGTAGCGGACTTCTTGCGCACACTACAGCAACTAGCTTTTGAATGTAACTTCAAATCTGTAAGTGCCGAAGAATACAGGAATGAATATGTGCGGGATGCTTTTATCGCGGGTATTCAATCGAACAGGATTCGTCAACGACTTCTAGAAAATTTAAATATAACTCTGGAAGAGGCGAAAAATCAAGCGATGTCCCTTGAAATGGCCGAAAATAATTCAAAGGACTTTGGCAGCAATAAACATACAAACTTGCTTAGCCAAATAGAAAACATTGTCAAGGGAAACAAGAGTATTCAAAACCTGTCTGCAGCACCGACGACACGTAGGCACTGTTTTTTCTGTGGCGGAAACATTCACCAAAGAATAAAGTGCCCAGCATTCCACTCAACTTGCACAAAATGTGAAAAGAAAGGTCACTTCGCCAAGGTTTGTAGAAGTCAAAATGCAAATAAGCCTGCAGCAAGCGCAGTTGTTGAAAAGGAGTTGTATACTGGAGAAATATCAGCAGCGTCACCAGCGAGTCTACGCAGAACAATAGTCCCTATCACTATTAATAACTACAAAGCCGATGCTTTAATCGATAGTGGAAGTTCAATGAGCTTTATCGACCAAAATTTTGCAAAGCTGCTAAATTTAAAACGCCATCCATGGAAAGAAGTTATAGCATTAGCTTCAAAAAAACGGACTACATCCGTCGATGGATTATGCTATGCAACCATCATGTTAAATGAGCATACATACACTCGAAGGCCTTTGTACATAGTAGAAGATTTATGTGCTGATGTTATTATTGGTCATAATATTTTAAACGACCATTCATCGGTAGAGATAAAATTTGGAGGTGCAAAGAAAACACTCAGAATATGTAGTGTTAGGGAAGCTACGGTGCCTCCAGTTTCACTTTTCACTAATCTATCTACTCAAGTGAAACCAATCGCCATTAAGTCACGAAAGCAGACTGAAAATATCGAGCAAATGACGCCTGCTTTCAGAAAAAAATGCTGAAGTAAAACCAAGGTTTGCCAAGATACAAGGCAATCTTATTAAATCAACTGCACCCTTTAAAAGACTAAATCTTGATTTTAAGGGACCTCTACCAACCAATACGCAGAATCGCTACATCTTAACAATCATAGATGAATACTCTAGATTCCCATTTGCCTACCCATGTAAGGATCTCTTTGCTAGCACTGTTATCAGATGTGTTAACGATTTCTTCACTAAGTATGGTGTCCCACATTACATCCATTCTGATCGTGGTACCGCCTTCATGTCAAACAAATTACGAAATTTTCTAGCATCGCATGGAGTTGCTTGTAGCCGGATGACACCTTATGATCCTCAAGGAAACGGGCAGATGAAACGACTCAATGGCACCCTGTGGAAATCTATAAAGTTGTGCCTGAAGTCTAGAGAGCTTGTCACAACAAACTGGGAGCGTGTGCTATTCCCAGCCCTTGATTCAATCCGCTCTTTGTGTACGACGAATAATGCTGCACCCCATGAGATATTGTTTAATCATTCACACCGAACAGCAACTAGAACGGAAAGTGAGTCGGATGAACAGTTTGAGGATGCTGTTGAAGAAATACTGGTTCCATCTTCTGTTCGACGTTCTACTAGAGACAGGAGAGCTCCTGTTCGCCTGCAAGACTATGATCTTGTCAACAATTAGTTTTAAAAAAATATGGCGGTGAATGTGGTGTAAATACTTATTGGAACCAACTTATATTTTATATCTGACTGTTGTCAAAACTGACTTGTCATTCATACTCAAATTTTATTCAGATAAAAACATATATTGGTTTTCTTGCATTTTATTTATAACATTACTACAATTGAATTACGTTTATACAAAGCTAAAATGTTGGGAAAAATTGAGTTTATAGGTCAAAATTTCAAAATTCAAGTTTATTATATCAAACTGACTAATAACGGAACGTAATTCGGCGCATGCTTCATCAGTGTTGCTATTTAATTCTATCTAACGATAAAACGCTAGATCTAGCAGTTGGAGGACTTACTCGTAACTAATATTTTATTTTTAGCCTCGAAGTGGAATAGTTCTTAATAGCAACAAAGTTGTCTATATCACGTTATTCAAACTGTACAAACTAAAATAAATAATAAACAAATAAATAATGCGGACAATCCACACAACACTATCTAGCCCCAAACTAAGCAGAGCTTGTATTATGGGAACCAGATAGCTGATACATTACTTAAATAATCCTTTTTTTTGTAAATACATACATAGAATACAATATACCACGGCCTTGCGAGAGGCTCTCAGTTTTCTCTGCGTGGGCCGTGCGGGTAGCACCTTACTGGGCTTAGGTGCTGCAGTTTTGCTTCGCTTTTTTAGGGTTCCGTAGCCAAATAGCAAAAACGGAACCCTTATAGATTCGTCATGTCTATCTGTCTGTCTGTCTGTCTGTCCGTCCGTGTGTCACAGCCATTTTTCTCCTTAAGAGCTGGACTGATAAAACTTGGCGAGTAGATGTATTCTGTGAACCGCATTAAGAATTTTACACAAAAATAGAAAAAAAACTATAAATTTAGGGGGTCCCCATACTTTAAACTGAAACTAAAAAAAAATTTTCATAGAGCCCATACGTGTGGGGTATCTAAGGCAAGTTTATTATGCCCGTTTGATGTGCGGGCAGGTTTTTACGCAAGTAGGCCGCTGGCGGGCTTTTTTTGCGTGACCCTTGACACGTGTTGCTCGAACTTTTATAGGTTCTACAACACGCCGTATTCCTCACGATGTTTTCCTTCACCGTTTTGAGAGTACTGGCCTAGTGCGCATAAATTTTTCGACAGAAAAACTCATTGGTACACGAGTGGATTTGAACCCATGACCTTCGGATCGGAAGGCGGGGCCACTACCACTAGACCACCAGTGCTCTCACCAATGATGTTGAGGTTTCTCATATCTTTTTTTCTAAACTGAATAGTTTGCGCGAGAGAAAAATATATGTTGTACATTACTATGCAAACTTCCAACGATATTTGGTTTGAACGAGATCTAGTGAGTAGTTTTTTTTTATACGTCATGAATCGTAAACCACAATTTACCTTTCGACGAACTACAAGAACCTTTATATTTTGTTACTTGTTGCTACGGAACCCTTCATGGGCGAGTCCAACTCGCACTTGGCTGCTTTTTTTCGCTTGCGGCCGCTTACCTCGTGCCACTCCTCTTCCATGGGCGGAGGGGCAGGACTCGACAGGTGGGGTGCCGCGGCCTCAGCGTTCTGCGTTTTCCTTTTATGAGCTTCGGCTACTTCACTAGAGCTAGCCCTAGCTTCCGTCTGAGGGAGAGGCTTAGGGGTAGCTTCTTTTGCCGCGAATGTGTTCGCTTTCGTCTTGTCTGCGGCTAGAGGCGGCCGCAGCGGTGTGGTCAGCGTTTCCATAATTAGCTTCATTAAATAGACTAAGCATACAAAATGATAAAATATATCATCATTATTTTTTGTAAAATGTCATGTTCATATCGGGATATCTCCAAATGGACAACGAATTGGTGAAAGTTGATAAGGTAAACGTTGTTGCTATTAAAAAGACCTATCCAATGACACTACAGTTATTGCTGTTGGAGGGGGGTACCAATATGCCCATTGTCCTTTATTTGCCTACTACTATTAGCTTAAAATAGCTTTTACAGAACAGAAAAAACAAACGTAGTTAATAATATTCATTTTTTTTATTGAACTAACTGAAATACATTTCACTAGCGGGCAACACTCAAACCACAAGGAAGAAGAAGAATTTGTTTTGTTTGTGTTTTTTGTACAAAAGTAAACTAGCAGTTAGTGCCCGAGCTTCGCTCGGTATTTTTTTTTTTGGTAAACTGTTGTTGTGAATTATATTTAAATACGAATTACTTACATACTGATTAAATATTAATATTTTTCGATCTTACCGACATAATAATAAACTCCACTACTCGTCAATAGATGGCGTTCTCTGTCCCACTAACTCATGACTTAATCAACAGATGGCGCTAGGAGTTATGATCCATACTAATATTATAAATGCGTTTGTAACTCTGTCTGTCTGTCTGTCTGTCTGTCTTCCTGTCTGGCTTTCACGCCAAAACTACTAAACCTATTGAAATGAAATTTGGTACACAGATAGTTCAGGGCCTGAGGAAGGACATAGGCTACTTTTTATTGTGAAAAAGGTTTTACAAACCTTATAAAACACGTTCTAAAGAGCAATTCTTTGATGTTTCTGTCTCACTTTCTGTCTCGCTCTTACACTAAACCACTTCGCCGATTTCATGCCGATCACCGAAATTTGGTACACAGATAGGCAAAGGCATTAGAAAGGTCATTTATGCAACTTATCAATGCAAAACACTTTTTGTAAACACCATTTTACATGAGAATTGCGCTTTTTTTGGAGAAATTCGACGACCTTCGATTCTAGAATGTTTTGTTTGTTTACGTATCACAGTGACTGACTGACAGCCGACCGCCGCTTAGGGATGGGATACATCGAACCGACCCGATGTTTTGAAATGCTTTTGATATACTCGATTTATCGATGCTTTTTCGGTTTTTAATAGAAAAACATCGAAATCGAGCCGGCAATTTCATAAGAACTCAACTTTGACCAGTTTAACTATTTTAATCTGTGAGAAGATCGTAACTAAATAAACCACATGAGTTGGAAAACGGTGAAATCTGACCATTATATTTCAGATAAACGAAGGCAGACTAAATGAGAGCCCTTTATATTTTTTTATTGATCTCAAGATTAAGTAAATGCGGATGTTTTTTTTTAGTTCTTACGTTAAAGATTTTTCTCTTACTTTTTTTAATAAAACAATGTTGGAATGAGTTGAACCTGTAAATTTTATTTGTTGGTGTTTGTTTTTATATCGGCAACATAATCTGTGAAAACGTCATAATGTATAAATATCACGGTTCATGAAATACAGCCTGTTGTGACAGACGGACAGCAAAATCTTAGCAATAGGGTTCTGTTTTTACCCTTTGGATACGGAACCCTAAAAAGTACTCGATACGTACAAAATATCAATGTTTTCATCCGATAAATCGAAAGGCATAGATGTACAGCTCTGATTTATCGAATAGGAAATATATCGATTCTTTTTAAAGTGGACACCACTACCACCGAGCCTACACCTGAATTGTCACTGTCACGTGTCAACATGTGTCAACTGTTACTTACACACAACAGTCAACAGTCGAGATGTTGGTGAGCGGAGTTGAAGAATGTAATTTATCATCATTAAACTCACTATACCTACTACTCGACACTGGCAAAATTGATCAGAAAAGTACAGATGCCATTCATTAGGAAGAAGAAGAGAAAAGAAGTGGTAGTGCATTATTCTATGGTCACCAAAACGTAAGACTAGGCGGTATAGTCTTGGTACTATAGCCTGCTTCGAAAGGAGCGAAAAGAAAAAAAAAATTCTATGGTCAAGTGACATGAAAAATTGAAAATAAACAATTTTCTGTTTACAAATACTACTAAGTGTTAGATACTATTAGCGTAGCGTTTTATACTCATTGTTAAATACCCCGTGAGTAGTTGAGTATTGTGTAGACAAATTATACGCATGACGATAGATAGATAGAATGCCACACACCGTTCCGTTTACCCAAAAATGAAGCAAGACAACAATGATACAAGCATTATAACATATTATCAAGCCTGGATTAACCGTACGAAACAATTCTCTGATTTGCGCAGCTCATTTCTGATTTTGCTATAACACCATTGTGCTAGACAAAATTGGGTAAGTCCTTATTTATTTATCTACAATACCATGTATTTTGTTACATACTTTGAAATCCTAATGAAGGTACTCATTTTAGTTATAGATCGTACTACAAAAATATTAAAGAAGAGTGCTATCCCGTCCGTTTTCCCATGGAACCAAGCATATCAGGAACAACCATCATCATCAGAAGATTCACAAACAAAACCTGATGATTACAACATAGCAGAAATTGAAATTGAAGATCTCAGGCTTGGTGATAGACAACTAAATGTGGTAGACGTCACAACAAATCATTACAAACTGAAGAAAAAGGCATACTGAAGAGAAAGTACATAATACCTATTATTGATTCTGGAGTTCCTAGAAGCAACAGCTGCTAAATTTTGGTAGATCAAGCATGTTGTAAAACTGAGTGAGACCAACATTTAAGTTTGTTTTAAATAAACTGTAATACCGAGTCCGTGTAAGACTGAGTCAGACCAACTACGCCAACTGAGACAACTAGAATAAAAACCAGTCAAACATAGCCACCGGACTCCCTAGAAGTTTCTATATGTATTTCTTTGTGTACAATAAAGTGTTAATCTATCTATCTATCTATAAGTAAATCAATCTTGGCCGACATCCCAAAATTATTAAATAGACATTATTGTTACTTTGGAAAACAATTTTGTTTCTATTTTTTCTCCTCAACCTTCCCGCCGTTTTAATTATTCTATTACCATGGGTATAAAATAACAATAGGGAATGAAAGTTTGTATGGAAAAATGTACATTAACAGAGGGAGAGGAGAGGGGAGTGGTGTAGGTGGGGAAATATGCCCAAGTGTTAGTAAGAGGGCAGATAACTGTGACAGCGAATAAGTATCTACTGTTTTTTTTTCGCTGCATATTTAAAATGCTACCCATAGACACTATTCCACGCGAACGAAGTCGCGGGCACAGCTAGTTTTATGATAAAGTTGATTATTTACTTTACAATATAGGGGACATTTTCTAAAAATGAATCCTACCTAAATCGTTTTATCGTCCCCGAAAACCCCCGTATACTTAATTTCATGAAAATCGTTGGCTCAGTTTCCGAGATCCTAAAGATACAAGATTTTCTCGTTTAAAGGTATAAGATAAATGATTTTATCCCCAAAATATTTGCATTAAGGACAAAACTATAATAAGTGGGACTCGTTGTGTTATTTCCAAAGTGTTTATGAGGTATTTGGAAGTGTACCAACCAACAAACACTACCAAGCTATTACTAACAAGCTGAAAAACTACCGAATGAAACTGAATAGAGGTTTTTTACTCAAACAGCAGATGAGACTAGGGTAAAAAGAGCAGCAGTAGACGTACACTGTTATATTTTACTAAAATCATCGTGTAAATCCCTGTCAATCATAATAATTGTTCACTGTCTCATTGAATCCTATTTAGTTGTCCAAATCTTAAGTTTTGATGTTTTGATGCATTAGGGGTACCTATTTAGTACCTATTTACTTGGTATAGGTGCTGGGCAAGCCTATTCCATCTAAAATCAAATCAAAATTGTATTTATTCAGTTAAATTGTTCCAGGCACTATAAAGTTCCGCGAGTGTAATCACCAGTTTAGCCCCTGAGGCTTATTTATATCATCTACAATAGATGAAAAGGCCTGTATGTAAATACTTTTATTCATATTTGTATTTATTTTGTTGCAGGAAAATCTGAAAAAACTAATAGGGAATGGTTGGTGAAGCCAAAAGAAAATTTACTGCAAAGCCCTGTTATGGTTGAATAAAAATAGTGCTGGAAATTATATATGTAATATTAGGCAACAATTTATATTTTTTCTACCTGTACAAACCACCAAGCTTGTGGCATTATTTGCAACAGTCTGCGAATAGCCCAACGGTTTCATGTGAATTTTGTTATTATGTTTATAAATAAAGTAATGGTGTAAATAAAGATGTGGTTTTTATTCAGTTTATTAAATTTTTTCCTCTCGTGAGTAGGTATATAAATATTATTTATTTCTAGGTAGAGACTGTTTGAGAACCATCAGTCTTATGATATTTTTCTATTAATGTAGGTTATTTTCTATTTTGATTGTATGTAAGTTCTCTATTCCAATTTTCAAGTATGGTAAGAATTGTAATGAAATCTCTTGTATTTAAATGATAATGATTAAAAAGACAAGCTTTTATCAGAGCATTGATTTAATATATATCTGCACTTATATTCATCCTATTATAATTCATAATTCTTTATTGCACACAGAGAAATTTACAAATTATCTTTTATTATGAGTTTACTGTTCATGCCGTTTTGTGGAAGGTCCGGTAGCTCTTGAAAAACCTTCCCCAATCTTCAGATACTGCCTCATCGGGGGTTGTTGGGAAGTGTACCCATATTTTATTGAATTCTCTTGATACTGAAGATATGACAGATCCATTAAGATGCCTATATAGGCATAGCCGATACCGACTAGCTCCCTGTGCCCTAGAAGTATAATGTGATGAAGACCTAGAAAAATAATAAAATTGTCATAAAATAATAGGTACTTAGTTATTAATCCACAATGGCAGAACAGTGTACTAATTTAACTTATTATTTTCGGTAAGGCCTTATAGGTAGGGACTTGTCTTATTATGCTGTTATGAGGCATATCATATCCACCAAAGGTTCCTCACCATTGAATTATATTTGGTTGGTAAGAGGTTAGGTTACCTACCAAATTATACCTTTGATTTAGTGGAAATCTTTCTCTGCTGCAAGTAGGGACCGCACAATATCTTCGATGAGTTCCCAGGCCAATGCTTTACTTAGCTTATAGTGATTCTTATAAGCATAATCGGAGAGCTCAAAGGCATTGCACAACTCCGCACTTTTTCTACGTTTTCTGTAGCTGTCGAGGATTCTACGATGAGGTCGTCCATGAATTACATAAGGAAATCATCCATTCTCTCTTCGAAAAGAAGCAATAAAATAGAATTTTGCTGAAAATAATATTGTGTTTGTCAAACGATTATCCAATTCAAGAGATCTCGAATACTGCGTTCTGTCTCGGCTAGTCCGGACTAGACGTTGTGTCTCGCATGAACTTCGACCGAGAAAATTGAAGGAAGAAATCGTGAGAATACGCCAAGATGGTTGTCACGACTTTTTGACCGACCTATGACGACATCTCCACCGTAAAATAATCCCGGTCGGCGCGAGAATGACGCCCCTGGTACCTAACGAGCAATACAAAACTTACTAAATAAAATTACGATGGAGGAACTCATGGCCGCAACTCGCCAAATACAAAAGGACCTGGGGGATGATTCTCTGGCTGACCGGGATTTTCAATGTCCCTAAAAGATCTCGGCCTATTGATCTCTGACAAACATAAGCTATCCCGAGTGAAAAATGTCTGTCTATACTCAAAAAGCCAATTCTCAGTGAAATATATATGACATCTATCTCTGTTGATGGCATATTTTTCAACACGAGATGCGTTACGTTTAGGGTTTCCGATTTCTCGAGGTTTTTTAGTTCTCGGGTGTCGAGACTTCTCGAGCCTCATTTCTCGGGTCTTCTCGGGTTGTCAAGAAAAAATAAAATACGTCTAAATTTTTGTTTAATTAATAAAAAGAGTCTTTAATTTAACTGTGTTTATTTTACATGAAAAAAATCAACATAATTTTTAACAAAAAAAACAAGTTCTCAATAAAAAATCAGTACAAAACAAAATTGCTAACTAAAAACAATCATACTTCTTCTCCTTATCATAACTAATCTCATCTCACTAATCTGTAATAAAAAACAAAATCTCTGTTAACAATCAGCTTAAAACAAACATCTTAACTAAAAACAATCATAATTTTTCTCATCATAACTAAAGATCACTCGCTAATCACTAAAAGCTAAGCGTAAAAATGTTTATTTAAACTTCTCGATGTCTCGACTTTTCTCGAGCTGAATTTCCCGGGTACGAGACCGACCGATTTCCCGGGAATTCCCGGGACGAGAATTCCCGGGAACAAACCCTAGTTACGTTACACGCTTATCCAATAATCGAACGATTAATCGATCGGTCATTTACTATTATCCTAGTGTTTTGTTCAATTATTTATCAAATGATATTTCAATTTGTTACTACAATTGAATTACGTTTATACAAAGCTAAAATGTTGGGAAAAATTGAGTTTATAGGTCAAAATTTCAAAATTCAAGTTTATTATATCAAACTGACTAATAACGGAACGTAATTCGGCGCATACTTCATCAGTGTTGCTATTTAATTCTATCTAACGATAAAACGCTAGATCTAGCAGTTGGAGGACTTACTCGTAACTAATATTTTATTTTTAGCCTCGAAGTAGAATTATTCTTAATAGCAACAAAGTTGTCTATATCACGTTATTCAAACTGTACAAACTAAAATAAATAATAAACAAATAAATAATGCGGACAATCCACACAACACTATCTAGCCCCAAACTAAGCAGAGCTTGTATTATGGGAACCAGATAGCTGATACATTACTTAAATACATACATAGAATACAATATAACACCCAGACATAGAACAAACATCTGCGTTCACCACACAAATATTTGTTCTCGGTGGGGATCGAACCCACGCCTTTGATTTGTTTGAATAATTCTTCATGCCGATTTTTGCCCATAGGATTTCTGTCAAAATTCCGTCAAAACTTAAGATTGGGATCGGGATTCGTTTTTCGTCATTTCGGGAAGTCACATAGCTTTTTGATTTTAATTGTTTTTCTGGTGTTATTTTGAGTTCTGTTGGGTAATTTCGGTGGTATTTTAACAAACATTACTTGAGGTCTTAGCTCAAAGTGTTAGCAGTTGGAATTAAAGTGTATTATGTGATATTCAGATTTGATCGAAAATGTTTCAGATGGATTTGGAAGAAACGGCCATCTTTCTTCCAAAGACAATTAGAGTAGGGCCGACTCGACTTTGACTGACTCGACAGAACGGAAAAGTATTTTATCTATGTAATATATTATCATTCTCATTAAACTACTCGACACTGGCAAAATTGATCCGAAAAGGACAGATGCCATTCATTAAGAAAAAGAAGAAGAAGATTGGGATCGGAATCGCGTTCAAGAGTAGACCGGCTGACCCCACATGAAGTGGGACAAGGACAAGAAAATCATGATGATGAGTTTTCATCCACCCAAAGAAAAATAATATAGCAACTATTTTAATTTGCCTACTACTATTAGCTTAAAACAGCTTTTACAGAACAGAAAAAACAAACGTAGTTAATAATATTCATTTTTTTTATTGAACTAACTGAAATACATTTCACTAGCGGGCAACACTCAAACCACAACGAAAAAGAAGAATTTGTTTCGTTTGTGTTTTTTGTACAAAAGTAAATAAATGATTTTATCCCCAAAATATTTGCATTAAGGACAAAAACTGGATGAAGAAAAAGGTAGTATTCTAAAAACCGGCGATAATGTCACGGAGAAAGTTATTGAGAATATAAATAAAATATTGGAAGAGAAATTCAAGATATTGGAAGATAAGTACGAACATCTAAATGGGAGAGTGGACAACCAGGAAAAACGGCTATACTATCTAGACCAGGCAAAGAAATATAGTAATTTTTGGCATGGAAGAGAGTGAAAAATCGTATTCAGATTTAGAGAGCAAAATTATTCACCTTGTAAGCAAGTACTTTTCTATTAACTTGGATTGCAGAGACTTGCAGTCGGTCAGAAGATTAGGTCAGAAAGGAGAAAGACCTCGCCCAGTAACATTAACGTTTACAACTGTTGGGAACACGCCCCCTCTGGACCAGTGCAGAAGAGGAGGCCAAACAGGAAGAAGAGGAGGAGGAGCGCGGCGAAGAAGGCGGCAGCAGCGGCGAGCACCAGCGGCGCTATGTCGGAAATAGATAGGGAGCGCGGTGCCCCGGCACCTTCTGTGCCGAGAGGTACAGCGACGGGTAAGGTCCCCCTAAGTGACGCAGGGCGCAGGAACGCCCAGAGGCTGGAGCGTCGGAGACTCGATGCCGCTCTGGTCAACGAGCTTCGGCGGAACCAATTGGAGGGCGCCTTATACCCACCCAACGTGTCGGCCATCGCGCCTTCTGTTGGGGTGGTTATGGGGCGTCCACCACATCCCGACATGGGGGTCCGACCTCCTATGACGGTACAAAGGCCTGGTTCCGTGAACCCGACCCATGTTATGGGACGCAACATGGGACCAGTCAGAGTGCCGCCGCGGTCTGAGGGCACTCCCGCGTCGACCCCCAAAAAGGCTGCCAAGCAGCCAAACCCCCCAAGACAAGGGGCGCTCGCAGAAGGGGAAGGGAAGATGCATATTGTCCCAAACCCACAGACCTTTTCTGAACCCAAACCTGTGAAAGGCAAGGGCGTAGGAAAGGGCCGTAGTGGTGGAGGACCCGGCATCGAACCTCCCTCCAACCCGACCGCCCCTTGCGCAGAGGCGAGTGGCAGCAGCCGGAGCACCAAGCGGCAGAGGAGCTCGGACCTGGTGTCACCTTCGTCGGCAGTAGCTGACAAGAGGGTGCGCCTGGAACGCGGCACCTCCGCAGCGGCGGCTGCAACGGCTGGGGCCCAGCCAGAAAGGAGCAGTGGTCGAGAGGGCGACATGTCGTACGCAGAGGCCACAGTATCCCACCTAAGGGCGGTGATACTGGACAAATCTGGAGTGCACATGAACGACCTCCAGACCGCCATGCTCCGAGGAAGGCTAGAGCAGCAAACGATGGCGTATTACACCGAGCACCGCCAGAGATGGACGTGTGCATGGCCAAGCTTCTTCACGATGCCCAGGCCAGCACACGGGGGACTGCGGGTCGAGCCCAAAGACGACTTTTCGTTCTCCTGGCTGGTTTCGACCGCGCAGGAGCTACCCGGTCTCTGGCCGGGCTCGGGGGGATACAAAGTCGTTTCGGAGAGGGATCTGCCCCGATATTATAAAGGGGTGGTGATGGTCCCTGATTTTGAGGGCGAAGGAGAACTTATACGGGACTTCTTGGCCTTCTTCAACAGGGATCTCAACATCCGCACCTGGCCGATCTTCGCCCACCGGATCCGGAAAGACGAAGCCATTACGAACAACGTAATGGTGTTTGGCGTTCCGGTGGACGAGGTCGAGATACTGGAAAAAGCCAGGTGTCGCCTCAATTACAAAATGGCCTCAGTATACGTGCTGCTGAGAAAGCCAAAGGCAGGGGACGTCAAAACCCCGATCGTGGCGCCGGCCCCAGACGCACCCTGCTCAAGCAGTGGTGAGTCGGGGGGCCCACCACGACGGTCGATCCCGATCAAGAGTTAGAGTTAGGAGAGGGGGAGCTCTCGCAGGAGGAGATAGACTTGCTGCTGAGCGACGGAGGAGGGGAGATTGCGGGGGGCATTTTAGGCCTCAGCATCCTCTCTCCTGCGACGCCCATGGACGCAGTGGAGTCTGCCTCGTCTGGTGAGAACTCCCTCTCCGGCCATCCACAATAGGATAGTCAGAAATGACTACCCTACATCCCCCAAATCCCCCCCCCCCCATTTCTAGCAGTAACAGAGCTCTCTGATACGGTAACCAGGGCAGGACAACAAACCTCTAAACCCCCAACCCCATTAGGGAATTGCGGGGAACAAATAGTTAGGTCAAACATAAAAGCAGTCAACCAGCTTAAGATAGTTCAGGCCAACATCCAACATAGCGTCACTGGGTTCGCTGCACTAAGAAGAACCCTGGAAGAGCAACCAAACACAATAGCACTGGTCCAGGAACCCTACATGGTCCGAGGCAAGGTAAGCTTTAATGCCCTCCGCGGCAATGTTTTTACTCCACCACTGCAGAATAAAACACGTACACTTGTCTACGTTCCGAGTACGGTCAAAGCATCTTTGCTATCACACCTGTGCACGGACGACCTTACTGTTGTGAAAATAGAAACTGGCTTAGGAGGTAATCTAAACTCTTTGATTCTAGCATCTGTATACATGGATGGCGGGGCGCAAGCACCACCACCAGAACTCGAAAACCTACTGATCTACTGCAGACGACTCAAATCAGAATGTATTATAGGCTGTGACGCCAACGCACACAGCACAGTATGGGGATGCCAGGACACGAACGAAAGGGGGAGGGACCTCCTGGACTTCATTCTAAGGCATAACCTAAACATTCTGAACAGAGGGTCGGAACCAACTTTTGTGACGTCATGGGCCAGGACGATAGTAGACGTCACACTAGCCACAGATACTATTGCAGAACTAATAAATGACTGGCATGTCGCCACGCATGAGGCATCGTGTGCGGATCATAGGAGAATCAGGTTCAGCCTGAAGATAGGCGAGATGGTTCCGCGCAGATACCGAAACCCGAAGAAAACGGACTCAGGTCTCTATGTGGAGTCAATGGACGCAGCCCTGGGGGGGTTGCGGAAAACTGAACCCACGGAGACACTAACCCCAGCAGAAATAGAGACAAGGCTCGAATCACTGGTTAACAGCATGACAACCAGCTATGAAAAGGCTTGCCCTCTAATCACGGAAAGCAACAAGATAATTCACCGCAAAGACAGATGGTGGAACAAAACCCTCGGCAAACTGAGAAAGAAGGTTCGTCACCACTTTAACAGGGCCATGAATACAAATAGTGAAGAAGACTGGGCAGACTACAGAGTAGTAAGACAGGAACTTAAGCATGAGATAAAACTAAGCCGCAATAACTCTTGGAGGAAATACAGCAGCTCAATTGCATCCCAGAGTGAAACGGCCCGTCTGAGTAAAATACTTTCGAGTGACACCAAGATAAAACTGGGCACTCTCAAGAAGCCAGACGGTTCGTACACGACAACAGACAAAGAACAGTTTGAGCTTCTGCTACAAACGCACTTCCCAGACTGCAATCTAGACGGGAATGCAAGCTGGGAAGCAGATCATGAGGGCCACAACCCGAATAAGGAAGACTGGGAACTAGCCGACGCCATTGTCACAGAAGAGGCACTGTCGTGGGCCATTAGAACCTTTGAACCGTTTAAAGCAGCCGGCACGGATGGAATCTTCCCGGCGCTTCTACAATGGAATCTCACTAGAATCGAGGCGACACTCGCCGCTATTTTTAGAGGATGCATTGCCTGGAAATATATCCCTCACACTTGGAGGGAAGTCAGAGTAGTCTTTCTGCCGAAGCCAGGCAAGTCGGACTACACCCAGCCCAAATCGTTCCGGCCTATAAGTCTAAGCTCTTTTCTACTGAAGACCTTGGAAAGGCTCTGCGACAGACACATACGTAGCGGACCACTGCTCAAGAATCCCATAAATAATAATCAACATGCCTATCAGTCGGGCAAATCGACGGAAACAGCCCTTCACAATGTAGGATACAATTCAAATTTCCCCAATGGCTAATTAACTCTATTGCTTGGAGATTTTTAAGAAGAAATGCAGTTTGGTTACCACAATGTCCTGTTGACTATATTTAGAATTATTATGCAAGGTGTTCTGGTGTAAACCCTAACAAGCCAAAACTTATCGAAAAAGAACTTAGAGAAAAAGGGGGAAAATGGTTTAAAAAAAATCAACACACAGCCTAAAGCGTAAGTTCTAGAAGCATGAAACTTGGAGGGTTTGTTTCTATTATAGCTTAGAAATGCATTTAGAAAGAAAATTTGAAAATTATTTCTTTATGAGGAGAAAAAAGGGGGGGGGGGAGGGCGCCGAGTGCCAGCGGCGCTCGTCGGCCCCTATGATGTTATTCATCAAATATTAGAAGAGCTCAAGATACTATACAAAATCTATGCAGAGCGGAGCTTTTTTTACGTTGGTCATTGAAAGTGCGGCGCCCGGCCAACGCGCCCGCCAAGTTGAGCTCCGTAGCGGTCCTAGGGGGCGCCGAACGCAGAGCGGAGCGCTTTTTACGTTGGTCATTGAAAGTGCTGCGCCCGGCCAACGCGCCCGCCAAGTTGAGCTCCGTAGCGGTCCTAGGGGGCGCCGAACGCAGAGCGGAGCGCTTTTTACGTTGGTCATTGAAAGTGCTGCGCCCGACCAACGCGCCCGCCAAGTTGAGCTCCGTAGCGGTCCTAAGGGGCGCCGAACGCAGAGCGGAGCGCTTTTTACGTTGGTAATTGAAAATGCTGCGCCCGTCCAACGCGCCCACCAAGTTGAGCTCCGTAGCGGTCCTAGGGGGCGCCGAACGCAGAGCGGAGCGCTTTTTACGTTGATCATTGAAAGAGCGGCGCCCGTCCAACGCGCCCGCCAAGTTGAGCTCCGTAGCGGTCCTAGGGGGCGCCGAACGCAGTGCGGAACCCTTTTTACGTTGGTCATTGAAAGTGCGGCGTCCGGCCAACGCGCCTGCTGATAGTGGCCGAGCGCCCCGCCGCGGCGCTCGGCGCCCCCTAGGAACGCTGTGCCCGTGTGCACCGCACACCCTGCACAATAGGTAAAGACGCCGCTGTGATTCCGGGGCTATAGCTAATCTTTTTAAGGAGCAGTTTCAGGTTGAACCGATCGTACCAAGTCAACAGCGGGTGACCTGTGCTGAGGCCCATGATGCTGACCGGCATATAAATGTTAAAGCGAAAGATATTGCCACCATTATAAAAGGCATGAAAAGAGGGAAGTCGCCAGGGCATGATGGACTCAGCATTGAGCACCTGCTGCATGCAGGGGTTCACTTACCAAGGGTTTTGGCCATGTTATTTAGTTTTTGTTTTGGGCATTCTTACCTGCCACAGGATTTAATGAAGACCGTGGTAGTACCTATCATCAAGAATAAAACAGGAGATGCCTCTGACAAGTCCAACTACAGGCCAATTTCACTAGCGACCGTTGTTGCTAAGGTATTGGACAGCTTGCTTGAAAGACTTAAGTAAACATCTAAACCTTCATGAGGCGCAATTTGGTTTTCAGCCAAATCTCTCTACTGAAAGCGCAATCATGTGTTTGAAGCATACTGTTCAATACTATACTAGCAAGAAAACACCGGTATATGCCTGTTTTTTGGACTTGTCAAAGGCATTTGATCTTGTCTCCTATGATATCCTGTGGCAGAAGCTGTTAACGGAAACCAATGTGCCTAAAGATTTAGTTAATGTGTTTGAATTCTGGTACAAACATCAGAAAAATACTGTAAGATGGGCGGGCTCGTACTCAGACGAATACAGGTTGAATTGTGGGGTGAGGCAGGGGGGAATAACCTCACCAAGGCTTTTTAACCTGTATGTCAACGGGTTGATTGAAGAACTCAGCGGAGCAGGAATCGGTTGCAGCATTCATGGCACTAGTGTAAATAACATCAGTTATGCTGACGATATGGTTCTGCTGAGTCCTTCAATTAATGCGCTCAGAAAGCTAGTGAATATCTGTGAGACGTACGCGGCGACCCACGGGCTCAGGTACAATGTCAAAAAGAGTGAGCTGATGCTTTTCAAGGCTGGTACTAAAACCTACACTGTGCCACCGGTCAAGCTTGAGGGAGCTCCCCTTAGCTGGGTTAAACAATTTAAGTACCTGGGCCATTGGGTAACCGAGGACTTGTCGGATGATGTAGATATTGAAAGGGAACGCAGGGCATTGTCAGTGAGGTGTAATATTATGTTGGCTCGCAGATTCGCACGCTGTACTGCGTCTGTTAAAATAACACTTTTTAAAGCGTACTGTTCATCCTTCTACACGTGCAGTCTGTGGTCAAAGTACACACAGAAATCCTACAATGCCCTGCGGATCCAGTACAACAACGGCTTCAGGATGCTGTTGAGGCTGCCACGTTATTGTAGCGCATCAGGGATGTTTGCGGAGGCACGCACAGATGATTTCTATGCTATAATACGCCGAAGAACCGCATCCCTGATGAGCCGCTTACGGGGAGGCACCAACAGTCTGCTGAAAGTCGTTGCCGAGGACATGTACTCATCTTTTATGAGACACTGGCTGGCGGTGCTTGGGCCGATCTCTCGCTTAGTGTCTAAGTAATTGTGTGTGCGTGTATACCTATTTGTTTATTACTAACATAGTTTCTAAGTTATTTTGTCGTGTTACTAACCCCTATGGATCAAGGTCTGAAATAAAAAGTTTTTTTATTTTATTTATTTATTATATGAAAAAATCAGCCCGTAATATTCAAAAACCTTGGCACAAGGGAAATAAATTATTGTCATGGTTCATAAAAATTACATTTTTTTATATGCTTCTTTTTATAAGTAGTTTGACCGCGACCGCTGTACCGCGCCTGCGCCTGAGGTACCGGACTGTCAGTGTCAGACGCACAACACAACAGGGGCCTTATTCTCGGGCCGACCGGGATTATTTTACGCTGGAGATGACGTCATATGTCGGTCAAAAAGTCGTGACAACCATCTTGGCGTATTCTCACGATTTCTTCCTTCAATTTTCTCGGCCGAAGTTCATGCGAGACGCAACGTCTAGTCCGGACTAGCCGAGAAGGAACGCAGCACACTGTTGCCGTTTTAGCATTTTTAGTGCTAAATTTAGCATATTTCATGACTCTTTAGCATATAAATTTTGCATTTAGCATATTGCATATTTTGGCATTTCAAATCAAACGTCAATGTCAAAAGATTATTTAATAGAGACCGACCAGATACATTATTTTTTATCTATGGTTTTCATTGAGGTATGGCAACTCTCTGGATCAGGGACTTCCCTGAAATTAGTTTCTGATTGTTTTTACGTAACGAACGTTTCGCGTCCGAACCCCACTTGACTCTTGAATAAATTCATTCAATGTGATTTGTGAATGTGAAGTGAAAGTATGCCTCCTAAATTTAGGCAACATTATCGCGAAGAATGGGAGAAGATAGGCGAGTTTAAGGATTGGCTTTTGGATGGATTTTGCTAACATTTGGTGCTTAGCGATACTTTAGAGCCTAGAATAACATGTTAGGCTACTGTTCTACCAAAAAATTGTACACAGAAATGTTAATAACAAAATTAGGATTTTAGCATGTTTTTTAGCATTTTTAAATACTAAAATAGCATTTTTTAGCATTATTTGGAGCAAGTTCTAGCATTTTCTCAAAATAAAAAACGGCAACACTGACGCAGCATTCGACACTGTTGCCGTTTTAGCATTTTTAGTGCTAAATTTAGCATATTTCATGACTCTTTAGCATGTAAATTTTGCATCTAGCATATTGCATATTTTGGCATTTCAAATCAAAAGTCAATGTCAAAAGATTATTTAATAGAGACCGACCAGAGATATTATTTTTATCTATGGTTTTCATTGAGGTGTGGCAACTCTCTGGATCAGGGACTTCCCTGAAATTAGTTTCTGATTGTTTTTACGTAACGAACGTTTCGCGTCCGAACCCCACTTGACTCTTGAATAAATTCATTCCATGTGATTTGTGAATGTGAAGTGAAAGTATGCCTCTTAGATATGAGCAACATTATCGCGAAGAATGGGAGAAGATAAGCGAGTTTAAGGATTGGCTTTTGGATGGATTTTGCTAACATTTGGTGCGTAACGATACTTTAAAGCCTAGAATAACATGTTAGGCTACTGTTCTACCAAAAAATTGTACACAGAAAGGTTTAATGACAAAATTAGGATTTTAGCATGTTTTTTAGCATTTTTAAATACAAAAATAGCATTTTTTAGCATTATTTGGAGCAAGTTCTAGCATTTTCTCAAAATAGAAAACGGCAACACTGGCATTCGAGATCTCTTGAATTTGATAGGTAGTGGTTTGACAAAACACAATATTATTTTCAGCAAAATTTTATTTTATTGCTTCTTTTCGAAGAGAGAATGGATTATTTCCTTGAGCAATTTATAGACGACCTCATTGTGGAAGCCTCGACAGCTACGATGTTTGGAAAACGCAGAAAAAGTGCGGGGTTGTGCAATGCCTTTGAGCTCTCCGTTTATGCATATAAGAATCACTATAAGCTAAGTAAAGCATTGGCCTGGGAACTGATCGAAGATATTGTGCGGTCCTTACTTGCAGCAGAGAAAGATTTCCACTAAATCAAAGGTATAGTTTGGTAACCTAACCTCTTACCAACCAAATATAATTCAATGGTGAGGAACCTTTGGTAGATAGGATATGCCTCATAGGAGCATAATAAGACAAGTCCCTACCTATAAGGCCTTACCTAGAATAATAAGTTAAATTAGTACACTGTTCTGCCATTGTGGATTGCAAACTAAGTATTATTTTATGTCAATTACATTATTTTTCTAGGTCTTCATCACATTATACTTCTTGGCACATGGAGCTAGTCGGTACCGGCTATGGCTGAGCATCCTAATGGATTGTCATATCTTCAGTATCAAGAGAATTCAAAAAATGGGTACACTTCCCAACGACCCCCGTTGAGGCAGTATCTAAAGATTGGGGAAGGTTTTTCAAGTGTTACCGGCACAACAGTCAACTCATAATAGGATGAATAAAAGTGCAGTAATATATTAAATCAATGCTCTGATAAAAGCTTGTCTTTTTAATCATTATCATTTAAATACAAGAGATTTCATTACAATTCTTACCATACTGTTACCATAATTGGACTAGAGAACTTACATACAATCAAAATCAAAAATTACCTACATTATTAGAAAAACATCATAAGACCGATGGTTTCCAAACAGTCTCTACCTAAAAGAGAAATAAATAATATTTGTATACCTACTAAACTTTATATACCTACTATAGGAAAAAAATTAATAGACTGAATAAAAACCACATCTTTATTTACAAATAACTTTATTTACAAACATATAATTACAAAATTCACATGAAACCGTTGGGCTATTCGCAGACTGATTGCAAATAATGCTTCAAGCTCGATGGTTTGTACAGATAGACGAAGCAAAGTAAGTAAATAAGTCCTGTGTGCAGTGGTAGACTGTCAATATTGTTGCCTGATAGTACTTATATAATTTCCAGCACTATTTTTAGTCAACCATAGCAGTGCTTTGCAGTAAATTCTCTTTTGGCTTCGCCAACCTTTCCATAATCAGATGTTCCTGCAACAAAATAAATAAATACAAATATGAATAAAAGTATTTATATATAGGCCTTTGCATCTATTGTAGATGATATAAATAGGCGTCAGAGGCAACTGATGATTACTCAAGCCCTACTCGAGGAACACTATAGTGCCTGGAACAGGATTTCAAAGTGATTCTTGCAATTTAACTGAATAAAGACAATTTTGATTTGATTTTAGATGGAATAGGCTTGCCCAGCACCTATACCAAGTAAATAGGTCTGTAATGCATCAAAACATCAAAACTAAAGATTTGGACAATTAAATAATAGTATTCAATGAGACAATGAATAATTATTATGATTGACAGGGATTTACACGAGTCTTTTAGTAAAATTTAACAGTGTACGTCTACTGCTGTTTGTTTATACTAGTCTCATCTGCTGTTTGAGTAAAAAAACCTCTGTTCAGTTTTATTCGGTAATTTTCCAGCTTGGTAGGTAGGTACAGTTCCAAACATCTCATTAACACTTTGTAAATAACCCATTGAGCCCTACTGCTTATAGTTTTGTCCATATTGCTAATATTTAGGGGATAAAATCATTTATTTACTTGACAAAAAACACAAACAAATTTTTCTTCTTCTTCTGAGATTCTGGTTTGAGTGTTGCCCGCTAGTGAAATGTATTTCAGTTAGTTCAATCAAAAAAATAGAAAATTATTAACCGCGTTTGTTTTTTCTGTTCTGTAAAAGCTGTCGTAAGATTATCAGTAGACAAATAGATATAAAATAGTTGCCACACATATTATTTTTCATTGGGTGGATGAAAATTTATCATCATGATTTTCTTGTCCTTGTCCCATTATTATGGCCAAGGTTTATAAAAAAAACAAAAAGACTAGCTTTTTGACCCTTAAGTCTTTGCAGCTCATTTTTGTGTTTGGCATTGAATATTATATCGATCTTTCTTCTCTTATTTCCTTCAAATAACATATTATTGAATAAAGCTTTTTTTTACACACAGAAACTTACAAATAAACAAATATTTACAAAATGTACAAAACACACAAGAAACAGTTGAGCTATCTGCAGATCGTTACAAACGATCTAGAGAACATAATATTATTGTATTTTGATTTATTACGCTTTATGTACATAGACCGAAGAGTATAGTATGTGCACGTCTGTATAATAATGCCGTGTCCGTTTCCCTTCCGATGCAAAGTGTGTTGAATTTTGCGCCTGAGTATACAGACATTTTGAGAACCTGACGTTTTGCTACCTAGACGTTCTGCTATACAGACCATCTGATAGTTGGACGATTTGCTACTTGGTCATTTTGCTAATTAGTCTTACTGCTCATTAGACCTTTTGCTCTGTTGGACATTTTGCTACTTGGACCTTTTGATCAGGAGGCAAAAAATACACCACTACTTACCACTTTGGAAGTGTCTCTCGCACAAACTATTCTGTTTAGAAAAAATGATATTACAAACCTCAACATAATTTTTGAAGACCTATTCACCCTTAAATGCCACACGTATGGGGACGATAACGAACACTTTTTTGCCTATTTTCTATTCTACACTTCGACTGAAAAAAATTGTCGGTGAGAGTAAGTAATCCAACCGCTAGATCTAACGCCAAGACATAAGAATCAAATGCAAACACTACTACGTTGAAATGCCCGCTTACGTTCCGTTATTGGTCAGTTTGATACAATAAACTTGAATTTTGACATAAAAACTCAATTTTTCCCAACATTTTAGCTTTACTTATACGTAATTCACTTGAAGTAACAAATTGAAATATCATTTGATAGATAATTGAACAAAACACTAGAATAGTAGTAAATAATCGATCGATTAATCGTTCGATTATTGGATAAGCGTGTAACGTAACGCATCTCGGTTGAAAAATATGCCATCAACCGGGATAAAATGTCCTATTTCAGTGAGAATTGGCTTTTTGAGTATAGACAGACATTTTTCACTCGGGATAGCTTATGTTTGCCTGAGATCAATAGGCAGAGATCTTTTAGGGACATTGAAAATCCCGGTCGGCCCGAGAATGCGGCCCCAGATACATATCCAAAGATGGGACGAGCGTTATCTCGGGATGTCAAGACCGTTATTTTTAAAGTGGCCGAATATTGTTTGACAGTTCTCCATTGCAAAGTGTCAATCATTATGCTTGAGGCTCCACTCAGACTCCAGCATTGGGATTCGTTTTCTGTCATTTCGGGAAGGAACATAGCTTTTTGATTTTAATTGTTTTTCTGGTGTTATTTTGAGTTCTGTTGTGTAATTTCGGTGGTATTTTAACCAACATTACTTGAGGTCTTAGCTCAAAGTGTTAGCAATTGGTATTAAAGTGTATTATGTGATATTCTGTGATAGGCCAATACTCATTTCCTTTACTACTTATAACAAAAAAATAGAGATCTTGAAGAAAAAGAACAAAATGCCTATTAACACCCACATAACTGAAGATTTTTCAAAAGAAACTCTACAGAAGCGCAAAGGATTGCAAAGCCAACTCCAAGAAGAGAGAGAAAAGGGAAACGAAGTTTACATAAAAAACAATAAAGTCATAGTGAAACAGAAAAGGGAGAATGAGAAAAGGAAAAGGGAAAGTTCAACATCCCCTGGAATAAATGCACTACAGGGAGGCCAGAAAACTATGATCGCCCCGGCGAAGTTAATTAGAACGGATCCATTTGCATTCATGAGAAACAGATCTCATTCTCTCACCGAAAAAACTTCCTATAAAGCATAGGACATGGCAGACATCGGTAGACGGAAAAAACAGCAACACTAAATAAATAACGACAAATAGGCAATTTCCCCAATCCGGTTGGTCACCGTGGGGTCATAGACCAAGCCCCCCCAGATTTGCAAAAAATGCATAAAATGGAAAAAAAAAATGAAAAAGTATTCAGAGGAATGGGATATCTTGGGTCAGAGTGAAATGCCTTATAGAAGTAAAAGACTCATTTTACAAACTAAAAAAAAAAAAAAAAAAATATGGAAGCACATCAATCAAGGAGTTTGGGGGAGGCCTTTGCTGGAAAGCAAAACAAGCTTACTACTATAGATTATTAAGTAGGTACTTCTATTTTGTAAAACTAATTTTAAGATTGTTAATAAAAGGCTATTGAAATTGAAATTGAAATGTGATATTCTGATTTGATCGAAAATGTTTCAGATGGATTTGGAAGAAACTGCCATCTTTCTTCCAAAGACAATTAGGTTAGGGCCGACCTGACAGACGACTGACGATTTGACGGAAAAGTATTTTATTTAAGTAATATATTATCATCATTCTCATTAAACTACTCGACACTGGCAAAATTGATCCAAAAAGGACAGACGCCATTCATTAAGAAGAAGAAGACTCCAGCATTGTTTCTGCCGGTTTCTACATACAGGCCTTACAAGGGATTTTTGTAAATTCAACCCCAAAAGGGGTGCAGCGGGGGTTGAAGTTTGCATTGACAAAACTCAACACGAACGAAGTCACGCGGGTATACCACTAGCTACATTAATTGTTGCATGTAAGTTTCCTAATATTTAATTTTAATTTATTAATATGTCGTTATTATTATTATAAGTTATATTAAGTTTTTAGTTCTAAGAATTATTCGAATACGATTTTTAATTGTTCAAATGAATAAATAAACTGAAACTGATACTGAGTCGCTAGGTAAAATAACATATCGTAAGATGTATATAATCTCAATCTCTTGCTCTCTTGCCCTCGGCCCCCACCTCGCATTTTGTTAAGGAGCGGCACAGCGGTTTCGGTCAAACTATATCAAAATGATAAAAGCAACTTCAGTTATTGAATGCCGATGACGTGATGGATGACGGTGACGTGACGCGCTCAGTTCCCGGGAGGCGTCTGTTCTTCAATCACGTCGGTCTCCACGTGTTCGAGCGCTCTTCTCTTGCGTGTCCTGAGGAGTTGCGGCGCCACTGCGGTGCTGTGTCGGCGCTGTTGCGGCGGCTGCGCGTCATCACAGCACAGCACAGGACACAGGTTATCTGTTGCGTCCTGGAATACCATTTAAGGTTGTAATCGATTTGATGACACTCATTAAATCGGGGGAGCACTGGTGGTCTAGTGGTAGCGGCCCCGCCTTCCGATCCGAAGGTCGTGGGTTTAAATCCAGTCGCGTACCAATGAGTTTTTCTGTCGAAAAATGTTATGTGCACTTTGCTAGTACTCTCAAACGGTGAAGGAACACATCCTGAGGAACCCCATGGTTTAGTCAGCTCTGTATGTGGTGTATGTAACATACAAAGTATGCAATTCAATTTAGGGTAATAACCCTTTAGTTTTTGATGAATTCATTGCGCCTCAAAGAAGTAGGCTTTTAGCTCACCTGGCGCACTAGCATGTGAGACTTCCTTCTCGGATGTTCCTCTTCCTGTTGGTCGCCGCTGCCGCCAGCCACACGCAGCGCCGGCGATGCTGCCTGCTCCGGCGCCGGCGCCGCCTCGGCGTCCGATACCTCGAAAAGCACCACCTTTATAGATTTCTTGGCTGATTTCCTAGCTGTGCTCGAAGCTTGCTTTAGGATGCTGCGCGCCGGTGTTGCGTTTAACTGGATTTGGGGTAGTGGTGTTTGCTGTGGGTAAGAGATATTCATAAATTAATAATACAACTAAGTTGACAAACAAGCATACGGCCCACCTGATGGGAAGCGGTTACCGTAGCCTATGGACCCCTGCAATACCAGAGGCATCACAAGCGCGTTGACAACCCAAAACTTTTAAAACACCCTTTTTGAAGAACCCCATGCTTATAGTCCTTAGGGAAAACCACTTGGGGAAATAAAATAATTCAAGTAATACCAACAGCATTATTAAAGTACTAGTAGGTATGTACATCGAGTGTAGTTTATCAGAGAAATCAAAAAGCAGAACACGAAGGTAAAATGTTTAGATTCATGAGATTGAGGAGCAGACAAGGGAGCACACTGCCGTCGACGCTTCGATCGCACATCATAGCATTTTGAAACATTTTGAACTGAACGAAAACAAAGTAGAATGCAACCAAATTGCATAATAAATAAAATAAAATAAAAAAGCCTTTATTATTCTTTAGTTATTTTAACTAACTTATATCTATATTTATTTATAAAAAAACTAACTAAGGACCCCTCGACGGGTATAGGCCTCCTCCAGAAGTCTCCATTATTTCTTCTATTTATTATAAGGTATTTTCCTCTTACTTGTTGGTATAATGTTTTTGTGGTACTTAGTATTTATTTATTTTTGATGAAGCCAGCTACGTATCTTCCCGGTGTTTTCCCGATATGACAGAATATGTAGCCTTCGTCTTCCATGATGGAATTTCCTTCGGATGTCTGTGAATCCTATTTATTATTTATATATTTTCCTTTTTTTTTCTTTTTTGTGTTGGATCATTCTTTCTTTTGGTGAAAGGGATTTTGCGTTGTTCGTACACATCTGTAGTTCTTTATATTGATTTGTTTTACTTAGTATCTTACTTCTTGGAGGGTTTTGGTCCTTGACCTCCGCGGTGACCAGCCGTGTTGGAGGTGAGAGAGGAGTTTCGTTTATTGATTGCTATTATTTTTGTCTGGGCTCTGCCGATGCCGTGTCTCTTTCCTTTTCTTTGTTTGCACTGTAGCCACTAAATCCCGCTTGACTATTTTGGTAAGCAGGTGCCTGGTTGTTCTGGCGAGTGGGTGTCCAGTATGACGAGATTTTATTTTTCTTTGGAGCTTGTATGTTTCCATTTTTTCCATTAGATTGTGTATTGTGATTTGTTGCTGGGGGTGATTCGGACAAAATTCTCTTTTGTTTGCGTGTATTTTTGATGACTTGCGTAGCAGCGTCAGGGGGTAGTATTATCAATTTATCGTATTTTAACAACACTTTGTTACCATTTTCTTTTTCGATTTTTACTTGCTCGTACAGTGCTTTCCTTTTTTCTAATATTTTTGGAGGGTAATCTTCTGTGATTGAAAACTCGGTATCTAATAAGGTTTTCCATTTATTTCGCACTTCAATTTTCCTCCCTAGTGTAGTAAAGGTTACTATGACGGGTCTCGTCTTGTCACCTTTCCGACCGATCCTCCGTGCCGCTTCGATTTCTAATTTGATACACTCCACTTTCATCACGTCTTTTAAAATTATCAGTATTTGATGTACAAGATCATTATATCCGTGTTCATCTTCTTTTACACCGAATAGAACTACGTTTCGTTGCCTCTGTGTTCTCTCTAGTGTGTCCAATCTCTTTTCTTGGGATTCATTGATAGTTTCTAGTTCTTGTATTTTTATCTGTAGGTTCCCCACCATTTCACTCATGTTGTGGTTGATATTTTTAGTTATGTTTGTTTCCATTACTTTTAGTGAGTTTTTTGTGTCGTTTACATCGGCTTGCAGCTGTAAGAACATTTCTCGAACTTCCTCCATGGTTACTTTATTTATAGTGTAACAACTTCGTAACTTGCTGCTGCTGTCGTTCTGCTTGCTTGTAGCAAATTGCGTAGTTCAGTGGTATCACAGATAGTAAATTATAGTAAAATTTTACTTTATTTTTGAGCACAAAAAGTTATCATTATTTGTAGAGATTTGAACTCACGACTACCGAGATAGGTCGATGTGATCCGTGCGTTCCACCACTGAGCTATCGGACTAATTAGATAGCGAGTTGAAATTATGTTACAGCTTCAACTTTTGCATTGGAGTGTAAGTTTCGTAGGGTATTTTTTCTTAGGACCACCGTCACTGAAAAAGAATGCGATTTCGATGCAATATTTTTCACTTTCACTTTGTGTTTTAGGTTTGGAAAGGTTTTGTAGCGCTGGTATAATGTTCGTTTATGTAAAGTTTTGATTGTTATTGTTCTCGTTTCACAGAAATAGTGTTCCAATTTTTATATTTTACCGATTGTTTACAGTCACTTCACTCACTTATTTTAGGTACTTTCTGCTGGAATACGTTGAAGATAACAATAATCCGGGTTTATTGTGTCTTTGTACACACACAATACTAGTTTTTGCACTGATAAAACGGTTTAAAACATTATTAAATGTAAATTTTCGACGGAGCTGATGTTGTTTGCACGACTGTGGTGCCCTCTCTCCTACCAAATTGCATACAGCACACCAAAGACAGCTTGGAATGCACCAAGTGACAACAATCTAAAGCAGGGTGCTCACACTCATAGTGTCGGCGATCGACCAGATAATATGTACAAGTACATAGCTAGATGGCTATCAGAAAACAATGAGCCATCATCACGCATTGTGTTACTTTGAGAAAGCATTTCTGTCCAGATTCACTGTTTGACCTTGCCTCTGACTATCCCTCACTAACTTTGCATGGTAAACAAGTTTTAACTCTATTGACCAATTGATTGAAGAGTTCCGTTGGAAAGACCTTGGCTCCATCATCAGACCATTTTATGACAACTGAGTATCTCTTTAATTAATTACTAGAAAAAAAAAAACGGTTGTCTGTAAAGTCGGTTTACTGACGATAGTTGAACGTGATAACGTCATAAGAAAATACTGATGGAATGGTTGCATTTTTCAAAAGAAAATTTTAATTTTACTGAATTGAATTGAATGTGAATGAAACTGAATGATACTGAATGATACTGAATGAAACTGAATGAAACTGAATGGAACTGAATGAAAATCCGGACCCGGACCCGGACCCAGACTGAACCCTTACCTTTACCCTCATTTACCCTTACCCTCATTTACCCTTACCCATTACCCGACCCGGGCTCGGGCTCAGGTAAATGGAACGACGAAACGACGTAACGACGCATGAGTCATGTTTTTTCGTGCGTGCAGCCGGCTCCATCGATTTATAAGACGTTATCACGTCAAAAAAACATACGAATTGACAACCAGTAGAAAAACCTTGATGCCAAAGAAATTCTTAGAGAAAGTTTTTTTTGTGTAGCAAAAACTAAGCATCTTAGAAAAAAAGTAAAAACTGTTTTGGAATGTCCAAACAAAGTTCTTTCATAATTATGACATGTAATTTGATTTTTTTGTGTTACGTTTTTTATTTTTGCACCCTTAAAAATACCCATTTCTCAATAACCCCTCATCCAATTTTACTTATATACTTACCAGTAAATTTCTCAAGTACAAGCTATCGAATTATCAAATTTCATGCAGATCAGATCAACGGTTCGAAAGTTATCGTCGGACAAACATACACAAATACATACATACGCTCATAAAATGCCAAACCACCCAAGTTGTTTGTAAGATCTTCGTTCGCTTCGCTCACTCGATCAATAATAATATTTATCCAATTTGTTTGTGTATATGTTAATGTACCATGTATAATATAATGTTAAAAACAATAAATACAAAGTAAAATCTAACAAACATTTGTTTACTTTTTTAAAGTCATAGTGAAACCTTTTTTTGCAGACCGTACCTAAGCGTCAGTTCAGTTTTGTGTGAGCACGTTTCTCTCACTAAATTGATGAGACATAATTATAAGTTCAAAAAACTTGAGAAACCGACTTCATTGCCAAACGGCTAAATCGATTTTAATGAAATTTGTTTGGGACAATTCGGACGTAAGAATAACCTTCCAAAAAAAAAAAAATTTTCTAAATCGGTTCATAAATGACGGAGGCATGCAGTTACAAACATTAAAAAAATTATTAAAAAAAAATGGCAACACCGATTTTAATAAAATTAAAATGGGACCAATCTGAAGCAGCACCTTTCAGATAAAAAATATTTTTTCAAATCGGCTCACAAATGACGAAGTTATTCGGTAACAAACATTAAAAACAAAAATACAAATTTGTCCCATTTCAATTTTATTAAAATCGGTGTTGCCATTTTTTTTTAAATAATTTTTTTAATGTTTGTAACTGCATGCCTCCGTCATTTATGAACCGATTTAGAAAATTATTTTTTTATCTGGAAGCAAGGGCGTTGCTGAAGGGGAGCAGTGAGTGAGTTTTTGATGAATTCATTGCGCCTCAAAGAAGTAGGCTTTTAGCTCACCTGGCGCACTAGCATGTGAGACTTCCTTCTCGGATGTTCCTCTTCCTGTTGGTCGCCGCTGCCGCCAGCCACACGCAGCGCCGGCGATGCTGCCTGCTCCGGCGCCGGCGCCGCCTCGGCGTCCGATACCTCGAAAAGCACCACCTTTATAGATTTCTTGGCTGATTTCCTAGCTGTGCTCGAAGCTTGCTTTAGGATGCTGCGCGCCGGTGTTGCGTTTAACTGGATTTGGGGTAGTGGTGTTTGCTGTGGGTAAGAGATATTCATAAATTAATAATACAACTAAGTTGACAAACAAGCATACGGCCCACCTGATGGGAAGCGGTTACCGTAGCCTATGGACCCCTGCAATACCAGAGGCATCACAAGCGCGTTGACAACCCAAAACTTTTAAAACACCCTTTTTGAAGAACCCCATGCTTATAGTCCTTAGGGAAAACCACTTGGGGAAATAAAATAATTCAAGTAATACCAACAGCATTATTAAAGTACTAGTAGGTATGTACATCGAGTGTAGTTTATCAGAGAAATCAAAAAGCAGAACACGAAGGTAAAATGTTTAGATTCATGAGATTGAGGAGCAGACAAGGGAGCACACTGCCGTCGACGCTTCGATCGCACATCATAGCATTTTGAAACATTTTGAACTGAACGAAAACAAAGTAGAATGCAACCAAATTGCATAATAAATAAAATAAAATAAAAAAGCCTTTATTATTCTTTAGTTATTTTAACTAACTTATATCTATATTTATTTATAAAAAAACTAACTAAGGACCCCTCGACGGGTATAGGCCTCCTCCAGAAGTCTCCATTATTTCTTCTATTTATTATAAGGTATTTTCCTCTTACTTGTTGGTATAATGTTTTTGTGGTACTTAGTATTTATTTATTTTTGATGAAGCCAGCTACGTATCTTCCCGGTGTTTTCCCGATATGACAGAATATGTAGCCTTCGTCTTCCATGATGGAATTTCCTTCGGATGTCTGTGAATCCTATTTATTATTTATATATTTTCCTTTTTTTTTCTTTTTTGTGTTGGATCATTCTTTCTTTTGGTGAAAGGGATTTTGCGTTGTTCGTACACATCTGTAGTTCTTTATATTGATTTGTTTTACTTAGTATCTTACTTCTTGGAGGGTTTTGGTCCTTGACCTCCGCGGTGACCAGCCGTGTTGGAGGTGAGAGAGGAGTTTCGTTTATTGATTGCTATTATTTTTGTCTGGGCTCTGCCGATGCCGTGTCTCTTTCCTTTTCTTTGTTTGCACTGTAGCCACTAAATCCCGCTTGACTATTTTGGTAAGCAGGTGCCTGGTTGTTCTGGCGAGTGGGTGTCCAGTATGACGAGATTTTATTTTTCTTTGGAGCTTGTATGTTTCCATTTTTTCCATTAGATTGTGTATTGTGATTTGTTGCTGGGGGTGATTCGGACAAAATTCTCTTTTGTTTGCGTGTATTTTTGATGACTTGCGTAGCAGCGTCAGGGGGTAGTATTATCAATTTATCGTATTTTAACAACACTTTGTTACCATTTTCTTTTTCGATTTTTACTTGCTCGTACAGTGCTTTCCTTTTTTCTAATATTTTTGGAGGGTAATCTTCTGTGATTGAAAACTCGGTATCTAATAAGGTTTTCCATTTATTTCGCACTTCAATTTTCCTCCCTAGTGTAGTAAAGGTTACTATGACGGGTCTCGTCTTGTCACCTTTCCGACCGATCCTCCGTGCCGCTTCGATTTCTAATTTGATACACTCCACTTTCATCACGTCTTTTAAAATTATCAGTATTTGATGTACAAGATCATTATATCCGTGTTCATCTTCTTTTACACCGAATAGAACTACGTTTCGTTGCCTCTGTGTTCTCTCTAGTGTGTCCAATCTCTTTTCTTGGGATTCATTGATAGTTTCTAGTTCTTGTATTTTTATCTGTAGGTTCCCCACCATTTCACTCATGTTGTGGTTGATATTTTTAGTTATGTTTGTTTCCATTACTTTTAGTGAGTTTTTTGTGTCGTTTACATCGGCTTGCAGCTGTAAGAACATTTCTCGAACTTCCTCCATGGTTACTTTATTTATAGTGTAACAACTTCGTAACTTGCTGCTGCTGTCGTTTTGCTTGCTTGTAGCAAATTGCGTAGTTCAGTGGTATCACAGATAGTAAATTATAGTAAAATTTTACTTTATTTTTGAGCACAAAAAGTTATCATTATTTGTAGAGATTTGAACTCACGACTACCGAGATAGGTCGATGTGATCCGTGCGTTCCACCACTGAGCTATCGGACTAATTAGATAGCGAGTTGAAATTATGTTACAGCTTCAACTTTTGCATTGGAGTGTAAGTTTCGTAGGGTATTTTTTCTTAGGACCACCGTCACTGAAAAAGAATGCGATTTCGATGCAATATTTTTCACTTTCACTTTGTGTTTTAGGTTTGGAAAGGTTTTGTAGCGCTGGTATAATGTTCGTTTATGTAAAGTTTTGATTGTTATTGTTCTCGTTTCACAGAAATAGTGTTCCAATTTTTATATTTTACCGATTGTTTACAGTCACTTCACTCACTTATTTTAGGTACTTTCTGCTGGAATACGTTGAAGATAACAATAATCCGGGTTTATTGTGTCTTTGTACACACACAATACTAGTTTTTGCACTGATAAAACGGTTTAAAACATTATTAAATGTAAATTTTCGACGGAGCTGATGTTGTTTGCACGACTGTGGTGCCCTCTCTCCTACCAAATTGCATACAGCACACCAAAGACAGCTTGGAATGCACCAAGTGACAACAATCTAAAGCAGGGTGCTCACACTCATAGTGTCGGCGATCGACCAGATAATATGTACAAGTACATAGCTAGATGGCTATCAGAAAACAATGAGCCATCATCACGCATTGTGTTACTTTGAGAAAGCATTTCTGTCCAGATTCACTGTTTGACCTTGCCTCTGACTATCCCTCACTAACTTTGCATGGTAAACAAGTTTTAACTCTATTGACCAATTGATTGAAGAGTTCCGTTGGAATGACCTTGGCTCCATCATCAGACCATTTTATGACAACTGAGTATCTCTTTAATTAATTACTAGAAAAAAAAAAACGGTTGTCTGTAAAGTCGGTTTACTGACGATAGTTGAACGTGATAACGTCATAAGAAAATACTGATGGAATGGTTGCATTTTTCAAAAGAAAATTTTAATTTTACTGAATTGAATTGAATGTGAATGAAACTGAATGATACTGAATGATACTGAATGAAACTGAATGAAACTGAATGGAACTGAATGAAAATCCGGACCCGGACCCGGACCCAGACTGAACCCTTACCTTTACCCTCATTTACCCTTACCCTCATTTACCCTTACCCATTACCCGACCCGGGCTCGGGCTCAGGTAAATGGAACGACGAAACGACGTAACGACGCATGAGTCATGTTTTTTCGTGCGTGCAGCCGGCTCCATCGATTTATAAGACGTTATCACGTCAAAAAAACATACGAATTGACAACCAGTAGAAAAACCTTGATGCCAAAGAAATTCTTAGAGAAAGTTTTTTTGACGTGATAACGTCTTATAAATCGATGGAGCCGGCTGCACGCACGTAAAAACATGACTCATGCGTCGTTACGTCGTTTCGTCGTTCCATTTACCTGAGCCCAAGCCCGGGTCGGGTAATGGGTAAGGGTAAATGAGGGTAAGGGTTAATGAGGGTAAGGGTAAGGGTTCGGTCGGGTTCCGGGTCCGGGTCCGAGAGTTCGAGTCCGAGTCCGAGTCCGAGTCCGAGTCCGCGAGTCCGCGAGTCCACGAGTCCGCGAGTCCGCGAGTCCACGAGTCCGCGAGTCACAAATATTAATTAAAATTCTTTTGAAAAATGCAACCATTCCATCAGTATTTTCTTATGACGTTATCACGTTCAACTATCGTCAGTAAACCGACTTTACAGACAACCATTTTTTTGTGTAGCAAAAACTAAGCATCTTAGAAAAAAAGTAAAAACTGTTTTGGAATGTCCAAACAAAGTTCTTTCATAATTATGACATGTAATTTGATTTTTTTGTGTTACGTTTTTTATTTTTGCACCCTTAAAAATACCCATTTCTCAATAACCCCTCATCCAATTTTACTTATATACTTACCAGTAAATTTCTCAAGTACAAGCTATCGAATTATCAAATTTCATGCAGATCAGATCAACGGTTCGAAAGTTATCGTCGGACAAACATACACAAATACATACATACGCTCATAAAATGCCAAACCACCCAAGTTGTTTGTAAGATCTTCGTTCGCTTCGCTCACTCGATCAATAATAATATTTATCCAATTTGTTTGTGTATATGTTAATGTACCATGTATAATATAATGTTAAAAACAATAAATACAAAGTAAAATCTAACAAACATTTGTTTACTTTTTTAAAGTCATAGTGAAACCTTTTTTTGCAGACCGTACCTAAGCGTCAGTTCAGTTTTGTGTGAGCACGTTTCTCTCACTAAATTGATGAGACATAATTATAAGTTCAAAAAACTTGAGAAACCGACTTCATTGCCAAACGGCTAAATCGATTTTAATGAAATTTGTTTGGGACAATTCGGACGTAAGAATAACCTTCCAAAAAAAAAAAAATTTTCTAAATCGGTTCATAAATGACGGAGGCATGCAGTTACAAACATTAAAAAAATTATTAAAAAAAAATGGCAACACCGATTTTAATAAAATTAAAATGGGACCAATCTGAAGCAGCACCTTTCAGATAAAAAATATTTTTTCAAATCGGCTCACAAATGACGAAGTTATTCGGTAACAAACATTAAAAACAAAAATACAAATTTGTCCCATTTCAATTTTATTAAAATCGGTGTTGCCATTTTTTTTTAAATAATTTTTTTAATGTTTGTAACTGCATGCCTCCGTCATTTATGAACCGATTTAGAAAATTATTTTTTTATCTGGAAGCAAGGGCGTTGCTGAAGGGGAGCAGTGAGACCCCCCCCCCCCCCTCCGACCCCCCCAGAGATGAAAAAGGATGCCCAACTGCAAAGAAACTATAATCCCAAGGGCGTGCAAAGCATGCAATTGGCTTGCTATGCTGATGAATCCCGCACGTAGAAACTCGAATAAATTCATGTTAAGGGGGTACGATTTCCATACAAACTTAATTTACACAACTATGGGTGAATAAAGTATTAATGTACACTGAAATAGCTGTAATAGGCTTTTACAGTGGTCCTTATTACCGGCCAGTTATATAAAGTTGGAGTGTCAGCCGTTGGTCGTGGCAGTCGGGGCTTCAGAAAAAAAACTAACAGACTTTTACGACTATTTTGAGACATATGTTTTAACCTCATTCACGTATTCAATGCCGAGTACCCGTTAGAAAAAATGACGATCAAATTACTTTTTTGGTTTTTTATTAATATTTCTGTTAACCTACAGTTTTCTCCAACTTTACATAACTGGCCGGCAATAAAGACCACTGTAAAATTCTATTACAGCTATTTCAGTGTACATTTATACCTTGTTTGCCCATAGTTGTGTAAATTCAGTTTGTATGGGAATCGAACAACCTTAAAGAAATTGCGTGTTTTGCTTTCTTGTGATTCTTTCATTCATCAATGGGGGGGGAATTATGGTCATTTAAATAATAGTCATGAAATGCCTACTTTCCAGCTTCATCATAAGACGAGACGATGATGAAACCAGAAGTTATAAATTAAACTTTAGATAAAGTATTAAACTAGAGACTCGCCCCGGCTTTGCACGGGTTAAAAATGTAGTTTGACACTCACAAATAACGTGGCTTTCTAATGGTAAAACAATTGTCAAAATAGGTTCAGTAGGTGAAACCAGAGATTATCTGTACAACATCACAAACTGCCAATATTGTTGTACACCTTGAGTTACATTAAGGCACTAATGAAATCAACTATTACAATCGATTCAGCAGATTGGTCATGAAGTCGGTTTCACAAGTTTTTTAAGCTTAAAATTATTTAGCTATCCTCTTGTCATCTTTTCTACATATAATAGAGAGAGACATATTATAGGTGAAACAAAAACAATCGAAGTGGAAATGTTGTAAATGCTTGTCCTTCTGGATAAAATGGAAATGGTTACCTTAGAGGCGGATTTGTTGGCCTCAGTCGATAGCACCGCCTGCAGGGGACTGGGCTTGGCTTCCACAATCTGTTCAGGAGTTATCACACACGGGCTGACCTTCTTAGCCTCTTCCACAATCTGTTCAGGAGTTATCACACACGGGCTGACCTTCTTAGCCTCTTCCACAATCTGTTCAGGCGTTTTCGGCTTGGCTAGCGGTGACTTGGGAGAGCGCAGTCTCTCCTCTGAACAAAACTCACTCTTAGGCACCTTATTTTTAGGTGTATATTGTTTTGTTGTGGATTTTGTTGGTGGTTTTGATGTAAGTATTGGTGAGGCTGGGTGACATCTTTTGGATTTCGGGTAAGGTGGCGATTGGGGTGCTATGTCTTCTAGAATTCGATATTGACTTGAGCTGTCAGTGCTAGATTGTGCCACCGGTGACCGAAGAGCTGGCATTGTCTTCCTAGTTCTCAGTCTTGTTGACACGATTGAATCAGTCTCGCTGCTAGAAGAACTTTGCAATGATATGCTATTAATTTTGATCACAGGTTTGGTTCTCTTGGGCAGGACAGGATCAAAAGTAGAAGCAGTCTTATTTTTGATCTTCAATGCTGCTAAACTTCCACACGGCACTTTGGCGAGGACGGGCGGCGGCGGGACAAACTTGAGGGGAGCATGCGACACCCGCGCGATAAAAGGCTTTTTTTTCTGAGAAGCAGCTTCCTTCTTTTTCTTTTGTTTTTCCTCTTTCCATTTTTCCAGCTGTTGTTTCCTGTGTTCTATCTTCAGCTGAGCTTCGGACAGGGGGGGAGCCGGTCTCTCACATCTTGACTGAAATTCAATATTTAACTTTTACTCATAAGTTATAAAGTTCTAGAGGTGGTAATTCATTGAGCAAGGAACTAGAGTGTAGTCACAGCGTACTGCCAGTCGTTTTACTGGAGCAGCCTACGGGTGAATCACACCCGCAGGGCTGCCAGTGCTTTGCCAACACAATATTACAACATTAGGATGCTGATGCGGCTGCCTCGGGGATGTTCACGGAGGCAAGGGTCCATGGGTACCACGCGATCCTACCAAAGAAGGTGGCCTCCCTGCCTCAGCGCACTAGAGACAGCTGCAACGGTATCCTGCAGATGGTTGTCTCCCCACTGGATTGTCCCATCCAAGACAGATGGATGAAAATTACAATAGGCTTAGCTTTTAAAATTACAATGTAATTTAATGGAATATCACTTATCTAATTTTAATGTTATTTATCATTTGTGACATTTTATTTTATTGATGTAATCTATCTAGTAAGTTAAGTATGGATTGATCTATCTGAAATAAATGCATTAATAAAAAAACATAATAATTTCATTACTTAGCACCGGTGCTTAGAGTGACGAATGTTTTGTTTGTTTGTTTAAAAAAAAAAAAAAAAAAAAAAAAAAAATATATTGTGGACAATTCACACAACACTACCCAGCCCCAAACTAAGCAGAGCTTGTAATATGGGAACCGGATAGCTGATATAATACTTGTATACATTTTTTTTTGTAAATACATACTTAGAATACAATATAACACCCAGACAGAGAACAAACATTTATGTTCACCACACAAATATTTGTTCTCGGTGGGGATCGAACCCACGACCTACGGCGCAGAAGGCAGAGCTACTACCAACTGAGCTAGAGGCCAGTCAAAATTGTTTGTTGTTATTATAAATTACTGTCAGTGATCATTTGCGTGTTGACAATTATTAAAGAAGAGGGCAGTGTAATTTCATTAGATAGAATAAAAGCAGCCAAGTGCGAGTCGGACTCGTCCATGAAGGGTTCCGTAGCATCAAGTAACATAATATAAAGGTTTTTATAGTTCGTCAAAAGAAAAATTGCGGTTTACGATTTATGACGTATAAAAAAAAAACTACTCACTAGGTCTCGTTCAAACCAAATATCGTTGGAAGTTTGCATAGTAATGTACGACATATATTTTTTTTTAGTTTTATCATTCCCTTATTTTAGAAGTTAGAGGGGGGGGACCAACTTTAGAAAAAAACTATATTAGAAACCTTATATTAGAATCATTTTTGAAGACCTATTCATAGATACCCCACACGTATGGGTTAGATGAAAAAAATTTTTTTGGGTTTCAGTTTTAAGTATGGGGACCCCTAAAATTTATAGTTTTTTTTCTATTTTTGTGTAAAAATTGTAATGCTGTTCACAGAATACATTTACTCGCCAAGTTTCATCAGTCTAGCTCTTACGGTTTCGGAGAAAAATGGCTGTGACATACGGACGGACGGACAGACAGACAGACAGACAGACATGACGAATCTATAAGGGTTCCGTTTTTGCCATTTGGCTACGGAACCCTAAAAAGTGTTCTGTGCAGTGTACTGTGAAGTAATTTAAATAAAACCATATCATTGATGTTGGAATACATGGAATTGTATCGGATTACAGCGCTCCTGTAGGGCGATTGTCTCATTCAGTTGCAATCATTAGTTTGATACTAACAGCTAAACGATACTATCAAGGAATAGCGATCATGTAACTTGTTGCAATACCTTTTTGACCGCTATCTATCAGTTGCAATTGTAGCGTTACCATTGTAAACATAGCTACCTACATGCATATTGTTTATGTTATAAAGCTTATAAATGCGTGACCGCGTGACAAATTAATATATAGTCTATCGTAACACTCTCTCCTAGATCAGTCACGCTAACTAACTGTAATAATTATTCGTTTTATGTTTAATTAAAAGAACACATTCAAATATAAATCTTATTATTTAGCAAACATCTTCCACACAAAATATACGGAGATTAAAAAGCTAAATTGGTGACCCTGTCGTGAACATTTTTTCTGGTTTAAATTCACGTATTATGTGATAACCAGTAAAAGTGTACTAATTAAACGTGAAAGTGCAAGTGACTATTTTAAATTAAATTCAGTGGTTTGTGCCAAGTAGTAGTTTTGCAATGACTACCACCTCCGATCCCACCGAGCTTAACATGGAGCCTGGACCGGAGGGCGCGGCGTACGCAGCGCAGGCGCAGCCATCCACCGACAGCCTCATCACTGCTGTCACCATCAGCTCCAGGATATCCACCTTCTGGACCAACCAGCCGCGACTCTGATTCCACCAATTCGATGCCATAGTCGCGCCACAGAAAGCAGGTGACTTGCACAAGTTTCAGTTAGTTATAGCTAAGCTGGGTAGGGACGAGTTAGCGCAAGTAAGCGACATTTTAGAGAACCCACCCACAGACCATAAGTATGACTGTATAAAGGCCCGCCTCATATCAGCTTACGAAGAGTCAGAGACCAAGCAGCTTCAAAATCTGCTCACGGAAATCGAACTCGGCGACCAAAAACTCGGCGCAACTACTGCGGCGGATGCGCGAGTTAGGTCGCAATAAAGTACCAGAATCTACTCTCAAAATATTATGGGTGAACAGACTAACACAAAGTGTCCGGCCCGTAATCACTGCATGCGACACGGTTGACCTTGAGCAGGCGGCCAATATTGCCGATAAAATTATAGAAACTATGAGACCTGCGGATGTGTTCCAACTCCAAGCACCATCATCATCATCATCGACGTCTGTAACAGTGCAGCTAAAAAAATTAACGCTCGAATTAACCGCTTTGAAAAATAAATTCAACCAAATAGATAACGAGCGGCGAGAAGGCGGACGATCAAAGGAGCGTAATACTTGTAGTAATAATACTCGTAGCACCAGCAGATCACATTCACGCGGTAGAGGTAATTTCATCAAATATCAGAATCAAACTGCTGTTCCTGGTGACAGCGACTTCAAATGCTACTACCATTTCATATATGAAGATAAAGCCACCAAATGTGGTCACGACCAATGTTGCAAGAAAAGGTCGTTAAACTAGAACAGGCTACTAATGCGGCGAGTTTAGTTGCCGATCACACATATCGCCTCAGTGTTACGGATTATAAGTACGGCTACCGTTTTTTAATTGATACCGGTGCCGACGTATCCGTACTAGCGTGCAAAAAACGCCCAAAACAACAACCAGACGACTATACACTATATGCTGCGAATGGAACGCCAATATCAACATATGGAGTGAAAACATTAACTCTAGATCTTGGCCTCCGGCGCCCAATGCGTTGGACATTCATTTTAGCAGACGTACAACGGTCAATCATCGGAGCAGATTTCCTAGCCAAAAATCAACTGACCTGACCAACATTTCCAAGAATATACAAGCTATTTCGGATAATTTCTTTACCATAAAAGTCGTCAATACCACAGATAAATACCATACACTACTGTTGCGGTATCCCGATATAACTAAACTAGAATCATTCAAATCGATTCCCAAACACAATGTGCAACACTATATTTGCACAAAGGGCGCACCCGTATATGAGAAAGCGCGACCCTTAAATCCAGCCAAGTACAAAGCAGTAAAAGAAGAATTTTAACGTATGATGGAGTTGGGTATATGTAGACTATCTACTAGCCCGTGGGCAAATGCACTAAACGTCGTCAATAAAAAAAACGGCGAATTACGTCCGTGCGGCGATTATCGTCGATTAAATGCAATAACAGAACCCGATAGATATCCAATACCAAGATTAATGGATTTCACATACATTTTAAGGGATACAACAATAATGTCTAAAATTGACATACGACGCGCATACAACCACATACCCATCGCACCGGAGGACATTCCTAAATCAGCAGTAATAACCCCCTTCGGATTATTTGAATTCATAAAAATGAATTATGGTTTACGCAATGGGGCCCAAAGCTTTCAACGCTTCATAAACAACGTCATGAAAGACACAAGAAATACTTTCTGCTATTTAGACGATATATTAGTCGCTTCCGAAAACGAGGAAACGCATTTAAAAGATCTTGATGAAATATTCAAACGACTAAATCAATTCGGCATAACAATAAACAGCGGAAAATGCGAGTTTGGCAAAAAGGAACTACTATTCCTCGGCTACCACGTCAGCTGCAATGGCATCAAACCGAACCAAGAAAAGGTAAATGCCATAACAGACTATTCGCAATCCGAAACTATCCAGGAACTAAGACGATTTCTTGGACTCATCAACTTTTACAGAAGCAGTATTCCTAAAGCAGCCGAAGTACAATCTGTGTTAGAAAAATACTTACACAATTCTAAGAAGAACGATAAAACTAAAATCGTGTGGACACCAGAAGCCACAGACGCGTTCAACAAATGTAAACAATTAGTACGCGAAGCGGTACTACTAGCCCATCCAGACTCATCAGCAAGTTTAGTGCTAATGACTGATGCTTCAGACAGCTGCATGGGAGCCGCACTACACCAATCAATCAACGGCGAACTTCAACCACTAGGTTTTTATTCAAAAAAACTCACTACAGCTCAAACTAAATACAGTACCTACGACAGAAAAATTTTTAGGCGATCTTCATGGGTATTAAGCATTTTCGTTATATCATAGAAGGACGAAATGTTACAGTAGTGACCGACCATAAACCTCTTACTTTCGCCCTAACAAAAAAAGAGTCGAAATCCGATTCACCAAGACGCTTACGTCAACTTGATTTTATCGCGCAATTTTGTAATGAAATAAAGTACATAAAAGGAGAAATTAATGCGGCTGCGGATTTCTTATCAAGAATAGAGGAAATCCATTTACTTGATATCTTCGATTTTGAGCTGCTGTACCAGAGCCAGATCCAAGATGCAGAGTTACAGGAGTTAAAAAATAAAAATAATTTACAATTTAAATCGATTATTATGCCATACTCGGAACGAGAACTAATATTTGAAATATCAACATCGCAAGCTCGTTTATACCTACCTATAACATTCCGAGAACAAGCTCTCTTATGTACTCATGGACTAAGCCACGCAGGAGTAACTGCAACAAGACGCCTTATTACACAACTTTATTTTTGGCCCGGCATGAACCACGATGTCGCTAAATTTGTACAAAAATGCATAAAGTGTCAAAAATGTAAAGTCCAAAGACACACAATTACACCACTTGAAGAGTTTGAAAATTCAAATCGATTTACTCATGTTCATATTGATATTATCGGACCATTGATACCCTCAGAAGACTTTACATATTGCCTCACCATCATAGATCGTTTCACTAAATGGCCTGAAGTCATACCCATTAAGGATATCACAGCCGAAACAATAGCAAATAAATTTGTAGAGCATTGGATTTCAAGATTTGGCTGTCCAGTAAAAATAACAACTGATCAAGGTAGACAGTTCGAATCTCAACTTTTTACACAATTAACAAAAAGACTAGGCATAGAAAAAATCCACACTACAGCATACAACCCTAAAGCAAACGGACAAGTGGAGCGCATGCATCGCACACTTAAAGCATCCATTATGTCACGCTGCGACAACTCTAATCAATGGGTGAGAGGGCTACCTATGGTACTTTTAGGTCTTAAAAGAGGACATAGGATTTAGCCCAGCGCAAATGACCTTTGGAATGCCTATCCGTCTACCAGGAGATTTTTTCGTACCATCAGAAGGACATATTAATGATGCTGAGTATACACGTAATTTAATGGAAACATTGGCTACAATACAATCAAGTGCAAGAAAGCAATCGGATCATAGAAAAACTTTTATACGTAAGGATCTCGCAACTACGGACTACGTCTTTGTTAGAAGAGAAGTGAAAAAATCACTAACTCCACCGTATGAGGGACCCTTTAAAGTAATAGAACGGAACCCTAAATTCTATACAGTTCAAATAGGTTCTCGAAATGTCGTTATTTCGCTAGATAGGCTCAAACCAGCTTACGCTATTAACTACACACCTAGCAACGCGACCCCAGAAACAATAGTTTCTCAGAGTCCGACACTTGTTGAAACAACAATGCCACTAAGTAACCCAAATAAAACACCTCGGCTACCTGATGAAATGGGTCCGCCGAGATCTGATGTGAGAACAACAGCTCCAGTCATAACGAGATCCGGTCGCACGGTTAAAAAGACTGTACGGTTTGATATTTGACTCTAGTCTAGCAAGTGCTCACTATTACCAACAGCGAACAATATCGCGGTTATAAACAAAGATCATTCAGTCAGGACTACTCATTCACGCACTTGGGAACAAAGGAACTGGCCTATTTACAGCTACTGTACACTTCAACTGTCAGCACCTTGTGCCAGCCGCGTAACGCACTCAGCAGGGGTGCCATGTAACCACTTGACATCGGCGGCGGTCAAATAAAACGGCAGTGTTCAAGTGTAGTATAAACAGTGATTAACAATAACAAAAGTGTAGTGTGCGTTTAAGTATCTTTTTTCTAAAAAGAGACCTTTTGATTTTCAAAACATTAGCCACAGTGTACGCTATAATTACCATGAACTCTATATCACTTTAAGTATTAATATTATTAGTAGGAATCTTTTTATGAGATATTTTTTTTTAATGTTAAATTACAATCATGTTAGTTTGTATTTGAAACAAGTTTACAAACTTTAAATTTTTATTTTATATACCTACTTTTAAAATTGTTATAATTTTTTTTTTATGTGGGATGTAGATGTATCGTTATACCATTGTAAACATAGCTACCTACATGCATATTGTTTATGTTATAAAGCTTATAAATGCGTGACCGCGTGACAAATTAATATATAGTCTATCGTAACACTCTACGTAACACTCTCTCCTAGATCAGTCACGCTAAAGCCCGCTCCACATTCTCGCGAGAATCTCGCGAGAACGCGAGAAACATGCGAGAAACGTGTATGTGGAGGCGATTCGCGTATTCTTCTCAAGTTCTCGCGTTGTTCTCCACTTTTTGTCGGTTTTTTTGCGCGAGACAAAGGAGCGCGAGAACGTGAGAACAGGCGAGAACGTGTATTGATGACTCCACACCAGCGTTGCCAGATCCATACCGCTTTTCCACTTTTTACACCGCCTTTTTGACAATGGATCCGCCATCCGCTTTTAGCCAGCGCGGTTCCGCTTTTTTCGACTTTGATAGGACATGAGGATTAAAATATTATCTTCCCACAAAAGACATTTTTATGGGCACCGATCCGTTTACCCTTTCAAATAGAAGAACCTAAAAAATGTCTATAGCGGGCTCTACATTCCTGCCAAAACTACGCCAAATAGGAGACAGCGCTATACGAGAAAGCAAGACAGAAATACTTGTATCTCTTTTCTTAGTATAGCGCTGTCCCATATAGTCCGTGAAATTTATGTTGTCAAATCACTATTGTCATGTTGGTACACAGTGTTATGAAGTTGCACACGCGCAAGTTCAGATCGAGCTACAAGTTTTTCACTGACTGTGAAGAATGTGGATTGAACTTGAGTGATATCTTTTGTGCCTCCCTGAGCCACCTTCTGTTTCTGTTCTGTGAAGTAATAGTACATTGTTACCTGAGGATTGAAAGTCACGTTATTGAGTCCAGAGTTTGGCACCAGAGCGTAGCGAGGGCGCCAATGGAGCTTGAGGGACTTATATAAGTCTTTCACCCGAGGTAAACACTGTGCTTTTCATTACGAATACAAGGAAAGTAAAAATAAAATCATGATAGAAAAATTAGTGAAAATCATCACGTAGTACTTAGATCTCGATGGTGAAAATGATGATTGAATTGCCGCCTTCCAGCTTTTTTTTTCTCTGGCAGGCCTTCGGCTGGCCAGCATTAAGGACGATTCAGGCTACACCGGGCCCGGCCGGGCCGTGGCGGTGCCGTCGATTGAATTTGGACCTAATATCTGTGCAAATAGAGTTGTAATTCTTGTATTTGGCTCTGATCCGGCCGGGCTCGGCCGACAGGATATTGTCTTATATAAATTCAACTCCTTGTGTGGACAGATAGAGTTCAAATTCAATCGACGGCCCGGTCCTGGCCCGGTGTAGCCGGAGTCAGCCTTTATTCAGCCTTTATTTTCATTTTCATAATTTAAAAAATGGTATTTTTTTTGCTCAAATCCATGTTATTTTAAAGAAATAGTTGAAGCTAAATAATAATAAAGTCATTTAGAAAATATATTCTTTATTTAATACTCTTTATGTTATTAAAATTTAAATTTCACATCGCGCTCTTATTAGACTTTTTAAACTTCTTACCGTTGTAATGGGCTTCCAACCGGCTTGCTGAATAAAAAGTTGGAATTTGGTTTAATAACCTCCTAGCCAGACTTGGTCATTGACTGAGTTACAGAAGTCTAGACTGCAGATTTGCCAGAGGGCAATGGAACACAGCATTCTCGGCCTCAAACGCATCGACCGGGTGCGAAATACAATGCTGCGTTTAATGACTGGCATTGCCGATGTAGAGAGCAAAACAGCCAAGCTCAAGTGGGAGTGGGCGGGCCACGTCAGCAGGATGGACCCTAAAAAGTGGGCAAACATAACGACTCATTGGGTGCCGGAGGACGGAAGGTGACGGCGCGCGGCGTGGCCACCCAAAAAAACGATGGCGAGACGATCTGGAAGCTCTGGAGAAGGATTGGTGGAAAGTCGCCAAAGATCGTGATAGTTGGAAGATTTTGGGGGAGGCCTTTGCCCAGCAGTGGGCCAGAACAGGTTAAAAAAAAAACCTCCTTGCAGTTAGAAAGACTTAAGAAAGTTGGAACATGGTTGAATAAAATAGAACTTGTTTTTTTTTATAATTTGACAGCTGTCAGTAGAAAGCGATTCTCCCTAGGGCTGAAAGTATTACTTTCAATTAGGCCCCTCAGGCAACCTCAGACCTACTTTCCGAGTATGAGCAATGAAAGGGAAGTTTACTTCACATAACTCTTTGATTTGTAATATGATTATGAACTGAGTGAGAAAAATCGATCTTACGTTAAAACAGGAAATTCCGCTTTTTTTGTTGAAAATCCGCGTTTTTGGAGTACCGTTACCGCATTTTCAACTTTCGCATCAGGCAACACTGGTCAGTTCTGTCAGTCATCCAGAAAAAATAAACAAAGGTTTCGTAAATATCGAATAAAATTTACTTTTTCAAGTTATTTAATCTGATTTAAAGTAAGTAAAGTCCAACATTCTTAATTCTTTATTCCTAGCTTTCTCAAGTGATTAATGTTGTTTCTATTTGTTATAAAGTTATGATCTCAATCCACCAGTGTTTGTCGAAGCAATCAACCATAGCCCTTAGTAAAAATAAGGGCACCAACAATATTTGAAAGCCTGGGAAAATCTTGCAAGGATGTTAAATGCCGTGGGTGGCGGCTACATAAAAACTGGTTAAAAATGGAAGGGAGTATGTAGTAGGTAAATAGTTTTCAATAACCCTAGTTTTGTGCAGCTAATATTCATCATTTTTTTGTGCTCTATATGGTAAAACAACAAAGTTCTATGTTTTTTTGATTAATTACTGGTAATATGTAGATACAAGTGCCGCATAAAGTCCAAGGTGGTGGACAACCGGCGAAACGCTGGGTGCACTGGGGGTGGACCCTATAGCCTGCAAGCGCTCACACTCACAGGTTTTATTTAGCTTACTTTTGTAGATGTTAATGTTTTTTGTTTTTAGATCACGATGACAATGTGCTCCACTGGGTGTACAGTCTAGAAAAAAGGCACCTTGTGGTGGAAGAGGGAACGTGAAGAGAGGGAATGGTGGATGCTGTCGCTGCTATAGGCAGATCGTTTAATGAAATGGCGACACAAGAGCCATGTGTGGACTTGCTGCTGCTTTAAGTTCAACAGCATCCACCACCATTAAATAAAACAGTTAAATAAAATACATTATTTCTGTTAATAACTCGCCTTATTTCTTTACCACAATAATAGATAGGACACCTACTGCTTATAAATCAGACTTATTATAGCATTTTGTAAGTATTTTAATTTGAAACAGCTTCTATCCTATTCTAGTCATTAGTGCATAATTGATAATGAAATATTAGAAGTATGTAATGTAATATAGGCAGGAGCCAGCTATTTCCCCCTGCACGTGGAGGTTTTGACTGATTCTACACATGGCTATGGTAGAATGAGGATGATATCCCAGCATAGGATATCAAACGCTTCCTTCGTCAGGCAAAGGTTCGAAATAAACTCTCTCTGAGGGATTTAGAACGGATTGCTGGCATCCTGTATCAATCTTCTATCAAGAATACGTTTTTTTTTGGCACTGTTTCTCCTCTAGCCCAAGTAGGAATCCTCTTGACATGATAAACTGAAATGAATTTAAATACTTAGTTGAAACGGAATTGTAGTAAGTACGCACTAGATTTTATTTGATTAGGAATGCAATAATAACTTTGTTTATCATTGTCAAAACACTGAAAACTTACTGTAAATAACTTACTTTATTCAATTTCTATCCATTGCAACAACACCTTACTTGTTTCTATTCGCGATTGATATGATAGTAATCGTAAGCTGTCAGTTCCATTGAAACAGCCTTACGTGATCGCTGTTTCATGATATCTAGAGAAAGATTACGCTCATGTTGCAATCGTTCATTGTCAAAGATGGTTTCAATTGCAATGCGCTTTCGATTGCAATCGAAGCTTTTACGTGATCGCAAATGTGACAGTTTCAATAAGATATCAATTGAAACCATTGCAACAAAAGTTACATGATGGCCCTGCTGATGGCAATCCATGGCCACTCATCCAAAAAGGAGAACTCATTCTGGCAATGACCATAATATTAATGATGATGCACAAACGCAATCATATAAACATGCAATTTTACACATATTAATGGATTAACGAATAATGTTGACTTGCGTGAATTCTTCCGAAATGTAACGCTTTAACGTTTAACGAAGCTAACTTTTTATGTAGCGGATTACCGATTAACAAAGTTAACTGTTTGATTAATTTCGGTGCCCAGATTTGGTGTAGTAAACCTACATGCCTATTACTAGGTATCTATCAAAAGAGCACTGGTGGTCTAGTGGTAGTGGCCCCGCCTTCCGATCCGAAGGTCGTGGGTTCAAATCCACTCGTGTACCAATGAGTTTTTCTGTCGAAAAATTTATGTGCACTATGCCAGTACTCTCAAAACGGTGAAGGAAAACATCGTGAGGAAACCGGCGTATTGTAGAACCTAAAAAAGTTCGAGCAACACGCGTCAAGGATCACGCAAAAAGGGCCCACCAGCGGCCTACTTGCGGAAAAACCTGCCGCACATCAAGTGCGCATGATAAAACTTGCCGAACTTAGGTACACTATCGTTTGAAATGCAATATTTGTATATGTAAACTAGTAGTACCCCTGCAGCCACGTTGACAAACTGCGCAGGTTTGTTTTTGTGTTCCTCTTCATGGTTCTTGCGCAACCTTCCGAAGTCGAAACTCTCTGAAAAAACATAAAGTAGCCATTAAAATCATGATACAAATTACCGTCCTATTTATAACCATCAAGAAATTTTTACGGGTGATCAGTTTCTTATGTAGGAGTTCATTGAAAAGAAATGCCTAAATATTTGTTATTTTGCTTAACTTACCCATCGGTGGATCTGAAAAAATCTTAAACAAAATTATTAGAAAATTCACAAAACACTTCACTTTTTATTTTTTGGCTACCTAGAACTACTTATTGCGTTCACAAAACACACACAACACAACGAAAAACGAAACGAACCTCAGATTTGAAATTCTTCTAACTGTCAAAAATAGTGATGTGTGTAATGTTTTGCTTGTCGTTGCGTAGTATGATGAACTAAAACGTAGTTTTTTAATAGTTATTTGTTATACAAGAGTGCAAAGATACTTTTTAACCGCGTGCTCAATTTTGATGACTGAGCAAGCACAGGATTCTAAAGTTTAACCATCTTTGCACTCGAGTGCAACACTTAACTTTTCATCCCACCTCAGCGAGGAAATGATTAAATGCAAAAAAGAACATGGCGCTACTAAAAGTAACACACCAAGAAGGTTCCGAGTATGAGATAATAACAAATTTAAAAAGGTTGTATTATAAATTCGGCACCATGCAGGTAGAAGTAAATAGGTTTAATGGTGTTTTGAATTCACTTAAACACCAAGAAGGTTACGAGTGCGAGTTTTTAACAAAATAAAAAAAGTTGTATGATAAGTTCGGCACCATGGAGGTAGAAGTAAATAGGTTGTGTATTCACAAACTTATTAAACACGATATTCTAAATTCAAATTTACTTTATCCTCTAGCGGATAAAAACGGCTTTTCCAGTCAGATATTGAACAGGAAAACCACACTTTCCGAGCTGGTGGGATGAAAAATAAATTATTATCTTTGTATGAAGCTTGTGCATGCATCGGTGTCAGGCTGTCAGGCATTGCACGAGTACGTTTACTGTGTATCGTAGGTGGTCTTGGGGAGATGTTTGGAGATATTTCCATCAAAATGAGGGATATCTGTCGCCTTTAAGCATGGAATGGAATAAATAAGGAGTGGCAAGTGGCAATATCAATAATAATTACCTGTCCTTTTGTCAATTAATTGTATCAATGCTTTTTTCCGCCGGAAGTCTGCTACTTGTTACTTTATTTTAAGAACAAGCTAATTATTATTTATAACACGCAGTCTAAATAACAGAAAATTAACATTTATGTGATGGAAAATGTGCAAAGAGATGAGTTATCGTTACACAAGTCAACGGTGTTAGCTTTGATTTCCCTGAAGTTTTTACTTGGATAAATCACACAGAGTGGTGATAAATAACTTTAAGTAAGACTGAATCTCATTCTTAGCAAGATAAGGATTTGACTTGAGTGGACAATGGACATTTGTATACTAACAAAAAGCAGCCAAGTGCGAGTCGGACTCGCCCATGAAGGGTTCCGTAGCAACAAGTAACATAATAAAAAGGTTCTTGTAGGTCGTCAAAAGGTAAATTGTGGTTTACGATTTATGACGTTTAAAAAAAAACTGCTCACTAGATCTCGTTCAAACCAAATATCGTTGAAAGTTTGCATAGTAATGTACATCATATAATTTTTTTAGTTTTATCATTCTCTTATTTTAGAAGTTAGAAGGGGGGGGGACCAACTTTTTAGAACTTTGGAAGTGTCTCTTGCGCAAACTATTCAGTTAAGAAAAAAACGATATTAGAAACCTCAACATTGCCTTGCCTTTGTACTGCGTAATATCAAGGACTTCAAATCCCCAGCAACTAAAATAGCATTGTACAATTCTTTAGTGCGCAGCGGGTTAGATTACTGCAGTATGGCTTGGAACCCGCACTACGAAATTCACAGCAAGCGCTTGGAACGCATTCAAAAACGGTTTCTGTGGCACCTTACTTTTTCATGCAACCTAGGTAAGAAACTGTTGAGCTACGAAGACAGATTAGTCCATTTCAGAATGTCCAAACTCTGTGATCGTAGACAAATGCTCGATACTGTGTTCTTGTCGAAAGTGGTGAATGGTGCCCTTGACGCTCCCTACCTTCTGTCGTCTATATCCCTGTCTGCTCCTAGTAGACTGCCGCGAGTTTCCCGATTTAATATATTTCAGCTAAGTGGTCTAATTTGGGGCACTATGCACCACTTTCGAGGATGATTAGGCAGTGCAACACCTCTTGTAAGACTGGTAAGATGGACATCTTTGCTGACAGTGTAAATAAATTGAAATCATATTTTACCTCTAGTGAACTTTATTGCAATTCTGTAAATGACTGTTAATTAAATTCGTATAATTATTTAATCAACTTTCAGTTTGTGTTCAATATTTAATTATTATTAATATTATTATTATTATGAATTATTATTTTTCTCCTCGTTTTAATTGTTTAACCATAGTATGTAATATTATGTAGGTGTATGTTTATGTAAATAGTGTTAGTAATAGGTCATGTTAGTTGATAAGTCTTCTGTTGCTCGTTTATATTCTGTACGCATGCTGTTTTAGGGATTTAAGGCCAGATGCTAACCCTAACTACATAATCTACTTTTCTTGAGGATAGTGCAGCAATAAACACATGTTCCAAATACTTATTTATTTTCACCAAGGCTACATGTTCGCACCGTGTGAGCGGGGAGAGACGACTGGCGACGCGACATTGAATTCCTACGCGTCAGCCCGATTCCTGTGGCTAAGTACCTAGCCGCCACACTGTCTTCACCTATAATTATAATAGCACTTGACTCTGTGTTCCTGCACTATCTTGTTGTATTGTACTAGTGTTTATTATGTTGGTGATCATTAAATAAAATAAAATAAACAACATTTTTGAAGACCTATTCATAGATACCCCACACGTATGGGTTCGATGAAAAAATAATTTTTGAGTTTCAGTTTCAAGTATGGGGACCCCCAAAATTTATAGTTTTTGAAGTGAAAACTTCTTTAGCGGCGTTGAGCACTTTCTGTAATGGGTATAAAATCTTAAACTCGCGTCAGGATCACGTGACCTGATCGAAAAAGCGTAAGACGCTACAGATACGCTAGTAGTTACTATGACACGGTAACGTCACAGAATAGATAATAGTTAGTAGCAAGCATACCAAGGCGTTTTTCGTGACTGTAGTAGGTATAGGTACATACCTATTATAGATTTTATGAACTAGCGGCCGCCCGCGGCAGGTAGTAGTGGTCATTGGTACATGATTTTATAGATCTACTGTATTTATTTAGGTATTATGAATAAGGTAGGCAAGGCACTGATAATCCACAAAACGATGAGAAAGTTTTCACTTCTGCCGGCACTCCCGGAGTGCAACCCGTCTTTTTTTTTCTATTTTTGTGTCAAAATCTTAATGCGGTTTACAGAATACATCTACTCGCAAAGTTTCATCAGTCTAGCTATTACGGTTTCGGAGAAAAATAGCTATGACACGGACGGACGGACAGACAGACTGACAGACAGGCATGACGAATCTATAAGGGTTTCGTTTTTGCCATTTAGCTACGGAACCCTAAAAATGGTTTATAACAAATAAATAACAGTTATTAAAAATAATAATTTAACAACATTCCAATTAAATAAAGTAGCAATAATTTTAATGCCTAGTCTCCAATAACGTACGGGATCCGACTTCGAAGGTTCTCTATTTGATAGCCATCGGCGTTAGATTTAAATCAGTTTCTTATATAATGAAACTGGCTAACTACGTAAGTGTAAGCTGCGTGCGTGACACTAGAACTAATTCACGTTGAACAGGTCCTTTGGTCCATCACTATTTCCAAGTTTTGAAACCAAGAAAAGAAGAAGTAAATCCATGAAAGAAGACCATTTTCATACCACAGACAAGCAAACCATAGAGCTGATTATCTCGTAGATTATCGTCATTTTGATTACTTTATTAGATTCAATCGTATTAAACTCATTTGTCTAAACATACATTATAAGAACACTATGTACAATTTTATTTAGTTTGTTCCTCTTTGGAATAGAATTAAAACAAATATCCGCCCCGTTGCTATAGATGAATAAAGTTGCATCATTGAATACCTAGTCAACTTTTCCTACTTCCGGCTGTCAGCTGAAGAACTCAGTCGCTCGCTAGCTTTCCAAAACTTAAGCCCGGTTTCCACCGCGAGCGGAACGGACCCATTAATGACTTCGTTAAACTCGCAAACACAAACTGCATACTTGTATTTCCACCAACATATAGTCGGACGGAAAGAGCCGAGCGTGTAGAAAGAGTAGAAATGAGCTCGCTCAGTTCTAGGGAGCGGAGCGGAGTACTTACGGACTCCGCTCAACTCGCAATTACAATTTATATAGTAGCGTTTCCACACAGAAAGTGGTGAGTGGGGCACTCGATAACATCGCAACAACACGACCACACGCAACCAGTACCCGAAGTCCCAGTGCATTTACAACATTTCGTTACCACATGTTGTTTTCGTTTCGCCTATTTGTCTCTCTCTATTGTATGGAGAAAAGATGAGACAGCAACTATAACTACGTAACGTATTTTTGCTGTCTCATATTTTCTCCATGCAATAGAGAGAGACAAAAAGGCGAAACGAAAACAACATTTGGTAACGAAATGTGGTATCAAAACCCCGACTTCGGGTGCAGCTCAAAACTTCAACTGAACTCGTTCGTTCTCTGTGGAAATTATCTATTCGTTTTTCATTTCTCATTTTCTGTTCAGCTTCGGGATGCCCAAAAAAGTGTATTGTATCGATATATCGCATCGTGACTGTATCGAACTTGGTTGTCTCGATAGGCGATATCATCGATTTCCTCTGTATCGATATATCGCATGGTAACCGTATCGCATGCCTTTCAATTAATATGCGATATAATGAGTATATATCGTGCAAAGGGTTATCTTTTTAGTAGTTTTACTATATTCTTTTATTTTTTTAAAAGAAACAAATACCTACCTAATTATATGTAATTAAAATAGTTTTATTCAACAAAAAAAATCACAATTGCCATTGATCAGCACTTAAACAACGCCTAAATAATAATTTTGATAAGCGCTGTGGATTTAACCTATTACGGCTTTCGGAAAGTGTGTGTCCAGCTAAAGAAAACAGGCGTTCAGAAGGAACGACACAGTAATGCGATATTTTTATAAGAATGCGATATATCGAAGCGTATCGTATCGTATAGTGCTGTATCGGTATTCCGATATATCGTATCGTAACGGGCATCCCTAGTTCAGCTCAGTCCGCTCATTTCTCATGACCAACTCTTCGTCGGTGGAAACGCAAACCTATTTCACTAAAAATGAGTCCGTTCCGCCTAACCATTTTCCGCACATTACCCTTTCGCAGTGGAAACCAGGCTTTACTTCGATTTTCGCAAAGAAAGAAAACGTCAGGCACCATTCAACATGGGCTTGAAATACGCGATCAAGAGCTAGTTTTAGCTAAAATAATTGTAGTGTTATTGTTATTATAGTTTCGTTTTACATTTACGTTGTGTAACATTATTAGTCTAACGAAAATGGATAGGTACGTTTATCATAGGAACCCACGGCTATGGCGTTTGTTGATCACTAAAAAATTGGAAGTGACTATTTGTACGGGTGCTGGATGAATAAATTATATTTATTCGTACATTTATTCAATTTTATAATGAGTATATTCACACGGAAATTATTCAAACTCAGGGCACCCCGATATAAGTAACAAAAGTAACAGTAGGTTGTTAGGTTTTTTTTTTTATACCTACTTAATTTCAAGAATGGTGCATGTCAGTGCAGAGAGGACTCCTCCCCCGACCCTTCTCCTCCCTAACAATACTAAAGCCAACCCAAATTTTAACTTTACTACGCCTTTTAAGCGACTGTAAAGTGTTTTAATAATCCAGATTCAAACTCGGGGCACTCCGACCTAAGTCACAAAAGTAACAGTAGGTTGTTAGGTTTTTTTTTTTTACCTACTTAATTTCAAGAATGGTGCCCCCCCCCACCCCTCGCAGTACCCGTATTAATAATTATAAATTGTTCGTACAGTACCTACCTGTATTAATAGACTCAGTCTAAAAAATTAGTTCGGTTTATAGTTTTTCTTTTTAATTGATGTCCGCTTTTAGTTCGTGATCGTACGTTTTGTTCGTGTTTAAGTGTTCATTATAATGGTGAAGGAGAAGCCTAATTCGTGTTAACCAGTTTTGGGAATAGGACATCTCTAATCGAATCAAGCAAAGAGTTACAGCTCTAGTGGTAAAGAAGAAGAAGCGAGAGATAAATCCATTCCATGGTGTCGACGTTAAGGATAATTGTATTGTTTGTGGTTTGTGGTGTAATCAAGTAAAACAGAATTGTAGCTAATCAATGAAGTAAGTTGTAGTAAATCAATGAAGAGTTTTCGTCTTATTATTCGATTCGGATCTACGACGAGGAGGGTTTCATTTCAGACGCCGTGCGGCATGTATCTGCGTTCGGTCCGATCCCGGTTAGTGGAGTCACCAGTCGTGTTGAACCGTCTCACGCTCACGTGCGTGCGTGCGTTGGTGTTTACGTGTAGCTTGTGGGTGGCAGGTGGCAGTGGCAGTGGCAGGTGCTGCTGGTGACCTCACGCGGCGGCGCGACTACTGATCGTGCCGGCGGGGGAGGAAGAGCCCTCGGTGACGGCCATGCGTGAAGTGCTGGAGGAGATCGGCAAGCTGGGCCGCTCTCGGCGTCTTCGAGGTATCCACACACTTTGTTTATGTACCCATAAACTTGCTGAAAGGTCATTCAGGCAGCAGATGCAAGGAAACATTCCATGAAATTGTGCAATTTTCGAAAAACGTGTTGTTTACTTTTGTATGTACAAGAAGTTGTTTTGAAAATAATACTGTTAGAACAGAGCCCGAAGTCCCAATGCATCTACAACATTTCGTTACCAAATGTTGTTTTCGTTTTGCCTATTTGTCTCTGTCTATTGTATGGAGAAAAGATGGGACAACAACTCTAACTACGTAACGTATTTTTGCCGTCTCATATTTTCTCCATACAATAGAGAGAGACAAATAGGCGAAACAAAAACAACATTTGGTAACGAACTGTGGTAGCAAAACTCCGACTTCGGGTACAGTAGTCAAGAATGACAGTCAACTAAAAAGAGTTAGTAAAGAATAGTTGCTGGAAAACAATATGTATTAGGTTTATTAAATAGTGTGACTAGTGGTGGTCCACCCACAGTCCGCACTATTTTTTTAAACCACTTATTTGCTACATCAACAATGAGAGCACTGGTGGTCTAAGGTCGTGGGTTCAAATCCAGTCATGTACCAATGAGCTTTTCTGCCCAAAAATTTATGTACACTATACCAGTGCTCTCAAACGGTGAAGGAAAACATCGTGAGGAAACCAGCTTATTGTAGAACCTAAAAAGTTCGAAAATATGTGTCAAGTGCACGAAAGGAGCCTCTTTGAGGCGCACTTAAAATCCTTTCACCACACTTGGTTTGAAAGAATCAGTGACAATATTAGAAAAAGAAGCTACATCAACAAAATCTATAATATTTGGCTTTCAACAACAAATGAATCCATGTTTTGTATTTGGCTTAGCTACAAGTGTTCTACACCTGCTGATTAGGACAAATGCCGATAACTTATGAGAACTGGGATAAGGGGCCGTTCCAATGTTACGTAAGCACTATGTGGGGGCGGGGGGCTACGTATTGCTTTTCTGGGTGACATGGGGGGGAGGGGAGTCTAGATGATGATTACGTCATCGGTGGTCAAATTACTTTTTACACATATGGCAACCCTTACTAGGCCAGTCATTTAAGCTTAAATTTGGTAAGAATCTCGGAATTCGAGATACCCAGCTGTAAGTTTGTAAATATTTGTATATTGACACCCTAAAAGTTGTCTCAAAACCTGCATATGGTAGAATGTGCGCAACTATTAAACAAGGTCAAAAAACTTTTTTGTAAATATCTCATTTCGTATGGGTTTTTAGGGTTCCGTAGCCAAATGGCAAAGACGGAACCCTTATAGATTCGTCATGTCTGTCTGTCTGTCTGTCTGTCCGTCCGTCCGTCCGTATGTCACAGCCATTTTTCTCCGAAACCATAAGAGCTAGACTGATGAAACTTGGCGAGTAGATGTATTCTGTGAACCGCATTAAGATTTTTACACAAAAATAGAAAAAAAAACTATAAATTTTGGGGGTCCCCATACTTGAAACTGAAACTCAACAATTTTTTTTTCATCGAACCCATACGTGTGGGGTATCTATGAGTAGGTCTTCAAAAATGATGTTGAGATTTCTAATATTGCGTTTTTCTAAACTGAATAGTTTGCGCGAGAGACACTTCCAAAGTGGAAAAAAGTTGGTCCCCCGCACTCTAACTTCTAAAATAAGAGAAAGATAAAACTAAAAAAAATATATGTTGTACGTTACTATGCAAACTTTCAACGATATTTGGTTTGAACGAGATCTATATAGTGAGTAGCTTTTTTTTATACGTCATAAATCGTAAAGCGCAATTTGCGGCAACAAGTTTTTATGTAAAAATCTTAATGCGGTTCACAGAATACATCTACTCGCCAAGTTTCATCAGTCTAGCTCTTACGGTTTCGGAGAAAAATGGCTGTGACATACGGACGGACAGACAGACAGACATGACGAATCTATAAGGGTTCCGTTTTTGCCATTTGGCTACGGAACCCTAAAAAACTACTCACTAGATCTCGTTCAAACCAAATATCGTTGAAAGTTTGCATAGTAATGTACAACATATATTTTTTCGACTTTGGAAGTGTCTCTCACGCAAACTATTTAGTTTAGAAAAAAACAATATTAGAAACCTCAACATCATTTTTGAAGACCTATTCATAGATACCCTACACGTATATGGGTTCGAAAAAAAAAAATTTTTATTGAGTTTCTGTTTCAAGTATGGGGACCCCCAAAATTTATAGTTTTTTTCGTCTAGCTCTTACGGTTTCGGAGAAAAATGGCTGTGACATACAGACGGACAGACAGACATGACGAATTTATAGGGGTTCTGTTTTTGCCATTTGGCTACGGAACCCTAAAAACAGAAGTAAACTTATGCCATCCGCGTTGCCGATCTTTTCAAGTCCGAAAGAAAAACCGCACATCTAGGGAGCGACCAGGAACGCGAACGGCATGGAGGTAGTCTATTTTTATACTGACAATCCCTACTAGTGGACTGAAGGTAAATGTGCTATACCCTGATTCAGAAACTCAGTCTTTTTTTGTAAACAAACAAATGTCATGATATGTCACTGTCATAGTGACAACTCAGGGGAGAAAAACATGTTTTACCATGGATCACTATTAGTAGGACCGGCGCGCGGTTTTACTCGTGCAATAGACCTACCTGAATATTACTACAACTACTTAACCTACTAGAGAACACTGAAAAGTAGAACCTCATTTTCCTGTGCCTGATCATAAGGAAGTACAAATAAAACAATGATACTATAATTTCATATTTTTATATATCATATTTTTACCCGCCGGCGCGGGTTGAGGGTCTATGTTTGATACAAACACAACAGCAACAACAACAAGGCTAAAACTTATAAAAAAACTGATAACAATAACAACGACAACGATAATGTGAGCAAAAACTTGGGTAACAACCTTAGACAATTTAACCTAAGGACTTGCCTTGCATCTATTCAGCCTAACAAATTTTTCTGCCATATTTTGAGGGGGACGAGGAAAGCACACACTGAAACGAAAGCGACACACATTCAAACGATCGTAACACACACAACAATTATTTGTGTTGTTATGAACGCACACAAATACAAATCTTTAACACTAGTTCAAGTTTACTGTATAAACAGGTGACACACATTCAAAATACAGAGAACCACAACAGTGATGCCGTATCATCATTTTATTTTACCCTATGTTAAGTATGAAAGAATGTAAGGCTTCCGAAGTCAGTAAGATTTATTTATTAAATATTCATTCTGAATATTATTTTAGATTTCATGGCACTAATGGTCGTCGGGTATTATTTATGTTCAAGACAAACAATATAAAAATTATAGGCCTATCTCGTTGCTACCTATTGTTTCTAAAGTTTTTGGAAAACTTATCAGAGATAGGTTAGTATCACATTTAAAAATTAACTCTATATGAACGACAGTTTGGCTACCAGGTGAATGTAGGTACGGTAGATGCTATAGACTATTTGGTGAACGATGTTGTTACAAATCTTACTAATAAAATGAAAGTGTTGTTGTGTGTGATCTTTTTTCTGCTTTCGATACTATAAAATCATAAATTACTGATTGCTAAGCTAGAACACTACGGTATCAGAGCTGACGTACTTAATCTGTTTATGTATATACCTTACGAATATAAAACAATTCGTAGAGATAAGAAGCATTTTTGGTAAACAAGAAGTTGTTACAGAATCCGGGGCAGTTACCAATATTTTTTGGCATGTTCCTTAATGATCTTATAGATATCAGGCCTTTTAATTATATTATAATTTACGTATTGACATTAAAATAATAGACAGTCTACATTTATTCAAAACTAGACTAAAGCAGCTTTTGTTGAAAGGGTGTTTTTATTCTACTGATGATTTTATAAATATGAAGTGACATTGCTGGTATTATTTGATAACAATTTCTTTGATAATTATTTAATTTAAGATATGACTCATATTATTTTTGCTTATTATGTACTATTTTTCAGACACAAATGTATAATTGTTAATGAATGAATATCACAGGCAGACTAGTTCATTTCGTTCAATTGATCTGGACTGGACAACACTAAAACTACAGCCAGCTCTCTAGGATGCCATGAGGGACAAATCCTTTATTGTATGTTACTCATTACTTGCACTAAGAACCTATTTTTACCCCAAATCTCAACAAACTACATCTTGATTAAGTTGGCAGCATTACTACTCAAAACTGACACTTTCATAGAGATTGATAAATTTTCTGAGCTTAAAATCAAAGATATCGATGTTTTTATTTGGCCTAAATAAACTTATCATTTTAGGACCAATATGGGGTCAACCTCAGAATAAGAGCGAACAAGCTGGAAACTCGTATACACCGTCATAAAGGTGTTCTAAAAGTTCTTTAAAAAATAGCATGAAATTCTATGATGACTACGTTAGTTTTTCAAGGTAAAAGATCACAAAAACTATCCATCTTATAAAAGGTGGGATGAATAAATGTTTGGAACTAAATTTGTGTCAAATGCTATGTTTTTGGATGTCCGAATACGCAAATTGGCAAATTTTATCATCCGCACTTGGTGTGCGGTTTCCGCACTCCAATGTGCGGGCTGGTTTTTCCACAAGGTATAAAGTTAAAAGTTTTTTAAGTTCCTAAATTGTTCAACAGCTACATTGTTAAATTAAACATGTAGGCTACGTAATGTTATGTATAAAATAACACGTTACAACTTCAACACAATCCGTTGGTGCACGACTGGATTTGAACCCACAACCAATCAGAAAGCTAAGACAAATCTACTCGCTAGAACACCCGTGCTTTTATGGATATCGATAAAAAACTGTGTGTAAACATTTATCCACCTCTATCACTAGTCTCGCTACCGGAGGGCGGGGTTTTGATGTCTCGGGCCTGTCAGGTCTGGAAAAATTCAAAGCCAAATCGACTTAATATCTAAATCTGTAAGGTCAAAAATTCATTTTTGAAATGCCAACTAGTCTCGTAGGGAGTTCATAGGTACGTCATAGGTAGTCTCGTTACAATTTTAAATTTTTGCTAGTGACTAAAATTGCTTGGCAATTAGAGATTATTTCGCAATTATAGTCTATTTCATTTTGTGATAAGGTTGAAAATTAAATGCGGATAATTGACGGCAGGAAACTCGAGGCTATTCGATCTTTTTCGTATAATCGTATACTGAATCGATGTTCTAGAGCTAAACGCCGCACAACAATTTCACATTATTTTAATAGAAAAAAACATTAATTATGCAAAAAAATAATTACATATGAAATGTTACACCATCCTTTTACAAGCTTGATGTGTTGGACTTCCTATTACACACTGCAACTGCACATGTTGGCATTTTTAGAAGAGGTCCTTTCACCGCGATACCGATACTGACACTGATAAAGATCGATTACGAAGTGGTTTTTATAAACGTGCTAGATATGTCAGATTCATTAGTCTTGTACCTTTTGGCAGAGGGGAAGATCCATGCAAGGCAGGTCCTGATCTAAATTGTCTAAGGTAACAACGCACAATTGGACACGAGCAGCACACGAGGAACACATTCCACTTCAACGAACGAAAGACGATGCAAAGCATGACGATTAAAACAAATAAGAACGCAAACACAAAATAGAATGGCTTTATTGTGCCAAAATGCACCAACTGTTTCGTAGCCCTGTGATTTACTCCCATGTTAATCAAATGATACCAGTGTCGTAAACTATAATTTCTTCATCATTTATTAACTTTGTTAAAACAATGAATTAAACTATATGAGATAGCAAGAAATCATTACTTTTTCTCATTCTATGGATATTGATAAGAAAATAAATACTACCTCAGCTACTTTACAAAATTTTAAAAAATATCAAAAAGTACCAGTTCAACATCGTTTTTAGGGTTCCGTAGCCAAATGGCAAAAACGGAACCCTTATAGATTCGTCATGTCTGTCTGTCTGTCCGGCCGTGTCACAGCCATTTTTCTCCGAAACCATAAAAGCTAGACTGATGAAACTTGGTGAGTAGATGTATTCTGTAAACCGCATTAAGGTTTTTACACAAAAGTAGAAAAAAAACTATAAATTTTGGGGGTCCCCATACTTGAAACTGAAACTCAAAAAATTTTTTTTCATTGAACCCATACGTGTGGGGTATCTATGAATAGGTCTTCAAAAATGATGTTGATGTTTCAAATATTGTTTTTTTCTAAACTGAATAGTTTGCGCGAGAGACACTTCCAAAGTGGAAAAAAGTTGGTCCCCCCCCCTCTAACTTCTAAAGTAAGAGAATGATAATACTAAAAAAAATATATGTTGTACATTACTATGTAAACTTTCAACGATATTTAGTTTGAACGAGATCTAGTCAGTAGTTTTTTTTATACGTCATAAACCGCAAACCGCAATTTACCTTTCAACGAACTACAGGAACCTTATTATGTTACATCAAGTAACATATATATAAAGGTTCTTGTAGTTCGTCGTGCTACGGAACCCTTCATGGGCGAGTCCGACTCGCACTTGGCTGCTTTTTTTTGATATGGCATTACCTTTGTTTACCAAAAAAGACTAAGATTATAAATCAGGGTATAGATACCTATTAAGAGCGATGTTCAATGAAACACGGTCTATCGCAGACTGACTACAGATTATTCAATACTGTACTATCTTTAACTAGTGCCCCAGATATACCGAAAGGTGAAAGTATTTCTTGCATGCTACCAGTTCTACTTACTAAATCATTTCATTTATTTTAGAGAATATTTTTTTTAGATTATATAGACCATCCCACCCCACCTGATCCCACCTGATGGTAAGCGACGATGTAGCCGACGATGAAGCAGGATGGTCTAGAAGCGATCTAGAAGACACCAATTCACTCTTATGCTTCAGTTTCAGTTTATTTATTCATTAAAACAATTAAAAATCGTATTCGGATATTACTTAAAACTAACTTCTTATTCTTCTTTCTTCTTATTTGGACGATCTGTGGCTCGCTCCCCAGTTTATTTTTAAACAGTCTAAAAAAGGTGTAACAACCGGAATAATCAATACGATCGCTAACGAATTTCAACCGTAACATAAATAAATACAGTGAATAATGTGTAAATAAATGTGAATTAATAATAACAATACAGGATTACGCTCCCTCACCAAAGTTCAGATTCGAGCAACACAGTGAACGCCGGCGCTCACAGCAACAGCAGTGCGCAATCAATACGATAGCTCTCTCCCGCGTTCTAAGCGTCCTGCGATGGCGATCAGTTTAAGCTAATATTGTTTTTTGTTTGACTTGTACAGTGATACGGAGACGAAAGATGAACCCTACACATGGGAAGCTCGAGAGTTTCTAAGAAAGAAGCTGGTTGGCAAAGAGGTGACATTCACGTCTGAGGAGCCGGCGAACTCCGCGACACGGGAATACGGCTTCGTCTGGTGCGGCAAGGACCCCACTAAAGACGACAACGTTACAGAACTGTTGCTAGCCGAAGGACTGGCCAAGGTCCGCGACGGCGGGCGGAACATCCCGCAGCTCAAGAAACTGGTTGACATCGAAGACGCTGCCAAGAGTGCCGGCAAGGGCATCTGGTCTTCGAACGCTCATGTAAGCATACTTTTGAAAATTAAGTTTTTTTTCATATTGTCTGGCCTCTCAGCTCAGTTGGTAGTAGCTCTGCCTTCTGAGCCGTAGGTCGTGGGTTCGATCCCCACAGAGAACAAATATTTGTGTGGTGAACACAGATGTTTGTTCTCTGTCTAGGTGTTATATTGTATTCCAAGCATGTATTTACAAAAAAAAATGTATTTAAGTATTATATTAGCTACCTGGTTCCCATAGTACAAGCTCTGCTTAGTTTGCGGCTAAATAGTGTTGTGTGGATTGTCTATAGTATTGTCTTATTTTATTTAAATTTATTTATATTTCCCAGATTACTCAATTTTCAAAATTAGAATAAAAAATAAGTGCATACGCTAATCTTGTAGACTCCTCTCCTAGTTAACTCCTCCTTTCTGAACATCCAAATTGTAGGTTAGCCATTTAAGTATTTATAAGTTGCTTAGTTTGTTTGAATAAAATATATGTTGTCAAGTTGTCACACATGTTTCAACATAATGAAATGTATCCTAAGGTAGGGAGCAGAAGGCTTTAGAACACTGTTCTTATATCTGACCTAAATACAGACAGGTCGCGGAAATTGATTATTGGATGCGCTTCGACAGCGCAGCCGCTTCCCGGTACAAATAGATTACTTCATAATGAACTTATCAGGCAGCGAGGCTCGAGCGGAAAATAGGTCGCCCATTTTGAAAGGACCTTTGACTTTACCTGCGATCGATTAAAGTTTACGACGTATGAGAGAAGAGATTTTGTATAATAAATATACTACCATTCATTTCTATACATTCTGGGTCCAAATACTGCATACAAGTTCTTACTTAGTTAGAGCGAGGAGTCAATGTCTTTAGACTATTTACAAGGGTTTAGTTGCAAACTACTTTAAAATTAATTGTGCACCTAGTTTTACCTATCTAGACTTAGTTTAATTTAGTCAACTTTTTAAAACTTTTTTTTCATGTAAATAAATATTGTTACTATTTATTTATTATTAAAGATATGCCAAAATTCACATAATTATCAGACTGGCACCATCTACTGCTGGGTATGGTATAAGGTACATGTCTACACATGTTGATGGCACAAACTACTACTCGTACACACTCGCTTCTCGCTCATCGTCGGTGGGTCGGGCAAGTGCCTAATTAGGGGCACCAATCTTTTTATTATACCTTGATTTTCTTTTCATCCTAGGTCCTGTATATTTTTTGCCATCTGTATTGATCTGTATATAATTTAATTTTTGATCATCCAGGAACATGTCCGTGAAATAAAATGGACGATCGACAATCCCAAACAGTACGTGAACAAATTGAACGGAAGCCCAATCAAGGCCATCGTGGAGTACGTACGCGATGGGTCCACAGTGCGACTGTGCTTGATGCCAGACTTCACGCCGATCACTGTGATGCTCTCGGGAATCAGGGTGAGTCCGTTTTCATTACCATCTATCATTATATTATATTCGGCAAGTTTATCATGCGCACTTGATGTGCGGGCAGGTTTTTCCGCAAGTAGGCCACTGGTGGGACCTTTTTGCGTGACCCTTGACACGTGTTGCTCGAACTTTTTTAGGTTCTACAGCACGCCGGTTTCCTCACGATGTTTTCCTTCACCGTTTTGAGAGTACTGGCATAGTGTGATAGAAAAACTCATTGGTACACGAGTGGATTTGAACCCACGACTATATTATATTAAATCACTAGTTGAAACTAAACGTCTCACTACCATACATGGGTCAACAGGCCAGGAAGCTGTGGTTTGGTTCTATGGGTGTTTTTTTGAAGTCATTAAAGTAACCCAAAATTTGTCAGCTGGGTGTCCACGCCACGAGTTCTACCCTAAAAATGTCGTCTGTCAAATATGACTGCGTTTCATTGATCGCCACCGCAGAACGTTTAGATGTGCGCAAGGCTTTAGTACAGAGCCACCGAAGAACCTCTGCCGCCGGCTCAGCTGGAATACGTAATTGTTTGTGATTTGTTGGACGGCTCTTAGCCACCGTGGTCGCGGACTGAGCCCGAAGTCCCAGTGCATCTACAACATTTCGTTACCAAATGTTGTTTTCGTTTTGCTTATTTGTCTCTGTCTATTGTATGGAGAAAAGATGAGACAACAACTCTAATTACGTAACGTATTTTTGCCGTTTCATATTTTCTCCATACAATAGAGAGAGACAAATAGGCGAAACGAAAACCACATTTGGTAACGAAATGTGGTAGCAAAACTCCGACTTCGGGTACGGAAACGTTTTGTTTCGAGATAACAGCCGTGAGGCAACGTTCACGTAAAAGTTGGACAGAACGATTATTATAACGCTTTTATTAGCTTCACCTGTATGTATGTTTGTATGTCACTGTAACCGACCCCTTTGAGCTTGATTTTGTCCTACTTTGAACGATCAGATTTGATTCAAACTTTACACACCTAAACATAAACTAAGTAGAACAACAAATATATAGTACTAATCCGCTAATCTAATCTAAGTAAGTTAACTTAATGTAGACTTGTGTGTGCACCCCACGTAACACCTGCAAATCCTGCAAAGCGAAATAAGGTGTATTAGACACAACAATAATACCACAAGAAATAAAAAAACTTAATAAGATTCGACACGTGTTTCGCCTCTCTACGAAGCATCCTCAGGAAAATCGACTCTCTGTGCACTAAGACGTGTTGCCTTGTCGAGTGCTGAGCAGAAAGTGAATCAACCCCTCGGGCGGACCGGTATTTATACCTGAGTTTATACCTGAATTTATACCTGACCCGACCCGACCCAACCCTACCCGACGAGACCGTTGAGTGACTGTTGGTTGTGATTCACTGCGCCGTTTGCAAAAATTCTTAATAACGGCGATCTTGGGAATGTGTTTAATTCGTTCAACAGTGTGAAACTATTTGTACTATGTTTTGCAATTTCTAAACATTCCAAAACACACATTCTAAAACCTTTATCACAATTATGTAAAATATTAAAATTGTGATTGTTACTTAGTGAATGAGAGGATTCGATTAAATGTTTTGCAAAATGAGATCTTTCTGGGCAATTGTTTCCAAACAATTCTGGTCTGGTGGGTCAGGTATAAATTCAGGTATAAACTCAGGTATAAATACCGGTCCGCCCGAGGGGTTGATTCACTTTCTGCTCAGCACTCGACAAGGCAACACGTCTTAGTGCACAGAGAGTCGATTTTCCTGAGGATGCTTCGTAGAGAGGCGAAACACGTGTCGAATCTTATTAAGTTTTTTATTTCTTGTGGTATTATTGTTGTGTCTAATACACCTTATTTCGCTTTGCAGGATTTGCAGGTGTTACGTGGGGTGCACACACAAGTCTATATTAAGTTAACTTACTTAGATATACTCGGTATACTATATACTCGATAGACTCGGACCATTTGGGCATCGTTGCAACCCTAAAAAACTTGCCTAGTACCCAAAAACATCCTAGTAAATTAATAATACAAAAAAGATTATACAACACAAAAAATATGAACAACTTCCAAAATGCAATTGCCGACATAGACTGGACTACAATAATAAATCCCAACTTTTTAATTAACGAAAACTACACCGCTTTCAATAAAAAACTTACAGAAATTTTAGATAGCTGTATACCCAAACAAACCTTAAAAATTAAATTAAATAAAAAACACTCGTGGTTGACCCGCGGCATAAAATCGTCTTGTAAACATAAAAGATTACTTAAATCACTTACTAATTATCTAAGAGATCCCATTCTCACAGGTCACTATAAAACATACTCAAAGCTGTTAAAAAAAGCCGTCAATAAATCTAAACGAATAAGCTACATACGTGAAATGGAAAAATCTACAAATAAAATGAAAACTATGTGGAAAATTATTAAAATACGCACTAATAAAACAATAAAAAAATCTTATAACAATTTAAAAATTAATACTCAAGAAGGCATAACATCGGACCCTAACAAAATAGCAAATGAATTTAACGAGTTCTTCGCATCAGTAGGTATGCTTAGAACCGGTATAGCTCCCGGCCGGCCGGTGCATCATCCCATTGCAACTACAATGTACTTGAGTCCGGTCGAGCCGCGCGAGCTGTACCTAATAATCCGCAACCTAAAAAGTAAATATAGCTATGGTATCGACGAATTACCTCCGATTCTGATAAAAAATTGCGCAAAAGAACTGACGCTTCCATACTATTTACTAATTAATCAGTCGTTTTTGGAAGGCACATTCCCAGACCTACTTAAAGTGTCAATAATTAGACCGATACACAAAAAATTATCTAAAACTGACCCTAATAATTATAGACCAATTGCGCTACTACCTACCTCTTCAAAAATATTTGAAAAAGCTATGCAGACACGCTTGACCTCTTTCTGTGAAAAATACTGCATATTTGACGAAAGCCAAAACGGATTTCGAAAAAACCGCTCGACTACGCTTGCTGTTTACAAATATGTTCAGGAAATTCTAAATATAATAAATGATAAAAGTTACGCTATAGGAATTCTACTCGACATGACAAAAGCATATGATAAAGTACAGTACAACATACTACTCAATAAACTATACGGAATAGGTATACGCGGACTGCCTCACGATTGGCTCACTTCTTATCTTAAGCATCGTCAGCAGTTCGTGGAAGTTGAGTACATTGACAACGTAACCGGCATAATTAGTAGAATAAGGTCAAACCCCATACAGACACACGCCTCAATCCCTCAATCCCTCAAGGAAGTGTCTTAGGATGTATTCTGTTTTTAATCTACATCAACGACCTCCCAAAAATATTAAACGATTCTTGTGTTCTTTTCGCAGACGATATTTCAATTTTGACATCAATTAAAAACAATGACATCAACTTGACAACTAAACTAACTGACATACTAAATTCTATTCAAAATTGGATGATTGATCATAATCTGGACATAAATTATTCAAAAACCAAAATTATGCAATTCAGGCCATACCAAAAACCCCCTCTTGACATAAATTTTACTTATAATAATATTAAATTAGAATGTACCGACTCTTTTACACTCCTAGGACTAAACATAGACTCTCACGTGAATTGGAAAAGCCATATCCAAAAAATAAGGTCCAAACTGTCTAGTTTTACATATGCCCTTAGGGAACTTAGAAAAGCAACAGACCTACAAACTTCAACAACTGCTTATTACGCCTATGCATTCGCTTGGCTCACAAATGGCATTATCCTTTGGGGTAATAGTGTTGATATCCATGATCTCTTTGTTCTACAAAAGTCATGCATCCGTACCCTCGCCAATATAAAGCTTCCGGAAAGCTGCCAAGAACATTTTCGTAGCCTAAAAATTTTAACATTAACAAGCATCTACATATTCGAAGCTTGTAAGTTTGTAAGGAAATATCCACAATTTTTCGTGAAAAAAACTGACTTGCCACGGCGTTACCCATGCAGGTACAAGCACAAACTAGTACTGCCTTGTTCTAAGTTAAAAATACACAGTTCCGGTCCAACAACAATGGCATCAAAAATTTATAATAAAATCCCCGAACAAATTAAAAATCTAGAAAAGGATAGGACATTTGAATGTAAATTAAAGGACTTATTGATAAAAAAATGCTATTATAATATAAATGACTTTTTCAATGATACATTGCCTGCGTTATAATAATAATTTAATTGACTTCTATAGAACACTAACAACTAGCTTTTAATTAATCTACTTTTTCAGACTTCGGCCCGCTTCCACTCCAAATATTGCTATGCCCTGAGCATTAGGGCCTATTATGTATTTACCATTTTTTACTTTAAGACCTCACCATGTAACATAATAATTGCAATAAATAATATGAGTATGAGTATGAGTATGAGATTAGATTAGCGGATTAGTACTATATATTTGTTGTTCTACTTAGTTTATGTTTAACAATGGAATTCCGCAAAGTCACGCCTGAATCTATTAATTATCTTTACACACCTGTCAAAAGTCAATGACAATGCAATAATATGAAGAAAAAAAAAAGTTAAAAATAAATTATAGTTTAAATACCTAAAAGAACACGCTTTTATAACTAATTGAACTAAAAAGTAAAAATAAAACTGTAATAATCAATTGAAAAATTTATATTATTGTACAAAAAGCGTGTTTATTTAGTTTTATAAACTATAATTTATTTTTAGTAATAAGAGCCGGTAGTCATTTGTTGTTTCGAAAGTGACAGTTGTTATGAACAGTGCCCCCTGGTGAAGCAAGACGGCGACTCGGAGCCGTTCGCTGAAGAAGCCGAAGCCCGCTACTTCGTGGAGGCGCGCCTCCTGCACAAGGACATCGAAGTGGTGCTCGAGTCGGTGAACAACAACAACTTCGTCGGCACCATCCTGCACCCGCAAGGGAACATCGCCGAGCTGCTGCTGCGGCAGGGCTTCGCCCGGTGCGTCGACTGCTCCCTGGCGGTCATGAAATCTGGTCAGTACCCACCTATTGTAGGTATTGTGTGAAGGCCCAGTTAGCCTAACTAGTAGTAGTAGAGCTCTCTGTGAAGGGCTCGTCCGGGAAAGTACCGACCTCGCACCATGCCTATTTCTGCCGTGAACCAGCATTGCTGTGTTTCGGTTCGAAGGGTGTGGGTGCCAGTGCAATTACTGGCACGTGAGGCTGAATATCTGTATGCCTCCAGTTGATGGACGCAGAGCAGTGCACCGTAGGGCATGTTCCTGACGTGCGTGACCTACGAGGCATGTCTTTGTTATAGGCGATGATTACCACTTAACATTAGGTGGCAATATGCTTGTTCCATCAACTAGTTAAATAAATAAAAAACTAGTTTATTTTTTATTTATTTTATTTATTTATAACCATTGCCCTATCCTTACAGGAGTATCCTAATACGATAGTGCAGCCTTTCATAATCAGAATTTTTGTTTCTATAAATTATACATTACAAACAAAAAACATAATAAAAATAATCACAATAATATACCCTGAATCCAATCAATTACATAACAGGATTTTGAAAAATGTATTTATTCTTTTATTAATGTCGAGAGTAATAATTTATTTGTTAATATAAATCTACAAAATACAACAATCCGCTATGATAGCTTAAACACCGGTTAGAGCGAATTACGTCACGGCGTTGTAAACGTCATTCTGATTTAGTACAAAAGCACCAATGTTTACTGTTGATTTGATATACATACCCGTGACGTAATAACAGACGCCATGACACCAGCGAGCCTTGTGGCGTGAATTTGAAAATTTTAATGTACTTTTCTTAAACATGCGCGCGGATATATTGTCATTACTTTTGAATATAGAACACGCGAAGTATCATATTTACGTAGACTGAAAAACCAAAATCACTTCCCGGCGCGTTGTCGCTCCGGCAATGTTGTATGAAACGGTGTGCTGTTTGAATTTAGAACTCTTTCATCTATCGTACACATTGCGTTCTCGTGGCTGTATAGCCACAGATGCGTTTACCTTTCGGCACATACTGTAGAATAAAAAAAAATTGGCGGTAAATAGTTATAGTTCTTTATTTATTTATCTTTTGACATTATAAAAATGTTCTTAGACTAGTCACATAGATTAAAATACATTAGAGTAACACGTAAATTAGAAGTCATGTCAAACTTAAAAATAAACAGATTGAACTTATTAAGAATGAAAATATACAGTGTTACCAACATAAACATATTCAATATCAGCAAAAGCATCGTCCAGTTATATAAAAATAAAAATAAGATGATAGGATACTCATAATTTGAGTAAGAATATAATAAATTAATGGGCTTTAATAATGTCTGATACAAATATTGTTTTGTCTGTCATGGCTTCATTAATTTTGTAATAGCTTTTCTCGATTAAATGTTTTTTTATGAATGTCTTAAAGCATATATCAGTCATATTTCTTATTTCTAGAGGTATCTTATTATATAATTTAATAGACATACAATAATAACTTTTAGAAATTTTTGCGAGCCGAGTTTTTCGAGTCATTAAGCGATCCCTATGTCTAGTATTATAATGATGAGTTTCTCTTACAGTCGTCAGATGGTTTATATTTTCCCTAATATACAATAAACTTTGGTATATGAATTCCCCAGTCATAGTCATAATTGAAAGCTCCCTAAATCTGTTTCTGCACGATTCTAGCTGTCTTAGACCTAAAATATAACGTACGGCGCGCTTTTGGAGTATGAATACCCTATTTGAATCCGCAGCAGTACCCCAGAACACAATACCGTACGTCATTATGGAGTGAAAGTATGCAAAATATACCTCACGAGCTGCCTTCTCTCCCCCTATCTCTTTAATTTTTTTTATTGCATACGTTGCTGAACAAAGTCTTTTCGTCAGTTGTTCTAAGTGAGTAGCCCAGGTAAGTTTACTATCTAACCATATACCTAAGAATTTGACATCATCAGTTGGGGAAACGTTTAAGTCATCTATAGCGTCTTCAACACATTTCGGCAATTTTTTACTGACCTTGATCCCAGCGCAAATTTAATGACATTCGTTTTATTTACATTTAATAACATATTATTTACAGAAAACCATTGATTTAAGTCATGTATGCTCTTTTTAATCTTATTACTAATTATTTCGTTACTTTTATCTTTTACAACTAGACTAGTATCATCGGCGAACAAGACTACGTCTACATCTTTGAATACTACCGATATGTCATTTACGTATACCAGAAAAAGTAAAGGCCCCAAAATAGAACCCTGGGGAACGCCTAACAATATCTTGCGTTTGCTTGAGCGACAACCATTCAGTTCAACTACTTGTTGTCTGTTGCTTAGATAGGAAGTGAGTAGTGCCAACTCTTTTCCTCTAACACCGTAATGTTGTAGTTTTCCTGCTAGAATCATATGTGAGACGCAGTCAAACGCTTTGGAGAGATCACAAAAAATCCCATAAGTTCCTTGCGATGTCTCCAAACCTGCAAATACATCTTCAACTAGCCTCATAATGGCATGTTTGGTCGATTTTGCTTTTTGAAAGCCAAACTGGCGTTCACTTATAATATTATTTGCGGCCAAAAAGTCCATAAGCTCTTCAGCTATGTACCTCTCAAATATTTTACTTAAGCTAGGTAAGATCGAGACAGGCCTATAGTTGTCACACAATGCAGTACTGCCTTTTTTATGTAAGGGAACAACTTTTGCTATTTTCATTTGATCCGGGAATATCCCTTGATCAATGCAAGTATTTAATATTGCAGTCATTGGTGCAGCAATTTCACATTCCAACATCTTTACTAGACTGGGCGTCACATACCAAAAGTCATTTGATTTTTTTGATTTGAGTGCCCTAATAATTTTGATTATCCGTACTACAGTTATTGGTCTAAGCATAAAATTTGATTCATGTATAGGCATGAATTCCGTAAGATATCCCAAAGAATCGTCTAAAGAGCATTTAAGAGTTTTCGTCACGTTTACTGCAACATCAGCAAAATATTCATTAAAATAGTTACAAATTTCATTTATGTCATTTATTAATTTACCATTCGCAATAATTTTATCACAGCTATTGTTACAATTTACAGTTTTCCCAGTATTTTCCTTAATAATTTGCCAGACACATTTAATTTTATTCTCAGATTGTGAAATTCTTTGAGTAAAATATATTTTCTTTGCATTCAGACAGACTCTTTTGAATATCTTACTGTACTGCGTTACATAGTGTCTTAGTGATGAATTGTCATCTATTCTAAGGAGAGCATACAGCTCAAACAATCTTGCTCGTGATACCAAAATACCTCTTGTGGCCCATCTAGAGAAGGGGCAACTATTTTTACTCACCATTTCAGTCACAGGAATACACTCATCTATTATTTTTAGGAAAGAATCAAAGAATGTATCATAATCAGTGTAATGACAGGGATCCATCATTTCACTCATATTTTGTTTTAGATTTTGCACTTTAGAATTTGTTATTTTTCTAAATTGACAAGACCTTACAGGCACTGTATCAATACTGAGCTTGACATCAATAATTTGTGCTAAATGATCAGATTTAATACCTTGGATGACTTTAGCGTTTTTAACCACATCAGAGTCTGTAAAAATATTGTCTATGCAGGATCTAACAGGGTCCTCACGTCCTTGTACCCGAACTACTCTAGTATAATCAAATATCTGCTGCTTCAACAAAAAGCTGTCCAAAAGATCCGATAATACATTTTTAGACTCCTTCATCAAAGAGAAGCGAATATTAAAGTCACCACAAATAAGGATGGTTTTGTGGTTTTGTCTCGTAATTTTTTCTAAACATTGCTCGAGATATGTCATAAATATATTTACATCTGATGCAGGGGTCCTATAAACTACTACAACTATAACGTTTTTTAATTCTATACAACATACTTCGAAGTGTTGCTTAATTGACATAATTATTATTGATATCATCCCTTTTTTTAAATTTAATATTTTTCTTGACTAGAATGAGACACCCACCACGAATCATTTTTTGTCTGCAATATGATGACGCCATTACATAGCCTTCTACATTAAAAACTAATACATTACTAAAATTTAACCAGCTTTCGCATATACACATGATGTCAATATCTTCATGAGCTAAAAACAAACTAAGACTATCACCTTTCTTTTAAATGCCTTCAACGTTTTGATGACAAACCCTCATGTTGTTTTTTTTCGATTGTCCACCTGAGAAAAATTTTGAAAAGATGACGTGTCCAGATGTTGGTTACCTGTTGATAGCACCGTTAGGTTGCTTCTATTGACTCCGTAAATATAAGCAACAGCTATGTATTTGGCAGTGACATCTCGACCCTTTTGTGAGTAAAACAAGGGACATTCTTGCGCATAATTAATTTCAATAATATTTAAGTTACTGTGCAAAGAGGCTAATGTGTATAATTTACTGTTCACCTTCAGAATTTTAGCATTGACCTCGCGTTGTTGTCCATATAACAATGTTGTGACTATGACTTTTCTTTCCAACTTCTTCAATTTCTTTGATATCCTATCAATTGTTGCTATATACTCTATGTAATTTCTTCTGATGGTCTTGTAATTCCCAATCATTATGACAATAGTTTCATCGTGATTTGGGTTGGCGTAATCTTCATTAATAATCTCAGTAAATTGTCGACCAGGTTTACAAATGTTTATGACTTTATGTGTTCTAGGTATATGTTCGCTTATTGCACTTGCCATTGTTTTACCGGCAATATCAGAAAACATAGCAATTCTTCTAACTGATTCTTTTATTTTTGAGCATTGGTGCACCACAGGAGTGCTAGTATCCAATTCTTTGTGTAGTGGTACGGCACTTGTATCGTTGATCTTGTCTTCAATTATTTTTTGTAGTGTAATAAGCCGGCTTTCAAGGAATGCTACCTTTTCAAGTGTAACTTCACTCTGTTTAAGATCTTGATCGTACTTATAAATGGTGTCCAAGAGTTGCTCACTTTCATTTTGTAGGGTTGAGATAGATGCTTCTCGACGGTCTAACTCTAGTTTCATCATTCTCTTTGTAGCAATTAGTAATTTTTTTTTTTTTGCCATTTTCCGGCGTTTTATGTATTGTTTTTTCTTAGTTTTATTTAGTTTTTTATTTATATGAATATTAAATTCTTTTTTCTTGGTTGCTGGATTCATAATCAAATCAGTGTATTTGAGATGCATTTCCATCAGTTCGTCGTATTGGAGATCAAAAGCTTTTTGAATATTCGATAATTTTGTCATGTTACCACATTCTTCATGTTCTCTGATCAAATTTTCATTATCTATCCTTAATAGTGATATTTGCTCCATTAGAGCTGAATTTTTAGTTTCTTCGTCAAAAACTCTTTTTTTTAGTAACTTACTCTCTTTTTTTTAGTAAGTACTTGTTTGCATACATTTTCAAACTCTTTTGAGTTGTTTTCTTGTTCTTCTATAAGTAAATTGTTTAGTTCCTCTTTGGAGTTTAATTTTTTGTTTAAGCTATCGATTATTTTTACATAATTCATTACAGCTAAGTCTTTTTTATTTTTATTTTCATCCATGCATTCATTAATTTTTCTTCTAGCTTTCGACCTTGTTATCATGTTACTATTCATTTTCTCAGATATAAAAATAATATTTTATAGTCCACGATATCGATCTATTCGATTATGATTTACGTCAAAATAAAGTTATGAGTTGGCAACTCCAGTGTATTGTTAACTGTCACTATCATGTATTATCTTATGTCTCTGGTTCAGAGTTCAGTGCCCTTGTCAGAGTTTGTAAACACGGGACGGTATATTTCCAAAAATTAATAGAAAGTTTTAATTGTGATTGGCCCAATTTTTGTCCAAAAATCGTTGTTTACGTTCGTCCTATGTGTGTGTGAGTTAATTTGAATGCAAACGTATCCTTTCCTTTAGTTTCACAGCTGATATTTTGCTTAATAAACAATTTTTGTGGTTATTCAATACCTGTTCTGGTTGGATGCTGGCACGATCTTCGAGTTTCAACACAGTTTTTAGAAGTATGGTACTCTATTCCAATTTTAACTTATGAAAAGGTACCGAGGACAAACAAGCGCAACTTTCACAACAGTGCACACACGCGGAGTAAAGCGGAGTTCGTTGTTATTTGGTTAATAAAAATTAAATTTAGTAAAAGACCCTTTTTTATTTCCTTGCATTTTTTTAAGAAAAGCACTATTTATGCCTCGGCCGAAATGGCAATTGCCTATTTCGCTGCCTTTGCTATAATGTGTATGTATTGCACAAAAACCATAATTATCTACAGAAACATGATATATTTTAGACATAATAGATACTTCTGAATATGATAGAAGATATTTTGAAAATGAGTCGTCATTGTTGTGTGTGTTGTTGGCAGGTGCGTCGTCCCTCCGCGCGGCCGAACGCGCCGCCAAGGAGGAGAAGCTCCGCGTGTGGCTGAACTACGTGAGCAGCGCGCCCGCCATCGCCGCCAAGGACCGCGAGTTCACGGCCTCCGTGCTGGAGGTCGTCAACTGCGACGCGCTCCTCCTCAAGATGCACAACGGCACGCACAAGAAGATCTTCCTCGCCAGCATCAGGCCGCCAAGAGAAAAGTATTCATACTCCTATTACTTTCTATCAATGTACACAACAGTTGTGGCTCAGTCACGCCCTAACTACTAAACCGTTACCAAATGTTGTTTTCGTTTCGCCTACGTGTCTCTCTCTTTTGCATGGAAAAATGATGAGACAACAACTCTAACTACGTAACGTATTTTACATCATACATGCTCAGTAAATAGGATTTACTTTAGTGCAAAGAGGCGGTGTAAGTAGGCGTGTGCAGCCCAGTGCATTGTAAATGCGTTCCATTTTCAAATCACTTTTACCTTCACACTATGCTTGATACGTAATGGTTCATTACAGTTCAAGAGCTATGCAAACCTCCTTGGTGATGGTTCATTACAGTTCAAGAGCTATGCAAACCTCCTTGGTGAGACAATCTCTTTTCTTACAAAATGATATAATAAATAATAATAATAAATATTGTGGACAATTCACACAACACTACCCAACCCCAAACTAAGCAGAGCTTGTAATATGGGAACCGGATAGTTGATATAATACTTGAATACATTTTTTTTTGTAAATACATACTTAGAATACAATATAACACCCAGACAGAGAACAAACATTTATGTTCACGACACAAATATTTGTTCTCGGTGGGGATCGAACCCACATATACCCACATATGAAAACTTTTTACTGAAAAGATATAGTAGCTCACAGATGTGTGCATAAGTGTGCGTCTACTACTGTTTTAGCAGATACCTACTGGTACAAATAATTATAATAATACTTATATTATTATTGTAATTTTATTTTTCTCAAATTAAAATTACATTTTGTCATACCTACCTGTATAAATGTTGTGTTATTGTTGTATTGTAAGCCTATTTCTGCCGAAAAGCAGCTTTGCTGTGTTTCGAGTTGACGGGTATGGGTGCCGGTGAAATCACTGACACGTGTGGCTGAACATCCGTATGCTTCAAGTTGATGGTCGTAGGGCAGTGCATTGTAGGGCACGTTCCTGACGTGCTTGATCTACGAGGCAATGCTTTGCTTTAGGCAATGGTATTACCACTAAACATCAGGTGGGCCAAATGTTTGTTCCATCAGCTAGTTAAAAATTTACCTCGCATGAATGATGTAAAGTAGAATGCTTACCTCGGTCATAAGTAGCTATTGCACCCTCGAACTATCTAATAATCTATATCTAACTATAACTATCTATATCTAAATATCTCGGGTACACTCGATCCATTAGCGCCCTTTGCGAGCTGCGCTCGCACGGGCGCCAAAAAGGATCTTGTTCTGCAAAAGCTCACTTACTGCCCTTGTAGCAAAACTCAACTTCGGGTACAGATCTGAGCCCGAAGTCCCAGTGCATCTACAACATTTCGTTACCAAATGTTGTTTTCGTTTTGCCTATTTGTCTCTGTCTATTGTATGGAGAAAAGATGAGACAACAACTCTAACTACGTAACGTATTTTTGCCGTCTCATATTTTCTCCATACAATAGAGAGAGACAAATAGGCGAAACGAAAACAACATTTGGTAACGAAATGTGGTAGCAAAACTCCGACTTCGGGTACTGGTTTCATATTTTACGAAATGAAAACTTTGGGCTACTTTTGACCCCGAAATAATAGATAGATAGATAACACTTTATTGTACATCACAAGAATAGGACATTACACATAGCGAAAAACTAAAGCGACAATGGACGGTCTTATCGCTATGAGCGATCTCTTCCAGACAACCTTTAGATGGACAGGATTTGATTAAATAACGAGAAGGCGGTGCCATAAGGGGGAAATAATTACAGTAATGGGAAAAAACTACCACTAGTACAGTGTAAATGATAGGACTGCAATGTGCTTTTACTCCAGTAATTTCCCCGTAAATGGCAGTAGCTGGAGCTAAATACATCTCACCACATCTCTCGATACTTTGTCTAGGAAGACCAATATATGCCCAAACCTTTTCATTTGGCACATGCACTCATATTGTCCGTATGGTTAGATTAGGTAAGCTTAATAACAAAAAAAAAATATTAATTCAATAATGTGCTTGTTTTGTCGAAAGCAACACCCCGGGCCCGAACGACGAAGCCAAGCAATCGCCTCGGCCCAAAGGGTTCAGGCCCTTGTACGACATTCCGTGGATGTTCGAAGCGCGCGAGTCCATCCGGAAGAAGCTTATTGGCAAGAAAGTGAACGTCACCGTCGACTACATACAACCGGCCAAGGACAACTTCCCCGAGAAAACTTGCTGCACTGTTATTGCTGGAGGACAGTGAGTTTGGTCTACATTTCTTGTTGCTATAATAGCCTGTAATGATAATTATGTATTAAAATAAATATGTATTTCATCCCACCAGCTCGGAAAGTGTGTTTTTGCTGTTCAATATCTGACTGCAAAAGCCGTTTTGATGAAATTGAATTTCAATATCAGACTTCAAAAGCGAAGGATTCTAATTAGAATTCTAATGAGAAATTCTTCTCTTTAGAATAGTTCGCTTGCTTAGTCATCAAAATTGAGCACTCGGTTAAAAAGCAGCTTTGCACTCTTGTATAACAAGTAACTATTAAAGTGGTGATCAAATGATGTGAAACAACATGCTTTACCAAAGTGTGCAAGTTTAGAGACGGCACTTCAATATACAAAGAAACATTTACAATTTGTCGTTTCAGAACTCTTCTAATATTTAATCGTTATAACTAAAGTAGGCATTATCAAAATTAATGTATAGTGGCGGAATGAAAATGTTCGTCGATTTTCAACTTGATTTGTTCAACGTATCGCGATCTCATACTACCTTTTGAAACTGAATAGACAGAATACACCGATAAGTTAACGTCACAAATTATGTTAAAAGGTGTTCATGATCAAAGCACTCACTGGTGCAAGCGAAAACCGACTCTAAGGTGACGAACATTTTCATACCGCGACTGTGCAAAGGTTATCGCTTGAAACGATGCGTGTGGATCAGGAACATCGCGGAAGGACTGGTCAGCAAGGGGCTGGCGCATGTGGTGCGGTACCGCAACGACAACGACCAGCGCAGCTCGCACTACGACAAGCTGCTGGAGGGGGAGCTGAAGGCGCAGAAGGCCGCGCTCGGCGTGCACGCCAAGAAGGACATCCCCACGCACCGCATCCAGGACACCAGCGGAGACTCCGCCAACTCCAAGAAGTTCTTCCCCTTCCTCAAGAGAGCACAACGGACTGAGGCCATCGTCGAGTTCGTCGCGAGTGGATCTCGCATGCGCCTCTACATTCCCAAGGTAATATGATAGATGTTGTTGTTTTTGTGTAAACTAAGTAAGTATTGTAACGAGTGTAATTTTTTTTTATTAGGTACACAAAACAGAGTACAATCGATAATTTACAGGCATAAATACTATTAAATTATGAGCTAGACAGTACCCCAAAACATGCGTACACAGAATGCGTAGAACAGGAAAGTTATGTAGATAGTGTGTATAACCAGGCTTAACTAGTAGTAGGTGATTAAAGTTAACATTTACTTGGAACTTAGGTTTACTTATACAATTATTTTATTACAGTAAGTGCACACACTTCGTGTTAAGACTCGAAGAGAGTGCAGAATTAATTAACTAACTAATTTGAGTTTTCGGCACACTCTAATGAAAGAGTGGCCAAAGCTGCATTCTTGAATTTATTTTGATTATTGTTAAAGATATCAATTTTATCACTGTATTTAATCAATAAATCGTTAAATAGGCGACACATTCTGACAACGAATCAATGGGTTATACAATATGGGAATGGGTTATATATTTATAATAGGCATGAAGACAGTAATCAAGTATCGCCAAAATATTTATCTGATCTAATGAAAAAGGATTCAAAGATTTTGAAAAATGTTTTTATACTCTAATTAATGTCGAGATTGACAATTTATTTGATAATATAAATCTACAAAATACAACAATCCGCCATGATAGCCAAAACACCGGTTAGAGCGAATTACGTCACATTTACGTAAACGTCATTCTGATTTAGTACAAAAGCACCAATGTTTACTGTTGATATACTAACACCGTGACGTAATAACAGACGCCATGATATCAGCGAGCGTTTTGGCGTGAATTTAAAAATTAAATTTAAAATGTACTTTTATTGCACAAAAACCTTAATTTTCTACAGAAATTTGATATATTTTAGACATAATAGATACTTCTGAATATGATAGAAGAGATTTTGAAAATGAGTCGTCAGGCCTATTGTCTGAATAAAGAATATAAATGATGATAGTGATAGTGAACACAACCATCTAGTTTAATAAATACAGATCCTGTCCTACTGGGATTAAAATCAGTATAGCCGGGTTAAAAAGATGATTAAAAATATCCGGTATCCGGCTGCACACACGAAATCACATGATTCATGCAGCGTTACCTCGCTCTGAGGCGTTCCATTTAAGGCTTGAAGTGCAAGCGAGAGCGGGGAACTAGCGATAATGAGGCACAATCGGCCTCCGCGTTCGGTAGCGTTTGACATCTGTCTCTCTCCTACTTGAGTGAGCAATGCGTCCGCGTGGACAGCTGTATAAAGTAGGTAAAATTCAGACGAACTTATTTCTGGCTACAAAGGAAGGCGCTAGGCGAATGTTTTGTTTACGAAGTTATAACCAATATAACATAAGCAGACATACACATACTACTACATTTCTCAACACACCATAGTAAAGCACCATAGTAGAACACAAAGGTTCATCGTTTCAAACAGCGACTTTGCAATGATAGCTCTTACATTTCTAGTCACCATAATATACCTACGCGTACTGATAATCTAGATGTAGCTAACCAGCTAACCTATCTTGTAGAGTGTACGTAATATGCAGTTGTTTTATTAACAAAGCGGACGAAGCTCATTGAATGATCTTCCGTGTTGAAGTTTGTGGGTTGTAGAATCCTGATAATAGCATGGGAACATGTTTATATTATCTCAACTAGTAAAGGGATTTGGTAAGTATTGCCTACATCTCACTAATTTGGACCACTCTACAAAACAAATACCTACAGCATTGTGGTGCCACTGCTATTTTTGCTTTGTAAAATATCATGCGGTAAACGGTAGGAAACAAGTAGTAGTTTGTTGCCTGTTCTTCTAGGCTTGGTCTCGTGGACCTGCCGAAGAAACTTCTAGACCCAGCTAGCTTAAGACGTTGCAAAGTGATTCTTGTGATACAAATGAATAAAAAACTTTTGAATTTGAAATTTATAATGGATTTTATCGATATCATCAACTTGGTACCATAAAAAAAATATTCCACGATAAAGGGTGTCTCAGTGGGGTAAGGATTATGTAAGTAAGTGTTATTTATCAGCTGATAATACCAAAAATGGAATAACAATGATAATGACGACAATCGACATTTTTATCGATGAATGCTTACTATAGTATCCTGCCATCATAAATTGGTTACCATGATAAGATAAATATTCGATTTGATTAAATTTCCTACGCATTTGTCGTAAAGATTTTAAGGAAAGTATGGATAGAAGTTTCAACAACCAGTGACTATGAAGGAACTTACTTTTGATCAAAGTCGAGGATTCAAGATATACTCGTAGGTACATCTCTAGAACGTAAAATTAACCCGTTTTATCTATTTTATTTTTATTTCTTAGGAAAACAAACAGTACTTATATTCTAATTGATAATTTAAAAAGACTTCTTCTTCTTATCGTGTAGGGATGTGTCCCGTTGATTGATCCAATAAGGGATGTCCTATTCCCAAACTGGTTAACACTAGTTATCATCAGCCCACCGGCTATACGCGTATAGCGCGTAGACCGCGGTCTACCAACTTTTCGTTTGCCTGGTAGCCCTTTCCACTGAGTGGCACGCTTGTAAACACAAAGGTATAGGGAAAATGCAAGATAGTTGCTCACGATTTTCGTTCAATAAGTTCAATTATTTTATATCTTTAAAAAGAAAAATTGCGGGAGAAGTACATCGACGGTGGTCTTCGCCTTAACTAATCAATATTTTTCATTAAAATTTCCAGGAGGAACAAGATTATGCGGTGACGTACACCTGGCGCGGCTTTGGCTCTGACTGCGAATCGGAACTGACGCGACCCGAATACAACATGGCGGACGAACGACGAGTACCCACTGGTTGCGAAGATATGGACACCAGAAGCACTGACCAGATCGTGCCTAATGATCAGATCGACGGTAATTTAGTTTTTTACCCTCGTTTTTTATTTGGGTGATCCGGATTTTTCGGGATTAAAAGTAGCCTCTATAGTAATCTAGGTGTATAATCTTTGTAGATCATGCATTTTGCATACGGGAATCAAACTCTCAACTCTTGCATCTAAGCCTTGGGCTGACTACAATGTAATTTAACTGAAAAGCAAGTCCCAGTGCATTTACAACATTTCGTCTACCAAATGTTGTTTTCGTGTGAGCACGTGTCTCTCTCTTTTGTATGGAAAATTTGAGACAACAACTGTAGCTACGTAACTTATTCTTGCTGTCTCATCTTTTCTCCATACAATAAAGAGAGACAAATATGCGAAAAACGAATAGGAACTTTTAGTGACTATGTTAGCTTGTAGTCTTCTTCAACTGCGGATCTATTCCTGCAACATAATTCGTGCAGGCGACCGCTGAATCCGCTGTGAGATTTAAATTTTTATTTGAAAAATTTGAAAATCGAACGTGTATTTAAAAATCACCCGAACGAGACATCAATTTAGTTCACTTTTGTTTTATCGCAGAAATGCTCGCTTCATAATGGTATTCCCCAAATAACGGAACTGACGTAACTTTAATTTAAAACAATAGCATTGAACAGACAGTTTACAAACGGACGGCTGAGATTCCTTTCTTTCGCAAACAAACAATCTGCCCATTCTTCATTCACAACGCGAACTCAACACTCATTCTTCCACAGGTCTTGTAATAAACCCGTTCATTGAAGAGAAACTCAAAACCCCACCAACTGTTGTAAAGCGAAAAAAACCCGTCGACTCGTCAAAATTCAACCAGACAGACAGAAAGTCCAAACACCTAGCAATTTTCTACTTCAAACACCACGATACCGACTCGGACCGACAGATGATTGAAACTGAAAAGAGCCAGGAAGAATCATCTGAAGAAGAATGGACTTACGTTGGTAATCCAAAGATCGCTAACGAAGATTCCACTGATATAATGACGTCTTCTGTCGAAATCCAATGCGAGCTGCCCCTAAATCCTAAACTTGACGAATCTACCCCCGATCTGCTAAAGCTAGAACAGACTAGATGCCAGGATATAGTGAGACTGGTGAATCAGGCAGAAGAACTAGTTCAGAAACAAGCTCATCAGATGAAGAAGAAGGGAAGAAGCTTCAAGCCGCTCTCGTTTGAAGAGGATGGGAAAGGCAACAGTCGGCATAAGATGTCGAGGATCAAGGAATGGCTGAACCAGAGCTCGGAAGGAAATAAAAGGGTCTCGTGCAGCCTTCTCGAAGCTCTACCGCGTCCAACAGTAACACGCAACAATGAGTAAGTAAAGAGTTTTAAATATTTTTTATTTAAAAATATATATTTATATGATAAATTTTCCCAAATCTGGGTTATAAGAAGCACTCAAAAAATTTAAATGGATATCACGTCACAAAAAAGTTATTAGCATGTCAAATTAGGTACCGTCGATAATGCGACATTACATTTTTGATACTCAGAACACAAAGTCCCAGTGCATTTACAACATTTCGTTACCAAATGTTGTTATCGTTTCGCCTACGTGTCTCTCTCTTTTGCATGGGAAAATGATGAGACAACAACTCTGGCTACGTAACGTATTTTTGCTGTCTCATCTTTTCCCCATACAAAAGATAGAGACACGTAGGCGAAACGAAAACAACATTTGGTAACGAAATGTGGTAGCAAAACTCGGGCTTCGGGTACAGAACACAGAAATCTAGTTTTATTAGTAGTTTACCCAATGCCATTTTTATTACGAAAATTCCACTGTATGCTATGACAATAAATTACTCTCATGAGCGACATGACAAGTAATAGCGATTATTTCCGCAATTATTATGTACGGTAATGTTCCAGGAACGTCAAAATTGTCTCGTTAGACCAATCGACCATGTTGTAATTATTACGACCAATATAGAAGAGTACTCGGTGATTACGACTTTGTAACCTAACTAAACATGAAGACATTTGTCAAACAATAATTGACTCGTTGCCTTAGCAACAGTCACAGAGGTTTAATTCTAACTGATGCAACCTCAACAGTAATCTCCGATCGTAGCGACTTTCGAACTCGACTTTCGTCCACTCGTCACGAAAGCGCGAGAGAGACTGACTGCCCACCAGTGTTGCCACGTGCCAAAGCAAAATATCTGGGGACAGACGGACAGATAGACAGACAGACAGTCAGACGGACAGACAGTGAAGTCTATAATCAGAAATCATGAGATACGGTAAGTTATAAAGTAACTAATGAAAACTATGGCCTAATAACTGATAAAGGAGACAAAGTAAATCAAGAGTATGCGAATACGCACGAAGTCATATATAAAGGTGTAATAAAGAAGAAAGCTACGTTCAACACGGTTAGTCTAGGCCAAGATAGATTCATCAATTTAAAGGTTCACGTTCGGGTTTCCCAACTACAGAAAATAGTAGATACTTTTAGGGAGCAGTAACATTTTGAGCTAAAGGAAAGAGTCAACTTGTAAAGTACTATGTTACGGACATTACAATTACCAACCAATAACAAAAGAAAAATAGATAACAAACGCTTCTTTTCAAAAACTTAATTGATTCAAAATCAATTTAAAAGCAATTTATTTTATGTCACATAAGAATGTTTAATAGTGCTGGTTTTCCGCCACCGTCACCACTCTTACATATTATATAAAATATAATATTATCAAGTACCTAACGCTGAATAATTGAAAGTAAATACCTTGAGCCATAATATGACGATAAAGCGCACCACAATAAATTATGTGGTTTGTATAAACCCAACACATAATGTACCTAGGTGTTTATTTGCTTACTGCTAGTTTCATTTTACCAGCGATTGATGTCTAAAAATGATTGAAACATCTGGTTTACGAAGTGAAGGTACCTCTCATAAACAAACCATAAAGTTGTTATAAACTTCCAGTTGGCGAGCAGGCGATGACAGAAACTAAAGTATCTATAAGCAAACTTAAAGCTGTACACCTATCTAAACTAGCTACCAGCTCTGTGTCGCTGGGACAGCTTCACCAGCTAACCACAACGCCAACCAAAAAAGCATTGAATGTTGAAGTCGACCCAGAATTACTAAAGACTGTTAGAGAAAAGTTATTGAATAAATCTTCCGATCCTGTAATGAATCCAATGCTTATAGAGGCTTCATTATATTCCTGGATTCCAGACTCAAACCAATGCAAATACGTAAAATGACGCTTCCTCTTGCTCGTTAAAGCTGCTTAAAGAAGGTTTAAATTCAAAGCGACGATTCATCGATGTGACGAATAAGGGTGTTTAGAGCTTAACGACTTTTCGCAGTTCATTCCATTTTTCTCCAACATTTTTTCATTTTCTCTGAACATCCTACAAGTGAATAAATTAAATCTTGAGCCAAGGATGAAACAATTAAGTGATCAAACTAACTTACCAAGTGACGTTCGATCATAATTGTTTTCTGCAAATACTCAGGAATTAGGTTCAACAAATATAATAAAAAATATTTATGAAATGTTTTTTTTTAAATTTTGATTTAAGTTTTTGTATCAAAATTTTATTTTTATTAATTTCTTTACGGCTATTGCATAATGATTGCCATGAAGAACAGGACGATGACCCACCCAGGCGGTGACTGAACGCAGAGTGTCGCTCACGGCGCGCGGGCGCGGATCAAAGGTCAAAATAGGTCAGGTGCCAATGATTCCAAAGGATATTCTTTATCGATTTTCTCGGGATTTTCATAACAAAACATAAAAAAAATCGTTTCATAATTTTTTTTAGTAACTCTGGCATAGTGCTTTTTTTTGCACACATCCGCACTTGAACCAGTGAAACGATAGAAGAAGACCTATCACTGTGTCAAAGTGATGGACGGCAATGTCTCAGGGCATATGACTATGCGGCTCTTTTAAGCCCGCTAACAGCAGGTGGGCTATATGCTTGTCCCGTAACGCATTAACTAACGGATCCACCGTCGCTTTGTATGTCCTAGAGTCATCATCATCAGACTGAAGACACCTATACATTTCCAGAAAGAACGATTCTGAGCCCTCCCCCCACAGACTTCCCGCGATCCTAACAATATCGTCGGTCCATCGCGTGGGTAGGCGTTTAACGTTTCCTCTTCTGGTTCGTGGTTGCCATTTGAGAACCTTTGTTCCCCATTGCCACTTCATGTTATTAATTCTACGAGCTATGTCGGTCGCCTTGGTCCTATAGTACAATGTGTGTTATACAGGGTTAAATGTATGTCTATATCTGTTTCAGCCTTGCCAGGGTCGAATCGATCGTCGGCAGAGAGACAAGTCAGACGGTTAGGCGGCACTCCACTTACTTCGCCGGCGCTGTCGCGGGTAAAACTGATTGCTAATAATTGCTACAAGAATATGAAATCAATAGTTTTGTGACCATTTCTAGCTGAAATCTGACATCCTATTTTGTGTTATAAATTGCTGAAATGTCGAGCTACTCTTCAAGCACCCCTAAGTTGCGCAAACCATCGATTCTCACGATTTGTCAAAGGGCAATTAATATTAGTTTAGCGGAAAATTGACGCCTGAACAAATTGCTACTGAATATGACTGAGCCGATTTGCGGGTTCTATTGAAACGACCATGTAAGGCAGGTTACAGGATGTAGCGATATTGTCACGCGTTTGACCAAAATTGCTACTAATCTGTAAGCGCGTCGAAAAAACGCCTTCACACAACAAGTAGAATGTACCGGGAATTATTATATTCTCACAGATATAAAAAAACTTTACAGCAAGTGGTACTTCCCCGGACGAGCCCTTCACAAAGAGCTCTACTACTATTTTTATGAAGCAACGGGATATTTACCATTATTAAATTTTGTTGAGTTGACTTCCGATATTTCGGTTCAGTTCGGCACAGTTGCATGCACCATGATCACGGTTGAACAGTTCAACCCCGTTGTTTCATAAAAATAGTGACCATGATAGTTTCAAAAGTTATAGCTCTACTACTACTTATGATAGAGATGTGTGGAGGAAGAAAACCTGTTGTGTTGACCCTGTATTCCAATTTTTTCTCTTTGTTGAAAAAAAAATACATAGGTTGAACCTATGCTACAATTCGGCTGGCAGATCTTGGCGGGTCTGAAGTGAGTCATTTGTGCGAAAATGGCTTATCACTGACGGAAGATTCGCCCGCTAAATTCACCGGTCGTATTGGTTTACATTTTTTTTCGTTGTGTTTTTTTAATTCATCTGCCTTCTGTGCTGTAGGCCGTGGGTTCGATCCCTAACGAGAACAAATATTTGTATGGTGAACAACACAGATGTTTGTTCTCTGTCTGGGTGTCAAATTGTATTCTTTAAGCATTTACAAAAAAAAATATTATAAGTTTTATAACGGTTTTATAATGATGACCTTGTAGACAAGTAGTTTGTTGCTATCTCTCAGCAACAAACTACTTGTCTTCAAGGTCATCATAAAACCGATCTGGACATAATTGGAATAGAGCTGTGGGGCTCGGCCAGTAACTCCAATGTCGAAATCCTCCAAAGATTCCAAAATATTGCCCTTAGAACCGTCTCAAGCGCACACTGGTTTGTCAGAAACACGGAAATACAAGAATACCTAGAAATGCCTACCGTCAAAGAAGAAGTCAGCAAGTACTGCACGAAATACAAACTAAGACTTGAAAATCACACTAATAATCTGGCTAAAAAACTGCTAAACACTCAAGAAAATGTAAACCACCTAAAGAGATGGCAAATACTTAACCTGGACCAGAGAACCTAAACATTCTTCTACTCATACGGTGTTGTCTCGCTGGAAACACACCCCCACCGCATCAACCCAGAACAAATCTGATTATGGCTAAGAAGCCGAACGCAGATGAAACAGAAAACAAAAAAAAAAAAAAAAGTTTTATAACAGCTCGCTGGTTCCCCTAATACAAGCCATACTTAGTTTGGGGCTAGATAGCGTTGAGTGGATTGTCTACACTCTACAGTATTTATTCATTTATTATAGGAGCAGGATAGGAGTTGCATATTTTTTTTGAAGGGCTTATGGAACGAAAATAATTATGTTCCAAAAACACTGCTGTTTAAGTTAGCCAACCTTAGTAAGAATTTTCGTTATTACCTGGGAGTATTAGCAATAGTGCATAGCGGGAATGTTTTCTGTGGAGGGTACAAGTCAAGAGTACATTCAATGCATGGACTCATTCCTGGCAGAATGACCCTGGCATTCCCTTTGAATCCTTCTGTGCCTCCATCTATCATTGGGATGATACTGCTTTGATCTAAGCTCCCTGAAATAATACTATAATTTTACAAATCTACACAGAAACTTAAAATTACATAATACAAGTATTTTCAAAATGATCAAAATACACAATTAACAGTTGAGTTATCTACAGACGGTAACAAGCGATCAAGAGATAGCACAACTGATCCAAATCAGTGCCAATTGGAAGCTTTTCTCTAAGACTACTCTCTGTTGCTCACATGCAATAATGGATTTGTACATGTCTTCTGCTTCTGTCCTTTTCCGTTGTTTTGTATCGTGCGCAATAAAGAATTAAAAATTATTTTTTACTAACGGTCATCATTATATTGCAGCAAGGATACCAGCATGCCGTTCAACCAGCGTCTTGCCACAATTGAATCAAGGCCACACACCACAATGTGAAACTGGCGATAGAAACCTTCATCTAAATCCTGGATGGCACAGTGAAACTGTGCCATCCAGGATTCTACGATATTAATATTGTATTAATTGAGTAATGCATACTGTTCGACTACTACAATACGACATGTTATACTAGACTTATCGTTAGAGTTGTACTAGTACATTATTTTAAAAAATTATTAAATGTGAATTGTGCAGACGTAGATTAGTAAGTTAAAGTGGCAATGGGCAATAGCCCATTGCCACTTTAACTTACTAATTCTACGAGCTCTGTCGGTAGCCTATTGGTTTTTCTACGGATATTCTCATTTATGATTCTATCATGTACTGAAACTCCCAGCATAGCATGATTTTCATATGATTTATATGAAATATGAATTGGAGGTGATATTTTCTTTATCAATAAGTTTCTGAAAAAAAAAGAGAACATACGAGCACGTATATAGCAGATCTGGATTTTATGAGACAAAATGGTTACTCTAGATCTAGAGGCATTATCCAGGGAGGAAATAGGGGACTACGTTTGTATGGAGAGTCGCCTGTGTGATTCCCTCTCTATGACGACGGTGAGTAGCAGTTGCTGAGTCGCACTCTACGGGTGTCACGGAATACCACCGTTTTAGTGGCGCTCGCTGCTATAGCATAATGCTGAGTGACGACCTATTTAAGTTTCTTCGCAATTGCAATCTTTCTCTGACTCAAATCTGAATACTTTAGAAGAAATACCAGAATCCACGCAGTTGTCGTAATAATTTAATAATAAAAAAAGAATATTATTATGCAACTCGCTGGATGTAACAAGCATAATGACCCACCTAACGATGAAAACGTAAGTTATATTGTTGATGCCGGTTCCACGCGTGTGCCTTTGTTTTGTGTCCGTTAACAGTTTGGTTAGTGTTGTTTTGTTACCAAAATTGTGGTGTGTACGATATGGTTGCGCGCAACAAATTCAAATCTCAATCAATCTGAAGCGTGCGCGCTTCATTATCTCCCATTAAAAATTCACTGGAATTAGCTTATGGAATATTTAAACGACGTCTGCGTAAACAAAGAAGTTGCGGTACCTACATTCAAACTGTTCACGTTTTCATATAATAAGTCTCTTCCGCTATTTAAATATAAAACGGGGTGAGCGGAGTGGGTCGGCTGATTATTGCATAACTTGATATCTAAAATCTCAGTCTCGGAGCGAGCGAACGCAGACAGCGTTGAATGCGTTCTCGTTTGCAATTTACGCGCCCTTTCAGCAGACCTCAGACACTAGTCCGTAACTGCCGCAAGTGCTATGCGCGCCTGCACCCTCGTGCCACCAACTGCCGCAAGACCAAGTGCGGGCACACCAACAACCTCCGCCCTAAGAAGAAGCTGAAGGACTAGTTTTTATTTACATGTAAAATTTAATAAAAATTAAATGCGAAAACGAACTTGTACCTGTTTTTCAGTGAAAATACCTGCTTTGATTACCAATATTCACTTTTTAGCGAATTTCAAAAATAATATCTAATTCACCCCAGCTTCGCACGTGTTTTTTTAATGTAAAAGATAGGCAAACGAGCTTAGGCCAGGAAGGCAATAACATTACGATATTGACATAGGGGCATAGGCCAAATTTCTCCTGAACTGTTCAATAAATCCTCTAGAATAGATTTTAGTATTATTATAACATTAAGAAACAGTTTGATTGAATGAACGAAGTGAAAAAAGTATGTCAGGATTGTAGCAAGAGGAGATCCGTGATCTCTGCCTACACCCGTGCCATTGGAATGAGGCGTGGTTTTATGTATGTATGATTGAATTCATAAATAAAACATTAAATATTATTGAGGTTTTTCTAGTAAAATATAATATTACTATTGCAACAAAAACCAATTCATTATTAGCTATAGGAAGATTGACAAACATAAAACCACCATTGTTTGGTAGCGCTGTAAAGCCGCGTACAGACATCGCGAGGCGTGCGTCGCGAATGGTTCGTCACGCATGCTTCAACCTGATGTGTGTGATGTGATGTGGCATGCGTGACGATGTCTTTACGCAGCTTAAGGGCGCTTGTACACGCTAAGAAAAAATGCCGGGTCTACCCAAGAATTCTTGTCGTAACTAGAAAATAACTGTGTACACTGCTCGCAGCGGTGCACGAAAAAAATCTTATCTGCGCAAGACACGACGCGGCGAACGTTGTTGCGTTTTCGTGTGTGGAAAAGACAAAATTCTTGTCTTGCGCAGATAAGATTTTTTTCGTGCACCGCTGCGAGCCGTGTACACAGTAATTTTCTTGTTACGACACGAATTCTTGGGTAGGCCCGGCGTTTTTTCTTAGCGTGTACAAGCGCCCTAAGAATCATCAGACGATCACAAGCTTTTAATTAACGCCTATTGTACCTGTACCTGTCATACGATTAAATAAATAATCCATTCGAAAAAAAAGTTTTTCTAAATCTTTACTTGGAACTCCTTGCATATTTTGGTGAACGTCATTTAAAGTGCTCGGAATTCCCATTGTCGATGACACTAATATAAATGTTAGGCCCTAAAGCTTGTTCACCCTTATTAGTACTGCTACTAACTGCGGGCTTGTCTGTGGACTGTGTTATGTATTTATAACAGGATTAAATGCCAACAATTTGGCAATAGTTATTTTACTACGTTAATTTAAAGACAAAGTACCTGAGCCCGAAGTCCCAGTGCATCTGCAATAAGAGCGTTATTGCTGCATCTTACTACTTGAGTTTCAGCTTCCAGCAAGGTCGTTAGAATATACTGCCGTCGCGGTTAGTTTCCCGCCAAATGTTCTATCCTTAAGTTCACAGGGAAGTGGAAAAAGGCATCAAATTCAAAAGCACTTTTCTCTAAGTTTTAACGTAATTTTAGGCAAGGGACACCGTTTCGCACTCTCTGTTACGATACATTTAACTTGAAAACGGAATCCATCTCCTGTTTAACTGTTTTGAGTGTATGTTTTGAAAGCAAACTTAAAATAAAGACAGACACTCAATTGACATTATTTACCCAAAAGATAGAAATAATGTCGACATTTCATTATTTGAAATTGTTAATTGAAATAATAATGTAATGATGTAGGACGAACAAAAAGATTAATTATAAAGAAACTGCTCTAAATCTCAAAAAAGGATCTTTTGTTAGTCCTATATTTTTTTCTCATAGAAAAACATCGCTGTAAAAATACCGTGTGTTGAGATCAAACTAACCCTGTTGTGATGTCAAAAGTGTTTTCCTCACTAGATAACTAACTTGTCACCAGAAGGACAACCTACTGCCATAATTCAGAGCCTTTTGGTACTTTTTCAAACTAACAAACATTGATTTATACCGTGTCCAATGATTTATGATGTGTTTCTCTATCTACGCGACGTACGAAATTGTTTATCGAGCAAACTAGTTCACGTGAAATATTACCCCGAATAATCAGGTGTTGTCCAGACATAAAAGAAAACCCATCGAGATTCAGACAAAGCTACTGAAAGTAATCAAAAAACCCGGGGAACTACCTACAAGTACACAAGGATACAAAAATGCTCAAAGCCGTAGGTAAAGAAGTGTTCGTTAAAAAAATTGTGGAAGCTGTTTTTTTGCCATTCAGTGATGTTTGTTTGTGTTTGTTTGTTTGTTTGTGTTTGATTGGTCAAAGTCACGACTACTTATCTATAACTTTACACATCCAGCAGGCCTACCACAAGCTCTGTCTGGCTCTGTCTTTGGCTTTGTCTTTGGCTTTGCCTTTGGCTCTGCTCTGGTTTCGAGTCTGTGTGAGTGCTCATCAGTGTATTATACTGTGCGTGTGACGTTTTGACGTATACAGATCACGACGAGCTTCGCGTTTAAGAAGATGAGGACTAACACTATATACCTATACCTATAGAATAGACCATTATCAAGATTGAGATTGAGCACTAGCTCCTGATGTTACTAACGGCCTCATTGCCTGTGTGTAGGATGTGGGGGCAAAACGGACAGCGAACGATGATGTAACAAAATAAACAAGCCGAGATTGTGTTACATGATATCATGTCTTTGTTTCTACGCCCTAGATGGTAGACTACAAGATACAGAGATCCATTCAAAAAGATAGCGTTAATCAAACCGTTTGCGTCAGACATTCAATTACTTGCGCACGCCCGCAATGTGTCAAACTCACAATAAGTTTTGATTGGAGATCTCAAACGAAACCATGTCGTGTGCTGTTATAAGCAATTTGTATTCGCAAATCGATAAACAGTTACATATTATATGTATTGTAAGAGAAAACAGATATAAAGTTGTAGTAGCAGGGCTTTTTGTGAAGGGTTACGGCGGCCAAGCAGCGTTGCTGCGTTTCGGTTCAAAAGGAGACATATACACCTGTATGCCTTAAATTGATGGGCCCAGGGTACGTTACGAACGTACTTGAACTGCGCGGCAATATAAGGGTTGACTATCTTGTTACTTTAGTGTGTATAAAAACAAAAGTCCAATGGATTTTCTGCTCAGTAGCATAATGTTTGTTTGTCTGAAATCATATTTTGTCCCTTTATTACAAGGCTCTCTTGTAAATTCACTTAAACGCGGAGTATCCACCACGAACAGTAGGCCTACCACAAGCTCTGTCTGGCTCTGTTTCTGGCTCTGGTGTTGAGTCTGAGTGAGTGCTCACCAGTGTATTATGTCTCGTGTCACGTGGATGTCTGTAGTTAGAAAAAACATAGAAAGTAACAACATTGACCCAATGACGACCCAGGACAGACATCTTTAAGGTGGGATAAGGCCGAAGAAGAAGAAGACTCACACAGCCTCAAAACCAGCCTAATTTCATCGACCATTCAAACCGAAACACTGCAATACTGCTTTACGGCAGAAATAGGCATGGTGGTAGTACTTCCCTGGACGAGCCCTACACAAAGAGCTGTACTACTACTTCTTTCGTTACTTTTTAGGATAAAAATATCCTATGCCCGTCTCCTGGTTCTAAGCTCAGTTTTATATATTAAGATTACTTTACTTATTGCTTACTCAGCTCCACTCAAAAATTACTGTTGACGGTCGAAACCCAGCATTACATGACCTTAGTTAAATAAATACACATTACTGATCAAGATAAAAAATACAGCATTTCGGAAACAAAACAATGCTTTCCGACATTACCATGAGCTTAATGCATCTAGCACTAGTTTAAACGTTATCGAATCGCTTACGTTGCAAATTTCTTTTTGGTATACCTACTATAAATATACCTTTACCGCCACAATTAAATAAAGAAAACAAAGAGTAGATTAAATAAAATATTTGTACAGCACATTTTATTAATGAATCGGCAGGCTTTTTATACATAAATACGGCTGAGTTTCAGACACCGTGACTTTTTATTTACAGAATAAAATTTTATGATAAGTAAATTTTCTAAAATCAAATACTTAGGTAAATATTACCTGCAAAACAATATTCACTATTTCATTGATTTATATACTAGCGGCCTGTCCCGGCTTCGGGTGGAGATTTACTTTTTTAGCACATAGATATTATAGCCTATGTTACCTAGGGTGGATGTAGCTTTCCAATGGTGAAAGAGTTTTTGAAATCGGCGCAGTAGTCTTTGAGTTTATTCATTACCAACACACAAAAACACAGATCTTTCCTCTTTATAATATTAGTATAGATTAAGTTTGTTATCAGCAAGTAACAAATGCTATAGATAGAGAAAATAACATTGAGAAGATATTTCTATCTATGTTCTCTAATAGGTATTTTCTTAAATTTAAGTAGGTATAATTGTAACCCATTTCTATTATACCCACGAATTTCATGCCCATAAAAATGTGAAATAAAATTAAAAGAAAAATCATACAATGCCATGACGTATTAGAACGGTCTCTTTTAAATATGGTTTAAGATTATATTATTATAGGTAATCTTAGGTATATAGCACACCTTATTTTGTATATTGACCCAACCAAAACACACACCAAGAATATAACCACCATGAATATATTACCACAATCATAACTATTTTTAGACCTATCAAAATACTCGTAACGCAAACCAATCTTACCAACAGTTTATGAAAGCTTTTCTATAAACAAATTAGTCTAGAGTCATCGCGCAAGTGTGTGAAAAACTTTGTACAAAAATAAAACTAGCAGCCGGCGACGAGACGCGCCGCCGGCGAGACGCTCCGGGAATGTATCTCAAAAAATATTCCGATAAAACAGTGATCGCGCGCGTCCGCAACTATGTGTCAAATGCACGAAAGGAGCCTCTTTTAGTCTTTGATACTTAAAATCCTTTCACCACATTTGGATCGAAAGAATCAGTGATAAGATATGAGAAGAGAAGAGCGTATATAGTATTACCTAACACATCTCACAGAAAATCAATATCAACATTAGACGAAGTCGAAGACAAAAGTAAGTAATAAATTGAATTATTATTGCTAGTCGTGATCGTGTGAGGACCACGCTACGATTAAATTAGGTATTTAGTAGGAAGGATTTCTTGGTAACTCCTAGTTCCCACAATATCTATGAATACCTAATGAATTAAACAGTACTAACCTGTAGGACGCCCACCCACCACATGTTGATATAAAGTAAAGAGGCATACACATCTACCCTTCCATAGGCCCCTTATTGGGACAAAATTACTTTGTCGTTCAGATTATAACAGTTCAAAGAATTCAAAATCCCTGAAACCTAGCGCAAATACTTATTTTTATGGGAAATATAAAATACAACGTGTATCAAAATATGTGTACTATCCCGAAGGGGGGTGAATTTCCACCCCCCGGGGAACAACTTTTGTTCAACGACTTTTCGAACTTCGATTTGTATCTCTGAAAAAAACTGCAACGAAGTTTCAACATGAACAGCTGACTTTATACAAAGTGACAACCCTAAACTCAGCTACAGAGGTAGTAGGTAGTAGTAATAGACTTACAGAGGTAGTAGGTCAAGGGGTCAAGGGGTTACAAGGATAGGGTTGTCAATTTATTTAGGCATTATGAAATTAAATATTTTTGTATGGGAAACTGAAAATAGGAATTTTTAATTTTCTCCCCCCCACAACTGATCACCATTGTGGTCTGAAACCCCCCACCTTCGCATAGTACACATATTTAGATACACCTTGTATAGTGTCTACAGTTGCCCAGTTTTATTTTATACTAGCGGACGCCCGCGGCTTCGCTCGCCCCCTCTGCCGTTACAAAACTTTTGTTATTTAAAATATTTACGGAAATAGATTTCCAGCCTTGGTTCCATTCGTGCTATCACTTAAAACTAGGACGGGAGACTTCTACTGTTAGTCTCAAAACTAACGAATTGAACCAGTGCTTTTACAAATGTGTTATGTAAATAGTGTATATTAATATATAAATAAATAATCATCTAAATAAAAATTAGATGGATTCCTCCTTTCCTCCTAGGTTCGATTATTGCTTGGTGTGTAATTTCTTAAATCTAATGAATACTTAAAATCTAAATTATAATCTAAAGCTGTATCTAATGTGGTTGTGCGGTCAAGTGACCGGGACAACTGGAAGAATCTGGAAGAGGTCTATACCTGAGAGGGGTCCTATAGTACATTGTTACCTGAGTGTTGAAAGTCACGTTTTTTGAGTCCCGAGACGGGTGCCAATGGAGCTTGAGGGACTTAAAAGACTTTCACCCGAGGTAAACACTGTGCTTTTCATTACGAATACAAGGAAAGTAAAAATAAAAACATGAAAAAAATAATAGTGAAAATGAAGATTGAATTGCCGCCTTCCTGGTTTTTTTTTTCTTTTTCTCTGCGGGCCTTCAGCTTCGGCTTGCCAGCATTATTCAGCCATTATTTTCATTTTCATAATTTAAAAAATGGTAAATTGTTTGCTCAAATCTATGTTATTTTAAAGAAATAGTTGAAGCTATATATTAATAAAGTAATTTAGAAGATATATTATTTATTTAATACTATCTTTATGTTATTTAAATTTTACATTTCGCTCTAATTAGTGTAATTTATTTGGGTACAAAATAATAACGAAGACGAATAGAAGACTCTGTATGCCACAATTTCGTTCTATTTTCACGTTATAATATTCAGCGGATTTAGCTATTTATGTACCTATCCAGACCCCATTTTTAGCGATTTTTGCTATGGTAAAAACGTATTCATGTGAAAATGTTGTATAGGACTGCCCATTTTTTATTGGCTATCACTATAGATGAACACATCATCTTTAATTTTATACCATGTTATATCTACAGCTTTGATTCCTGGTTCCATAAATGGTACCCAAAAACCGTTGGTATTCGTAAGTCCCCCCTTAAAGGCATTTTTTCATTTAAAATTGAGAAAAACAAAATGGTATAAACCCTGGGGACTGTTTCAGTTTACCAACTTTTACGATATTTTTTAAAGCAAATCTATATTTCTAAAGTAGTAGTTTTCTTACTGATTTATTAATCACGAAAACTCTTTTTTATTCAATTTGATCGATGGTTGTAGATAAAACCCAAGACTCTTAGCACAAATTAAACAATATCCATTCCTGAAGTGTTTTGAGTGGGACTGGGAACCTACGACCTGCACAGAAGGCAAAACCACCAACTGAGCTATAAGAGTGTAATTTGCTTAAAGTTCGTTAAAAATTAAGCGAAAGAATAAAATGATTTTTGAATATAGAATCTCCCCTTTGCCTACAAGGTCGTTCAAATTCTATAGAACCCTCTCAATAAAATTTTGTATGCGCAAAATTATTGACTGACTATCACACCGATATGTGTCTTTCAGAGAATAACATCAAGGAGTTCAAAGGAATGGATGAAGATATGCCTAAGTATGTCAACTGAATTCAGAAGAGAAGTCACAATGTTGCTATACTAGTGTTATTACTCAATTTCTTTTTGAAGTTTTTACAGAACTAAGGATGTCAGTTTTATTAGACTTTGAACTACTTCCAGATTTGGTGCTGGCTCAGAATATGGACGGGACGTAAGAGAGGAGGCTCGCCGCAAAAAGTTTGGCATAATATCTCGCAAGTACAAACCAGACGACCAGCCTTGGATCCTCAAAGTGGGAGGGAAGACTGGCAAAAAGTCAGAGTTTACTATAATTTTTTATTACTTTTTTGGTGTAAATCTCTGAGGGTCTTATTAATAATCCTAGCGTAGCGTTGGACTGGTTGATCCGTATTTTGTCTCTTGCATTGACATGCAATTGTCAACTCGAACAAATGTGACAAAACACGATTTAACTACTCCAGCGTTGCGCCAGGATTATTAATAACACCCTGAATGTATAACCTATTTTGGCTGTTTACGTGCAACCTCTAAATATCATTGACTTTGTTGACTTGATGGAAAAATATAACAATATTGACTCATTCAATAATTTTATGTAAAGTGCCACTTGACTTGTGTATTCTTGATCAAAGAGGATATTTGCCTCTTTTTAGTTCCTAATTATTTTGCATAGTGGCACCTATCTTGGGTGTTTGTTGATGCTATCGGTTAAATTGTATGTATCAAGCCTATCATAATTGTATGAGTTCAATCAGCCCATCCTTTTAAAGGTACTGTACCCAAAGTCCCAGTGCATTTAAGAGGCCGGCGGAGGGCGAATTTTCATACAAACGTAATACCAAAATTATTACTAGTTTAGGCAAATTTCCACTATATTATTGTAATAACTGAATTCGTATAGTGTTTATCTAGGTTCCTGAACAGTTTTCATTTTAAATTACTTACCTCAAATGAAATAAACACCAATCGCATTTTACACATTTTTTTCATTGCAAAATGTGATTGGCTTTAATTTCATTTGAGGTAAGTAATTTAAAATTAAAACTGTTCAGGAACCTAGATAAATACTATACAAATACAATTATTACAATAATATAGTGAAAATCTGCTTAGATTAGTAATCATTTTGGTATTACGTTTGTATGAAAATTCGCCCTCCGCCGGCCCCTTAATGTTGTTTTTGTTTCGCCTATGTGTCTCTCTTTTGCATGGAAAAATGATAAGACAACAACTCTAACTGCGTAACGTATTTTTGCTGTCTCATCTTTTCTCCATACAAAACACAGAGGCACTTAGGCAAAACGATAACAACATTTGGTAACGAAATGTGGTAGCAAAAGTCGAACTTCGGGTACTGATGAATCAATCTATTAAAAGTGTATTTATTCACTAGAATTGCAGGAATCACAAGGCCTTAAATGCACTATTTATTCCATTTCATCAGTTAAATTGACAGTAATAAAATAGTAAAATTTTACAGGTTCAAAGGTATCCGTGAAGGCGGGGTGTCGGAGAATGCTGCCTACTATGTGTTCACACACGCTGCAGATGGAGCTATTGATGCATACCCATTGCAAGAATGGTGAGCTTCTTTAACTGTCTAATGCTGCCTTCCTACGGTGCGTGGTTCTGCAGATCATCACGCACCGCGCACGACGACGCACGGCAATGCACACAGAAAAGACTCCTGTGCTACCGCGCACCTCGGCGCACGAGACCGTTCCCATGGTGTGTCGTGCGTGCTGGTGCGGGCTGGTGCGCGATTTTTATTGCATTTTCAAGAACAGCCAGTCGATGTTTCAGCTTTTCGTTTTCTGTAAGTAGTTTTTCTAGCCTTGGGTCACCTACGAAACTCAAGTTGCCTTTATCTAACATTTCTACTTCGTATGAAATCTGTTTCGTATAATTTAGTTTTCTTTTTTTTTCTTTTCTAGTTAAGATTTTAATCTATTATCGCCTATTATTGTAGGTACCTGTACCTGTCATACGGTTAAATAAATAAATAGTTATTTCTTCAACAATAGACAAAAATGTAGGTTGTTTCTTTAAAGTAACAAGTTACGCCACAATCCCTTCATCTGTAAATAACATTGAAAAGATATTCTATTTTATTATTCCTCTTTTAATATAAACTCGGCCATCGTCGTGGTTCTTGTAGAAAGGTTCTTTGATGTCGACTATCAACCCAGTTTTATAATTTTATCGCTGCAATTGAGATGGCTAGATCTCGATGCAGCATCTTTGAAGTATCGGTGATTTTATCTCAACGTTTGACCCAGATAGTACCTACTTCTCAGATAGTTTGTGGAAGAAAACATTTCTGTTTCAGTGGGTAGTTTCTTTGAAATTAAATTGTGCTTTTAAGATAGTATTTAAACTCTGCATTCCCCATTCCATTCTTATAAACTACTCGTACCTACGGTTAAGGGCCTACATCAGGTGAAACCGAAAATGTAAAGTAGCCTTTTTTTCGTTGTATGGACGAATCCATTTAATTTTTTTGTAAAATATAACAATTAAATGGTGTAAAAAAATTATGATTAGGCTAGAAATTCTCTTAAACTCACTGGGTTCGATAAAATTGAACGCAAAGTTTGCCAAAAACTCTCAATTTTTTTTGGATTTGAAATGGTTTTTTTCCGTTGCTGTTAGAGCCATTGCAATGAAAGTTTTGTTCCCGTATACCTAAATAAATACGTAAAAACCTGATGTTATTGCACTTTTCTTAGTTGCCGTAGTTTTTATAAAAAAATGAAATTTTCAAAAATATATATAGGTAGGATTTCCTAGCTACTTCTCTCAGTACAGCCCGCGCGGCCGACGAGGAGAGGTCTATGTCAAATTTCGCGACATGACATTTCATCTCTGACTACGTAAAATATACCCTAGATTAAATCATAGCTACTACTGGTACTATAAATTTGCCACAGTGTAACATAAAACAAATTGTCACAGTATAACGAAATGACATAATATTATCTTTGTCGTCTACGTAGCAAACATATTATTGAACATAGCATTATGGATACCTTGTACAGTCTGCATCAAAAAAGATTGGCATTTCTATTTTTTTAAATTCAAATATTTCTTATACCAGCTCACTTTGATTGAAATTTTCAACTTTATTAGAAGAGCCACATTGAGCCACACCTATTTGCAAACCGAAGTTAACAAAACATATTTTTGACAAACCAAGAAAAAAGAGGAATTTACTAGCTGAACCTGCCAATCTACTTTGATGCTGACTATACCTACTTTCTTATTTTTAGAAACTCTCTTTTACACCTTATGAAAATAGCGGCACGTTTGCGGGCGCGCTTTTCCAGCTGAGACTCGTCTGTGTATAGGGACAGGTCCACTGTACACACAACATGATCATTATACAACAAAAATATAAATAGATGGGTGTACTGACGAGAATTGACAAGATACGGAATGATTATATTATATATAGAAAGATTGAGGGACCTTGACTGACATCAATTTTGCGGGTTATAATCTTGTAATGGACGCCTGTATTCGTATTTTAGTTCCTATTCGCTATCTCATTCAATCTTCCAACCGTTCCTTGTGCAAGATGAATTTTGTTTCAATTCGTGAGCTCTAACTTAAACCGCCCCAATATAAACGCGGCTTTACCCTTGTTTTATTAGACCGAGGTCCATAGATGGCCCGGAGTAATTCTCTTAGAAAGGCTTTGTGCATAGTGGGGACGGATTGCTGAAATCCTTAGCTATATTATTATGTGGGAACTCTGAAGAATTTTCTTATTTTGAGTATTTGTTGTCAATAAAGCATAAGTATTATCTTTACAAGCATATTATTCTAAAATGGTCTATTTTAGAATGCACCGTTTTTTTCCTCGACAATAACAGACATTCTGCCTAAACCCTTGAATAACCCTAAACTCAAAAATTTTTTATTCAGTATGATGCAAGAATCACTTTGAAACGTCTTAAAGCTAGGTGAGTCTAGGTGCCAGTTCCACGCGACCAAGCGTAGAAGAACAGGCAACAAACTACGTCTCGGTTCCTACCGTTTTTAGGGTTCCGTAGCCAAATGGCAAAAACGGAACCCTTATAGATTCGTCATGTCTGTCTGTCTGTCTGTCTGTCTGTCCGACCGTGTCACAGCCATTTTTCTCCGAAACCATAAGAGCTACACTGATGAAACTTGGCGAGTAGATGTATTCTGTAAACCGCATTAAGATTTTTACACAAAAATAGAAAAAAAACTATAAATTTTGGGGGTCCCCATACTTCAAACTGGAAGTATGGGGATCCTCAATGAGTCTCGTGATTTCATTTTATATATGGCACGTATGGCCCTTTTTTGTAAAACAAATATAGTTTGAATATCAGCTGCTTTCCCCCAGAGAAGGATACCGTAAGACATAACACTATGGAAGTAGCTGAAATAAACTAGCCTAGCTGTAGCTTCATCAGTAAGCCATCTTATAGTCCGAACTGCATATGCAGCCGAACTTAGTCTGGCTGCAAGTGCTTTGATTTGCGGTCCCCACTGCAATTTTTTGTCAATATTAAGTCCTAAGAAAATAGTAGAATCTACAAGGTTAAGTGACTCTCCATTAAGTATAATATTAGTTGGCCGGAGAGTCACATTTGGTAATGGTTTAAGATTATTTATTTCTCATAAAATTTACAAATCACTTACTGAGAAACATAACTTATACTACAAAAGTATTTACAAAATTATAAATGCAGTGAGCTTGGTTAATTTAAATTAAGATTAATTTGCACAAATACTTGGTATGACACATTAAACAAACAATAAATGAACATTATACAAGAAAGAAAAATAATAATACAAAACTGGAGGGTACATTTGAAAAACATTGAAAGCAAATATTAAACGTTCGGTTCGGTGCCACTATCACTGACGTATGAGCTGATGTTAACCAGACGTTATTGCAACGAAAAAGCAACTTCTTAATTATGTTGTAAAGTTGTCTTGCTTTAAATAAGTACATACGTATTGCATGTAGGTACTGTATTAATATGGTTTACTGTATTTTTTTTTCATAGATATTAAAAAAAAAAAAAAATATATATATATGCTGATATTTATTAAATTTTGGTATGGTTAATGTTCTTATGCTTTTTCATTGTTGATACCCGGAATCGACTCGCGTCGTAAGTGAGTCCTAATTATCCGAAACTCGTCGGGTCTCTTAAATAATCAACGCTTGCTAAGAGATTTAATTGCAGCGTACCGTTTCAAACCAGTAAAATTAAGGATACCGAACTGTGTGCTTTATTTCAGCAGAAATACTTTTTGCATAGAGACAAGTACAATTTGTTTAGATGGCGTTATGTGCTATATCCACCAATATTATATTGTGAGACATTACCATAGCTTTTCATGTTTTGTATTATAAGCACTTTTATTAATTTGTAAAGGTTCATTCTTTTTTTTTACCATTTTGACTTCAGAGAGAGAGCTGATAGACAGCACGTACATGGTGACCCCGACATCCACGGGTGGTCCTGAAATAAGACGTACTTTATTCTCCTGTGTGATATATTATACAGGATAACGTATTACAATGGTTTTAACGGGAAACTAGTTTTTTAGGTCGGCCGAGAGGGTGCTGTTTGTATCAAAATTTATTCCATGTTTGCTGAACGAAGAATAAGAAAATTAATATAGTGAAAATTCGAATAATGATCTACAAGACGATGGACCGACGAAGCGTCTCAATTTCCAGATTGGTCAAGAATGATTTTGTCCGGCAGCCGGTCTGTTCTTGCCTACCGGTCGCATCTAGTGTTGCCCAAATGCAAGAACAAGACGAGACTTAGCCAGTCTTGGTCTTGGTCTTGCGCCAATACACCTGGTCTTGGTCTTGGTCTTGGTCTTGCGCTCCCAGTCTTGGTCTTGGTCTTGGTCTTGCAGCAAGAGTCTTGCAAGTCTTGCATTTACCTATTAGTCTATTACTATTTATTAAAGTTTACTTTAAATCTTAGAAAAACGTATTAGAATTGGAACATTGTGAGCTTGAATTAACATAGCCATAGTAAAGATCAAGCAGATTAATAAATAACTGAAGATTTGATAAGAAATTCGAAAAAAGCAGCCAAGTGCGAGTCGGACTCGCCCATGAAGGGTTCCGTAGCACGACAAACTACAAGAACCTTTATATTATGTTACTTGATGTAACATAATAAGGTTCTTGTAGTTCGTCGAAAGGCAAATTGCGGTTTACGGTTTATGACGTATAAAAAAAAAACTACTGACTAGATCTCGTTCAAACCAAATATCGTTGGAAGTTTGCATAGTAATGCACAACATATATTTTTTTTAGTATTATCATTCTCTTACTTTAGAAGTTAGAGGGGGGGGGGCCAACTTTTTTCCACTTTGGAAGTGTCTCTCGCGCAAACTATTCAGTTTAGAAAAAAACTATATTCGAAACCTCAACATCATTTTTAAAGACCTATTCATAGATACCCCACACGTATGGGTCCGATGAAAAAAAAAATTTTGAGTTTCAGTTTCAAGTATGGGGACCCCCAAAATTTATTGTTTTTTTTCTATTTTTGTGTCAAAATCTTAATGCGGTTCACAGAATACATCTACTTGCCAAGTTTCATCAGTCTAGCTCTTACGGTTTCGGAGAAAAATGGCTGTGACATACGGACGGACAGACAGACAGACAGACAGACAGACATGACGAATCTATAAGGGTTCCGTTTTTGCCATTTGGCTACGGAACCCTAAAAATCAACTGACCTATATGTCGTTTTCCATGGAAGTAACTGTTTTTTAATAAACATTTATGATTTATAAGCTTACATTTGCTAAAACATGTAAAAAACAAATTAATTACAATAACCGATTGACTGATTTTAATAGATATTTTTTTATTCGCTATGTTTATGGTATTAGTCGTAATGCGCATAGGTCCAGTTTTTCATATTCTTTGATACAGTTTTTTGCGTCTCATAGAATTCCTAAGCGTACCTACCTATACACCGAACTGTTACACCTAACTACTCAGTGAAATAGCGCTAAGTCCTAGCTGCAAGACGCAAGAGTCTTGCAGGCTATGTCTTGTTCTTGCTCAAGTCTTGCACGGTCAGTCTTGGTCTTGGTCTTGCTAAAAATACGCGGTCTTGTTCTTGGTCTTGGTCTTGCAAAAACGCAAGAACAAGACCAAGACTGCAAGACCAAGACTGAATTTGGGCAACACTAGTCGCATCGCTTCGTTACGAATTTTAAATGGGTCTGGAGGAAAATTTGTACTTTATATATATTTTTTGTTGTTAAAGATTTTTGGATAGGGGTTATACTTCCCCCAAAAAGGAACAAAACGCGGGTTTTTTAACACCTCCAACGTATGAGATCCGGATTTCAACGGTTCTTCTTTTATTTGAAAGGCATTAAATGATAACAAAGACATTTATAAGGAGTATTTTTAGTTTACCGTTGATGCCGTTGGTTTGGTGGCATAATTTACAGTCATAATAAAAAACGCATGGAAATATATGAAATTGTAATGCAAGATGAAATTCAATGATTAAAACGAACCTCCGTAGTTAGGGCGGATGCGCTTATCATAGCATAAATTGCATCTGCAAATAAAGACATGGTGTAGTATCAATAAAACAGAGCACCTATTTTAGAGCTTGGTTAATCAAGAGGTAGGGTGGGGTACTTACCATGTTTGTCGGTTTTTCTGCAGAAGCTTACAGTAAGTACTGAGGGTAGTGAAATGCTTCGATTAGAAGTTAACTTTTTCTAGCCTCCCTGATTTATTTCTCTTCACAACACACTAAAAATACAAATAAAAAAATGCTCTCCTGTGATGTTCTTTCTTTTTGCCGAGTTCACTTCACTTCACTTCTTCTTTTTTGGCTACTGCGACATTATTATTTTTTTAATAAATTTGTGTTTATCTGGGAGTCACCATAAACGCCACAAAGCCGGGAACTGGTTTATTTATGGTTGCTATAATAATCATTTTAATCACGATGCCAATTAAACTAAGGCCGATTTACAATTCCACAAACAGTGGAAGGTAGCGAGATAAGTTCCGCCTCCTGATTATCAATCTTGTGACACAATAAGTTATTCAATTTATCTAGACAAAAATTGCTTTCAAATGTCATTTTAATCCCAATTTTTTGAGGCTTGGTGTGTGTCGATTTGTATGGCTGTGCTTGTTTGTTTTAGGCCACACTCCTATAGTGCACGAATTAACGTGATTTTTGTTAGAAAACTGTTAGTTTTTGTTAGCTGAGCTGAGAGGCCAATGTAATTTATTGCCCTAGATAAAAATTTATAACACAATTTTTATTGATTTTATAGTGCTCCCCTGCTTATGGAAATCACAAAGTTTAAATAATTTTAAACCTGAACCTGATTTTAAGTTTAAACCTGAATTTGGACTTTTTGGACATTAATTATTTATAGCACATTTATTTTAATAAAAAAATCGCACAAATTGAGTGTTTTTATTTACTTATGGGTATGTAAGACAATACTGCACTGTATGTGTAGATATTTTAATAAAAAATCACGCATATTAAGTTTCCTGTAGGTACGTAAGACAATTACTGCATAAATCTAGATTTTTTGTACGTAAGAAACAAAAACCCGTTTACACACTGACACAGCAAATAACAGTACTTTTAGAGATATTTTCTCAAAAAAATACTGTTTTCTATTATATTGAAGCCAAACAAACAGTGAGAGTCCTAACAGCCACTAACCAGACGAGTACAAAGAAAGCGAACGAATAGCAAGTCTTTTCAGCAAAGTCTTATTATCTCTAATACTACGCCACAAGTAGACACTTAGGTACTGTGTCGCCATGGAACGTAAGGACCCTTTTCATACAGCATTGAACATATTTATAACCGACTTCAAAAAAAAAAGTTCTCAAGCCGGATGGATTTTGTTATAATGTTTGCTAAACACATTTTAATCGACTTGAATAATAAAAGAAAAAGGTTCTAAATTTGGTAGTATGTTTTTTTTATGTTATTAGATAAGTTCGTCATAAACCGATTTGAAAGGTTTCATCAAAATCGCTTCAGCACTTTTGCCATGAAATTGGTTTTTCAATTTTTTTAAACTTCACTCTGCAATTTTGAGCTGCTACGGAGTGGCTACCAAAGAGCTACGAAGCTGCTACGGAGTGGCTACGTGATAGTTACGAAGTTGCTACGTAGCGATTTTTATTTTATTTTACGAAGCGATTACATAATAGCTGCGATGCTACTACGAAGTAGCTACGTGATAGCTACTAAGTAACTACGGGATAGTTCTAAAGCTGCTACGGGATCACTACGGGATACCTACGAACTGTAGGCCTACTACAAGCTCTGTCTAGCTGTCTCTGGCTCTGGTTTTGAGTCTGTGTGAGTGCTATCTAAATAAATCCTACGTCGAAACGTCACACACACAGTATAATACACTGGTGAGCACTCACACAGACTCAAAACCAGAGCCAGAGACAGAGCCAGACAGAGCTTGTGGTAGGCCTACTGCTACGGAGCGACTACGGGATAGCTATAAAGTAACTACGGGATAGCTACGAATCTGCTACGTAGTGACTACAAGATGGCTACGAAATTGCTACGGATCGACTACGGGATACCTACGAAGCTGCTACGGATTCCTACTTTCCACTTAGGATTATAAGGCGTGTTAGCTTCCACTAGAAAATATGAACTCTTCAATAGATACATATTTTAGTGTCAAAATATACCTGATAAGCTGGAAAGTAAGTATCGCACAGTTGACAGCGCAGGAAGTGACAGTCAGCCCACAGCCGCCAGTACACTCGGCGCCATGAACGCAGCTCGCCGTACAACCAGGTTATGTACTCGTTTAGACTCCATGATAGGTCTCTGGAACCATGTTACGAGTTGAGTAGAGCTCTTTGTGCGTGGCTCGTTCGAGTGCGTACTACCACCATGCCTATTTCTGCCGTGAAGCAGCATTGCTGTGTTTCGGTTTGAAGGGTGTGGGTGCCGGTGAAATTACTGGCACGTGAGGCTGAACATCTGTATACCTCAAGTTGATGGACGCAGCAGTGCATCGTAAGGTACATTCCTGATGCATTGTTATGCCTTGTTATAGGCGATAGTTACCACTAAAGCCCGGTTTCCACTGCGAGCGGAGCAGGCCCATAAAGACTCCGTATAACTCGCAAGAGTAAACTGCATTCTTGTATTTCCACCAACAAATAGTCGAGCGGAAAGCTCGCTCTGTAGCAGAAGTGTTGAAATGAACTCGCTGTTAAGGAAACAACCTGCCGGCGGCGGCCCCCTGCGCCCGCGCCGCGTTCCCGCCCCTCTCTCACTTGGCTTGTCACCGTCACCCGAGCGACATCATACGTCTGCTCTTATATTCATTGTATTACTGTACTTAATTGATAAATCAATATAAAACCTCTCTATAAGGATCCACAACGTTTTATTATTTATTTGTTTGTAATCAGAATCACAAACACTCGCTTAAAAATGAAATGGTGGAAATGTAAACCTATTTCATTTAAAAGGAGTCGGAGGAGGCCATAGATAGATAGAAAGATAAAAAATGCTTCATTGCACACAACAAATTATAAAAGTACAGGTACATAAAAATACTTAAAACTATTTGCCTCATACAATGGGCGGTCTTATCGCTAAACGAGCGATCTCTACCAGACAACCTTTGGATGGAATTAGGATATCTACAAGGGGACTGTGTGCAAAGAAAGAATAAATAAAAAAGTGCCTTAAAATAAGCCATAGTGCCATATACAGGGTTATTCATTATTAGCTGCAAATACTCAGGAATTAGGTTCAACAAATAAAATAAAAAATATTTATGAAATGATTTTTTTTAAGTCTTGTTATGAAAATCCCGAGAAAATCGATAAAGGAATCATTGGCGCCTGACCTATTTTATTGCTGCGCAGTGGAGCGTGGCCTGCATAATGTATTGAGCGAACGCTTTTGTGCGCTTTATTTACAGCCGAGCCGTGTATTCACGCGGAAATTGGATTTGGAAAATAAGACAGTGTGTAAATAATCTCTATCTTTTGTGTTCGTGTATCCGGTGGACATTGAAACATTTCCAAACAAAGGCTGTTTGGAAGCAGTGAGTCGCAAATGAAACTTGTAAAGTTTTTTTTATACAACTAACTGATAAAACAAGCATAATTATGGCCCGCCTGATATTATATTTGTGTGGTGAACGTTGAAGTTTGTTCTCTGTCTGGCTGTTATAATTTGTATTCCAAGTTTGTAAGAGTTTAATGTAGTAATGTAAATGTATTTAATATTTATTTGTATATTAGTTATCAGCTATCTGGTTCCCGTCGTATAAGCTCTACTTAATTTGGGGCTACATCGGAGTGTTGTGTGGATTGTCTACAATATTTAATCAATTGTATCAATAGTTCGTTTATGTTAATATCTTTCTTGTTTATGTTAAACTTGTGTGTATAAACGACGGTGTGTCGCACTCTACTGGTGTCACGGAAGACCAGCGTTATAGTGGCACTCGCTACTATAACATACGCTGAGTGACGACCAATTTTTATGTCATTATCTCTTTGTAAATGATCCTTGTGTAATATATGTGTAATTTTCTGGCATAAAATAAATAATTTGATTGATTGATTGATATTTGTTATTATTTTTGACTGGCCTCTAGCTCAGTTGGTAGTGCTACCTGGCTCATCCCACGCACGGGAAAATGAACCTTATCTCAACGGGTTGAGTCTACAGGGTAGGTATAGAAGAATTGGCATAGTTGTATTGCCAGTGAGGCATAAAGGTCCCCATTCATGCCGTGAAAGCTTGTCGCATAGACAAGGGAGACGTAGACGCCGTAAAAATGATTTATACAAGGCGCAACGGCTTATCGGGTGTTGTCGAACTTTTTAAAAAGAGGTAGATCGTGTGCGGAGATAGAGATGTGCGGGATCGTGAGATATTGATTTGTGGCCAGAGGGCTTTGTTATTCATTTTATAGCGATTTACGGACCCTTGTCAGCGTTACTTTTTCTTTACTTTTTTCGGGCATCAAACCTTCTTTTATTTGTTTTAGTTTTACCAAGCATTTTGGGACAAGTAATTTAACATCGGCTTGTAATTTAAATTAAGTTTAGATTGCTTAAATGTCTTTATCTGGGGGCTAATTCTCGGGCCGATCTCGATCATTTTGAAATTTTATTTTATTGCTTCATCTCACAACCCCGCACTTTTTGTACATTTTCCTTGTATTGTAGCTGTCGTGGCTTTTACGAAGAGGTCGTTTATGAATACCTCAAGGAAATTATCCATTCCCCCTTCGAAAAGAAGCAATAAAATAAAATTTCAAAATGATCGAGATCGGCCCGAGAATTAGCCCCCTGATCACGAACGAAACTACTTACTAAAATTATTCTGTCAATCATATTAATATCACAGCCTACTGAAATGTGAGTGAATTTTGTACTTTTCATTTTTTTTACCTCCTAGCCTGTTTTTACAATTTCATTCCAATTTTCATAAAATCTATTTAAATGGATTTTCATGTCTATTTATTCTATAGGTAGGTGCTTTAATATGGAAATTGTTTAAATGTGTTTTTAGATATTCTTATAAATCCTATTGTGAGATAATAAGTAACATCCAGTCTAGCTAATGTTTATGTGTGTTTGTGTGCTAGGTATATCAATCCAACTTGATTCGCGAAAATACTCCCAGTTTTAACCAGTTATTGAAAAACAACAAAGAAATGGAGAGATTTTTCGAGAATCATGTTCTTATAGGGCTCATCTTGCATACTTTAGTCAATTGTTATTGTTATATGGAAAATACGGGTATCTATCGCGATTACCTTTATTATTTCCCGACGTTTCGACTGTGTTGCAACAGCCGTGGTCACGTGCAAACTTGAGTTCATAGGAGTTACCGTCGAGATGAGATACGAATACATAATATAGGCGAGCGATAACGATCGCGTTAATTTTAAAAAGTGCAATTGTTATTGTGGTGTCACGATGTTAGCACGAGCGGATCGACGGCGCTTCACCACGGATCGGTCGCACACCCTGTAGCTGCCAAGGGGCGTGTTATTTCGCCTCTCGGCTCCTACATCGTTTGTGACCGCATTCCATATTATCATCAAATGCTGCACCATTTGTGTGTCTACACTTTTTGTGCTCTTGGAAAGAAGCGTCTACCCAACAGTGGATGCAAACGAACTAAATCGATAGATATAACAACTTTGTTTACGGTAGGTGTTTATTAACAAGACTTGGCATCATTTAAATGTTGAAAATGCATTAACTCGCACCTGACTAAACTTGTAGTTTCTTGGAGGCGGAGGCCTTCTTGCCGGCTGCCGCCTTGGACTTTGGCGTGGCCGCTGCCTTCTTCGGTTTGGGCGCCTTAGGTTTCTTGGTGGGCGGCTTGGCGGTCTTCTTGGCCTTGGGCGCGGCGCTGAAAATAACACTGAACGATTTTATTTTTTTAATTTATTAGGCTTTGTCGCTTAGTATAGTCGACTATACTATACTACACTATGCTGTCCTATAATGAATGACACACTTAGTATAGACGAAGTGATAAGAAGCATTGGTGTGTTCGCTGCTTTGTCAACAAACTGATTTTTGTACCATATTTTCAATTTATTCCAGACGGAAATGAGAAAAATATAATTCAAATAATAAATAATATGTTGTTGTTTGCTTTTTTCAAACGTAATTGCAATTTTTATACAGTTTAATTTACGATCAAACCAGTGAAGTAAATCAAAAGTTCGAGCAACTCGTTCGTGTCAAGCGCCACGCAATAAGGGCCCACTAGAGGCCTTGCGGAAACCAGCCCGCACATCAAGTGTGGATGATGAATTTGCCGGAGCTCGTTGGCATCCTCGAAATCGCTGGTATTTCTGTTCTCGTGTTAAATAATTCGAAGAGCCGGATGTCCTTAAAATGAAAGGCTAAATAATTAAACATAGCACTACAAAGAGAAAGAATTTCCCTCGTTATTTCATTAAAGCATCACTGAGTCTTAAATACTTACAGTGTATGGGCTATTGTCACACTAAGTATAACCTATACACCTACTATAGAACCCGTGGGTGTACTATACTACCATTGTTAAAGTGCACGCTTCGGTTTACATGTTGAAGTCTCAATTTACAGTCTGTAGGAAGGTATAAGTACATTCAGTTGCACGGGCCTAAGAGTATTAATCATCCGATAGTTATTTAGAATTGTGGATTTTCAAATTCTCAACCATATCTGAATTAAATTGTATTAAATACATTAGAAATAAATTAGTACAATCGTTATATCAATAAAGTTAGCATAAAAATCGTTTAATATTGAACGGTGGAATAAAAGGTGAAGTTTTAAAGTAAGCGGCCAAATTAAGATAAAAGGGTCGTTCCTAACCCTGCTACTAGTTCTTCTACCACTGATTTTAAACTTTTGAATATTTTTGTAAATAACGTTTCTAATAACGCTTATCTCTGAACCTTCTACACAAGTAAAGTTTTATCTTTAACAAATTAAGATCTATGGAGGCAGTGGTTATTTTTGCGACGACGACGTTGGTAGCTTATAAACAACATAATAATATGGTGTAGCTTTTCTACCTGCTTGTCATGTTTTAGTTTGTCAGTAGTAGCCAATGTTTCATTGATAAATTACCTAGTAGGTACCAAATAACTATTTTTAATAGCGTAATGTGGTATTTCAGGCATCACAGAAATAAGCACATTTAGAATCACGGTAATTAATGGTATTAATTGTCTTTGTAGGTACCTACATACATTTTAAAATTTGAAGCCTTCTCCTTATTTTTTGTATTGAGTATAGGTACCTACGTTTTATGGAGAGTGAATTTAATTTTGTAAAAAGAAATGCTCTCTGCGACCCTACGCACCTAACTAAAGGGTATTAGCAGGGAGAATGATTATTTTAATTAAACAATCCTTTGCAAATAGATTGAATAGCAGATTTTTTTATCTTACATAGATAGGTATACCTACCCATCTACCTAGGTTGGTAATACCACTCTCAATGCTGGTAAATAGGCAAGCGTATATCGTATCTATGCAAAAATAGAAACATGTAAATAAATAATTATTGCAATGTAATCTTCTTTTATTTCACCATTTTAAGTGGTATTTAGAACGATGATGATTCCAAATCATTTAAACTAAATACTTAATACTATGTAATACCTACCTAGTAAAAAGTTTTATCTCGCTGGTCATAACATAATTTAACATAATAAATTCACAGTCGCAGCATAAATATTTTTTTGTCAAGCTATGCTTAATTTGGAGCTAGATAGTGTTGTGTGGATATTTATTATTATTATTTTACAAGCACTTTGAGTACGGGCTTAAGATTCGTCCATCTTTTCAGTTACAAAGATGGCAAGGTCTGCCTAAAAGACAGTGCAGAGTTCCATGGGAACTACATAAAAAACTATATTTTACGTAAGATATCTTCCTACTTAAATACTTAATGAATAAATGAATATGAATATGAATACTTATCTAGCTACCTATTTTTGTTACAGGGAGCACTGATTTTTGGAGTGAACGGTGTTTGTCGTCATGGTATTAGGTATATTAGTTTTTATAACTTACAACAAAGACGGCTATTTTGGTTATGTCAAATTGAGTTATTTTAACTATTGTGGCATCGTTTTGTAAATTGTCTGCTAAATAATTATAAGTTTAAAAAACTTGAGAAACCGACTTCATTGTCAAACGGCTAAACCGATTTTAATCAAATTTGTTTGGGACAATCTGGACGTAAGCATAACCTTCCAAATAAAAAAATAATTTTCTAAATCGGTTCATAAATTATTTAAAAAAAAAATGGCAACACCGATTTTAATAAAATTAAAATGGGACCAATCTGGAAGCAGTACCTTTCAGATAAAAAAATAATTTTTCAAATCGGCTCACAAATGACGAAGTTATGCGGTAACAAACATAAAAAAAAATAAAAAAAAAATAATAAAAAAAAAATACAAGGGAATTGAGAACCTCCTCCTTTTTGATTGGAAGTCGGTTAATAAATAAATACTTACCTTCAGTCTATTGGTTATCTGGAAGAGATCTATTCCTGTTTAACTCCATTCCACCACCATCTAGGATACCTTAAGGCCGGGAGCATATCATCAAAATACATTTTCAAGGTACATACTCATTAAACCTCGCAGATGCTATGAAAACTGACGGACCCAACCATTTTCTGGATTAGTCCTGTTAGACGTTTTTTGATGGCAATGCGCTTGTCCTATACTAAAGCGGCTCGTAGACGGGCCATATTTTTTGACTTGTAGGTAATCATGTATCTGCTCAAACTCCGTGTAACGCCTCCAAATGGTGCTGATTTTGGATTTTACTAGTTTGTAATCTCCATCTGTGACCCTGGAAACAATTAGTTGTTTAATAAATGTAATTGATAACTTATTAGTGATTGCAAAATTTGTCAGCCCTCAGTGCCTTACCTACCTTATTCATAATACCTAACTAAATGCAGTAGATCTACAAAATCATGTAGGTAAATAAAACAAACATTCCACAGGATGGATGTTAGCAATGACCACTACTAAGCGGGCAAAGCCTGCCGCGGGCGGCCGCTAGTTCATAAAATCTATAATAGGTATGTATAGTACAGTCACGTTGCAAATCTGCTGACAGTTTTGCAGATTTGCTATAAAACCACCCCGGTAGCCAGCTTCCTACTGTAAATTGAGAATAAAGTTGATGTATCGAAAATAATCCTGCTAGTTTCACCTGTTATAAAACAGCACAAGATATAATTAAAGAACTACAAATCCAGTTTATCTCAGATACAGCCGAGCGACTATCGGATCGATGCGTACCCTTGAGCGGTCAAAACGTCCAGACAGCAAACGACCCGTCACAAATCACTCCGGAAGTTTATCCAAGTATCAATAACGCATTCCGTCCGCCTCTGTAATCTCGGCCTAATCAGATAAGGAATACAGATTTCCTATAAACATTAATTCGCGCAATACCAGCCGAGACCTGAATAAATTGACCTAGTCTGTATTTGCTTTTACTAATTTGCCGTGGGATGAAACAGGAATGACTTCGCCAGAAACTCACTCTAAAACGAGTACATACTATCTTTGGTATTCTTACACTTAGGTTAGTCAAGTCAAGAACTGCCATATAAACTCACCTAGCTTTAAGACGTTTCAAAGTGATCCTTGTGATACCAGTGAGTATAGAAACATTTTACTTTGACAAATGGGTAATTGGTTCTGTTCGCTACGTGCGGTGCGCTGACGCTGCACAACTGGCGGGACATCCCCGGCTGCCAGCGCAGGAGCCATGCGCAGACGGCGGCGGTGTGTGCGCTGGCCGTCGCGGCGCTCTTCCTCGTAGACGCACTGCTCGCACTCTGCTCCGCGCACAGAGACGGCAGCAGCTTACATACTAAGTCACTCCGGACAGGCAATCCGTGTAGCTGAGTCAATAAATTTTGTTTAACTGTTCGTTCGCTGCTTTTATTTTAGGATGCTTTTTTTATTAAATGGAAATTTTATGGAAATGTTGGGAAAAGATGTGGGGAAAGCCTGAGTTGAATTCCATTGAGATTGGTTTGTTTGTGTGAAATCCAACTAGGCACATTAATTATAACAACAATGGCGTTTATGTATCCAATGATGTACGAAACAACTGGTGCTAGGGGACGATCTCAATACTGTGAGTTCATTTTCTTAAAACATTATTTTGCATAATTTTCTTAGATCTAATGAAATATAAGGAAATATTTCTTGAGATGACTGATGGAAGCTTAAATGGTGCGACTAATATTTATTCAGCTAAAACGAAGGGATTTCATAATAAATTAAACAGATCAGACTGCCATGAATAAATAAATAGAATGACTGAATAGTATCAGAAACACCTAGGTTTTAGAAGCTTGGGCGTAACCCACAATGATGAATAGCATCATTTGACTTGTTGGAAGCCACTGGCTCTATATGGTGTCAGTATGTAACATTCGTATTAATATTCCAATGTAATTGTACATGGATTAAGACTAAGAAGTCACGCCTCAGCTACAAATATCTGCAAGTATCCACTTGAAATAAGCCCACCAAGGATGCGTAGGCACTATCTTCAGCATAGTAATGTATAGTCAGATGCGAGAGACGCGTGACCAAGCCGGCGCCACTCGACCGCACGCGCTGAACTTGACCCACATCTCCTGAGAGACCATTGTCTTCGCAACAACCTCGATCAGCTTGACGACTCGCCATTACTTCGCCTTAAACTCCAGCGTCTCGGAAACCATTGTTCATCTGACGATAGCAGCAACTAGCGTAGCGACCTTCCTCGCATAATCCACGATTTATACCTCTATGAAAAATGTATGTCTCTCATAGAGCTGGTAGATTATGTTGGTAGAAAATAAGTTTGTTCTTGTAAAGTCAATTTCGAGTACCTAACAAGGTTATTTGTTTCATTTATGATATTTTTCTGTCATTGAGATGACCTATCAATAATGATGAGTGTTCTACTTTTACTGTTTTTATTTGTCTGTGATTTTCATAAACATTTTTTGACTGCTCATTCTGTTTGCATGCAAACGCAAAGTCTTGTCATCTAATTGCACACTTTCCCAGCTTTCTTTTTGATCACCGGTTTGTGTGAGCTGAATCCCGTTAACTTAGCGTTGCCCCAGTAAACTAGATTTTCCTGTGATGATTCTCACATGCGAAGCCGCTTAGCTTTAGCACATTCATTGGGAAAAGTGAAACTGGCCAATGACTGTGCAAAACGTCAGCGGCGTCTTTACCTATTGTGCAGGGTGTGCGGTGCACACGGGCGCAGCGTCCTAGGGGGCGCCGAGCGCCGCGGCGGGGCGCTCGGCCACTCAGCAGGCGCGTTGGCCGGACGCCGCACTTTCAATGACCAACGTAAAAAGCGCTCCGCTCTGCGTTCGGCGCCCCCTAGGACCGCTGGCCTTTAGGGAGACTGCCAAAGAGCACTGGTGGTCTAGTGGTAGCGGCCCCGCCTTCCGATCCGAAGGTCGTGGGTTCAAATCCACTCGTGTACCAATGAGTTTTAAAAGAAAAGTCGGAAGGTACTTGTAGACCTAGGTCTTCCAGCGCTTAAAAACTATAATTTAAAGCTTAAAGGCTTACATAACATTTAAAACGCGGTAAACACATACAATAACTTACAAAATGGTTTATAAACAATTTCACGGGTAATTATTTTAGTCTGCGCAAAAGGCAACTCTCTCTCTCGACATTATCATAATCGGATGCCATCTTCATTACTCGATTGTGTAAGTATCGATCATTAATTTAAACAGGTATTCGATTCGATCCATATCGATAAGTATTATATTTTATATCTGTAATCGATATTTTGTATTCGGGTTACGATATCGAAATATTTTGATTAAGCCCGCGTTTTATGAAAACGACACAAAATTTAATGTTAGATTCTTCTTAGGTTTAGGTCAGTGTTTTATAGAATGTTGGTGACAGGTGCGACTTTGTGAGACTTTTTATGAGCATAATAATATAACAAAAGGAATGTATCCTAATCATTTAAACCAATCTAACCTATAATTTTTTTGGGTACCTACTTATTATAATTGATTATGAAAGAAAACTTTAATAAGATTTACTTACTCACTAACAAAATAAATATTATTTACAACTACAACGCTGATTTACCAGAGTCACTGAAGTGAAATGTAATTGTTCTAATAAATATAATTACCAGTCCAATAACAATATTTTAAGACAGATTCGATTTTTGTAGATGTACCTACATAATATACCTAGGTATTTCAATAACTTACTGAATACTGACAAGAATCTCTGTTGTAACTGTAGGTCACAAACTTAAGTTTTTAGAGGTGCTCTTCAACTTAAAACCTTATTTGTTAAATATTTTGGTAGGTACGTTTGCTAAGCGGTAGGTACTTACGTGCAGATCTCTATGAAACATAGGTAGGTAGGTATAGGCAACCACACCTACCTCATTTTAGGAACAAAAACCTAATAACCCATACAAAGTAGGCTCATCCATCCTCGTAGACGTCCATTTATCCCCCAAGACGCCGCCGATCCACGTGTTTTCGTTTTTCGCTAACTCCATGGCTCGTTAGGGGCGCTGCGAGTTTTGTTTCGAATTTTCTTGCATAGGTGCTATGAGAAGTTAAATGAGTCAAATCCACGTTTTTTTATAGTTCTACGGCGAAAAAAAGGCGGTTTATGATTTTGCCTGCTTTAAACCTATAAAGCAGGCAAAATCATAACTTGTAACCAGCTGTAACCTACCTATCAGAATTTGACCTAATTAAACGACTAAGCAGACTTTTTTAGTTAAGATGGCAAGCGTTTAGTGCTATTCAATTAGGTAGCTATCTGATGAAATTGAACCTTATTTTTATCACGGAGTCTGAAGTTCAATTCCTGTCAACTGATGAAAACTTTTTGGAATAAAAATTGTTTTTGTTTTATAAATTTTGATTGAACAAAAAAAAAATTTGAAATACTTTAGTTTTCGAATTTTTAAACCATGGATTTGGATAGTAACGTGACAATAAGACGAGTACGCCGCTATAATTCAGAAAATGACCTATCACACATAGACTAACATTATTTCTTTTGAATTCTAAAATAATCGATGCTTGAATTGGTGTATATTTTTAATTTTGATGAAAAATAAACTTACACTGTAATTTTAAAATGTTATTAAATTTTGTCTTAAAATATTAATTTTTCAAACAATATTTGACATAAACAAATGACTATAATATCATGACAGTCCTCCACAAAGCTTTTTATATAGCTTTGTAATTTAAGCACGCTGCCATTCCCAGAATAATCATGGCTAATTTCTAAAATGTTGATAGGTTTAGCTTTTGAATTCCAAAATTACTGAAATTCGGCAAGTTAATTTAGTATTTGTATTATTTTCAGACAATTCTACACTAAAAGGAATATTTTAGAAGGGTCATGAACTCAGTTCTTGTCAGTCGGAAAATTTGTTCGTCAAGAATTTGTAATGTTGGGTGAATTTATCACAGAGCATTTAAACTTTAAAGGGTAACTTAAACTAAAGCTGCAAACTGGACCTCTTAAAGTGTACTGGTGGAAATTGTGTTCAGTGATCCATTATAGTAGATCAAAATAGAAGGCTGAATAATGTATGCCTACAACAAGATCTGTCTGGCTCTGGTTTTGAGTCTGTGTATAATGTATCTTCAACATGAACGCCGCCCGTGTTCTTCGTCCTTCTCTTGACTACTGCTTTCTCGATATTCTTCCGCGGTCGACCTCTCTTTCTGCGTGTGGGCGCCTTCGGTTCAGTCTCAACATCCATGTCCTCTGTTATCTCGGGCGGATTAATCTGAGAAAGTGATGGGCGAACCTCCAAGGAATGGAACTCATTGCCGTCGGCTGTTTTTCCTTGAATCTGGGCCTCTTTTAGGCAGGAGTGAATAGTCTTCAAGACCATCTTGCTCCCCCGTCGGCTACATCGTCGCTACATCGTCGCTTTATCATGTAAAAAAATATAAAACTACAAGAATCACTCAGAAAAATTCGCCCTGAAACAGCATTGCTGTGTTTCGGTTTGAAGTGTGTGACTACCGGTGAAATTACTGGCACGTTAGGCTGAACATCTGTATGTCTCAAGTTGATGGACGCAGGGCAGTGCATCGTAGGGCACGTTCCTGACGTGCGTGATCTACGAAACAATGCTTTGTTATATAGCTGATGGTTACTACTTATATCAGGTGGGCCATATGCTTGTTACATCAGCTAAATGTATAAAGAAACACAACTGTTATTTTTTCGATCTCTGATTGGTTTTCCCCTTATAATTTATTATTTATACTAGCGGACGCCCGCGGCTTCGCTCGCCCCAGTCCCGTTGATTTTCCGGATAAAAAGTATCCTATATCCGTCTCCTGGATCTAAGATCTCCTCCCCACCAATTTTCAGCCAAGGTTTATCCGTTTTTGAGTTATAAATAGTGTAACTAACACGACTTCCTTTTATTATAATATAGATACAGATAGATATCTATATAAAAATATGTTTGCTTACAGATATAAAGCCTGACAATATTCTCGTGAACGAGACAAAGCTAATGCTGAAACTATGTGACTTCGGGTCGGCTTCTCACGTTTCAGACAACGAAATCACCCCCTATCTGGTTTCAAGGTAAATTTTATTATTATCTAAATATTTAGGTAGAACAATTCCTTATAGCACTCACTCATTTCATACACTTCTCCACTATCTTTTTCCTCCGCTTTTTCATGTTATTGATGTTTTTCTTATCTGTTTTTCTTTCTAGATTCTACCGAGCCCCGGAAATAATCCTGGGTGTCCCATACGACTACGGAATAGATATGTGGTCCGTTGCCTGCACCATATACGAGCTGTCCACAGCCAGGATCCTCTTCAGCGGGAAGTCGAATAACGAAATGCTAAAGTTCTTCATGGATTTGAAGGGGAAGTTCCCCAATAAAATGATCAAAAAGGGCATGTTTAAGGAGTACCATTTCGACTCTAACTGCAACTTTACCTACCACGAGCTGGATAGAGTCACTGAACGGGTGAGGACAGTCATGATTAAGTGTTACAAATATGTTTGATCCCACTCATCTCTATATTGGGTTGAAACTTGGAACTTGCTTTTGCTATTATGTACCTAATTATTTTTTTTGGACTCAACGATTTGCAAAACTTTTAACAAAGTCGCACACACTTTAGAAAAAAAGAAGAAAGGCAGCATTTGATTGATCCTAACTTAGTACATCCACAAGAATACCTACCTACTAAAAATTAAATTAAACATAGATTATGCGTTTGGTTAACATTATCGCGCCTATTAGCTTACAGTCGCGCATCTGGTTCAAGTGGCGTGTTTAACTCACAGCAGTAGTCTTGTTCACTTTGACGCATCCTGTTGACTGCGACTGCAGGTTGAACGAGGATTTTCGCTTATTTCAGTTATCCTCGTTACATTTTCCCAAAAGAAGTGGAACATAAAACCACTATGTATAACCACATAGGTCAATATAGTGGTTTTAAGTTCCACTTCTTGAGACCTTACGACTTCCACTTCCACTTTTTGAGACTTCCACTTCTTGAGTTAACTTATTTTGAAACTGAAATTATAATACGCGCAATAATTATTTTTATCAATATTTATTGTTTTTTCCAAGTAGAATGTACCTACTTAAGAATTTTTTTAAACTCATTTAGAAAACCAGACTGATTAATTTAGGTGTACTAGCAGGCAAGTTTAACATTTATTTATTCATGCAGTGTTAATGTGCTTCGGCCGGCAAAAAAAGTGTTATCTTTATTTTGCTCGCTCAGACTAGGGTAAGTAAAGAAGTAAAATCGTCATTATACATCATTAGAGAATTGTATATAACTTAGAAACTCTATATAAATGGTTTTGAGATTGTTTCTCTACTCATAAATATCATAACAGTAAACAAGTAGCTATGAGCTAATACAAACACGTAGGTAGGTTAAGGTATGCACTCCTTTATCTATATAAATGTGTCACATTTTTATTAGAGCCTCTATTGTCCTGTTTTGTTTTTATCGGTTCTGTCTGATTCTGATGAGCATTTTGCAAAAAGTAAAAACACAGGGTTTTTTTTTTTTTTTTTTTTTTTTTTTTTTTTTTAATTGCCATCTCGAAATGGCACTAACTTAAAATAACCTGTTGCTATTATAATGCAACAACATTTGATCTAAATCTATTATTATCTAAATAATAGGTAAATCTATAATCATTAAAAATATTATATGTGATAATTAAATTCAATTTCATTTTCAATTTCATTACTTCAATTTCGCCCCATCACTAGCTCTTTAGTTATTTATTTTAAAGGTAGGGTAGGGTAGGTAATAAAAACAACATAAAACTACTTTATTACTAAAATTAATGCCTATCTATCAATTTTATCATTCAGCATAAATCAGCATTGCGCTATTAATAAATACATCATAAATAAGTTACAAATAAAAATTAACATAACATTACAAATAAAAATAAAATTAAAATAAAAACATAAGTATTAACAATAATTACAATTCATTACGTTCATAATTTCAAATAAATGAATTACAGGCATCTTAGTATAAATCCAGTGACAAAATAAATTCATGCATAATTACAAATAATAACAATAATCATAATTAAAATAAAATAAGGACGCTAAAAAAAAAAAAAAAAAAAAAACACAGGGTTATGTTGTGACTGTGATGTGATGTGAGTGAGTGAGTGACGTTTACCCGGACAAAAGCGTTGCTGTGTTTCGGTTTTAAGGGGGTGGGTGCTGGTGAAATAACTGGCACGTGAGGCTGAATATTAATATGCTTCAAGTTGATGGACGACGAAGTGCATCATGCTGTCAAATATCGCTGTAATATTTGACAGCGTTTCAATAATCGCCATCGCAGATCGCTCAGATGTGTTAAGGCTTGCGCACATCTGAGATGGATAATTTTACTTTTTCTTCTTACTCTTATGTATCTTACGCATGTAGTAGGAACTATTATTATTCAGTGTTCATACGAACTTACCGCATAAACTCATTTCAGCATACTTTGGTCAAAACAGTAGCACAAAGCATAACTGTAACTGTATTATGCATTGTGGAATGCTGATGTTGGTTGCGTAGCTGCGTAGCAACTACGCAGTATTACTAAATTATCTGTGGCTATATACGATTGCGATAACACTCACATTGTTATGTACAACATAAAGCAAATGGTATCCAAAAACAAATATTGAGGCATCACACAACCCTATCTAGCGCCAAATTAAGAGCTCACCAGATATCTGGGAACCAGATAGCTGATATAATACTTGTGTTCCTTTTTTAAGGTTTCGTAGCCAAATGGCAAAAACAGAACCTTTATAGGTTTCTTATATTGTTTTTTTCTAAACTGAATAGTTTGCGCGAGAGACACTTCCAAAGTGGTAAAATGTTGGTCCCACACGTAAGGGTTTGATGAAAAAAAGTTTTATGAATTTCAGTTCTAAGTATGGGGGACCCCCAAAATTTATTGTTTTTTTTTCTATGTTTGTGAGAAAAGAACACATCTACTTACCAAGTTTAATCAGTGTAGCTCCTATAGTTTCGGAGAAAAATGGCTGTGACATATGGACGGACAGACAGACAGACATGACGTAACTCGCACAAAACATATGCGCAAGGCTACACTACACACATAATTTATAATCTATTCACTCCAGCATTGGACCTGTTGGGGGAAATATGATGAAATGATGCCTGCATCGTAGCTAGAAGCAAATTTTCAAAGGACCGACTAACTCAGCTATCGCTACTGACTTTATAATCGGAGGTAGAGCGTAGTACCTACCTACTCTATTATTTACTCGGTGGTCGTAGGTACCCAGTGTATGTCAAGGTGAACTAGCTATCTAACGTTCCTAACGTTTAGTGACCGCGCATGAGGGTAAGGAATAAGCCGATTACGAAGAATGTGTATTCAAACTTCAGGACTTGTTTCATTAAAATAATTATATTAAACAATCACAATAAATTATATTACAAATACACCAAATCAGACAGACCAGCACTCATACCTTCATAAATCTAAGCAATATTTAATTCAAAGCAATTCTACTAGTAGATAGTGTTTAAATTCAATAAAAAATATAGCAAATTGTAATTACTATGTACCTAAAAGAAGCCAAGCCTCTAATGTATTAACCCTTATACAAATTTTATTTTGTATTAAAATAAAACAATTATAAATGAACATAGTAGGTAGGTACATACTATTTAATCACAGTATATAAAAATAAAGCATTGTTTTATCAGTCGACATCACAGTTTACACTATCGGCAAAATAAAAAATCTAGCCTGCTGACAACACCTAATTAATCTAACACTGCTACATTTTCTACAGTTTAAAATTCTAGTCGCCTGGCTCACTGGCTCGCATTGCATTCTCTGCAAAATGCTTTTTATAATATTTGTTACTTGGATCGTCTCTATCGGTTGCGGTGTGCGCAGTTGACTGGTATAGAACGCCACAGTACCGTGGAAGGCCGGCGACCCACGCCCCTCGAGGGGTTTCGGCTCCCCGCCAAGCCGGTTCTGTTCATTCGACGGATGGGCAGCGCCTAGGATAGACGGGGACTGGCAGCGGTTACCCACGTCCGCGCAAAATCAATATCAGCTTTTAATAATACCTCGACTGCTCGCCGAAAAACACGTCTCTGTAATAACAGTTTATTTTTCGCAATAGCTTTTTGTTTTCTATGTGACCAGTAACTGCATCACGTAAGTAGGTAAGGTTGGTTAAGTGTCTGAGTGTAAACCTCCGCTGTGGTATTTTTGTTACTTAAATACGTCATGCGTAATGTCATTACCCACCTGTCAAACACCAGTCGCGTGACTTATTGCGTCTTGGTGGTCTTAGCTGTTCACTGGATTAGATTTTCCAACTTTTATTGTAGATTACTTTGCTAATCGTGGGCGGATAACAATTTCCCCAATTTAAAAATACTTACCATTTGCGTTTCCTGTGCTCCGTCGGGCTTTAGCAAGATTTCTATTTATGTGGAATCACTGTTAAGAGGAAAAGGGATCAGAGCTATTGTAATTGTCGATATTTGGTCGATTTCCTACTCGAAATAAAGATGCTATTTTACTCGCACAAACAAGCTCAATGGACAGACGGCCTTTACGAAACTTATCATTATTAAGGCTGGCATATCTAACTTGACAACCGCACCAAAATAGAATACCTAGGACTATCCTGGGATTCAACAAAAACAAGAAAAGTTTACCATACTCAAAGATGATATTATATACAAAAGAGTACAAAGTAACACAAATATAAATTAAGGCAAATACAGCTTTTAGGTAAACCCAGGTTTACTTTTTACCGTGTTAAAAGCAAAATTAGGGGGCCTCTTGGGAGCTCTGCATTGTAGAACCATACAAATCGCAGCAGAACAGCTTCCAGACTCACAAAGAAACAAAATGTTTCACCAAACGCAGTGAGGAAAGAGTTACCCTGGTGGTTTCAAAACGTAAGCAAATCGTCGTCGACTCTCCAAGTTACGATACCCTCGGCATTTGTAACAACAGATGCTTCAGAAATCGGCTGGAGAGCAACAGCAAACTGCAAAACGCTATCAGGTCACTGGAACATTTATCACGATCTCTAGAATTCAAAAAGAATTGTGGACCTTTTTTGTTTTTTTTTTAATTCTTAGAAAAAGAATATAATAACATCCATAGTTATCCTATAGTTATTTTATTGACTTGTATTTATGTTAGGTTACTAAGAGAACCAAAATTGTTTTATCTAAATTTTTCGATGTTCTTATTTTTTTTATCAAACCTGCCCATTACTTCAAATTAAATTTTTTCTTACTTACCAATTTTTATGTTAATACTTGTTTATCATCCTTGTGTAACACTTGTATGGCATAAAATAAAATAACTTTTTATTTTGATTTTTGTTTTGTTTTTCGCAACATGATTGTGCTTGTTATACTTACCGTAAGCTTATAAAATGCAAAGTAAATCTTTCCAGCAACGTCGTTCATCCGCGTGTAGACGAGCCCCCGTTTCGCCTCCGTGTCTCTGTCTTTTGTATGGAGAAAAGATGAGACAGCAAACATATGTTACGTACTTAGAGTTGCTGTCTCATTATTTTTCCATGCAAAAGAGAGAGACACGTAGGCGAAACGAAAACAACATTTGGTAACGAAATGTTGTAAATGCACTGGGACTTTGGGTACTGAACCCGAAGTCGGAGTTTTGCTACCACATTTCGTTACCAAATGTTGTTTTCGTTTCGCCTTTTTGTCTCTCTCTATTGCAAAGTGAAAATATGAGACGGCAAAAATACGTAACGTAGTTAGAGTTGTTGTCTCATCTTTTCTCCATACAATAGACAGAGACTAATAGGCGAAACGAAAACAACATTTGGTAACGAAATGTTGTAAATGCACTGGGACTTCGGGTACATAGCAGATATTTGTTTTTTTTGTTACATACTTGGAATAAAATAAAGGTAACACTCAGACAGAATAAACATTGCGTTCACCAAACAATTATTATTATTTTTTATTTGTTCTCGATGGGGATCGAACCTACGTCGCAGAAGGTAGGGCTATTACCAACTGAGCTGGAAAGGCCAGTCATGGTTATCTATCTACATGGAGTGGGTAGACCATTATTGTTTAGTTTTTCTCCAATGGAAGACCGTGAGAGCCGCACATCACATAACATAATGTCAGCGGCAGATAAACTTCGCAAAAACTTATTTAAATAAAATCAACCAGCTTGTGAACTCCATTTGCAATAAATTGCGTGAAAAATCTCTCAGTGCACCTGACGGGAACGGAACTTTTGTAAGTAGTTATTTTTCTATAGTTTGAATGGCACCAAACAGCTAATGAGTCTGAAAACAAAACACGTACGTATACAGACTTCTCAAATGTGTTTTTCATTGCTCATACTCTGAAAGTAGGTCTGAAGTTGCCTGAGGGGCCTAATTGAAAGAGTTCATTTTGCATTATGAATGTGGCTTTAATCAATTCACGACTGCATTTTCATATCGCTTCATAAATTAACTGAATTAAGTACTTTTATGATAAAAGCTGGACCTTTTTCTACTCATAAAATATGAAGGAAAGTGAGTTTTATGATAATTTGTGGCATTTTAATGTAATCTTTATACAGAATAAATTAGAAATGAGCACCTAAATAGAGAGAGAAGATTGGAGGCCCAACATTCTTTAGACATGCAGTGCCGTAGAGAGAAGCACGAAATAGAAATGCAAATATTGCGAGAGAACCTTAAAGAAGCTCGGGCAAAGGCATTAAATATAAATGTTGTATAATAAATAGTTATGTTTCACTTTGTGTTTTTTAATTTATTATTTCTAAATCATGACCATTCCCCTCCACAATAATATACAACAACAAGTTGAAAATCATGTATAATATCTGTTAATAATGGAAGCCCTAATTGCAAATCCATCAGTTGTCCCCGCCCGATTTTCTTGGATGGCTTCATCATCAGGAGAGTGCTCTTCTTCGTCTGCAGGTATTTCTTCATTAGCTTGGAGTGCTATGTTATGGAGTACTGCGCATGCCACTATTATTGTTGACACAGTTGATAGCTTATTACCAAGCCCACGGCGGAGACACGGGAACCTTCTTTTCCAAACGCCGAACGTGCGCTCGACGATATTCCGGGTTTTCCTTTGGACAATATTATACGTTTCTTCTGCTACTGTATCCGGATTACCAATGGGTGTAAGAAGATGAGGCAGGCATGGATATCCGCTGTTCCCCACAAGACAACCACGACGAAGATTCCGTATTCAATTTGCTGCTTCATCAGGAACGGATGCATGTGGTTCAGGAAAATGGCTAAATGTTGCTGACGATCTCTGCAAAAGATACTGCTTTTAATATATTGGACGTATGAGCTTGACCGTTTGAATTAGCTTCGTCGTAGCTTCGTCGCAGAACCTTAAAAAGTGTACGAAAGGACCCTCTCTGAGACGCACTTTAAATCCTTTCACCACACTGGTTCAAAAAAAGTAGCGTCACGAGAAGACGATTTTTTTTTCTTTTTTTTTTCTCCCAAAAGAGTGATTTGTGCCCTTTGTGACGGGCTCGTACGGGGAAGTTCTACGGCGATGTCTATTTTTGCCAGTAAGAAACGTTACTGTGTTTTTTTTGAAGGGTGTAGGTTGGGTACCGGTGAAATTACAGGCACTTGAGATTTAGCCTGTATGCCTTGATAAGACGCCGGTCAATGGATCGTAGGGCCACGCATGACCTGGGAGGTATTAAATAGGCATACAATAACAAGTTCCCACCTGTATGGCACGATAATAGCGACTTTATGCACGGCAGTGCAGTTTGGGGGGGCGTACTTCCCACCCCACTGGATTTCGGGAAACTTCTTTTCCACAAAGTCCAGTTCCAGGTCAGTCTTGTTCACTGAGATTGGACCTGGAAAAGAAACACGGCAATAAGAACAAACTGTACTCGGTCGATTCCTATAATTCACTTTTGACATAAGCAGTAAGCACCCCAATAAGTATGGTGCTAAATTCTAAATTTTATTATTAAGAAAATTATAAACAAAAAAAACCTCATTGACATTAGGTTGTACAGATAGTGAAGATATTATATCTTATATCTCTTTGGTTAAGGCATGCGCACATCTAGGCGATGGCGATCTGCTGGAACGCTGTCATATTTGACAGCATTTCAGCTGATCGCCATCGCAGGCCTTTAGGCTGTCAAGCCTAAGATGACAGTCATGTTAGGAAGGCTCTTTGTGGCGATTGTAGAAAATTCACAAAATGATGATGAAAATTTTTTATGGAATATAGATTCACGCGAACGTATTCCCTGCGGGATTCCACTATCTATCTGGCACATTAAAATATCAAGAAATTCAAAGATATTCACCCAAATCCGCGGGAATAGTGTATTTATTCAGCTAAGTACTGTGTACCATTCATCTATTAATTTGGATCCTTTGTCCTTACTATATGAAGTAATGAATCCTGTTTTCTAGCAATAATCATGAATGAAGAGACCTCAGCTTTGAATTTGGAATCATGGATGAGTGAGCTACCGGCCCAGTTGAAAGATATCCCTATTATTTACCTTGCTATTCCAGGTTTGTCGATTTTGTTACTAGGGAAGACCTAACTTTTGAAACTATCATGGTTTTTAACACAATTTTTATGAAACGATGGGATATTTACCATGATTAAATTTTTCTGAGTTGGCTTCCGATATTTCGGCACAGTTGCATGCACCATGATCACGGATGAACCTTTTCAGTGTTCAGTCAGTTCATCCGTGATCATCGTGCATGCAACTGTGCCGAAATATCGGTTATTTCATAAAAATTGTAGCGAAGACCTATTACACAGAAGAGTTGAAGACTATTGCTGACCAGCATTTAATTTAATCAGCCCTTCTCAGAGACAAGCTTATAGACAACTGACCTTTGTTTCTATGTCGAGTTATCTTTCATGCCCTTACTTACGGGACGTTTTAGTGCCTGGGGCAAGATTTTAGATGGAATAGGCTTGCTCAGCACCTATACTATCCTGACAGCCTAATCCACAGAAAAGAAATGGTCAATACCTGCGGAGCTAATTAAGCAGGTATCAGGTTTTCTCACATTGTTTTCCTTCACCATTTGAGAGCACTAGCATTGCTTACATACATTTTTCAAACAGCAAAATTCATAGGTTCTCGACTGGATTAAAACCCGCGACCATAGGATCGAAAGGCAGGGTTAATACCTCTAGACCACCAGTGCTCTAAATTTTACAGTTAGCATGTTTTACAGTTTCTGTACAACAAAGAAAGATGAACAAACAAAGTGTTTTAATCATCATTCAATTTAAACAAAGCATTCAGGCTTATTCATCTGTTTGAGGAAAATAGGATCAATGCTTATTATAATTAGCTGATACACTTATAATTTTTTAAATCTCTTGTTCTTGCAATCTGCTTGTGTTTGGTTGGTTATCCACGGACCGGGGTCCGAGGAGGAAAAAAATTCAATGCTCGTGAAGCACGACTAGTTTTCAATAATGGCGGAGGCCAAATTATCAAATCAGACAATCATGTAAATATGTGTACTATTCTCATAACGGCAGGAAGCCGACTGTATTCTGTGCACTCAAAGTATCAATAAACGATTCAAGGACATATCAGTGTGATTTCAATCGGACTTCAGCATCATCAAACTCAAAACGCCACCGTTGGAGTACGCTGGTCTAGTCATAACTCATCAGGCGAGGCCAGGCCGGCTATCTGAACCCGCTGGCTGGCAAGTACAATCAACAAAGATTAGGTATTAAAAGAGTGAACTTAACTGTAAAAAAGAGAACGCTTAAATACATAACAACCACAAATGCTGGTGTATCACAAGATAAACATAAAGTGGATCTGGCGCCTGGATCATAGTCTACTTTTGCAATTGCAATTGCATTTGCAATTATTGCTATCTTAGAAGTGACAAGGACCTAAGCTCTTGAAACATGTGTGAAAACAATTCTTCTCCTAATCCTTGTACCGATAAATACCTTATTTATTTAGCACCTGTCAATAATTACGAGTATAAAAAAATATCTTGATTTGATTGATCACAAAAGTCTTATTCTTTTTCTATACGGAGAGTTTTTGCATCAATGGAATCGGAGTCAGAGTGTAAGGCCAATTTAGAGGCTTATTTAGTGCCCGGCATGAAAGTTATCCTACGTCCTTCAGTAATTTGGTGTCTATTATTTAAGAAGTTTAATTTTGATCTGAGTTTGAATATAGTTGTAATTCAAAGGATGACGACAAAAAAGATGCATATTATGACTTTGCATGCTAACCAGTCGCGTTTGATTTTGATTGAGACCCACACTTATTATCCATTCAGTTTGACAACGCAGCCAGCTTCCTGAGGTTACTCACTGATTTGACATAATTTATTCATTTGCAACACGGCCCCGGCACGGCACGGGGGGGGGGGGGGGGAGTATAAAGTTTGACTGTTTCATGCGTTTTTGAATGATCTGTAAATACTTGAGTTTGTTTCTTTGTTACAATTTAACGGCTAAACTCGATGTTCAGCCGTGGTTTATTTCAAGCAATAAGATAGCTTGTCTTCGGGAAACGCTTACGATTTAGTGGAGAATATTATGAGAAAACTGAGACGTGGATGATGAAGTCATGACCAAGACTTTTTTTTATGCTTAATTAAAAAATATGTTTATCATAGTATATTCACTTCTACTATGATAATATCGCAGGTAAGCTGATATCAAACTTCAAATAATATTTTGGGCATAAAAATGTCAATATAATACGAAAAACACGTAACTGATATATCGCTGTGGTGAATAGTGATGGATGAATTCTTGAACTCGAGATCAAGTTTCCTGACTAATGGTTTCACAAAAAACGCTCGAAAATACAGCAAACCCACAGTGAATTCAAAGGAATGTTATATATTGAAGAGCCCTAAGGATCTACCCACATGACAGCCTGTAAAAGAATATGAATCCTGAAGAACAATATAAGTCAAGGTAACCAAAATATAATAAAATCAATAGTTGAATTGTCTCAATTTGTACAGTTTCATTTATTAATAACTTTGACGTGATCTTCACCTTCGAGAACATCATGAATCCATTCAAATAGGCTATATCATATAATTGGATTATTACTTTTAATCAAACCTCTCAATTAATTAAGTTTATTGTTCTTCCACATCCCGATTTGAATAGTGACTTATTTTGATCTACCCACGCCGGAGTAATAACGTCACGACTTCATAGTTTGATATTTAAGATTTTATGCGTCTATTATGAACTTAAAAACATTTAAATTTAATTTGGTTCTCTTTTTAAACCACTGTTAGCACGATCTTACACAATCTTCAAAAACCGAGTAAATGGGCCAATAACTTTTGGGCCACTTACTCGGTTTTTGAAGTTTATAAAATATTCAGCAGACGGACATTATAAAACAACAAAATATTAGGTAGACGGTTACTATAAAACTAATTTTAGTTACGTTGTGTCATCACATTTCTCATGAAGGGATATAGGGCAGCAAAACAAGAGTTCCTAGAAGAACCTACTGTTTAGTCAGAAACCAGTCTGGCATTTTAGATGAAAGACCTAAGCTGTGATATGTACTATTTACCCGTAGCCTACTTCTTGCGTGGTCCAGCATAATAATCATTCTTACAAAATCAGCGGTCGTGCATCGGTGATGATGATGACGATAAATTTGAGTTTGAAATCTACTATTTAAATACCTACAAAATTCTTTACAAATTACGAAACCATACCAAATAAAAAAATAAACAAGCGACTCCATTGCTTTGAGAATTATTGTTCCGCAACTATCGTCGGCTTGGGTTGATGCTAAAAAAATGCCGGTCTCTTTCTTTCTGCTGAGTACGTGAGCGTAGAAAAGAGATAGCAGATATTGTCTGCTGTTGTTTCTATCTTATAAACTTTTATTCAATACTATGAAAATATCGTATTTTGAGACAAAATATAGACATAAATTGGAATAAAAGATAACTCACTCACCGATAATATGATATTCCATCCTTTTTTTTAACTTTTGCCGAGTAATTCTTGCAATCTTTCACAACACAGTACGGCATTGTAACGTGCGAGCGGTAGCGAGGTTGAATGCGTAATGGGGCGGGATTGTCATCTATATTTCGTTTTAGTCCATAAGTTCAGTGGACACTTTTGAGCGCGGACCCGAAATCCATGTATTTGTAGATCAATGATCCTAGGCATCTCGGGGCTCAATTCTAGACCAGTGACTTTTTTGTCACGGTAGATATTTATCACAAGAACTGTCAGTTTGGGGCTCAATTCTAGACCAGTGACTTTTTTGTCACGGTAGATATAATATCACAAGAACTGTCAAATTCGTTCAAAGTAGGTTTTTTTTTTATTTTTTATATTTTTTTTCATTTTTTTTATTTATTTTTTCATATTATTGCATTGTCATCGACCTTTGACAGGTGTGCAAAGTTTGAATCAAATCTGATCGTTCAAAGTAGGACAAAATCGAGCTCAAAGGGGTCGGTTACATACATACATACATACATACAGGTGAAGCTAATAAAAGCGTTATAAAAAAATCTGCAATAGAATATAGGTATTATATGAATAACACATAATTTTTGTGGCTGATGCATGAAACCAGTATTTTGTTACATAACAGCACAGCTGTTACTCTGGTTGCATTCCTACATCGGCTAATTTCGGCTGCATAGAGCGTAGTGTACGTCAGAAAGAGATAGCGCTCTACGAAAAAGCAGAAAAGCCGATGTGCGATATTTATTGCCTACAACCGTAGTTACCTGTTCTAAGCTATGTGCCTTCATACTAAGTTGCTCGTTCACATTCAAATCATCCACCGAACTGAGGGCATCTTCACTACCAAGCTAAAAAAAGAAAAATACATATACAAATGGTATAAAAGGTGTTTTAAAAGTTTTAAAGGGTCGGCAACGCGCTTGCGATACCTCTGGCATTTCAGGCTATGGTAACCGCTTCCCATCAGGTAGGCCGTATGCCTGTTTGTCTTTGTTGTAAATTCGGCAAGTTTATCCTGCGCACTTGATGTGCGGTCAGGTTTTTCCGCAAGTAGGCCGCTGCGTGGCCCTTTTTGCGTGACCCTTGACACGTGTTGCTCGAACTTTTTTAGGTTCTACAACACGCCGGTTTCCTCACGATGTTTTCCTTCACCGTTTTGAGAGTACTGGCATAGTGCACATAAATTTTTCTAAAACTCATTGGTACACGAGTGAATTTGAACCCACGACCTTCGGATCGGAAGGCGGGTCACTACCACTAGACCACCAGTGCTCTTGCTGGCAATAGTTATAGCCACTACATCCTGACGCAAAAGAACCAATTTTCGTCTAATTGCGAACTCAGGAGTTCTTTTAAAAGATACCAGTTGTTTTCCTTACTTACCAAACTGCCACCTTCCGACAAGAAGTCCCCATTGCAACTGGCCGCCTGACTGCCTATATGTGGTTTGCTCGGTGTTCCGATCAACCGTTCTTTCTGGGCCTCTTCCAAAGACAGCTGGAGTTCCTGGTTCTTGTTCCGTAGCTTGGCTATCTCGCATTTGTATTTGCTATCACTCTCGTTCAGATGCTTCTGGTAGTCTTCTAGGGATGATTTTAGCTGGGAGACCTCAAATGCTTTATCTGCTAGCTGTATAATCATGAAAATGTATATACACAATGAATATTGACTTTTTTTACCTTATGTTTGTCATACAGAACAAGCACACTATAACTGCCACACTGAAAGGCAAAAATATATAACGTCTATAAAAGACTGGCTACTCTCTCAGTGTGACAGCTTGGCTAATTTAGTTTATAAAAGAAATATAAAGGTATTATGCATACTAAAGAATTAAGCAATCTAATAACTCAGCATTTAATTGCAAAAACATGGGTATGCAAGTCAACCAAGTACTGTCTACTCATCAAATAAATTATGACGGGACGGGGACGGGACGGGGACGGGAGCTGGCTAGAAGAGTTGTTCCGGCTTCATTTATTCCATAAATGATTCGACGATGATCATTTATTAATTTGATCGATGATTCAAGGGACCCACTTTGACAGTTCACTCGGGCTATACATTACTTACCAAACTACCTATTCACTATTCACTTTATTTCATAAAAACAGAGACATTCTTGGATACCTTCCGTTTCACGGTAAAATGTTTTAGAAGTTAATTTTGTATTGAGGCTTGTAACATGGAGGTAACATGAGTGGGTCAAATGTAACGTAAAATGTTACAAAAGTAACATTCTGGCAACGCTGTATCGCACATTTTTGTATGTAAAGGAGCGACGCACTCGAGCTCGAGCTGACGAAGTTATAAGTAAACAGTAGGTACACAAGTAAACAGCCGCGGGACAAGGACGGGGACGGGGACGGGGACGGGGACGGGGACGAGGACGGGGACGGGGACGGGGACGGGGACGGGGACGGGGACGGGGACGGGGACGGGGACGGGGACGGGGACGGGGACGGGACGGGGACGGGGACGGGGACGGGACGGGGACGGGAGCTGGCTAGAAGAGTTGTTCCGGCTTCATTTATTCCATAAATGATTCGACGATGATCATTTATTAATTTGATCGATGATTCAAGGGACCCACTTTGACAGTTCACTCGGGCTATACATTACTTACCAAACTACCTATTCACTAATCTGACAGATCACTTATCAACTGACAATTAATTATTTACAAATTAACAGCGACACCAAAAATGTAACAAGCATCCTCGAAACTTATTAGTAACAATATGGAGCTGATGGCATATTATTAGGATTGTTCACAATGTTTATTTATTTATTTAGATAAAAAAATTCGAGTGAAACCGTGGGGCGCAGCTAGTTTGACAAATTAATAAAATCTAGGAGACACTGAGATAATTCTTCAAATCAGAAAGGTTCGACAAACAAGGCATGCGAAAAATCACACATCGCCCGTCGCATTAATTTTCCACCAACCCACTGTGCAATCAGGGTTCCGTAAAACCATACGTCGAACTCGATTCATTTCCTACCAACCCTTTCACGGTAGGGTAACAATAATTTCGATCATAGTGGGACTTTGTGAAAGTGTACAATGTAACTAATATTAATAAGCGACCTTCATTTTAAACTCTACGACTAATTTAAGTCAATGTTTGGGTTACAGTGATATATTTTTAAAACATCCATAGAATCTGGATATCATTTTTGTTAGTAAGTAAAGATAAACGCTCAACATCGGGTGCTTGCTCCATCACTTGTTTTCAAGAACTAATAATAAAAAAAATATTCAAAAGTTTTTTTATATGACTAGCTGACGAATTACTATTGCTTTACTTTTTTTACATGATATAGACCATCCTTTGGCTACAATCCCACCTAATGGTAAGCGACCATGTGCCAAGGATAGTGTAGAATGGTCTAGAAGACACCTATTCACTCTTGCCTTAATTGAAGACTTACGCTTTACTTTATCGTTATAGCACTTTATTTTTAATAACTGTACTAAAGAAACAAAAGTCTAAAGAACCATAAGTTTCTAAAAAAGTCGTCTATGATAGATATACACAATGGTTTCAAGCATTAACAGTTTATTCCGAAGTTTTCTTAACATGGTGGTCACCCCATCACATCAAGTTATATCAACTGACAAATCCTCCCATTTATTTAATGGCTGGAATCAACTTCTGGGCCCCTCATGTCTCCTATGTTTTTGTTGGGTGCCTTTGAAAAGAATCATCCATGGTTTTTGACCCGTTATGCTGCTAGTGAAAAGGGAGGAAATACTTGGTTTATTGGGTGGAAACAAAAGTTAAAACTGTTTTTGCTTCAGCGCGCCAAGACCCACAGACCGTATTGTAGATGTGCCTATGTATGAGTAGACCGGTAGATGAAGCATATTTTAATCAATAAGTATACCTACCTACTCGTAAAAGCAAGTGTGTGTCTGTGTACGCACGTACAGGGTTTTCTCTATCACCGCCAAATAGGATCTACTCCCCGTTGTGTTGGTAGATACCCCGTGGTGTCCTGCTGTAAGGGAGTTCGGACTGAATTGATGGAAGAAGTGGGCGGTTGTAGATGGCCAGCTTTGAAATCTATGTCTATTTTCTATCACATAAGGATTTACTAAAAATTCTTGATTTTGCCAAATTATTCTAGAGTTGAGTGCACTAGAGCCTTTCTTACAGTACCTACCGTACAAGAACAAGCCTATCTGGGCCCAGATGGGGGCATTTTATTGGCCTATAGTTTACCTGTTCTCGTTCATTGGCCTACAGGTTAAGGAGTAAGTAGATTTGTAAACTTATAAACATGATAGATAGCATTCAAGGTTTATTTATATACATTTTTTTTATGTGATCTCATCTCTGTTTTCTACCTGTAATACCTACAGGTGGAAAACAGAGTTCATTATTAAATTTTCTAGTTTTTATAACATGTAAATTTTTATTTTTATCATTTAATTTTTATGATTTATAATAATAGTTTTTGTAAATGATTTATATTTTTTATCTATACTATAAAAAAAATACATTTGTAGACAATCCACACAACACTAACTAGCCCCAAATTAAGCCGAGCTTGTACTATGGTAACCAGATAGCTGATATAATACATCATACATGATACGAGTACAATATTATTTCAGCAAATGAACATAATCAAAAAAGGTCTGTGCAGCCAGATGACCAAAGTATATCTATGGCCAGATGTGTAAATAATTATTTTCTTTCTTTCTTTTCTAAAAATTTATTTTCTTTCTTTATTTTCTACTAGGACATTCAATCCACAACATTTTCATTCATTCACAAAGTTCAGACATTTCACATTTATATAAAAAAATATAAATAGGCAGTGGGTTCAAGTGGCAATGGGCAGGCGTGGGCAGTCACGAACCAGAAGACGAAGCGTAGGGCGCCCACCCACCAAATGGACCGACGACATTGTTAAGATCGCAGGAAGTCGGATGGAATGTTCTAGATGGAAGGCAATAAATATACTGAATACTGAATACTGAATACTGGAAAGGGCTCAGAATCGTTCTTCCTGGAAATGTGTAGGGGAGGCCTATGTCCAGCAATGGACTTCTTCAGGCTGATGATGAGGCTGAACATCTATATGCCTCAAGTTGATGGGCGCAGGGCAGTGCATCGTAGGGCACGTTCCTGACGTGCGTGACCTACGAGGTAATACTTTGTTATAGGCGATGGTTAACATTTGGCTTGTTCCATCCCCTAGTTGTAAAAAAAAAAGTCAAGTTTAGGTAGCGTTAAATTGTTAAGCAGTGTAAATAGAAAAATCTGTATACATTTTATTTTATTGTAAAACAATATGAAAATGGTGAACTATTGCATACTGCGATCCTCTTTAAGTGCTGTTCTTAAAACCATACGTGGTTTTATCGACGGAGAGCGTTCAGCCGAACCAAATGGAAACACGTTTTCGATGGCTGTTGTTAATATTCAGTAATTTTACGTGAAAAAAGAAATGCTTCTTACTGCGAAAAAGCTTATCGAAATAAAATGTTACCTATAGACTAGTATAATCCCGCGCGACTGCGTTTGCGTTAAGCTTTTCCATACAAACTTCGACCCCCGCTATAATTATTTTTGTACGTATTAACAAAACTACAGTCACAGTAAAAGTAAAAGTAAATAGTTATTTGTTATACAAGAGTGCAAAGCTGGTTTTTAACCGCGTGCTCAATTTTGATGACCGAGCAAGCGCAGGATTCTAATATTTAACCACGAGCGGAGCGAGTGGTTTAAAAGTTAGAATCCTAAGCGTTGGCGAAGGAATCAAAAGAGCACAAGGTGAAAAAGCTTTGCACTCGAGTGCAACACGTAACTTTTCATCCCACCTCAGCGAGGAAATGACCAAATGCAAAAGAGAACATGGCGCGACTAAAACACACCAAGAAGGTTCCGAGTATGAGTTTTTAACAAATTTATAAAAATGTTGCATGATAAATTCGGCACCATGCAGGTAGAAGTAAATAGGTTAAATGATGTTTTGAATTCACAAATACACCAAGAAGGTTAAGAGTGCGAGTTTTTACCAAATTAAAAAAGGTTGTATGATATATTCAGCACCGTGGAGGTAGTAGTACATAGGTTGTGTATTCACAAACTTAGTGAACACGATATTCTAAATTCAAATTTACTTTATCCTCTAGCGGATAAAAACGGGTTTTCCACTCAGATATTGAACAGTAAAAATACACTTTCCGAGATGGTGGGATGAAAAAGTTGTTTATTTTTCCTTCACAATGTTTGTATGATAAGACTTATGTCGAGTCGACGAGTTCGTCAACCTCATGCACACTACCCTTAGCGCATCCCACGGTGCGTTAAGGTGTCTGTGTGCAGAGTACCTCTCGACAACAAAAAAAGGTAGAGGTAGGCTGACAATAACGATCAACGCAATGGGCGAGGGAAGACCTTCTTTCGATGATATTCAACTCAGAACGCAATCATTCGAGATTTAGATAAAACAATAATCCTTGGAGCTTTCCAACAAGTAGTCAATATACTCAGCGTCACTTCTGTTATTGGAGCATAAGCTGATATCCGATACGATTGAGTAAAAAACAATGCGAAGCGACGTGCCACGGAATACGAAGTTCCGATATTGAGTGAGACGTGGGGAGATTACAATTCTAGGAAATTGTGATGGCTACGGTACTTTTCACAAAAAAAAATATTGATCTATATTTTCTTATCATTTTATAATTAAAGAGAGAGAGAGAGAGAGAGAGAAAGATTGTTTTACCAAGGAGTTTTGCATAGCATATTATGTAATGAACTCTCAGAATAAGGACTGAACATATCAAGCATAGTGTGACCGTAAAGTAATTTGAAAATGGAACGAATTTACATTTCATTTAGTAGCAAATGCCAATTTGCGCAGCTTTTTTGCACAGCAGTTAATCCTACATAAGTACTGACATGTATAATATAAAGCATACATGAAAATTTGTCAGAAATAAAAGAATCAAAAATAAATAATGTTAATTTTTAAAATGATTCGTAAGTAAGGAATCTATATGCTTCGATATCTTTATGTCAAATCACATTCTGAAAGTATCCAGGAGGACTATTTAGAAGTAGGTATGTATGTTGGTATAACTTTTACTCAACAAAAAGGTTCTCATAAAACCAGGATAATATCTAAGGTAGAGATAACTCTCGCCATTTTGCAATATAAATAGCAAGATGGCGGCTGCGAGCCGTTGGCAGCTAACTACGTACAAATCTGGCACAATCTGACTGACAAGCGACTCAAATTCGGACATAGTCTTATGACTAGCTATGAAATGTGATTCTTGTGGTAGTTTTTATTAAAAATCAGCAGGCCGATCATGTTACTTTTGTTGCAATGGTTTCAATCAAAATCTTATTGAAACTGTCAATTTGCGATCACGTATGTAGAGCGCTATCTCTTTCTGACGCACACTACGCTCTATGAAGCCGAAATTAGCCAATGTGCAATATTCGTTGCCTACTACTATACGTACCTACCTACCCTCATTCAAAAACTGTCATAAACGTATGCAATTAATTATAATGTACATTGTAATATATGCGCCCGCCGCGCACACGTCCGCGTGTAGGTGAAAACGAAAGTCTAGTGCAGTGCAGTACCCAACCATAACTAGAACTAGGTAGGTACTAGGTATGTATATGATTTGGACGTTACATATTAATGCAATCAGTACGAATTTTCTAGTAGGTACTTAAGCTACTACGTCTCACGATATAACACGTGTGTTAAGTAGGTACTACGTACTATTTAAGTATGTTATCAGGGGGCTAATTCTCGGGCCGATCTCGATCATTTTGAAATATTATTTTATTGCTTCTTTTCGAAGGGGGAATGGATAATTTCCTTGAGTAATTCATAAACGACCTCTTCGTAAAAACCTCGACAGCTACGATATACAACAATAACAATGTAACATTTATCTTCAAACATTAATTAGGAAGATTATTTCCTAATTAATGGTAATGTAAAATCTAAGCGAATCGCTCGGAAAGGGTTGTGTAGCAGCGGATATTAGCGGTGTCAATAATGAGCTTTATGTAATGAAAGTAATTTATTTAATCAGGAAATTACAAATTATGCAAGTATTTATAAAATGTACAAAAACACGAAAGAGTTGAGAAATCTACTTTCACACAGAAAAAAATGGGTCAACAAAGTCACAATAAATGCATTGTCAGAAATTTCCTGTCGGAGCAACTAAATACTCTGTTATTTTAGCAGAAAGAGCTTTGTTGGGTTCAGCAACTTTTTTATTGTCCGCTGATTTTCCTTCGTTTAATGAAATTAAATATTTCTTTAAAATATGCAGCAGTCAACAACTCAATTTGTTTTTATTAGAAACCTAAATTACTGGCACGTGAGGCTGAACATCTTTAGGCCTCAAGTTCATGGACGCAAGGCAGTGCATCGTTAAGGTTCACGTTCATGTTCCTGACGTGCGTTACCTACTACTTAGGCAATGTTTTATTAAAGGTGATGGTTACCACTGGTGGGCCATATACTTGTTCGACCAGCTAGTTGTAAACAGTCTTATAGGCAAATAGCACAGTTCTTAATTTGGGAGGTAGGTAGGTATATCCAAAACTAGATCAGTTACTCAGCATCATTTTAAAAGACCTATTCATTACCCCACACGTATGGGTTTGATGAAAAAACTTTTTTGAGCTTCAGTTTCAAGCATGGGGACCCCCAAAATTTATAGTTTTTTTTCTATTTTTGTGTAAAAATCTTAATGCGGTTCACAGAATACATCTACTTGCCAAGTTTCATAAGTCTAGCTCTTACGGTTTCGGAGAAAAATGGCTGTGACATACGGACGGACAGACAGACATGACGAATCTATAAGGGTTCCGTTCTTGCCATTTGGCTACGGAACCCTAAAAAGAGCACGACGCGGTAAAAGTTTTTGTATTCTTTTAAGGTTTTTCCTAAGATTAGGTACCTACACCTACGGTTTTCCCTAGTTTTCCATCCATTTGCTGGATATTTAAAGTAAAATCAGTATAAAATAAGTTTGACACACGGATACTCAAAATGAAGCAAAATTCGTTTATTGAAAATACAATTAAGGCAGCAACCCTCCAAGGAGCGTCTATCTCATTTTAAATACAGGATTGGCCGAGAGCCCGACGTTTTGGTCATACCTATAATATATTTAGCACAAGTTTTGAAAAGAAACAGAAAGAACTTCTAGTCTTTTTTATATTTAATAGGCTAACCGCAATCTCATCTGATGTTAAATGATGATGCGTCAATGTAATGGCGCTTACCTAGAAGATTACATATTCACTCTTTTTAGAAAACATTTAATTTATAGATATTCAAAAAAATGGCAGCGAGTCCGTATTATAAGGCGCTTAGTGCGGGAATCAAATCAAAAGTTTATATAATCAGTAGAATCGGAAGGATCACTTTTAAACGTCTTTAAGATAGGTCACTTTTTCCGTGTTTTGTGAGGCTCATCCATTGATTCCCAGCACACACCAAAAAGTTGTCTGTCTCCAGGTCTTCGAGCTTGGCTGTCTTCATTCATTTCCCGTCTTCCATTAAGCTCTCTGAAACCATTCAAATATTTGCTTAAAAAGAAAATTATTCTCATAAATAACAAAATTATGCGTTAACAAACATGAAAAATTTATCCGAATAGAGAACCAGCTTTTTTACTTGATGTCGGGTAAAAACGACATAACGTGCGAAAATAACATGACTGTACGAGTACGCGTTTTATGTTATTTGACAAAAAAAAATTTAGTCATAAACATTGACAAGCTTAAAAAAGAGATGGATATTTATTTTATTTAACGGATTTATAGATGGAAAATTGGCTATTATTGGACCAATAGTACCCGCTTACGACATTACAAAGATCATAAATCGACATTTGACAAAAAATATTTTTCCAAAACTCCCACGTTCGCTACCAACCACACTATTTTCGATGGCAAAAGATCCCTCATTTATATAGTTACCTAGTGACTAACTTAAACGTTTACCTGCAAGAAATGTATTAGTAGTTACTACTTAAAAACAAATTCTTACCATTTGCATGAAATAAATAATAAAATGAAATCAATAAACCAAACAAAACGACTCATTAAGAATCTAATATAGTTATATTCTTACCATGACTATGACGAAATCTAGCCAGCACCACGCATTTGTGAAGTATTTTTGGAAACCTAGAGCGAGCCACTTGATTAATTAAATATGATTTATAAATATTTAAAATTTACTTGAAGATTCACAACTGTTTATTGTTAAACTTTTGTCAAATTTTCATTGTTTAGGTGACTCACTCCCTGGCTCACAATTATAATAATTGGAATTATGTAATTATTATTAAAATTACTGAGTATTATTTACACGTGTACAGTCTTTTAATATAACTTAAAGAGATCACTTCTTAGCATTGAAACCTTCTCCGTTAGGATCTAATATCCAGGGGTAGTAGGAGGGGCATTCCATGCATGTGAAGAGACGTAGGGTTTCTCCTGGCAGTTCCCTAGTGTTCAAGGGACAGGCGTTTGGCAGGGAGCAGAAAGGTTGACCTTTCACGTTTCTGTTCTGCGAGCTTTGATGATACGAGAGTCAGTGACAAAAGTATTTTATCAATTTCAATGCCTTTTAAGCTGGATTTAAAATATAATCTTTAAAAAAGTTTTGTAAGAAATACACACATCAAAATTGTCTAGGGATATTCAACATTTTGTTGATTTTTACAAAAACTAAAAATAATTTCTTACGAAAACTAGGTATGGCAAGAACATTTATTTTGTGTTGTTTATAAATAATTATAAAATACAACTGTTTGATATTATTTTTAATAAAAATTTAAGTTAGAAGAAAATCTCGAAAAATCCATAATTTAAAAAATGGTAAATGTCAAATCTATGTTATTTTAAATAAATAGTTGAAGCTATATATTAATCAAGTAATTTAGAAGATATATTATTTATTTAATACTATCTTTATGTTATTTAAATTTAAATTTTACATTGCGCTATCTTATTAGACTTTTTAAACTTCTTACTGTTGTAATGGGTTTCCAACCTACTTGCTGAATAAAAAGTTGGAATTTGGTTCAACGACCTCCTTGCAGTTAGAAAGACTTTAGAAAGTTGGAACATGGTTGAATAAAATAGAACTTGTTTTTTTTTATAATTTGACAGCTGTCAGTAGAAAGCGATTCTCCCTAGGGCTGAAAGTTTTACTTTCAATTAGGCCCCTCAAGCAACTTCAGACCTACTTTCAGAGTATGAGTAATGAAAAAATTCATAAATACTTGTGTAGTATTAGTAAATAGGTTTCTCAGTAAGTGATTTGTAAAATTTTAAGAGAAATAAATAATCTTAAACCAAAAAAAAAAAAACTTACCAATTTGCAGACACCTGAATCTGTCTAGTTTGGTAGGGTTGTTCTCTTCTGTGAGCAAGAATGTCATCATGCCCATTCGGTACATGTGCCCAGCAATAGATTCACAATCATTGATATCGCAAATAATCCAGCCTGTTCGCTTGACATGCTGAAATACAAAAGATTTCTGTTTTACATCAATATTTTCTAACGAGTGGGTATTTAGGTATCAGAAGCAGGTAAACCTCTCTGCCTCGAGCAGTACCTAAGGGTTTGTAGTTTGCTAGTAGCTACCAGTAAATCTTGAAAACTACAAAGAGAACTAGGTACTTATCTTAACAATCAAGGGGTGTACTCAGAGCCGAATGACATCGACAGTACACAGAACGTAACGATAACCTTCTCCTTCGAGTCTCAAGCCCAGAATAATCCACCGCCTCGCCTAGCCTCAGTCAGGCGACCAACATGACAGTTGATAGGAATCGGTTGGCTCAAAGGAAAACGTGGTAGTACAGGACTTATGGAACTCAAAAAATGTGAGGTTAGAAATTGTAATGCAGGAATTATCAGGGACACTTAAAAAATGATCATTAATTAGGTTAGGATTATCAAAATGTAAGGGGAGCTCTATGGATTTAGGCGGTAATATTTTCGATTTTAAATTCTTCCATAACAGTTTTGAATTGTGACTATTACAATTAATGTTTTGCTCAAAAAACGCTTTCTTTTCGCTGTTCAGCGCCACGATAACTTGTTTTTTTAAGTCTTTATAGAATTGCTTATGGGTTTCCAACTGAGTGATCCCGGCGTGCATGGACATTATGGACAAAGAAGATCAAGTGAGGGTAGTTAGTGATGCTGCCTCCACTTTTCAACGACGGTAGCACCACTCATGTCAATGCTCCAGTCAGCCCGCGACCACGGTTATTGCAACATAGCCGAAACGTCGGGAAAATAAATAAATTAAGGTAATATACGCGATAAATACCCGTATAATAAAATGTTTTATGATAGCGAAGTTTAAAAAGTACCTACTAATTTAATGTTTTTTAAGATTTAGTTTGTAAATTGTTTAAGTTTCCGAGGTATTTTAAAATATTAATAAATTTTAATTTATTGTTTAAACCTTTTTTGTTTGACAAACAGCATAGAGTAGATAAAATTGTGTTTATGTAGTGCGTAAAAGCTTGCATAATACAATCTTCTTCTTATCGTGTCACTGATTCTTTCGAACCAAGTGTGGTGAAAGGATTTTAAGTGCGCCTCGAAGAGGCTCCTTTCGTGCATAATACAATTCAAACCTAACAAGTGCGTCATGTTGTTCAAAATCAAAGTTAAAAGTGTATTTATTCAGTACAATTGCAAGGATTACTTTAAAACATCCTAAAGCTAGGTGAGTCTAGGTGCCAGTTCCACGCGACCAAGCCTAGAAGAACCATTCAACAAACTACGGCTTAATTCCTACCGTTTTTTTATATGATCCTTTTAGACCTCGGAATTTCTCGTCAGCTGTTCTAGTACGCAATGTTATTCTCGCTAAACTTAAAGTTGACTGCGATTGTAAATGTTTCAGCAATTCGGTTACCTACGTCATCAGTCTCTTTTCCTAAAACCTTGCTGGCTCGGAAAGCTCTTTCTTTAGGATTGCTCTCAATAGCCCAGTCGTTCAAGCAGGTTCCACTCTGCGCAATCGCCTTGTGAAATAGACCTTTCGACATGGGCGATACCATGTGGTACGTAACACTAGCCGCACCAGCGCTCTCGCCAAACAACGTCACATTGTCGGGGTCACCACCAAATTGGGACACATTCTCTTTTATCCATCTCAACGCAGCCACTTGGTCTTTAACGCCTGCGTTACCAGGAACCTCCGGAGTGTCCAACGATAAGAATCCTAACGTCTCCAATCTGTAGTTCAAGGTTATCAGCAGCACATCATGTTGGAGTAAGAACTTTGGTCCATACGATACTGCGTCACCGGATCCCGACATGAAGCCTCCTCCGTGTATGAAGACCATGACGGGTAGCTTATACTTGAACAACTTTGTCCTTGTTTGCAGTTTGCGGAATATTACTGAAAATAATGTACTTTTTAACCGAATTAAAATAAAATAAAAAAAGAGGTTCTCAATTCAGCTGTAACTCTTATTACTATATTTTTATGATGTTTCTTATCCTATAACATTGAGTCATTTGTGGACCGATTTATTATATTTTATTTGAAAGGAACCACTCAGAGTAAAAGACTTGTCCTTGCGTAAGAACTCCTAATTGAACTAAAGAAAGGTATGCAGTAGAGATCAAATTTATTGATAGGGTATGTGAATCTCAAATACGATCGTACGAAATTTTGTTCCTATAAAACACCATTTATTTTCTCATAATTCTATATACATAATTATGCTTTTTACTATCACATGTTTGACGAGCACCTGTATGTGTTGCGCTCTTTTTAGTATCTACTATTAAAGCCTGCGCACACCTTGTTCGCTGGCAGTAGCGATCAGTGAAACGCTGTCAAATATCGCTGTCAGATTTGAGATTTGACAGCGTTTCACTGATCGCTACCGCCAACGAACTAGGTGTGCGCAGGCCTTTACTAAACTGATGCAATAAACATTATCGATTTACCGATACTGAAACACAAATGGCTTAGCGTGTCATTCCTAACGACAGCAAAAAAAAGTTTTGCGTGGATACGAATGTGTATGGGTAACTCGGAGGCAGGGGTCATCAATAATAGCAGCCGCAAGGCGATATCTGCCGATACATTAGCTAGATACTATCGCCAACTAAATTTTCTTCAAGCCTAACAGAGATGATGGCAAAAGCGTAAGAAAAAATTATAAAACAGAAATAATATTTTCCTAGTTTATCCGTCAGGCTTTCATTGAGTATCAGAAATCATAATTCTCAGTATATTAATTATTATATTTCAGTTGGAAAACATGGGTCAAGAGCACAAAATTAGCCTCTTTGAGCACTTAAAACCCACGACGCGATAAGAAGAATCTAAATTCAATAAACTTTTACACTATTTATAACTTCATATTTCAGAGAAAGTATAGATGAAAATTCCACACAAGGTATTGAATTAAAAGTAATTCAATACTTTGTGTGGAATTTTCATCTATACTTTCTCTGAAATATGTAGTTTTTATATTTATTTGTTTACATTCAAAAATGTTCGTTACTTTGCATCTTTATCTTTTATGTTTTTACTACAGAAAAAAAGTTAGTTTTATGTTTATTTTTATTCAGTTATGAAAAATAAGAAGCATAACCATTTGAGGGTTTTAAAACTAATAAAACTGTTAAATCTATTAGGTAATAAACATAAATATTAAGCGTACAAAATTATTAACCATAAATAAATAAAGTTATTTAAAAACATAGAATTTGGAAAATGAACATACAAAACTTAATAATAGACTTATATAATAGGTAAGGTATCAATAACATTTTTAATTTAAAATAATGTTGATACGATACTAAATAATGGTCTGAGTCAATTTAAATAGTTCATAGGAAGTGGGAAACTGCGAGCCGCGTTTTCAATTAATTACGTATGGCCTTGAAGGTCAACGAACGGAGAAAGGTACCTGACCACTGATTATGTAAATTGTGTGCTTGTAGCAAATCATTTGATTGTGACTATTACGGTTACAGCTGGCGATTGGGTTCTAGGGTAGCGATAATTAAAAATTGTTTGACGTTGGACCATGGCATTTCAAACGTAAAACCACTAGGCGTAAAGGTTATCTGAAAATGACGTGTTTTATACAAATTATAAGTAATCTTACTTTTTAGCAGGAATAACTTTGATGACAGCAGATGTGAGAAAGCCAAGAGTGCCGTAAGACCAGGGCACCGCATAAAACAGATCTTGGTTTTCATTCTGTTCAAACAAAATAATAATGGGTTTAGCTACTAAAAACGAGATTTAATTCTTATTCAAGATCAAACTTCGGAAGATTTCGCACAAAAGGCGTTTTCTTTGATGTGAGAGCGGGAGAAGTTTAATTTTGTTTATGTAAGAATAATTCAGGAATTCCATTTATTTAGGGGAAATCCTTTCATCTTGTTTCCGTTAGATATAAGTACAGAAAACAACAAAATTTGATTCCTGCACTCTTGCCGGTCACTTAATTACAGGGTTAGACTTCATATTGTGAGATAAAGAACCATAATGACGTTTATTTTTGAGCGCAAAATATAGATTCCGAGGAGGCTTGAAAGCTAAATCATGATCAAGTAACACGATCACCGACGAAGATCCGGACCGGATACGGCCAATAATTTTTCGACAAGCGCAAGCGAACGCAAGGTGAAATCTAATTTGCAAAATTTTGTGGCCGGGAAGGGAATTAGGTAAGCAAAGTCAATTCTGAAAGTAAGTAGAATTTGAATTTAAAATGATTTATAGATGGAGGGAGTGGCTAATGAGGCGTCATGCGAGAGGGGAGCGTGTTTACGCCTAGCGTCTGTCGATGTGTTTTTTTAAATCGGCCTTTGGGCGGCGCGACGCCAACCACAACAGTGCGGACTGCTGACGCAATTTAGAACACGCCTACCAAACAAATATAATCAACAGCTAATTGATTTCATAGCCGAAAGTCCATCATCAATAGATCAATATTCATAGAGCGCAAATACAATACCCCCATATGGTTGTTCTAATTTTGAGGCAAATTCAAATTCAAAATAGTCTTTATTCAGTTGAATTTCAAGAATCACTTTGAAACGTTTTAAAGCTGGGTGAGTCTAGGTGCCAGTTCCACGCGACCAAGCCTAGAAGAACAGGCATGAGCAAAGGTCAGTGAAATGAATCAACAGAAGTCAGTGCACCTATACTAGTAACTTTGTTACTTATCTTAATAATAAAATACCTACACATAAGTACTTACCTTAGTGAGCAGAATTAAGTTATTGTGTATTTGGGCTGTGACCGTCAAACTACGTATGCATCATTTGGTTCCCATAGTACAAGCTCTGCTTAGTTTGGGGCTTGATAGTGTTGTATAGATTGTCCACAATACCTATTTATTTATCTCGCGCGATCCCTTATCCAACAACATTAGTTTGATACTCCACGCCACGGTCACGGTCTCAAACAAAAAATACCCATGGACGCAACCGAGGTCTACTTAGACGGGAATGACTTTAAGGAATTGCAAAATTATGCATTCATCGGAAGAAAAAATATGAGATCTCTGTATGTTAATTCGAGCGAAGTTGAAACCATACAAAACAGAACATTTGCTGGTTTATCTTCGCTTATTGTATTGCAACTCGGTAACAATAAGCTGAAACATTTGAACGGGTACGAGTTTGAACATCTGACACAGCTCAACGAGCTATACTTGCAAGATAACTTCATAAGCCATATTGCTAACTCTACGTTTATGACACTGCACTCCCTGAAAGTTCTTAGGTTAGATGGCAACAGATTAGTTGACTTTAGTGTTTGGAGTTTGAACAGCAATTTGAATCTGAATGCGTTGGCTTTAGGTAACAATATGTGGTCCTGTAAGTGTCGATATTTACAAAGATTGACGGCATACATCTCCGATAATGTACCTAAAATCATTGACATTACAGATGTCTGGTGCTGGAACACGGACCGTAAAACATCACAAAAGAAAGAACTCAGCGGAACTAATATAAAAACTGTGTAACATAATAATCATGACCGTTCAATTTCATGCTTTCCAAACAAGTAATCTCTATCAATTAACAATTTTAATTCAATTATTTTTTGCATGCAGTACACCGATAGTATCTATTGTGGGATAAATTGAAAGTCTCAAACACCTACCGCTCGTTAGTCTGGCACATTACCGGAATAAAATATCCAGATAAATAAATAAAAAAATATTATGGACAATCCACACAACACTATTTAGCCTCAAACTAAGCAGATCTTGTACGATGGGAACTAGATAGCTGATATTAATACTCAACTATTTTTTTTAATACATACCTACGGTTCTCTTCCGACGATACACATTTTTCAGCAGAGAATAATCAATGACTTAAGTGGATTTTTGTTTTTTAATTTTAATATTGAAACTATTTTCTCTGAAACTATTCTTCTCTTAGAAATGGCAATTTTAGGTCACGCAGATCTTGCGGAATATAGAAAAATTGTATACATTGGTATACGGAAACTAAATTGGTTGAAAATTATATTTTGCAGAATTATTGTAGCGCTCATCTCATCATCATTTATTTATTCTGCTAAAAAAACTAAACTGTGTGAACTCGAGACTTGGGGACATGGAGGGACATTGGGACACACTGATTTTATTTATAATTGGGTTCACACTCTTTATCGCTTCAGCATCCAAAGATTTTTTTAAAATAGCAAGGTAACTAAGTAAATGATTTCATAAAAAATTACAATTAATTTATATTTTATTTTTATTTGGTTGGTGCAACCACCTTTGAATGGACAGACTTTTATTGAAAATACTCTATATCCAAATATAAATCTTAGTATACTCATGTATATTTATTGCGTGAGGGCAAAACGTAAATATGATACTTCGCGTGTTCTATATTCAAAGGTAATGACAATATTTCCGCGCATGTTTAAGAAAAGTGTATTTTCATCCCACCAGCTCGGAAAGTGTGGTTTTCCTGTTCAATATCTGACTGGAAAAGCCGTTTTTATCCGCTAGAGGATAAAGTAAATTTGAATTTAGAATATCGTGTTTAATAAGTTTGTGAATACACAACCTATTTACTTCTACCTCCATGGTGCCGAACTTATCATACAACCTTTTTTATTTTGTTAAAAACTCGCACTCGTAACCTTCTTGGTGTATTTGTGAATTCAAAACACCATTAAACCTATTTCAATCAGAACAAAAGTAGTTTAAATTAGCCGGAAGTGCAGAAAAGTTTACTTTTTCCGGGTAAAAAACTGATAATGTAAACAATTACAACCTACAAGCACATAGACGCAGGGCAGAGTATCAAAGGGTACGTTTGAAATAAATATTGCGTTAGTGCCTTGGTAAAAACTTTCACAGGAGACTTATTGGCTAAATACTCCAAAATACAAACCAACAACCTGATTGCTAGAAATATATGAATAAATTTTAGTCTAGCGTATGCTTGAGTACTTGAGTGAGAAGTCACAAACTGAATAAACAAGATGCACGTTGCGAATACACACGTTAACAAAATGATGATGCAATTGTACCAGACAGACCTCTGTGTCTCAATTTAACCTTGCCACCATGTCAGTGAGATATTAGCAAGTTCATTATTAAGTAGGTACTAGCATCCGCCCGTAAATACGTTGTAACCCGGATAAAAAATCTAATGTTTATTTAAAGTCTCGTTCAATGTAGCTTTATTCCAAGTCATCAAAATATAACCTGTTAGAAATAAATCGTCTAAGTATATAGATGATATATATCCGCAAGACCTCAATAATTGTACTACTGGTTTCATAAGTTTAGTAAAAATAAATGGAGCCGTACAAATTCCAAATGGAAGAACATTAAATTGATAGACAGAATCATCTATAATGAATCGTAGGTATTTTCTTGACCCCTCGTGGATTTTAATAAGAAAATAAGCGTCTTTTAAATCCAAAGTCGCAATATAGCATTCCTTAGATATAAGCTTAAGGGCTGTACGGATATCTTCTAGCTTAAAATGTTTCGTATTAATGAACTTATTTAACCCTTTTAAATTCAGAATGAATCTCATCTTGCCATTGGGTTTTGGCATCAAAAAAACACGTGATATATATTGGTCCGAACAGGGTTGACACTTGGAAATAGCTCCAATGGATTCTAGATTTTGTAAAGTATCTACTATGTGAACTTTTTCTATATCTGAAAAATGATTCGATTTCGGTAAACAAGATTGATGCACCGGGCGATCAAACTTAATTTGATAACCTTTAATCCATGATAATATAGCACGGTCTTGGGTTATGAGGGACCATTGGTCATAGAATTGAGCAAGTCTGCCAGCATAGCTTACCGGATCTATTGTCGGCGAGCCGGTTTGGACCTCTGCTTGTAATTGCATGTAAAAGTTCGATTATATAATTAATCCCAATAAAGTAACGGGAACGGGGCTGACAAAGCCGCAGGCGGTCGCTAGTATTACTATAACAGCAAGAATAGAAGCTCATTCCTAATTTCTAAAACTAAACAAAATATATTTCCGAATAAAAATATTGAATAAATCCTACATGATGTTGCTAAATTCTACATTCTCCGGATCACTCGGATAAACATAAATATTGATCGATTGTGGCGGTTTGAAAGCTATGGCCATTTAGTATTTACCTTACTTTCACTCTGACTTTGGAAATGCATTGTCGAACGCCGTTTTATTTATAAGTACTTAACTAACTTCCGCACAATAGATTTTCTCACCCGTAGGTCATCTCTACCTACTTGCCCTCCTATAAAAAATCGTTATTCAAAGTCATTAGTCAAATAAAAATGGTATCATCGGCATACTGTAGCAAATCTTCTGTGGCCAAACATAATTTGTCGTCAAACTTTGATATGTGACCCGAGTGAAGTGGGTTCAAATCAAAGGTACCGAGAAAGTAAATAAACAAATGAAATGGAACTCTTTGTTTCTTGAACTTGACAAAATGAGTCTCGAATGAAGTGATTGTGGGGTAGATTTAGATTAGATTTATTATTACGATTTAAAATTAATAAAATGTAAAATATTGGTCCTTACTTACCTATATATAGTCTTTAGCACACTTATAAAAAGAAGGAGGTATCTCCTTTTTCCCATAAAAAAACATCGAAATCGGTACAGCAGCCATAAAAACGGTATGTTAGCCTAGAGAGACAAGAATTTTTGATCAGGAGAGACAAGAGTTTTCTTAAAGATACCACAGTCTCGATTCCAAGTAACCTTGTGTAAATGTATTAAGAGATTATCAAGGAATTTCTTAACTACGTAACAAGTACACTACATAAATCCTTGGAGATTAAATACAAAGTTCAGCAATTGTGAATTAGTAACCGCTTAACTGACCCATACATTCTACTAATAATATATAATAATGCTAGTCTATATTCTCTATGTAGTCTTTGAAACTCCTTTCTTGCGCATTTGCTTCCAACCTCCTTGATTAAACCTAAGATTTCGGCAGGAAGGTATTCGCGTACCGTATAACGCCGCAGTGTTGGAGCCAAGGGCCTGAAGTCCTGAACCGGTCTCATCCGGGCCGGACCGTTACCCCGCGTCGCGTCCCACGTGGAGAATGTTGTAATGGGTTTGATTCCCGATCTTATGGTAGCTTTATGTAACTTCTGTAACATTCAAGATGGATAAAACTAAGTCAGAGTTTTTTTTGAACCAGCATAATGACCCACCTGATGTCAAGTGGTAACCATTGCCTATACCTATATAACAAAGCATTGCCTCACAGGTCATGCACATTAGGAACTTGCCTTACCATGCATTGTCTTGCGTTTCACTAATTTGAGGCATACTAATGCCAACATGTGCCAGTAATTTCAGCGGCACCCACACCCTTCAAACCGAAACATAGCGATGCTTGACGTCACAAATAAGCATGGTGATAGTATTCCCCGGATGAGACCTTCACAAAGAGCTATACTAGTACCAAGATTCAAGATCTCAGATACAATACTTAAACACAATTGTACTTTATTTCAACTGACAGAGGCTCAGAAAATGAAGGAGGCCGATAGACCTTCATGGATGGGATACCCAGCAGCAGCGATCAAAGCAGTGGTGGTCTCAGGATGGTCTCATGGTAGCCACGCCTCCAAGTCTGTCAGTTGTGGGTTCAAATGTGGTCGTGCACATATTAATTGTTTGCCTAAGAATGTATATAACTACTCAAACGGCGAATGAAAACATCGTGAGAAAATCGTCATGTCGTAGAAATTAAAAGCTCTAAAACATGGTGTGAAGTGAACGAAAAGAGCCTCTTTGACGCGCACTTAAACCTGTTCACCACACTGATTCGGAAGCAAAAATGACACGGCTGGCGAGAAGAACTACGAAACTTTTATAAGCAAACCAGAAGTGTCTATGGTTGTTTTGAGCTTGGATGTTCAATTTTCTACAGTGAGTTGGTATATATAATTACAAATCCCAGATGCACAACATACGAGTGGAAACCTACATACCTACAAGCGCAGAGCGATGCCACAGGCTGGCGAACATCTGTCGAGGCAGCTGCATGGTGCTACCTGCAGCTCTGCCAACATGATGGATTTAATTTATTTTGATTTACAAGTTAATCGCGGTTTTTAACTGATAGAAGGTAACTTTGCTCTTACTTACTCTAGTTATACATTAGTCATATAGGAGCTTCTTGAGGCGCACTTAAAATCCTCTCAACACACTGGTTCGAAAAAATTAGTGACACAATAAGAATAATTTTAAATTTAAATTTCAATTCAAAGAAGTCTATAGTAACGAGTAAGTCCCTGTTTGAGGGCAGATGCATACATAATCGTTAAAAACAATAGACAAGCTCTGCTTAGTTTGGGGCTAGATAATGTTGTGTGGATTGTCTATAATATTTATTTATAATGAGCCCACCTAGACACTGACACACGTCTCTTGATATCTCTAGTCAGAGACACTAGACACGTCCCCGTGCGTAATATTTCATGGCTTGGTACCGTGTTTTATTGAATTTACCTTATGTTTTAGCCGTTTTTCTGCTTTTCTTGCTAGGCTACCATTATCAAGCGTATCAGGTGGGCCTAGATTTACCGAGCTCTAAGACATTCTAAAGCGATCCTTGTGATTCCATTCCATTTAAAGTATTTTAAACGGGTCCTGTCAAAGTAAAGTCTTGCGTACATTGAAGCGTCCTGTCAAATAACGCTGTCATAGTTTATTTCTCAGCGTTTAACTAATTGCCACCGCAGAACGCTTAGGCCCAGATTCATAGACCGCACTTTGCTTTACAGCAAAGGAGTATTCTCAAAGTAAGCTTTGTTTATCGAAATTTACTTCAACATTTTGAATAAAGAAGAGCTTGACAGAACTATGAAATATATTTTTGGTTGAAAGTTGAACTTTCCATCAAAGTAAAGCCAAAGTTCGGTCTATGAATCTCACCCCCGAATACTGAAACGCAACTCAGATTTAAGCACGTCTCAAGCGACGAATATTTGACAGTTTTTCATTGAAAACTGTCAAATATTCGTCGCTTGAGACGTGCTTAAATCACGCGATAAGAACAAGGCGAATTTAGTTATATTTTTCAGGATTTACTTAAAGATGAACAAAGATTCTATGTTTATTTTCGAATGTCGATTAATAGTTTTAATGAATTGTATAACATCACTAGCTGTCACCCGCGACTTCGTCCGCGTGGTTAGTATAAAGTCATAGTTTGAGTTCGTTTAAAAGAAACTATTTTATGGTGGAAAGCGGACAACTATTGATATGTTTTCACTGTTTTTTTCGTATTTTTTGTGAGTTATTTTTCGTGAATTTGTCTTAGTGGCTAAGTTGGGTTATGTATGCGTTGGTTTTACATGACCAAGTGCTGATTACCTTCTTTGAACGATCAGATTTGATTCAAACTTTGCACACCTGTCAAAGGTCAATGACAATGCAATAATATGAAAAAAAAATGAAAAAAAAAATAAGTAAAAAATAAATCAATTGATTATTACAGTTTTATTTTTAACTTTTTAGTTCAATTAGTTATAAAAGCGTTTGTTTTTAGTTTTTTAAACTATAATTTATTTGTCTGGGAGTTGCATGTCGCGTGACGGTCGGCCGCGGAGTAGGGATAAAGTGAAAGGCGCTGGTCAGAGCAGCCGAGGCCAAAATTAAATATGGCGGCGCCTATAGTTCGCATCAGCTGACCGTGTAGTGTATACATTCCGAAAATATATAGTTAAATGTCTATAATGTGAAAAAAGTTTCTACGGCCTACTAGCAACTCAACTGATTCGCATTGGGACTACTATCAATAAATACTTGGGATAATTTTGCAATGAAACACTTCTTAAATATTACCAAAATTGTGTGAGCTTATTGTTTAGTTAGGAAGCGTCCATAAATTGCGTGAGGTGTTTTTTTTAATTTTCTGTCCCTCCCCCCTGGTGAGATGTCGGGAGATTTTATTCAACCCCCTCCCCCATCCCCCAATCACACGTGAGATTTTTCAAAATGTGGGTTTCTTACGGAAACGCGCTGGATTGTTTTGTAAAAAGAAAAAAAAATTGCTTCGTTCTTTTATTTACGACTAGTTAGTGGCGCTAAAACAAAGAACGGGCTTAAAACGGTATTAAAATAGCATGATTTTTTTTTGTTTCAATCAGAAAAAATATTGCGTGATATTTACCGATACCCCCCCTCTCCCCAACGTAAGATAAGATGAGATTTGACTCGACCCCCTCCCCCCCTTAAACATCTCACGTAATTTATGGACGCCCCCTTAGGCAATAAATAAATCAATAAAATAAATAAAAAGTATATTAAAAAATCCACACAACACTATTTAGCCCCAAACTAACCGCTTAATAAGTTTTTTATTCGATTAGCTGCAATGAAATGTAAACAGGAAATTGTTTGAGTCTAGACTCTCACATGCAACAGATGGTTTCCACATAACATCGGGCAGGCAGGTTCCATCGGCTAGTAAAAAAAACATAAGCAGCTCACTTTGAAGTTTAATAAATATAAGCTTTATACTCAGCTTATACTAAATGAGTATGTAGAATTGTAGGCGGCTTTTTAAAGCTTAGTGAGCAAATCACACAATTTACTAGTGCTAACCTTCATCAGAACCATTCTTACTAATACCACTAAAAACATAGACTTGCTACTTTTTAACGTGTCACTGGTTTTTTTGAACCGAATACGAGGCTTTGTAACTCCTAAAGTACCTAACATCTAGGCAGTTAGTGTTCTTCATAAAATTACTTACTTACGTATAACCGAAATAGGCAGAAAATAATATGCCTGTCTGTCGCCTGGAGAAAGTCATTAGCATACGAATTTGTTTAACTTTCCATTAGCCGTATTGTTTTATAAACCTACCTATGTTTTTGATTCGCTCGATGGTATTCTGAGATTTTGCTATTTCGAATTAAGCGATCATAGCCATATCATTAGTTTAGTGTGTAAGACCTACCTTTACTTGTACGTACTTCGTAATTTTATTTTAGTTGCTTGTCGCTGAAACCAACGAAATATCATAATTTTCAGTTTAAAGAAAAACATTAATTTTAATACCAAATGGAAAAACCAGTGACATCACACACGCCAAAATAGTTTTTCAGTTGTTTTTTTCATTTTTTCAGTTTCCGTCCGCCAATAACCTTGTTTAGTTAAAAAAAAATCAGCTGTTCCATACATTTTGGCGAGTTTTGCGAACATGTAGGGAATAGCTGATTTTTTTTTTGCGATTTCACATTTGGTCTCATAGTAAAAGTTGTTCATAATGATGAGTAAAGTTACGTGTTTAAGTTTCGGTCACTAATTACCATCCTAGGCGCGCGTCACTACATATAGAGCTAAATACTTAACAAGGTTTTTCTATTAGGTCTAAGGTATCTCTCTTATCTTAAACTGCCACGCTCGAGTATTTCCGAAAATTCCCCTATTCGCCTCCCTAACTATTATTCATCCTACCGCTCTCCTCAACAATACTGCGCTTCACGATAGAAAATCAAAAGCTATGACACGTCTTACCTGTTTTACATTTCTTTTATACAGCAAAGACAAACAAGCTTACGGCTCACCCGATGGGATGCGGTTACCGTAGTCTATATAGACGCCTGCATTTACAGAAGAATCTCAAGCGCGTTGCCAACCTTTTAAAACTTTTAAAACACCCTTTGTGAGAAGCCTCACAGTTCTTAGAGAAACATGAGCAGGGAGATCATTCCACAGCCTGAGTGTTTACGGGAGGATGTTTCTCTGAAATCGAACAGAGTGCACGACAGCCCTGGCTCCAAGGTGTAAGGCTGATTTCTCTGGCTACGACGAGCAGTGCGGGGGCACATATTTGCATCGTTTGATTTTATAACTTTTTCAATTAGTTGGCTATTCATAATAATAGATGGAACTCGAAAATAGTTACTTAACAATGCTAATCGAATGCAAAAATGTAAACAAATTAGCCAAAAACCAAACAATTGTTACTTGAAGGATGACTTTGACAGCTCTGTTTAAAAATACAACTTCAGTTTAACGGTTGATTTATGGCCTGCGCACACCTAGGTCTCTGGCTAAAGCGATCAGTGAAACGCTGTCAAATATCGCTGTCGAATGACAGCGTTTCACTGATCGCCTACGCCAGCGACCTATAAGGTGTGCAGGCTTTTACAACCAAAAGATAAAACAAATGCAGTTTTCCAATCAGTGAAAGGTTCGTAAAGGTCTGCGCACATCTAGGCGATGGAGATGGTGTTCAGCTGAATATGACAGCGATATTTGACAGCGCTTCAGCTGATCACCCACATTTTAGTCAAATGGGGGTACTCCAAACACGCGGACTAAAAAGAAACTCAATCAACTTTCGTCGCCGACTGTTCCTAAGTAAAGTACGTACTTACCTACCTATAGGCAATACCGTCTTTACCATAAGGGCACACGGGGCCCGGGCCCAGGGCCCCCAATCTGAGGGGGCCCTGAAGGACCGACATTTCTCTAACACATTTATTCGGGCACGCTACATTTTTTTTCACAATACTACGCCATTATATCCTACTGTATTTGATTACCTATAATAAATGGTCATACTTATTAAAAAAATCATATTATAATAAACTTTTATTACTTTCCAAGAGGGCCCAAAATTCTTGTGTGCCCAAGGGCCCCAGCCTAGTTTCAGACGGCCTTGCCTATAGGTATAGCTGCTTGAAATAAAATAAACTTGTTCTGAAGTTGTGGTCCAGCTAGATGGTGGATAGTGGCCTAATAATTCTACCACATGATTGTAGGTAGGTCAGGCACCTACTTCTATGTAGCTAAGCATCTTTCTAAATCCGAAATAAAAAAGTCCCTTCTGAAACTTCCTTCCCTTTTAAATTTTGAATAAAGAAGAGCTTGACAGAACCATGAAATATGTTTTTGGTTGAAAGTAGAACTTTCCATCAAAGTAAAGTCAAAACAAAACATCTACGCATGACGATATCATCTTTTTTATCCCGACTAGTGATGTGACTCGTCGCCCGGTCTCATTAGGGATGTCCTATTCCCAAAACCGGCTAACAATACAGAGTCAAATATTTAGGAAACATTTTAGCATTCTAGTTTTAACAATTTAAGCACTCCTAGGTCACTATGTGGTGACTAAATTCAATTGGGTAAATTTTATGGATGTTTTTCAAGGTTTGGTCGCGTGGAACTGGCACCTAGACCCATATTAAGAGACATCAAGTGATTTTTTTGATACAACAGAGGGCAAGTCAGTTTTTTTTTTATACGTCATAAACCGTAAACCGCAATTTACCTTTCGACGAACTACAAGAACCTTATTATGTTACATCAAGTAACATAATATAAAGGTTTTTGTAGTTCGTCGTGCTACGGAACCCTTCATGGGCGAGTCCGACTCGCACTTGGCTGCTTTTTTATGTAAATATAAATGCAACTGCATAAAAAAACTATTTTTATGAATGAAAGTGTGTTCGTCTGTAGCAAACCATTATATTCATTATGAATTTTAATATTTTAATTAGTTAACTATTACAACCGAATTGCCAACCAATTAGTTTCAACATACCCGTTCTGATTCACATAAAATGCATGGAGTAATAAAAGCAAGAATAGCTAACACATACAAAATCATTGCAGTTTTCAATGTTATTACAAACACGTTTACCTAGCGCCAATACTAAAAGTACATTGAACAAAATGCTTTGTATAAAATTTACTGCAGGCGAATTAAATTTTTGATAGGATCTCATCATTTCCCACTGATTGCGTTGGTACTGTACTACATTATAATATGTTTTGCAATTTGTCGTTTGTAATTTAAACAAGTCGTAGATAATTTCAATCAAACAGCAGGTACAGTGAATATATTAGGATTACTATTAGAAATTCACTTAGGAGGCCATATAGCTCGAAGAACCGACAACCGCTGAGGAATAAAGGTTCTGGAATGGTGACCACGAACCGGGAGACGAAGCGTAAAGCGCCAACCCACCAGATGGATAGACGACATTGCTAAGATCGCGGGAAGTCGATGGATGGAAAGGGCTCAGAATCGTTCTTCCTGGAAATGTGTAGAGGAGGCCTATGTCCAGCAGTGGACTTCTTTAGGCTGATGATGATGATGAACACGTAATATTTTCAGAGTGGTCCTATAGAAATTTCATCGAAATTGGTTCTGCAGTTTGACCATGAAGTCTTAAGTCGGTTTCTCAAATATTTATATCTTTCAAAAGGTGCGTGCGAGAAGTCCATTGACGGCTGTCTCCGCCTTAAGTAATTTAAAAGAAATGTACTTACCTATTAAGCTGACAATATTGCAGACCACTACATTATCCTCATGTTAAATTGTCAAGTTAGTATCAAGTTTTAAGCCATAGTAACCAGATCTCATTATGTCCTTCATGTGGTTGTTTTGAAGACATTAGTACCTTAAAACGCCTACTTTAGGATATGTTTGGACTCCCATTTAACTTAACGGCGGGCCCGGCCATAATAATGAAAATTTAAACCCAGTTCGTATCGCGCTATGTAGGCTTTGATGAATAAGGTGAGTAATCCTTGTAGGTACAATCGAAATCAGGTTTAAATGCAAATGATCTTATTATACCTTGATTGTTGACTTCGTGTTTTGGTTACGTTTGGAAGGCGAGAACGTACATCCAGTTATTGTACACCCCGTGATTACGATGCCAGTTGAGTCTCATGTACTCTGTAGCAATCCATTCATTGATTTTTTGTTTGTTTTTGTTCTGGCACTAGAAACTTGTACTTATCCTTTAATCGTTATAGGGCGGACCTAATTTGGATGGATAAGGTTATGTTGGAGCATATACATTACGCAAATGGTGAGCGAGCAAACCGAGGTTGCCAGAAAATGATTTTTTTACAATAACCTCAATCCGATAATCCATCGCCTAATAAAATTAAAAATTATTATATTTAATTTAAAAACATTAAATTATTAAACTGTTACAGTGTACGTAGGCCTCAACAATTTGACAGTAAAAAGTGGATTGGTTTTCACGGGATGTACATTAACTGGCCGTACATTAACCGAACCCGTTACGCTGCCTCGTATGCTGACGTCACCAACAGACTAGACGTGCAGGTGCCAATACTCATTTACATTCTTGACCCTTCGAACAACAAACGAAAATATTCTCTAAAGTTATTACGGATAAGGAATAGTTTGGTTTGGATCAAGTTTAGAATGTTTCAAAAGCAATGACTGATGAAATATGGTAGGTAAAATACATTTTCGCGTTTAAATCAATGTACAGATGATTGCAGAAAAAAATTAGGGATCCTTGGTAAAATTTGAACAATAACCGAAGGTGTAGAAAAATTAGTCTTAAAATGTCTTTCGTCGAATGCGTTGCCGAAACTATTAGCGATAGAACAAAATAATGTACAAGAATATTGTCTACCCCGTGCGAAGCCGGGACGGGCTGCTAGTATTTAATAATTTTGCGGTCGCTAGTACAATTTATTGATTATATAGTATGTACTACCTCGTTCTTGTGCTATATCCTTTGCCAAAAACTCTCTAGAAGAAGTTCATAGTGCTTGAGTGCATAGGGGTCTAGAAGTTTTGATAAACAAGGCCACTATTTTCTATAAAATATGACATAACTGGACCATTCTTGGCAGTGTTTTGTTTTTAACCATTTGGCAATAAGAAAACTTACTAGAACCCTAGTAAATAGTAGCCATGGACCAAATGTAAGGCCGGCATGTCTAGTTAGAGGTTTACGGATACCAAATGCGGATACCTGATGTCTCAGGGGGATCCGGGGATCCGCATTTGGTAATAGGAAACCGTATTGGAATCTAAGTAAAAACTGACCATGGACCTCATATACGGCTGTGCCTCTGACTACCCTGACTACCCCTGAGACATCAGACCCCAAATAATCTAAGGTCCCAATATATCTGTTGGAGGATTCATTTAAGGCTGGTTCAAAGGTATAACTAGCAGCACATAACTCTAGCGCTGAGCGATACGCGGAGGGGATAGCTGCGCATGCGTCGTAGTGTGTGCATATCGCGCGCACTGGATGTGTGGATGTGTGCAGAGTATCCCTACCTTATTATCTAGACTAGATTTCATATTGAGATCTTCAAGTAGATATTGCTTCTCTCAAGATTAGGTAGGTACCTAATCTTTTAGTAAGTAGACCATTGAGTATAAACAGTTTACATGAGTTGACTGTATTACTGCGATTTTTTGCCCTATATAGTAGTTCTGGTTGCGATAAAAGCACACCCTATAACACAGAACTATTGGGATATTATTTAAGCTTTTACGTTAAAGTCCCTGGGTCATGATTTAAGATGGAATAGGCTTCTCCAGCACCTATACCATCCTGACAGCTTAGTCGGCCACAGAAAAGACATGGTCATACGTGCGGAGCTGACTAAGCCGCGGGTTTCCACACGATGTTTTTCCTTCACCGTTTGAGAGCACTAGCATTGTGTACATACATTTTTCGACAGAAAAACTCAACGACTCATTTCTCTGTGTTAAATTTTAAATATTTCTACCTACTATGTTTTAAATTGGATGTCTCCTGCCAAGAGGGCGTTACTGGCTGCGATACAGTTTTATACTTCTGCAGTCAGTATCGTTTACACTTGTTTTTTAGGGTTCCGTATCACGCTCCGTAGGAAGGCGGCATTAGAGATACAAATAGTCCTAGGAATTTTAAGCCATAATGGACGCTCTCAGGCAAAAATTCAACACGATTTATAAAATAAATCCAATAACAAGATACAAGGGATTTGTGAGTTGCTACGCCGCTACGCGGTAGAGCTACGCTGTAGTACTACGTTTTGGTGCTACGATTATGTTCAATACAAAACATAAAATTACGTTTAGTAGTTCGATACATAATAAAAAAAAGCACCCAGTGCGAGTCGGACTCGCCCATGAAGGGTTCCGTAGCATCAAGTAACATAATTATAAAGGTTCTTGTAGTTCGTCGAAAGGTAAATTGCGGTTTACGATTTATGACATATAAAAAAAAACTACTGACTAGATCTCGTTCAAATCAAATATCGTTGGAAGTTTGCTTATATACAACATAATTATATTTTTTTTAGTTTTGTCATTTTATTTTGGAAGTAAGAGGGGGGGGACCAACTTTTTTCCACTTTGGAAGAGTCTCGCGCAAACTATTCAGTTTAGAAAAAAACCTCAACATCATTTTTGAAGACCTATTCATAGATACCCCACACGTATGGGTTCGATGAAAAAAAAGTTTTTGAGTTTCAGTTTCAAGTATGGGCACCCCAAAAATTTATAGTTTTTTTTTTCTATTTTTGTGTAAAAATCTTAATGCGGTTAACAAAATACATCTACTCGCCAAGTTTCATCAGTCTAGCTCTTACGGTTTCGGAGAAAAATGGCTGTGACACGGACGGACAGACAGACAGACAGACAGACAGACATGACGAATCTATAAGGGTTCCGTTTTTGCCATTTGGCTACGGAACCCTAACAAGATACAAGGGATTTGTGAGTTGCTACGCCGCTACGCGGTAGAGCTACGCCGTAGTAATACGCTTTAGTGCTACGATTATGTTCAACACAAAACATAAAATTACGTTTAGTACCTAGTTCAATTCATAATAAAAAAAACATAGTGCGCGCATCATCAGCGTGAAGAAGTTCACTGCGCAAGAACGAATCTCCCAGACGGAGAACAAAAATCTGTGTTCACCTAACAAATATTTGTTCTCGGTGGGGATCGAGCCCACGACCTACTGATGAAGGCAGAGCTACTACCAACTGAGAGACCAGTCGCAATTTTATTTTCTTCTTCTTCTTCTTAATGAATGGCATCTGTTCTTTTTATGAAATAGTGCAAACTGTCACAAATAACGTTATAAATCAAGTCGCATGTTCTATGTCGCGTGTTCTACCAATTATTAGCAATAATAAAGCCTTTGTTATAACAATGAGATCAATTATAATCTCGATGCATAACAACTGCTTTACCTATGCACATTAATTGAATCTGAACAGGTTTTCAAATCAGCTATCTGGTTCCCATATTACAAGCTCTGCTTAGTTTGGGGCTGGGTAGTGTTGTGTGAATTGTCCAGAATATTTATTTATTTATTTAATGGATTTTTTGTGGGTACTTAGTAAAATAACCAACAGTTTTTTCTCATTGAAAAATTACGAACTGGTTGTCATACCCAAAAATGGGAACTACGTAGCTGCTACCAGCTAACTGATCCAGAGCGCGTTATGTACGCAATTTGTCACTTTCGCCTCAAGTTTTTTGTTTTATGCAACTAGTTGATGGAACAAGCATAATTATGGTCTGCTTGATAGTCACACTTTGATGGAGTTTGTAGTAGAAACAACGGGATATTAACAACATTTCCTTTACCGGTTGAACTGAAGTCCACGAGTAAAAGAAATGTTATTGGCAGACAAACCAACCGTGATCATGGTGCATGCAACTGTGCCGAAATATCAGAAGTCGAAACTCAAAATTTAATCATGGTAAATATCCCGTTGTTTCGTGTAGATATCGATGGCTTTCAGGATACAGTTGACAGCCTCTGTAAATAATACATTTCAATATATAAATGGCAGTACTCACAAACAGTGACGGAAAACATCGCGAGGAAACCTTAAATGTTAAAATTCTTTCACCACTGTCGGGTGGGTCCAATGAACTAGAGTTAAGGTTGTTCGATTCCGATACAAACTGAATTTACACAACTATGGGCAAACAAAGTATAAAAATGTACACTGAAATAGCTGTAATAGAATTTTACAGTGGTCTTTATTGCCGGCCAGTTATATAAAGTTGGAAAAAACTGTAGGATAACAGAAATATTAATAAAAAACAAAAAAAAAAATTTTTTCGTCATTCTTTCTAACGGGTACTTGGCATTGAATACGTGAATGAGCTTAAAACATATGTCTCAAAATAGTCGTAAAAGTCTGTTAGTTCTTTTTCTGAAGCCCCGACTGCCACGACCAACGGCTACCTACCACTCCAACTTTATATAACTGGCCGGTAATAAGGACCACTGTAAAAGCCTATTACAGCTATTTCAGTGTACATGAATACTTTATTCGCCCATAGTTGTGTAAATTAAGTTTGTATGGAAATCGTACCCCCTTAAGAAGAATAAATAAATGCTTGGTCAATGGAAAATCATGACTGTACAAAAGAGAAAATATTATTAGATGGTATAATAAGGCCATTCCGCACGCGCACTAATTGATTATGTAGGCCACATGCACACATTTTCCGTATTCGATTTCCGGATTCGTTTTCCGTATTCGGACGTTCGAATGTATGGAATCAATACAAAATTGCATTTAATTTTGCATTGATGTCTGAATACGGAAAACGATAGTACCTATACGGCCGATCTTATAGTTACAACAAAGTGCAAACTAGTACAGAATAAACGTTTTTATGTTTGTCGATGTAGTCTGGATTCTAGCCAAAAGTTGTTCTTATGTGAACGGTTCGATAACAAACGTTTGTTAATACAAAATCATGTTTCAGCTTTATTCAACATCGAACCGGTCACAAAAGAATCATCCACTACTTTGAAGCGCGTAATAGATCAGTTAAATAAGAATTTACGTGCATTAGAATCATTAGTAACTAACACGACTTTCTTTTATATAGATCGATAATAATTATAGTAATATGAAACTATAGAAATAATTTTACTTCTAATTTTACGGTAGGAACCAAATGGTAGACCAAGCCTGTGTTCTAGGCTTGGTCGTGTGGAACTGGCACCTAGACTCGAAACTTTAAAACAAATATGAATCTGCAACGAACGAGTGGGTCGATGCATCGAAACAAAACAGTGTTCAAATTACTTACACTTCAGACGAATTCTACAGCGTACAAATTGAGATCTAGGACAGTGTTCAATATATCTAAGACACATTTAATAAAAATGTGCTGACAAGTTTTGTTTTATAGAAAAATGCTAGTTGAGCACTGTTTTGGAGGTTTTGAGTAAGTACCTATCTAGATCATCGTTAAGCCGTGTTAAAGTACGAGATTATAAAAAATTGCACTATTTAGCACGGTTTTAAATTGAAACTACTTAGCTAAGGACCAAAAAGCTTTACTACCCGAGGGGTACGAAGCTAGTTTTTTCCCTATTCGGCTAATGTGATCAAATCGAGCCTTCCGCAACGCCTTTTTACTGGACTTGGCAGCTTGGTTAAAGGCTTTCTTCAATTTACGAACATCAAACGACTTACGGTCTCGAGCGTCAACCCATGCTAAGTATGCTTCATGCTGTTGTGCCTTAGCCCGACAACAGTTACTACCAACTGAGCTGAGAGGCCAGTCAAGTCACGGCAAGGGCTAATAAAGTACCTGATCTAATTTGATCTTCACCCTATCATCGAGCAGGGTAACTTGAGCGCCATATTTGTCAATAACTCTGTCGATTACAGCTTTCCGCTTGTAGAACTTATCCCCGAGCGATTTGGTGACAATCTTCACCGTTATACCTTCTGTGAGCCAGTAGTCTTTGCTGGAAAAATCATCAAGTTAATAGAGGTTTATATGAGAGCACTGGTGGTCTAGTGGTAGCGGCCCCGCCTTCCGATCCGAAGACTACAAATATAACAAGTAGATTGCAAACACATGTATATATATCATCCTATTCACAATGTTACCCAAACAATATAACGTACTATAAACAACACAATACATACTCCAATATATTAATACTCCATACACGTATGTAGTATTGTACATGTTAGGTATTTATTGAATTGATATTCGTGGATGAACTATTACCAGTCGCGCATTGAGAAAAGCATGGTATAGATGCTGGGCAAGCCTTCGCTATCGATTTAAATGTCCCCACTACAGCGTTCCATAGTTTAGTAGTAGGTACTTCTTACCAACCACCGAGAATCTAAAATCTAGGCTTAGGACCTTCAGAAATTACCTTGATTTTAACATAATCGATCAAGTAGCCCCGTCTTTGGATCCTACGGTCGCGGGTTTGAATCCAGATCTGTACATATAAACCCACAAAGATACCTATAAACATATAAAATGAAATGAAATAATTTATTTGCTTGAAGTATGATACATTTTAGATCTTAAATATAGGCAAATACAGAAAAATAATAATATACACTTTCCTTGTATTCGTAATGAAAAGCACAGTGTTTACCTCGGGTGAAAGTCTTTTGAGTCCCTCAAGCTCCATTGGCGCCCTCGCTAACGCTCTGGCGCCAAACCCGTCTCGGGACTCAAAAAACGTGACTTTCAACACTCGGGTAACAATGTACTATTATATAAAACATGTGACAGAATTTATGACCTGACTAGGTATACCAGCTTATTATAATTAACAGTGATCGGAATAGGCAGAGTATATTTACCTAAAGTTTAAAGAACAGAGACGGAAATCGGAGACTTCCTTACGACTACATTTTTTTGTACCAGTAAATTTACCGGAACTTTAATTTTGTAACTTCCAATATCTTGTTTTATCATTAAAACTATAAATGCTTTAATAAATCATAATCAATGCTTAGACAAATGAAATAACCAATATTAAAAAGTTATATTTTTTTATATTTTTATGGTGGTTCAAAAAATATATGCAAAATGTTCTAAGGAAGAATGTTTAGCTTTAGTTGTAATAATTTGATGCTAAAACTTACATAGTATAGTTCTGGTAAATTTACCGGTACAAAAAAATGTAGTCGTTAGGAAGTCTCCGATTTTCGTCTCTGATCTTTAATCTTTAGGTAAATATGTAGATCTCGTTCAAACCAATTTTCGATGGAAGTTTGCATTTTAATGTACATCATTATTATGTATTTTGTTTAATTTTATCATTCTCTAATTTTAGAAGTTTATATTTTTGTTTATTTCTATTTTTGTGTGAAAATCTCAATGCGGTTTACAGAATACATCTACTTACCAAATTTCAACAGTATAGCCTTTAGAGTTTCGGAAAAAGTGGCTGTGACATACGGACGGACAGACAGATAGACAGACATGACGAATCTATAAGGGTTTCGTTTATTGCCATTTGGCTACGGAACCCATAAAACAGCTTTAAAAATTCTATTTCAAATCATGAAAATATTGGCCTGTCAAATAATAGAGAATTTAACTAAATTTAAATTCATAAATTTGTCTATAGACTATTTATTCGACAGACCGAACATATTTTTCGTAGTGTTAAAATAAATAATGCGAGTATTGATGTAAATGTGCAAGATGTATTATGAATGATGGTTGTGTGTGTGTGTGTGTGTTCAAGTATTATATCAGCTATCTGGTTCCCATATTACAAGCTCTGCTTAGTTTGGGGCTGTGTAGTGTTGTGTGAATTGTCCACAATATTTATTATTTTTATTCGTCAGTTGGAGCCTAATTCTCGGGCCGACCGAGATCATTTTGCAATTTTATTTTATTGCTTCTTTTCGAAGAGAGAATGGATGATTTCCTTGAGTAATTCATCGACGACCTCATCGTAGAAGCCTCGACAGCTACGATATACGGAAAACGTAGAAAAAGTGCGGGGTTGTGCAATGCCAATGTGTATTTAAGGGACATTGAAACTCGGTCTGCCCGAGAATTAGGCTCTTGGTTTAGATAGATAGATAACTCTTTATAGCTTACTATGACACGCTAGGTAAGTAGGATACAGTTTCTATCATAAAAATGAACAGTCACAGTAATACAATGGGTGGCCTTATCGCTAGCAGCGATCTCTACCAGACAACCTTGTTTATTACCTATAAGTGCCTGCCTTCACAGTTGGTAGTAGCCCTGCCTTCTGCGCTGGCGGGCGTGGGTTCGATCACCACCGAGAACAAATATTTTTGTGGTGAACGCAGATGTTTGTTCTCTGTCTGGGTGTTATATTGTAATCTATGTATGTAGGTATTTACAATGAAAAAAGTTTTTAAGTAATTTATCAGCTATCTGGTTCCCATAATACAAGCTCTGCTTAGTTTGGGGCTAGATAGTGCTGTGTGGATTGTCCGCATTATTTATTTATTTATTTATTTATTTGTAAATTCTCTAAACTAAGCTCCATAATCTTTCTTGCTATAGAAATCAAGTGAGATCTCTCAAATCCGTTCGATTGAACACCCACCCGATATCCACTGATGGGATTTTCTACCACTTGAGGACTCAACAGCCCGTGACGTCACTGACTATGGGTAAACTCCTCTCCCTTATAGGAATTTAGGGCTCGTATTCAATCCTGAACCCTTGCAGGGGTTAAACTATGTATAATATATTTCTAAGAACAACCCTAGGTACCTACACTATGTCAAGAATACTCTTAAAATTGAAGGACTTTTAATTTATTTAAGGCCTGCGCTCACCTAGGTCGCTGGCGATAGCGATCAGTGAAACGTTGTCAAATTTGACAGCGTTTGCCGTCGACCTAGGTGTGCGCAGGCCTTTAGGCTTTATGTTGTATGTGTGTGGTTAATCGACAGTCAGTATATTATAACAAAAAACCTGCGCCAACCTTTTTTGAATCGAATGAAAAACGTTAGCTAATTATTATGAATTAGTGGCTAATTATAGTGACGAAATTTTTTAGCACGGAAATGCTATAATACGGGTTCTGTTTTGTCTATTATTGCATGTACATTATAAGCTTTCTCTTATGTTATGAATACAGTATTTTTTTATTTATTACCTTAGCGGGTGACTAACTTATGTAAGAGGTGCTGGTTTCATTCTCGTGGTGGGACATGTTTTAGAGAATGGTAGGAAATGTTGGGTGCGGTGGCAGCATCTTTAATTTTATTTAATGTATCATCTGTGACATTTTATTTTATTTGAATTTAATTACATAAATTTATTGATTAGATATATTATTATGTTAATTTATGCAAGTTAGTATTGATTGAAATTATCTGAAATAAAAGTTAAATATGAAATAAAATTAATAGAAAATAAAAAGATGTACTTAGAAGTATCTAGAATATCAAAAGAGTCCAGAGCAACGAGAGTTGACATAAAAAAACTCGTAACTAACTCTTCATAAGTATTGTAAGTAGGTAAACCTACCTACCCTACCTGCAGTACAGTATTATACTAACTTTCGTTTGAGGCTACGCAGTGGACCTGTTGGAGGTCCCATGGACGGCCTCTTCGTTTTTGCAGAGTCATCCTTGCCATCAAACTGATACCTTGGAGCTTTATTCGTCGTAGAACGACTCGCATGAGTGGTGTAGTTTAATACTTGCAGAGCAGAAGGACCGAGTACGTCTGCAATATTACAATAAGACACCACCAATCAAACTAAGTATAGTTTTCCGGAGGCACATAACTAGATATCCTACTTAGCTCACCATAATTTGTATCTTTTCTTAGTAGCTCATTTCGGGATTTTGAGGTACTTTTCGAATTTGCACACTTTTCTCCTTGCACGACATTCATTTTTTTCCCATTTGTGATTGTTGGTCTCTACGTTTTCTTCTTTCAACTTTAAAATCACACACAACGTCTGGAATTTCTTTGGAGGAAAGGATTTTTGGAAATTCACCTTCAGAGGTGCAGGCTGCATCTCTTAAGGGGCTGCACTCGTGCAGCGGTGGTTAAAGTTCGTATGGAAAAAACTTAACGCGAATGAAGTCGCGCGGGATTCCATTCCAATTGTATATTACTTATATAACTTCTTATTTTATTATATTGAAGAAACCAACCAAAGCTATGTACTCTACCTACCTCACTACGAAGAATGAAAGTACCTATTTAGATTTTATTGAATGAAGCCCACTTCTAAAATGGAATAAGATTAAACCCAAACCCGAAACCAACGATGAAAAAATACGTAGGTAGGTTCACTTCTACAGAACAAGCACGAATAGTAGGTACTTGCCTAAGTAAAAATAGGATAGGATAAAGCCCCGATCGCCTAGCAACCACAACAAAAAACGGACCGGCACGAAGGGATCCGAGAATTAAGCCACTTCAGTACCTATACCTACCATACCTACCTAGAGATAACTTGAGAAAGTTTGGAAAAGGGTGACATTGCTCATTAACCTACCTTGTTACATTACAAGAGGTTGCAACCTTGCCAGCCCTACTAATAACAGGCTCTGGGCATAGAACACTCTAGTTATTTCTGTCACACTAGTCACATTAGTAAGTAGAGCTCTTTGTGAAGGGCTCATCCGGGGAAGTACTACCACCATGCCTATTTCTACTGTGATGCAGCATCGCTGTGTTTCGGTTTGAAGGGGTGTGGGTGCCAGTAAAATTACTGACATGAAGACAATGCATATTTCATTCAGACAATGAATATTTCATTGTCACCCTTTTTGTACAGTTAACCTAATTTTATTTCATAAAGGCATAGCAGACCAGCGATTTAGTTGTCGTCTCTATATTGTGGTTTATTAACCATAAAAACTTTTCTTGATTAGGTACAGGGTGTAGCAGGAAAATATGGAAAACTGGAAAACTGTGTTTTGTCATCTTCAACTCGAAGCTACAGCGACGAACGACTGTTGTTGATTTTTTGACTTGTCTTTGTTGCAAAGCTTTGCAACAAGTAAAAAAATCGACATCAAAAATCTTAAAAAAAAAACACCTCGAAAATGTTTAAAAAATATATTTTTTGAGAAAAATAAAGAAGCCAAGTTTCAAGGTTTTACAAGTTTTATCAGTTAGTTTTTATCTCGTCGAAATAATTTTTTATAGAAAAGTGTAGAAAAGTACACTTTTTTCAGAAATCGCGTCTCAGTAATGAATTGGAAAATCAGAGTGAAATGAAGGGTAGGGTAGGTAAAACTGAACAAAATGAGTGTTTTGTACAATTTATTCATTTTCAGGCAAATTAAATTTATCTTACGAGATCTTACGAGCTGGCTGGCGATACTATTGAGATTTTCTAGATAGCAAACGCAGTATAGTTTTTATATCACACACATTATTTTATTATTCTATGCATATCCGCCATTACAAGAACTCGAAACTCGAAAAGACAACTGCCATCGTATTACCATCGACATTATTACTTTAGGTTCACACTAGACACTATGAAAACATAAAAACTTGACAGACGATACGTACGATATACGTAGACATACGAGACGTTTCGTTTTACAGTCACAGCTTTATGGAATGGAATGAGAACTTTGTTTAGAAAATGACTGAATGACGCAACGCAAGTGTTGGCGAAGCGAGTTTGCGCTAGTTTTTAACAGAACAACCACTAATTTTTTTTTTTGCGAATGAAGAATGCGCGGTTTACCATATATGGCATAGGTATACCTACCTAATATTTTTATTAAACATCGTCTGTCATGTTATGTTATTAAAAGTCATTTAAAACAAGTTGGGTAGGTATAATAAATAATCTATTTAGTGCCAACAAAACCAATCCAGCAACAAACCTACTTCAGACTTACCTACTTGGTTAGGTAGCTATCTGTAGGTATAGGATAAGTAGATATAGTAATAAGACAGTAGGTATAGGTATAGTTAAAACATTAACTCTATATACCTACTTAAAGTATGTATAGATATGTAGTCAACCACGCGGTTTCACAGTTCCACTAGTAGTTATTATGGTCATGTTTGCGAACTACGCATATACCTCACGATTATCGTAGTAACTGTTATTTAGTCTATGACTCTATGTGATATAGAGCGATGTGTGTGTAGCTGTGCGATAACATTGTCCCTGTGTGCGTGCTCAAAGATTGCTATGTGATTGAGTGGACATTTCGACGTAAGTAGTACATACTAAAAACTATAAACAAAATACCTTAGTTGATTCTTTTCTTAACCATCCACTTTTGTGACGAAATAAAAGTTTTTTCATCCCACCAGCTCTGAAAGTGTGTTTTTGCTGTTTAATATCTAACTGGAAAAGCCGTTTTTATCCGCTAGAGGATAAAGTAAATTTGAATTTGGAATATCGTGTTCAATAAGTTTGTGAATACACAACCTATACTTGCCACCAAGTTAAGAAAATGCACGCACATTAAATAAATCATTACACTTAAGTACCCGTTTAGTGATTCATTTAGTATGCAGTTTTACTAGCATTGTATACTTAAAGGAATTTTAATGAGAGGCGGAAGTCAAAAATACTGTTCACTGGAAAAAAATTTGACCATGTCGGTGAATGAGGCCAACTGTACTTCTAATAGGATGGAATAAATGCTGGGGAAGTCTAACCCCCGAATACTGAAACGCAACTCAGATTTAAGCACGTCTCAAGCGACGAATATTTGACAGATTTTCATTGAAAACTGTCAAATATTCGTCGCTTGAGACGTGCTTAAATCTGAGTTGCGTTTCAGTATTCGGGGGTTAGTCTCTTATTTTACTCTAAGTAATCCAGTAAATTTTATAAGTTTCCTAATAATTTTATGGTACGCATGTTTGCCTCATTTCAGTAAGCATTTAGGTCTAATACTTGCAAACGTAAAAGGTATCCAGGTGTTTTAAAAATAAACAAAAAAGTAATTTACAAAATTTTTATTTTCTTCTCCTTTCACCGTCTTTCTTAGACTAATTTATGTATGTTCTTTCTTTGTGTATTGGTAACACCGCAACTGTCCTACAAACTGATGGGACTTGAGATAAGATTTGTAGGATATTAGACGACTTTAGAATAGGACCAAATCTAACACCTCAAGCCTTTGCAGTTTAAAATTATACAAGATGGCAAGACTCACTAAACGCTAACATTGATATGCACAACGATGTAATAAAAAAACAATGTTAAATACATTAAAATCCTATTACTTATTTTATAAATAATATACCTATGAAACACTGACTGGGAGGTTGATATAGATAATAATCTAAGCATATGTAAGGAATCGTTAGATTGTTTTAAGTTTTTTAATATGTGCTCAAATTTACACAAGAGGGAATGTTAGACCACTTGAACTCTAGAAGTACCCAGATGCCGATTCGAGATATAAAATCATAACAACAAAATAATCACGAAGAACTACATAATTATTGCTGTCAAAAAGCAATTATTCTGTGATATAAACATTTTCATAGTTGTGATTACAGAAGATATGACTATCTACAAGTTGTTCACCGCTCAAGCAACTGGAATTATTAAAATCTAACAAAAACTTCAATCTGCCCGATCACATGCTGGTTCCTCGGGATAGATTAAACAACATCATCACCGCACCCGGCAAGGAAATACCCACCCTGCTCATGGAAAGATTTCAGCAGAACATGCCCGAAATCCTACAGGATCCCAACTGTATGGGAGACCCGGATCTGATGGTTATGTCGCTGGAACAAATAAGGCAGCTTATCATTCACAACGACAGTGCACAAACAAAACCGCTGAACGAGAAGAGCAAAAAGGCATCCGAGGTTGATCCCTCAACGCTTTTTATAATAACTTCAGATATAATAAACTATTGATAAAATATTTACAACAATCAAAATCAAGCCCCCCACGCTTTTTGTACAATAATATAAATTTTCAATTGATTATTACAGTTTTAGCATTGCTGTGTTTCCTTTGTTCGAAAGAACCAGTGATACGATAAGAAGAATGGAGCATAATAAGATGTTTTTAACAATAATTAAGTAAACCTGTATAGGTGGCCCGCTTCTATAGCCCCCAACTGACCGAGACAAGCACCACTGGCTGAACTGACCTTTGCGTCTGGGTCTTTGCAACCTGCAAAGGGAAATTTTACTTTATGAGGGTACAAATACAGCCTGATATTCCTTGCCTTTCTCGAATGTCAATGTCAAGAGTAGTTTTTCAAGAAAAAAGACTGTCGAATGGTAGAAAGAAGTTTAAAAGTCTATAGTTTTTTTTTCAAGAAGGTGAAAGACGCAAGCAAATGTTCTGAGGTCGCAAGTATTTGAGACATACCGATGAGTAAGAAGTCAATCAGCTCAACAATAACAGGATCAATCGTCTTCCCTCCGAATATAGCCTTATGTAACTCAGTCCTGTTATTCTTCAACAGTTTATCTAACTGCGAGAAAGCGAACGCTTTTATACTCGGTATATCCTGGTTCAAATGCAGCAAGTACCACTTTATCTTATCAGAAAACGCTTCCGGCTGCGTTCTTCTAACATGCTGTTTGATCACAATCTTAATTTCATCAGATATCTTCGTGTCCTCCAAGAAGAATAATTCTGGTATGTTAGAGCTTAGGATATTCTCGTTACTTATAACAAGATAGTAAAATATCTGGTTGATTTCTACAGGCACGTATTCGAATTGCTGCATCAGAGAGACAGCTAAGTTGGATAGCAATGGACCAAGGGATATGCTGTCGATGTTGTGGATAAACGCACTCCACGCATCCGCTAGAGTATTTGGGAATTCTCGAGCCAGAGGTAAAGCAGATCGCAGAGTAGCCAGCACTTTGAACCTCAAAGGAGTTAGATACTTCACACCCATCAGTTTCATAATAGCGGGAAAGCTCATCAGCGCTTTCCGTTTCACTGACAGAGCTACTTTGGCATTGACTAGTTTGTGGTCGAAATATGCGAGCACCCCTAGGAATTTCGGGTTTAAAAAGTCTGCAATTTGCGTCGTAGTCATTTTCATGCTGCCAACAGGAGTGGACATGTCAGGGTCATGGCACGCCAGGTATCTACAGGCATTTAGCACTTTCTCCGGGTTGCAGTAGTATTGGAGAAGAAACTCCGTCAGAATAATTCTGAAGTGTCGCTTGATCAGCCCGAGAACAGTAATTTTCGTTAGCTTTTCGATTGTATCATAACATTTTTTTGATACATCGCTTGACTCTTTCAAGTAAACGTGAACGAAGATGTGCGGGAACCTTTCAATGAGGAAGTCAGATACAGAGCATTGTACTAACGATGCGATCTCTTCAATCATCGACGGAACTTCCTTTATCGTCACTGAATATGGTATATTCGATAGATAGAACACTTCGTTACTCAAGGATTAAATCATAGGTACACCTGATACCACTGTCTTGTTAAATTCGTTTACGGCTAGATGTATCGATATAAAGTGGGTGGTCTTATCGTTGAAAACGCTCTTATTCAAATGTCTTTTAGGCACCATTATTTACCAAGTAGAAACGATTTAAAGTTTCATTCACTGACATGGAAAGTTTCTAAAAATGTCGCACGAGTTTCGCGACAGCCAACGCAAAAGTTAAAACTTTGCATCGCTCATTAGCTGGCTCCCAAAATAGAATACGTAATGACAAGGAAACTAGAAATGGTGTACATTTTCAACGCTTTGTAATTTTTACAGAGTCAGTGGAATTATATTTCTAAATTCAGTTCGGTCATTCGTTATAAAATAAAGTAATATAGTGGACAACACTATCCAGCCTCAAATTAAACAGAGCTTGTCCTATGGGAACCAGATATAGCTGATATAATAAATACTTTTATACGTTATTTTTGTAAAAACATATTTAGAATACTATATGACAGCCAGACAGATAACAAACATCTGTGTTCATCACACAAATGTTTGTTCTCGGTGGGGATCCAACCCACGCCCTCCAGCATAGAATACTACCGCCTGAGCTATGAGGGCTGAATCATACTCCTTGACACCAACATTAAACGGATTTTTTAAATAAAACTAGACCAAACCCAACGCTTTAAAAGCTCATGCTTAAATGAGTCTTTCAACATTATGCGAGAAACTTCTGAAAGCTCGCAACCACATTAGTAGCAAGATAACTCCAGAACACCCAACTTTTGCTGAATGCCAAATTTTAAAGGAAAGATAGAAGAGGACTTAAAAAACCTTTCAGCCTCATTTGTTTATGTAACTTTTAAAGCACATATTGGAAAGACTTCGACATCTTTTGGGAGGTTATTTGAAATTTTCCGGCTGATCAATCTTGGAGATTGAAAGGGGAGCTTTGAAAACCCCTCAACGTTTTAAAAATTGCGATTATCTATTGATATTTTTGCAATCTTGTGGTAAGGTATAGTAAGGTAAGTATACCATACTATATACCTAGGTAATAAATTAGTTTTATTTGGATATTTTTAACCAAAACAACTTAGTTTAAAAAAAGATTCGACCAAATAAGATTAAGACCATTCTATGTATCCCTCAAATAACAACAGGACTTTTTTATTTCATGTACCTACCTATCTACCTATTGTATTGGTAGATAGGTACATGAAATAGTATTTAAATTATTTAATAAGTATTTAAAGTAGGTACCCAGTGATAAATACGGCTACTGGGTCTTCTGGAAGGATTCTACTGGATGTGGCCGTATGACAGTGTTTAGTGTAAAGGATAGCAAAAAAATCCTGCTCGTAACATGCTACTCGTCTCAAAACACGTCAAAAACCAATCACATTACAAAATATAGGAACAGCGTTCAAGTAAACAACCCAGTCTAAGTGCCTAGTGAAGTCTGATGGTTGGAGAGAAAAGCAATCGAAATAACTCAATTAGTACGGCAATTACGATCCGCCGACAGCTCCAGTTAAACTCACGTAGTACCAAACCAATGCATCTCATTTCACTCGATTAATATTTTTGATACTCATATTAATTTTAAAATGTAGCACATAATGCTCATATTCTTAGTCCCATAGCAGTAATTTTGCTAAGCAAAATAAGTAAATAACAAACTAGTCTATTACCATTTCTATTCGTCATGACAGAGACGGTGACAAGAGACATAAAAAGTGTTCAGGGATTCGTTTTTTGTCATTTTGTGAAGTCACATAGCTTTTTAATTACGTTATCATCATCATCAGCTTGATGTAGTCCACTGCTGGACATAGGCCTCTATCTGGTGGGCGGACGCCCTACGTTATTTTTCCTGTCCGTGGTCGCCATTCGTACCCTCAGTGGACTTGTCTTAGGTTTGATTGGTAATATTGTGATTTAAGTACCGTTGTTACGACTTGTGACCAGATAAACCAACGTTTTCGTAATTGATTTTAACCATTCCTAAAATTGCTAAAGAGTTATTTATTTCAAATCTCTTTCGTTTACATACCAATAACATGAAGGAACCACAATTTTATAAGGAAGGATGTACCATAATCTGATTCTAGAATCAATTTTGTTCACGTGCGAAAAATCCCACTTGACTGAAGTATTTTGAGTCGACCGCTTGCTACGCGTACGACAATATAAATTCTAAAGTTACCTTCCATTGCTGTGTGGAATAGATTCACCTACGTCGCGATGGAAGGAAAAGATGTAATGCATGTTGTTTTTATCTTTTTATCGCTGAGATGCGGTCATAGCTTCATCGGTGACCGAAGCGTCGACAACATAACTTTAGTTCCGTAGAGCATTCCTCTCGATGTGAACGCTTCGCAAACTTGGTGTTTCGACATCGTTTTTTGTATCGTTAAGTGTGTTAAACAGGTGAATAAATTTCGTGATTTTATAGAATTTTGATAGGAATCGTGCGTTTGTTATTTGTGTGTTTGGATTAAAGGAGTGTGTGCTTTACTTAAAGGTAAGAGTAGTTTTTTTTACGAAGTTTGTATAGCTGGTTTCAACCTGAATTAATCAAAAAATGATGTAAAAAGCTCGTCTTAGAAAAGACGATCTTTTTACATCATTTTTTATAATTTATATATCTTACTCTGACTAACTATTTATAGTTCCCTGTGCGCGGGTGGGGTGAGCCGGGAACTGAACCGGCACGCGTGTTGCGATCCCGATCTCGACCGCGCACTGCCAAAGCTTCCAACCGATATAAGGGCAACGCCAAAGAGAGCCTACATCTGACTATTGTTTCTGTGGTAACTTGACAGTTAATTAACTAATCTGCTGCCTCATTTAAAATCGAAAATCATATTGACTTAATTAAAAAAAAAAACAACAAACTCTGGCTCCTTTCATAACAATACAAATTCCATTGAATGGATAAAATCAACTCAATTTAAAACATTCAAACAAATCATCTTCAAATTAAAAAGTACCTCTTCACATTTCTGCATTACCCTGCCACAACAAAATCATACTATTCTTAGACAGTTGATAAACAAAAAAGCAGTGGAAGAGGACATGAGCAAAAGAAATCACAAAATATAAAGAAACATTCGACATTTGTGTATTAATGTACTGTAAGGTGTGGGTGGAGTGATGCGACACGTGACCTGCGGACAGACGCAGACGCATTGATAGTGAGAGTGATGGCGGACCAGCGGCAAGCTAGCTTAGCCTTCCACTGTTACGTGAAATGCCGAAAAGAAAAGTATAATTAATAAATTGTACCTATACTTTGTTTATAATCTAATTTTTTTTTACATTTTAATAATTTAAAACAACCAGTACTTGGTCGAGAAATTTATATCCATTTTTTTTTGTGTATTTTATATTTTGATGAAATATTTATAAGCTAATTAACGTGAGCCGATGTCAGGATTCATAGCTAGTCGTCGTTCGCTGATTACTCTTATGGTAAAATATGAGTGTAGTTACCTACCCATACATCATAAATAACTTTCTCCACCTCCTCTTGGCTACTTTTCCCAGTATTATGCTTAGATAGAGTTCTGAATGCATTCTCTACTGCTACAAACTTATCCATATCAGCCTCGGGCGAATCTGAATCTGGGTGATATTTCTTGGCGAGTTCCAGAAAGGCTTGGCGGACTGCATCTTGCTTTGAATCTTGTGGTAAGTTTAAAATCTTGTAGCATTCCTGAAAAAACAATAAAATAACAGACTGTTACTTATAAAACCTGTTCTGCTAAGGATAAGGAACAAGAAGAAGCTGGTCTAGTGTGATCACTGATGATAAGTAATCAGTCTAAACTTGTAGGCGATCATTAGCTCATTCACATTCAGTATTCGCTCTGCTGAGATTGAGAAACCTCTAGTGTGGGTATTAACTTAGAAAGGTTGAGTACTGTACTGTGTTTTGAAGTTATAGTTAAAATTTTGTGATTGTGAAGGGTGCTGGGCACATAGACTTACTTCCAACTTTTTTTCAGCTGACTTTGAACTGATCCTTTTTGCAGCTAACACACCATGATAAATGTTTAATCCATTGACTTGATCCAATCGCTTTACACACCGTGCAGTTACAATCATAGTCAGGGAGTAAGTGTAAATGTAATTACGTAAACAGGAGAATTTACATCGCTCAAATAATTGTAGCAGCCAGACAGCTGACTTTTGTTTTGGTTTTATAATTTGACAGCTGAGTCAGCTGTCATATGTAATAATGACAACTGACTAAACAGCTGAGCTGACTTTGACCCAACTTTGACTCTATTTAAGAATTGCGTTTGAACTTTGAATTATATACAAATTGAACTAACGTCTAACATTTACTTAGACTTTGCTATTTCCTGGGTATAATTAATAAAAATAGACACTGTGCGTGACTCTTGGCTAACTGGATTATTGGTATTAATAATTGTTCTGAAAGTTTAGTTTGTATTGAACACCAAACTTGGAACACAACAAGCACTCCGAGCGCACTTTTTAACGTCAGCGATGACGTGTAAAAAGGTTGAATTTTAATTCGGTACACGTTAATTATCGCTCCGGAGGCATGTTTGTATGTTTTTCACGTAATATATGCATGTGGCGGTAAAAGCTTTGCGAAAGGGAAATTAATAAGCTGAATTTTTTGTAAAGTTGGTGGTGTAATAAAGGAAAAGAGTTTTTAAAAGTTGATTACGGCTTTGATATAAAAACTCTACTCTCTCACTTTTACTGTTACGCGTGTACGGTGCCACTGGTTTCTTCTCTGTCACTCTCTATAAGTTTGTTAGCTTGAGGTGCAGTAGCTTTGAGAAGACTCTTGATAGTAAACGAAACAGACTGAAGTAATCTCAACGTCTTAAATTCAAATCTGCCTTACCTTGAGTAGAGTTACTCTTCTGAATAAAAAGTAGCTCCATCACCACTTAAAAAGGTCTGAACTCACCTGAAAGCTTCAGTAAAACCAAGGGTTGTATACTATTGGCACGGGTACACTTGGCCTCGGCTTTTTACGTGCATTTCAGCAGTTGAAATATCGATGGAGCGCACTCAGTACTAAAACTAGGCACATTCACTTCCCTACATAGCTTTGTAAGAAGGGTCGTAACATACTATTCATAGAAAACACAATGAGATTAATAAGAAGGCCTCATCGCATCCTATTTCTACTGAAAGATAAGTCTCTACGAGAACTGATGGTCTGGCAAACAAAAAAGGACTGGAAATATAGATCTTTCGATTACAAACATGAATGAGGAAATCGAATTTGCATTGCGTTTATGTTCATAGATGTGATTTACAAGTCAGTTTTTTACATTTTCTGTGATCTGATTCTGTCGGTAAGGTATCCTGCCTGCCTGACAAAAATTGTGAGCTACAGGTAAATATTTATATCACATAGGAGCATAGGTGTACCTACTTATGTAAATAGTTATTAAGATCATTGAGTAGATACCTATTACCTTATTAAATATACTTACCTGGATTCATGTGAAGTTTTGGTTGTGGAAAATATTTTAAGCCCTATGTAGGCCTCAGTTACTTACTAAAAATATCCAACGGTACAATGAATGCGACAGTGAGTGGCCGATCAGCCGACCGTTAAAGATAAGATTTCAAATCAATCCGAAGCAATCGTAATCATTTTAATAAAAAACTTAGTTTCCGGTTAAAAAAATGCCATTATATTAATTTTTGTTGTTTTTCTGTTATTCCTGTAAGTTTTATTTTACATAGTGTGTAATAAAGTATTTATATTTTTATTTACACTTATATTTTATATTTACACTTTATATTTTTGGAGTAGGCACCTAGATAGAAAGAAGATCTTTTATCTTTCTACTCAAATAAAGTTACTTGTAGGTACAGTGGGATACACCTCAAGTTACCTAAAAACAAAGAAAAATGACGCTTACCGCAAGGACATAAGAGCTAGCAGTGTATAGTCTAATGCGTATCCTTGTGTACGAGTATAAATACCATTAAAAAATATAAAACTTACATATTAAGCACAACCATTAATAGGCCTCCTGCAACCGAATAAATATTTACACTAATATTCTTACACATTTTAACACATAGCAGCAGTGCAGGTAACAATAAATAAGCTAATAAGTAATTAATTTTTTTCTGCCTCAGCATAATTTTTTTTATGAGTTTCGTAATCTGATTCTTGCGTAAACCTCATTGAGCATAAGGTACATGAAAATTGATTTCCGTGAGAGTGTTGAATATGCCGTTTGAGATGCGAAGAGCGTGTCAACCGAACGCCGCACACAGGGCACACGTGACCCCCTGGGGTCGATATTGGTTTCCTAGGGGTCGACATAAACGAAAACTGATTTTGGGGGTCGACCAGGTCTAAAAATCGACCCCTATAAATATATAACAACGCACGTTTATTTTGTTAAATTTTGATGAGAAAGTGAAGTAAACTTTAATCACTTAACCAAGTGCATAGTTTTCCAATTGGTACCTTAGTAACTAGGTATTTTGTAACAATAGGAAAAAACGAAAGATAAGCCCCATTATTCATAATAGTCTGCTAACTTAAAGCATTGCTAATTCTCACTCTGTCTTCTTCTATTGGCGTAAATTGAGAGAGACCTGAAAAATAAAACTCTGTAGCAGCTGTTTTAAGTGAGCGGACCATTGTGAATATGGGGGTTGATCTTAAAAGTAGGTAATTTAGCCATGGGGGTCTGAGGTAACTGTTCATTTTGGAAAAGGGGTCACTTGTTTAAAATAGTTTGGGGATCCCTTAGAAAAAAATGATATTAAAAACCTCAACATCATTTTTGACCTATCCATACATACCCCACACGTATGGGTTCGATGAAAAAAAAATTTTTTAGTTTCAGTTTCAAGTATGGGGACCCCCAAAATTTACAGTTTTTTTTCTATTTTTGTGTAAAAACCTTAAAAATTATACGACAAATTTTTTTTTTTTATATTTTTTAGATAGCTGTCATGACTTGGCCTATCGTCCGTTTTCGGTTGGACGTTGACTTATGGGACACCCTGTATACGTGCTCGTATGTTTTCTTTTTTTTAGAAACTTATTGATAAAGAAAATATGACCCTAATATGATTAATATGAAATATGAATTGGAGGTGATATTTTCTTAAGAGGAATTAAGAGGGAATCACACCGGTGTGATTCCCTCTTAACAACTTAAAAGACGAGATTGCAACTTTTTATTTGTCCTACCTATAATTTTTTGAATAAAAACATTTTAAACGAACTATGTACCGACTTAATTTTTAGAAAAACAGAATTTTAGAGGTTATGTTTTTTCTTTTGCATGAAAGAAATTCCGTTATTCAAAATGGGGATAAATCATTTTAGTATGCCTACCACAAGCTCTGTCTGAGTTTTTTTTTTATACGTCATAAATCGTAAACCGCAATTTACCTTTCGACGAACTACTAGAACTTCTAGAACTCTATGTTATATTACTTACTGCTACGGAACCCTTCATGGGCGAGTCCGACTCGTACTTGGCCGCTTTTTTTCTGATCTTTCAACCAAACCTTGTTTTTCTAGTAGGTACATAATAATGTAACAAACGAAACTTTGGGTATGAATGTCGAACTTTGGGCATGTGTTGAAAAAAAACAAGGTTTGGTTGATAACAGCGAGAATTTAAAAAAAGAACACCACCGTCCATGCAACATTCGGCATTATCATTGCTTAAAGTGACCCCTGTGAAGGCCTGCGCACACCTAGTTCGCTGGCGGTAGCGATCAGTGAAACGCTGTCAAATATCGCTGTCAAATCTCAAATCTGACAGCGATATTTGACAGCGTTTCACTGATCGCTACCGCCAGCGAACTAGGTGTGTTCGAGCCTTCACTGTTTGTCATCACCCAGTGGTAAGAGATGGCAATAGTTTAAACACTGTTCATCTTGTATGCCCTGCGTGGATTTATATAAATGTTCAATTATATTTATACCCTCAGCTATCTTAGTAGTGAACTGTCTTATGATACGGAGTATAACAGTCGTAAAGTCTATCAAACGACGTCGTGCTTATTCATGTTGGTATAACTATTGAATCACTTCTCCTTCCACTCCTGTGGAGTGATTGCGTATCTTTAGTTGCAATCAAAACCTAGTTGCATCTGTCAGTTTTGGTATCATTTTAACCTTTGATTGCAAGTATTTCATTACTTTTATTTAGCGTTAGTTTTATTACTATTACATTCTGGTGCCACTGAAAACCAGCGCTGCAAGGGTTCAGTATTCAGTATTCAGTATATTTATTGCCTTATTATGTATGTAAATATAACAGTGTCAGATCTTAGAACTAGTTTTTGAATCAATACATAATTTACCCTGTAAGGGTGTTGCAATACTGGAGAAGCGGGCCGATATGATTATAATCACGCAGATTTGTAAGCAGGTTTAGTATAAAAATGTTACCGTGCCCTTGTAGCAGATGCTGAGTGGTTTACCTTTTTTGCCGTCATTTAATCTAAGTTGAATTGTACCTTTTAATTTTAAGTTGACGCAAAATAAATTATTTTTATTCAATCAAAACCTATTTTTGACAAGGGGCAATCGCACCAAGATTGAATGGGGACTTAATAAACATGAGATTGTGATAAGAGGTTCGCTTTGTAAAACTGGTACATATATGGCAAGATAGTGGTAAAAAAATGATGGCAATAAGATATGTGATCGCTGTTCCTTGTTAGTATCATTTATTTGTTTGTTTCAAACTTTTGATTGCAACCAAGCTGCTTGTTCCTCTCTTCTCCAAGTACTCTGGTTGGGTCTCTGAAGGTTAGTATAAAGGAGACCTTCGGTTTCTCGTTTTCTTGACGTTGGTTAGGTACCTATTAAGATAAATTGGTTAAAGGCTATAAATAGATGAGTATTGTAAGTTAAACGCGGTGCATGTATGTCAGTCTGTAATGATAGGTTGGGAGGCATCATATCTCTTGCTGCCTAAGCGATTACCCTTGTAACTTCAGCAATACATTTAGTTACAGCGACATCTCTTGGTACCAAGGCAATATCTCTTCCTGTCTCGGCATTATCTGTTGTAACCTCGGTAATATATTTAAGTACCTTGGCAATATCTCTTAAAAAATATTAATCTTGCTAGCCATGCTATTAGAATCATAGATTTGCAGCAATTAAACAATATTCTTCACTATTTCTTTTGGGGTATCAGATTCTAGTCTCTGTAGTAGTAATATTAATTATTGGTTCATATGCCAAATTGTTGATAATTGTTTTGGTTGTAAATAATATAAAATACTGTTTGCAAATCATACAGATTAATGTTGACGGCTCAGTGTAGGCAATATAATATCAAAGGTAGTGCCAATACACAGAACTAAATATGGTTGTGTTCTTATTTACTTACATGAAGATCTCTCAATGCCCACTATCTAATACACCCTAGTCTTACTTCATTGATTCTCTTAAAAGAGGAGCTCACATTATACCAGTTCGTAAGCCTAATTATTTTCACTTTTCCATGCCTTCATTCTAAGATCTATCTTATTCTTTATTCCAGATATGCAGCCTTAGCGCACTACAAGCTAGTCCACATCCACCCTTTTATTGATGGCAACGGCCGAACCTCCCGCTTACTCATGAACCTGGTGCTGATGCAAGCTGGCTACCCACCGGTCATCATCGCAAAGCAACACCGCCACTTGTACTACCAGCATCTGCAGACGGCGAATGAGGGAGATGTTCGGCCTTTTGTCAGGTAACCATCCATTTAAAGATTTTGGAATACCTAGAAATGTACTTCTTCAAGCTAATAATGAGCACACACCACAAATGATAGACCTGAACGAGGCCTATTTTAGTACTTACATAGTTAAATCTACCTTTAGTAACTTTACCCTCCTGCTGTAGAAGTACCTAGGTTTAAGTTTCCTGTTAGTTTATGTTTTCATTATCTTTTCATTACTCATACTCTGAAAGTGAAGTTGCCTGAGGGGCCTAATTGAAAGTAAAACTTTCAGCCCTAGGGAGAATCGCTTTCTACTGACAGCTGTCAAATTATAAATAAAAACAAGTTCTATTTTATTCAACCATGTTCCAACTTTCTAAAGTCTTTCTAACTGCAAGGAGGTCGTTGAACCAAATTCCAACTTTTTATTCAGCAAGTAGGTTGGAAACCCATTACAACGGTAAGAAGTTTAAAAAGTCTAATTAGAGCGCAATGTAAAATTTAAATTTAAATAACTTAAAGATAGTATTAAATAAATAATATATCTTCTAAATTACTTGATTAATATATGGCTTCAACTATTTATTTAAAATAACATAGATTTAAGCATCAATTTACCATTTTTTAAATTATGAGAATGAAAACAATGGCTGAATAATGCTGGTGAACCGAAGCCGAAGGCCCGCCAGAGAAAAAGAAAAAAAAAACCGGGAAGGCGGCAATTCAATCTTCATTTTCACGAATTTTTCTTTCATGTTTTATTTTTACTTTCCTTATATTCGTAATGAAAAGCACAGTGTTTACCTCGGGTGAAAGTCTTTTAAGTCCCTCAAGCTCCATTGGCGCCCTCGCTTACGCTCTGGCGCCAAACCCGTCTCGGGACTCAAAAAACTCGTTGAACCAAATTCCAACTTTTTATTCAGCAAGTAGGTTGGAAACCCATTACAACGGTAAGAAGTTTAAAAAGTCTAAATAAAGCGCAATGTAAAATTTAAATTTTCATAACATAAAGATAGTATTAAATAAATAATATATCTTCTAAATTACTTGATTAATATATAGCTTCAACTATTTTTTCAAAATAACATAAATTTGAGCAAACAATTTACCATTTTTTTAAATTATGAAAATGAAAATAATGGCTGAATAATGCTGGCGAGCCGTAGCCGAAGGCGGATCCCTGGCTGGAAGACTCAGAAACCATCACTGATCGTCCATAACCAACCTTTTGATATCTACTCCATCAAGAGCTCATGCGGACCGCACCCCGCTGTCTGTCTCAGCTTCGACTTCCGGCGAATTCCTGGGGAGTCTGATTAAATTATTACCAAAGGATCGCTAGGGTTGTTTCTCATTATGGACTGAATTATTTTCAACCGACTTCAAATAAAAAAGAAAGATGTTCTCAATTTAGTTGTATTTTTTTATGTTCATTCTCGCACTGCGTCATTTATCAGCCGATTTAAATAATTATTATTTATCTGAAAGGCAGTTAGGCCATGAGTCAGTTTCTTAATTTTTAAACTTCACTTGTCATGAGCCTTGTTAATTTCATTAATTATCTCAATTTCGGAGACATTTCAAATTAAACACAAACTCTGCAGTTAAGCAAAATCGTGTGCGCCACACTGTGAACTGCATAACACATTTAACAGCTTATCCTCTTTGCGGCTGTAGGTAATCTGGAGATTACCTACATTGGTGGTGTTCTACCAGTGCTCCAATTACAAACACACACATAATTATCATACTAATATTAGTTTTTATTGATTTTATAGTGTTTACTACACTTAAAAGGTCGCGGGTTTAAATCCCGCTCGGCTCTTAACTTTTGGGACACTATAAAAATGTTAGTTTTTATGTTTCTATATTTAAGTTTCTATGTAACTTACTTGCCTAGTACCTAATGTCAGTTTAGTTTAGTTCAGTTGATATTTTTGTGCATGCTGTGGCATCCTACTACTAACTGGAGGGACAAATAGCTTTAAGATGTTTTGTTAATATTATTTGTTATTCTCGTGTTTCCTTTTTTTGACGGCCTAATAATAAATAAAGAGGTCAGATTTATATATTCGTGTGTTTGTAATGAACCATTTTACCATTGTTAGTTTTAAGGTGTGGCAATATACAATTTTCTATTGTATTCTATTCTCACCCATCCGAATATCCTGTAGTACAGCAACTTGAGCCACGTGAAGACGGGATTCCGTGCGATGGAGCTGGCGTTGTTGTAGGCCACCACGCGGTGCTTGACGCGACGCATCATGGCGCGCGTGATGGTGGGGTAGTGCGTGTAGCACGCCACGGGACAGCTGGCCACCCATCGGAATATGGGGTACGTGAAGGCACATCCCGTCGTGTCTATGTACACATCTGAAAATAACAATAATCTCTTATTATTATGAGCCTTCTATGTCCCACTGCTGGGCAAAGACCTCCCCTAATCCCCTCCACTCTGTGCGGTGAGTTTTTCTGTCGAAAAATATGTTCACTATGCCAGTACTCTCAAAACGGTGAAGGAAATCGTGAGAAAACCGGCGTGTCGTAGAACCTAAAAAAGTTCGAGCAACACGTGTCAAGGGTCACGCAAAAAGGGCCGCCAGCGGCCTACTTGCGGAAAAACCAGCCCGCACATCAAGTGCGGATGATAAAAAATTGCCGGAATTTGCCCACTAGATAGATAGATAGATAACACTTTATTGTACACAAGGATACATCACAAGTAACAGCGTATTATAATAAAGTACAATGGGCGGCCTTATCGCTGAAAGGCTTTTAGGAACTGCACTCCAGTGATTGCAAAAATTCACATGATTTTATGTTCATGATGACTGAATCAGACACACAGCTGAACCAAAATAAATGAACAAAGATTACATTATATACATTGTTTTTTTTATACTTTGTTTATATACATTGTTGTTATCTTGTTATCAATCAGTGAAACAACAACTAACTTTTTATGGCTGATTGTTACTTGGTTTGGTTGGTTGGTATTAAATGTGATAGATAGTTAAAGCTCTAATAAAAGGCACCAATAGGTACCTATAAGTAATGTCCAAATTAGGCAATTTATTCACATTGTTAATTTCAAATACAGCAGAGTAGCAAAGGTAACAATTCCTCCATTACAATTTAGCATATAATTTGCATATAAAAATGCTAAGTACATTAGTGAAGTGTGTAAATGCTATTATTGAACCAAACATTTTTATCCATTTTGAAAATAATACTTGGTATGGTTGAACACATTTTGTAAACTCTTATAGATCTCTCGCACTAAAAACAAAACAAAATAACTCACTCTCCAAATCAAAACCAGCCGAAACGGAAAACAATAAGTGGTTTCACACAAGCGTGAGCATGATTGAATTCTGCCATGCACTGGATATTCGTTATGTAGCTGTCGGTTCAAATCATCCTGTCCTTCCAAGTTAGTGAGGGAGGGATATCTCAGTATCAAAGTTACAATGACTACAAAAGATGTTGTTAAAAGAACCTTATTGATAATTATTTTGCAACTAAATTGAGGGAGGGATATCTTAGTATCAAAGTTACAATGACTACAAAAGATGTTTTTGAAAATAAAAATCTTATTGATAATTATTTTCTAAAATTAAACTAGGAGATACCTACTCTCATCTCCTCTCTCATTTTTACGAATAATATTTTTTTGTAGGACCATTTCTTTCTTTACTTAAAATTGTACCTATACTAATTCATAATTTATTTGTTACAGGTAATGCATTGGTTTTATCTCAACAATGTGGTAAAGTGTAATTCTAAGTTTAAGTTTATGTGCGTTTTGTAGTCAGCGATCATACAGCGATACAAATGCCACACGCGATACAGTTAGCGATATGTCTGAGTGCTGATCGCCCAAGGACGCAAGTAGACCACCAACAAAACCTTTTCAAGTACTACATTTAGATTTACTTAGTGTAGAATCCCAGAAGTTTCTCACTATAATCGATGCTTTCTCGAAATATGCTCAAGCATATTTTCTGAGAGATGTTAGCGTTGTTCAGGCTTTATTAAAGTTCTCTTCTCATCACGGCATTGCTCTTTCCATCACCACTGACAATGGCCCCGAATTTACTAACCAGCTGTTTTTAGAGTTCACTAGGTTGCACAAAATTGAACATCATAAAACTTGCCCAAATACGCCCAATGAAAATGGAATGGTTGAACGACTACATTCTACTCTTCTTGAGCACTTGCGTATCTTAAAATTAGAACATCGAGATGAACAAATTTCAGCACTTATGACTTACGCTATTTTAGCATATAATAGCTCTATTCACAGCTTCACAAAATGTAGACCTATTGATATTATAACCGGTCACCTCGATCCTCGTGATCCCGTAGATATGAATGTAACTCAACACCTAATGCAAGAATATATACAAGATCATAAGGAGCGCATGCTCAGGGTCTATGCAATTATTAACGAATGCACTCCTTCACGTCGAACCTCGTCCAGGGAATAACTATTTCTGCTGTCGATGCTGTTTGCGTTGATTGCATTACTCTGTTTCGGTTTGAATGTTGTGGGTTGGTCTCTCTCTCTCTACTCATTGGTAATTAATGGCGCAATGTTTAATATTATAAAAAAAAATTGAATGGGTAAATAGATAGATAACACTATGCGAAAATAGAGCAAAGGACCGTTATGGTTTTTAGCATAGGTCGTGATAGTTTTGGTGTTAAAAAATAACAGGCTAATTTTTATCCCAAAAAAATGCACGGTTCCTATGGGATATATAGGAACCGTGAAAGGGAAACTCTCAAATAGTTAAAAATAAAACAATAAAATATTAAAATCCACTGACTTAAAATAAAAAAGTACCTACATATTGTTTGTTATCCAAAGAAATAAAAATAGAATTTGCTTAGATTTTTTTTCAAGAAATACAGAAGGTAATCTAAGTAGTTATGGGCGAAGTAAATTAATTTTATAGCTTGGCATGCGTTGGTAAATCCTGCGATTAGTTCAAGTTGTAAAACTGACACGTGACTATTTTAATTTTATGCGCTGATTCAGAATGAACTTTGGTATTTTTTTTACAAAACATACACAATGCCCAATCGGCCAATGTTCAGTTCGTCACTGGCCGCTGACCGGGATAGAACACTTTTGTGTTGCGTTCTGTAATACTTGTAAACAGTATAGAATAAATTATAGTTTAAAAACTAAAAAAAAAACGCTTTTATAACTAATTGAACTAAAAAGTTAAAAATAAAACTGTTTTCTTTGCTTCACAATTTTGTTACTAGGACCTTGTCTTGACTCATAATTAAATTTTTGCCACAAATTTTTTTCTAAATTCATATCAATAATATCGTACGACGCAGACGCTATGATGAAAAATGTGACCGGCTCACACGAACGCTAAGCGTGCACTAAGGCCATTCGGCGAACGCTCATTAGCCGCATGCACGCAACGCTGAACGCTCCGCTAGACGCTTCTTCACTCAGGCCGTACACTTACACGATAAAACAACGAAGGCCTTGGATAATGTTATTTTTTTATGTTTACAGGTTTGCTGACTCAGCGTTGTCTCGGTGCGAATGCGCTTGCGGGACTTGCCTTTGTTCACGGGGCTCAATTAGAGGTCTAGAGAAGACAAATATTATCTGAAGATGTTCGTGACAGACTTATAAATGTTTATTTTTTCAATGTGCGTGAAATTTGTATAACATCATCAGCCTGAATAAGTACTTTGGATAAGTAATACGATTGTAATGTTTTATTATGTCGCCAATTTTGGTTGCGTTAAAATAGTGAGTATAATATCAATAGAAGTTTGAAAGTAGCGCCAGTGACATACCATATTAATCTTAACATTAATTTTAAGATAATGATACCTGCAATTTAGGAATCGCTGTTTTCAACAATCGAATTCTTCGATTATGGCCAATAATATCAGATTTATCAAAATGTATCGAACATATTGTAGAAGTTTTGAAGGGTACGTAATGTTGTTCTCTTCTCTCACGCGCGACAATGGCTATCCATTCTGCACAGCGAAATGGATCAGAAGGAAATCTACAAACATAAAATATATTTTTATAAAAAGTGTCCACTCCATGCATTTCTAGTTCCAAACAAAATAAGATGTGCTTAAAACTTTTTTATTTGATACAAAAAAACATTAAATTTTAAAAAGAGGTCCCCAACAAAATAGCCAATCAAAATGCATTCGAAATTCAAAGATAAAAACAGAAACAGACTCAGGAACTACTTTATTAAAACCCCTCTATATTCACGCGGCCTGATTACGGAGCAGGGAGCAGGGGTCGGCACCTACTTCTTACTTTACGAACGTTTTACACCTGGCCACCATTCCACTCGGTCCACAATACAATCACAATGTACATATATGCTTTTTCTACGTTTTTCTTGCGAGGAACTTGGACCTAGATTCACTTAGTTTATAAGACTGCAAGTTTAACTGTAGGTTTACTGAATATATAGGACTAGCGGTTGCCCGCTTCGTACGCCGCGTTCTCGTTACGCCCTGTTCCCGTTACATATTTCTAGAAATTGTAGCCTATGTGTTATTCTGATGTATAAGCTATATCATTGTAAAATTTCATTAAAATCCGTTCAGTAGTTTAGGAACAGAGAGCATAAATAATGATAAGACCGCCCATTGTATTCCACTTTGATCTTTTTCTGTATTACTATTTACTGTACAGTCCAGTCCAGTGTCATTAGTGTACATCTTTTTAATTTTCTTCATTGTGTGAAAAAACCCCAGGCACCTAAAATATCAAAGATCTAATTTGATTCGTTTTGAATTGTACTTATGTTTTTCTATTAGAGCTTTGCGGTAATATCTTTCTTAAATGTTGCTTATTCACCTTTATTAGATTTTACCAAATGATGCGAGAGCTCGAAGACTCTTTGTGACAACTGGTGCTCTGAAACGGGTCCAAGAAATTGATATCGGATTTCATCCACAAATCCTTATTTTCTTAAAATCCGATGTCAAATTTGCATTAGACTGATATGCTTAAAGATCTGCTGTATTACGAGTAAGAGCGTTTACACTGTACTACAGTCTGTACATCCCGCTTGGTATACCCAGACAGGTAAGCATTCAAAGCATGTAACTTCAAACCAAATTGTGTGTCCAAAATAAATGTTTTTTCTTTCAAAATTAGTACAATCGTTTACATACGCATACGTAAACCACACACAAGTATTTTTATGAACAACGGGATATTTACCATGATTTAATTTTGTGAATTTTGACTCCGATATTTCGGCATAGACCATGATCACGGTTGAACTAAAGTCCACGAGTGAAAGAAATTTCATACAAATTGATATACCCTCTTTCGCAATCTTTTATTGGTATCGATACCAAAAATAGTGAATAGTTTAAAAAGTTACCTATGATCTTAAAAACTGGCTTTTATTTCGCGAAAATGATGTGAACTTATTCAAAATTTATTTTAAAATGTGAAATGTGTGCAATTCAATCCTCTTGACAATAAGTTGCTATGAGTAAAAGATATTCAACAAAATTGTAAACAAAGTAAACCTAGCGACGGCAACAAAAGAGGAAGAATTTAATATCCACGGCATACGGAATGCTGGTAACAATTTGGTTTTCTTCCTAAGCATTCTGTTTTAGGGTTCTACATACTCATCGCTTTTTCCCATTTATTTGTTCCGGTTCAGTAACCATCTTTGATGACTGGTTTTGTTGCAGTAAACGCTGTTTTATTCGACATAACATGTTTTGCATACGCTCTCTTTGTCTGTAAATAAAACATGAACCCGCATTATTATGTATACACACTGTATACGCAGCACATTAAATTACGGGTTTGTTTCGACTCGCATATTGTTTCTTTGTTTTCGATGTAGCTTTCGTCATATAAATAAAAAATATCTGGTGCATAATGGATTGGTAAGTTCATGCTAACAAAGCTAACGTCATTTGGTCGTCAGCTACTACAATTAAATTTATCATCGTCATTCAAAGCTGTAAGTTTTCAATTATTGTTTAAAAAAATCGATGTATTGTTACCGCTTTCTATAAGGACTGAGTTGCGTTCATTTACGTTGGTGCCGATTAAGTCTTTTTTTTATTATGACATGAAACTTTCCAACACACCGTCAAAAGGATTATAGAAGTCTGTTCAGAAAGAGAGCCGTCGTGGCCAAATTGTGAACTAACGTTTCGATTTTTATATGGCAGCTCATACCTTCCTTTCTGTCAGCATTTTGCATCATAAAAATTAAATAGGAAAAGAATAGATCTCTATTCTATAATTCTTTATATATTATGTTATTCTCCAAATATTATATGAAATTGAAAAACATTTAACTCATACTTGAAAAGCCGGTAACTAATCAAATTATGGGGCAAATGTTTCCATAATTATATTTTGAATGCCATGCGGCTGGCGGCTTTAATTAAAAACCAATATAAATAAAATATTATAGTATGAGACTCTTAAAATTTTTGGCCTATTCAATATATATAATAAATGAAAGAACTCTTAAAGTTTATAAATACTTTTACAAAATAAATAAAATAGAGTAGACCGAGGCAGAAAACTCGTTTTGTAAAGTTAAACGTATATTTCACTGCAATTGGGGCACTCACGCAGAAAAGACAATACAGGATGTCTATAAGTTTTATTGCGAAGTCGACCGAGTTTGAGTCTCCATTCCAAAGGAATATTCTGCGCGCTCTCGACTTGAAATTCACGTCATCAATATTTCAGTTCGGGTCATTTTTACCCCGGTTCGCCGTTTATTACCATTTATGCCTGGTTTGTATACTTTACACAGTGGACATTATTATTTCAAGCATGTTTTTCACCTCAGTAGTATAATCGTATAGAAATATCAGTTTTTAGGGTTCCGTAGCCAAATGGCAAAAACGGAACCCTTACAGATTCGTCATGTCTGTCTGTCTGTCTGTCTGTCCGTCCGTATGTCACAGCCATTTTTCTCCGAAACCGTGAGAGCTAGACTGATGAAACTTGACGAGTAGATGTATTCTGTTAACTGCATTAAGATTTTTACACAAAAATAGAAAAACAACTATAAATTTTGGGGGTCCCCATACTTGAAACTGAAACTCAATTTTTTTTTTTCATCGGACCCATACGTGTGGGGTATCTATGAATAGGTCTTCAAAAATGATGTTGAGCTTCCTAATATCGTTTTTTTTCTAAACTTAATAGTTTTTGCGAGAGACACTTCCAAAGTGGTAAAATGTTGGTCCTCCCCCTTGTAACTTCTAAAATAAGAGAATGATAAAACTAAAAAATATATATGATGTTCATTACTATGTAAACTTCCAACGATATTTGGTTTGAACGAGATCTAATAATATCGAATGATATAATATTGTCTGTATAATAATCCTTTCGTATGAAAAACTATCGGAAAACGGATATTGGAAATAGATACTTCGAATCAGGAATCGCGATGGCGCTTATCCCTTGTTATTTTGCTTAGAATGAAAGGAGAGAAAGATTACAAAATCGCAAACTGACTCCATATTTGTAAAAAAAATAATATCATGTTTAATTGACAAATGCTATTACGAATTAAATGAATTTTTGACATAAATAATAATTTTATACCCACTCGTACTTAACTTACAAAATTAATTAAATCCAATAACAGAGGGAGAGGAGGGGGGAGTGGTGTAGGTGGGGAAATATGCCCAAGTGTTAGTAAGAGGGCAGATAACTGTGACAGCGAATAAGTATCTACTGTTTTTTTTTCGCTGCATATTTAAAATGCTACCCATAGACACTATTCCACGCGAACGAAGTCGCGGGCACAGCTAGTTAAATATAAAATACGTTTCATTAAATAACCAGCTCGGTGAAGGTCCTTCTTCTAGGGATCCTATACTATAAGTACTTTTTTCACCTTACAAAAATGTTACTTTTCGAAACCAAAAAGCTGATTATAATTTAATGGCAAGGATAAAAATTTTCAACATTATGTATCTAAATTTTATTGTCGTCGTTTAATTTGGTTAGATTATAATTTTCAACTTTTTTGTTTGTGCAACCAGTATTGCTAGTGCTAGCTACCAGAACGGTATGAAAATAAGGTTCAATTTTTTTGTAAACTGGGAAATAGAAAAAAATAAAAACTTAAATACAGTAATAGAAAAATATAAATTTAGCTACACTCTAGTGTAGATTTCATTTTTTCAAACGAATAGCGTCAGCCAATGATAGTAAATACTGGCAATTTTTGTTTTTAAACTATGTTTCACACATCAAATCACGCCTGTTTCCTGTAGGAGTAGTAAAATCCTACGGACTTTTCTACGTTCCTCACATAGGTACGTCTTTCCTTTTACATTTTTATTTTTATAGAACTAAGTTGACAAACAAGCATATGGCCCACCTGATGGGAAGTGGTTACCGTAGCCTATGGACGTCTGTAGGTTATTAGGTACCTATCTACTTCCTTAACCGTGAGTACCTATTGCTTTTCCTCAAGTGAATAATCTTGGAACAATTAAATGTCATCGTTGAATACCAGCAGTAAATAGATCTATTTGCACTTTTAAGTCCTGTTCTTAGCAGTAAGCACTCCGCGCGGGAGGATTTATGGCAGGACGAAGGCAGTGGTCGGTAGCCTGGGATCGGTATTGGAGAGTTGACGCCGGGTTATTTAGGGCTCTCCACTACATTTACCGATTCACATATAAAACTGTAACAAAATGTATTGCAACCCTTCTCGACTAGATGACACTCGAGTAGAAGACCACCCTCAACCTGAACTGAGGCTCGCGATGGCACATGATGCCTCTGGTGGATGGACGCATGGCAGTGCATCGTAAGGCACATTTCTACGTGTGACCTGTAAAGCATTGCATTTTAATGGATATGGTTACCACTTAACATCAGATGAGTCATAAAAATGAAAGAAATATTCATTAAAATTGCATTATTGAACTTTAAAATAATAGAAACCTAGGCAATATATTCAACAAGTGTAATTTTGTTCTTACTTTTCGCGGCTTGAAGGCTCACTACTGCCGCGGCGTCTTGAGCTCGACTTTTTCTGTCAAAATTCAATCAAAAGCATGAACATAAAATCCCAACAGAATTTGCGACAAAACACCAGTGCCAATACAATATAACTATAGTGGTAATGGCAACAAAAAATACTAGAATGTTCTTGAAATTCTTCAAAATGTCTTTCAACAAGGCTCAAATTTAAGAAGAATCCCAATTATAATAGAATAGAGGAAATAAATCACGTATACAGCATGCAATCTAACGAGGAATTTATAAACAAAATAGGCTTTAAAATAATATAATAAATAAAATTTGAAGCTATCAATGGAAGCGAAAACAAATATAATAATAATTGAAGAATGTTATTTTATTGATGGTTACCTGCGAGCCAGTCGCTGGGCTGTGCGTGGATGTGGTTACCTGCGAGCCAGTCGCTGGGCTGTGCGTGGATGTGGTTACCTGCGAGCCAGTCGCTGGGCTGTGCGTCGATGGGCGCGTGCTGCGCGATGAGGCGGCGCCGCTCCGTGCCGTCGCGTCGCACGCGCCAGATGGCACCCGCCTCGCCGTCCACCCAGAACAGCCACGACATCGCTACAACAACACAACACCAAACAAAACTACTATCAATCTATCCATGTCACTTGCTACGCTACCCAATTCATTATTCTGTGTATGGTAATCGTAAAGCAAGAAAAACTAAATAAAATTAAACATTTTATCTGTGAACGTTTCAACGTTCCTTATTACAATTAGAACATTTTGCTTTACTTTACCAAAGCTTTTAAATTTATACAATTTCAAGCATTCTTTTTTTTAACGTTGTTCCGTGCCACAAAATACTTTCTAAACCGTTTTCGAGTATGAGAAAGTTAAATGGATTTGGAGTCGTCTGTGCTGTAGGAAATGGTAAATACTCTTCAGATGATAATAATAACACAGATGATTAATTACCGATGCTGTTGCAGCCATCGCATTTCTGTCTTATTTAATATTCCGGTGGATTTTATTTCGTAAATATTAGCTCGTATCTGTCTTCTCCACGCTTGCTGCTCTCCACTGTGATGGAGAATATGGCGTGGGATCTGGAAATACGATTTGTATATTAGCTGGAGAATAAAAGCTCTCCTATGCAGTAAGTCATAAATTCATAATACTAATATCATCAGAAGGAATGATTTGTTTTTTTTTTATGAAACTAGCTGATGGAACCAGCGTATGTACCCACCTGATGTTAAGTGCATCGCTTATAACAAAGCATTGCCTCGTAGGTCACGCACGTCAGGAACGTGCCCTACGATGCACTTCCCTGCGTCCATCAACTTGAGGCATACAGATGTTCAGCCTCAGGTGCCAGTAATTTCACCCACACCCTTCAAACCGAAACACAGCAATGCTGCTTCACGGCAGGAATGGGCATGGTGGTAGTATGCACCCCCACGAGACACACACAAAGAGCTCTACTACTACTAAACTTTGTACAATACAATGACTACTAAGCTCAACTACTAGATACTACTGATGTATTTAGGGCGAGCGCGATTTTTGAATCCAGAGCGACGACTCTAGTTTCTAGAGTAGAATCCTGAACATAGCGAGAGATGTATCTGCTGTATTTGCCAATACATCAATTTCGATTTATCACAAAGAAAGTTGACAAAATGTTGACAAAATGCTTAAATTTCCGAGCGTGTTTGAGGAAAATATTTACCGAGAACTTTCTGTGTTCATAGCAGTTGATCCAATATGGCCCAAAAATAGGAAAAAAGTTCCCGCTCCGAATAATAGAGGTCGCGACAAGCACTAGACGTCATTAGAAAAGTCTATTTAAAAGTGAACCTTACTACCTTGTGTTAAAGTGCATGTGAGGTGAATGACCGTTGAAAGAGCTTGGAAGTTTAACACGCCATCGTTGCTGGTTACTTTTTGTAAATAAGCCTGCTATCATTGTAAATGAGGCCAAGCCGGAAGTCTGAAGTTCGCGTCACAAGGAGCAATTATTTCATGTATCGCGTCAAGCGTGTCAGTGTTGTGCCGTTAGCACTAGTTTATCATCTTATCATCGGCTACGACCAGTCGGTACCAGTCACCGAGTAACTAGCTACTCGATAGCGCCATAAACGCCATAAACTATTTATTATAGCGGCGAATATGGGCCACTAGAGACTGCGTGGCTAACCCCCGAATACTGAAACGCAACTAAGATTTAAGCACGTCTCAAGCGACGAATATTTGACAGATTTTCATTGAAAACTGTCAAATATTCGTCGCTTGAGACGTGCTTAAATCTGAGTTGCGTTTCGTCATGTCTGTCTGTCTGTCCGACCGTGTCACAGCCACTTTTCTCCGAAACTATAAAAGCTACACTGATGAAACTTGGTAAGTAGATGTATTTTGTGAACCGCATTAAAGTTTTCTCACAAACATATAAAAAAAACAATAAGTTTTGGGGGTCCCCATACTTAGAACTGAAATTCAAAAAACTTTTTTTCATCAAACCCATACGTGTGGGGTGTCTATGAATAGGTCTTCAAAAATGATGTTGAGGTTTCTTATATCGTTTTTTTTCTAAACTAAATAGTTTGCGCGAGAGACACTTCCAAAGTGGAAAAAAGTTGGTCCCCCCCCCCTCTAACTTCAAAAATAAGAGAATGATAAATCTAGAAAAAATATATGTTGTACATTACTATGCAAACTTTCAACCATATTTGGTTTGAACGAGATGTAGTCAGTAATTTTTTTTTTATACGTCATAAATCGTAAACCGCAATTGAATTGGCTCATTAAGAGCATAAACTTATTATTATTGAGGATATCTTAATTTAATCCAAATTATATGGCATCCACAAATGAGTTTACAAGTTTGGATATAAGCGAAGATTTTTTCAATTGTTTTATAGTTGAGTTTCAGCTGACTCTGTGATTTAATCCTCTTGTCTCCCTTCTTGTGAATAAGAATGATTGTCGAGTTCGTCCACTGAGTTGGTATTATTTCAGTTTCTATTACATCGTTGAAAATGTGTGTGAGTACCGGTGCAATTGATCCCTTGCACTCTAGTAGAAGCTCGTTATTAATATGATCTGGACCGGGTGCTTTATCTTTCTTCTGTGAACTAATTGCGCGTTCTATTTCTCTCACTAAAAGAGGGGGTACATTTTCGTTGCTGGTCAGGACTGTTTCTTCAATACAGGTTTTTTTTGAGTATAAGTCTTTATAGAATTTAGTCGCACTCGCTATGATGTCGGGTCTTTTAGTTGTTCTTGTACCGGTATCGTTTCTAATATTTGGTATCCAATCAGTCTTTTCCCTCAACAATTTTACAGCTTTTTTGATTCCTCCAGTTTGTGTTATATAATTTTTTGTGTCTATGTTTGTAATAAATAAACTCAAAAACTACTGTGCCGATTTCAAAAATTCTTTCACCATTGTACAGCTAAACTCACCCTGAGTAACGAAGGCTATATTTATTGGCACTGGTTTAGATCAGTTGAGCTATCTGGAGATCGTTTGCAATGGTCTGAAGATAGCTCAGCTGTTTCTTTTGCACTTGTATTATTTTCAAAACTTGATTTTACTGTAATTTTCTTAGCAAGTTTAATTAAAACTCGCAATATTTATTGCCTGCAACCGTAAATATGTAGAAGACTCCCTGACTATGTTTCACGTGGTCCTGGTCTTGATTCCCGACCTAAGGATAATTTTGTTTGCCGGAATCCTGGCGAGTAAACTCATTGAAGTCAAAAAGAAACAATATTACCTGGCTGGATATCTTCATGTTTTATCTCTTTAGGGCTATGAAACGATTGTGGATAATGAATGAAATATAAGCGGCTGAAACTTTATTGAATGCGTGATAGTAATACCACCTATTGAACTTAAATTGCTTGCATGAATCATTTTGATATCTAAATAGTTTTTTTATAACAATGCATTGCCTCGTAGGTCACGCACGTCATCGTAGGTCACGCATGTCAGGAACGTGCCCTGCGATTCACTGCCTTGCGCCCATCAACTTGAAGAATACAGATGTTCAGCCTCACGTGTTAGTATTTTTATAAAGTTACTTAGAGTTATAGAATTAGTGATTCAAACGAGTTATATTCTTAATCAAGGTTTGAAGAGCATTTTTTACGAACAATTATGTAGTCCTCAATAAAGAATTATTTATTTAATACTGTTTAATCTTCTAAGTTAAATTAGTTCATAAAATACAACTAGAGGGCGTTAGTAAATTTGTAACGTTTCTAGAACGCGCTAACGTTGCGTTCTGCATTTTCAATGATGTCAAAGCCTGTGTTTTATGAATATAGCTACCTAGTTCAAGGGTTTATTTGTTTTATTGCAAATCCCTCCCAGTACGGTTAAAGGTGCTCAAACATTGGTCCTTCTATTTTTATTTTGAAAAGTGTAGAGTTCTGAAGTTAGTTTACGGGTTACAAACCCATTGCACCTCTCAATTTGCTGCCAGTCCAAGGCTTAAATTATATACCTTGATGTCCGAAGCACTATAATTGGTAGCGAAAAATACAGACTAATATCATATTGAAACAGACCTAGTCACTTCCTAATGTATTGCAAATGGTTGCTTGCGCAGTATACTGGCATTCCTCTCGCTGGGTAAATAATTATGAAGACAATAATTCTTGATATATTGCGTATAATAATAAGATCAATTGAACTTCACGTGTGAAGTTTGATCATTATTAGTTGATATAATTATAGATTAGAGAATGTTTAATCTGATTCACACCTGTAACACTAAATTCCTCCATTCACATACTAAATTGGACGCCTTTACTTACTAAATTCAGATTTCTTAATACAAGGATCGTAAATAATTTTCATTTATAATTTTGTAAGAGGCTCGCCCGAGTTTCAAAGCGAAACTAACTCTGTTTCAAATGCAATAAATAGGTTTTGATAGAGTGAAGCAAGTCATTTATTATGCGAGCGGTACTTCATATCGAATGCAGATGGATTCCGAATAATTTTCATGTATTTTCTATATGTATTTGCATCACTAGTTGCATAAGTATTGGTTAAACAATTACGGGGAAATATGGTCATTTTTCTTTAATGGTACTTTAGGATACAAAGTTGTGTTACTTGAACCATCAATGATAGAAATCAATGGTACTACTGACACACAGGCAATATTTTTTAGGCGTACGAAATGCTCCAATTCCAGAAGGCTTATTTAAGGCGACAACAACACATTTAACTTACGTTTTCTTACTCGTTTCGTTATTTGCTGAAATATTGTAATGTAAAGCTAAATAACCCATTTCTTAGTGCATAAGTAAAAGTAAAATGATAACCCTATTGTCATTTTAAAAAATAACGCTCTCCAGCGTTATTTTTCTACTATTGAACACTACATGACACATCATTCATGATTAATATTACAAAATGCAATATTAAATAATACAATGATAACATAACATCTCATTACGATAACGTTCGCACATAAAAAAGCACATAATATACATTACCAATTCATACAGGCACAATCACCATCTGATTACATAATATAACAACATAACAATATTCAATAAATTATATTGTTTATGGTTTGGTAATAGTTTGGCAATAGTGCTTTTTTCAACTTTTGTCAAACAGAATACGGTTGTCAACTTTAGGAAATCAATCCCTGGGTTGGAACCAATACGCATTAACATAGGGTCCACTTACTCTGGAATACATTAGTCCAATGCGATCTCACTCGAAAAATTAGATAGAAGTAATGTTTATCTATGTACGTATCTTTATCATTTAATTTGCCCTCACAATCAAAGAACACACACATAAACACACATTCACATTCAAACACATTCGTAAACTAAAATCTGAATTTGGAAAATTCTCAGTTAAAGTTATAATTTTGGTGAACCCTGTCCCTTGCTATTATTTTCTGCCTACGCTCGCTCATTTGTTAAATAGAAACTGTTGATGTTGTGCGGAGACGTTTACATAATAAAATAATAAAACTCGTTCAGTCAGTTACATAATGTTAATATATTTAAAAAAAGAATTAAAAAATAAATGCTGATAGTAAAAATAATACATCATTAAACTCACGGGGTGTTATTAATAATCCTGGCGTAGCGTTGGACTAGTTAATCCGTGTTTTGTCACATTTGCTCGAGTTGACAATTGCATGTCAATGCAAGAGACAAAACACGGATTAATTAGTCTAACGCTACGTCAGGATTATTAATAACACCCACGAAGTTTATATAAAAAAGTAAAATCGATAGAAAAAAACATAAGTTTGTTACAGTCATAATTAAACAGTTTAAAAATACATTATCTTAAATATTAAAATGGCTTATTTCCTTAATTTATAATTTTCAAGGCCTATAAGAGAGCACACACAGTCATTGCCTTACAAATCTAATCTCTTGTCGCGTTTGTAAGTACTGGACGGAAAACTCGTCATTTTTGAGCTCAAACGTTGTCAAAATTTCTTAAGGTTGTTCGATTCCGATACAAACTGAATTTACACAACTATGGGCAAACAAAGTATAAATGTACACTGAAATAGCTGTAATAGAATTTTACAGTGGTCTTTATTGCCGGCCAGTTATATAAAGTTGGAGAAAACTGTAGGATAACAGAAATATTAATAAAAAACCAAAAAAGTAATTTTTTCGTCATTCTTTCTAACGGGTACTCGGCATTGAATACGTGAATGAGCTTAAAACATATGTCTCAAAATAGCCGTAAAAGTCTGTTAGTTTCTGAAGCCCCGACTGTCACGACCAACGGCTGACACTCCAACTTTATATAACTGGCCGGTAATAAGGACCACTGTAAAAGCCTATTACAGATATTTCAGTGTACATTAATACTTTATTCGCCCATAGTTGTGTAAATTAAGTTTGTATGGATATCGTACCCCCTTAATGTATTATAATTATTCATATTCAAAAGAGCGCACGAAAAGTGCATCTAAATATCTAACATTCTTACAAATAGTTAAGTACCTTTGTGAAATGCTGATATGAACTTATCACGACATTAAAGCTAATAATATCAAGTGTATTTACATTTTATTAACTGGTCATAATACATAGAATAAATTTCAAGGCACATTTAACTTCTACTAAAATTGACAAGTGCTTCAAAAGCGTACTAAGCCTCTAAGAAAATTGCGTCCCATATATTAGTTTTTCGAGCTTTTTCGAGATTCATACAAACCTATACCTAGCATTAGTTTGTTCCCAATGTTATTAAGGTTTGTCTTATGAATCAGATAACCATTTCCTTATTCATAATGCCGGTTACTTTTTAACGGCTTAAAGTCTCTTGTCACTGTCACGTCACCAAAAAGAGATGCAACAGAGAGAACAGTGTCTTAGCTTTTGTCATTTATAACTATGTGCAGTGCTTTATCTGCAACGTTTAAGAACGGTGGTAAGTTTACGGACGTAGTCAGTTACCTAAATTCATCTATCTTTAGTATCAGCTTCATAATGCATTATTTGTATAAGATTCAGTATCACCTTTAGTAATAATTCCCACCGTTCATATGGGTCATCTCGTCCCCCCATTCGCCCGTAGGCACGGGTTCCGCGTGCGGGCGGCGTCGGCGGTGGAGTGTCTCAGTGTCCGTACACTGCACCACCAAACCCGTACAGCATGTACCGCGCCGAGCCTTGCCCCGCCATGTCCTCATCCATAGCGTCGCTGCGGCTGAAAGCGAAGCAGCACTCAGGTTTTGTGGGTAGTTACGGGTCAGTGTCGCCGGTGTCGCGCGCGGGTTCGGCGCCACTGTCAGCGTGCCAGTACGCAGGTGGCGTGTCAGAGCGGCTCTGAGAGGCGGCCCGCGGTGAGACGTCGCCGCCGCCTCCGCTTGTGGCGCGCGTCTCCTAGCCGCCACCCGCGCGCACACACGCGCTACCCTGCAACCTGTGGGAGTACCCTTCCCCGCCTCAGCTCCTCCAGCTGTCTCGTTAGCTCTTCCACCTTGGCCACGGACACAGAGAGCTCCTTCTCTTTCTCATTGAATAACGCTCGTATTGACTCTAGGTCGCTGGCTGTGGACAAAGAATGCAGCGTTAGATTCAGGGATAAAAACATTTTTTATTCATTGTGTTGCGTGTTTCATTTTTATCTAGACAATACTATCTAGCCCCAAATAAAGCAGAGCTTGTACTCTGGGAACCAGAGAGCTGATTATTATGCTCATATTTTTTTTCGTAAGACATACTTATAATACAGTATAACACCCAGACAGAGAACAAACATCTGCGTTCACCACACAAATATTTTTTCTAGGTGGGGATCGCACCCACAATCTACGATTCAAAAGGTAGACTGAGCTGAGAGGCCAGTGGTCATGTTTTGTGTACCTACTGTACGAAATAAATGTACATTTTTTTTGATTTCACGTACAAACACGTTAAATCCTAAGATCCAAACTACGAGATTCTTTGCAGATTTTCAGTGAAATTTACGTTACTTATGCATTTTTCTCACAAACTTTGATGGACTGTAATGCAATACCGCCCGAGTTCCACATAAAGTCTAAAGTAGGTGCCTAGAAATGACGTCGTCTTTGAGCCAACCAACTGGAAACTTCATTCATAGGGACTGAAAAAACTAACCGACTTGGTATTACATGAATTTCACAACGTTTAACGGTAGGTATACCTAATAGAACTGAGTAGAGGCTAAGTTTCTTTACAAGTTCTTTTTTTGATGGTTTTATAATTGAATACACATAATTATGAGTTTATTTATAATTCTTCTCCTTCTTAAATTAAAGAGCTTAGCTCTTGTCGGGGTTTGGATGCAGTTTTCTCCAATTAAGTCTATCGAATGCGGCCTCCTTGACTTCCTTAAACGACATGACAGCGACTTTTTCTTTTATCTGGCTCACGTAACTTATTCTTGGCCCTCCTCTTCACCGTTTCCCTTCAATCTTTCTTTCAGTGATGTTCTTTATGTAGCTGTCATGTCGTAGATTCTACGACATGAAAGCTACTTAAAAAAAATCGAAGGGGAAAATGTGTGGACGTCTTCTACGTCGTAGAAGATGTTGTGTTGTTTGTGTGTACTTTGATTTTGTATCGTCTCAAGTATAACCTCTTCTCCTTTACTCGCTCTAAGAATTCTTTGTTCGTAACTTTTTCCCTCCAACAAATTTTCTTCATTAAATATAATTTAAAAAAAAAGTATCTTATACCTTTAAACGAGAAAATCTTGTATATATATATATATATATATTTAGGATCTCGGAAACTGAGCCAACAATTTTCATGAAATTAAGTATACAGAGGGTTTCGGGGGCGATAAATCGATCTAGCTAGGATTAATTTTCAGAAAATGAGTCTGTTCGTTAAAAAAAAACTATGTTTAGTCTCAAAAGAAAATGGTGAAAGTCTGATGAGGATGAGTGAATAGCTCTTCAAAATGTACCTATACTTTTAGTATGCTCGCAAGGTCTACTGTTCGCCGAACTAAGTAGGTACGTCACAATGGGAATATTTTGTCCAGGTCCCGACGCCTGAAGACTTCGGCATATTACTGGAGAATGAAGATATCCGCATGATCCGCTGGGTGGGCGGCGAGACGGCGGCGCTGAAACAGATGCAACACCGATTGGCTGTGGAGTACGAGACCTTCTGCAGGTGAATGTCAACCTTATTGCACTGGAATAAGACGTGCGATTGAAAAGTCATCACCAGAAAAATAACCTTCTTACCTATTTCGGCTTGTTTATTATTAATTCATTTATGTATCAAATTACCAATCTAAGATGATGTAGTCATGTAATTACTGGCACGTGAGGGTGAACATCTGTATAACAAGTTGATAGACGCAGTTCAATGCATCGTAGGGCACGTTCCTTATGTGCGTGACCTACGAGGCAATGCTTTTTTATAGGCGATGGTTACCACTTAACATCGGGTGGGCCATATGCATGTTCCATCAAAAGATGTGAAAAAAAAACTAAGTAGGTAGGTACATTTGTATGTTTTAAATTATTGTTACTTGTTTTATCATTGTTAGTTTTAAGGTGTGCAATAAAGAATTTTCTATTCTATGCTTCTACGCATAACTCAAATGGATTAGATGTTATCTTGATAATCTTTTGATTATTTTATCATTTGTTCAACTACTTGGCATGCACAATAAGTCCAAGACGCGCAAACAAAACAAGCATGAACAACGACCACCTAGAACTTCAAGTTGGCCTCATTTTTCAATTTGAACGTAGTTTCTATCATTGCATGCTCAAGTGAGACTGCGGTAAGGTATCACTTGTCTACGAGTCTGCCATCAGATTATGTTGGAGCAGCGTCGGCGCCGGCGCAGCTATTCTCACGAATTTCGCGGCTAAGTCTTCGGTAGTATAGTGGTAAGTATCCCCGCCTGTCACGCGGGAGACCGGGGTTCGATTCCCCGCCGGAGAGAAATACTTTTTGCATTTTTTTTTTGTTATTTTTACCGGGACTATCGAAATCTATTTATGAAGTTATCATCGTCATCAGCTTGAAGAAGTCCACTGCTAGTCAATAATAATCCTGCACATTTCTGGAAGACAATGAATTTCACAAACTTTAGTAAATAAAATTAATAAATATTGTGGACTTTACACGCAAGACTATATAGATAAAAAAATAAAAATACAACCTAATTTAGAGCTTTCTTTTTTATTTGAAGTCGTTTAAAAAAAGTAATAAGTTACACATAAAATATGTTTCAAATGCCAGAAATAAAAGGTAGTACAGTAGTTTTCATTTCTGTGCAAAAACAGCTTGTGTCTTTGAACCGGCTTCAAAACAAAGGAGGTTCTCAATTAGTTTACTTTTTCTTGTCGTGCCGCTATTTCTTTCCAACTAGCGTGGTGAAAGGATTTATAATGCGCATCAAAAGAAAAGCTCTTTTTATTGTATTATCAGGGCTTGTGTAAGTTCTGTCATGCACTTGTATTTCGTTTGCTATAATTATCAGCGACAACTACCTAACATGGTATAAATACTTTCAAGGTGGCTGGTACTGATAGCTTAGAAGTTTGAACCTAACAATCAGGTAGGGGGAATGAATGTTGTTTCAGTTTATTAGTCTGAGCATTCTCAATTCAAAAGTTTTTATTCAATAAAAACCAAATTGAAAATGGATTCATTTGTTCAAATATTTGCAATAACATATTTCCTTCTGCGTGCTATACAATACATGAGTCATGAACTCTGGCCGATAAACATTGTTTAGATAACGCAAATGCACACATTTCCATATGTGTTGACAACACAAGGTATCATATTGCTGAATCATTTGATTATGTATATAAAGTAAGCATGACCTGATTAAGATTCTTGTTGAAATGACTCTGTCTGTCTTTATCTTAATAATAATAGATGATTGATGGTAGGTACCTGATATACAGTATAGAAGTTAGATGTAAGCACTGGTAATCTAGTCGTATTAACCCGACTTCCGACAGTGGGTTCTCACCCAGTCTTGTACCTATGTATTTTGCTGGTTGGTAAATTTAAGTACACAATGCTAGTGCTCTCAAACGGTGAAGGAAAACAGCGTCAGGTCAGCCGCGGCTTGGTCAGCTCCACACATATTAATATATTACTTGTAGGTATTCAAGTAATATATTTTTCTTAAACATGCGCGGAAATATAGAACACGCGAATTTTTACGAAGTCCTCGCCTGCGGCTCGGCCTTCAAACTCATACTCGACCTGCAATTGCCTATTTTGCTGCCTTTGCAATAACGTACAATTTTTCTTAAAATAACAATATTCCAGATAGAGAAGAAACATCAATGTTCACCACATAAATATTTACTCTCGTTGCACTAGCGCAGAAAACAGAGCTATAACCGATGACCGAGCTGGACACCGATTGTCTCTTTATGGAGTACTGGACAAGAGCGCATGTGCTATTCTCTTGACCAGTATGTACTGAGGGCTATACTTATGTTTTATTTTATTTTGTATTTGGTTTTAATGTGTGTGTGTGTTTTTTATTATGTATGCCTACGATATGCCTATGGACTTTGTAATATAATAATTATAAGGTCTGAAATAAAAATATTGAATTGAATAACCACCTTAGCTGAGAGGCCATATTGTACTTGTACAGTAAAATCCTGATAGCTTATAGAATACTTGTTTTTATAAATACCTACAAAAACGGCATGACGACTAATTTTCAAAATCTCTTCTATCATATTCAGAAGTATCTATTATGTCTAAAATATATCATATTTCTGTAGAAAATTAAGGTTTTTGTGCAATAAAAGTACATTTCAATTGAAATTTTCAAATTCACGCCAAAACGCTCGCTGGTGTCATGACGTCTGTTATTACGTCACGGTGTTAGTATATCAACAGTAAACATTGGTGCTTTTGTACTAAATCGGAATGACGTTTACGAGAACGTGACGTAATTCGCTCTGACCGGTGTTTGAGCCATCATGGCGGATTGTTGTATTTTGTAGATTTATTTTAACAAATAAATTATTAATCTCGACATTAATAAGAGAATAAATACATATATCAAAATCTTTGAATCCTTTTTCATTAGATCAGATAAATATTTTGGCGATACTTGATTACTGTCTTCATGCCTAATGCGAGCTTAACCCTGAGTAGAGTTTTCTTACAGCAAATCTTTGAGGTTAGAGAGAGGGCTTATGTCGACGTCACCACCGCCGTGTTCGACGGCAGTGCTGACCCCGACGGCTAGCAGTGGGGGAAGTGCACCGCCTACGCCGCAGCCCGCACAGCCACCCACGCCGACGCAGCCACCGCCCACGCCTGAGACTGGTGAGTTACTGTCAGTAGTGATTTTAGTTTTAATGTCGACGTCACTGCTGCCGTGTTCGACGGCAGTGGTGACCCCGACGGCTAGCAGTGGTGGAAGTGCACCGCCTACGCCGCAGCCAGCACAGCCACCCACGCCGACGCAGCCACCGCCCACGCCTGAGACTGGTGAGTTACTGTCAGTAGTGATTTTAGTTTTAATGTCGACGTCACTGCTGCTGTGCTCGACGGGAGTGGTGACCCTGACGGCCAGCATTGGGGGAAGTGCACCGCCTACGCCGCAGTATCCAAGTATCCACACAGTACCTAAGGTCTCTCATCTCATTCATCATGCTACAAATTATTTAGTATTCACGTCTGGTACGATACGGCTGGCGGATCTTAGCGAGACTGAAGTAGCCGTTTGGCGATTCTGATGTTGTTGGCCTTTATCACCCGAGATTTATAAATCTTTTTCATGCAATATTGAAATGTTTGCCATTTTTGGTTTGTTGTGTAAGATTTCGGCCTGGTGTTTGTTTGTGCAAGTGATTGAGAACAGTTTTGTAATAACAAAGGACAAAGTTTAACAAGCAAGAATTATAGGGAATTATATGATCTCTGCCAACCCTTATATATGTATATAGGAAAGTACAGTATGTACCTATAGGTATAGTTATATTAAGGGCTTCATACATTTCTGCTGACGAGGCTTTTGGGTCACTCATAAAATTAAACGGCGCCGTACGAAGTATTGAATTTTTCTCCGATTTCCCCGTCCGACTATTTTGATTACGCGGGGTTTTTGAGAACGTTAAAACATGTAAGCATCTGTAGATAAATATAAACTTACCATCTCGTTGGTAAAATAAGGTCATAAAGTAATTATAAGAGCCTACTGCATCTACGCACAGTTAGAAAGGTAACGTGCAAATTGACGGTTACTAGGTTTTAACTAGCAGGTAAGACGACATGGTTAATCTAGAACCCACCTAACTAGTGGGAACCGACCTTTTTGAACCAACATTAAATCTACTTTAACTGAAGTAACGCCTACTGTGGTACCTACACTTAGGCCCGTATTCTGAAACAGTACTTGAGTCTATCATGTAAATGTTTCCGATGGTTTGAAGAAAAATACCACCATTTTCTCCAAAACTAATGATTGGTCTATTGATTGACCAATCAATAGAACAGCCATGAATATCGATTTATCAATATATGTGTTATTATATAATAACACATATATTGAGTTATATTATGTATATTATGTTGCCCGATTATGTTGTGTGTGTGATTGTGGTTCTAATGGGTGTCGTACGTTGTTTCATAGTGCCATACATTACGTTCTATAATTACATTTTAGTAGTCAGGTGTATATCATTTGAGTGTTCGTAATTGCGTAGGCTGTCGGTGCCTGTCAACTGAAATTATGCTCTAATAGAGTGCGCGCAAGTTAAGTCTATGCGTGACTGATAGGGAAAAATATGGAAAAAATGGACTGGAAATACATCGTCTCAGCTCAAACATGAATGGGGAAATTTAATTTGAATTGCGTGTTGTAGTTTATAGATCAGCTAGTGTAATGTGTCGTATATAAACGCGGATATTTCTAATTCTGAAGACCAAGTATGGGTAGTTGCAACTGCGAATGCCTCCGCTTTTCGACGGTAGCTTCAATGAGCTCAAGTCTGCCCGCGGCCACAGCTGTTGTAACACGGTCGGACCGTTAGGAAATGATAAAGGTTATCACGATAAAGACCCGTTTTTTCCGTATAATTAGGCATTGCGTTTAATGCAAGTTCATGTTTGTGATGCGGACATTATTTCCAGTTCATTTTTGACAAGTTTTCTGCCATCAGTCACGAGCAGATTTATCTTGCACGTACTCTAGTAGGGCATAATCCATGCATTCTACCTGCACAAATAATGAAAAAAATGAACAAAGGATTTGGTTCTTCTCGGCTAAAGTTTTTACCTAAGCAAGTACTCAGAGAGCACCGGTAAGCGTCATGGTATTTTATTCTTACAACTTGCCGATGGAAAAAACATATGGCTCACCTGATGTTAAATGGTGATTATCGCTTATAACAAAGGATTGTCTTGTAGGTCTCGCACGTGAAGAACGTGCCCTACGATGCACTGCCTTGCGTCCATCAATTTGAGGCATACCAGATGTCTAGCCTCAAGTGCCAGTAATTTCACCGGGGCACCGATACCCTTCAAACCGAAACACAGCGATGCTGTTTCACGGTAGAAATAAGCATGGTGATAATCTTACCCGGCCGAGCCCCTCACAAACACCTCTAGGTATCTCCATTTCCTTTGAACACCTTATTAGGTGTTCAAAGGAAATGGAGATATCTTTTTGTGTAAATGCGGATTTGTTTTATTTTTCTTTTATTTCGTGAACTTCACTGCAGACTTTGTGGCTAGCACTTTTTGTTACGTTTAATATAACTACGTAACTTTCACTTGCTTATATATGGATTTTAGTTTGCGAGACTTGGACACTTAACTACGTACTTTGTCTTTGGGGTTTTCTACTCAGTTTATTATTATGTATTCTGTGACTAAAGCCAAACTTTCTTGTTTATTGTACTGGGGGGCTATCTTTTTACGCGACTCGCCAAGAGGGTATTTTGACAGTAGATAAATAAACTCACGATGTATTGCTCAAACGGTGAAGGAAAACATCGGGAGGAAACCAGCATGTCGTGGAGCCTAAAAAGATCGAAAAACATTTGTGTCAAGTGCACTAAAGGAGCCTTTTTAAGAAGCACTTTAAACACACCACGCTGCACTTTCATGTACAAAAAATCAGTGACACGATAAGAAAAAGACGCGACTTTTTGTATTTTTGTTTTAGTACATAATTTATCTAAATTCAATATAATCTAGTAGTGTAATTGAATAAGGTATGAAAAATCTAACATTTAGTACGCGCGTGAAGTATATTAGACCCCAACTGGAAATCGTTAATAAGTACAAATATAAATAAATGCAAAATCAAATTTTTAATAAGTAATGTAAAATGTAAAATGTAAAATGTCGGCACTTAAAGGTGCAGAGAAGGACCATCGTTGGGTTTTAGTCGATAGGAGTCCGACATATCTCTTCCGTTGCTCGCCACGACGGAAGAGTATCCATAAGGCCTACAGGATAATTTCAACGTTCTAACATAACATTCCTTGCAGGTTTGATATCTGACATCATTCTATCTCTTGATGATAAATGGTGCATCTAAGGCCGAGATTCATAGACGTGACTTTGCTTTACAGCAAAGGAGACTTCGCAAAGTAAGCTTTGTTTATCGAAGTTTACCTTCAACATTTTGAATAAAGAAGAGCTTGACAGAACTATGAAATATATTTTTGGTTGAAAGTAGAACTTTCCATCAAAGTAAAGTCAAAGTGCGGTCTATGAATCTGGGCCTAGGGCACCAGTTCCTCGTGAAAGCAGATTTTAAAAACATAACGGCTCGACTTGTGACCTCGTGACTCCAAAACGAAAGCTATACCTAATTCCAATTTTATACGAAAGCTGATAAATACCTGTCGAACCGATTATTTATTGCCATATGTTTAGGAAACCTCGCAGGTACCTTCCATACCGACAGCACTTTGTCGTCTTATTGTCGTCAGTGCGTTACACTGCAACATTTTTATACGACACAATCAATCTACATTAATGAACGCACCTTAACTTTCCTTAACCCGTTACCCGAGTAATTAATAGAGTTAAATAAATTTTGTTTGCTATTACAAAAACGTGCTGATTTCGTATAAAAAGTGTTGATACTAAAAGACTAATTAAGATTTATTGGATTAGGATAAAGATGCAGAATGTTGGACAGTCTGAAAACCGAAATATCGATAAGGTGAATGTGCAACTTGATGTGGTAAAATCGTCTACTCCTCAGAGTTCGGCTTCAAGTCCGGCCAAATCTGAAACCGAAACATATTCAGGAGCGCCCGCCAAGTACATGACGGATTCTTCGGAAAGCGAAGATGACTCTGTTTCTGAGGTAAAACGTGTTTTGTTTTCGATAGAGGCGACGAGCTTTAACAATAAAATGTTGTAAAAACAGTGAGCTCTGACATTTATTAGGCATTTACTTGGTAAGTTGATTTATATTATCTTGCTTTTAAATAAAATTGAACAAAAGTAGCACATGAAAATTACCATTTCCGTTTGAAACAGGAAAAGGAAGTGTAAAGTTATGGCGGAGAGGCGCGGCATGCACTCGTAAACCTACATCCTCATCCTGTTAATCAACGACGTACAGATAAGATAATTATGAAAAGCGCGAAATAAGAATACTAAGCTGTTTATCTTGATTTTCAACTTTTTATGTACCCACATAGCTAGGTATACTATCAAAAGAGGAAGTTCGGAAGAGAGTCTCAAAAAATAATTTTTTTTTAGAACTGTGCATGCTAATGATGAAATGCCTCCTAAGCAACTGCTGAAAAGATTGGCAGCTAGACAGATTAGCAACTAAACAAAGTGTACAGTCCATCACTTATATATAGTTATTATGATTATTTGATGTACCATCGGGACTATTACACACAACTTTTTTAGTTACATTAACAAAAAGATGATGATCAATGAACCGTTGTTTGGTAACTGTGGCGGACAGTTATAATGACAACAAATTATTCTCTTATAGACGTAAGATCCGCCCTTCACCCGATGCGCTCAAGTTTGAAAAAAATGCGGAAAATCGGTAACAAGAATTTCAACATGTGTCAAAATCGTTTAAGAAATAAAAACATAGCCTCATTTACCTGTAATTCAATATCTACATATATGAAAGTGCTGATATTAAAATACTTAGTCACTTCCATTACCCCGTTTTGTTTCCTTATGAGTTTAATTATGATTACGTTATGTAATTTGAAAATTTGCAATACCGA